>OX383939.1:10027500-11396406 GCA_947532085.1 Elegia similella
AAAACGTCAATATTTTCAGAGTGCATATGTACTCGTAAGTGCTTTTTTATCGTCCATAGTCGATAAAGGAAACGTGAGTAGTTAATTCACGTGCTAAGCATTGTTTATATATTATATCACTTTAATATTATCAAAACAACTAGGTAACATAACAATACAGTGGATGGTAACTGTAGCAATACCAGGCTTAACTGCATGTATGCCTATGGAATTTAGCAAGTCGATTGTTTTGCGATATTATCTACTTCAGTAGGTACGAGTACCATTAAAATACTTTTCGTCAGGAGTAAAGACAGTGGAACTACCTAAAAATTGTCTCTGGAGAATTCAGCCTTATCCTACAAACATTATGTATGATAATAGGATGCCTTAACATACTGTAGAAATGATAATAAAACAAATGAATTTATTGCTCTTATTTGACATTTGCAGCCTTCATTACAATAGATTTCGCTATTCATAGTCACTCACAGTACAATGGTAAATTAATAAGTACGTCTGACAAGTTACATAATGTCAATAAAGACTATTTTACGACTGGCATTGTATAACAAGTAACAACAATTACTGAATTCATGGTAAACTATTACCGTGGTACTAGTAGGGTATCGACGGGACGAATGAATTTTTAATGGAAAAATCGTTCTAATTACCCGACTACGGGCGGCGAAGCCATAATAATTATAACTTTGGCCGCTATGAATGTATATACGTAGGTTTGTTCCCTCGTATCTTCTAAACGAACCGACGTAACTTGACATAATATTAGGATAAACTGCTAGATGTGTATGCACTCGTCCGCTGGTTGTATGCTATGTAACGTCCCACGAAATTCAAAATGGCGAGTACAAAAAGTTGCGAAGATTTTGAAATATTCCGTGTTAGGTTAGGATCAAACGAAAGGTATTTTTATGAAGATTACAAACATTTTAAAGTTATACGTTTACTTAATACCATTTTCCTGCAAATCTTCAAGTGTACTTGAACCCACAGACTTGTAAGGCTGTGCCCAGAAATATAAGGTGTCGGATTTTAGTTTTTTAACTTTACCTAGTCGTGCAATCTTGAAAATATTTAGTACCTACTAAGATTGTACCGACGACCATTTTTATTTGCCGTTCCACTCCAAAATCCTATCCAAAAAAAATATTATTAACATATTTATGTAGGTATCTAAGAATATAAATAAGTATTTGAAGTACTTATAGATCAATGTTATTTGTATTTATTGGTAAGAAAACCAAAACTTAATTAATTTTCATGGCTGGGCGTCCCAGCATGGGGCAAGGGAAGCATGAAATTTAGCATGAAGCAAGGTCTTATAAACAAATAAAATAAAATTCAGAGAAACCTTAGGTACATTTATTCGTAAAACTAAAAATTTACTTTTTTGTACCAATACATTATAAGGGTGTAAGCATTCATAAGGAAATAATATCATATTACTATATTATATTATATATTAGTCGTGTGGTTTCCGGCAGAGTAGAATAGGACTTCTCCTAGTCCTCCCATGGATGTCGTAAGAGGCGACTTATGGAATACAAGCTTAATAAAACTCATAAACATCAATGAGACCTCTCCAACCCGTCTGGCCAGCGAGGAGAGTGTAGGCCAAATCCTCTGTCCACTCTGGCCAAGTATGGCTCCGGTAGTACAGAGAGAATCATGCTCCTGCAGTGGATACCAAAAAGACCTGATGATGACATAGTATAAAACAAAGTCGCTTTCCGCTGTAAGTCTGTCCCTTTGTATGATTAGATCCTTAAAACTACGCAACGGATTTTGTTGCGATTTTTGTTAATAGATAGAGTGATTTAAGAGGAAGGTTTACATGTACATTGCATACGCGTGAAACTGGGGTCCGGGTCGCTAGTATTAAATAAAGAAACAAGATTATGGTGGAAAAATAGCACACGAGTGGTTTTTATTTTCTATTGAAAATTGTATGTTGCAAGTAGGTAACTTGCGACCTACAATAACAAGCATTTAAAAGTGTCTATTGCATTTTTACCAGAACATAAACACAAAGCTTCTAGATGTGTTATGAAAGCTAAACAAGCTGAGTTAATGGACACTGTCCTTTATTGCAAGTCAAACATTGTCTCTGATGTATCAATAGAGAGCTTTTCCATTCCAGTGTTTAAGTGTGTAAAGGTATTTGAGCAAGAAAAACTATTAATAAGAAGATAAGAAGATTTACTTATATTACACAGAATGATATAGTTAGGAGTGTCATCCTCAACCCGGCCTCTCGAGCTGCTACTTGTTTTTCCCCTTTCATCTGAGTCAGTATATCCCAATACCTTTCATACTAATATTGTATTTTTCTATGGGCCTACATTGCCCGTTTCAAATGAATAAATAAATAAAAAAAAACCCTTCCCAAATACAACAAATCCCTAAACTCCCCAGCTTCAAAATGCTTGCGATGGGCAGCAGCATCGGAAGTACAAGAATCCAAAGAAACTTGCCATGCCATCCCGCCTGCCAACTATGGTGTGTATGGCAATATTCTCTCATGGAACGAAGAACCCTTGGGAGAGGCCCATGTCCAGCCGTGGACTTTTTGTGGCTGTAATAATGATATTGAATGATTAAGTGGCATACCTTATTTTCACGGCTGTGAACGAAATGAGGAAACATGTAGCATTTCGGCGCAAGATACCTCGAATGTGCAGTGTCGCGTAAGCAGCATGCTTTGGATTGGAATCACAATGTCAAACTAAGCCTTGTATTATTACGCAATCATTATCAAAAGGTTTCTGTGACGCCTTTCCTTATAGTTCCTATTATACAATGTACTGTGGCGCCGAATAGATGTGCATAAGATATAAATTAAATATGTCAATTTACTTATTCGTAGGTGTCAATGTACTACCACCATTCCCTTGAAGAGGTGACTCAGCCCGTCATAATTAATAACTTTTCATTTGGGGACAAATAACGGGAACTCGGAAAAATACTGCTGTTTTAAAATACTGCCCAATTCTGGAATTGAGGCCATGCTTTTCCAATATAGATCCAGCCAGGTATAGGTACAAACGTCGACGAAATCTGAACGAATAAAGGAAATGAGTAAGAAGGTTAATGAGAGAAGAATAAAAAAATAAGCAAACAAATAAAAACCACAAACATGGTTTATTATAGTCAACTGTCCTTTGATAACCATAATGATCAACCATAATGATGACTAGCTCCGTGGCGCAGCGGTCAACACGCCAGCCTGCGACACGGAGTGACCGGGTTCGATCCCCGGCCAGGTCAAGATGGAAAATGATCTTTTTCAGATTGGCCTGGGTCTTGGATGTGTATCTATATATGTATTTGTTATAAAATATAGTATCGTTGAGTTAGTATCCCATAACACAAGTCTCGAACTTACTTTGGGGCTAGCTCAATCTGTGTGATTTGTCCGTATTTATTTATATATATATATATTTTTTTTTATAACCAAGTACAATATGTAGAAGTAAGGTCGCAGAAGAGTGTCCCAATTTGGGCAGTAAAAATGAGACCATCCGGAACAATAAAAGGTATGATAATTTGAACAATCTTACGTGTCATAATATGGCTTGTAGATGGCTTGTCATAAAATTAATATTCATTTTCTTGACTTTGTCTATCCGATTGGCCATCAACCTGTCGTACCGTAGAGTACCAGATACGAGAATTAAATAATACATGTTTGCGCAGATCTGCACACCGGCATACGAGTGGTTAAGCAAGTAGTAAGAGCCCCCCGTGTATAGCAGTGTCCCACAATACGTTCGGGCAGTAATCTGCAAAGACAGTCTAGTTGGTACCAAGATTCTGCACCACTTTGAATCGTAAAGAAGAAGTGCCTGAATAATGACACTAACTTAACTATGGGTACTCATATTTACAGTAAGCTGAAAAAAATAATTTCTTGGTGCTAAATTTGTCATTATTATCAGATTACTAGACTAGACACTAAACGCATTACTTTTATATACGTACTAGCGACATGGACCCCGGCTTCGCACAGATGCAAAAGTAGAATAAATGGGTATCTCTTGGATAGGCATGTAACATCCTCGTCTTCATCGTCACTTACCATCAGGTGAGATGGGAGACAAATGCCTAATTCAATATTTATTAAAAAAAAAAAAAAAAAAAGATGCAATCCTAATTCTTACAAATATTATAAATGCGAAAATGGGTTTGTTTGTTAGTGAGTTAGTATTAAAGATTTTAAGCTTAGGTACATAGGTACAGACAGACAGCGGGAAGCGACTTTGTTTTATACTATGTCACGGTAAAATATCTTTACCGTGACTATGTAGTGACAAACAATAGTAAAGAATAAAACTATACAACATTGTAAATATTTACAAATAAATGGTCCCTGCCACTCGACAATAGAGAGCTATCGAGCCTCCAAATTGTATGCTTTAGTTAGATTATAATAGGAAATAGCTTAACTACGGTTCGGTGCGCTCCTTGATATTCGGCACCGGTGAAAAAGTATATATTGTGTTCCAATAGTATGGAAAAATTACAGAATGGATTGACCATAACATTTGTACCTATGGAGTGTTGCTTTATATGGATGTGAAACTTAGACGATGAAAAAAAAATACCTATGTAAGACTGGAAGCGTTCGAAATGTGGTGCTGAGTGAAGTGGAGAATAATGAAGAAAATAAGCTGGACAGAAACAATACCTAAGTCATGAAAAGATATTTGTGTGATAAAAAAAAATTGGTTTCCCATACAAAGTCGCCGATCAGCTGGACGAATTTCTATGGAAGGTCAAATGCTTTTTCTCGTTTTTTTGCCTTTTTTTCTAGCAATTCTGTATTCCATTAGGGATTCTGATGCCCAGATTTCACAAAACGAGGGAGGAGGAAACCAAGTAAAGGGATTTTCAAGCAAATCAAACTTAACATTTATCCGAGGGCCGGGGCTAAATAAAATAGGAAATTACCCCCAACGACTCATAAATAAGATGAAGAAGACCAATGTTGTATTTACACGACTGCCCCAAAAAAAGAATGGTATGCTGTTACAGAGTTTCATGTATTTATGTTTGTATATCAGTGCTTTATTTCTCTAAAACTGAATGCCTAACAAATTAGGGTGTACGAGATATCGTTGGAATCCTTGCCTTATCACTTCACCTCACCAGTGACAAAGGCTATATTTTTGCAGACTTATTGAGTTTTATTTTTCTTTAAAAATCTTGTTACACGTGACATCGAAATACTTATAGCATTTACTAATTTAAAAGTTCCTTTTATTTTATAAAATATATTTATTTGACAGATATGCTATTTTATATTGTAATGTGTTTTTATTGTATGCTCTTACAGGTAATGTCCATTGCCACTTTCGAATTTGTAACTTGTAACAACTTTATGACATGCATTACGAATAATAAAGAATCTTTAACTTTGATTCATCTGTCTTATTTTCACTCTATACTTAATTATGACGGCACCATGATGTCATTTGATTGAAACTTTCCTTTCCTGAATGACAATTTAATTGTTACAATCTGAGAAGAAAATATAATATTTGCACTTTAGTACTTTCAAGAAAGAGATTTATTTGTGTTTTCTTTTTCTATCAAAACCAAAACTTACTGCCCTTCTAAAAATTATAGCCTATGTCATTACACGCCGTGAAAGAATTGTAACGATACCTCATAAATCTAACTTTATTTAGGCTATAAGCAGTTATAAATGATAGAATGAAAACAATTATACTACATGTAAAACATGTCAACGTACACTATGAGTTCTAAAAAAACATTACACTTCTTTTTTGCGCAATCACGTAAAATACTAGTGTAATAAAACGAAAGAGAAAAAAATATTACGTACGTACCTAAAAGTAGGATGTAAAAAAATGTTGTGTTTTGTTTGATCGATCACAACAATTAAAATAGCTTTTTTACTACTGCCAGTGTAAATAAGGTATAAGTACCTATTGTCGGGTAACTAAAGATAAAAATATGCATGACTACATGTAATTTACACAATAACACCACACTCAACACAAGACAATATTAAACATGATACTCAACAATGAAACTTCCGTTACTATTGTCATATTTGCAAAAGTTTCTAAAGCATTTTATGTAATTTAGGTACTATGGTAACAATGTTATACATAAGTAGGTGCTACCTTTCATCCCGGAAAAGGTATAATATGACTATGTGTGGTATACACACGGATATACATAAGTAGGTAGGTATTCTTATTTGTATTCTGATTAGAGTAATAACGCATTACAAATATGGATGAATAAAGATCAAGAACCGCCATAAGAATTGAAAATGGGTTTAAAGAATAAAGTTTAGAGCAAGACAAATAATTAGCTACCTATATGAATTGATTACCTACTTACATTAGAGATATGTTAATTAAAATATTTTAGGACGATGACGAATTAACTTTGTGGCAAATTTACAACAACCCGAACAAAAGGTTAACAGCATACTTATAATGGGAAGGATAGCAGATAAACTTCGAAAAAGTTCATAAAGATAAGAATGGGAATGACTTATGAATGGTAAGTATAGTAAAGATAAAGTAAAAATGCACTAAGAGCTCTAATCTAAGGTATTTGCGCGTCATTATCTCAGCCATAACGTCGCCCACCTGTTTTTTGTTCTTTTTTGCATTCCAGCCACATATTTCTGACGTGAGTAAATAATAAACATTTTGATAGAACACGTTTGCATAGTTCTGGAGTGCTATTTCTTGAACGGGCGACTGCTCAAACATGTATGATGTTTAGAAAAATCGACCGTCTTGTAAAATCACTAGTTCAAAAATAGTACCCCTGAGTCGTTACCGGTAGGAATCTTTCCGATAGTGTAAACTGTAAACGATATTGAAAATATGCTGATAATCGATATAGTTTCTATGAAAACATTAAGTTAAATCTTTTCTTAGGTTCTTTTCACATACACATATGTATATGGTAGTAGCTAGCTGTAGGTTGTAGATAATAATTTCGGTTTTTTTGAATCGGTCCAGGAGTTTTTGAGTTTATCCACCAGAAAAAAACGAACTACCTAGCTGCCAAAAATCACATTTTTACTCTTATAATATTAGTTTAGATATCTAGATTATTTTTCATTTTTTATGATGTAGGACGGCAAACGACCAAGCGAGTCACCTGATGGTAAGGGATCAGCTCTGCCCCTGGACAACTGCAACGGCGGTGCTGGTCTTTCAAGGAGTTGCGGGAAGGATATAAGGGGGAAGAACCTCCGGCCGGCTCTCTCACTCACCAAACGAAGCATAGAAGCAGTAAAGCTTCTACTCTATCGTCGATTTTCTGTGAAAGTGTGGTACTTCTTCGGACGAGCCGGCCCATTCGTGCTAGCAAAAATGAATTTTGCCGATAGCCATGTGTCTATGGAAACTACATTGTGCAATAATAGCGCATTTGGATCGCAATGCGCCACTTTGCATCATATAATCAAAGTTTTGAAAGTGGGCTTACATTACAATTTTTAAGGATAAATTGTGATGCTTCGTTAAGTACCTACACAAGGTTGTGAGGTACTAAGGTCAAATCGGCTGTTGACTTTTCTTGCAAATTCATATTTTAAGTTGAAATAGTACATAGTTGGATTATATGATGAAACATTTTTTAAAAACTATCATAATCCTTACTATCAATAGGTACTAGGAATATTACGAATGCGAAACTTTTCTTTTAAACTATCAAAATTCGTACCATGTATAAACCTAATAGGAAAATTATGAATGCGAAAGTAATCTGTCTTCTGTCTGTTACCACTTCACGCTTTTACTGTTAGACCAATTGCGATTGGTAGGGAGGTAGTCCACGGCCCAGGAAAGGACATGGGGCACCTTCAATCCCGGAAAACTCTACTATTCCCGAAAAATCTCGGAGAGGGGCCGCGGGCAAAAGCTAGTCTACACTAATATTAAAAAAAGGAAAGATTTGATTGTTTGTTTGTTTACATTGAATAGGCTACGAAAAGTACGGGGCCGATTTGGAAAAATATTTCACCACTAGAATACTACATTACCCTTGATGAATATAGGCCATAGAATTAAATATCTACCCATGCGAAGCCGGGGCGGGTCACTAGTCCCTACTCTTATCCTAAGTATTACATGAGTTTGTTTGTTTGTTACGCTTTCATGCCTTTACTTCTAAACCGATCATCAAAAAAATTTGCATTCACGTTATCTGGGGTACGGAGAACGACATAGTACATTTTTCCCAGGAAATAGTACTGTTCCCGAGGCACATATTGACGCGAGCGGAGCTGCGGGCAAAATCTAGTAATTAATAAATTCTACTTGGCAAATTACCAATTGAGAGCCGACAGAAAATATATCAAGCACATAATTGTATTGGCTAAAATAATGTCGCAACCAAAATCAGGATACCACTGTTTCAAATGAAATAAGTTTTCACACAATCGTGGACATGACATGATTTCTATTTCGGGACCACTCCAACTCCAACGTATAAATAAATATGCAAATACCTAAAAACAAAGAACTGCGGTCCCGCCAACTTGCTCGTTGTGTCTCGAATCAAAATAGATCCTACTAATATGATCCTATGCTACTAATATTATTAATAGCATTATTAGCGCTTATGCATGTTAAGCAACATAGGGTGCGTTCGTCATAGAATGGGTGACCGTAAGTGGCAAAAAAAATTTCGGGTTCTGCCGCGCTTGTTTCTTGTCAATCATTGATGGCAGTATTGGCAGTCGTTAAGCTATGTCTCTTATGTCAGATGACTTTAGGCAGCTTGAAAAATCTGACACCAGTGTCGGCTGCTTACATCTACGAAAAATAAAATAATAAATAATAATTATTTTTTTATATCGATAATATTAAATTTCATAATAAATTATGTATGCACGTAGGTTTTGATGTTGGTTACCCAATCATACCAAAAAGGCTGAACGGATTTTGATGACATTTTGCACATAGATAGGTTATTACCAGGAATAACCCTACTGCACTACTATAATAAAAATATGAATGCAAATTTTATAAGTTCGTATGATTGGATATAGGTATAGATGTTTGTTAGGTACTCCATCTCGTCAATTGAACGTATTATGACAAAATTTTGCACAGATATTTACAACCTGGATTAATATATATGCTACCTACCTTTCATCCCGGAAAAAGTACTGTTCTCGAAGGATCGATATAGCGTCGGCGCGGACGAAGGCTAGTCACCTATATAACGAATCAGCCATAAATTCATCATTTGTCTTAATATAAAACCTATCAATATATAGCGCAGAATCATTTGCCAAAACATTTTTATAGACACGGTCAGTCGTTGATATATTAATATGTTATTTCTTTAGCCTAGTTTTAAATAGGTTCCAGAAAGGTAGCATCAAATATATGATGGATGTTTTTATACATATGTACTTGTTATACAATATAGTATCGTTGAGTACTCGTAAGTATCCCATAACACTAGTCTCGAACTTAATTTGGTGCTAGCTCAATCTGTGTAATTTTTTCATATACATTATATAAGAAAACTCTGTCCGATGAAGGGGTGATTCAGCCTGTTGATAACCAACAGCCTCCGTGGTCCAGTAGTTAAGGCGTTTGCCTGTTGACCCGGGGGTCGTGGGTTCGATTCCCACCGGAAGCATACTTTGTTTAGTTGTTTCCAGTTTGGTTAGGACATTGCAGGCTTGAATCACCTGATTGTCTGATAATAAAGATGATTCCGTGCTTCGGAAGGCACGTTAAGCCGGTGGTCCCGGCTGCCATCTGGTAGTCGTTAAAGGAACCACGTCAGAGGCCGAGAGGCGATTCCGAAGAACTCTGACACCAGGGTGTGCATGGTCGATTGACCGTGACACCTACTCGAAATGATGATGAGCCCGTTGATATGAACAACTTTTCGTATAGGATCAATGCTGGGAACTCAAACAATTTTTTGACGTTTCCATTCCAATACAAATAGATAGGGCGCGCCCGGTCAATTTGTACAAAATTGTTGAATCATTCTTGTTTTACCATTTTTGTCTAAATCCTTTGAGACAGGGTGTGGCTTAGAGTAAATTTTCAATTTCGTGTAATTCAAATTTTGCTATAATTCCCTGCCAAAAGCAACTAGAGACCATTTGGAATGAAATAGTTTTTTTTTTAAGTTGTACGCCGGTAAGTGTATTTATGTGCATCTGTCTGTGTTGTAAAGTTAGGTACATCTGCAAAACTAGCGTGTAAATTTTTTCTAAAGAACTATTATAGCTTATGTTATGTATGAGTACCAACCCTAAAAATATTTGCGCTTTATTTAAATACATACATACATAGTATCACGTCTTTTTCCCTTACGAGGTAGACCAGGTCTTTAAGACGTTAAAGCCACGTTTAGCATGATGGTGGGCATTAGGTGGAAAATGGAATAAAAAAAGAAATGGACCTTTTATAGGTATATTGCAAATGCATAATGCAAAACCCAAATGGGTTTTCCCACATAACGAAATTATCCTAATAACTTATATGGACGACACTGAAGCGAAAAAAACACAAATACCTTTGAACTTGGTGAAGTAATTTAATCATTTAAGTAACTGCGGAGTGAATAGCAATCGATTCTGGCTGGTCACGCGATAGCCGCCGCAGTGGACACTACCATATAGAATAATCCATATGCATATGTTCGCGGTAAGTTATTGAAACCCGTGTTTCTACTCAAAGACCCACTCAGATCGAGGATACAAACTTTTATCGCGTTTAAATAACTAGCGACCGGGACCCCGGCTTCGCATGGGTGTAATGTACGGAGTTTAAAGCTTCCTCTTGAATCAATTTACCTATTTAAAAAAAACTGCAATCTAAGCATACATAAGGACAGACTAGGGAAGCGACTATGTTTTACTATGTAGTGAAAGTGATAATAAATATATAAAGACAAATCACACATATTGATTAAATATCATATCATAGCAGATTTTATTATAAGGCCAGTCCCATATATGGGATATTTAACAAAGTTGCCGAACAAACTTCTCATATCACCCTTACAAAAGCGACATGTGTGTATGTGACGTCATATCTGTCTCTTATCAAGGCGGACGGGGCGCCAAAAAAATTAACTTTGCACCGTTCATATCACAACAGTGTTCTTTTCACTTATGTGCCTATTTTTTGGAAGTTTTTCCATAGCTAAAATGTAAATCTAATGAAAGTATGATGATTATTGACTGATTGATTGAAAGCACAACGAAAAAAAAAAATGCATATCTTTATTGCGATAAACATGTGTTTGACAACAGTTGGCGGATCTCATTCTTCCAGTTCAAAAATTGAGCTATTGGTGGTGTTGAAAAGGTGGTTACTTTTTATATCAATTTAACATTACAATTTGCGGTTAATACTTTTACTACTAAGTATTATTATATTATGACTAAAAAAATTGTTCCACTAATTTCTAAAATTATAATTATAAGGTCAATTTAAATTAAGCGAAAATGTTTTAAGGGCTGGCAACTTTAAGCTAGAAAAATGCTTTGGAAGCAAATAAAAAAAAAGCGCGCTGGATATCGAGATAAAGTATTTTTGAAAGTATGACACTCGTATTCGAGCGACTTTTGTATGGAAAAATCGCTCGTTTACGAATGGCGAAATTTCAAAAAACTCCTGAACATTTAGAAAATCAAAAAACCTTTTTCTATTATCTATGAATACTAAGTCACTGATGTCGACTGTCAAAACAGAAATATCGATTTTAATAAAAAAAAAAGTATGAAAAATATTAGCGCTAAATTAAAACGGACCTTATATATTCATTTTCAAAGTAAGAATATTGTTGAATATGTAGTTACTTATTTCTATACCTTTATGCTATTAACTTTCATGATAATATAATAACTGCGGAACCAGCTTCCGCAAAGCCATAAGAGGGGTTAGTAAATGAAAGAAACCAGGATGTATGTACGAGTCTGCGTTGCGCCTAACTTCCTACTGATATAATGTTAACGTGACCTTTATATCTGTAGACCGTTTCGCATTAGTGTACACAATTCGATAATAGTAGATATACTTTTTTTTTAATAAGTATCGAAATGAAAAGAGAATTTGGTTATGTGGGAGCTTAATATGCTCTCGGCTTCTTCTGTTTGAGCGAGATGATTATTGCAGCCCACCACTTGCTTCTATGCTTCATATATTATGAAGGCAAAATACCTCTAAATGTAATAAATGTATAATCTGAATAGGTTCAAACTAATTCACTACCTATCCCTACGATTTTCTACGTATGTACATACATACATATTATCACTCCTTTATCCCTTACGGAGTAGACAGAGCCTAAAGTCATAAGACCGAAAGGCCACATTTAGCATGTTGGTGGGCGTAAAGGTGAAAATCGGAATCAAAATAGTGATGGGATGCTAGCCGCATCGCCTATTGTCATGTCATGATTCTTTAGATTTTCGGTTCGTTCCCTTGACTCTGAATGAGTATTTCTACGTTTACTTAATTAAAAATATAAGTAGGGTAAAACGAGGTGTAACTGGCCACTTAAGCGTTTTTCTACTTCAAATATTTTTGTCTTAATTTTTTTGATACAGGTTCCTATGCCTATTTATTTCCAGTATAATGTATACACCAATTAAAATATTTCCGGGACATCGGCAGACTGTAACCATTATTTTTATTGTCTTTGTAACATATTAAATATTGCTCAGAGCTAAATTTAACAATAAAGATCCCAATCAACAACAGTAGAATACTACGGAGTGATGTGAAAACGCTCTTATTCCGAGTTTATCTCGTCTGACCCGCACAAGGAAGATGAGAGACCTTCGCGTTCTGACTCACAGACCCGCTCATTTATTTTTAGACCTTTGCCTCAACTGCTTTGCGAAATAAATGGCGTCGTTTAAAATCTATGTTTTTATTGCGTAAAAACTACCATAAATCGTTTTATTGCTTGAAACTTCAGCTTCACGACAAACGAGAGTTATAGATTTAAGTCAGTAATAGGTACTCGTGCCTACGTACTAAGAAATAATTAAATTGGTTCCATGTCTCAAAAGGAAAAAACTAAACCCTTATATGATCACTTTGTTATCCGTATGTCTGTCTGTCAGTCTGTCAAGATACTATTGCTCAGGAACACGTAAAGGTATCAATAAAAATATATTCAATAATTTAAAACTTATTTCTTATAGTTCATGGTATGGAACCCTTCGTGGACGAGTCCAACTCGCACTTGGCCGGTTTTTTATATAGACTTTGTGCTAAATTCTAGGTTAACTGATTATTATTTGCATAAAAGAGTATATTCTTGTAAAAAATATATATTGAAAAATAACAGATATGTATTAAATTATTAATTACATTCCGTACTTATTATGTAAAAAACAAACCTTACTTCTGAGCTTGACACTCGTTCACGCTGCAATATTTTTTTTTACTGTCTGAGAAACTAACATCATGTACCTAATTATCGCTAACGATGGAGACGAATCTAGAACTGATTTCATCATCAATCATTAACCGAAGGAAGTTAAGCACGGCACCCAATTATTGAATTTTGCTACAAAATTTCACTCTATTTTAACGGTAATAAATGCTCGTGAATAATAAGTGTGTAAAAAAGTTGTTCAGTACCTCTTATAAAAGACACTCCACGTGTATCGAAAATGCGCGAATATTTGTTTGTGCGCCTAAATCCGCTCTGCGTAATCTGAAGGACATGCATGCAAGGTGTGGGGGCTAAGGAATTGACCATACAAGGCGTTCTACAAAAACAGTTTTTTCAAAATTTTCTGTTGAAATCGTTAGAAAAAAGCTCACAGCGCGAAATTATAAACCGCGTAGGTATACCTAATTATCAAATTCCTTATTGATGTAACTAATATCTATATTCTATGGTAATTCATTATTAATATACCATTCCGTAAATTATGGGAGCAAATGTCAATTTTTCGACCATTAGTGAGATCTCGTAAGACTTTACGCCCTAATACTCGACGCCCTAAATCTTACGGGAGATTTTTTCTGTGTTTAGGTAATTTTGTTGGAAAGGCATTCTTTTTTATGCAGTGAATATCACAAGGACTCATGTGTAGCTACTGGAATTGACTTGACCAGATTGGCATTTAGGTGAAAGCGAAAAGAAAAACATTTACGACAAATATGTCGAGATTTCCCTCTCCCCAGCATTATGATCGGGTGAGATTCAGCTCGACCCCCTCTCCCTTCCCCTAAACACCTCAAGTAATTTATGCGCCACCTAACTAAGCCGAGTTCTACTGAACTTGACACTCATTGACGCTGCAATATTTTGTTTACTTTTAAGGAACTTACAGTATAATGTACCTCATTAATGCTAACGATCGAAATCTATAAGTGGTTGCATCATCATCATCAATAATCATTAACAGGAGGAAGTCGCCACCTGATTGTCATTTCGCATTTCGCACTGTTATGCAATTTGATTAACCGGTTTATCCGACATAAAACGTTACTATTTATTGAGAAATAGCAAAACATTGATGTCTGTCAGTTTTTGTAATGATACTGTGTCGGGTTCTCAACTTCTCGTTTTAACTCTTTCTCGTAAAAATGATAGTTAAAATATTTTTTTGATAAGGCGCTTCATAAACAGAAAAGTGGACGTGGATTTTCGCGATTACAATAGGTAGATACAATTATAATTCCAAGTTAGAAAGGAAAATAATAAAAAAAAAACTCTGGTCCAGTGTGAGTCCGCATTAGAACACACACTAAGGGTTCCCTACCACCGTACAATATTTAACTACAAATCCACTCCACATTTCTTGTATGAGGATTCTGATGTAAGTAGGATTAAAACCTCATTCGAGCACTAACAATATTGTTTAAAATTATGTGTAATAATAATAAATAAAATAATATCAGTGAATTTGTCAAGTATCTACTTATCACGGTTCAAAACATACAACCTCTGTGACAGACGGACGGAAATCGGAGACTTAGTAAAGTCCCTTTGGCGTTTGGGGTAATATCGGGGTAGTCGGAAATTTTACGTTTCGGTTTTGTATAAGCTCCCAATATAGAGAACCCCTACGCCAAATCTAATATTATAAGCTTTTCAATTAAATTACTTTAACACGAATTAAATAACTCAATAGTCTTTAAATACTAATTATTTAACAACTTGTAGAAAGTAATTCGATTGAATTTATTTTGGAGTTGTATCGCACATTCAATCAGAAATTATTGCGAAGACTAGTCATTATTAAGTTACGAGAATCGAACAATAGTCGCGTGCGACTATTATAGTTTGAACAAACAAAAGTGAAAAGGAAAATATTATCACAATATTCTTTGGCCGACATAACAATCAAGCATAGTATTGTATGAGATACATTGGTGCCAGAAATGAGAAATGTATTAGCGTTGGTTTTTCGAAGAGAAAACTTCTTTTGCGGCGTTGTGCACTTTTAGCCCAGTCATATTAAGTAAAAAAAGGGGTCAACCTCGGAATGAGAAATAATAAGCTATAAATTGGTATAAACCTTTGTTTTGTCGTGCTAAATGTTGTCTCAAAAGTCACAAATGATACCGTGTCCGCGTCTTAAGATATTGAAGGTCAAAGGTCATAAACATTGGTTTTTTGTGAATATCTCGCTTTCTATTGCTTAAATGATATTTTTACCTATAATAAAAGTTGTGAAGTATAAAATTCTCTACAATTTTTGTTTTATGTTTTTTTTTGATACGATCAACCGTTTTTGAGGTAGAGCGCGAAGAGTGCGCAGCGCACAGTCATATATGGTCCAATGCAAGGTCAAGCGTGAGTTACGGTTATCAGTACGTTATATAAAGTCTATTATTTATTAAATTATTATAATTATTAAACAATGGCCATTATTTATGTACTAATTATTAATTGTTGATATTTTACGCATTCGCTGCCGCCGACTACGTATTTGCGTTTTCTTAGTTTTGTAGAGGTGCCGCCGACGCGTATCTGCGTCCATACAAATTTGCCTTTGCGTTCAAGGGGTGCCGCTAGATACGTATTTGCGTCTATTGTTTGTCTTCTTTTGTGTTTTAGGGCCAGTCCCTTTTGCACATTTTCATTTACTAACGTTTCGCAGGTACCTACCATGAATACGTAAGTACCATGACAACTGTAATAGAATATACTTAAAAAATTTATAAATGCAAGCTTTTTTAAATTTTTTAAGCGTTTTACTTTGTAATATCCTAAACAAATACGATAGTAGTTTTCTCATTTTGTGCATATGCAATGCGGTATACTCAATAGTAGGTACCTAAGAAATAAATATTGAAACGTACACAAAAGGAGCCGGCGTCAAAGGTATTTTCTCAAAGGCCAAATTCCAAACAAAAGGTCTACCATAAACCCTTTGACCACTTAGGTGCAATTACTTAGAATCAAATCAATGGCTTTTGTCTACAATATTATTTTAAAATTGCAAACAAAGTAGGTACCTACCTACCTATCCTAAAAATTGTCGTTCATTCAGTACGAGTCGTAGATAGAAGTGTGCGAGTTGTATCATTCATCAGACACGAATGATCGTGTTCAGTAAAAAATCAAAGGTATATTATTAAGTAAGTAATGAAATTTTTGGCATTGTAGGTATAATGTATGATTGTTACTTGAGTTAAATCGCAACAAATCATTAGTACGTATAACGTTAAGTCGAAAAACAACGATTTCAACTGTGGGATCTTCGATAATTTATAAGTTCTGAATCTAGTTCAAACAGAGTTCCCTACTTCTATACTTAGGACCGAGGATAATTTAGGACGTGTAGGTATGCTCCCTTACAATTGTAGGTATCTATAATTCAATTTAAAAAATCATCGTAACCTAGGCGCGCAGATATAGATAGGTGCAGAATGGGCGGGCACAAGGTACAACGTCACACTGCTTTGAATTTACAATCTGTTATCCTTACTAATATTATAAATGCGAAAGTGAGTTTGTTTGTTTGTTTGTTTGTTACGCTTTCACGCCGTAACTACTGAACCGATCATCATGAAATTTTGCATACAAGTTCTCTGGAGTGCGGAGAAGGACATAGGCTACCTTTTATCCTGGGAAAAAGTACTATTCCCGAGGGATCGACATTGACGCGGGCGGAACCGCGGGCGAAAGCTAGTAACTAAATAAAGCTCTAATAAGGTATGCACAACAAGAAGAAGATGAAGATAACTAGCTTCTATTCACAATTTTATTATAATTAAAACCAATAAAAATTCTTATAATATTTAAACTGACATTTCAACAAATGTATATTATGGCATATTTAATCCTTACTAATATTATAAATGCGAAGGTGAGTTTGTTTGTTAGTTTATTTGTTTGTTTGTTTGTTACGCTTTCACGCCGTAACTACTGAACCGATCATCATGAAATTTTGCATGCAAGTTCTCTGGAGTACGGAGAAGGACATAGGCTACCTTTTATCCCGGGAAAAAGTACCAATCCCGAGGGATCGACATTGATGCGGGCGGAGCCGCGGGCGAACGCTAGTGATAAATAAAGATATGCATAAAATAGATCCCCTTATTGTCTTTTTAACTGAAAATATATATTCCAGAATTAATAATATACTATAGTTGAATAGTTAAATATAAATAATTAAGTTACTGATTTTTAATAAAATATCAACAATTAATAATTAGTACATAAATAATGGCCATTGTTTAATAATTATAATAATTTAATAAATAATAGACTTTATATAACGTACTGATAAGCGTAACTCACGCTTGACCTTGCATTGGACCATATATGACTGTGCGATGCGCACTCTTCGCGCTCTACCTCAAAAACGGTTGATCGTATCAAAAAAACCATGAAACGAAAATTGTAGAGAATTTTATACTCTACAACTTTTATTATAGGTAAAAATATCATTTAAGCAATAGAAAGCGAGATATTCACAAAAAAACAATTTTTATGACCTTTGCCCTTCAATATCTTAAGACGCGGACACGGTATCATTTGTGACTTTTGAGACAACATTTAGAACGACAAAACAAAGGTTTATACCAATTTATAGCTTATTATCTTTCATTCCGAGGTGAAACCCCTAAAATGACTGGGCTATTTTTGGGATGGGTAAACAATGTTCAACTCGCGTCAGGACACGTGACCTGATCGAAAGTTCGTAAGACGGACACATGACAGTAAGACTGCCGCGCGCCGGCACCGGCGTTAGGAGTGATATCCCTCTCTCGCGAAAAGTTGATGATGATGGAGCAGTAGTTGTCCAGAGAAGGATTCGTTTCTCTTTTTTAACTAGAAGCTTACATAATCAGAAAAAAATTTCGAATTCTCTTCATGCAATATCCCCATTTATCACACTTTTCTAACTAGTTGTTTTCCGCGACATAGTCTATTTGTTTTTCTAAAATATACCTATTCTACTAGCTATTGCCCGCGGCTCCGCCCGCAATAGTGTCGGTCCCTTGGGAGCAGTAGAACTTCCCGGAATGAGAGGTACCCCATAGGGTAAGGACATATCCTTCCATGGGCCTCAAACTACCGGCGAAATTTCGTCCAAATTGGTTCAATAGTTGAAGCGTGAAACGGTCATAGACAGGCAAAGTTACTTTCGCATTTATAATATTACTAGTATGAATAAAACGCAAATATTATCAAAATCCATCCAGTAAGTTTTGGGTAAAGGAGTATGAAATATCTTGACATCCGTACAAACTGTTGACATTTATGTATATATACCTGATACTAGCTTTCACCCGCGGGTCCGCCCGCGTCAATGTCGATTCCTCGGGAACAGTACTTTTTCCCGGGATAAAATGTACACTATGTCCTTCTCCGTACCCCAGACAAAAGGTGTGCAAAATTTCATGACGATTGTTTCAGTAGTTTATCTACTTGCGTAACAAATAAACAAACTCATTTCGCAATAATTTTAGTTAGGATAAGTAGGATTATAAATTGACTAGTTTATTTTATTGTTTACGCAGATTCGTTACCATTTAATCGATCTTTGGACTTCGCCCTGTATTGTTAAGCTAAACGTGCTACACTTCTGTGCATAGTTTGGCACCGGTCGAAGTTTATCTAGAGCAGTATAAATATAACCTTGATGGCGGCAGCATTATTGACTAGCGAATTGAGGGGAATTATTTAATTTGCTATCTTTTGCTCTTAAATCTTCCATGCTGGTCTGGGAGAAAAGAAAAACGTAGAATGTGCCAGCTGCTTCTCTTCCCGCGCAGTCCGTAGAAGCCGGTCAAGTATTTGGGCGAAAATCTAAAGAATCATGACAGTAGGCGATGGGTCTACCTTTAGGCCCACCAACATGCTAAACGTGGCCTTTGGGTTTATGGCCATAGGCTATGTCTACCCCGTAAGGGATAAAGACGTGATAATATGTCATGAATGTATCTTTCCGCGGATGTGCTCGCGTTAATGTCGTTCCCTCGGGGGCCGCATTTTTTATGGACGCTTGCCTTTTCCGTATATCCTAGACATGCAAAATTTCATGACGATCTGTTTTGTAGATACGGCATGAAGACAAACAAGTCAACAAACGAATAAACAAAATCATTTTCGCATTTGTAATATTAGTGAGCATAGGATACCGTTAAAATAATAGAATGCTTCCTTGCTGATCTAAAGAAAATACGTAGAATGTACCAATGCTTTTCTGCCCATACAGAGTGTAGAATCATGTTAAATCCATGGTCTAGCGACTAGCAACCCATCACTATAGGTATTTTAATTTCATTTCAATTTCATTTCAATTCGATTTCAACCTATACGTCCACCAACACCATACACGTGGCCTTTGGGTCTTATGATCCAGCTTAGAAGCTGATGGGACTGTAGATGGTCTGTGGAAAGAGAAGCAGCTGATGCATTCTACTTTTGATGTTATAACGTCTTATAAATCTGCACGTACGAAAAAGTGTCACGTTCTGCGTGCAAGCGAGTCGCGGAACAAGCGATAGAGAGCGTTCGGCTTATGACGCATCTATCTCACGTCAACCGTTATCACGTTAAATTTATCGTCCGTAAGCCGACTACATAGACATTTTTTTTAAAGTAGGTAGTTGTTTATCAATGTAAGTTTAAATACTATCTTGCTAAAAAACTGTTTACACTTACTGGACTAGGTAGTGTCATAGTTACAGTGTAACAAACAGCTCTATAAGTATATAACAGCGATAATAAAATTGATCTTTGGTCTCCTTAAATCCCCCAGTGATGGGCAATTCCGTGAAGATAACTCAGTATTTATATATTCAAGTAATCACACACAACAAGTTAACATATAGACAATTTATCATTTTCCGCGAATTTATTATCAACAAGTAATGGTTTCCTCTGTTTATTTCAGATATTCAGGTTTCGAAAAAATTATGGGAATCCCTCAGTTCTTATTATCGCTTTTAATAACTGACCGATCGTCATGAAATTGTCATACGCGTTGTCAGGGGTACGGAGAAGGTCATAGGGTGTACCCTATGTCCTTCTCATTTGTCAATGTAGGTTCCTCGGGAACAGTATATTTTTCCGAGATATACTGTTTCCGAGGAACCTACATTGACGCGGGCAGACCTGCGGGCGAAAGCTACTTAGTTACCTACCTATAATATCTGCCGTGATTGATTTGCACGACTCTGTGTACAACTGGTACATGTTTGAACGTCCTGCTTGTTCCTTTATTACAGAGCCAGTAGAGACAAATTTTAGGACTTAAATCTACAATTCGTTTTTACGTTGTTTATTTTTCAAATTTGCGAGTAATTTTACAAAACCGCTTAATCGCGTTCAGATAGTTTCGTTTTGTTAACCAACTTCATTTTGCCAACCATCTAGCGATTGTGTTTAACGTCTAATGATGCAATCCATCTGTGACAGATATATAGGATTATTTAATCAGTAAACAGGTTCTCGAAGGATGAACAAGCAAAAACTGTTATTAAATAAACATTACTAGGTATTTAAATATTGATAAGGGAATCTCGTCACCGCTACGTTATCTACGAATAGTATTTAACTAAGTACCATTACAAAAACGGAAAGTTTTGAATTTACAGAGGTATTAAGATGATAAAAATAAGAGGCGTGTACACGCAGTATAGTCGGTGTCATTGTATTCTACTGACATAAGTAGGTACCCGTATAAATCATTAATTAGACATAGTTTTACTTGGAAAGACATCCACAAAAATTCCTTTAACCTCAGTGATTCCTTTGACTTGTTTCAGCGATAGATAAGAATACTTAGTCGTAGTATAGAGGATTTTAAATATGTAATAAACGCCAGATTTAACTATCTGTGTCATCTCTTCTTTTTTTTGCTATAAATTGGAACTGTTACTGTGCTGTTAATAATTATGACGATATAAAAAGTCGAGTAACAGTGTATAGGATTTGTAGGTTTCACTTGCTGTAGTCGCTTACATATGCAAAGCAATCCCGGGCGTAGTTTCCCCTCGTATAGGTGACCACAAGTGGCATAGAAATCTAGAGCTCCTTCGTGTTTCGGAAGGCATGTTAAGCCGTTGGTCCCGGCTGTCATCATAAGATGGCGGTTGTTAAGCAGCAGATGCCTTTAGGCACCTTGAAAACCAGACACCAGTGTTGGCCATTGATACACACGAAAGCAAGCAAGCAACTTGTTGCAATATTCACCGAGACGCAGCTACTGTAATAAGAACAACTTTCCTCAGAGACATTTCAGAATTATCACAGAGTAAATAAAAAAAAAAAAAGCCATTTATTCTATCCTATGAAAGTACGTAAATAAAATAAGGATTTCCGAACATGAATAAAAATAAATATATAAACTAATAATACAATGTAATTTGACAAAATAATCTAATTTAACGAAGTAATCTAATTTGACCAATGATCTAATCTGACGAATAATCTAATTTGACGAAGAAATCTAATTTGACAAAAATATTTGACTAATTAATCCTTACTAATATTATAAATACGAAAGTGAGTTTGTTTGTTTGTTTGTTTGTTACGCTTTCACGCCGTAACTACTGAACCGATCGTCATGAAATTTTGCATACAAGTTCTCTGGAGTGCGGAGAAGGACATAGGCTACCTTTTATCCCGGGAAAAAGTACTATTCCCGAGGGATCGACATTGACGCGGGCGGAGCCCCGGGCGAAAGCTAGTTCATTTATAAATGTAATTCAATTTATGACTACAGAATTTATCATATTTTTACTACACCAATTTGTAAGATTCTTTGAAATATATTAATTAAAATAATGCTAATAATTTATCTCCAGGAGTGAAAACAACATTGTACTTATTTTGAGGTAGTAGAATAAATGGCTTTTTTTTATTATCACAGAGTGACGAACATTTAATAGAACCCTCATGCAGGAATGTATTAAGGAATATCATAAGAATGTACACTTTGGCCTCTCGCAGCTATACCTATAACCCGAGCGCTGAACGCCATTAAGAATCTAAGAATAAAACGTAATGTAAGCAACTTGAGTCCCAGTAATTTTAGAATAATGATTTTTCTTTGCATCTTTTACCACTCCTAGGAATCTCTCATATGAAAAAACAATTTTAATCAAACTACTGGACCGATTTAGATTAAATTTAAATAGGAACAATTGAAAAAATTATCTTTTCAAATAAAAAAAAAGGTTTTTTCAAATTGGTTCTTAAATAATGAATAAATTGAGTGTGTTAGCTTCCTTAATGGTAATGTTATGCTACTAAGGATAACGATTCATTATCCTTAGTCAAGATGTCTGTTAAATGAAAATACTTTCATGTTGAACAGTCACATGCATAAATGAGTATTCGATCAATTGTATTCCATTTTAGACAACCCATGTGTTTACATAGTAATGCTCATGTGACTGTATCTACTTTGATTTGACTGAAGTGGCCCGATCCATATGTACCTGACGCCAAAACTTCTGGAATTACATCTTTTTAACGGACTTCAATAAAAAGAGGAGGTTCTAAATTCAATTGTATTTTTATGTTTGTTACCTTATAACTCCGTCATTAAATGTAAGCGCCTTTCCACTCAACCATCCTCAGACGTTCAATTGAATTTCAAGGACGGATAAGAACTATCTCATCATAACCGGACTTTGTAGTAAGTAATTATAAAGCCAGATGACACGAACTAAATCCTTTTTTGCTAAAAATAGAATTGTTACTATGTTGTTAATAGGACAACATATTCTAATGATCTAGTGGAACTATTTTTGAAAAAAAATGGTATCTACCTAATGCAAATTTATGAAACACTAGCTTTCGCCCGCGGCTCCGCCCGCGTCAATGTCGATCCCTCGGGAACAGTACTTTTTCACGGGATAAAAGGTAGCCTATGTCCTTCTCCATACTCCAGAGAACTTGTATGCAAAATTTCATGATGATCGGTTCAGTAGTTACGGCGTGAAAGCGTAACAAACAAACAAACAAACAAACTCATTTTCGCATTTATAATATTAGTAAGGATAAGGATAAGGACTAGCTTTCGCCCGCGGCTCCGCCCGCGTCAATGTCGATCCCTCGGGAATAGTACTTTTTCCCGGGATAAAAGGTAGCCTATGTCCTTCTCCGTACTCCAGAGAACTTGTATGCAACATTTCATGATAATCGGTTCAGTAGTTACGGCGTGAAAGCGTAACATACAAACAAACAAACAAACGAACTCACTTTCGCATTTATAATATTAGTAAGGAAGTAAGGATAAAGTAAGCTATTAAATAAATAAATATATAGGGACAACACACAGATTGAGTTAGCCCCACAGTAATTTGTGAACTTGTGTTGTGGGATACTTACTTAACGATACTATAATACCTATGTATTCCCAGATTTATCTTAAAATGATCGTTTTCCTTTATCACCCTACTTGCAAACTTATGTCAACTACGGTGTAGCTACACGTTGTACATCGTTTGATCTTCACTCTTTTGATCAACAAATACATTGCAGCTTTCGCATGATTGACTATTTTTGTCTAAGATATATAAACAGTAAACGTACCTACCGTCGTATCAGCAGTATCAATGATACGGGGCTACAGTCCCCCGAACGTGTATTGTTTACTAACATATGCTGCTGGGCAAGGGTCTTTCCCATTACTTTATTAACTCCTTATTATGCGCTTCTATCTTCCATATCTTTTTTTTTTCAAAACTTGACAACGACGCTTCCTGCTAGGCCTACCTCGCTTCCTGTAACCATCCTTTAGTCTTATGTATGTCTTATAAATTAAGAACGTAGTTGAGCGTCAGTGAATTTAAAAGTTATTTTTCATTATTTTAAGATAGTTAATAGATTCAGGTGTTACTTTGCGGAAGTCAAAGCTACATTTACTTTGAGACAATTTACTTTGCGTGCTTCCGCCACCATTCATGCAAACTATTGCTGGCCAGCGCCCACCCACTACTGTTAGTCACTTCACTTCATGCCCGCCACCAATAGTTGATGTATGCAACCCTGGTCGATACTGCTGCATCCGTTATTATTTTAAACTTTTGTAGCAAGATTGAAGGGCCCCAGACAAATGTCGATATAGAGCCCCACTAGAACAAGCTACGCCACTAGTCCCGACATTTAAATATTGCCAGGGAATTCAAAACCAACTAGTTTAAATTCCATACTAACGGAAACTAGTAGGTATATCCCATTATGTTCACATGCATAATGACAAAGTTTTAAATGTTTTTAAATATATTTTAGGCATTCTAGCTTTCGAAACTTCCCAAGACAGAAAGTTTGTAAGACTCTAATTAAATTCTTATCTAGCTAAGAACCGTGAGACGTGATAAAACATCAATAGTTCATTAATGACGGTTTTCGGCATCGATTTTCCCCAGGTGGGTATCACTGGGATGATAGGTATTTTGACAGCAGATGTCAAAGTCTACCAATCATGTCGCGTGGTCGTGCCAGAAAAATCCTATCCGGCACGACCACTTTAGGTATGCTGTAACGTCAAAAGTTATAACGCCTAAAATCATGTTATGTTTTTGGATTCTAAGAACAGTCTCATCCACACCTCTCCAAACATTTGGAAGTAGGTAATAGTAGACTAGAGAAATTCACAGGCACAGACATACACATCATCTCTGAAAACATTACAGTCCTTTTTTGAGACAGTTGTGTAAGCTAAGAACACAATAAGTAAGACAATAATAAATGAAAACAATAACTTTCATCTTAAGTTTGTTTGTGTTTATTAAATATAATTATAATCTTTAATGTTTACCAAGAGTATTAACGTAATGCGAGATATTGTTTAATTTTGAAGCGTATTTTAATAACAAACTCATTATCAAATGATGTCTCATAAAAATAGTAATTTAATATTTACAATTGTTTATCAATACATGAAATGGAGAGAGGAAAAAATAAACTGTGCAATGGTTATTTTAATGGCCAGCCGCGTAAACTTTTAAGTTAAAAGTTTTAACAATAACGGTTTTGATGGTCAGATCACTTCAATACCCATTATGTTAGCGGCGTAGCTTGCTCTAGTGAGTGTCACATTTGGACATCTTCAATCTTGCTACAAAACTTTAAAATATTTTCACAGATGGTAGATCCTGTAAACATTCTCTAGTCTATAGTATGTTTTGTGATTTAGACCGCAGTAGACTACCGTCTAAATCACAAAAGTTCGAGTTCCCAGTATTGGGGTTTAGTCACCCCTAAAAGAGAATGAAGTGTTATAAATGTGAATGTGTGTTTGTGGCTGCGAGGGTGTTTGTTTATTCTTCACGCAAAAAAAGTATTGGACGCATTTTGATGCGACTTTACGATATCATAGCTTAAATTAAAGGAGGCTCAAAATCGCCTTAAAAAAAATTATGCAGGCGAAGTTACAATAAAAGCAGGCAAAAGAATATAATCTTCCTGTTTATTTGTAAAGTAATATACAAAACTTACATTATCCCTTAAACATAAGGTCCCTGAACTATAGTTTTACGTACTTAAATACTGTTATAGTCAAAATAAAAGAATATTACAAGTATTTATTTGTAGATTATCATATCATCTACCTATGACTATTTATCAATACCTTTGTATTGAGAAATAATGACCTTATGTATTAGGAACGTCTTAAATTTATATTTAATACAAATCTAATCGAAAAGAATTTCGATTACTGTGGGCTGTGATAACATTTAATATTATCATGTAACTTCCTCTATCTTCTTCGTTATCATATCACCAAAGATACTCTAGATACCAACAAAACTTTATATAGCAGGTATAAAAAAAAATAAAGGGCTGTATCTATTTTAACGTAACAGGTAAAAATTTCATTACAATATATAAACCTATCATTTGTTGTTTACAAATAATAAAAACAGAATTTAATTATTAATTAAATACCATACAATAAATATCCTCAACTGCCTGACCGGTGGTTGCAGAATGCAGATATGGCATCACCTACTCAACGCACACTCGGCCTCCCGAAACTGCTTGTTGCTTTTTCAGTGAGTAGTATCCAAAAATCTCCAACAAATTCCTATCCTTCCCCAGCTTAAAAATGCTTCCGATGGGCAGCCGCGTCGGAAGCAAAAGAAGCCAAGGAAACTGCGCTAGCCAACCCGCCTACCAAGCGTGGTGAGTATGGCAATATCCTCCCATGGAATGAAGAATGCTTGGGAGAGGCCTTTGTCTCCTTACGGACGATTTGGCCTCCTTACGGACGAATTGATGATATAATAAATATGTTCTTAAGGCGTTTTTTATCGATTCTGTCAAGTTGCTGCTTGTTTATTAATGAGACGTCACACAGATAATAGAGGATATTAGTATTCGTGTTGAATAAGTTTAGTTAACCCCATAAGAGAGGGCGTTTGGAGAAGTTTTAAGCGTAGTAGCAAATGCAAGCACTAATACATCAAAGTCGCCGTAAAATAAACTTGGATTTTATAGTTAAATATTGTATGGTGGTACGGAACCTTTGGTATGTCAGTGTAAATGCGACTTACACTTAGCTAGTCTTTACTAAAGTATGATTTAAAAAACTGTTTATGATAAAAACCTGATTTAAAATAAATAATTCTGCTTATTACACTTATGAAAAAAAAAAATATAGGTCCATATATAATAAGCTACAACAGACAGTCGTGCTAACAAATAAAACTAATAGCTACCTACATATAAAGTCATATAAAAACTAGATACATATGTACGTAAATATAAGTATCTGCTACGACCTTCTATGACCTGCTACAGCTTGCTACGAACTTCTACGAGCTCCTACGAGGGCTACGAATTTCTGTATATCTGTAAAAATCGGGTCCAACCCAGTTGGGTTGAAACAATGTTGTTGGTTAACAACATTGTTTATTTATTTATTTTACTGCTATTACTTATACTTTTATAGCTATTACACTATTTTTACAGGTAATATGTTAGTATTATGTACCTTGTTATGTTGATCTCATGTTATTGCTATGTTTTACAGGCTTGGCATGTTTCATTGCTATTGTTTGTTTACGGAATTAGTCATATTATGATCAAATAAAAGTAGGTAGGTATATAATGTGTCATCTTATAAGGAAACGAATATTCCGAATAAAAATGAGTCTATTACGATTTTCATTAATCTAATTTGCCATTATTAATTTTGTAATGAAGGAGGACTTATAACTTCTATATATTTGTGGTCATACATAACGAACATTAAAGTGAGTTTTACTAGCAATTTTCCCATAGTTTTTTTTTTACTTAGTAGGAATTTGTCGCCCATCTCTCCTGATGGTAAGCCAGTTATATTTATTTAGCTAATCAAATAGCGATATAAACTAGCGACCATTATAATAGAAACGTCATCGGCAAAAATCAATTATAGGACAACTTTTAATTGTGTGACGTTATTGAATGCTCGAATAAGTCTTATTCTTCTTGTGGTTATCGGAACTAGCTTTACAAGTTTATTAATTCATGTAAGAATTTTATATAAAAAGTGGCCATATTAGAGTTAAATGATGATGAAAATATTTTTGCAATCCGCGCAACTAGCCCTTTTATTTGAAATTTGGGGTGCTATTTTTGAAAGTGTGATACTCGTCTTCGTCTCGTTTACGAACGGCATAATTTCAAAATAGCGCTCTCAGACTAAGCGGAAAAATACTCTAGTACTTTTTAAGTGGTAATTAAATATCAACCTTATTCCAATCTATTGAAGCTCAAAATAGTACGCAACATTGAAATCTTATTTGTTTTAATGTTACGTATTATTTTCAGCTTTTGGTATTTAATTACCACTTAAAAAGTGCTCGAGAATTTTCCCGCCTAGTCTGATTTGACCCTTTTATTTTCTGATTTGTGACCAACAAAACACCGACCACCAGCACAAAAAATAATCGGTTCCGTTTGTTTACTCGGTTGCACGGAACCATACAACTATCCAAGTCTATATGACCAAAATTTTCATACACCTAGGCATCATAATTTTTGAGCAAAATAAAACAGCTAGAATTGCTTGAAAGACACTATTTATAAAGCTCCTCCTTGTTTTATTGAACTACCTACTCTTTTACTTTCTTTGAAAAAAAAACAAGGTACAGTCCGATATAACTGACACCTCTAACACCAGATTTCAAATTGTAGTGGGTAACATTCATCTGCCCTGCCCCCAACTGTACTTACTTAGTTATTATGCCTCAATAAAGTTTTATATCGACATAAAATTATTTGTACATTTAACTTATGATTAAGAATAATTTTGTCGCAAAAAATTAAGCATATAGGTACGTAGTAACATATTAATATGCACCTAATCTAACCCAGCCGGTGTCACACCAGCATATCTCCTGCTTCTCGGATCACATTGGCCGCTTCGTGTTACCAAGTACTGCGATAACAACTAATCCGCTATAAAAAACTCACTTTTCTTTGAAGAAGTCTGATATCTGGCTCATCTTCCAGAAAATCTGTAGAAGCAGCATCAGCACCGTGTGGTTAATCCAAGTGTATAGTTTGTAACAGCTCTCCATGGCTCCTCCGTCACTGTCACGCTCCCACGCCAGCTTCGAAAACGAAAATTCACTCATCCGTCACTCTATTTGAAAGTATAATTCGAAAATACCGAACGAATTGCAAACGAGTTGATGCGAACTCAAAATTGTCAAGCGTCTGGCGCGCGTCAAGTGCCGAGCGGAATTGGCGAGTTATCGTACGATTTCGAGTGGGTACGAAAATAGTGGCTAGTCGAGCGAACGCCAATGGATTTGACCGCACTACAGAACCAGTGCACGCGTACTGACTGGCCCTGACTGAGCGACTACCAACCAGCGCAGCCGGTGCGGTGACGAAAGATGACTAACTCCTTCGATCAAATATAATGGTAGATACACGATTCGCGCTCGAAAAGTGGCACCGGAAAAACAGCGCACTAATCAAGTTTCCGAGTTGTTTTGTCCACAGTTTCAATTAACCGCACACGTCTCGCGATGACGAAGGTACAGTGAAATTATGCAAAAACTACGCACCAAAAGTAAAATTAAAAAAAGATGGAATTATACTTTCAGTATGTACCGTTTTTGTCGGTGCTTTTGTTGGTGCATACTAAGTATGCATTATGTTTTGACTCGGGGATATTATTAAGGCTTCATTTTGTATGAGACTGTGTATCTCATTATATTTGATCGAAGACTAACTCGAATTGATATCGAGTATTTGTTCGTGAGGAATGTAAAATTCGATTGAAGAGATCATTTGTAATCAAAACATGCAGACAGTTAATAGGTTTTCCTTGATGGAATACTCTGGAATTAAGAAATGCTGGCTCATGCTCTTAATTTCGCGTTTAATTAAGGATGATATGCGAAAATCACACACCATTTGTAATTATGTTTGATCACATTGGTTAATTGGATTTTAACACAACTTAACTTGGACGTTTGTTTATCTATTTATGTATTAGTATAAAACAAGTCGCTTCCCGCTGTCTGTCTGTCCCTTTAAAACTACGCAACGGATCTTAGTGATTCAAGAGGAGGGTTTATATGTATTACTATTTTAGGACATAGTATCGTTGAGTTAGTATCCTACGACACAAGTTTATAACTTCCAGTGGAGCTAGCTTAATCTGTGTGATTTGTCCCTATATATTTATATTTAACTTCAGAATTTAAATTCAAGTTTATCTGGCCACCTTTGCTGTTGTAAAGGCTACTTACTTTTGCGCAATGGAATCTCGGCATTACCAGGTCAAGACGTAAAACGATCTTTAATAGTATTTTTTTCTTAATATCCATTATATTAATCATGCTGCATCACAATGCTAATTGCTGTACAAAGGAGTCAATCAAAAAGAAAAATTATATAATTATATTATATAAAATTATATATATTTCAGAAGGCGTTTGACGTCGTGGATAATGACATCCTGCTAATGAAACTGGCTGGTGTCGGCTGTACCCCACATCTGTTAAGATTTCTAGCCAACTATACGAGTGACAGGCGGCAGTACGTTGAGTATGCAGGATACAGGTCAGACCCATATTTTGTTAGATCTGGGGTGAGTCGAGGCTCCAATATTGGTCCTCTTGAGTTTATTATAATGATCAATGATTTACCGGAGGTGATCAAGGACTCATCCTGCTTACTATTCGCTGACGACCTAAAAATGTTTCGACCTATTAAGAACGTTGCAGACTGTAAGCTATTTCAGAGCGACATAAACAGAGTGATGTTATGGAGTGAAACTAATAATCTACATTTTAATGCTTCAAAATGTGTTACCATTACGTTCACCCGAGCGCATAAACCCATTTCCCACGAGTACCAAATTGGAGAAATGAAGTTGAAAAGGGTGTCCGAAGTAAAAGACTTGGGGGTTAAATTCAACACACATTTGCAGTTTCGAGATCACATCGTCAGTGTTTGTAAGAAAGCATTCAGGAATCTAGGGTTTATACTTCGCAGGTCCCATGGTTTTAGTAATGAGAAAGCCATCATTGCTCTTTACAATGCGTTGGTCAGAAGCAACCTTGAAAGCAATGCAGTCATTTGGGCTCCACATGAAACTAAATATAGCCTCATGTTGGAGCGCATTCAAAACAAGTTCATTAGGCACTTATATTATAAGAAATATGCGGTATTCCCTTTTTACCCGTAAATGTACCCTACTTTATTTATACTGGGTATGGTGGGGTACAATAAGTTGCAGGTTCGTAGGGAATTGAATCTCTTGTCCTACATATTTAAGCTGCTTAGAGGAAAGCTTCACAACAGTGAGGTGTTACGGTACGTGAGCCTTAATGTCCCTGATCGATACGTGTGGCGCCGCCGCCGGCCTCCGCTGCTGGCCGCGCCGCGCGGGCGCACCAACTTGCTCAACAAGGCGCCGCTGGCGCGAGCACTGCACGTTCTCAATCAAGTAGCTGAAAGAATTGATCTATTTTCCTGTTCTCTGAGTGAATTCACTAGGATGGCCTTATTTATTATAAGTTATAATTAATAGTTAGATAATAGTTACATTATTGTATTAGGTTAAGACCTGTAAAGATAATGTAAAAGCAGTAAATAAATAAATAAATAAATAAATAAATAAATAAATAAATAAATAAATAAAATATTTACATTTTTGTTTTGAAATTCATTCATTAACACAGATTTTGTACCTATGAGCTTTATTAAAATCCTGGCATCAGATCAGAATCCCTTGAATACAGAATTGTAAGAAAGATAGGGGACAACTAAAAAAAAATACATTCCATAGGAATTCGCCCAGTTAATCGACGACTTTGTATGGAACTTATAATTTTTTTTTGTATTTTCTTGTCTTCTTGCAATTATGTATTCTATTACAGTTTCCGATTCCGAGATTTCAATACAGCTCAGAGGATAAAAATCACGTTGTATTTGGTACATAAGTAAATCAAAATAAAAACCGGCGAGCTCCGTGGCGCAGACACGAGGGCCCCGGGTTCGATCCCCGGTCAGGTCAAGATGAAAAATGATTATTTCAGATTGGCCTGGTTGTTGGATGTTTATCTATATATGTATTTGTTATATAATATAGTATCGTTGAGTTAGTATCCCATAACACAAGTCTCGATAAGTTTGAGACTTGCGGGCTAGCTCAATCTGTGTGATTTGTCCGTATATATATTTAATTAATTAAATCAAAATATATGAACATCGACAACAACATATTATTTTTAACCTTCATTGTCCCACTGCTCGCCCATTTCAATTTATGATATTTACTTAAAATTATTTCTTATCTTATAATAGATAAGGACAACGAAAAAAAGATCCAACCAAAAATGTCACAGCTCTGTTTGTTTTTGACACACACACAGACACATGTTACAAGCTGTTTTTACTTTTATTAATTAAGAATTAATTAAGAAATAAAATATGATAAAACATTCCACGCTTTTGAACCAGCGACCTTAGGTCTATGTACGACCTACGCTCTGCTAATTGAGCTACCGCATTTCGATCGTGGGCATCGAAAATCTCCACTATATCCCATTTTCCTAGGCATTAAGGTTTGCGTCACCTAATACAATGACCCGACTATTACAAGTGAGGTATTTGATTTAACCACGGAGTATGAAGATTCAACACCGTTTACAATTAATTTCATCATCATCATCATATCAGCCGCAAGAAGTTCACCGATGGACATAGGTCTCCCCCAATGATTTCCGGAATGACCGGTTGGAAGCGGACTGCATCCAGCGCTTTCTGCGACCTTGGTCAGGTCGTCCGACCACCTGGTCGGTGTAATGAATTTGAAAATCAACTAATTATGTATGAAGCCAAAAATTCCACGCGAGAGGTTTGAACCAGTGACCTTAGGTCTATGGAATGCTGATTTTCACTGAACCATACAATAAATTAATAATAAATAAATAAATAAATAAATATATACGGACAAATCACACAGATTGAGCTAGCCCCAAAGTAAGTTCGAGACTTGTGTTATGGGATACTAACTCAACGATACTATATTTTATAACAAATACATATATAGATACACATCCAAGACCCAGGCCAATCTGAAAAAGATCATTTTCCATCTTGACCTGGCCGGGGATCGAACCCGGTCACTCCGTGTCGCAGGCTGGCGTGTTGACCGCTGCGCCACGGAGCTAGTCAAAAAGAGAAATATATTTTAAAATACGGTGTAGAATAATAACAATAGTTATCTATATAGTAGGCTATTAGCGTTGGGTAGATATACTCCCTGTCGATTGATTGCGCCGTAACCTCGAGCTTTTGACATGCTACCCGGTCCATTAGTTCTAGCTTCGTATCGATTTGAGACAGCTTTAGTACTCGGGTTCATCCACTAGCCCTGCCTTTACATTTACCATTCCTGATAGTTATCAAAATAAAACCTATTATATAAAACCTATGTACCTATAAGGAAATTATTATTCAATCACTTAAAAACAGCTGAACGATTTGGATGAAAGTCGTTGAAACTTACCGAATAGCACAGGAGTTCTGTGCTATTAATTCTGTACTTACGTGCAGAACGGAAGCTTGCGCCTTATCCGGAGCTAGCTGTTGCCCGCGACTTCGTCCGATTAGTTTTTTCTTAGTATAGATGAATAATTTTCCCCGTTTTCAAAACATTTTTTATTGATGCTTCGCTCCTATTAGTCGCGGCGTGATGGTCTATAGCCTAAAGCCTTCCTCAAAAAATGGACTATGCCACACCACACAAAATAATTTTCCAATTTGAACCAGTAGTTTCTCAGACTAGCGCGTTCAAACAATCAAACTCTTCAGCTTTATAATATTACTGTTGCCCGCGACTTCGTCCACGGCAATTTCTGTTATTATGATTAATTAGTATAGATGAATAATTTTCCCCCGTTTTCAAAACATTTTTAATTGATGCTTCGCTCCTATTGGTCGCAGCGTGATGTTTTACAGCCTAAAGCCTTCCTCAATAAATGGACTATCCAACACAAAAATAATTTATAAGAACTAGTAGTTTCTGAGATTAGCGCGCTCAAACAATCAAACTCTTCTTCAGCTTTATAATATTAGTGTAGATATGGTGTTCCCGCACCTCTCGCACTTTCTAGGGTGTTTTTGGTTGCTTTGAAAAACAGGGTTAGCTTCTATTGTTGCTAGTCGCACGTTACGCGACGACTCTTATATGTACGTAACGTACGTACTTATTAATTCTGCGGTGGCGACCCTGATTGTTAACTCACACATTGACGAGTGCACGGATGTAAATTTCGTATTTAGTAATATTAGGCATAAATATTTTTCCGCCTGTATGAAGCACCATACCTGTGGATAGGTAGACCATATCTATTTAACTAAAGCATACTTAGTATATTGTATCGGGAACCGATTCCTAAAGGATATACGCGGACAGACAGAACCTTGATGAAAAGTGGCTGGCCTGGCGATAAAAAATAATAAGGTTTGCCTAGCAATAACTGAGGCAAAATATTTTTTTTGCCTACTTTACTTCGCGTGCAACTATTCGATTTTATAGTTTCCTATAAGATTCCATTTATAATAGTTTGACATTTTTTACTTATTTTCCTTAAATTGCAACAGCTTGAGCTTTAAATTGCAAAAGAATCAGCTTGTTTTATAATGAGTAATAAGAAAATTTGCATGCTATGGATAGAGCTAAATAGGCTAGTTCATACCATAACTGTACCATGATAATTATGTACCCTACCTATCTCTTCTACTTTAAGTGCCGCTTCATCACTGAAGGCTGGCCGTCAACTCTTTAAATCTCGTCTTGTCCATGGCGAGTCTGAACAGGTTGTTCTACCGATTTAATTCCAGTCCACAACCGATTCGAATTTTGTGAGCAGGTTCGATAATTATATTGGTAGGTACTAGGTATATGTTTGTCCATTCAGTTTTTTGTTTTTCTCAAGCTGGGTTAAGATTCATAAGTACCATTCATCTCAGAGAAGCCCGTTGAGGATGCACAAAACACCAGATTAAAAAAAAAGCCTGCTTTTAGTAAAAAAAAAACTGTATGTCTTAAAATAAATAATTACAAAGATTTAATTTAATTTCTTTTTCATTTATTAAAAATGAACAATTTGCTACAAATAAACTAATTAACCATCAATAAACCTGCTACACTAGGTGATCTTTTTCCGAAGACATAAATTTTTCTCAATGTATTTGAGCTATTGAGACCCGCGAAATTCAGTTAAGCCCGAATCAGATATTTATGCCTGTCTCTGCTGAGCGCCCGGCGGCACGCCTGTCTAACTAAACCGTAAAATGTCTGTCAAATACGGCGAACGCCTATCAAATGGCAACCCTATTCACAGAACCACTAGTATTTTACAGGTCTATATAGAGATAGATTCACTTCATTAACTATAACGTTCTGTGCGAAAATAGAAATAGCTATTTTTCTATTTTTCTCCAGGTTCTCATGAAAAATATAGAAAACTACTTACTTTATATTCGTATAGTTTGGTCTTCCCTGAATTAATCATATGGCTCTAGATAACATAGACCAACCCACATATCGTTGTTTATTTCCATTCAGTCAATAGGTAGCGTATTTACGGGCCATCGAGCGGTTCTTGTATAATAAATTAAATTTAAATATGGACGAAAGTGATGATCGGGTGATGTGTTCGACTGGTAACAATAGTTAGTACCAAACTTATCTATTAGTAAATAACCTTTGGTAAAAGCTATTTTACATGATAATGTTACTAGGTATCTTAAAAAGTTGTATGTTTTAGCAGTACCTGTTGCACTCCAATACTGCATTTCCTATTCCTAATTATTCGTCTAATTTATAATGCCTCTCTGCTTCTGCTAATGATTTCTTGCCAACTAGACTCGTTCCTGCCGGTACGAAGACAATGAGCCGGTACCTGGGAACCTAATTTTGGACTCAAGGCGACGACAAGATTATTAGCTAAATATTTCTGTGTGTATAAGAAATTATCATTAAGCGTGTAGAATACCTATATACCCAGCCGAAAATGAGTTTAATTTTTGTCTACAGTTATGAAAATGAGATGCCTGTAGGTTTCCAGCTTCCAAAGGATTTACATATTTTTCTACGATGTAGTAATAAGTTGGCTAAAAGACAGATGCTCTAACATCTCTCTATGCAGAAGCATACCCATAGGGACATTGGTAGCGGGTAGGGAGCCGGAAAAATCTACAAAATGAATCGAACAAAACCGAGTTCTGAAGAATCGCAGCCGAGGATGGAACCGCAAATGCGCTCAGATTATTATGTGTAAACATTTTCAACAATTAATAGTAAACATATTTTTTTACGACTTACAGACATTATTTAATAATTACCGTAGTACCACATCGTCAACAAATCATAAGTTGTTATTGAAACTTTGTTGTTAAGTGTACAAAATTTTTGAAGTAAGATTTGTTAAATTTTGACTACTTTGTCTTAAAAAAAACTGAATAGGCTATTTTCCTGGGTCTAAATAGGTTTAAATAATATTAAAATTAGTCCGTCCAGTTAGATAATAAATATATGATATATATTTTTTTGTCATTATTCAATAAATATTACTTGTTTATTCATATAAAACTCAAAATTGTCGGCGTCCATGCATTCTAAAATTCTATTTAGGTTTTCGTGACACGAAAGTACACAAAAGGTCGAGCCCATGGCCGGTCGTCAACCCATAGATTTCAGCTTCATTCACTTATTTACGGAATAGAACTCGTTAAAGAATTATGTTGGTACAATTACTTTCAGGTATCGAGGTTGCCCTCGATGTCGAATGAATCGATCTACGAATAATGTACGTTGTCGATCAACGAGACATGTAAGTACTTAAGAAAATAGAAATATCTAGTTCTAGTTGCCGCTTAGATGTAGGTCGAAGTACTACCGTCAATATTTTTTCATGAGTAGTAATAGAACTGTAAAGAGAGTAATGGTAGAAAGTGTTAAATGAGTAGTAAAAATTTAACGCGTTTTTTTTTCGTGTGATACATCCTAACGATACTTTGTTTTAGATACATAATTAATAAATCCAGTATTAAGTTCTACACATTTAATTTATATACAAGGTCCATTTAAATTAAGCGCAAATATTTTAAGGGCTGGGTCCCGTAGGTCAACAAAACGGTTTAGTAACAAATTTTAAGAAATCGACACGCTAGATTTTTTTTTAATTTTTTATACGAAATATTTTTTTTTTACTAAAATCGATAAATCAGCTGTTATGATGGTCGAGGCCAGTGACCTAGTATCCATAGTAGATAATAGTAAAAAGTTGTTGGCCAAGAAAGTGTTTATTTGTACACAGGGTGTTTTTTTCATTTTTTATTTTAAATGTTCAGGTCCACATATCTCAAAAACTAGCGTGCCGATTTTTTTTATTTTGCTTCTAAAGCATTTTTCTAGCTTATGGGAGGCAGCCTCTAAATTATTTGCGCTTAATTTAAATTGACTTATATATATTTAATAATATTTAAACACTTCTCAACTTAAATCAATTTCAAATTTTACATTTATATACTAATGGATTGTTCTCTTTTTTTATTTTATTCTACTCAATGTATTTTAATTGAATAATATTTATCTAATTCAAAACTTATTAATGTGTTTATTAATTTAATTAATAATTATTTTTTATTCAAAATCAACTTAATTATATTCAAGGTTTTTTTAAATCGGACTCTGTTATATTAAAAGGAAGAAAAATTGTAATATTTTAACTAGTAAGTAAGATTACTGAGATTGTCTACTAGGAAAGAGCCTGACTCCAATACCACAGGGAAACCTACCGTGGGTGTCAGACCAACAAAGTTATGTAACATTGCTTACTAATAAACGAATTTCATTTCATTTTATTCAATACCCACGTCAATCTGTAAAACATCGTTTTCCATCTTGACCAGACCGGGGATCGAACCGAGTATTTAGTATTAATTATGTTTAATATTAAGTTCAATTACATTTGTAGTATTAGGCATTAAGGATTATAATTCATGTAAAAAATTAATCATGATATATCTAAATTGGTGATAGTACCCACCCCTAAATTTCATAAAAATAGTTTGAGCCATGTCTTAGACAATTTTTTGAGTTTAAATGTATGTAAGAATCGCTTCTAAAGTAATAAGATGATTACTTTAAAGCTTTAATTAAATATATTGGTAGAAACACAATTCGCACTCAAAAAGTGGCACTGGCAAAAACAGTGCTCTAATCGAGTTTCGGAGCTATTTTGTCCACAGTTTCAATAAACCGCGCTAGCTAGCACTCACACATCTCGCGATGACGAAGGTACAGTGAAAAGATGCAAAAACTAAGCATCAAAAGTAAAAAAAAAACAAAGATGGAGTTATATTATATAGGACCTGATGACGATGATGTCGTTGTTTGTAAGTATGCATAATGTTTTGCTTGGGGACATTATTAAGGCTCAATTTTGTATGGGACTGTGTATCTACCATTATATTTGATCGAAGCTTTAAAGGGGTCATTATGTGGAATATATAAGCTCGAGCTCCGTGGCGCCACAACTTAATATTAAATACAGTCTCCAACTTATCTCGGTTGCCTGGAAGAGATTGCAGCACCGATAAGGCCGCCTTTGTGCATCAATTTGTTAATTGTAATATTATTTTTATTGTATATTTTTGGTGCAATAAAGAGTTATACTACTACTACTACTACTGAGCCACAGAGATCGGCGCTGTGCAAAATTCTAAATATTTTCTTATAGTCGCTAGCGAATATAGTTTCATAAAAGTCACGGTAGCATAATCTTAACAGAACACTTAATATTCAATTTTTCACTGGCATACAATCTTATTTTTTTTGTATAAACTTGATACTTTATTTATACCTTCGTATAAATCTAATAATTACATACATACCTATTTTATAAATATCGAATGAAAAAAATAGTTGCACTTCACGATTTATATGAAATCAATGAATTACGAGTCAATTAGTACGTTTGGTATAATTATTATTAAGTATTAATCGTGAAATTATAAATAAAACTACCTATTATTGATTATTAATTCCATCCGTAATTCTCAATAGGAAATGATGTGCCTCAAGTACATTGGGAAACTTCCTTTTATTGAAAAACTTTAGTTTTCAAGATATTACATCATTCCTCAACGAATAACTAAACCTGCTGTTTCTACTTATCTAGTAAACCAATGACTAGACTAAGCCGGTTCGTAGCTTAGTTCCTAGTTTATGCTCGCGATTACGTATGTCCGACTAATAAACAGGCCGCACAAAATATTTTAGAATAATTGTTTTATAATAATAATAATACAGAAGGCAGTACTCCTGGACACTGCGCGCATCGTCAGGAGGTTTCTCTCTCTGTAGCCTTAACTGTCGGTAGCTTGAGCCCTGCCCCGCTGCTGGCAGCCCTCTAGGACTAGGTTTTTATAAAATTTGTATTTTTTGAATGATATTTTTTTATATTTTACTTTTTATATAAGTTTTATAAAAACCTAGACCTAAGAAATTAAATAAATAAAGAGAATAATAATAACTTTTATTTCAGACCTGGTCCATATACATCCATCATTTCAGTCCTAAGAATGCCACTGCTGGATAAAGGCCTCTCCCAAGGATTCTTCGTAGATTCTTCGTTCCATGGGACGATATTGCCATGCTCACCACGGTTGGCAGTGGCGGGTTGGCGAGCGCAGTTTCTTTGGCTTCTTGTACTTTTGGCGCTGCTGCCCATTGGGAGCATTTTTAAGCTGGTGAAGGATAGGAATTTAATGGGTTTTGGAAGGGAAATAAAGGTATTGGGATACTCATAGAAATATATTAAGATAGCACGGCCAACTGGGCGGTACACGCGTATCTCAATCTTGCACGATCGAGCAAGGTTCGTTAAACGTTTACATATCAGTCTATCTAGACGCTGTTCGCCCATTACCGAGTGAGTAGTATCCCCACAGAAATATATCAAGGTAGAACGGGGATGCCAGAATTTTGCCAAGGAAACGCGCGTGTCAGTATTTTTCATAAGCCGCGCCCCCAATTTGACGTCAGCGAAATATTAATGTGACATGCACAAAAATAAATCGCGTCATATCGATAAACAGTTTTTACAGGTAAAAACCGCAGCATAAAGCACACGTGCAGCACATGCAGCAAGTAGCAGCTCGGGAGGCCCGGCGCACGCATCCGATGACATACCTGCAATCACCGGACAGACAGTTAAGTATGACACCCCTGACCTAATTGTGTTAATCTAAACTTATACTTATATCCATAGATTTAAAAAAAAAATTCGTCTCCTTATATCCTTATTACTGATATACTTATTATTTTTTAATATTATAAAGCTGAAGAGTTTATTTGTTTCTTGGAACAGCGCGTTCCAACAAACAAATCTCTGAAACTGCTAGTTCAAATTGGAAAATTATGTTTGTGTTGGATAGTCCATTTATTGAGGAAGACTTTAGGCTATAAAACATCACGCTGCGACCAATAGGAGCGAAGCATCAATTTAAAAAATGTTTTGAAAACGGGGGAAAATTATTTATAGTCGAGGACATCCTACGCGTGCGATGCGTGAACGGTACAAGTTACCCAAAAAAATAATCATTAAACGTTCTAAAAAAAATGTCCACAACAGTTCAATATCAGGAAATTGCCGCGGACGAAGTCGCGGGCAACAGCTAGTGATAGTATACAATTTAGTTTGACTTTGATTTTCCTGGCCTTCTCTATTGTTTTATTCTATAATTAAATGTGTTCTTGCTGAGTTCTATTACCAATATTTCCTTATCTGGACTCATCCGGTTCCAAAGTCATAATCGCTCTTAGTATTGTCTCATTGTGAATAAAATTGCGTCAGAGACATGACAATTCATGAGCACGTGTTGTGTTTCCAAAAAATAATTTAAACACCTTATGTTAACACGGAACAATAATACCTATCTTCAATACAAGAAGAGGTTAAAGTGATCTTACGAATTTTTCAACAAAACCTTTTCATGTTAGTATACCTAGAATTTCCTTTGACGGAACCGAGTTGATCAATATAGTTTGTCAATTATCAAAATCAAATCTAAAATCAAAACTTTTATTCAGAAAATAGGCTTTTGCAGGCCCTTTTTCACATAAATCACATTTTAAAGGATCTAATTTAGTCATATTTTTATATTATTACTTAATGTGCAAAAGCTACAGACTACTAGCGTTTCGGAACCGACCACTGCAGAGAAGAAACGCCAAAAGAAACTCTTTTCTACAGTATTGGTCGCCTACTCGCCTGAAGGGCTTTTTAATTTTATCATCTATCTTTATCATCTAATTTCTTAATTTATCATTTTTTTTTCATTTCTAATTATGATTACAATTTATAGGTATATTATTATTTCTTGGAACATATTATGTTAGCGATCGAGTGTGCAATGATAATATTTTACATTATACACAGTAGTCTCGAAGAGGCCGAGCAGACCTGTCCCCCATAGCAGCACCCGTTCACGAGTTGAGAGAGAGATCATAGAGATAAGATAATCCTGAGTTTACATAAGTCGGTAATCTTTGGAACTACGCCTTTCGGTTACGCGACTTTAGCCATTGTCAAAAATAATTCTGTTCTTTTTATTCTGTTTTAGGTGTCAATGGGTGTCACTATTACTTTTTGTCTTATCTCTTCTCAATAAATTTCATCGTCTCCTTAATAATTGCATTCGGTTCGTTTTCTGCCTGCGTAAATTTCACCACGTTTCTCAGTTCCGATCCAAATTGTCTTGGCTTCCCATCCGTTTACGCAGGCAGCAGAGACATCTCTGTGCTCTTTTTTCTATTCTTAAAAATCCACATTCATGTTAGCCATCTAGGAGCCTAGGAGCAATATTAGTGTTATGATCTTAACCTAGCCGGCTGATATGCTGCTAGCTGTAGCTTGTAGATAAACTGCTAGCTAATGATGATAGCCGCTCGAGCTATCGCTATTTTATGCCACTTGCAATCTTGCAATAATTAACTTCCAGGCTGGTTTAGAAAGAAAGAGAAAATAAAACACTTTGCAATTACCAGCTTTTTTTCTTTAGAAGTAGGACCCGAAGAGGGTCTTTAGAAGTAGAAACCGACCGAGCGAGGAATATCTGAGGATTTATGTTAGTAGGCGATGCGACTAAAATAAACAAAATCAAAATAGTATTGAGTTGCTTGCGCAACTCATTACTATTTTGATTTTGTTTTCCACCTAATGCTCACCAAAATGCCACCTTGGCTTTGGACGCCGCGTCGGCCAACTAGTGACCGAAAAGCAATTGAAAAACTATTGTGTCTGCGATTCCGGCGTTCAGTGTCAAAGAAATTTCTTTACTCCTCAAGAGAAAAATACGTAGTAAATAATACATGTATGTTTGTGTATGACTACATCAATCGTAGTACCAAACTAAAAAGTCACATCAGGGGTTGCTTTTAAAGTAAGTACCGAGGAGGGAGACCGATGTCCTAGTGGGCGTAGACATAATTAGTGCTTACGCATGTCAAGCAGCCCCGGGTGCAGTCCCTACTGGCATGGGTGACCGCAAGTAGCATAAAAATATCTCGAGTTCCTCCGTGCTTCAGAAGGTCCGTTAAGCCGTTGGTCTCGGCTGTTATCATTGATGGCAGATGCCTATAGGCAGCTTGAAAAATCTGACACCAGTGTTGGCCACTTACTCACACGAAAAACACAAAATAATACTAATAGGGAATACGATTGCTGGGTCTTCGTATTCCTCAGGGCGAAGGTACTAGAGACTAAAGCTGGGTATTCATGCTTTGATTTTATTATTGATATGACATCTAAATTATACCTGTCTGTTACACCGGATATCTGCAAAATCAGAGGTTTGAATGCACTGCTCGCCCTTTCAATGAAACAAAGATAATATTATTGTAGGTCCTACAACAATGTTTAGTAACTGTCACTCCCATACACATCTGTTTTCAAAACGTGTTTTCTATGTCTAATGAATTAAAACTTTCGTAAATTCTGTTACCAATGATTCCAAGTTAAATATGAGAAATGAGCTTTTCTTAATTATAATATAAATCAATATAATCAATACCTATTTTATAAATCAACCTGGTTATAACGATGTTTCAAAAATGTAGGTACTTCGTTGTTTAGCGTTGCAGTCAGTATAAACATTATCTTATCTCTATGGTATAAACGATTTTATAATTTTATTTATAAGTTAGAAATCTAAGTTAGGTAATTGAAAAGTGTCGATTTTAATTCCCTCAAGTCATTGAACGATATAAGCAGCAATAAGGTACCAATGCATGTGAAATCGATATAGCTGAACCGACTGTTTAATCTAGAATTGATAGCATGAGACAGGAATAATTGATTGTCGAGGACTTTAACTGAAACAACATTTCCTCTGTTATCTATTTTAGGAGCTATCAAGTATAAATTCTCGAGGCTTGTACTACTAAAACGGTCTACCTACCTAATAGGTAGCGATTACATACCATTAAGTAGATACAATTTACTGTGAGGGTTTCATAAAGATTATTTCGACAACAATGCTCATTTAAAATAGTTTATGAGCAATTTCAGTGCATCAGAATATGTCAGGATTATCTTATCTCTATGATCAGAATATATTTTCAAGTCCATAAACTATTACCAGCATTATTATTTTATTTCTATGTTCTAAAAGAAACATCAACTTAAATTATAATACAAAAAGGTTACATACCATAGTCGTACATGAGAATCAAAAGAAAAAATACTATAACTTTGTTACCTAAACCGAGTTCTTTTTCATCACATATTTTCAATTTTAATAATATACCGAGCATTGTAATGCTATTTAAAAAACAATTTAAGTAAGTAAAAGCTTTCTTCAATTTAATCAAATTTCTATTCATCGGATATGAATGAAGTAGAATACCACACTACTAAATAGTGGGTAGTATTGAAGAAGTATACATGCTTGAAATGCGTATACCCTACGGGGTAATATGTGATGAGAGAATTCGACGCGGTGATTCGAAGTCACGGTGGTGTAATGGTATCACACTTAGGGCGTTAACCTAAGGGACGTGGGTTCGAATCCTACCTGTGGCCGAGTTCTTTTTCATCACATATTTTCAATTTTAATAAAACGAACAAGTTTTCTTTGTGCGTACGTTTTAAGTTGGTACTCGTATCATTTTGTTTTATTATTAACGTGATAATGATTACGTCTTATAATAGATGAATGTCGATTGCACGCATGACAAAGTGTTACGTTCCGTGTACAAGTGAGATAGCGGAACAAGCGATAAAGAGGCACAATCGGCCTAAGCGTTCGGCTCGTGACGCATCTGTCTCTCTTCCACCGTTATCACGTAAAATTATCGTCCGTAAACCGACTTTACAGACAACCAATTTTGATTAAAATTTCTTTTGGCAAAACCGAGTTGATCAGAATATAGTTGGAATATAGTTTGTCAATTATGTTTACATCATAGAGATAAGATAATCCTGAGTTCACATAAGTCGGTAATCTTTGGAATTACGGCTTCCGGTTACGCGAGTTTACTGACAAAAATAACTTTCTTCTCTGTTTTAGGTGTCAATCCAGAAAGGTACACAGTGGCGGCTTCGGCCAATGTGAACATCCAGGCGTATGATCATTGCTTTGCTCTGCGAGGTCCTGTTGTTGATAGCATACAGATTCGTCTGAAACCTATGTCAGACACCTCGCTCTCACAATTATTCATGAGTCGTTTTGTCCGCAGCTCGATTTAATGTTGATCCCTTGAACAGTAGAATTTCCTGGAATGAAAGGTACCCTATGTCCTTCCCCGGACCTCGAACTACCTCCATAACAAATTTTATACAAATTGGTTCAATGGTTGAAGCGTGAAAAGGTGACAGACAGACGGATATAGTATGGATAGTATGGATTGTTTGCTCAATACCCATTAAGGGTATCATAAAACTTTCAAATTGTGATGAGAAATAAATGGTTAATAGCGTCGCCCAGCTCTTCAGTCTACTACCAGGCATAATTGCTCGTATTATTAAAAATAAAAACTAAATGTCATTGTAGTCTATCTTTACTTTTGTTGTACTCCCACAAAGTTCAAATCGAGTATAAGGAAGACAGACGGGAACTATTTCAGAAATACACCAGTACGCAAATAGACCGACATTGGCCATATGCTCCACTACTCTCGTCGTAAACTGAAGTATGCCGACACATTGGCCAACAAACAGTCCATTAGTAAGTACTTACACTACATTAAGGTCTTATCCTGCTAACCTAAGTAACTTGTCATGACTTACTACTCGTATGTTATTAAGTTGGTTGTCTGTAAAGTCGTAATAAATGTGAAAGAGCGATAGGTGCGTCACAAGCCGAATCCAAAGTCGATCGTACCTCTCTATCGCTTGTTCCGCGCTCTCGCTTGCACATGGAACGTGACACTTTTTTGTGCGTGCAGCCGACGTTCATCGATTTATAACACGTTATCACGTAAAAAAATATGTCTCCTGTCGATGAATTAGTTTGTAATGTAATTTTATGATTTACGAGTATTCCTCACTCCTTCGCGTCAGAACTAAGTTTGATTTTCAAGACCTAGGCCAATCTGAAAAAGATTGTTTTTAATCTTGTCCTGACATCAGGAGTCGAACCCGGGAAATATAGTCATACAATTCAATTAGGTACTTAGAGCGTGAATGAATTGAATGACTCTATATTTTTGAATAGGACACTGTCCCAAATTTTCACTAATGTTTTGAAAACACCTTCTTTTACTAAACAAACCGTGTCGTATTCGTATACATACGTCGTTATAAACGCCTGCCCGCGATACCATCGCCAATCCCTTATGGACCTGAAAATGGTTCCATCTATGGTTCAGCTTTGTATCTATCTTGCTTCAGTAAAATCTTTGTGATGCAATTACCATGTCCATCAAGATAGATAGATGCCAGGCGCTGCCAAACAAGGAAGCAATTGACTCCTTAACATGACCTCCAATTTTACTGTCGAACTTATAGTTCCGAGCGCTAGTTTATTATTTTATTATTCAAATTTGCAAATATTGGTAAAATTAGCTACATATTTATAGCATAGCATCATAGATCTGCTCGTGTAGTCACCCACACTTTAAGCTTTCCAGGCACGAGCGTATGTTAGTTTGATCAGTTTTACAACAAAAGTATTACGATTTATGTTTGATCCTTTATACAAGGCCTTCGTCTTTGATAATCTTTTAAGTTGTTATAAAATCAGGAAATATGACAACAAATTATGAACATTATCATGAACGATGTATTTTTTTATTTATTATCACAATTTTCGACATAATTTTTTTAAGCCCCCAAAATAGTTTTTAGAAGTGTCCAAGGTCATAACATAAGTTAGACTAGTTCCTAGAAAACAATTATAGGTAAGCAACTCCTTGCTAGGTCATAACATAAATTAGGCTAGTTCAAAGAAAACAATATCATAAATTATAAGCCACTCATTATATATTATATAAACAACTGTTTATATACATAACTGCCTCCGTGGTCCAGGGGTTATGGCGGTTGCCTGTTGACCCGGGGGTCGTGGGTTCGATTCTCACGGAAAGCATACTTTGTTAGAGGCCGAGAGACAGTTCCGAAGAACTCTGACACCAGGGTGTGCATAGTCGATTGACCGTGTCATCTACACGAAATGATGATGATGACTCCTTATATTAAATATTTACGTAAGTAAGTACCAGTAGTACTGTATCACAAGATATAATGCTCGTTAGAACCATATCCGTCGGGATAACATCTGCGCATTAATAAATAACCACGACGACTACTTATATACATCTTTATTTCTTAACCAATACGGATTATAATAAACACTACGAACTTGAAGCCACAGCTGCACTAATAATGCAAATGCAGTCACAAATTACGCATCGTCTTGCATATTTATTTCCATATATTGTTTATAGACATAACATTGCCTGATTAAAATTGAATAACAGATAGTAAACAAGTTAGATATCGCCTGACTAATTTAATTAAACACGTGGCTTAGATCATTGATAGATTTATAATTTATGGATTATGGACTTGTAGCCATGAAGTTGTTTATCCATTTAAGTTAAGTTGCTAGTGCGTCGCATTATTATCGGTCGGATAAACAGAATCTATTTCTCTATAGTTCGGTATGTTGGGGTACCAAGTTGACAAATGAAAGGTTGCTGCGTGCATCGGAGATGAGAGTGATGAGGTGGATGAGTGGAGTGGCGACGAGTTGGTGTCCAACTGGTTGAATTAAAGAGATCCCTCTTGAGATAAGTCCACCTTTTGTATGAATTGTGATTGTAAATTGTTCTGTAATTTCCTTTGTGTTTTGTGCAATAAAGAGTTAAAACAAACAAACGAGTATGTAAGAGAAGGTACAAAGGTATGCCCAATAACGGTAAAGCTAATTTTGTAGTTTTGCGAAGGGAAGACAGTCATATTACGAGGAAGGTGATGAATATATCAGTAACTGCGAATTGTAATATAGTATCTCTATTAAACAAAAAAAAAAGGTAATCAAAAAAAGTTGGATGGAGTGTGTGAGAATAGGATATAAAAATGGAGGAGGCCTATGTCCAGCTAATAGGACTTCTTGCGGCTGATATGATGATGATGAAAGGGATGGCTCGAAAAAGTCCGAATAAAGAGAGGAAGAAGAAGAAAGGAATAAACATAATTTTTAGCCCTTGTTTCCCTTGGAATGTAAGATGAGTTTTGGATACCGAAGCTGAGTATGCGGATACAGAGTAAGCCATTGAAAACAATTGCTCTCTCTCTCTCTCTCTCTCTGGATTAACACACGATCAAAGCACTTGATTAACTAATTTTCAAACGCTCAAATTGGTATTTTGGTCTTTTTTTTACCCCAGTTTCTGTTTACCCCATAAGGACTTAAGACGAGATTAATATGTATGTAGATCGATAAAGATTGTTTTAAGTTAAATTTACATGTTTTTGGTCAGAGCCAGCCTTGAAAGCAAAAAGATTGCCTGAAACTGGCGATCTTATAAGGAGCTGAAACATGGACATTAAGATTGAATGAGTGGAAGAAAATCGATGCCTTTGAAATGTGGTGCTGGCGACGGCTTTTCAGAATAAGTTAGACTGCCCACCGCACAAACATCTCCATATTAACGGAATTAAGGATCAAGTAAAGGCTTTCGTCGATTGTACAGTCACGACTCCTAAAATTCTTCGGCCATGTCACCCGCAAAGAAAACTCTATAGAGTGTTTGATGATTCAGGGCCGCATGAAGGCAAGCTTTCACGCGGTCGGTCTCCAACGGGGTGGCTAGATGTTGTCAAAGCTGTAACACATTGCCCAGCAACAATATGCTCTAAAAAAGAATGCTGCAGACAGAGATACGTGGAGAAGGATCGCGACTGCAGCGGCCATAGACGAGCAACCCAATCCGTAATCACGACCACTCTGTCAAGAGTGTACGACTAAGAAGAGAAGAAACCGGCGAACGTACTATGCTATAAAGCGAGAGAGTTTTGTAAGGATCGTAGTAAGTGGAGGTCCTCACCTCAGTCTCTACCTACCCCATGTAAAGGTAGGGTGATAGTATGTATGTACTTATGTGTAGAATGGGATGGGAAAAGTAGAATTTGAAATGCAATGTAATAAATAAATAAAGAATCCTGTATTCGCGCATGTAAAGCCCCGTGCGGCATCGTATTAGCAGATGCCCACTTAGGTATGTGCAAGAAATGCGTCACCTTCTTGTTTCTAGCAAGCCACTTCACATGTTCTGATGGGTTAGGGTCGACAGTGTTTCACTTTGAAATTAAACTTTGCCTCAAAAGCTTTTAAAGTTAAGACAAAGATTCATATTCAAAATTAAATACCTACATGTTTCTCTTTTGAAGGTCATATTTTTCTTTCTTATTTTTTTAATATTCGAAAAATCGGAAGGCTTCTGGCGTTTCGGAACGACATCAGAAGAATACCCCGAAAGAAACTCAATCAAGACTTCTTCTTACTTTTTAAAGAGCTAAGCTTGTCGGTATCTGTATTTACAGATCTAACTAGAAAGAACCAGTCAAATGACTTTCATATAGAAGTGAAGTTTTATTTGTTCTTTTATTGTTTCATGAAACTTTCCCTCGGTCTTATCTTTTCTCTCCTCCATTTTATTTTACTTACTATTTTAACTTCTAATACGGTTTCCAAAAATTTATTTTTTTATTAACTAGTAAAGGTATAGTAGGGCATTCTATATTATTATTTTTTTTAGTTTATTTAATGCCGTTATGCTTGCATCAAAATTTGCCATCAAGTGAATAACACCGAGGCCAACGTTTTTGAAGATTTTAATTGTTACTACAATGGTTTAACTTTATATCATTTAAAAGACACATACTTTTAATCAACTGAGTTCAAGAAATGTTGATGATTACTTGAAGAAGCGTGGACAGATTTGGAAAAAATGTCGGATACAGATACTTCGGTTTTTTTTTCTGAAAGATGGAGTCTTTCTTTTTGTTGAACGCGACCAATGCTATATTTAGACATTTTATAATACTAATAATAATTATATCGTGGTGTACATGAGATGCCTTGTTTTGTTGCACAGAAAATTTTTCATAAGTACTTGCTGAAACACACTACCTATCGTTTATGTAAAAAATATAGTGTTTAACAGTTTTTACCATCCTGTGTTAGGTTTTAGCTGTAAGTTGAGTTTTGAATAAAACAAGACGTTTTGAATTATTTATAATACTTGCGTCATCATAGAGAATTCTTGTAATGTGACGTCAGTGTTACGATATCATATGAGGGCTATCAAAAATAAGTTAATTTTGCGAGTACAATATTTCATCCTCAGTTGTCTTTATAAGTTACATATATATGTCTGACTTAAGTTTCAACTGCCGTAAATGTCGCTTTTTAGGGTTCCGTACCCAAAGGGTAAAAACGGGACCCTATTAATATCGCTCCGCTGTTTGTCTGTCTGTTCTCTGTCTGTCCGTCTGTCTCCAGGCTGTATCTCATGAACCGTGATAGTTAGATAGACATTAACAGAATATTTATTTACATATTCACTTATCACCAAAATAAATAATTAAATAAAAATACAATTAATATTAAAGTGTGTCCCTTTAATAATACAACAGAATGATTTGCCGTTTTTATAGAAAACGGTACGGAATTATCCGTGCGCGAGTCCGACTCGCACTTGGCCGGTTTTCTTCTTCTCGAGTCTCGAGTCAAAATGGCTATTTTTTACACTAGACTTGACTTGAGCAGATCTTGACAATATTCACGGCACGATCGTTTGAAGAAGTGGGGCAGCTAGGGCAATTCATCAGGGCCATCGCCTGGACAGCACCGCAGCCACACAAATTGATGCGAGAGAAACCCCACCTAACTCGGTTATCCTGGCATCTTCTAACACCAGCCTGAAGTCCTATTTATTAATTTCCAGATTTCCCAGGGAAGTTCCACCACCCGGTGGAAGTTTCTCTGCAGGTGGAACGATATTTGGTTTTAGAGGGTACATGGTTCGCCATTTTTCTAATTTCGCATTTTGCTGTTACATAGGATTTTCGGAGAAAGCTGTTAGGACACTGGAAGCTGCTAACTTAATAGATCTCAAAGCAAAGCTAAATATTACTTTTATGATAAATTTTTGTAATGGTTAATATATTCTGATACTTGGTTCTCTCTTCCTATAAGAAGTGGAGATTTAGATAAATGAAATAGAAATAAAGATCATGCAGATTTTTAATACATGACAGCCCTGCTTCAGACATCAATGAATAATTCCAGTACAATCTCGGTGCGCGAGCACCGATGACTCAGAAACATGTAGTAAACGAGTTACAATGATTTTTTTCCGGTGTCGTATTTTGATCTGATTATGATGTTTGGGGGGCACGTTAAGGGTATACCTTTATTACTACACAACACACTAAACGCACTACTGGAATCAACTTTATTACTCTAACGTACATTTCCAACATGATAACAATCAGACAAATATCTTATAGTAGGTACTACTTACTTTATTCGGCTGATTCTTATCATACCACTGTTCTCTTTACATCACTGTGGGTGTGGTTATAAAATAAACATTACAATCATCACCTGATTGTGGAACTTTTAAACAATACGATGTAAATGTTTGTTCGATTTATTATTTCTTCTCCTTGCTCCCAGTAGAACAGGTAGGTTTTATTTTTAGCTATAATTTAGGCAATATTTAAAGAATGCTCAGATAGTAACATACTTTTTCTCTCTTTTTTTTATATTTGAAGATTGGGAACCAAATAATAGTGCCTCGGTTCTATGCCGGATTAGAGGTCTGAAGACCTCATGGCAACAAAGGAATAAAGGCCCTGGCCCCAATTTATTTTCCGAATTAAATTGTTTTTTTTTCAGTCGGGTTTTACAATAAATAATTTATTTTGAAACCAAGTAGGTACATATAGATTATTTTATTATTTTGTTTGTACTAAGTACTGTAGGTAAAGTTAAAACGCGAAAACAATATCAAATGAAAAGTTGTTTTTTTTTTCCGAAGTCTATATTGTAGGGGCCTCTCTTTGGGGAGGCCCCAGGCTGTAGCCCCACTTGCCCTCCCCTAAATCCGGCGCTGCCTCAGTTAACACTTCAGAGCTAAGCATTCACAGCCTCATTAGCGTACGCAACCTTTCTTGACTACTTACTTAGGTATACTGAACCAAAATAACGTATAGATACCCAAGTATCATCATCATCATCATTAGATCTTTTTAGTCTCCACTGCAGGAGCATAACCTTCTCTGTACTACCAGAGCCTTACTTGGCCAGAGCAGACCTAAGTATATTTTGTTATAATTATGTTATTCATTAATTATGTTATTATAAGTTGGATATGGCAAAAAGGCACGAAAGAAGAATAAATGCAGTTGAAATGAGAGCGCTTAGAAATATGTGTGGTATAACTTTAAAAGATCAGATGAAAAATGAGGCAGTGCGGGAGCGATGAGGATTGAAAAATGATGTTGTGATTGTGACTAAGATTGAGAAAATAATGTTAAGATGGTTTGGCCACATTTAAAGGATGAATGAAAGGAGAACAACAAAGAAAATATATTAAGCCAGTGTGAATGGAAATAATGTTTAGGGTCGACCTCGTCGAACGTACTGTGGTCAGATTGCAGACGTTCTTAAGAAAGGAGCTGTTAGAAGTACCCGAAACCGTAGAGCATGTATGAGGAGAGCAATGAGTGTATACGAAGCTAGAGATATATGTCAGGATAGTAGCAAGTGGAGATCCATAGTCTCTGCCTACCCGTGGCCTACCCCCATGGGAAACAGGCGTAATAATATGTATGTATATGTTATGTTATTCAATGTAAGTCTGCTAAAACTGTAAAAATCCTACGCCAACTCTGGCAGAATGTTTGGCACAATTGCTACTCGTATTGAAATATCTTTATATGTTCTAAAGGAATAAATGATCTTAAATCTTGAATTTTATTATTATTATTATATAATATTCCGCATTTTTCTCTAATTTCTAAAGGTTATATAAGTATGTCGTCAAACTATTCCTTTACTAGCCCTTATTGTTCAAGAGTACGACCTCAGGGCATTGGCACTGAGTTGCTGGCATACTTAAGCTTTGCTTTAGCCGACATCTGTCTAACTCGCAAATCGTGCAAAACAAGAAAAAAAAACCGGCCAAGTGCGAGTCGGACTCGCGCACGAAAGGTTCCGTACCGTTATCTATAATATTAATTTAATTATCCTGTTAATATTACAAGCGTCTTCCTGTTGCCGTTATCATTGACTATATTTGACTAGCTCCGAGGCGCAGTGGTCAACACGCCAGCCTGCGACATGGAGACCGGGTTCGATCCCCGGCCAGGTCAAGATGGAAAATGATCTTTTTCAGATTGGCCTGGGTCTTGGATGTTTATCTATATATGTATTTGTTATAAAATATAGTATCGTTGAGTTAGTATCCCATAACACAAGTCTCGAACTTACTTTGGGGCTAGCTCAATCTGTGTGATTTGTTCGTATATATTTATTTATATATATTTATTTATTATTATTTATAATACTATACCTACCTACGTGAGACAAACAAACACACAAAGTTGTATTCAAAACTCGTATTATTTATCGTGTTTTCGAGTCCAAACCAATTCATTTTATTAAATTAATACATAATTATAACACCCGAAACATATGCTGTTGACAAAATTTTACCTTCAAATTAAGCTTAGGTCGGTGACCTCATGTTTTTTAGGGGGATCGTGGGCGTGGTTTGACCGAAGGTTATCATCTTCGTTAAGAGGGTTAGCTATGATATGATAACACAACCTCGTTCAAAGCACTGATTGTTGCAATGATAATGGATGATTAACTAATGAACCTTTATTGATTTAAGAAAACAAACGTCCAAACAGAAAGATTTTTGTAACTTACTTTTAGGTTTAATTGTATTTTATAGTTTGAATTTCTTTGAAAATAAAAAAATATTTAATTTAAAATCGCACTTTATTTTTATTAATTAGAACTTACAGCATTGTTTGAATATAAAAAATAAAATTATGCATAAAATGAAAAACAATTTGAAATCAACCAACAAGTACAGAAGTCGCAGACATCCACGACCAATAAAATGCTCCAAAAAATACTTCAACTTTTATATTTATTTTACGCGTATACTAATACGGTGGGTAACACTTAGTGGTTAACACTTGTAAAAGCAATAACAATCACCTCAAGACCGATACGGTTTCGTCCACTCCTCCCCTCACGCGCCCAGAGAGGCTCCATCGCCTTCGATGATGACGAAAAAGCTGAATGCTTAGCAGACAGCCTGGAGAGCCAATGCTCTCCTAATCGTGAGCCAGTAGACCCCGATCACCTCCGCGAGGTGGAATCGCACGCGAATCGCTTCGTCGCTTCTCGTACGATCCCACCAAACACCCCCCTAGCCCCGACGACACTTGACGAAGTGAAGTCGATCGTTCGCGGCCTCAAACCCCGAAAGGCGCCCGGCCCTGACGGAATATCGAACGGAGTGCTCAAATGCCTCCCGGAAACCCTCCTCCTCCTCCTCGTGAGCATCTTTAATGCGTGCCTTGCAAATTGCACTTTTCCAGCCGCGTGGAAAGAAGCAATTGTAATCGGTATCCCCAAACCAGGCAAAGACCTGAAGAACCCCTCCTCCTACCGACCCATCAGCCTCTTGAGCTGCATAGGCAAGATCTACGAACGGATCTTGCTCAAAAGACTTAAGGACTATGTAGAGTCCAAAAGTCTTATCCCTGACGAGCAGTTTGGTTTCCGGGCCAAACACGCGTGTCATCACCAATTGCACCGCCTCACGGAGCATATCCTCAAACTAAGGAACTGGGGTCGCCCCACGGGAGCACTCTTCTTCGATGTAGCGAAAGCCTTCGACAAAGTCTGGCATTCTGGCTTGATCTCCAAGTTGGACAACTTGGGCCTGCCGGACAGTCTCGTGCACATCATACGAGACTTTTTGTCGAATCGGTCTTTTCGGTACAGAGTAGAGGGTTGTCTCTCGAGCCCCCGTCCCATTCGAGCCGGCGTCCCGCAAGGCGCCGTTCTCTCGCCCCTCCTATACTCGCTGTACACAAGCGATATCCCCAAGACCCCAAATGTAGAAGTGGCACTGTTCGCCGACGACACAGCCCTCTACACATCCCATCACATAAAATCGGTTATCGTGAACCGTTTACAGTCCGCCGTGGACGCTCTCGGCATGTGGTTCAAGAGGTGGCGCATCGAGGTTAATCCGGAGAAAAGCACAGCTGTGTTTTTCTCAAAGGATAGCCGCGCTGTGACACGTCAGAAAATCACCATGTCCGGAGCAGAACTTCCCCCGTTAGGGTCAGTATCGCTGTACGGAAAGCCCATTCAGTGGGCACCCAAGGCTAAATACCTTGGAGTCGTACTCGATAGAGCAATGACCTTCGGTCCCCACATCACCAAAGTTCGCAACCTAGCCGCCTTCGTATTAGGCCGCCTCAATCCCATGATAGGCAATGCTAAGATGTCACTTAGAAATAAGTTGACACTCTATAAGCTTTGCGTCCGCCCTATCATGACCTACGCCGGCGTAGTCTTTTCCCACATCGCGCCCTCCCACATCCTACGGCTGCAACGTTTGCAGAATCGGTTCGTTCGACGTGCCACTGGCAATTACCGGTACTTGCGCATGACAGACTTACACCGTGACTTAGATCTCCCGTCCATCCGCGGCTTTCTCAAAAACGCCTCCAAGCGTTTCTTTGAGAATGCCGCACGCCATCCCAATCCGTTAGTGGTGCAAGCATGGAAGCCTCTACTGTGACTTGCACTCACTACGGGTGACTTGCACCCAGGATAGGCCCTTCTGGCAACGTAGCTTTCGGCCCATAAGGCAAAAGATGAGAGTTGCTGCTCTCCAAAGGCTTTTGCCATTGATTCTCAGATTGGCCCTTCAGGCTTGCATGCACGCATACGCGGCCCATCAGGCAATATGAGAGTTTGCTGTCTCTCCAAGCCTTGCGCACACAGGCAACGCCCAAAGCCGAGGTCCGTCCCTCCTGGGGGCCCTTTGGTGACGTTGCCTATAAAGGTTGAGGGCACTCTGCCCTCGCCTCAAACGCCCGGTGAAGTAGCGAAAGCTCACTTGGAGCTAGCTACATAGTCTAAAAAAAAAAAAATAACAATCACCTGTATACATGGAAACAATAGTACGCGGCTAGGGCATTATAGGGTACCTTTTAAGCCAGGTACAATTCAGGTTGGCATTTTTGAATAACTTCATTTTGTGTATATAAAGTAATAAATGGTTATCTGGAGTGCACTTATTTTAGTATGGTTATGGATATCTGTGTGATGGATGACTGATAGTATACACACGTTTGGTATTATCGGTATCATTAGACCTTGTTATCTACAAAGTGGCGAGTCACTCCCTTAATTATAAATGTCTGAAATGCTACCTCCAAAAGGTCATGTCAGAGGTCAGTGTTGTTCACTACAACCACTAGTAGCTCTCTCCAGACCGATTCGTTTACCATTTACGATATCAAAATTCAATCTGGGAACTAGGAAAGATGAGACGAGCCACCTGATCCAAAGTGGTCTGTCGCCTATTGACATTTGCAACACCAGACGAGGTGCTGATGCGTTGCCGACTCTGAGTCGTATAGACAACATCACCAGAAGGCTGGGGCCCTTTTTACCTTTGCACGGAGCTCGGTTTTGGGCGCATCCTGTGTGCACAAGGCTTGGAGTAGCAAACTCTCATATTTTCTTCCCCTCCTTCCTTCCTCAAAGGCTGCGGACGTTGATAGCTTTAGCAGAGGATTGTCGATAACTCGTTTTATCTGCTTTGATGTTCTTTTTTGTATTCCTAACAAGAAGTTTGGAATATTTTATTAAGCAAGTACTTAATAAGTTTTGGGTTGAGTGGCAATAGATTTTTTTGTATTTTCGTTATTACTAGGCTGAGTACCTAACAATGAATTGAAACTTTATCTACATGTTCACGTAACTCACGCTTGACTGCACTGAATATTGTATAACGTATTGCGCCACCGCGTTTAGTTACCGGTTAGTGGTACAAGAGCACCGACTTGCTAATTGCATGTCCTTGTGGCGAGTGGCGAGTACAGTGCCTACCTACATATCGATATGCGATCATTATTTAAGCAGCCCGAGTAGCATAGTACGCGGGACAACGTTTCTTGATTATCGCCATCTTGTTTTCCGTAATATCAAAGAGCGAGATTAGGATAGTTGATCGCGCGATAAAAACGGCGTCGCGGGCGCCATACTACTGGTGCAGGCCGGGCTCTGTCTAGTGGTCATCATGCCAGGCTGCCACACCGGAGGTCTTGGGTTCGATTACCGGTCTTATACAGGCAACTAATTTAAGATACTTACTGGTAACTTCAAAAAAGTTATTTCATTATTTCCTTTTCCCACCTTTATATTGTCATCTATTCATTTCCAAACGTGTGCAAATATTTTCAATAAAAAAAAAACTATTTTTTTTTTATTCGGAGTAAAAAATTTTGATTATACACGGTGAAATTTTGATCGTTCTGGTCCTTTAATAAGGTGATTCCATCGATATGAACAACTTTTCGAAAGAGACAACCGCTGGGAACTCAAAAAAAAAAATGGGCAGTTCCATACAAAAAAATTCAGCTGCCTGTTCAATTTGTATGGGAATGTCAAAAAAATGTTTGAGTTCTTAGCATTGATCTCATAAGAAAAGTTATTTATATCAAAGGGCTAAATCTTTAAGGTTCCAGAACGATCAAAAGTTCACCGTGTATATGGCGCATTACATAAACGTGTTAAGTTTTTATGGCTTCTTTAAACGTAGCAGAACCTTCTTGCAGTTTGTGGTTTAGAGGCTTCCATGCTTGCGCAATGATAAATTAAGAGAATCGTTGCTAAATAATTAAAAGTAATACCAAAGATCCTAAAAGGTAATTACTAGAGAAGTAAAGTTTTAGATGTTTTTATACATACATATACATACTATCACGCCTGTTTCCCATGGGGGTAGGCAGAGACCAGGGACCTCCACTTGCTACGATCTTTACAAACCTCTCTCGCTTCGTCTACATCCATCACTCTCTTCATGCATGCTCGTCGGTTTCGGGTACTCCTAACTTGCCCTTTGGCCAGAACGTCCGTAATCTGGTCACGGTATGTGCGTCGAGGCCGGCCCTGACCAACTCTTCCAGTCACATCTGAAGTATAAAACTTCTTTGTAAGTCTTCTTTCATCCATCCTTTCTATATGTCCAAACCACCTTAACATTCCTTTTTCAATTTTTGTCACTACATCCTCTTTCACTCTACATCGCTTTCGCACTACGTCATTTTTCACCCGATCTCTCAAATTTACACCACACATACTCCTAAGCGCACGCATTTCTACCGCATTTATTCTACTTTCATGCTTTTTCTGCCAAACCCAACTTTCACTTCCATACATAAGTGTGGGCAACAACACTCCCTGATGGACAGCAAGACGTGCCCTGTTGGACACCTTCCTACTGTTCATAAATGAATGCAATGCTCCATTCACTCGATTACCAGCAGCCACTCTTCTTTCTATATCCCTTTCGTGCCTTCCATCTCTAGTAAACACACATCCTAAATAAACAAACTCTTTCACTTGTTCCACTCTTTCTCCATCTATAACAATATTACATTCTGTAAAACTTTCATCCCTTTCAAAAACTATCACTTTCGTCTTACTCACATTTATTTTCATACCCTTTCTTTTTAATGCATCATTCATACATGTTACCATCCTCTGTAAATCCTCCTCAGACGATGCAAGTATTACCTGGTCATCGGCATAGAGGAGGCATTTGATAAGTAACTCTTTCATTCTTAAACCACATTCATTTTCTTTCAAATCTTTCAAGCAACTGTCCATAAATAAATTGAACAGCCATGGCGAAGCTACACATCCCTGTCTGACACCTTTGTCAATGTCAAACCAGTCTGTGTAGTCCGCGTTAATTCTTACACAGGCACTGGAATCCTTATAAAGAGATTTCAGCGCCTGGATAAGACAGCTGTTCAACCCATATGCAGACAGCGTCGACCACAATTCTTTCCTTATCACTCTGTCATAGGCCTTTTCCAAATCCACGAATACGCAGTACACTTTTTGACCTTTGGCCAAAAATTTCTCCAAAATGCATCGCATGGAAAAGACCTGATCTGTACATCCCATTCCCTTTCTGAATCCCGCTTGCACATCCCATATCTTATCATCCGTATCTTTCATCACCCTTTCAATCAATATCTTTGCATACAGTTTGCCAACCACACTAAGAAGACTAATGTCTCGGTAATTCTTGCAGTCTTGCTGTGAGCCTTTTCCTTTATAAAGCGGCACTATAATGGCTTTACACCAATCTTTGGGGACCACACCTTTTTTAAAACACATATTGAAAAGACTACACAGCTGACTAGCCACGATGCCCTGTCCAGCCTTTAGCATTTCGGCAGTAATCCTGTCATAGCCCCCAGCCTTTCCCGCTTTCATACAAATTATCGCTTCCACAACCTCTTCTATTTTAATTTCATTATTATCTTCATTTTCATCATTTTCTTGCATTTCATTCTCTACAGTCGACACCCTTTGTTGATCTCTTTCAAATAATCCCTCAAAATACTCTTTCCATCTTTCTAAAACATCTTTTTGATTCATTAATATTCTTCCATTTTCATCTCTAATCTTATAGGGCTCAGATTTTGTATCTTTCCCTCTAACTCCTTTTATACATTTCCAAAAATATTTGACATTGCTCTTAAAATCTTGCGACAGCCTTCTATCAAAATCATCTTTTTGCTTATCCTTCTTTTCTTTTACAATTTCTTTTACACACACATTCATCTTCTTATAAACCTCTTTAGCAGTACGCACATCATCATTAGTCGCCGCTTGTACAGTTCCTAGAGCAAGCCAATCCTTCCATGCTTTTTTCTTTCTACACACGGCATCTTGTACCTCTCTATCCCACCATACATTCTTCAACTGCGTACCTTTCCTTCTTTTTGATATACCACACACTTCCAAAGCTGTATCAATTATTCCTTGTTTTAAAATATTCCATACCTCTTCGATCTCCCGTTGTTCGTCTATCTTTTCAAAACTTTTTACTAACATGTTCTTGTATTCTTCTTTCGCTCCCTCATCTTGCAATCTTTCCACTTTTATTCTTTCTACTTTATTTGAGGGTTCCGATTTACGGTGCCGCCATCGCTGTAAAATATTTCTGGCTTTACAAATTACCAAATAATGGTCTGTATGAATTCCTGTACCTCGGTACGACCTCGTATCAAACACATTCTTTCTCAGTCTTTCATCCACTATCACAAAATCAATCATACTCTTTGATCCATTCTCTTCTCTCGTATATGTGTGAATCATTTTGTGTTGAAACATAGTGTTCGTCACACAAAGATTCCTTTCCAAACATATCTCAAGCAAACTTTTCCCGTTTTCATTCTCTCTTTCATCCCCAAATGAACCTAATACGCTTTCAAAACCATAGCGTTTTATTCCTACCCAGCTATTAAAATCTCCTAACATTACTAGCTTTTCATTTTCCTTACAACTACCTAATACCTCTCTCACATTATTCCAAAACTCCTCTCTTTCCTCTTTGTTCCTTTTGCTCGTACCTTCCGTAGGCGCATACACTCCTAACACAAACAACCTATTTAATCCAACTTTTATTCTTACCCAAACAAGCCTCGAATTTACAAACTGATACTCAGTCACACAATCTACCATTCGTTTGGAAAGGATGAGGCCGACTCCTTCACGGCCTTTACTGGTATCTGGTACACCAGACCAATATAAAGTAAATAACCCACAATTTGTGGTTCCACATCCTTTCCGTTTCGTCTCATTCACACAAAGAACATCAATCCTTCGTTCATCCATCATCTGACAAACTTCTTCCACTTTACCATCCATCCCTCCTCTGACATTCAAAGTAGCAAAGCGGCTTTCCGTAGCCCGCTTTTCGCGCCCACGGGAAACGAGACGTGATGGGTTGCGAACCGCATCGCCGCCATATAGATTTGAATTTTTTAAAATCATTGCGTTCCCACGAGTGTAGGGGATAAACTGTCGCACCCGGCAGTGCCCCTTGTACCGGGTGAAGGCTAGCCTTAGTCTGGGGTCGCCCGGTCCCAGGGCAAAAATGGCACGCTTGGTATTAGGCTCGCCCCTAATCATGCATCCCTCAGCACGGCAGACCTTGGATTGGCGGAATAGGAAAAAGGGAAATAATATATAATGGGATCATAAGATAAATACGGACTGGATTACTTGGATTTTAGACAGGATGAAGGTGAAAGGATGCTACTAACTCGGAAGCTATAAGGAGAGAGTTAGTAACAGCTAGGGAAGCCGGGAACGCGTACCCGAATGCCACACTCAATATACCACCGGTCAGGCAGTATAGTATGACACCCCTGACTTCAATGTTTTTATCTGATTTAGGATTTAGCAGTAAAATAAATAATATGTGAGGTATGTGTATAATAGGGCGCTAGTGGCTAAGGAAAAACCGTTTAATATTGTGTTAAAGCGGTATATGTCGTAAAAGGCGCCTTAGGAAATACAAGCTAAACAAAGATTATAAAAATATCTGAGACCTCTCCAACCCGTTTGGCCATCGTGGAGAGTGTAGGCCAAGTCCTCTGGCTGCTCTGGCCAAGTATGGCTCTACTAGTACAGAGAAGGTCGTGCTCCTGTAGTGGAGACTATAAAGACCTGATGATGATGATGACGATTTCACAGTACGATATATTACTAGAATCTTCTTCAAAGTCTGTCTGGTTAAGTTACCGGTTACTGGCACAGACTTAGTTGCATATTCTTCTGGATATTAGATTTATTTGGGTACATTAAATATATATAAGTATCTAATCACCACTTACTTGAAAAACAACCTAAGTTATCTATATATTTTATATCAGGTTTTCAAGTAAGTACTCAAATAAATCCTTTAGCGATCAGTGTATGTCAATGCATGAATTTCAGGTAATCAATCAAAATATTATCTAAATGTATCTAATAATAACAATGGATATTTTCAAACCAGAGCGTCTGAATGTATGATTCAAAAGGTACTTACATTAACTAGTTTTAAACTTTTGCGTTGCATAAATATTTAGTAAATGCAAAAGTACGGTTTAACGGTGTAGGTGACCTGCTAAGAAAAACAGAATGTTCACGTTAATTCCCGATTTTGCATTTCATTACTTACATTTTTTCATGGGGTTCTCGAATGGCGACCACGTATCATGTACGCAAGCGCAGCGTTGGACACCCACCGACCAGATAGTCGAAAGACCTGAGTAAGGTCGAAGGATGACGCTGGATGCAGGCCGCTTCTAATCGGTCGCATTGGAAGTTCTTGGGGGAGGAGCAGTGAACTCTTGCGACTGATATGATTATATGACATTAAGCAGTTTATCCCGGATTGCCTAGACTATATAATAGAAGCTAAGCAGTATTTGTTACCTAAGACAGGATACTTGAAAAACCTGTCATTGATGTTACCACTACTACAATGAATAGAATTAGACGACCCAGAAAGTTCTACCTCATTCGTTTAGACCCCATATTTTGAAACGCAGACAGAACTAGGCGTTATTATTCTTAGTATGCTAATTTGCTTTGTTCTTTCGGTCAACGGCCAATGTCCAAACAATAGCATTAACACCAAACAAAGCCCTTGCATAGCGTCCAAGGTCGGCAACACACGCGCGTAAAACATAAGCTACCTACCTACCAACACACTTCACGTGTGAGGCAATTTTCATTCTAAATGCTTCTATGCTGGTCTGGTTGAAATAAATAGAACTGACCAGGTGCGAGTGGATTACACGCACACACTAAGGGTTCCATACCACCGTACAATACTAACAATAAAACGCCATGAAAACCAAGTCTCTAATGTAGTTTAGGTATGTATAGCGTTATCATCCTTTCCAACCAGGACTTTTAGACTCTTGTCCGGACTTTGTCCGGCCCTTTAATTTGTCCGGATTTATGCAATATGAGTAGTGAAACTTTTTATTATTTTTTACAAGGCGAACAATCCCGCCCCATCGCCTATCCTACTCCCCGCGCAATGCAAGCGTCTTCCTGCCTGCCATGCTTATCATAGCATTGAACTAAACTAAGTGGTTAATTCCAAAAATGTCCGGACTTTCATCTAAATGTCCGACTTTTTGCTAGGATTTTTCAAATTGCTTAATGGTAACCCTAAGTATGTAGAAACCCTGATGTTTAAGTATGCAAGAAGCCTCTTTCACGCGACGTCTCTTGTCTTGTAAGATTGACCAAACTCAGTCATGCACGGACACTCATTATCTTCCTCAACTGTGATGCGTCGGAACCCGGGGTCTGCTTTTTCTTAGGTTAATATATTTATAGTTATTATTTCGCTGTGTATTATCAGTCACTATGGGGCATAACGCAATTATTTTTTTAATTTGTCTGATATTTCATTCAGCTGTCATCTTTACAGACACTGATTCTGTGAAGTTGTCTTAATACCACAAAAATTAAAAAATAATTGGGGTAGGTGCCGTAGTGATAATATATACTCGTAATAGAGATTGTGACCGCATATGTTGAAAATCGTACATATACTTATTGCTTACAAAATCTGGTTATAAATCTAACATTTATGAATAATATAAACTAACTTAAAAACTACTTATAAATAAACCTAACTATATTCATACTAAAAAAAAACCTTAGATATAAAAGAATTAAAAACTAAAAATCTAAACTAAGGTGTTGCCCGTGTGGTAAAGTGCCAAGAACACTAGCTGCATTCCCCCTCTGAATAGCAATTGCAATTCTTTGCGCAAGGAAAGAGCCAGCCCTCTTGTCACCAGCGGCGTCGATAAAAAATATTTAAATTTACATGTTGTTATTATACTTATTGTTTAAATTTACATGCGAAATTTACTTTGTCTGGCTATCTGTCTATCACACCAATTGCTATGGTGGAAGTTTGCGGTCCAATATAATCTACTGTTACCGAGGGATTTATGTTAACCCGGGCTAAACCGCGTGAAACAACTAGCTACTCATAAATAATTAAAACATAACAAATTATTAGTTATTCATTACTTTGACCACGGAGTTTGAGTCACTGTAAAGAACATTACGATGACTGATGATGACGCAATTTTTCATCCCGACAAAGACACTGGTAAAAACAAAATGAAAGATACGCATAAGGAAACATTATAACTGGTCATTGCCTTATTCGTATGCATTTTGTCGACACTGATTATTAAATTACTAGCAGTGCCCGCGACTACTTTCGCGTACTTTTTATGTTATTTTTGTATGGGGGCCACGTCTTATTATGACAGGAGAAAAAAATAGTAGCCTATCCTGTGTCCTGTACGCTTAAATGTATATCTACAAAGTTTCATAAAATTCAGTTAATTCGTTTAATAGTTACGGATCAACATACATACATACAGAAAAAAAATCTAAAAATCCTCGATTTAGTTGTAGTATCACATAAAGCTTATAAACACGATATTTCTGAAAACAAAATAACTTACTCCATGACCAACCCTTACAGATTTATTATTAGTATTGATTTCAAAATTAGTCACGAAATCAGTTTACAGTGGGATATAGTCATCCAAATAGATGCAAAATTTAGATAGACACGGCCTGTCTTTTATTACCTTAGAAGATAATACAAAAGAAAACGGAGATATTTTTAAATGCATTCCCGGCTGTTATGCTCTAAAGCCAAGTATCTGCTTTTCGGCTTTCTTCTCCACTTTGCAAAGTCTTCAGCATAAATGGTTATGACATCAATGGAACGCTTAAATTATCTTTAAAATCATCCAAGTGTTTCTATCATCAACATTTTCATCTCAATCAAGCGCATACAGGCAGGCCACGCTTCACTTGCTCGTAAAAAATGCAGTATCCTCATTTATTTTCATCTATGCCTGACGTTGACTATATGCTGTAAACATGACAAAAACTAATTTACAAGTACAAGTATTGTTAACATATTTAGGTAACTCGTTACTTTTTATGACAGCGTTGGAAAAATAATAGTTACTTAATTAAAATTAATAGTGTACGTTCGATTTTGTTAGTAGATATGGCTGTGTAGTGACTTACTACTTAGGTACATTAAATATCATCCTACATAATAGAGTTAATTACACTAGTACTGTAAGTAATATTATGGTTAATTGACCAAGTTATTCAAGGGTGTCATCCTCAACTGTTTGACAGGTGGTTGCAGATATGACAATTTCATCCCAGTGAGTAGTATCCCAATACCTTCATTCTCTTCCCAGATTCACCAAACTCATTACTTAGCATCGGAAGCACAAAAAGCCAGAGAAACTGCGCTTGCCAACTCGCCTGCCAAGCGTGGTGAGACGGTGAGTATGGCAAAATCCTCCCATGGAAAGAAGAATATTTGGGAGAGACCTTTGTACAGCAGTGGACTTCTTATGGCTGAAATAATGATGATGACCAAATTATATAAAACCTAAGTAAACGCAAATAATGTAACAAGTCAAAGATGCACAGAAGAGCAGTCCATAAATCCATCGTATAGAAAAGTATCTTATATTTACAGAAGTATTTAGATAACCAGTGAAATAGTGTCGTATATTATAATATAAATATTTAATTCCGTCAGAATCAACTCAAGGACAGTAAACTAGTTAAAACTGGGGTACCTTACACCTATGTTTATAGTAGAATTATTATTTTTTTTAACCAGCCAAGTGTGTGTCAGGCCACGCGCAGTGTAGGGTTCCGTAGTTGTTAATGCCAGCTTTGAGTTCACGCCTCACGGTTTAACGACTATAACGTCTAAAAACGAGCCCACATAGGACGGTGTAACTGAAGAAAAAGTCATAAAATCCTACCCCTACACAAGGGAAATTAGTATAAATAGTATCTACTTGAATACCACCGCGAGTAGAGGCAAGCGCTGGTAACAAGATTTCGTAGGTATAATTACTTTGATTCCCAAGATACCAACGTATCGTTCCGTCAAGCGCCGCATGCCGTTGAACGTAAACACATTGCTATTAAATTAGGTACTATTTTTATTAAAGCTGCTATGATTTTATATTTTTTTAACTTTACGTAGTTCGTAAATTTTTATTCGGTAGTTGATGGTTTACGTAACTAACAACTGTCTTAACTAATTTTCAATTCACTTGGTATGTAATTTTACTTTTCCGAGTACATTTATACGTTGGTCGACTATAACTCTTTAATTTGTAAACTCTACTTAGCCCGGATAGTTTTCCTTTAAACTTCCTTATACTGGGTGGCGCAAAAGTAAAGACCCTATTTGGTTCAGCTATAACATTTTTTCTAAATTAGAAAACTAGATTTAGGTTTTTTAAATGTATATTTGTGCCATTAAATTTCGTACCATTAGGATTTAAAGATGATGTCTTTTAAATGGTGACCTCCAGAGTTGATACACATTTGAGCCCTATTTATGACATTTTGCATAACTTGCCGTAACACTTCCTGCGATATGTTCGTTATTTCTTGACGAATGTTTTCTTTTAGAGCTGCGAGAGTCTGTGGCTTGTTCACATACACCCGAGATTTCAAAAAACCCCAAAGAAAGAAGTCTGGACTGGTCAGATCGGGTGATCTTGCAGGCCAAGGCAAATCGCCAAAACGAGAGATAACTATCACTGATGAATTATTCCGTAAGAACATTGACACAATTATTCCACGTTCTTGGGGAGTAAAACGGTCCATGTTTATTTTCAGTGTATTTTACATTTGTTCACTACACAATTTTCAAAAACAGAATGACAGAAAATGTCATATAAAAAAAATAAAAGTATTTTCTTTAGTGCCAGTACTTTTGCGCCACCCAGTATATACTACTGCCGTGATTTTTTTCACGTGTTCATATACAACCATTTAGTAGACAGAGGAGGGACACTGGACTCTAACAAAAGTTTACTATATATTTCTAAAACGCATGGGTAAATCGAAAAATGATGTTCACAAGCTCACAATATTTTTAAAAGACCTATTCAACACCTCACATGTTGGATTAGCCGAGAAAAAAAATTACTCTCATTTTTTTTGTATGGGAGCGACTTACATAGCTTACTTATTTTTTTTAGGGTCTAGGGTAATTAATTAAGTAAGTCATTTTAAATCCAACATGGCGGAAGACCCAAGATGGCGGAATAGTTATTTTTAATGTATTTCTACAATATGGATATCAAATGAAAGGGCTCGCTGAAAATAACTCGAAACATAAAGTGATATATGAATATGACTCCAAACAGAAAGTGATATATGAGTAGATACCTATCACTATAAGTTTCGAATTATTTTCATGAAAAGCTTGTGTTTAAAGAGTTTTGTCGTCGATTTCCCGGAATGGCAACCTATGTCCTTTTCAGGGCCTTCACCATCCATTCCTCCATACCAAATTTCATCTAAATTGATTCAATGGTTGAAGCGTGAAAAGAAGACAGACAGAGTTACTTTCGCATTTATAATATTACGAGTATGGATTTAAGTACGGGTTGCGTACTTACAAAGTCATGGCCGACATGTTTCAAACTTATCCGGAGTGAAACAAATCTCAGTTTTGTCACTCACTCAAAAAATTAAGAAATTTCATAATAATATAAATTTGCAACCCCTTATGCACCAGCTGCAATTTTTTTTTATACAATTAATGAATTATAATTTTTAACTAACCCTAATTTTAAAATATCATGTAGGTATCTCCCTTCAAAAATTACGAAGATTCATACAAATTTGCAACCCCTATTTCACCCCGTTAGGGATGGAATTTCCAAAAATCGTTTCTTAGCACGTGAAATATATTGGCATTTTTTATTGACAGCCTAAAAGCGCGCAAAACAAAAACATATTTTTTTACGGCTTTAGACCATTGTGCGCAAGAAATATGCCAATTTCTTATTTCTTAGCGGACATCTCCTAGTCACAATCTACCTTCCTGCCAAATTTCATCTTCATTGGCTAAGTAGTTTTCGAGATTTCGTGATGAGTGAGTGAGTGATAAGTTATTTTATATTAGTATCGCCTGCGTTAGTTATTTTGTGTTAAATAATATTGTTATTAATTGTCTTATTTAGACCGATTTTCATCGAAGGATTTGCAGTGTAGACTGTAAACAGCCGTCACTAGAGATCACACGATGTCTCTAGTTCGTTCACACATGGTTCGCTGGAGTCAAAACAATGTCTTTCAAGTTATCAACAAACTAATTAATGACTTGCAGACAGCTGAATTTACTGTTTGCAATCTATATCAAATGACAAAAACATTAGGTGATCCAAGTTATATTTTGCATCTGTGTCACTGATAAGTACCTACATATGCAAATAACAAGTCGAAATTTAAAAAATAAAATTGGTATGTGTAACATCGGTTAACGGACGATAATTTTACGTGATAACGGTGAGAGATAATTGCGTGATCGATTCTAGGTACTACTACTACTACTGCTGCTGCTGTTCCGGAACGTGACATTTTTCGTGCGTGCAGCCGGTGTTCATCAATTTATAAGACGTTAACATGAAAAAAAAACACCCATGCCTTATCTTATTTTCCACCTGACCATGAATTTAATAAATATGGAATTTCTTAGTCAACAGTGACAGCACCCCGAAAGGGAAAAGATGTGATATTATGTATGTTTGTATGTTTTCCACCTCCGCGCCCAAACATGTTTTATTACGAGTACCATTAGTCCTACCCAAATAGCCTGTCAACCCCAAGATAAAGACGTTATTACTATTTATGCAATTTAGTATTGACCTCAATTCAGTTAGTGAATTGCACTGGACAGTCGGGTGCGAGCACACCGCGAGCACCGGAACACGCTGTTAGCGCCAACAAGATAATCTTTGTCCGCGAGCCCGGCCGCGTATTGCCAAACTGTATACTGACCCAGACCGAGGTTGCTCTGAGTTCGATCGCAGTTTGCCTTTGTAGTTGAAGAGCAAACTGTATACTTATTCAGAGAGTGTCTGAATCAAAAGACATTTTGCTTTAAAATACTATACCAAAATACATACGAGTCCAGACGTCCATACTTTCCAGCGTCTGGTGTAGTATGTAATGGCATGATAATTTAAAACAAAATGCATGAATGCAGACATGTTTTATTTCTCTGCCTCGTCTTCTAAAACTTGCGTCGCTTGCGACCTTGACTCCTTTTTTTCGCCAGTGGTCGTGACGTGACTTCATTAGCAATTACGCAAGTGTTTATTAAATAAAGTGTAAAAGTAAAGTAACTTTTAAAAAAATAAACCGACTTTAAAAGTGTTTTTTTATAGATCGGTGTAAGTCTGACAGCCTTCGTGGTCCAGTGGTTAAGGCGTTTGCCTGTTGACACGGGGGTCGTGGGTTCGATTCCCACCGGAAGCATACTTTGTTTAGTTGTTTCCAGTTTGGTTAGGACATTGCAGGCTTGAATCACCTGATTGTCTGATAATAAAAATTATTCCGTGCTTCGGAAGGCACGTTAAGCCGGTGGTCCCGGCTGCCATCTGGTAGTCGTTGAAGGAATCACGTCAGAGGCCGAGAGGCGGTTCCGAAGAACTCTGACACTAGAGTGTGCATAGAGATTGACCGTGACACCTACTCGAAATGATGATGAGTCTTGATAATTTGAATAAAATTACACTTGGCTAGTTTGCCGTACGAGTATGCTGGTAGAAAAACAGTTGCGTACTTATTTACTGATATTTTTAACATATAATTTTTATTTCGCACTTTCCGGTTATTAACCAACAAAATTTACAGTTTTGAAGTCGGTTTAAATTACTTATTAAGTTCTTTTAAATTTCCTTTTTACTTATCCGTTTTTTGTATTTGGTACTAATGACAATTTTTGATAGGGAAATAAAGCACAAAAGGCGTGGTGTGATGCCATCACCTGATATTTGAGTTTTTGTTTTTGGCGTTTAATGAAAATTTCCCATTTTTTGTTCTTGATTCATTAATTTAATTTGTTATCAATCACTTATCATATCGATTTAATTGAGTTATTATTACCTTAACCGAAATAACAAATTGGTACAATTTGTTGTGTCAGTGCATCTTTCTATTTAAAAGGATTTTTTAAAAATTAATAAATACTGAATTGAAAAATCTTATAGTTTTAACACCCTTTATAGTTGTTACAGTTCAAATTAGTTAGTCATTGTTGCCAAATAAACTATTTTTCTTTCTTTCTTTCATTATAGTATCATAGTTTAGTCATACTTACAAAGGCTTTTCTTTAATTAAAACTTAAATTACTTCACAATAGGTATGTTTTTTGGGGAAAGTTGTTCAGTTTCACGGATAGGATACCTAAAAATCGCAACAGCATAGAAAAAACAGTATGTAAAAAAACTGTCACAGTTTGCTTTACATACAAGCGAGCAAAGTGCATACCTTCTCAGACTGCTCTGAGCTCGTATGTACTTTGCTCCAATTTGTTTGTGATTTTAATGAGCACAACGTAGTTCAGTACAGACTACGGGTGTCTGGGTCAGTATACAGTTTGGCAATACGCAGCCCGGCCAGCCTCGACCTCGCAAAGTTCAATGAGGTACTATCGCACTTAATGGAACCAAAGTTATTGTAAATAAAAATAGGCGTTTTTTACAATATTTAATATCGGTATGTGGATCACAAAAATATAAAACGTAATAAATCATAAAAAAATACAACCGAATTGATAACCTCCTCCTTTTTTTTAAGGTGGTTAAAAAGGTCATCGACGATCAAAATAGACGTCAAATAGAAGTACTAAAGACAATGCTAACGGTGGGATAGAGCACATTGAGTTAAACACGCAAAACAGGTTTTTTTTTTCAAAACCTACAATTTGATCATCATCTCCTTTAACGTAGCCTGTTGATTTTATGGCCCAATATAACGCGTGATTTTGAACCTCTGAACTATACTGTAATCCTGGAATCAGAATCCCTAATGAAGTATAGGATGATAAGAAAAAAAGGTGAAAATTGAAAAATAAATTTACTATGATTTTCAATCAAACACATTTTTTTATTTAACCTTGAAAGTGGACTATTGACATTCTGCATGCATTACATTTTTGGTTTCTAAATTTAATTTTCTCGTTCCTGATGTTGTCCGTTTTGTAAAATTATGTTTTTCTATTCTTTTTCTAACTTTTTGTAAAGTTTGTAATGGATAAATCAAGTTTACAGTTGTCCGTAAACATGCAAAATTTCATTTTAGTTGAATTTATCAAATCCGAAATAATACTAAAAACATGAGTATAAAAAATCTTTTTATTCAAAGTTCTCTAATATGAATGTTTGCGTACTCCAATACGAGTAGCACGTGCTTAGGGGGCTAATTTATGTACTGATGAATCGTTGCCCGTTGAATATCAGAGTCAATTAATTCATTTATGCTGACAGTGTTTTCCGGTCGCAATGTGTCACCCGACATGGTCATTCCAGATGCAATTGAAGTGATTGAGTCAAACGCCATTTGTTTAAAGTTGAAGGCTGATGAGAACATTATATTTCAAACTGTTATTGCTGCAGTTATCTTTAGCTACACTTATAAGTGATATAAATATCATACGAGAGTTTGCTGTCTCTCCAAGCTTTGTGCACACAGGCAACGCCCAAAGCCGAGGTCCGTCCCTCCTGGCGACCCTTTAGTGATACTGTCTATATAGGCTGAGGGCAGTCTGTCCTCGTCTCATACGCGGTGAAGTAGCGAAAGCTCACTTGGAGCTAGCTACATAGTAATTACAAAAAAAAAAAGGAAAGATTCGATTGTTTGTCTGCATTAAATAGGCTCCGAAACTAATGGACTGATTTAAAAAATTATTTCACTATTAGATTCCTACATTAAATAAAATAAATAAATAAATATATACGGACAAATCACACAGATTGAGCTAGCCCCAAAGTAAGTTCGAGACTTGTGTTATGGGATACTAACTCAACGATACTATATTTTATAACAAATAAATATATAGATACACATCCAAGACCCAGGCCAATCTGAACAAGATCAATTTCCATCTTGACCTGGCCGGGGATTGAACCCGGTCACTCCGTGTCGCAGGCAGGCGTGTTGACCGCTGCGTCACGGAGCTAGTCATATCCCTGTGATTAACATAGACTATAGAATTAAATACCTATATCTACCCGTTTTTCTAAGTTTTGTTTATTGTGTGTGTAATTGGCCAACATCGGTGTCAGATTTTTAAGCTGCCTTAAGGCATCTGATATAGCATAACGACTGCAATAATGGAGGAGCTTGAGGCTGCTTTACAATACATGGTGTAATTTTTATCATAATGGAGCCTTAAAGGAGTGATTATACAAAGTAGTTCAGCCGCCCGATCAATTTGTATGGGAATGTCAAAATAAAATTGAGTACTTACGCAAACGCATTCACCGTATTCGGAACGCATCTACCGCAAATACAGAGAGTTTACTGCATCTAAAAAGTGTAAAGACCTATTGTCCCCATTTCATCGCATCATAATGACAATACTGTCGACGAAAACCTAGCTACATATCTTTTATTTGTACAAGTCACAGACATTCATTAAATATTTAATTTACTGTGATTGCCTTTTATTTTTAGAAACCAAGAATTTCCACTCGGTTAGGTAAGTGATTTTAAAGTTTTCCGAAACTATATAAACATGAAAAATGTTTTTCAGGGATTTTTGATCTACCGCGCGTAATTTTATTAAAAATTCTAAAGCAGAAGCCAGTCTTATGTTTTGTGGTGACCTTTTTAATCCCTTTATTTTGATACAACTCTCGATAGGTATAAAAAAATCATAACATAACCTGTCTTAAGACTTTTGGGCTACGCAGTCGTTTGTAGTGGAGGGTGATAAAATATGATATACATACATATGGACATAAACATAGAGATACCGAAATTCAAGCCGGTTTTAGACCATATTATGATATCATTATGTTTTTGACCGACCCATAGAGATCTAACGTAACTTCTTTATGGTATTTCTAAATCCCAATCCTAGAAAGTAAAACAAAATGCGTATAAAACTTTCGATTGAACTAGTCTAGTACTTAGGTACGCAAAACTCAATCATGGATAGGTACTGAATAGATTGTTATCGCTGGATAAAGCGACGAGATCTTGCTTATCATGAAATAACTGTACCATGAAAATGCTGCCTTTTCAGTGGAAAGGTATACAAGCTAGATATGCCTGCTAAGTAGGTATATCACTTAGTGCGCAGTTACTTTGATAACAATACCTACTTAGGTACCTAAGTTATTCTTCTTTGGTATCGGAGTGAATCGTTGCCTGCAATACTAATGAATGTTTACTTACTACTTGTGTGTTGGTTGTACTCACGGACGTAAGTACTCATTAGTTCACTTTCTAGACAATGTATTTATTTATTTCTAGCCTATACTGTCCCACCTCTGCAACCCGTCTGGCCAGCGAGTAGAGGCACTGCAGGCAAAGGCCACCCTTTCATCATTCCAACTATTTCGATGGAGGGCGACTGAAACCCTTTCGTCATTCCAACTATTTCGATCGAGGGCTACTGACTTGGACAGTCTTTCCGACAGGATTGAAGCTCGTCTTCCCGTCTATTTTTAGGCCTTCAACGCTTTCGTTTACGATTTTGTGGGATTCATATTGTGGTCGCTTTGGCCCACATCTCGTCAGGCTTGCGGCAGATATGCCCTGCCCCTGGCAGCTTTTTATCCAGCGTCTATGATCTGTGTTTAGGTAGGCGCGCAATATTGTATTTCTAATGCGGTTTGAAAGTTTAACTCCCAACATACTACGCTCTATGGCTCGTTGACAAACCGCGAGACTGGACTTCTGCTTAGCAGTCGATGATCAAGTCTGCGCGCCATACGAGTATGTAAGAATGGGGAGAATGCACAATGCACACGTCCATGAATTTTTTAGTTTTAGTTTCATTGGTAACTCACCTTTCATGAGTCCTTTTTCCTTTCATTCATTGACCAGTAGCGTTTACAGGCATTTTCAGTACGTCTAGCTACTTCCGTTTTTTGCCTGTTCTGGAATGATACTAGGATACAATCGAAAAAAATCGGAAAGAAAAATATATAACGCAACTTGGTGAATAAAAAAATATATATTTCACCCCTTTGTCTTCTTGATTAGTATATTAAATGCTCATAATTAAATTATTGCTTTGTAGTTGTACTAATAGTCTCTGAGCGAAATCGTGGACAGACAGACGGGCAGACAGGCAGGATATGGTAATACTACGGAGTTTTCAATTTTTTAAGTAGGTGCCTTATTTTCGACAGCCCTAACGGGTTGGGTTTATTAACACAGTTCTTTCAGTACATTTACTCTCAATCCTGGATGAAGATGAGCCTTTTGCTTATGGAATCCCGACTTTTCGATATTGTACTAAATTATATTCAACTGAACTAATATCTCAAAGGGAGTTTCACAAGGACCCATTTTTGAGCCATTATTTTTTGTAAAATAAAAACAAATTCTACGACCGTAATGTAGCGCCATCTTTCGTATGTTTTACATGCTATTTCATATAAACTGTAGTAAATACAGTATGCTGATATACGCAGACCTTTCTGTAATGAAATACAGTTTCGACAGATGGCGTTACGATCCATTAAATAATCGTCAATTTCGCGTATAAATCTAATTCGGTCGAATTGAAACTGGGTTTAGAAGAAACAGAATTATGTCTATAGGTTTCTTGTCGTATAGTAGCACAGAATAAGTTCTAGTTCTTACGTAGTAGTAGTACCTAGGCTTTCGTCTTCAACTGCCTGTGCTATGGCTGGTTGGATATGGCATCGGCTACGTGCCCCGCCCGTCTTCCCCGGGCTGCTACTTTCTTAACCCCAATCCTCCAGAGCAAGTAGCATTTGCATCCCGAATACCTTTTACCGTTCCCTAGCCCAATAATCCTAAAGCGGTTTTGATGAGCAGCAGCACCAGACCGGAAAAAGGGAGGATTTTGACTTCTTGCGACTAGGGTGATGATTTCTGAAGGCGAATTAAGCATACCTTAGAGGGGTATACAAATTACAAATACTAGCAAAAGCTTTGTTTTTCGTGTGCGTATATAGCTAATACATACATACATAGTATCACATTTTTTTCCATTGCGGAGTAGACAGAGCATATAGATAATACAGCTTGTCTTTAATGGATGTGTTGTTTGGTGTCTTATATCTCTGTGTTGCTCAGTTGTAGAGCTTGATTTCAAATAATTCCTGTTTTAATGCGGTTCGTGGTATCACTGCTGTCTTTTGTAAGTTTTGTATGCGGTAGTCTTCTTCTTAGTTGCATTTTTGCAACGTTTTGAACTTTCTTGTTGATTATTAATAGTCTTCACATCATTGTTCCATCAGGATCTTTTTAGCTCTTAAGTATTAAGTATGGCTTTAACTTTTGAAATTAGTTCAGTGTGAAGAGTTTAATGTTATAAACATAATGTTATCAGTTTTGTCGACTGTGTCTTCTTTCAGGAAATATTGTTCTATTATATGGATAAAGATACCAATACCTTCATTTGGGGCTATTAATCGTCTCCCATTAGATGCGGTTCTCTCAAGCTGGAATGATAGAACCTTCAGTTATAGCCTCATGGCTCTAAACATTATTTTACCTAAGCTGGTCGTTCCGAAACGCTAGTAGCTTATCAATTTTGCAAATGTTAAAAATAATAATAGGACGTTCAAAAAGAGATACATGATATCCAAATTTGAATAAAATTCTATTTCATTTAATTTCATTAAGCATGATGTAAGCATGGTAGAGGGGAGATATAACAGTTGTTAAAAAAAAGACAAAGTACTTATCATAAAATACATTTTAATCAGATTGCAATCCGAAAATGAATTCTTGTCGATTCAACATTATAATATACTTAATTTATTCATATGGAATAAGACAAAAGTAGATAGTGAAATGCTTTTTTAAACTTAATTCATATTATATGAGCCTTAATACTGAATAACAAAATAAATGAAGAAGACACATATTATAAGCATGACTTTTTGCAAGAACATAAAATATATAGTCGTTACAAACTAATGGAATACTACAGAAAATTCACAGACCAAACATATTGGTAGCAAATCTTTATAAAACATAACCAGGGGCTTTTCCTACTGGTAAATTAAAATTGTGATATATCAAATATTACAATTCTTCTTGCACAGACTTAAAAAATATCAGAACAGTAACGGGATTTATTTTTTTGTTTTGATCTCATCAACTCGTGTTGGTACTGCCGATCTATTGTTATTGATTAATTTTGATGATTTTATTAAGCCCCTGTGAATAAAATCACATTTGCTTACTTCTTATTACAGCAGTCCATAGGAAATCAGTAAGGCTTTCGTTAAATAATAACACTTGTTCTATAGGGTGTTTGATAGATGGATATACCTAAAAACTGTCTAAGTTATTTGTAGCTAAAAAAAATCTATTTTAGGCTTGGCAACAGCCAAGCCTAAAATAGATTTTTTTTTTAGCTAAGCTAGGAGTAATATATATATATTTTTCTATATATATTTTTTTTTCTTTAGTGGTTTAGTCCATCACATAGTATCCTTTTTAAACCTATTTCGGACCAAAGTACGATAATACTTCAGTACCACGTTAGCTATCAAATAGAACGATGTTTATTACCAAAGGGGGATTTCAGAATCAATGTTTTCCGCAGGTGGCGGCACTGTGACGATAGGCATTTTTGACAGCAGCTGTCAAAATCCCCCAATCATAAAAATTATGAATAAACTTCCTATCTGAATTTCCCATAGTTAAACCTTATCTACATTGCTTAAAGGTTTTCCTGAACTCATATGTAAATAAAATCCTGTCCGATCGTTGATTGGGTGATTCAGCCCGTCGATATGAATAACTTTTCCTATGGAGTCAAAACTGGAATCTCAAAAAAAAATGGGCATTCCCAAACAGAAATGTTCGGCCGCCCGGTCAATTTGTAGGGGAACGTCAAAAAATATATTTAGTACCTAGTATTGGTCCCACAGGAATAGTTGTATATATAGACGGTCTGAATCTCTCCTTTAGAGATCGGGATAGAATTAAAAACCTATAATTGTATTTTTACTTCGATATTTTAGGATCAGAGATGTTATTCAAGCTGCTAAACGAGCCTTACATCCTTCCCAAGACTAATTTACTATCTAACGTTAACCTATGAGAATCATGAACCAGCTAGCAGGCGAGGCCGCCTCCTTCATTACGCTCTAACTCCCTTCGGACGTACTCCGCCTGTTTCTCGCTCAAACCAAGCCGAGCAACCTCTTCCTCAAACTGGCTCTTGCCGCCGACGCCCACAAGGTAGCCGTTCAGCCTCGCTGCCAAGTGGGAGGTCTGCAGCTTTGACGAGTCCAGACCGAGGCTTCGGCAGAGATCCTTGTGGCCTTGCAACCGGTATTTTTGGTGATAGCTGTGGAAAGTAAAAACAGTTCGATGTAAGTTCAGGGGAAATTAACAGTATGTCATGATTATAATTTCACCAAATTTCCCGAGAGCTTTAGACTAGGCTTCCTTTCTGCATTTTTTCTACTAAAATGTAGCTACCTCTACATACTTGCCACGCCTACTTGGAATATAACATACATACTACCTATCACGTCTTTTTCTCTTGCAAGGTAGACAAGGCCTAGATCTTTAAGACCTAAGAACCACGTTTAGCATGTTGGTGGGCATTAGGTGCAAAAGTGCCTACTAATTATGATTCCTCATACTTTCGCCCATTCTCTCGATCGGCTTTACGATCTGCGCGTGAAGAGAATCAGCACATTCTACGTTTTTTCGTTTCTCCCAAACCAGCATGGAAGACTTGGAATATTTATTAGGATACTAGCTTTCACCCGCGGCTCTGCCCACGTCAATGTCGATCCCTCGGGAACAGTATATTATAATTTAAGTTAGGACTGTTATGATATAGGATTCTAAAGAAGAGTAAAATAGAAAGTCTTCAAGGACAGGTGTCGAATAACTAAGACAGTCGAGAGGACGACAGCTATTTAGTCAATCAGTGTTAATAATTTCAAGGGGAAGAGAAAACTAGTTTCTGTCAGTTTTATTAAAAATCAATCTGTAGAAAAAATATAAAATCAAATTCATAATTGTAATTCGTTGAATACAATTAAAAGGTTAGTGTGTTATTTCCTGCCTAAAAAAGGCGGTAAACATTTGATTGTTTGTTAGACCTCCAAAATGATCGTATCATATAAATACATGGTTATATAAGAACCATTATTTCAAGGCTTATTGGCATATAAAATTGTGATTAGGAAAATGGTTTTGAATTTATAGGCACATTGCATCACAACTTGGATATTATCTCATGTGAAACCACGACATAATATCATAAACTCGTCTAAGTCAACGCAATCAAACAAATTCGACATTCGCAAGAGAATCAAAACCTACAGGGTACTTCCCGTGAACGGAAGTGAAAAATTGCGAAAAGTATAAAAAAATTGTGAAGAGGCAAAATTGCGAAAAGCATACATTTTTAGTTACTAATATTTTTAATAATTTTAAACTTAGTATAGATAATGGTACGGTTTTTCAATAAGTTAACCACCTGTCTTAAACTGATCATAGATAAGGACTCTTATGGATGCAAAGAAATTTGTAGTTTAGGTTCTAATACTTCCCCTTAAATCTTTCAGGACCTGATATATCACGTTTTCTTTACATGTTGCGATAAATCACTTATTGGTATATCTATTAGTGTATCTTTTTTTTTTCATATAAATAAGAGTACTCACTCTTCAGCAGGATAGAAGGTGCCGGCTGGTGCGATCTCTGTCCTTAACTGCCCGTTGCACCTGATTTGCATGTCTTTGTATGAAGCCTCAGCCGCCTGTCGCTGCTCCTCATCGTGGTACAAGATCATAGACTGGTACTGTAAATGAAATTTAAAACAATTTGTTTATATCATAAAATCATGTTAACACCATCGATCTGAGCCAACTAAATGCGATTCTGCGATTCATAACACACAGAATTGTACTCATGCGGCACAACTAGGGATGCATTTTGTTTCGTACGAAAATGTTATTGACTCGGCGATGCAAAGTAAGTTGTTTCTTTATTTTACTCACAAGAACTCACAACTCTAAATATTACGCTATACTACACTCTCTAATGGTAGGATTAAATAGAGTACAGTGGAACTCAAGGTAGGGGAATTTAATTGGTAGAGCTACCTACCACTTGCTTGCCGCCCTGTTATTCAATACCTGGTAGAAAAGTTATTTGGAAAAATTGATTAAATTAGAAGAGTTCTAGCTAGTGTATACTAGAACTCTTACAAATCTTAGTTTTCTACCAAGGTCATAGCAGACCTAGTTCTAGTACGTAGTATATTTTCCTCTATACTTATATCTTTGCTAATATTCAAGAATTGTTTTACAATACCATTCACAAGAATTACACGCTTAAATATCAAACAAAGTAGAGCTAACGTCAAATCCTACAAAAAGAAGCAACGTGTATTGACATCATTAAAAATAATTATTTACATCTCATTAATATTATGGTTACCTGCTGTAAGAAACTAACAGTTTAAGAATAATAAATATAACATTGTTTAAAGTCACGTTTTATTTCTAAACAGTACTGTTGAATACTCAACGGCTGCTTCTTAGGTCTTACAAAGTTAAATTATCTCAAGTTATTAAGTCAGGTCTGGGAATCTTCCATGCTGGTCTGGGAGAAAATAAAAACGTAGAATGTGCCAGCTGCTTCTCTTCCCGCGCAGATCGTACAAGCCGATCGAGGGAATGGGTACAAATCTGACGAATCATATTAGTAGGCGATGCGGCTAGCAACCCATCACTATTTTGGTTCCGTTTTCTACCTAATGCCCACCAACATGCTAAACGTGGCTTTAGGTCTTAAAGACCTGGGCTCTGTCTACCCCGCAAGGGAAAAAGACGTGATACTATCGTATGTATGTATTATTAAGTCAGATTTGAATATGGAAAACAAGTTTCCATTATATGCCGGGTGTATAATTACCCCCGAGAAGCCCGATGACCCAGCGGGCGTGAGCATAGTTAGCGCTTACGTAGGGTAAGCAACCTTGTCCCTACTGGGATGGGTGACCGCAAGTGGCATAACAATATCTCGAGCTCCTCCGTGCTTTGTAAGTCACGGTTGTCATCATTGATGGTAATTTATTAGCTATGTCAGATGCCTTTAGGCAGCTTGAACAATATGACACCGGTGTAGGCCACTTACACACACGAAAATGGGTATCTCGGCCGGTTAATATGAACGACTTTTCCAATAGCTGGTAAATAAAAAAAAAAGGCATTTCCATACAAAAGTGTACAGCCGGCCGGACCGGACGATTTCTGTAAAAACGTCTAAAAAAGCTCCCAACACTGGTTCCAAGGAAAAGTTGTTCATGTTGATGGACTGAGATCCCTTCAAGGATATGGATATTATATTTTTTGTGTATTTGTAACAAGCTTTTATTATAAACGAATCCACACTGTAAAATGCTTTCTAAGACGGATCAAATGAGCCCAAACACGACCTTGTTTAGTTTAGTTTAAGAATTCCTTTTAGTTGCGTTTATTTATTTTTGTTTAAATTAGTTTAGTTTAAGAATTCCTATGGCCACCTTCTGAATCCGTGATCAAACCAGCGCCATATATTGTATTGTCATCCTATTACACATCCATGCATGCAAAATTTCAGCTCAATCGGTAACCGGGAAGTGGATCAAATTTAACTCGCAAGATTTGATTACAGACAAACATCGGGACAGGTGAAACTAAATAAAAACTTGTAATAATTTGTGTGACAAAATCAGGAAATACCATTTTATGTAGTTGTATGACCATACACACTTAAGCTATGTCCCAACATTGATTGATCAAAAATTCCTGTAGTTTTTAAGACTGTATGTATAAAAACAATTAGATGTTTATAAATAAAATTTCAATAAAACTATATTAATTTAGAAAAAAACACTCAATAGTCGTAATAGTAGGTCGAAAGTTCATGGATATATAATATTTCGGGCGAAAGAATACATTATGGTTATAAGTTTTTTTTTTGCAATCACCATGCTGTTTTGATATAGGTAGGTACTCTTACTAAATTGCACTAATTTTTTTCACCATATTTTATTCTTAACTTAATAGTTCTTGTAAATAATAATAAATAAATAAAAGTAGACAATTTTTATTTCAGTTCCTTCTAATAAAAGTTGTGGCAGTAACGTAATTTTATTTTTGTCTTCTAACAGATTTGCCAAAATTTCATCATAAAAATAGCCTTGAGACTCCAGAACAAAAACATTTGCGAATGTTTATATACAGTCATATAACAAAAAAGCCGTGATAATTAATTACTAATTAGCCACACGTGTAGGTTGTATGCGAAAATAAACAAAACATCCTGACGCAATATTTTACCAGCTTAAAATAGGTAAAAGTATAAACATCTTTCTATTTCTGTCCTAATGGACTGATTGAGAAGTTCTAAAATGTGATATACATACATACATAGTATCGCGTCTTTTTCCCTTGCGGGGTAGACAGAGCCTATCTATATATTATGGCCACATTTAGCATGTTGGAGGGGGTGTAGTGGACGGAATAGTGATGGGTTGCCGTATCGCCTATTGACATGATTCCGCAGATTTTAGCCCAATCCCTCGATCGGCTTTTACGATTTGCGCGGGAAGAGAAGCGGCTGGCATATTCTACGTTTTTTTCTTTTCTCCCAGTCCAGCATGGCAGAGTGATATTCCACGGGTAAAGTGGCACTTACGACATTGTGTTTATTTAAGCTAAATTGTATAAATTCTTTTTCTAAACGTCTTAAGCGCCGGCGTCCATAATGTACCTTAACCAGTGGAATGTCACAAACATCAATATAAGGGGCGATGACCTTGAGATTATTTATTTTACCACGGACATAGATAACTTTGGGGGTGGGCAATATTGTACTTTGTACTCTATATATAAAAAGAACAAGGATGACTGATTCATCAACGCCCAGCCTCAACCATAAAAGCTATAAACGTGAAAGTTGGACAGTAGTTTTATGTTATATATGGTGCTCAGATAAGAAAGGATATTTCAAAATTTGACCCCTAAAGGGGTAAAAATCGGAGGCAAATTTGGTATGAAAAAAAAATTTAATCTTTACTGATTCTCTTGAAACTTGCCATTAGTGTTCCTTAATAAAAATAAGTAAAAACTGTTTCAGCATTTTTTTAAATTCCACCTCTATGGGGGTAAAAAAGGCTATAAGTTTGAACGATGTACCAAAAATTTCTTAGGAGCGCCATCTTATAGATGGCGCTTTGCCTTTTTAGTCATTACTACGCGCTATCGAAATTTTTAACAAAGTAAATGGGTCGTGGTCGTGGATGGTAATCTAAATAATGGTCGATTTGTATCGTTTCTAAAATAATGTTCCATCTATATGGAAGAAATAGAAGTTTAGCGTCAGTAAAAATATCACGTGAGTAAATATTTGTAAACATCTTTGTGTTTTTTTCCTAATTATTTAATTTTGTTACACACACCTCACCTGTACTTTGACAAAGTCAATGTCACTTTAGAACAGGAAAATAAAAGATTATGTCAACACCTCTTACTTTGTGTGGGTAATTAAAATTGCATAATATGATATCATTTATATATATACGGACAAATCACACAGATTGAGCTAGCCCCAAAGTAAGTTCGAGACTTGTGTTATGGGACACTAACTCAACGATACTATATTTTATAACAAATACATATATAGATACACATCCAAGACCCAGGCCAATCTGAAAAAGATCATTTTCCATCTTGACCTGGCCGGGGATCGAACCCGGTCACTCCGTGTCGCATGCTGGCGTGTTGACCGCTGCGCCACGGAGCTAGTCAAAAATTTGGAGCAAAAGAACTGAAAAATTTCTTAGTTATGTATTACCTACCCTGAAATCCATATTTTCAACTTTACAAATAAATAAGTATGGAAAAAAACGACTACTACTAAATCTGTAACACATCAAAATATATAACATTTTCTTTCCGTGCAGTGTCGTACAATATCCTTGAGATACTTTGTATACGTAAATATGTATATGTTGATGTTTCTTCGGATCGATTTCCAGTACTAGAGATTACAGACTTTTCCTACTACATGCAATTATGGTGCAATAAAGCATTTCTTTGAATCACTCATCGTCATCACACATTATAAATATATATGCATGATATACTAACCAACAGTAACAGTCTGTGCCCAAGAGAGCATAGTTTAAGTACTTATTATTATACATATTATATGCTACTTTTAGATGATTACTTTTCACAATCGATTTGCATAAAAGTTTATAACATGACATGGCATAATTTTGTTTATTCTGATGATACACTAGTTCACGCAATTATTTTTAGAGCATTATTTCAAGTGTAATTATTTTAAGGCATATATACATTTACGTTATATTAAAACATAATTTTTATGGCCAAGTTGTTTTTGTTATGGCGAGGGCTTCTCTCCTGAACCCTCTTGGAATATGAAAATTAAAATGCTTATAATTTAAAAATAACGCACTTAAATTTTTTTTATGTCTTTTTCTTTATGCCTAGCAATAAATAAGCGAATTAAAATATCGGCTTTACAATAGGTTAGCACGAATCTAGATAGGTATAAGTACTTACTGGGGATTGGAATCGATAAAACTTACTTTAATTTTCAACATGGCATCTTTTTAATAGTGCGGAGATGCGTCATTTTTAAATTATATGCATTTTATTTTTTTCCATACCGAATTATACAAGTCGCTCATCAAGAGGACTCGGGGACAAGTTCGATATCAATGATTTCAAGCAATAATTCCATCTCTGGTGTCTACAAAGCTCAATATTTTTATTTATATTTAGACAGATCTTGGAGAGTAAAAAATCAAGTGTAATACTGACCTGTCTCTTAAGCTTGGTGGTGAGTCCGTACTCATGGTTGCCCCAAAACATGTCAAGCAGCTCCTCGTAAGTCACCGTCTTTGGGTCGAAGTCCAGCTCGATCACTTCTGTGTGGTCGCCACTGGAATTCAAAACATTTAATTTTTATGTGTGCTCCACATAATTTCTCTTAATGAGCTCTCAAAACTCACTTGTTTCGTTTCACTTGTTTAGCATTATGTACGCATGATGTGAGAACTTTGTTCAGTAGCTATGTAAATATTGCGTTTATGTTATCAGAACGGCTTCATAATAAAAATTGCTATACATTTTATAGGCTCTAACTTATTTAAATCTATATTACTTATTTAAAGTCAAGATAATAACTTGAACTTAACAGTCTTTTTAAGCTAGATATAGTTTATATAACCAGAAATATTTTTTAAAATCTACTCTACAAGCATGATCCTTACAGAAACGAATAGGTCATTCAAATCCCAATAACCCTGGTAATTGAGACTGAAATTTCAAGCCTTAAAAACTTAAACTTAAGCTATATGTTAGAGCATTTTGGGGGAGAAACCCCAATATGCTCAATAATCCACCCTATCTATCAGATCCATCGTCTTTTTGACTTTCTCCCAAAGAGAGTCATCAATGTATTCCGTGACCAAAGGACTGATAACTTGCTATCGAATGTGGTAATGCCCAAAAGTCTGGCTGGCACCTTGGCACGTTGCACCGAAACAATTTGCAGGGACTAATTATAATTTTATGTTATAATATAGTATATAGTAATTTATATTTTTAAGTAGGTTTATTTATTATACATACATAGTATCACGTATTTTCCCTTGCGGGGTAGACAGAGCCTTGGTCTATAAGATTTAATATAAGTTTTTGTTACTGTATTATTTTCTAAGCCTATAACTTGAGCTCCCAGCATTGGTCCCATAGAAAAAGTTGTTCATATTGATAGTCTGAGTCACCCCTTTAAGGGTCCAAAACGATAAAAATTTCACCATGTATAAATGCAACGAATGTTGATGTGGAGAAAGTTGACGCAAATCGGTACATAATTTTACTGAAAAAAAAAGTGTCGTTGATGTCTTTTTTATTTGTTCGAGAAAGACAAACCCGCTAAGAATCAAACTACTTAATAGATTGTGATGAAATGTAAATGGAACTTTAAAGCATTTTTAAAATCGGTTAATAAATGACGGGAGTTCTGAGAGGACATTTAAAAAAAATACAACCGAATTGATAACCTCTTCCTTTTTTGAAGTCGGTTAAAAAGGACAGACATTTTTATTTATAAATGTTGCCAATATAGTCACTGTAGTCTGTTACACAAGAGGTATAGGTTGACATTCCCATTTATCCGAGGTTCTGGCAGGAGTTACCTAAGGAGGCAGGCAACCGGCCGTAAACCCTTTTCGAAAACAGCAGGAATGTTGTTATAATAGCAAACCCCTGGCCCTTATGCACCACTACTGAGGATGCAACCTAGAAAATGCTCAGATGAATATAGATGCATGATAGTTTAGCTAATAGAGCTGGAATGCAATTTTTTTTTAACCTCATGGACTCCTGCCTAACATTTATCATAAACGATACAATTATAGGGAATTAAAAGGAGTCCAAGATATATTAAGCGATCCTTCCACGAAAACGGAATTGCACAAGAAATATTCTCGTCCCAAACAAGTTCCATACAATGTTGCTTTACCCATGGTGAGGCCCTTGAACTGGTCCAATTAGAGGTAAATCAGCCAATTGATATACGCCATTCATCCAGTGTCATTGTTTGTACTTTGGAACCAATTCCTCATATCTCCGACTCTCGTGGCCAATTGTCTATTGATCAGATTCAAATGGGAAGGGTGGACATACTAGTAATAATAAAAAAAAACTTTTATTATATATCCACGGTAACTGTATAAAACAGCTTATAAACTGTCTTATATCTATGAGTGCGATTAGTCTAATTCAACTATTAGAAATTTGTATTTATGTTACTTGCAATGTATATACGGATCTTTGGGTCTGACTGGTTTGACTGTTGATGTAGTGTTGTTGTGTGAGTCGAATCTAAAGGGAATGCAATATTATGGCACCTTTGAGCTGGGTTTATGATGGACTCGGAATGTAGCCACAGGAAATTCTAAAGTAATCGTGTCTTTGTTTTATTAGCTTGTTTTGATTTGTCTTGGCAAGCACCTTTAAAAAAGTAATTTATTGCCTGAACAAAACTCCACTTTTACACTTTTACAATGTTTAAAATAATGCAGACATATTCAGATCGCTGGATTTTTATGTATGGCAAAGGAATGCCTCAGCCTCATGTTAGCACGGAACAGGGTTCGAGCATAACGTTGTTTTTCAGGTACCCCTCTCCATGAGATCGAGTACGGGAGATTTATATAAATATATAAATCTCCCGTATATTTTAAATAAGTAGATTTACTTGTTTAAAATGTTAACCTTTCAGTTACAATTCGTACACACACTTTTTTCACAGAATAAATATTTTGAAAAACTTGTTTTAATAGGTTTTAAGTTCTTATGATTTCCATATCCCATGTCGGTTAGCATCTAATGTCGGGTTAGATGTTAAATATATTGTTGTGGATATACAACAAACCGGGGAAGCTGTTCTTAATACAGAAAACCGTAACTAATAATTGATGATATATACCTATTCCTTTAATTTGAATCATACATAACCTCCCTCAAATAAAGATATATTTATATTCCGAATCGCTAGATAGCTATTCGGAAGTTATATTATTATACATTGTTATTATCAATGCATACTTAACATGCATAGAGCGGCTCTCCTTGGCCTTGCGAAGCTCGGCCTCGCTTGGGAAGCGCCTACCAATTATTAATTATTATTTATTCGCGTGGCAACAGCCTTTTTAAATCGGTGTACCTAATGCGTAAACAGACTGATCCGCATTTTGCCTAAATGTCACATTTATTAGCTTTATGCCTGGGGCAGATTTAGATTTTTTGCTAAACATACTATAACTGCCCTTGTTTACTCGTATTATGCCTAGGTCGGGGTCAGTCTATTTAGTAGACGTAACCGCTACTACAAATGGAATATACTTACAGAGATGACACAATACATACAAAAAATTAAAACGGAACTTGCAAATGCTAGCGCTGGTTTACAATATAAATTATAATAAATATATAGAGACACTAGCAGTGCTCGCAACTCCGTTCACGTACATTATTAACTAATTATGTTATGTTTGTATGGTAACCGGAGAAAAAATATAAGTAGCCTATCCTGTGTCCTGTACGTCTAAATTTTCGTCTACCAAATTTCATAAAATTCAGTTAATTCGTTTAAGAGTTAGGGAGGCACATACATATAGAAAAAATCTATAAATCGTCAATTTACTTTCAGTACTATGTATTGAACTTATAAACACGATATCTCTGAAAACAAAGTAACATACTCCATGACCTATAATTATAGATTTATTATTAGTATTGATGATATTACACAAATAAATTATAATAAACAATAATAACAATGTATTTCTTTTCCTCCAATAAATTACAATTGAATACAAAAAATATGAAAGACATTGTCATGATAACTGACTTTCATTGGCAGGAGGTGGCCTGCATCCCCCTAGATGGGCCCTCAAACTAGCCGATGATTATTGCCGGCTCGAGAGGCAACACCGGTGCGGTGAATCAGGACAGGAATGTCTAAAGGGGCTGCTGTGCTTTTTTCGCGCGGCGTCATGCTCTTTAACACTCCCCCTGATGCAATATCTCTAACAACTCCTCTTTGGATGGGCAACTAGGGCAAGCCAGTACCCTCTGGAGCACTCTGGTCTGTGGTCTCGTAACTCAACAATAGCCACAAGCTGTCCTGCAACCATTATTTTTTTGTGTTTTTCTGATCACGGCAAGATGGTATTATTGATACACACTGGCCTAAGCCAAATTTGCCCCCCTCCCCCAATTTCTAGAGGGGTAAAAACTGTTTCTAGAGGGGTCAGTTTTATCTGCCCCCGACTGTATTTATGAACGAGGTTTTCAATAATGATATTTGCAAACGGATCTTGGCGGTGTTTATTTATACTCGGTTTATACAATTACTTGCATGCACTTGTGATGTGTTGTATGTATTGTCTCTGAAAAAACGTAGCAGCGTCTGCAAATATCGTATCTATAGACACAATTTTTAATGTATTTTCTTTAAATCGTTTCTATGACAAGATCTCGAATAGCGCTCATAAATCTTTTGGTTTCAGGAAACAGTTAGCCACGCTTAAGCCATTTTTTCGAGCATTGAATAAAACATAACGACGTTACTTTGGCACAAGTTCAGAAGATGTGTTCCGTGGAGTGCTTTTTTTACGTTCATTCGCCCATTTTTGCTTGTCTGTCAGCCAGTTTTCATTATTTTGTGGCCTTCTGTCATGCTTTAGTGGGATGTATGTATTATCGTTTGGAATATTGACCTATGCAGTTTTGAAGAGTTAGTTGTACTATGGAAATATATTCTTAGAGAGTTTATAAGTTTAGTCGGTCGCTTCTTAGTCGGTCGCTCTTGACAGAGTGATCGTGGTTGTGTAGATGGCCCTGGTGCGGGATCTTCTATACTGCCCGTCCCTTGGGCAAGGGTTGCTGTTTTTGCAATGGCTTTCCACCTCTGCCTGTTGGTAGCATTTCGAGCACATTGGACTATGGAAGAATGGGTCGCTGTTTTTATATAAGTTTATTAGGTATGTAAATTAAATATAGGTCTTGGACGAATAAACTTGGACGAATAAACCACCTCGGTATATCGATCCCTCTACAGTGCATCGGTTTGATGAGTCCCTACTCTTTCATACTTATATTCAGTATTTCAGAAGGATTTAGATTGAGGAGCCCGATGGCTAGTGGGGCGTGAGCATTATTAGCGCTTACATATGTTTAGCAACCCTGGGCGCGTCACCACTAGGATGGTAACCGCAAGTGGCATAAAAATATCTCGAGCTCCTCCGTGCTTTGGAAGGCACGTATCACGTAAGCCGTTGGTCTCGGGTCATCATTGATGGCAGTCTTTAAGCTATGTCTACTGGCTCTCTCAGCTGTAGACCACGCGGGTCTTATCCCGGCCATGCCGCCATTTAGAAAAATCCAGAAACTGAATCGAAAAGAAAATGGACAGATAGTTGGACATACGAAAGAATTTTGTCCAGAGACGCTTCGTGCTCACTCGGTCAATAAACTATTTAATCTCTTTAAATTGGTAATTAAACATTTTAGTTACTATCTCAGTATACTATGCTTAGATAATCGCCTAGTCGCTGTGTTTGGCTCTGTGTTATCAGCCGAGACCCATAACGTCTACAAAGTCTAACGTCGTCAAACAAACAAGATCAAAAATAGCAATGATGTTTACAAAACACGCATCCTGTACAGTGTACACACTACACGCATCGGTAGCGCGACCTAGAAGTTCACGCTACCGACGCTACTCGAAGAATCCCTAGAACAATATGTCACCATCGAAGAGATCGCTTAGCGATAACCTATGTACCAGATTACCAATTAATTTCTCCAAATATGTATTTTATTTTTATTTTGTAGCGCAATAAAGAATTCATTCATTCATTCGCCAATGAAGCTTGAATTGGAATAATGTAAATAAATAGTGTCTGGCTCAGACATATTAATACAGATAGGTACATCAGATCTGAACAATAGTTTAAAATCGGCTAAGTGCGAGTCGGACTTTAGCATGAAGGGTTCCGTACCATTATCAACAACATTAGACAATATATTATAAACTGTTTTAGTTTTACGTTTACTCTTAATTTATTTCATTCAAACACTGATGTAGTAAAATACGAGCAAAAAAATAGTATGAAATTGACTACATACGTACTGTAACTAAAATGCTTCGTCATTAATTTTATCACCGTTTTCATTTCGAATCGTAATGGTTCAATCTGTGTTTGACCACCGATCACTAAATTGGTGTGACTGTATTCTTGTTGATTCCACTGCCTACGACGATGGAACGTTCTAGAACACTCGAGTCTTTGAGTAGTCTAACATATTGCAAGAGTACTCCATGAATGATATAGATACCCAGTAATCGGATACATATTGCGATATCCGTTTAATAGCAGAAAGTCTGCCGTGAATGAATGACGCACCGATTCACGCGACTCCACGCGCACCAGTGAGGAGACACGCGATCTCGCTGCGTGTGCGCATGTTTTGGCAACGGCCGCGCTTTCCTTCAGGGCTACCGAAAAAATGCGCGAATTCTATTTGAGTACATATAGAGATAGCGTAATTGCTACCGGGTTCCACAGTTATGTGGACTGAATAAAAACAGAAATACCGACGAAAAAAAATGTGCGTTAAGTAAATAAATAAACTTGTAATTTGTTAATCGTAAACTAACCTTTATACTCTCGCTTGACAGTAGATGAATAGGTATACCAGATTTAATTGTATTTAAAAAAATGTCAGGTGAACGGTCACCTACTACAGCTTTTATCAAAACCATACAAAGTATTATCTGGTCACGTCAAGACAGATATCATGATAAAAATTCTTAAGTGTGCCTACCCTCTTATCTAAAATGTTATTTAGTACACAAAAATGACCTTTGCGAAATGTTATATATTATCTATTTCTTATCGAGTGACACGACATTTGAAAAGTCCCTAATCACTAGATTCATGCATCATCACGCACGTATTTTACACTCAAACAAATATTGATATTGAGCATGACTAATGAAAATTAAAATAATGGTGCAATTGATGAAATTTAAGGTACATAAAGAACATAATAATTTTATTTTAATGTACTTAACTCTGAATTTACAGGTTAGTATCCACAAAATGCTGCGTCAAAAAGTGCCAGAATTTGTAGTTATTGAACTTTTGCGCCCACCAACATGCTAAACGTGTATTTTGGGTCTTATAGTTTGGGCCTTGTCTCCCCTGTAAGGGATAAGGACGTGATAATATGTTTTGCAGAATAATTTTGCCATTTTCCACCTGAATCTATTAGAAACTTTTAGTTGAGTAAAACCTTTCCTGAAACATTATAGCCAGTATTACTTAGGTAAGTATACCCAAATGGGATTTATCTATACTCCTATGTCTGTCTTCTTTTTACGCTCAACCACTGAACCAATTTAGATATTTTAAATTTATATAATTTTTCGGAATGATATAATAAATTTGAGATTTATGGTGGAATAAAGAAACTCACATATATACATACATATTTACGTACATATACATGAACTCTAAAAACATTACATTCCTTTATTGGGCATTCGTATTAAAAAGTAGCTAACCACAAAGCAGTTTAAACAACCAGGAATTCCAAAATGATCCATTAATAGCAATCGTTTTATTGATTTTTACACAGAGGTAAATAAAATGGTTACCACAATGTCGTTCTAAAACCGGGCATTCAAACAATGAAACATTAACAGCAATTTTATGTTCAAGGTCAATCAATAAACTTGCACTAAGTTTATCTCATCCCAAACCTGCCCCATGCATGATCTTTGCCCTTTGCCTAAAATTAATAATTACGACTTTATATATTACTACTTATAAATTGTATCTATATTTATCTTATTCTGAACTATGCCAGTCAGAATAATGAATGAAAGAATTCACGAGAAATTATAACATTGACTAAAATATTTGTTAGTCTGAGTATCGTAAATAAGACATTTTCTTTTTATACATGCTGGGCCGTCCGAACAGTTTTTTAGATAGGTCCTTAACCGATCATCCTGAAAATTTAAATCTGGGATACGGAAAAGGACATTCACTGCACTGCTCCCGAGGGATCGACATTTCTAAGAGCAGAGCCGTGGGTGAAAACAAGTATAAGATATTCATAGGTACTAAATCGTCCTGCCTGACTTCAAGATCACCTAAATGATACTAGAAATAGCTGGAGCCATTTTTATCAAAGTGCCTTTACTATTCGCAGCACTGGGTGAGCTGACTATCGATTATATTTTTCCTTGAAACTGCCCGCTTCAAGAACACGAGTATTGATTAGTGTGATTTTGCGGACAGCTCGCCCTCGTCTGCGAACAATTTATTTTTAAACTGTGGGTGCGTATACTCAACCCTTCACAATTTTTGGCCAATGCAGCAGCTCTAACAATTTTTATGGTTGCAAAGTTTGCAAACATCAACAAAAATTTCAATTCCTCATGGTAACGGAACAGTTGTTTTGATAGAGCTTGCAATTTTATATCTATAAACTAGTTTTCGCCCGCGGCTCCACTCGCGTCAATGTACCATAAGTCCTTCTCCGTATCCCAGATAACGTGTATGTACCTACAATTTCATGATGATCGGTTCAGTAGTAAAGGCGTGAAAGCGTAACAAACAAATTCACATTCGCAATTATAATATTAGTTAGGACAAACAGATTCAAGATTCATTTATTTTGTCAGACGAAGGTTTTACACGGTTTTGGTATTAGTATACATTTCGTTCCAACCAGAAAATCCTTTATCTAAACTCTTTTAAAAATACAGAGAAATCAAAAAACATGTTAATAAAATATATCTCTTTAAACAAGTGTGCCTATGAATTGATGATTAAGAAACTATTAGCTAAAAACAGCGTTGAGAAGTTTTGTATGTGTTTTTTTTTTTCTATTGGAACATAGTTTGGGTACATGCTCTATGCTGCGCTATTCGGCATACAAAGTTCAAGTGTTAAAGTATAAAATTAATACAACAAAAATATTTTGAATTCACGACAATATAACAATCAATCAAAGAGCTAAATTGAATGAAGGGGAAGTCGACGATATTATTTCTTTTGACACGATATAATTAAAGATTTGAAAGTTATGATTTTAGATATAAAATGAAGTGAAACTATTTTTAAACCCGGACGCAAAAAGACGGGTGTTATAGGTTTGCCCGCCATGTGTAGGGGTTGTGTCACCGTAGCCCGAATAAACCGATCTAGACGTATTTTTTTTTTAATTTTATAGCAGGTTTTCTAGTGATGGTTTGATGATGTCTGATACGGTTTATCAAAATCGGTCCAGCTATTAAAAATTCTGAGGATTTTAAATTATACATGGTTAAAGGGGCCCTTAAGAGGGTGACTCAGACCGAACAACTTTTTGTATGGGACCAATGCTGGGAACGCAAAAAAAATTCGTCATTTCCATACAAAAGAGTTCCGCCGCCCGGCCAGTTTTAATGGGAATGTCGAATTTTTTTTGAGTTCTCAGCATTGTTCGAAACGGTAAAAATTTCACCATGTATATTACTTGTTTTGGCTAGACAGTCCTGCTTTTCATTTAACCAAACAATGTCTATAACAATGTCTATCAATTGTTAAGGCATATTGTATACTGACTAGGCTCTTTACATTTTGCCTTCGGCATATACCAAAAAAAAAAACCTCTCCAACCGGTCTGGCCAGCGTGAAGAGTGTAGGCCAAGTCCTCTGGCTGCTCAGGCCAAGTATGGCTCTAATAGTACAGAAAGGGTCGTGCTCCTGTAGTGGAGACTAAAAAGGACCTGATGATGATATATCAAAAGAGCGAGCGTTTGTAAACAGACGACGCCATTTGTAAAACGCGGAATCATACAATTTGCCTGCGACATATCCATTATCCACTCACGTAAAGATAATATATTATTAATAGTATTTATAGTATTTATTATCTTATGAATTCTAACGATTGTAATAATATGCTACCTACTTATGTTAATCACTTTCTGAAATAACGTAGAGTCGGTCCGATATAGACTGTTTACGCCGTGTAAGATAAGAAGTGATTATATTGTAGAAATGAAACTTACAAAAAGATTTTATACTTCAGATGTAACCGGAAGAGTATTTCCGTGATCCATGATCAAATTAATTTTGTTTTTTTTTTTATTTTTACCATAAACCTAAAACATTTTTTTGGTACATCTAAATTAAAGAAGATAAACTCAGTATTCATACGCTAATCATTTCGTTCATTCTCTAGTAGGGCAAAAATACTCACAGGCTTCTGTAATGTGGGTTTTTGGTGGTGCCTCCAGAGTATCCCACCCTGGTGCGGACAACGCCAGGGGCTGCTCCGAACAGCGAGTCGTTGGACCAGAAGCAGCCCATGCCGAAGGTGGCCTTCTTCGTTGGGATGTCTACATCGTGGAGAAGGGCAGCCTGCGCAAAAAAATATTATGGATTAGGCTTTAAAAAAAAATTAAGCTTTGCGTATTGTTTGTTTTTATTTCCAGAAATGTATGAAAATCTTTCCAATAGCCTCTCTATAACAGATAAATATCTATTTTTTGGTCTAGACCAACAAGACTAAGTCAGCACGGGACGTAAGAATATCATTAGTCATTAGTCTAAATTATTTTGAGAATTCGAGTTTTACTTCCTTACATAAAATTTGGCATTGAAAAGATAAAAAGGATCGAAATGAATGTTATCAGTTTAGCCAAGCCCTGCTGTCTGGCTCTGATAAGATTATTTTAAGTAACACTGATATAAACACTAAAAAATGTGGTTTACTTCCCGATTCCAGTAGGCGAATTTAATGTGACTCAAATAAAATATAAGCATATTAGAAGGATATAAGCATATTTAAAAAAAAATGCTTATAACCTGCTGCAATTGCATTTTAATCTGGGTGTTTCCCGAATTCATACTCCGCTGTGACGCTTTAGATCCGGAGTCCGTTGTTACTCATATGACAGCACGTGCTGTAACATGATTTGGCGTAGTTTTTATGGCCGACGCTAACCCGCCATGGGTATGGTGCGCTGTATAGCAGACTGGCGTGGCACCACAGAAGCCGTATTAAGTTCCTTATATTTTACCTCAAGATTAGTTGGATTATAACTTGCGAATTAGCCCAAGGAATTAGCCAATATATAGGTTAGTTTTTATCATAAAGCGAAAATAAAGCTGAGCCAAGACGCGATGCATTTTTTGCTGACATTTAATGGTGCTATTCATTCATTCATTCATTTTCGAGTAGGTGTCACGGTCAATCGACCATGCACACCCTGGTGTCAGAGTTCTTTGGAACCGCCTCTCGGCCTCTGACGTGGTTCCTTTAACGACTACCAGATGGCAGCCGGGACCACCGGCTTAACATGCCTTCCGAAGCATGGAAGGCACGTTAAGTCCAGTCAGTCCAAAATTTTAGGCTGCATCCACGCCTTCCTAACACTAATGTCCTAACACAACTGTTTTGTGATATTTGATCAATTAAGTGACTAATTTAGTACTGATAGATGTTCAGAATTACTAACATAAATAATTATTTTAATAATACCAAAAAATTACAAAATACACCAAAAACGGAGGTCAATTCTAAAATTCCTCTTTGTCTATCTAAAAGCAAAGGTCACGTTCAAAGATAAGACAATTGCGCCTCTGTATTTATCGGGACCTCTCAGTGCGATCATTATGATATTATCCCTACTTGTGGTGCACGGGCCAGTAGAGTCCTATAACTGATAAACATAAGTGGTGTTATCTTTATTCAATAGTAAGTTTTCTAATTATTACGTAAATTTATTAGATATCGACCATTGTCAATTCATTGACATCGTAGGAAAAGCGAATGCGTTGTGACAAAATAATAGTAGAGTCATTGTTAATTATTATTGTTGTTGTGTTATTGTTTGATAAATAAAATTAATTGTTTACGATGGAGCAGGAGTCTTGAGCTGTTTGAATTTGATTAATAAGATAGGATAAGATGTTATTATTTTTCTATAATCGCAGCTATCTTTAGCTTCATAACATTTTGGGAAGATTATACGTTATTTTAAAACAATGATTTTTACAAGCTTTTATTTTCATACATAACTACCTATGTATGAAAATAAAAGCTTGTAAAAATCTTTCGTCATAGACAAACGAGAAATTATAAAAAAAAAATGAATATTGAATGTTGATTTTGATCCACTTCCCGGTGACTGATTGAGCTGAAATTTTGCATGCATGAAAATCGCATGACAATACAATATTATGAAATCTTTGCGCTAGTGAATTGTGGAGTCGGAAGTTGATCAAATGTCACAAAACAACGGCCATAAGAACTATGAAACTAAACAATGTACCTACACCAATCGTGTTTTGGCTCATTTGATTTGTCTTGGATAACAGTTTACAGTGTAAAAATGCAATTTTGGCAAAATAACTCCATTTCTCAACTAGTGGGTCTGTGAGCTGTAAATTTCGTGAGTCTCACTCATGACAGGTATTCCATTAAAAAATACTTAATGTAAATTTTGAAACTGCTGCCATATTTCACGAGAGTCGGTTGAGAATAATGTGACCTGTTAAGGAGACCAGCCAAACAAAAGACTTTTTCCCAAGCTGAAGAAGAGGGCTTCGCGCTGGCTCAAAAAAGATTAAAGATATAGAAATGTAGACTAGGTAGATAACATTTTGTTGCTTTAGCGTGACTATTTTAATTATAAACTAGACTGATTTATTTTCTTTTTACTTACTTCAGAATAAAATCACGATTTCGTTCAACAAATGTTACACTGATAACTTATCATAATTTTTCACTTTTTCGTAAGTGAAAAATTACATAAATAGTATACGTAAATGTCATAATAATCGTGAAATTTCAAAATGATTACCTGTGTTAATACGAGCAATAAATTAATTTAATATTATTGAAAGTTTTCGTAATGATACAGTGACATTAGTAATGAACGATCTGCATTGCAGAGTTCTCTATCATAACATGGTATTACTCGTAGTATCGAACTTACATACTGTTCGACTGTTTTATGAGGAGCAAATCATCTAAAACCACCACTTCCGAACACTAAAAATAAATTCGTAAAGTGATGATAAATATTCGCACGAGCAAGCAATTGATCGGGATTGTAGTCTATTCGAATCGCATAAAATTGTCCACATCCCTATTGAGTGGTCACTCACGTGCACCCACAAGGAGCTATTGTTAGCGGCGTAACTACGGGGCGGAGTAGCAGGCGAAATGCCACGGGCTTTTTGTCCAAGGGGGAACCGACCACGAGCACAACAGAGCGGAATGAACCCGATGTCACTCATCACATTCTTGTACTAAAGCAACAAGCGTACCGGCTGTAACAGCACATGAACACGCCTGCTTGTATTCAAATAAGTAACATATTACATAATCTGGCCTATTTGCTCAGTGTGCACGTTTTGATACTCACTTCAAAATACATTGCGGCCTTCGTATGTTTGACTATTTTTATTTACGATGTATAAAACGTTATGTATTTTGAAGTAACTAAGTTAGCAAATAGGCCTAACCAACTGTCTCTTCCATGCTGGTCTGGGAGAAAAGAATAAACGTAGAATGTACCAGCTGCTTTTTTTCCCGCGCAGTTCGTAAAAGCCGATCGAGGGAATGGAAGAAAATCTGAAGAATCATGTTAGTAGGCGATGCGGCTAGCAACCCATCACTATTTTGATTCCGTTTTCCACCTTCACCCAAAATGCTAAAGGAGGCTTAAAGGTCTCATAAATAATAAGCTCTGTCTACCCCGTAAGATAAAACGATGTGGTAATAGGTCCATGGTGGTAATATGCATGATAATATGTGTAATTGTCAATGTCCCATACTATAAGTAGACAAACATAAGTATGTTAGTCTCGTGATTCATAGTTGTTTCTGCTGGGAACCACATAAAGATCATGTGTTAACAAATTAACGTCAGTAATTAGCAAAATTTATTTACTTAAACATAAATTACCTTTTAAAATACTAAGACTATTATACCTAGCCTTGGTAGACTCTGTCATCAATTATGGTCTTAGTAGGTACGGTAGTACGTAGCCGACGTAGGTACATTGATTCTATATAAAAATTACAACTTGTTAAAAATGATTATCCCAAATTATATTTCAAAAAAGTATGATAGAGATAAAAGCAATTCTTTAAGTATTGCAATGTCATGAGTATCTATGATAAAATTTAATAATTAAACTTAACTGAATCAAATCGATCACACTGTTTAATAGAAAAAACGGGACTAAAGTACTTAAGAACACTTTCTTATTAAGACAAATTTACATAATCATTCTAAACATAATAACTTACTTGATTTGATACCTAACTATCTCAACAAACTGCCGCCAGAAATACAAGAGATGTATAAGAATAGTCCTAAAAAGCTCTAATTTAAGTTAAAAACAATTTTCTTGCCAAATGTAGTTAAAGCGACTCACCGAACACATAAATTCTGCAAGGTTTCGCACTTCGGTAACTGATGAATGTAATAAGTATTATGTGGATATTAAATAAATGATGAAAAAAAATACAAAGTCTCTCAGGAGAGCCTAAGCAGAGGACGAGTGAATAATATATGAACTTTTATTTTATTCGAGGGCGCTAAAGCCAATTACCACGGGCCCCGGATGGTATAGTTACGCCACTGTGATATGAGATCAATCAGAAGCCATCAGACCCCATCAGCCCATGCGGGTTGACATTGAACACATTGTTGACCAATCAAATATTATTTTTAGACCGTTTGGGACAGACCGCCCATACCTTATCAGCGTGATTCAGCGGGTGCAATGATCGGAGACCGAATTATTAAAATCTCAGGTAACAATAACAACTCTTCTGATCTTAAAATACCTCTCAAACTGTGTCATGAGCATGACATCGTTAAAAACTTGATGATTGATGACGCATGTAATTATAACGTAGTGACAGGCCTCCGACCTTCAAACCAGTACCCATTATTACAGCACAGGATTTAACAAAAAATAAGTAGTTATCATTTGCTGACAAATAATAAAACTATTGATAGCTTTTTTACAAGGTATCCTTTGGACATTTGAATAATTGGTACGAGCATTGGAAGCTCCGAAGAATTAATTTTATAGTCTACTAGCTTTCGCCCGCGGCCCCGCCCGCGTTAATGTCGATCCCTCGGGAATAGTACTTTTTCCCGGGATAAAAGGTAGCCTATGTCCTTCTCCGTACTCCAGACAACTTGTATGCATAATTTCATGATGATCCGTTCAGTAGTTACGGCGTGAAAGCGTTACAAACAAACAAACAAACAAATAAACAAACAAACTCACTTTCGCATTTATAATATTAGTAACGAAGTACGTATTAACAAATATTTATTAGTGTCATCCTCAACTACCTGTCCGGTCCGGAGGGTCCAAGTATGGCATCGGATACGCGCATCTGGCCTCCGAGCTGTTACTTATTTATCCCCAATCTATCCCAGCAAGTAGTTCCCAAACCTCTCTCTTTATCTTTATCATTTTTCCTAGTCCAGCAAATACCTACACTTCCCTCGCTTAAAAACAGTTCGATGGGCAGTAGCATGAACATGGCAAACTCCTGTCAAAATGCAGGCTGCTTCTAACTGATGGTATTGAAAAATCTTTAGGGAGGTATATGTCCAGCAGTGGACTTCTTGCGGCGGAGATGATGATGATAATGATACATAAAAAAAAGATTGCATGTTATAAAACTTACTTTTTTATGTAATTATTATTTTTTATCCTGATCCTGTGACCAGGTTTCCGATGAGAGGGGGAGGAATCAGACACCCCTCAATATTCAACAGCACATGTTTGGTGATTTGGCAAATGTAACCTATCACATAGAGCTGATCTGATGATAGAGAACACATTTACCGTGTACTTAGTAACTCGGTCACAAAAATTACGTTTGTAAAAAAAATACGGTAAAAAACATGCTTTCTTGAAATAAGTTTAAGCCTTCGGTACACGCGTCGCATAGAGTAAGTGGTAGAGTACACTAACCCACTACTCTACTCTACTAGTTTTGGTAGAGTAGATGTCTACGCGTAAATTTATATTTTGTTAGTAGAGTTAGAACGCCGCGGACATCACTTGAGGTTCTCTACTAAGCATACCTATATACATGGGTAGAGTTACCAAATATTGGTAGAGTGCGTGGTAGAGTAGAATGGACGCGGTTGTGGGGGAAGGGTAGTGGTAGAGTAGCTAATTACTCGGCTCTATCAATTTCTAGTATTCGCTACCAATACTATTTACATTGGTATAGTTAGTTCTCTACCGTCTACTATACCGTTTACTCTACGCGTCTACGGAAGCTTTAGTACTTGCCAATTATATCAATGATTGATGGAATATAAGTATATACTGCTACATATGCACAGATGTACGCGTATATTTTTTGTACTTCCTTTCTAGTTCACGGTCCCGTATTTATTAAACGTACGGTACATTAGTTTCTTTGCCTAGGCGGACTTGAAGCTACATGTGTATTAATCAGAAGGTCATTGTTCTACAATAAGAACTATGTGAGACACATTATTTAACCTTTAATAACGGTTTTTACAATTGTTGCTAACTGGCTTTAAATTATTTTCTTGGTCTAACTTAATCTTCTTCGGGGTACACATACGCTAAGCTTACAATATTAATCATATCATAGGTTTTACAGACGAAAAATAACGAAGTTATTAAAATGTATATCGCGATTTGAACTTATTCTTTTTTAACACCATTTATGTGCATTTGAACACAGATCAATATTTCATTTATTGATTATATGCATCAAAAATATTATATATATATATTTTACTAAGAATACTTTCTGCTTATAATTTATATTAATACAAATATAATTTACAAGTTTAAATAAGTTTTCAAGTCAAGTTGCAGATAGTTTATTTTAGGTTTCTTAGAATTAGTTACTGCCATATATTTGACTAACTGTCGCCAGCGACTTCGTCCGCGGCAATTTCTGTTATTCTTATTAATTAATAATTTCCCCCCGTTTTCAAAACATTTTTTATTGATGCTTGGCTCCTATTGGCCACAGCGTGACGTTTTATGGCCTTAAGCCTTCCTCAATAAATGGACTATCCAACACAAAAACAATTTTCCAATTTGAACCCGTAGTTCCTGAGATTAGCGCGTTCAAACAAACAAACAAACTCTTCAGCTTTATAATATTAGTATAGATTCACAACATTTTTTGACGTTAGTACAAGTGTAATTAGATGATTAAGTTATAAGCCGCTTCCTGCAGCGCAATATTATTGAAACGCAAATAAATAATAAAAAAAAAGTAATGTAAAAATAGAATAGGCGTGATAATTAAAAAAAAAAAAACAAAGTCATTATAAGTTATCATGTCATCGTTATTTAACTTTATTTTTTTTTTTCAAGTTTCTCCCTTAACTTTATTTATGAATATAAACGGGACTTAGCACGAACCTATTTATTATTTGTAACTATTTCAATTTACAAATAGTTATTAGTAACCTTTTTATTTCTTATTATCCTAACATAAAAACGTAACGTACTATTATAAACTATTTTAATTTTAATTGCTAAGCGTTAAAATAATCAACATTAAATAAAAGTTTGTAAAACATTTGACTTTACAGCAAAAAAGTTTGAAAACCATGCTCTACTTCAATGTAACCTATAAACCTGTAACTTGTTTTATGTACCTATACCTAGGTACCAAAAAAAGAGAAGGTCACCTCGACATTCCATAAAAGTTGTACTTGCATCATCGAATCTGCCGGGAAAAAAGTGCAACTTTCATGAAAGTTTAACTTAGGAAGAGAAAAAATACTCACGTTCACTGGTGGCTTCATTTTGCAGAAGGTTCTAATAAGTTTCAGCATACACAGCCTGTAAAGGAAACCCGATTTTTATTTTTTTAAATTAAACTACGCCAGCGAATCGCGTGTTTTCTGTGGTGGAGTGCCCGCACACGTCTAGAGGATCTGGCGGTGCGGCATACACTAGTCTGGTCAGCGGCTTCCCCACGACATTGACTCGCTTCGCGGTCTTCGCGGACTGTGTCAGTGCCGCGCCGTGCTCAAAATACCTAGATGAAATTGCAATTTCATTATCTAAGTATGATACCTACTTAGTTAGTATGACGGTATTACTTTCTAAGGTGCTCAGACATTGAGATATTTACATTTTTAGGGTTCCGTAGCCAAAGGGTAAAAATGGGACTTTATAATAAGCCTCCGATGTCCGTCCGTCCGTCCCTCTGTAACAAAACTGCATCTACTATAAGTAGAGACTTGAAATTTTCACAGAATGTGTATATCTATTGCCGCTAAAACAACTAAAAAGTAAAAATTAAATTGAATATTTATTTAGAGGTGTCCTATAAAAGAAAGTGTTGTTGAGCTTTTTTTGTAGTTAAATGTTGTAATGTGGTCCGGAACTCTTCGTGTGCGATTACGACTCGCCCTTGGCCGGTTTTATTTTTAAATAAATAGTTATTTTATAACGTTTACTTACTTGTATTGAATACTAAAGAGTTGGGTTAAAATTATATATGAAGGCAGTATTAATACCAAATTCCTTTCTAGTCTACGAGTAAGACTTATTTATTCCACGTTATTCGTAGATTTAATTAGGTATTATTTTGATGACAGCCACAAACACAACTAAACTATGACGCAATCTACACGTGTAAATCTATAAGTGACTCAACTAAACGACGTATGTATAGATTGTTTAAGTGAATTAGTCCCTATTTAATTGTTTAGTAATTGATGCGAAGTAGTTCTATTTTGTTTTAATTTATTAATTGGTTTTTACAGCAATCAGGAAAGCCGACAAAGTATATTCAGAGAGCCGGTTCGTATCTACTGAGCATGCGCGATTCACATAAAGCTGAGGCTTGGTTGTTTTCTGTTTTATTAAATCTAAATACTTAAATTCAAACCATAACGTTTGGTTCCATGCTCGTCTGAGAGAAAAGAAACAACGTAGACTGTACCAGCTGCTTCTGTTCCCGCGGAGTCTGTAGAAGCCGATGAGAAGGCTCGAATTATAGTTCACTAGCTGTTGCCCGCGACTTCGTCCGCGGCAATTTCTGTTATAATGATTAATTAATATAGATGAATAATTTTTCCCCGTTTTCAAAACATTTTTTATTGATACTTCGCTCCTATTGGTCGCAGCGTGATGTTTTATAGATTAAAGCCTTCCTCAATAAATGGACTATCCAACACAAAAAGAATTTTTCAATTTAAACGACTAGTTCCTGAGATTAGCGCGTTCAAACAAACAAACAAACTCTTCAGCTTTATAATATTAGTATAGATTCGGATAATGTTGTACGGTACCGCACAAGTTTTATTCGGATGAGGGTTTATGCTCATTCGTATTCGTTGACTTATATGTTTCTTTCATTCTAAATTAGCATTTCATATTCGCAAGATATTATGTGTATAACATTCTTAGTTCTAAATTGAGAAATATCGAATAAAATAAATTTAAACATCATATCATTGGTCGAAGATATTAAAGCGTCAAATAAATTCAAATCTCTCTTGAAATGTGTTAAGATAAAACCTTTAAGTAAATAGTACAATTAGGTGTAGGTACTTTTAAATAGGTATATTTGTAATAAATGAAAAAAAAAACCGGTTGATATTTTCCCAGGTATTTTCCCACTTTGGGTATTTTCTCGATAAATTCCTATCTCTTCCAGCACTCTCATGGAATCAAATATGCCTATGAGTTTGTCACGGCCCTTCGATGGTATACATATGTAAACCACTGTGTTCTTCTTCTTTCAAGTATTTATATAAATGTTATGTGCCAGTACTTTGCCATTACTTCTGCCCGGTTGTTTGCCCTATTTAGGTATTCACCAAGAGGTAACCTATGACATGAAAAACACAACTTAATCGCACTTGCTTTTTCTATTAGAAACGTCACCTTCTATGGAAAGGTTCAAGGGTACTTCGGTTATCTAACAAAGGCATAGCTCAAGTAAGCAGATATATAAGTACTTTAAACCGCACATCCATCACAGGGTCTTTACTATGCGTCCAGTACGTATACGTGAGTGCTTACGGCCAAACTACTGGTGAGGTCCATGGCAGGAAGCGTAATTTACTATCTCGCCCGCAGAGAGACAGCAGCCTTACCGGCGCGAATCTACGCCGTCGGCGTTGCGTGAGTGATACGCCAGTGACGTAACCTTGCCCGAGACACGGCCGCGCGCCGTCTGCCACCCACCAGCTTGTATCGTGACGACCGATTCTATAACAACATTCCGAAAAACCTCCCGATTTTAACCTCATCCCGGCTACGGATTTGAATTTTGACTTCATATTCGTGATCTATGGCTATTTTGGGACCGTAGGCTCGAAAGAGCTTTGTAATTTTTTTATTTTTGCGATTACGGCATTAAAATAATGTTGATCATTCCGAATTACTAGTTTCTCAGTACCTGGATTCTATTTGATCTTCAAAATCATCTGCAAGCAGCTTTAGCCGCAAACCTTTAGATATAATTTTTGACAGTTTCGATTTTAATGATTTTAATAAATTATTGAATGCCCCTTTTTTCGTACAAATAATTAATAACAGTCATCATAAACAGACCCTTGTCGGTGGAGCTTCCCCCATCTTATTCTATTCTCCGCCAGTATTTTCACATCCTGGTACGAAACACTTTCCATTTTTAACCGATTTAAAAAAAGGAGAGGTTATAATTCGATTTTTTTAAATGTTTCTTACATCCGAACTCCGTCATTTATGAACCGAATTAAAAATCTCTATTATAAAATATACTTTCAAATTGGTCCCATTTAAATTTCATCACAATCGGTTTAGTACTTAGATTAAAGTCGGTTTTTATATGAATACCTTTATTTGTAAGTGCCTGACTTTGTTGATTACAGTCACAGAGTACATTTTTTTTGCTGATATTGGGAGTATAGATAAAACTATTTCCTTCAAGTCATCACACTCACACATACTCATATATATCAATCTTTTATTGCCGCGCACTGTCTATGACGGCACGCGTTGTGATGTGACGTCGCATTCCGTAACAACATTCCGAAAAACATCCCGATTTCAGACTCTTCACGACTTCGGAATATTTTTTGTACTTCATATTCGTGATCTATGGTAATTTAAGGTTCGTATCCTCGAGAGAGCTGTAAAGATATATTTTTGATACTACGTATCTAATAATAATAATTTGGCTAAGGCTGATAGCCTTAATAGTGATGTAACGAATGTCATATTTTGGACATTCGCGAATGCGAATGCGAATGCGAATATTTGCTACCGACATTCGCGAATGCGAATGCGAATGCGAATATTCAGATTTTGTTTAAATTTGGCGCCAATTCACTATCGCTTGGTGACCTTGATAGCAGTTCCGTTCGAACGAGGCGATGCGCGTTCGATTTGATTTTTGTTTCGAGAATAGCCGACTTAATACGCGCCTATACGAACGCGTATAGATTTTGTTTTATTATATCAACCAACAATAAAAAAAAAATTTAAAAAAAATATTCGCAAGAACATTCGCAGTAAATTCGCGAATGCGAATGCGAATATGCAAAAATATGCGAATATTCGCGAATGCGAATGCGAATGCGAATATTCGTTACATCACTAAGCCTTAATAATACTCAATCCCTCTTAAATTTACTAATTTCCGCTACTGAATTAGTAAATTTTGATATTCAAATAAAAAGCCTTTTTATTTTTACATGCTTTTATTTAACTTGCAAACCATAGTAAATAATTGTGTTTGGGTCAAATCTTAACACAATCTTGAAGCCTTAACAGATTGAGACGAAATTTTGTGTAGGTACTTTATGTAAATCGGATAACAATATTTACACACTTCTAAACTAAGGAAGATAAACTCTAGCGATACGGTATAAAGGCGGACTTAAAGCTTTTTCTACCAGTCAACCAACTGGGTGACGTCGACAATTGTTGGAGTAGTGCAAAATTTTGATATTGAAAAATGAGAATAAAAACTTTAAAAAATTAATAAAGTACTATGTTGACATAGTATAACAATATAAACCACTAAAACTACTTATATACTTCCTTATTATACCGTATTATATATGACACGTCATTATACCCTGATTACACACACACATCGTACGCATAACTCGTGCCGTACGGTAGATACGAGTACGTATCAATCTTGTCGCGCGTTGTCTACGGCACGCATCATGACGTCACGCTTCTTAACAATATTCCGAAAAACATCCCGGTTTAACACGCTTCCCGCCTCCGAAACTAATTTTCGACATGAAATTCGTGATCTGTGGTTATTTTAAGACCTTAGGCTCGCAGAAGCCATAGGTAAATATTTGTTTTGTTTTGCAGCGAGAAATTACGAAAATAGGGATTACCTACCCTATTATATATTATATTAATAGGGATTATATAGCTGCATGCCATATTCCGAATACCAGATCAAAATTAATTAGGTACGGTTTAATAGCTAATTAGATAATATTTTTTTGTACAAGAATCACATTAAATTCATCACAATGTAAACTGTTATTATAGGTAGGTATCGTGCGGAAATCTATTTAAGTAGCTGATAAAAAAGACAAAATAGGTACGACTGCGTTATGATCATAGAGATAATATAATCCTGACGGATAGAGATCCAAACGGATGCTGTCAAACGAGACCGATTTTGTAATGCAGTTGTGGGTGTGATTTTGCATATGTATTCAGTAGTGTTTGGCTAAAATGTACCTGGTGTATGTCAATGTATCGATAGTCAAATCATTATACCTTCCCATTGAGAAAAGAAGCAAAATTATACAGTTTTACAGGGATATATACATTTTCCGAAGAGAAACTTCACAAAGAGTAAAAGGCAATGAACTTCTATAAATAATTTATTTACATTGAAACACAGCAAATAAAACATAGATACCTTTTTCATTTCTTTATTGACACATAAATAATAGTTTAAATATTTTTCATACAAAAAACCGACTTCAATCAAACTACAGAACTTATTTTGATAAAATTTAAATGGAAAAAACTTGAAAGTATACCGTTTTATATAAAAAAAGATTTATGCGGTTATGAGGACACAAACAGTCATGCGATTAAAAAAGGCATACGGCCGAATTCGTAGTCGTATGTATTCGTAGTATTTGTCCTTTTTTGAAGTCGGGTAACAAATCAGCCCATTTTTGAATGGTCAGCTAATAATATATAATAATAATAGATAAAAAGATAATAATTTAACCAGACAATCAATAGATTTAGCAATGTATTTTAACTAGTATTGCTCCTATAGAGAAAATTTGTCATGTGCACAGACTAAATGACCCCACCGAGGATATATAATACGTACATTTTCACTATGCATATCAAAATATTTTACGAAAAATAAACCATAAGTATACAAACATATTTCACACCTGATATACAGGCTCAGGCTACTCTAAACATAATTTGTTTAGTTAGTCGTACCTGAATAAACTCTATGATGTTTATTAAAGATTCGCTGTATGTTTTTTTTATGTCTATGTGAATAGTTTCACCCGCGAGTCTGCAAGAATAAGAAACATGCATAACAACTAGATTCTAAAAAAATATACGGCGACGTAAGCATCTAGCTGAAAATACTTTTGAGCACACTTTTGTTAGATATTGTTACGTGAAGTAGACGGACGGCCTATGGAATAGAAAGGTTCTCGAATGGCAACCATGTACCAGCAAGCGCAGCGTTGGACACCCACAGACCAGGTGGTCTGACGACCTGAGTTGACCTTTCCAATTATAGTACTGGAAATCCTTGGAGAAGGCCTATGTCCAGCAAAGGACTTTTTGTGGCTGAGGTGATGATGATGATGATGACGTTAATTTTGGAATAACTTCAATGGGCAAGTTAAAAATTAAAAGAAATAATACAACCATGACACTTGTTATTCATAGCAATTTACAACAATGCAATATTTAACAAATTGGTCATCGTACTCAAAGTATGCTAATGATGCTATAATAGCTCTGCTCTTATTAAAAACTGTAATGCAATAAATAAAACACAAACAATTATGTTAGTTTGGGCTATGGAGCGTACCATAAAATGTATAGATACATCCGTACTATTACATTTTTATTCCCTCGCGAGGTAGACAGGTCTAACCCAAAAGCCACGTTCAGCACGGAATCAAAATATTGATGGGTTGCTAGCTGCATCTCCTACTAATATAATTTATCAGATTTTTGCCCATTTCCTAGATCGGCTTTTACAAGATTTTTTTGGAAGAGAAGCAGTCGGTTCATTCTACGTTTTATTCTTTTCTGTCTGAACAGTATGGAAGAGTGAAATAGCATACCATACATATAAGTACGTGAAAGCTACAATAAACCTGCTCCGGACGCAGTCGGGTAAAATATCAAGTAACAATATTTCAGTAAGTGCAATCGAAACTATTGTCGATGTCGATAAAATATGAATAACTTCAAGCACTAGTGTAAACGTGTGCGAACTTTCTTTACATAATATTTTCGCTAATTCTCGTTTATGTTTAAATGTTTTCATTTTCCTATCAATTATGAAGCATACTTAACAATACTATCCTAGTAGAAATCAAAACTGTTCGAGTTTTTTACCGAAATTATACCGGTGACAAAAATGTATACTTACTGATGAAATGTATATTTGCTAGGATTATTCCTACGGGTTGTAGTGCACTCGACAACCGCACAAGACACCATGTTGGTATTTACCTAATTTTATTGTGTAAGTTAAAAGATTATTTATATTTTAGGTAAAATAATTTCCTTTTCAAATTCAGCGGGCCTTGTTGTGCCCAGGTAATGTCAAATGTCATTAAAAATGGGCCTGCTGTCAGCAGTCTTATCTCTTTTTCTAAAGCACAGTGAAGCCGTATAATGACGTACCTACTACTCATTTTCATTTTGAAAGTCTAAGGTATGTCTATGGTTATGATACTCATAATCTTCGGTCGAAAATGAAAAACATTTTTTTCATGTTCGACCGAAGATTATGAGTAACATAAAAAACTATAATGTTTTGTACCTGTAAAGTAAAAAGTGTAAATAAAAAGATTTACTATAATTAAAAATAAAAGAGACTTTGAACACTTTGTCTCCGATCACTTTGAAACAAAAAGGCTGTATTATTTATTTTAGCTCTTATAACATTAGCAAAGTTTCATTAAAGTCCATCCAGTAGTTTTTCGCGAAGGGGTATCTAACAAATAGATATCTATTATACCTAATATCTGGAAATACTCAGAGGAATTGTTCGACGAAACTGGCGCAAAATTTCACCTAGGTACAAGGTACAACTGGATATACCTGGATAACTGGCAGTCAACCACCTTACCTTTTAAAAGAAACTTCCTGCCACGTACGAGTACGACCGAAAGAACTTACTGCGGCGGTATTCCCGAATCGATACAACATTGGAAACATCTAGATAGGTATTTATTGTGATTGAAACTCAGAGCATTAAAGGATGGAAACCTTTAAAAAACAAGTTATGTTTTCTTGAAATGTGTGACAAGCTCAGGTGACAAGAGCGTTGCCTCTCTTGTCACTTAGCAAACAGGCCGGCAGGTGTTGCAGTTGTCCATGGGCAGGGCAGGGGTGATCGATGATCACTTTTTTTTCCTACCATCGGGTGACCGGTATTGCAGTTGTCCATGGGCAGCGGTGATCACTTACCTATGTTTTATTCTTACCATCGGGTGACCGGTGTTGCAGTTGTCCATGGGCAGCGGTGATCACTTACCTATGTTTTATTCGTACCATCGGGTGACCGGTGTTGCAGTTGTCCATGGGCAGCGGTGATCACTTACCTATGTTTTTTCGTACCATCAAAGTTTTTAATTAAAGCGGGTGGTTACCAATACCATACGAAAAACGTGTTCTTTTGGTGTTTTTATGAATCATCAAAGTTTCTGCTTAGAAGATGCTATACCACAAATAATTATAAGCAATTTTTTTTTTTTATAAATAAATATAAATATATACTGTTCGTGTGCGAAAGAGTTTGGTTACCCTCATAAAAGAGATCGCTTGGTGGAGTTTTTAAACGTAATCTACGTTACAGATTATATACGTTATATCTGTGACGTAGATTAAGAACATTACGTATACCTACTTATATTATATCAGAGTGCATACAAGGAACGTGGATTTTGTAGGTAGTTAGATATTGTACGGTGGTAAACTCTTTAACTCATCATCGCGAGAAACGCAGACACAATTGATTATCTATTATTATGATGCCCGATCGGGGCGCTTGGTGGTTGAGCGGTGTGTATGCTAATGCGCCCACACTTGGTCGGTTTTTAAGTTTAGAACCTGAGTAATTAAATAATTCGAAAAAAGAAATAGGTTATTTTAGTACCTACGAGTATTCGGTCCATGAGAATAATTCGCATCAAAAAGCACTAGTTCTAATCTCACCCGGCACTTGTAGGCACATCGTAAGTTCGTATTCCAATCTGACTCACGTTTGTACCTACACTAATATGCCACAAATGACTTCTTTAAATTATGAAAAAGTGGCCAAGTGCGAGTCGGACTTACCTGTGAAGGGCTCCGTAGCAGCAAGCATAAATTCCCTATATTATACACTTAAGGGGATACCACTGTAAATAAGGTCGTTCTGAATCTTATTTATCTCGCAAAATACTTAAATTAGGAGTTTCAAATCTAAGTTATATGATTTTTGACTATTTCATCTCCAAAAATTAAAGATGAAAACACGTTTTGATAAAATTTTCTCGATAGAAATATTTTTTGAAAAATGGTCTTCTTTCGCAGAGTTTTTGTTATTGTAGCTCAAATGCGACGAATGAAATAATGATTTTTAGACTAAAAGATAGGTTATTAGTAATTCATCAAAATGTAAATATGAAAATACAATTAACCGGTCTGATTTTATATAAAATAGAAATAACGAATTTGGCGCTTACGTTTTTTTCTTTCGGCGACTCGAGACTATCTTCTATCTCATCATTCACGGGCTAAACCGCCAAGCGCTATCCCTTGCGCGCACTTGATCAGTCCTTTGCCGAGCGAAGGTACCAAACATTTGAGTCCTCGTCTTAATTAGGTATCCACTTGACGTACTGATTACCTTCACCTAGCCCAAAATACCCCTATCGTTTTTTGCCAACAAAAAATTACTTTGATTTCGTAGTATGTACCTATAAAAGAGAAACGGTTTTTAAAAATATGCTATACCCGTACTAGGCTATACTGATATCTCAAAAACTACTGACTGCTCTAGTCCAAACAAATTTTTGTTGAATTGTTTGTGAATGAGTTCATTGAGATCTACAGACAGCATATCTTTAGATTTTTACTCTCTTATTATAAGTTAGTGGGGTTTAGTACCCATAAAGTTAAGATTTTTTACTGATTTGCCTTTTTGGGAGGTCTTTCCATACAACGAAAAAAATTTATGCATGTAGCTATTGCAAGAGGTATAATAATTTGTACTAGATATGAGATACATTTTGGCCTAATGGTATCTGAGACTTGCCGCCCTATTTGCTAACTCAGTGTACAACGTTTTTATAGTCACTTCAAAATACATTGCGGTGTTCGTATGACTGACTATTTTTATAAAATATATATAAAACGTAATGTATTTTGAAGTGACTATCGAATATGTACATAAAATTAGCAAATAGGCCAGTTGGTGAAGTTGAAGGTACTATGGTGAAAAATAAAACAAATGAAATAGATTTAAACAAACGATTTATTTTTACGTTCAAGAAAAGTAGGATTCACACTACTGTATAAAGTCAAAGGTATTTAATACCAAACACCTAATTATTTACAATCAATAATAAATAACAACATAACAGGAAGGCATTTTGCATTAGTTTTGCATGTGTACATTGGTTGGTACCAGTTGATACTTGTACTACACATTGGCGTAACTCGAGGAAAAATTAAAGATTTGTGTCGATATAGAATTTTTTACTAATTATTTATTTACATTACAACACTTTCCCCGCACTCCAAATACATGAATATTTTGTACTCTGTAGATTCATTTTACAGTGACAACTCGAAGTCACGGTAAAATAGATTATCGCACACGTGTCACAGTAAAATGTATCTAATTATACAGCATTAAGACTTATTTTTCGTATGAGAGTGGAGTGGTGTGGCTTACAACTTCCAATACGAACCCCAATAACATTTCGCTCTCTAAGGACATCGTATCAGGCCGCTCAATGCGGGACGTCTATAGCGTTGTAAGCTTACCTACCTCTTTCCATAGTTGTATTTTGACAACTACCTAATAAATATTTGTTTTTTACTGCTGTTTGATAACTAAATGCACCTAAGAGGATGAATGACAGTTTCTTTCATACATTACGTATGAAAGACAGAAAATTATAAACCATGTCATGTCCCTTTGTTTGCCTATTTATTCTATGACGTGATTTGTTCATGGAGGGTGAAATGTCATTGAGGAGATCCACTCTGTTACTCCATAAATCAGTTTGACATTCAGACAGTAGTGTAAACTAATTTGTCTATTCCCATTCGCGTCGTTTGCTGGTTGGTGCCACTTGTCTTAGTATTGATTCGACCATGACCGTAATCAAAAAGATGTTTAATGTATTCAAAAGTAGAATAAATGGGTATCTCTTGGATAGGCATGTAACATCCTCGTCTTCATCGTCACTTACCATCAGGTGAGATGGGAGACAAATGCCTAATCCAGCATTTAGTAAAAAAAAAATGCTAGGTATATAAATGCGAAGTGGTGATCTGAAGCTCGCCCGCGGGTCTAGACCATAGCTTGCGATCGGCAGCGGGCGGGCGGCGTAACTTAAAACCGCTTGGTATTGTATTAATTTCTGGATTAATATTAATTTAATAAATATAGAACTTACGTTGAAAACTATAATTAAACACATTATTAAGTAGTTCACGAAAAATACTTTTTAGACTGATAATAGGTTAATTTTCATTAATTAATCTTTAAAGAACTTGATCTAGCAAATCCGCCGGCCGGTGATTCGCTTTAATTGCAATCAGTATCAGGTTATGATTAAGTTTCGTCAATATGATACATACATCTAGGGTAAAGCTTTATTACATACATAGTTATTAAAACAATTATCCCCTTCAAATACCAAATGCTATAAACGGGCCTTCCCGATAGTACACTACAAACCCAACCCGTCTTATTATAAAACATGCACTACATGAATACCTGCTTTAACATTCCCCCTCCATAAATGAGACACATTAGTAAACAATTGTTATGTCCTCATATGATTCAGGGGCCGTGAACATGGCATTCTTTACAAAATACAAGTACTTACATGATATTTTCTTAGCTCAAAAATGCTTTATTTGTGGCTGAAGATATCTAAACTTAGTCCTAACTTAAGACCACGTTTATAATAGGACGGAAAGGGGCACTATTCAAACATCCTAATTTCACATTGCGTAATCTACAAGTTGGTACCAACCGACAACATTCACAAATAGAGATATGGCTCTAAATTACAAGAATAAATATTTATTCACATTATCAATAGGTATTTTGCTTCAGAGATTGATTCGACAATCTGAGCATGATTTTAAATTCAATTAGATAATCACTTTTCTTTTGTGTTAGATTTAGATCTCACTATTAACTTTAAATAAACGCCCTTATTCTGTTTTGTTTTATTTTTATGAAACATCTGTTGTTAGAGCGAGAAATAAATACACTAGGGAAGTCTAATATTTATAGTATTCATTTTTTATTTAAAATAAATGATCTTTTGTAATACTTGAAAAGCCCTTGATTTGTTCAGTCCAAACTTGCGTGTACCTAAATATTCTGTCACCACATATATCAGATATTCTTCAAGTATTACTAAGGAACGTAATTAGAACCTGTAATGTATAATTGGATAAATTTACAACCTGGGGTTTTGATATGAACCTTATTACCTATGAAGCTCAGCTGAATATGTTTACCTACAAGGAGAAATAGCGGTACACCTGTCCCCTAAGAACATTGCACCGACCAACTTAATTAGAGAAAAATAGTTGTTAGTTACTTTAATATTTATATGTAAAATAAATACACATTCCGATAGATAGTAATAATATAGTTACTTTTGTTAGGCACAACGACATAGATACAATTTAAATTAATTTATTGGTACTTTATCAAAGATATGGCGAAGTGGTCCAAGGGAATGCAAGACGAGAGCTGCAATATTATTTTTTAATATGATATATAACTTCTATTAACAACTACTATTGAGCTAAAATACTTTCTACTATTAATATGGGGTAAAACAGTGTAGGCGGAAACATCTATTTCCATTCAAATAGTTTTAAAAAGTTCCAAAAAACCGAGTAGAAAATTCTAAGTATAGTAACTACTCTATAAAATCAAGTGATGTGAGATAATTCACTACGAAATAGAACACTTCGCTTTTGACACAGTTGTGACGACGATCCTGTCATAACAATACAAATCTTATACATTTTATATACATAGATGCACATTTAGAATAACTTCTAAGTTAATTAACTTATAACTGAAACGCGAACTAAAGTTACACCGGGGTTTAAACCATTATATTAAAAGATATAAAAATAATGGTTCAAAAATTACACAGCTTAGAAAAGATTATACCGGCAAACGTTAATTTGTTTAAGGTTTAAAGTAGTATATACCTAACTAACTTTACTCCACGTTTTATTATAAGGCGTAATAAGTTATAATACGTATTGAGTTACATAAAATAGGATTTATAAATAGGTATTTCTTACATGACAATTAACGTCAACACAAGATCAACAATTGTTAAGGCAAGGTCGATAGGAGGCACTGGTTTATATTTGGAATATAAGACCGATATTTTTTTTATTAGCTTGTCTTTAGACATATTTGTTTATACAAATCTAACATTATGCCAATTATTCATATATAAACTAATAATATTTCACTAAACATTTAATTAAACCGCTATTTTTCACTGGATTTAACAGATTTTTGAGAGTAAAGAAGACATTATCATCATTCTATAATTTTCAATTTGAATCTTGATCCTTGTAAAGACAGAAAAAAATTAAGATATATCCACGAATTTAATTTGACTTCAATATGTGGATACATAAAAATGTAGAAACTCTTACTCGTAGCAACAAACAAACGAACATATTACAGTCGTAGTTTGTTCAAACTAGTAGGATGACTTTACTACTAATAATTTATGTATTAATCGGCAAGGACCACGCACAGTAATAACATTATTAGGTATCCAGACGGTTCGTATTCTGCAGTAGATTATAATATATACACAATTAAAAAGTGTTTAGCCGCATCAGGGCCTTATTCGCAACCCAACATTCTTTTAAGCTAGAATTTTGCTAAAAATATCTGCGTTTTTTCGTAGGTAGCAAACACATGTTGACCCGTGATAAAGGCCTAATTTCCTGAAAATGACGGACAGACTGGTTTTTCGGCAGCTGTCAATGCAAAAATTAAAAAAAGAAAATGTTCTGAATATTAGGCAACAAATAACGCCCTGAGAGTACACAAAAAAACATACATATAGCAAAGTAAGATTTCTTTCACATAAAGGATTTAGAAATCTACCGGCAAGAGTCATCACAACACAATATACAGTAAATGACAATATATCCAATTAAATATTTCACATTTTATATTAGGTTGATCAATACAGTAGTATCACAATACGCTGCAAATGCTTTCAAAAAAATAATACTGGAAATAAAATATGAACTGTAACAAATAACATTTTCAGTATAGCTCCGTATATCCACAGGTCTGATTATTTAATATATATAATTTAATAGAAAATACATAATGTTAAGTACTAAAATACTCGATCTAAAAGTATAATGCTAATGACTAAGATATGGACGAATAGATTACGATGGATGGGACCTATAACATCTAATGACAAGTATTCCTTCAAAATGCTCGATGAAATGCTATCGAGAATGGAATGTGAATCTGCTGCGTTTAACAATGATACAGACAATGAACACTGCGTTGCTTGAAATATACGCAGTATCTAGTATTACAAATCTCTGACTAAAGATACTAGTTTAAACCATGACTGAATCAAAACAAATCCAGCTGTCTATGTAGATTTTAACTAGGTTAGTACTAATTTTGGTCCATCTTTTTATTGTAAGATGGGTAAAGATTGATTCTTCCTACATAACCACGACGTAAGTACATTTGAGAATTGGGGTCATTTTGTCTTAATAGGAGGGTAACACTTTAAACATTTCGATTCGTAATAAAATACAACAATAAAATTGTAACAACGGTAAGTATCAAATGACACAAAGTACATAATAAGAGCCAAAAAGTACGTTTATTCTACAAAAAAAGATGGCCGCCGTGGGACCTTCAGCAATTGTGAAAAACTTGTGGCGTGGCTGCATAAAGCCGTCTACAACCGATTCTGACGGTTTCCCAACTAGCACCACTCATCACTTTGTTTTACTCCTAAATCAAATCAATTTAAATAAATCTAAAACTATGCTCCGTGACTAAATTACCTGTAGTATTTTTGGTATTACTTTTCATTCTTTTGCATTAGACAAATGAAGAGGATTTTTGATTACAATATCTAACCAACTTTTATAACGGAGTAAAAGAAAATGATGGATGGCGTAAGTTGGCTTATTAAGCCTCTTAAAAGTTGGGATACTGCCAAAGTACGCCTATAGACGTTTCACATTGAAAAGCTCTATTTTTGACTCTTATTTGAAGTATTAATTCTAGAAAGTTCCAAATACTAATATTGATATTATTTTACATAACAGGGGATTTTTTCCCTACACAAGTTACATCAACTATGGTCTACTCCATTACAATAATTATGCGAATGTGGAAATTGCAATTTTCATATTTACTAGATAACAAAAAGAAGTTTGTCGTGTGTGGTTGTGGTTGTGTTTTGAATAAATATAAAACTAACGTTGGGGCTTTAACTCTAACTTTCAGCATTCAAACTTGCAAAATAATTTGTTGAAACGTTGAAATGGATTAGTACTTAAGGCTGATTTTGACCGATAATATAAATTATTTACGCTAATCGGCAGCTATACGCGAAACACTAACAAACAATTAGTTAGGCTAATGCGTTTGATCTGCAGTACCTACTTCAATTAAGAACGTTAAGACCCACGTTTTCAGTTTTGACGGATAGAAAAAAATTGGCACAACTTGAGTATTAGCATTTAGCACTACCAAACAAAAAGGCACTCGACTATTTTATCCGCACTTTACTCGCAACATACTGTATCATTATAATCAGTGCAATAAGACTAAGGATTTAAAAGTCATAGTCGTAGTCTTAAATCGCTTAATCACGTAAATTGTAGATTTATTATATTATGCATATTGCTTTGATAAGGCTTAGTACATGATGAGTACTTGGGGCTTAAAATATTGCGTGAATAGATCACGATTATCGTTGCAGTTTAAACGGACCGACATTCTTTGATGACTTTTGTTTTTTCTAGTAAAACACAAACAGTTAAAAAATTTGCAACAAGCTTAAGGAGAAAGAATGCTGTTGTAGACACTAAAAATATTACATTCAAACTTTCTATATGTTTTTGTCTGTGTAATTATCATTAAAAATCAGTTGGGCGTGATGCCAAGAGCGTCTGTACTAGTATGTTGCAGCAAAATACAGACAAGAACGAACAGCACGAATGCCGTGGCCCCCCTCGCTCTGTCAACAAACAGCTGAACTTTGAATTTCTAAAATTATCTAAGTATATGCGCAACTTATAAGTGTCCATGCGACAATTAGCGAATAAACAGCGCACATAAACTCATCTACTATCTTCTCGACTCTCGCACATACCTACTTCATAGACGATTTGGTTACACATGTCGATGCACGCTAATGACACGCCAACTGGTGCTTGGCTATAACCTCTAAATGGTTTATCTTTCTCTCTTGTAATAAAACCTTTTTTGGTTGAATTTAAACACATTTACTATGAAATCTACGACAATTCTTAAATAAGTTGCTCATACGCTTGTTAAATTGTTTACTCATAAAACACCTACATAACAAATCCAGTCTTTTGCTGAACAACTCTAAACTGGGCAACAGCTACTTAACCCCACATTGGAAGATCTAACAACTTTAGTTTCTTGACAAGGTGCCAATATTACAAAAGAATTTACAAACTTTTACTAAAAGGAAGGTTTATTTTATTCGCTTAAAGTGACAAGTTTGTTATCCATCCTTATTTTTTTAAGTACGTAATTATATTTTATGTAAAAAGTCTTAGACCATAGATTTTAATTAATACATAGATTGATATTATTTAAAGTTTCCGAAATGTAAACTATATATAACAAGGAATGTATTAACTCCGTACGTTAATTTAATTTTGTCGGAGTTATATCTTTGCGTTACGGTGCCCTGATAAAGCTATAACCATCTATATATATACTTACATCAAAATACAGTACATACATATACAGAAGATGCAAAATTAATGCAACAACTAGGTTAATTAAAACATAGCCAATCAGGATGTCTCTATGTCAGATGCTCTTAGGCAGCCTCAAAAATCTGACACCAGTGTTGGTCGAAAAACAACAAACAAATATGCTTTTTCTCTGAATCAAATATTGAAATAACGGCAAGATATTATAACGCTGACAAAATTAAACTACGTTAGGATACTTGTCCCAGTTTGTAACACCGTTTTTGTCTATTATAGGATTACTGGGTGACAACTACTATTATTGCCGTCGACTGGTCCACAAAACAAATAGACTGGCTAAGTAAGGCATTTATCGCAGTTACGTTTAGGTATCGAATTACTTCTAACATTCATTATACTTAATAATTTTAAGACGATTTATGTAATGATATAAAGTATATTAGAAATGGGAATTATTGATTTTTTTTTTAGATTTAGATTAAATCTTTATTGTTACCATACGGTACACGAGTTACTTACGTAAAAATGTCAGCTAGTGCCCGTCATGTTTCGTTCGGCGCATCTGAAGATCTTCTTCAGTGCGACTTGACACACAAACTCGAAGTTCCGCACATCACTACAATCTTTTCTCTTTGTACATTGTATTTTTTTTAAATGTTACTCGAAAACAACAGGCTCGTCCCGCCCCTAAGTCAAGCTAACTTCTTACGTGAGCGACCTGTATACCAATAATCTCTGTATCTCGCGTTGGTTTTAACCAAATAATTTATAATTTAAGTACTAAGTTTGCATTAAATAATTAAGGTAATAAATTATGCTATATTTCAAAATAGGTAAGGCATAACAAACACCGGTCAGGCACTAAGGACAATCACTTTTAATTTTATTGCAATACAATTTTAACATCTTACTATAAATCTGTGCCTAAAAAATATACACATTACTTTTACATTTATTTAATTTAATTTTACACGCATGGTTTTTATTTTTATTACACACGCCTGTCACGCTAAAAACAAAGGGATTTTTACTGAAGTTTGGATGGGATATCGTTAGGTCTTATTTCATCCCGAGTTTGGAATAAATAAACCATAAATTCTTTTTTCATTTATTGAAATGAGGATCGCAATAAAAAATAAATACTGAGTCCCCTTTAGAAAGTAGATCGTCAAAGCGGAAATTAAAAAAAGGTTGAAGCGTTTTATTAGGCGCCGTTTTGTAGGAAGACAGTAATTTGTTAAATTTGTATAATTTTCCTTTGTTCCTACTTATGGAATACTGATAACTAATTTTATATTTGTATGCTCATATAATCACGATTTAATCATAAATAATACAGTTCACGGAATGTTAAGGAGATAATAAGGCGAAAATCTACAATAATAAAACACTTAAATATGAACATCTATACTACAATAAATTTTACATATAGGATTCATTTTTAAAACTAAATAAAATATTAGCAACCATTTATATTCCCTTAACTCTAGATAACCGTTGAGCTCGTTCAGCTATCACACTTCTAGCACATTGGCAAGCCGTTGCTTCGTGAGCAATAATGGCAATACTCCACTGGCAATAAATACCGTTAAATTACAAATTTTCTAATAAGGACTAATGCCAGACGATAGATGAAATCAAATCTGCTAATACTACGTTAGTCGGAATGAATATATCATGGCTCAGCTCAGTAACATACTCGACAAAATAAAATCTGTAATAGTGATCATTTCTTAACGCGAACTAATTTTAATCTTGGAATAATAAAACGGTACATCAGACATTTAGACATTTTATTCGCTTACATTTTTGGGTTTTAAATTTATATTGCAAAGTTCATCAACATCCTCTTAGGCGTCCGGATAATGCCGGACACAGACTTTTTGTTTGAATGTCCGGCCAAATTTGTTGGAATCCGGCCTGTAGAGCTTTTTGTTAGGTTTTCTTATTTATTTTTTTAAAAGCCTTTCACAATGCAGGACTTGCTAAACTGGCGGGTCTGTCCGGCTTTTGTACCCAAACTAGCGAGAGCGACCAGATTGTAGGTTTGACGACCTAAGCATCCTACTCCCGATAATATACACTCTCCGACTAACGCTGTATATTCGTATATCACAATATAAATGTCTGGCGATCCTGATTTTTGGAATGACAATCAGACTTGTACGCTTGCTCCTTTTAAGGTGACACTATCCATATAGTCTTTACATTATGATACAGCACCTGTGTGACCTCGTGTCGCCGACCACTTCACTGGTGTTCCCGGTGAACCGCGGGACAGTCCCGGAACTCGGCGATAGCGTGAGGGGGTTGAGTTGCACTGGCATATCTTGCTTCGATACTTCTGGTATCGAGTTTATACTATGGTTGTTTGTAGAAGTCAGACTATTTTCTACCGGACTCCCGTTTGTTCTTATTTGTGACCGCTGCTTCTTCAAGTCTGCAAGAGTGCCTGTAACGCAAGTGAATGAGTAAGTATTGCGCAATCACTGTTTTATTATGCTACAAATCATAAACATTATTTTTACGAAGCATTTAATGAATGATAATTCCGCGTTACTTTCACGTATTCACGTATGTTAGTAAACATCATCTCCAAGTAGATATAGAACTAAAATAAAATAAACAACATCATCGGTGAACGTGCAACAAAGTAAGTTAGTATTGAAGTAAGAGAAAATTGTGACACATAACAGACAAATAGGTGTTTAAGTTGCAGATAACTCGAGACATAAAAATAAAACTAAATCCCAAACGTAGTTTACATAAGAAACAATAAAGCTAGACCGCTGAACATAGCCCTTGGCTGAGAAATGAGGGAGGATCCGAAGACTAGAAGATTATAGAGAAGACTTTCTGAATATACATTTTCATGTTAATATTATTTTAAGTTAAAGCGAAAACTCAAGATATAGGCAGATAGATAGAGGGCCTGGCAGGTACCTGATTGTACATATGTATGGCCGTCTTTGAATTCGCCTTTTTAACTAAATATACGCGTACTCGCATGTGCTCGTTAAGTTTGCCAATCCCCACCCCCATTTCATTCCTCAGGCAAGATATACGTTGAAGGATCTACTATACCAACATGCACTACAACCAGAGACTGCTTGCCTCATATGCATCCTTGGGAGCTCCGCCACAGTCCCTCCAAACTTCAATAACCATCACTGTGCAAACTGTTAGGACTTATGGAGTTAGACAAGTTATGATTGTGCTGTTAATGTGCGACAATTCGTAAGGATGCATATAATTACCTGCGTTAATCATGACGGTGACATGAACATTGATTTTACCATTATCGTTGGTGGTGTACGCTGTGCTGCCCTCAGTGAGCGCGATCTGTCCGGGGCTAACTATCACCTCTTTCCTACCGTCTAAAACGTCCTCTACTTTGAAAGCGTCATTGTCCTGCCCTTCTGGCGCTTTGCGGACACCGTTCGGAAGACTCCTCTCGTAATGTTTAGTTTGTTCGTTGACTGTTTCATGAGATACGGAGCCTGGAGCGTAGTGCGAGGCAGCGTTGACACCGAATAATGGGTTTGTCGCTTTGGGCTGGTCGTATGAGACGTGGTTTTCTGTTCTTTCGTTTCCATCGCCCGTTTTGCTCGACCGCTGGTTGTAGGAATGCTTTGGCACCGCGTAGTCGATGTTGGAGTCGTAGCTCTGGTTGGACGTAGTCGAGCTGGTGGACAGCCTCTTATGCGTGAGATCAGACGGTTGCAGCTGATTGGCCGTGTTCTGGTCATTCTCTACGCCGTTCGACAAGCCCTGTAAACAGAAAATGATATTCGTCAAGGGATAATATCTAAAGGTAGTGCACAGTGCACACTGCACGATCCTACCCTCAACATTGAAACAGGGGACTAATTATTTTTGTACAGACGGGAGGTATATACAAAATATAAAGCCATTGCCACATTATTTCATTTTTTCCTTAAATAATAATAGTTCAAATTATGTCAAAACGTAAAAAATAAATAAAATAAAAATAAAAGACTATTCAAAAATTTTATTTTTTTAATTTAATTAATATAATAAATTCTCTTGCCAGTCATTTCCCTTATTATCTATACATATAATAAAACAGTAAAAATATTTTGTCTGTACATTTAGAATTTTTGACTGAAATGGATAGAGGGACACTTAAAAAGAATAATAGAAAGCAAAAAAATTTTTTTGGAATTTCTTGTCTGTCTGTCTGTCTGTCTGTCTGTCTGTCTGTCTGTCTGTCTGTATGTATGATCACGATTATCTCCGAAAATACTGAACCGATTTACTTCAAACTTTCACCAATTGCTTTGTTTTAACTCAGCAAAACATTTAAAGTTTGTTTCATCAAAATCGGTTCATTAAAAAAAAAGTTATAGTCATTTGTTTGAACTCAAGGCATTAGTTTGCCTGCAAATATACACGGTGAATCTTTATCGTTTTGGCCCCTTAAAGGGGTGACTCAGACCATCAAAATGAACAACTTTTCCCATGGGAACAATGCTGGAAACTAAAAAAAAAATTCTATATTCCCATACAAACTGGCCGGGCGGCGGGACTCTTTTTTTATGGAAATGACGAATTTTTTTTTGAGTTCCCAGCATTGGTCCCTTTGAAAATGTTGTTCATATTGATGACCTGAGTCACCCCTTTAAGGGTCTAAACTGTTCCTGAGGGATGGACACTACCGGCGCCGGCGTAGCCGCGGGCAAACGGCAAACCAACCGAAACTGCTGCGCCTAGAAACTTGAAATTTGGTACAGGGGTTCTTTTAATGATGTGAGTGAGCGCTAAGAAAGGATTTTTAAGAAATTTAACTTCTAAAGGGGTAAAATTTAGATGGAATTTTCTCATTTCTGGACTTAGAAGTATGAAAGTAGGTATATAAGTTCTCGATTAAAATTAAAAAAGATGTGTGTAGGTAGATGAAATTTGCAAAATTCCCCCCTTAAGGGGTAAAATGGGGGTGGGTGGGTGGTATAAACTTTGTATGGAAATTTTCTCATTTCTGGACTTAGACGTACGAAAATAAGTATATCAGTTCTAGGTTACAATTAAAAATATCTGTGTAGGTAAAATGGACGATATTTTTCCCTGAAGGGGTGAAATAGCGGGGTAAAGATTGTATAGGAATTTACTTATTTCTAGACTTAGAAGTATGAAAATAGGTAAACAAATTCACGATTACAATTGAAAAAGATCTGTGTAGGTCAACTGGAAAAAAATCCCTCAGAAGGGGGGTAAAGTTTGTTTGGATATTTTCTCATTTCTGGACTATGAAGTATGAAAATAAATAGGTATGTAAGTTCTCGATTACAATTAAAAAACATATATGTGGGTGAAATGGACAAAATTCACTCCTAAAGGGGTAAAATGGGAGGGTAAAGGTTTTATGGAAATTTTTTCATTTCTGTACTTAGAAGTATAAATAATATCCATACTTCCATACTAATATAAATGCGAAAGTAACTCTTGTCTGTCGTTTTTATGCTTCAACCATTGAACTGATTTGGATGAAATTTGGTACGGAGGTGTGAGGCCCGAGGAAGGACATAGAGTATGTTTGACCCCGGGAAATTCTACTGTTCCCGAGGAATCGACACTAACGCGGGCGGAGCCGCGGGCAACAGCTAGTTTGTAAATAAAAATTGTTAAATTCTATCAACTTGTTATAAAATTGGGCGAACCCTAGTTAATCTGTAAGATAAAGAGGGCTCTGTCGCTGTGACATTTAAGAGCTAGGCTCTTGTCGGCCAAAGTAGGCTTATCTATTACACTACTGGAAACTGGACTACCCTGAAACAAGTGGTTCTAATATTCAACAACTAGACATATGTATAGAATTTATTCAAATATATAAATAACTAGAATAATTTGGGTTCCATTGATTGATTTAGACAAAGATAATCCATGTTGATAGATTCAGGGTTACTGGGAAGAGTACATCAGATCGAAAGTAGCATTTTTCATCTGTGCGTTTTCCCGGTTGCATCTCCCGCTGTAATGCATCCGAACCTGGGGTCCGCTATTATGACCGCAATCATGGAGTATTATAATTTGGCCAAGTTATTACAGCCGGCCGCCTGCCTCACGCCAACTCTCTATGGGTATTTCAAAGCCGCGGACAAATATCTTTGAAAATTAAGTAAAAACAAGTATTTTCCCGCCTCTGGAATCAAACTCGGTGACCCTTGTTTAGCAAGCTGGCGAGTGGCTACTGCGCCACGAAAGCCGTCGAGGGGTATTTTACATGCCCGAACGAAATATTCAATTACTCATAGCTGCGTGTTGTCCGTGAAATAAAACTCCTTCATAAAACGCATTGGTATTCCTATACAATGTTATTGATTTCGATATGAAATCAGTCACGGTCAAGTAAATAGGTTTTGCATCGATCGTAAATTGTACTTCATATTTATGTTCTAACTTATAGTGAGCATTCAACAATGAAAATATTTCATCTGGCCCCATAAAAAAAGAAAGCTTAGGGATACATTTTTGTCAAGATATGATTTGATTTTGAACGTCTTAATTGCGGTGGAATGTGTGTGGATTTCACAATGAAACATATTTTTTTTCTTATTATTGAAATTTTTTCAATGAATCATTGGAACTCGTTTACTATTTATATTTAGGACCACTTACGCCCGAATACGCCAAAGCATCGTAACTTAAATAGTTTCAAATCCTGTGTTATTAGTTTAGATTTTTTGAGTATTCGTGGGTTAATTTTATATTAAAGGCCGTCTTATTCCTCTTCAGTAAATAAATTCTATTATGTATCTTTATATTGGGCCAAAATATTGCTCCAAATTAAATACAGTGTAATAAGCTTATTGCCAAGAATAATTACCTATGATTGTTTTAGTAGACCAGTAGTTAATAACTAGTAATTAATAAGGTCGTAAAGTTTTCTCAATTTATTTTGATCCTCGCAACAATCGTAATATTTTCTTGCATAAAAACATTCTCCTGACAAAAACAAACACGACAAAAAAGAATTTGCCAAATCGGTCCAACCGTTCACACGTCTTGCGGTGACAAAGGTAAATATGGATTAATTTATGTCTCTTACATGTATTTTTTGATACACACTTCTCTTTTCCTCTTCATTTTTTTTACAGTTGTATGACACTTTACTTCACAGAAATAACATGAAGTCATAAGTATTATCTTTTGTAGTAATTAATGACATACCCTATATCTGAGCCCCAAAACTTGCGGCTCTTTCCGCACCCGCCGCAAGTTGTCATGAGTCAGAAACATAATATCCAATGACATAGTGTCAAATATACACACACATCACTATAGTTTTAATCCAAAATCACTAACACTTTATGAGTACACCATAAAGGAAAAATTGAAGTCGGAAAATAAATATTTGTATGTCAAAATGCATTATCGAGACAAGTTGTGAGTGGCTGCGTGGTGAAGTGACCAGCCGGACTGAAACGGTTGGGCGGCATGCGTCGCGGCGTGCGCCCGCGCAAGGGAAATCGCAGGAAAACTTCTGAACGCGTTCCGCTACGCTGATGACCCGTCGTGTAGTTTGTGATTGAAAATAATACTAGTTTTTAGTTAAGATGTTATAAGAAGACATAAAAAGAGAACCAACAATATCCAATAATGAGTTATTGATTGGTGTTGTTTTGTTTGAATTGCATTTGTTAAATGTTATTTGTTATTTATTACTTATTGTATATTAGTTGTAAGTGGTATATAAATTCTAAGATCCTGTTCTCACATTATATAAAATTTTCATTTACAAAACAGATAGACGTCTCGATTCGCCTAATCCGTTAGAAAGCGCTTTAATGACATTACAGTTCTTGCATATCGACTATTAGTTATTCATTTTGTTGTGTAAATATTATACCTGATTTTATCATAATAAAGAACAATACAAATATACGTACACAAAAAAATGCAGTTTTTAGAAGGCTATATGCTTGCTTACCTACTTAGTAGCAATAAATCTATTTGTCTCTACATTTCTTGTCTTAAACATAACGTAATACTTCTTTTGATTTGTTTAGGGGCCAACACTGGTCAGATAATTCAAGTTTTCTTAATTCATCTGACTGACACAGCTTTATAAAAATCATCATCATCTTAGGCACTACAGCCGCATGTGGGCCTTGGCGTGGTCAAGTAAATCTCTCCAGCCATTTCTGTTTCTGGCTTTTTCCTTCCATCCTCTGTTTCCCAGTAATTTTAAGTTGATGTACTCCATCCTGCATCGAAGTTTTGGTCTTCCAGGGGGTCTTCGTCCGTCAGGTTTGCTATTCTGGAGGTGTTTGGGAACTCTTTCGTCTTCCATTCGCTCTACGTGACCGGCCTATCGAAGATATTACCCTTGATGATGCTCACAATGTTTGGCTCTTAAAATATTTCGTAAAGCTCCTGATTGAATCTCAATCGCCAGGTGCCTTCATCTAGTATTGCCCCGAAAAGCTTTACAAAAACCCAGACTATTCACAAATCTTCCATTAGATGCTTTATTCTTAAGTTTCAATACCAATGCATCTATTGTGAAACCATGACCAGACCATGGCCGGCTAGAGATTGTTATCGTTTATGTTTGATAAATCGTGCATATAAACATCGTTCGGTACCAATTGCAATTAGTTGGAGAGTAGATCGATCGCTCCAATGAAGATGGTCGCCATTATTAGCATTTATCACGGCATCTGCAGCTCCTTACGTAAAAAGGTGGCGTCACTGGAGGCCCGATACATATCAAATTTGTAACTTGTTGCCCGCGGCTTCGCTCGCGTTAAGAATTATAGTTCCTCCCCCCTATTTTATCCCCTTGGGAGGAGATTTGATCAAAATCCTTTCTTAGCGGATGCCTACGTCATAACATATACCTGCATGCCAGATTTCAGCCCGATCCGTCCAGTGGTTTGGGCTGTGCGTTGATAGATCACTATGTCAGTCAGTCAGTCACCTTTAAGTTATATATATTTAAGATAGAAGAAGAAGATGGAAGGACGAGTACAATGGCAACATACTAAGCCAATTTATTTTTAATTAATTAATTAATAACTTAATATTTGAATTACAATTGTATCATTACAATCTACGGCATTAAATAAGGTCTTCGATAACCGCTGTCTTTGGCAAATACTAGGCATTTTCTAGGCTGAGAAGATCTCTAATAAACGCTAGTGGAAAGCGTGCCGGGAAATGCCAATTCACAGGCAGATCACACGACGTAAGTGGACATGGATAGGGCACACTCTCAAGAGAGACCTACATACATACCGAGACAAGCCCAAGAGTTGGTCCTAAAGGCCAACGAAAAGTTGGCCGCCCCAAGCGAACCTGGTGGACACACAGTTCAAGGGAAAATAAAGAAGATTGGACTGTCTTGGTCCAAATGAAAAGCGTATCCCATGATAGCTCTCGATGAAGAAGTACTTAGGGGCCTTATAAACTAAAGTCAAGTCATCATTAAAATCAAAACGAGGCTAATTTTAGTTGATTACTATCAGAATCAAAACAGGCCAATAATATCAGCATCGAAAAACAAAAAAAATACAATACAATTAAAAAATAAATACATCACAGGATTGTTGAGAGACATTGGTCCCTCGGTTAAGTCATGAAAAGTAAAGCTGACATATGGTGGTCAAACATGGGCATCAACTACACAAGTGTTAAAGAAAATCAATGATTGTCAAAACCATAAAGATATGGTCAAAACAGGTAGTTGGTGTTAGGATCTTTATAATAGATCTATTATATTTATAATGTGTTATTATCTTTATAATGTATCTACTATAAAATTTTGTTATTTTGTTGTTTCGTTGTGCTAGTATCCTACGACTTAAGTTCACAAGTTACTGGAGGGCTTACTCAATCTGTGATTTTTTCCGAATATAAGAATAAGTATTTGTTGGTATATTATTTATAAGATTAAAAAATATAAAAGGTTTAACCAAACTCAACATACATACATAGTATTACGTCTTTTTCCCTTGCGAGGCAGACAGAGCGCAGGTCTCTAAGACGCATTGATGATGAAGAGATATGAAGAAGAGGTCATCAGATTTGCCCATTCCCTCGATAGGCTTTTACGATCTGCGCGGGAAGAGAAGCAGCTGGTACATTCTACGTTTTTCCTTTTCCCAAACCAGCATAGAAGAGGTCATGGAGGAGACCAAATTCAATGACTCCAGAAAGGCAATCAAACACTGAAATAGACATGGACTGGTCATATGTTGACAGTCGAAGAACAAGCTGTTTCAGAAACTAGTGTATTGTAAATGAAACAAATATCAAGGTACAGTAATGAAGGCTTATTTTATTTCTTATTGATTAGCTTAAGCCCGCGTCAGTGACGATCCCTCGGGAACGGTACCTTATTCCGGGATGAAAGATATTAACCTGTATCCTTCTCCGTACTCCAGAGATTGTGTATGCAAAATTTCATGATGTTGATTCAGTAGTTACGGCGTGAAAGCGTTACAAACAAACTTTTACTTTCGCATTTATAATATTAGTAAAGATAAACAAACAAAACAATAAATGTCAATCAAAACAAACTAAACACAAAAGGTACACTAAATGAAATGCAATTCATTCCATCGCCTAATGCCTCAGACTCACTCATCAGATGAATCATTGGTGAGATGTTGATATTTATACATTTGTTTGTATGTATACATTTATAATATCATTCTGATCAATAGTTAATTAATGTAAACATATGTTATGGACCAAGAGGTTAATGGGGGCATTTTTATAGTGCTCGGTCATTATAAATAGTCACACTTACTGGACATTATGATTATTGTCATGTGGTCTTTGGGCAATCTGATAACGCAGGGTATGAAAACGAACTGTAATGCTTTAAAAATAAGTAAAAAATACAATCTCGGGATTATGGTAAGAGACTGAATGACTCTGGTATCATAGAAATTGCGGCGATCATAGTAATGGAACGCTACTTGCGTCGAGTACTGCCATCTCATCTCCAGAGCACCAAGTCAGGCCGGCACAGCCGCAGTAGTGGCAGAAACCCTCAAAAGGCGTTAATATGTAGATATGAAAGGTTATTGAGAAAGCATTTTGAGCCTTTTGTGGGAGAATCCTTACTAATCCTAATCCTAACTAATACTATAAATGCGAAAGTGAGTTTGTTTGTTTGTTACGCTATGACGCCGTAATTACTGAACCAATCATCATGTAATTTTGCATACAAGTTCTCTTGAGTATGGAGAAGGACATAGGCTACCTTTTATCCCGGGAAAAATTACTATTCCCGAGGGATCGACATTGACGCGGGCAGAGCCGCGGGCGAAAGCTAGTAAATAATAATTTAGTTCCTTCAACCTCCTTCGGCGTATAGGCTTCCTAATTTCATGTCTAAAAAAGTAAAAAAAAAACTTATGTATGAGATATTCCGTTAACAAAGGGCAGGAAGGCAATGTTGCACACCTTTTGGGCACGATGTGATATATACATTATATTTTAGGTAGGTAGATTATTTTATTTAAAGTTTATTTATGAATTATTATTTTTTTAAGTTATTGTTATTTTACTTTGTATTTTATAACCCATGTGTTAGTCTGGACTTCTAAAAGAAATAGCCGTGCAAACGCCTAGCCTAGATCTGATTCTCTACAACTGCGCTACATACCACCTGCTTATACGAACGTAAAGCTTGAGTTATTGCCGCGCGTCTAATTGGTGGCCAATTAATGTCTACTTACGTGTACTCCACGCAATAACTTCTAAGATAACAACGCAGAGCATATCAGAAATGCCACACGGGTACAACGTTGTCGCAACAACAACTTTGAGTTTTACGCGGGACTTTAGTCATCGCTTCGTCGAGTCGTTACAACGCACGCCCGCTTCCTCTCTTCATTTAAAGACTGGTTTGTCATTTTACGACCCGTGTGGTATGATTGTCGCATGTCAATTTGATTAAAAAACGGAGAGTCAACACGCTCTGCGACATCGAAGCGCTAATGCAGCATCTGTCTGGTATTGCTTTAATTTTTTTTTTTTTTAAACCGACTTCATCGAAATTTGTTTGAAATGTATTTTCGGATTCGACCATTCGGCATGTCTATGGGCCATTTAAAGGTTAGTTTGATGGTTAAAAGATTCAAAGTTGTTTGGAAAAAGTATTTCAAGAATTAGCACATTACATACAGAGGAATGTACTTTCATTTCGGAGAGAGTTATATGAAAGAAAAATAAACAAAAATTAACATGCTTAGAATTACACACACATGTTTAGTACTACACTACGATTTATTAAGTTAATTAAGTTAAGGTCACACTGTTGACTTTCCTGATAACATAAGAGTGATATTGATAGGAAAAACTTTAATCTGTTTTTACGATTGTCAATTAGTGACAGCAATCGTTTTATATACTATAAGTCATAGACTTAAAAATAAAATTGCGTCTCCTATAAGTAGATTTCCACACGATATGTTTCTGGGAAAATGACCTAAAATGAGTCACAGACTACATTTAGGTAGAAAGTAGAAGCTGGGAATTTTCATGAAGCGTTTTTAGACTATCGGCCATTACCGCTTCATAAGTGTATATAATGAGTTTGTGATATATAACTAGCCTATCGAATCAAGTATTTGGACTGAGCGCGTGGAGACCAATTATATCGTTAGAACGAAAAAAGGTATGCGGAATACTGGGAGCGCGCGCACGCACACATTTTCATTAAATTAATAAGGCAATTTTTTTCTTTGACAATTTATATTTTACTACCTGCAACTTCGTATCCGTAGAATTAGTACTTCGAAAAGGTTTAACTCCTCAAGGGATGATTCCCAAGAGTAAACTGTAAAAAATACTTCCCAGGGTCTATCTAACCTAAGACTATCTCCATACCTATTTTCATATTGGTAAATCAGTACAGCGGTTTAAGACATCATCATCATCATAATCATCAGGTCCTTTTTAGTCTCCACTACAGGAGCACGACCCTCTCTGTACTACTAGAGTCATGCTTGGCCAGAGCAGCCAGAGGACTTGGCCTACACTCTCCACGCTGACCAGACGGGTTGGAGAGGTTTAAGACAGTTAAAAGACAAACTAGAAAAAACCGGTCAAGTGCGAGTCGGACTCATGTACGAAGGGTTCTGTACCATTATCTATAATAAGTTTAAAATTATGAAAAATATTTTTAATTATATGATGTAACTAAAAATTTATGCTTTCGCAATTTTTCCTTTATTTGTGCTATAAGACGTTGCTTCGTATCAAATTTCAAGATTCTAAGTTCACGGCTTTGCAAACGTCGAAAATTTGCGGTATAAACGGCTGTATCTTATGATTGCGTTAGCTTAGAAGTTTGATTTTTTCACAGCTCGAAGGGACAGTTGGCTTTTATGTGAATTTCAGCTTGATACCTCCACGCGGTTCTGAGAAAGTGTCTAGACAGACAGACACGGACAACAAAGTATAACTACAAGGGTTCCGTTTTTTTTGAGGTACGGGACCCTAAAAACGAGATCGAGACCCTATTATAATCTGTATGCTAATCATAGTGTAAATTATGTTTTTAACGGTCAGCCGCATGCCTAACATCAACACTCCTAGTATATGCACTAGTTTTTAATGCTTATGTTGATTGTATGAATGGTCAGCAATACAGTTCTGTGACAACTCTAACGAGTTGTGCCTACTTACTTTCCGTCCATTCTCATTAACATTAACCTTTTCAAACATTCCTGGTAAGAAGTATTTGAATAAAAGAAAAATGTTAATATATTCGTCACGCGTATCTCAGTAAAATGATAAACATAGCTCATCTTGGACAAGTCGCGTCTTCGCGTACTTTCTCTGGTGTGAACGCGAAACGGCAATTAAAGTTAGCTAATTAATTATACAATTAGGTACTCGCGAGGTTTCTGCAGAGATGAGGTTTTATGCGTATGGTCAATAAATATTATTTGAATCTGCCTACTCTCTATTCGAATGCAGATTTAATAACTGTTATAAAACTAGAACAGATTATTAGGTAAATATATAAAAATACCTCTCCAACCCGTCTGGCCAGCGTGGAGAGAGTAGGCCAAGTACTCTGACTGCTCTGGCCAAGTATGGCTCTAGTAGTATAGAGGGTCGTACTCCTGTAGTGGAGACTAAAAAAGACCTGATGATGATTAGGTAAATGGAATTACATTTCATATATTCTACCACGAAAATTGACTTCGTTTAAACAAGTTTCATGGGTATGAAATCCCTTTTACGTAGGTATTTGCAATTCCATACTTAAACTCACCTAAAGTAAATAAATGATGTGAGAAACTTGGTCCGTAGGTAGAGCAACATATGACCAAATTATCATTTTTATGTCGAAATAAAATTACTGAGATATGTAGTAGACGAATTTGCGAGGAAAAGCAAGTTTAAAGTAACGTACGACATACAGCGTGAAAATTTCCTTGTAGAGGCGATTGAGTCCGTCAATATGGACAACTTTGTCTATGGAAAAAATGGGTATTAAAAAAAGGCCGACTTAACGCTTGTATGGATGTGTGAAAAAAATTTAGTCCCCCAACATACGTTCCATAGGAAAACATGTTCATATAGACGGGCTATGTTGCCTCTTTGAGGAATATCGAGGGAAATTTACACCCGGTATAAAATATTTGAGAGTTTGTGAAGTGTTGTTTGACGCGTGCTGTTGGTATAGATTTCTATATCAACGATACAAGTTATCTTTATAACAAATATGAGCGTTACGCTCGTACGCACCGAAAGTATTCTCCTAGGTACCGACGAGCTCAGCGTATCATTCACGGTTTCTAAAGAACGTCTAGCACTGCTGCACTTCACTGATTTTGACGAAGAGTGCCTGTCATTTCCCAGAGGATAAAAATATATTGCCAAAAATCCTGCATTGCAACATTTTCTCGTGTTGTCCGTTTAGTTGTAAAACACTAATAACCTCACAAGATTAGATAGCTAACATCATAGACAACGTTTGTTCTACGAGTTCCGACATAACTTAATAAATTATAATGATTTTTTAAGTTTTTAATGTCCTGCCGTGACATTCATAAACGAAAGGATGACGCGATGCCCTCGCTTAAATTTTCTTTGCGATGCGCGTATAGTTTAATAGTCAACCGAAAAATTGAATAAATATTAATTTTTGTATGAAAGAAAAATCTAACAAATTATCAAAAGTAGTAGAACAAACATTATTGTTTATAATGTTAGATATACAGTGCTGTGAGGTTATTACTGTTTTTCAATTAACCCTGTATATAGGTAAGATTAGCTGATCAGAAGATTTATATGAGAGATTTATCTTTTATTGTAATTCGCTTAAATTTATAACCCAAAAGAAAGTTTGTCAGCGTCATGACGAGATCTTTCTCTGTGAATATAAAAAACTATTCAAATCAACAGGCTTTATTTTAAAAAAAAACATTATACGATAAACATAATGCTACAATGTCTTCCATGCACAAGCGAAATATTACGCAATGAGATACACATCGGAGATAACCTAAAAATCCATCCGCGTAATGAACAAAAATAATGAGTTGTTTAATAAAGCAGTGTTATTGTTTTAATGACTAAAGTATTATTATTTATACTAGAATTAAGAATAAAGAGGTAATGTTTGTTTGTTTATATTTCATAATTCAATGGTCTCGAATTCTCGATCAAGTATAAAAAACTACATATATATACTGTGTATATATATATATATATATATATATATATATATATATATATATATATATATATACACAGTCACATACAAAAATGACACTTCAAAAGTAACCACAATTATTTATAATAAATAGATATTGTTGAACCTACGCAAACCCATGCAAAACCAACCATTAAGTCGAATTTCGAAAGCCATCGTCAGCTTTCAAAATTTATATGGAAAATATGCACACAAAATCTATCACCAGATTTTGGGGGCATATTTCCAAGTTTCGAAGCTTTTTTTATCGCGGACTGTGTATCTGGTCTTTAATACATGATCAAAGGGTTAGATTATACATTTTTACATTTTTGATGTGATCTGATGATGAATGATACATTTTTGCTTTGTAGATAGAAATAAATAAATATTGTTTTGGATTTATTTGGTTATAAAAATACCAGTTAACTATTGCGGTCAGTAGAATAGCCTATTGTGCATAGCAAATATTGTGTGTTTTCTTTCACAACGAAATGAACCAAAACAAGACCAAAGCCAGGGCCGACTACTAATATGATACATTTCCTATTTTACGATGCGTAATTGACCGGCTGCGTCTAGTAATTAATTAAAGCCATATTATGCGCAGTTAAATTAATTTCATGTTTCTACGTTTTAGTATCAACGAAACATGGTATTACAATATTGTTCCGTAATAAATAAATAAATAATATATTAATAATATATACGGACAAATCACACAGATTGAGCTAGCCCCAAAGTAAGTTCGAGACTTGTGTTATGGGATACTATCTCAACGATACTATATTTTATAACAAATACATATATAGATACACATCCAAGACCCAGGCCAATCTGAAAGTAACTGCTCACTTACTAAATTTATTATACGCAATTTAGATTCTCTCAGACGTAGACTATACTTCGAGATGTATATCCAATAACCCAATATTATAAAGAGTAAAGATTTGATTGTTTGTTTCTTTGCATTGTGTTGGCGAGCTCCGTGGCGCAGTGATTAACACGCCAGCCTGCGACACGAGGACCCCGGGTTCGATCCCCGGTCAGGTCAAGATGGAAAATGATCTTTTTCAGATTGGCCTGGGTCTTGGATGTTTATCTATATATGTATTTGTTATAAAATATAGTATCGTTGAGTTAGTATACCATAACACAAGTTTCGAACTTACTTTGGGGCTAGCTCAGTCTGTGTGATTTGTCCGTAAATATAAAAAAAAATTGTGTAGGCTCCGAAACTACTAGACAGATTTAAAAAAATCTTTCACCATTAGAATTCTACATTATCCGTGATGAACATCAGCTATAGATTAAATACCTTTTACCAATACGAAACCGGGGCGGATCGCTAGTATCCAATAAAGTGGAGCCGAAGAGAAGATGGAGTTGCATAGTAATGGCTAGGACCAAATCAATTACACAGAAGATTAGCCAGTAGTAGATTAGCTCGGATCATTGGCACCTAGTTTGAACTCCTAAATGATGGGTACGCCTATGCGGGACATCTTTATTCTTATTCATTACTAATGGCCCACCCTGGCTGCGTCCGGATATGTTTATTTAACACAAACTTCACGGGGATATGCTTTTTATTATATAGTGAAAACAGCATTGAAATCGACCGAATAGTTTCCAAGATTATTCTATTCCGACAAATAGACATATGCGTCGGGGAACTATTATATACAGGGTGAAATTGAATTCATTAAACGTTTAATGAGTGCCCCAGACCACGAATCTGAACAACTTTCATTATGGGACCAACTTTAAAAACTGAAAAAAATATCTGCTCTTTCATATAAAAGTGTAATATTTCCTTTGCCAAAATCTATGGAACAGCTGACTTCTTTTTGCAATTTCGGAATTAGTCCCACATTAAAAGTTGTTCAGATTCGTTCTGAGTCACTCCTTAAAAATTTGCTAATGAATTCAAATTCACCTGTATACTTTGCCATGAAATGGTTTATGTCAATGATATTATTTATCTACTGTCATTATTGGCCAGAGCCAGTAGAAGGAGACCAGCAATAAAATATTACCCATCATTTAGGAGTTCAAACTAGATGCCAATGCTCCGAGCGATGTTAATTCTATTTGCCCCTAAAACCGAAACACATAGACGTAAAAATAAATACTCGTATGTAGCCGAGAACAAGGCATCCATGCAGACTTGAATGTAAAAGTAAGATACGATCATTATCTAGGACGCACGCATTGTAGTTTCCGTCTAAAACAAGAGTAATGTGTAAACTAATGCGAATTAATGCAACGAATTACACAACATTCATGCTCATGTGCTTGGAACGTCGTTCACACTGGGCGAGTCGACCGGCGACTATGAGTAGTCATTTAAAACTAAACTAACGTCATCGGGAGCCCAGCAATCAAAAACTTGCATTAGTCGGCATCATCTCCATCAATACTAATAATAAGTAAGGGTTGGTCATGGAGTAAATTACTTCGTTTTCAGAGATATCGTGTTTCGGAATATCATCAATTTAGTTTTAGTATCATTACTAAAACTAAATTGACGATATTTAGTTTTTTTTTCTGTACGTATGTTCTTCTCCGATTCGTTTAAGAGTACGAATTAACTGAATTTTATGAAACTTGGTAGATAAACATTTAGACGTACAGGACACAGGATAGGCTACTTAATTTTTATCTTTAGTTATGTAACACGTGGCCCCGAAGCTACTTTAAGCAGTTTAAGTAATAAAGCTAGCCCAGTATGTAGGGATAAACTACATCTTTATTTTTTTAATCAGGCATACGGCCCACCTTATAGAAAGCGGTTACCGTAGCCTATGAACATTTGCAATAGCAGAGGTCCCACTCGCACGGAGGATGCAATCGACAGAAGTCTAAAGGGCCTGGCAGCAGGCCGTTCTAGGGTGGATCAGTGAAAGAATGTATCAGTGAAAGAATGTAGGGGAGGCTCAGCAGTAAGACTTTTATAGGCTAAAGAAATAAGATGTAAATAACGTATTTTTTAAATGGTACACTTTGGTCAAGCCCCTTGACCAATGTGAGTGGCATATCTGCGAATGCGCGTCTCGAGTTTTCCTTTCACGGTGGGACAAACCTTAATTAAATTTATGCACAACATCACCCTTCGTCTATAACTACGTAATCTACTTAATTTTACCTAAGATTAATGAGAAGCGAGTAACTTAAAATTCAGCAATAGCCTAGCATCACAACATTATGTGTAATGAGGTACTTTTTAATACATTACAAAAATAGAAAACTTGTACCTGCACGTATCTTTTAAACGTGGAGTTTCTGGACTTTCACTGATAAAAATAAACGCAGAATGTCTTTCTTTGGAATCTACGACGCAGTTGAAGATTTCAAATTGCATATAATATAAGGGGTGCCCTTCATTTTTTTAATTTTATTATTGTTGTTATGTGTATTATTGTTGCTATTCATTCTGTGATGTGAAATTTCAAGTTTCTACGTACCACGGTTCAATAGATACAGCCCTGTGACGGACGAGTATGGAGGTACTCCCAGATCTGTCTAGGTATTCTTTCTTTATTCCTTTAATTTTTCATAGCCCTATCACAGGTATAAAAATAATAAAATCATTTTAGCAGTAAGCGTGCAGTATTTTATTTCTTAACCGACTTCAAATAGAAGGTGGAAATTATCAATTCGGTTGTATTTCTTTTTAATTTTATTACCTCAGAACTCGGTCATTTATGAACCTGTTTTAAAAATTATTTTTTTTGTTTGAAAGGGTATGCTTTCAAGTTGGTCCCATTTAAATTCCATCACAATCGGTTCATTAGTTTGATTGAAGTCGGTTTTTTAATATGAAGGATCATTTTCTATTGTTGTAGAATAATATCGTAGCACAAATTGAAACAAGGAAATCAAATCTAGAAATTACCCATTATACTTTTGTATTAATCGGTTGATCATTAAAACTGAGCATTAAGAACGTTATGATAGTCTTATTATTGCAATGTTTAAATTAGTCACGCTTACAATCAGCTCGTATTGCTTTCTCGTTTGATTTATAGCAAAACCAATGTCTATTACTTGCTTGCAACAGTCAATAATGGTACTCGTAAGTAACAATCAACGTAATTGAGTAAGCTGACATTTTTGGAGAAAGGCTTTTTTTGTTTTTTTTTGTTATTACCGGGATTCATTTTTAGATTTCATTCTTAAATGTGAATTGTGAATTTTCTGTTGGTAACGTAAATTTATTGGAATAAGACAGGATATATAATATTATGAGCTAATGTTATATATTGGCAATAATTAAGAAACGAATTCATTTTGGGTAAATAAATCTATATAAATAGTATCAAATCAGCATTGCAAAAAATTCAAACAACAGCGACGTCACAAAAAGCGAAATTAATTTATTGAGTACCTATCTTGGAAATCCTTTGTTTTAAAATCTGTAATATCGATAATATTGTTACTTGAGCGCCATACATCGAAACGTTCGTATTCAGCCAGTCTAGTTCACTAGGATTCATATTGATAATCTTAGTGGGACATCATATTTTACGACAGTTCGCTATGCTAACTTTTCAATCAGCATCAATCTAATATTATTGTATGTTTGATTGTTGATGACATACATTGTTTGATTGATACCAAACCACGTATCAACTGTAAAACTAGTTAGAATGAAACTTGGGCGTACCGCGCAAGTTTTATTCTAACTAGTTAGATTAAGGGTCGTGCAATAATAGAGTGAATTTTTTAGGCAAAATCTTAAACCCCCCTGTTCTCCTTCGTGATAAACTGCCGAGCGATATACAGGAACTTCCTATTAAGTTGTTCAAGAAAAGACTGAGAAAATTATTAATTGAAAAATGCTATTACTCTGTAAGAGAATATTTGACGGGTACAATTTAATGACTTTTACTGTAACTATTATTGATATTTTACTTTTGATATTATATTTTAATTGAATGGAATGCAATTTATTATGAATGTAAGTACTATTAAAAGAATGAAATGTATTAATTATATATTGCTGTAGAACACTTTAACTTAATAGTATAAAAATAATTATATTAATATTTGCATGCCTTGTTAGGTTAATAGTGAGATGCTTATAATAAAAAACAAACATGTGATCAAATTGTAACCACTTTTACTGCAAATAAATAATTTGAATTTGAATTTGATACGTGATGAGGTTTTAGACTACCTCCAACTGCCCAAAATCACGTGCGTTTTTGGTAGTTAGTATCTTAAAAAATTTCAGGATCTTATCTTTAAACTAAATACTATTAGGTTATTACTTAGGGGACTAATAAATACTAATAGGTATAATTTCATTCTGGAAATCTAAGCATCCTAATAAAAAAATCGGACAGACATCTGAAAGGTAAATGGTGTAATCATCAGAAAAAGTACAATTGTAGGTACATGTACCAGTAGTAAATGACCACGGAATAGCGAGACTTTCTTCATCGCTAACAATTGCTCATGTACTCGTATGTAGTTTGCAAATTAGCTCTGTGTTTTATATAAGATCAACGACGGTCTCATCAAGCCTCTCGGCATCATCATTTTCGCGAAAGAATCTCTCTCGATGTAACGATGATCACCGCGTGAGGAAGCAGCAATTATACTTTAGATATGCACTATGTGTGGAATCTAAAGTATTATCCAAAAATCTTTCAACTAACCTGTAATTCATCATCCACCGCGACCGAGTCGAAGGTCTCTCGTAGTCTCGCTTCGCCTCTCGCGTCCGCCTTAGCTGCCAACTGTTTCTCGCGCAGTGACGTCCGCCGGACCGATCGTACCCTGCGAAAATAACCATAGCAATGATGACAATTGTCGTGTATAGTTAGTTGGGTTATTTTGCACAGACAAAAAGGAACGAGAATGACGATGAGATGAGAATGACGATGGCTGTCTTTGAATGCGTTTCGAACTAACTAAACAAAAATTGTAGGTACGCAGATCCGACAATTTTGAGAATATTATTTGTTGGAATGTGAACGCACCCTTTATAACTTTTTAATTTTTGTCTATGTATGTGACGTTGAACCTTCCGGTTCCTTCCTACCATTACGTTCTCCACAACACAAGTTGCATTGTCACGACGCTCCGCTTTTTTATTTTCCTAATTTCACTAGGTAATTAGTCAGCTAATTAACATTAACAACCAGTTTTCATTATTATTCGATATATGTATTTATAAAATTGTTCAACTAATGAATAACTAAACTATTTACGCAAGTCTACAATTTTCGTTCTTTTAACGACTACTAGATGACAATCGGGACCGACGGCTTAACATGCCTTCCGAAGCACGGAATCATCTTTATTATCAGGCAATCAGGTGATTCAAGCCTGCAATGTCCTAACCAAACTGGATACAACTATACAAAGTATGTTTCCCGTGGGAATCGAACCCACGACCGGGTCTACAGGCAAACGCCTTAACCACGAAGGTTGTTACGCGAAATGATGAGCGAGTGTGGCAGGCGTAAGATACCTGCTGGTGCTGGCGGTGGAGGAAGAGCGGCGTGCGCTGGCGTGGCGGTCGGCGGCGTGCGCGGCGTGCATGGCGCGGCGCCGGCGCTCCTCCTGCTCCAGAGACAGCCGCAGGATGCGCGCGCGCATCTCGCCCTCCTCGCAGATGTCTGCTCACAACCAACACGATTACATTCATTTTATTATTTCATGGCGCGCTTCGTGGCGCAGTGGTCAAATCGCCAGCCTGCGACAGGAGGGTGCCCAGGTTACGATCTTTTTCAAATTGACCTGGGTCTTGGATGTTTATCTATATAAGTATCTATTATAAAATATAGTATCGTTGAGTTCACAACTAACTGACTAACTCAATTTGTGTGATATGTCCCTATATATATTAATTTATTACTAGCATGTGGTACCAGGAGACTCAAAAACACCATTATAAAGGATACACATTCATAAGGGTTACACATTAAATCTGTTACAAAATTATTCCTGTAATACTTATTTGGGTGTTTAAAACCTGTTTTGCTCTTAACACTTATAAAAGCGTAACAGGTATAATATTTTCGGTAACCAACCTGTTAGAAAACTGTTTCTACATTTATCAATGGACGTGTTTACACAGTTCGTATCTATATAGACATTTTTCAGGAAAGTATGCGTGAGGTGTCGGATAGTTATGCCAATGTAAACCTTATTGACGGTACTGTAACAGTTAATAACACTTAGCAATGAACCGGTATTTTTGAAAACAGTTTGAAAGTTTTAAATTATTTCTGTTTTACTTTTAAAACAGACACAGTGTTCAAAACACTATTCGAAAACCGGTAAAGTCTCTGGTGGTACTATTGCTTATAGCGTACGATTTGTTCTTATAATGGCCCATAGATGGCGCCATAGGTTGTGTCACAACTTTGTATACACCATATTGTGACAAAAAAAGCACTATTCACAAAATATATCTAGCTATCTTTCACCTACGGCTCCCCCCGCCCTCATGTCGATCCCTCAGGAACAGTACTTTTCCCCGGGATAAAATGTGTCCTTCTCCGTAACCGAGACAACAGATATGCAAATTTTCATGACGCTCGGTTCAGTAGATAGGGTGTGAAGGCGTAACAAACAAACTCATATTCGCATTTATAATATTTGTTAGGATTCATCATCATTTCAGCCATAAAAAGTTTATTCTATCTAATATTATTATACTATCTAACTTGATATTCAAGTAATTAAATATTGATATTCAATTATTAATATTAAATAAAAATTAAAATAGTCATCATCGTCATTCATCAGCCGTAAGTAGTCCACTGCTGGACAAAGGCCTATCCCAAGGATTCTTGTTCCATGGGAGGATGTTGCTATATTCAATACGCTTGGCAGGCGGCTTGGCGAGCTGATAAAATGATATGCTGCAATCTAAAGCTGAGGAAGGAACTGGGAACACGCTCAGGTGAGAAGGATAAACAATAAGTATACTACTGTTGGCTACCCTACATGTGAGATGTGCGTGCGCGCACAGATTATATTGCATCTGCTTATGTTGTAAGTATCACCATCAATTAATTTTATAAAAAAAATTACAACTAACCTGCCGGCGTCTCGTCGTGTTTATTCCGCACGTTGAGATCAGCTCCATATTGCACTAATAACTCTAATACTTCTAGCTGTAACAAAAGATAAGAAAAATGTGAAAATATGGAGTAATAAGTTTGTTTTTCTATAAATTCGAGGGGGTTTGGAAAAAATCACCGACAGCGACATAGGACTATCGGCTTAGCGCCACCTGGCCGTCGGTGTCATTTGGAAAAGAATCTTGCTTGTCACAAATGGGGATGGCTAGGCTTATTTTTGCTGACTATTGCATGGTGATGACGTTAGCATTTTGTAATATAATCAAACATATTTTGTAAAAATTATACCAATGTTTAATTACGCTTGGGGTAAGGGGGCAAGAGCTCTCTTACTTTTCATGACAAGGGGGTTAAAAATATTGTTGACCAACCGTTCATGGAGCAATCGAGTGTTGGTAAACCGTTTCAGTTTCGTTAAAAATTGCCGATTGCTTACATAATACTTAAACGGTCCCTTGACATAACATAAAGCAGAGCTTATCACAGCATTACAAACCGGCAGCTGAAATAAATGTATGTAGATGTCTGTAGGCATCATGCGAAAAGCATCACTTGATGTATTTCATACACAGATATTTAAAAAAAAATCACCATTCCAATTATTAATCTAGAAGTCTAGATGAACACATACCATCATTTTTGTATTCGTGGCATGTTTGTAGTTATCGCGTTACCCAAACTAAAAAACCGGTTCCGTACCATTATCTTTAAGTTAAAAATTAATAAAAATACTCTTAAACTTTCGCGCTGCATATTTACTAAATGCATTAACGGGAATTTGCGCGAACACACCGTTTTCTCCGGTTGCACCGGCTGTGGTCACTTCAGTGAACACGGCCGGTGCAACCTGGTCGAAACGTATGAAGAAAAACTGTATGTTATACGCGCTAAATCCCGTTTATGCATTTAGTTAATTCAAATATTTTTCATAAATGATGTAACAATTTTTTTTTCTTTTCGCAAATAATCCTTTATCTGTGCTATAAGACGTTGCTTCGAACCAAATTTTATGACCTTTAGGTTTCGATTCCCTCACGCATGTCAAAATTTGCGGCATAAACGGCTGTATCTTTTGATTGCGATGGCTTAGAAGTTTGATTTTTTTACAGCTCCAAGGGACAGTAGACCTGAATATTGGATATGAATTTCAGCTTGATATCTCCACGCGTTCCTGAGAAAAGGGTCTTGACAGACAGACAGAAAACAAAGTGATCCCATAAGGGTTCCGTTTTTTTCCTTTTGAGGAACCCTAAAAACAAGTACTTTAATGCTTATATAATACATACATGTCCCCAGCACGCGGCGGCATGAACGGGCTGCCACATGTCATGGTCGACCACGTCGGTGGACGCGCGGTGTTCTAGTAGAAACTCCACCACCTTTATGTAGCCATTTGCTGACGCTATGTGTAGCTGAAAAATTAAAATAAATCTGTGATATATCATAGATATTACAAGTCTACAGGAATAGAGGCCTCATACGGCAGCACAAGCTCTGGCAAAGGCTCTGGTAAGCTTAGTTCCAAAAGCCATTGTTAGATGGCAGTTTTTCAAATATTAAAGAACACTAATACTGCCTTATTAAAATAAAATATAGCATATGCCACTCGGGGGCGGCATAAGCATTCTAACAATAGATGTTAAGTTCCTTCAGGCATTTAGGCTTTACGGTGAATTAAAGAACTTATTTACAATGATGAACTCGAAAATCAATAGCTGTTGTTTTGGCATTGTATGGTTTTAAAAATAATTTGTCCTACTAAAATAAGATTTATAACAGTAAGTCTGAACATAATTTATAAACTTCAAGTGCCAACTTACCAAAGTAGCACCCTGATTGTCCCTCGGCTCATCCAAGTCCATCCCCTCTTTGACCATCTCCGCCACATCCATCAGCATCCTCATCTCCGTGGCCGCCCGCGTCTCGTCTATCAGCCTCTGCGTCACTCCTCGCGCCGCCATCTCACTCTCAATGGCATCTAACGTCCGCTCCTCTTCACAGATATCGTATGGCATGTTCCCGTCTCCGTTCACCGCTAGTAGATTAGCGCCTCTTTGTATTAATATTCTCACTAGATTTAGGTTTCCACAAGTGGCGGCGGCGTGTAGTGGTGTCCATTTCTCGCTGTCTTCGGCGTTGACATTAGCTCCGTGGTCGAGGAGCAGCCGCATCATGGCTTCATTATTGTCTATGCAGCATTGGTGCAGCGCGGTGAGACCGTCCTCGTTGGTCGCGTCGGGAGTCACACCTCGGGCCAGCAGTCGGCGTACTGAAATAAAAAAATATAAATATTTCAACGATCATAATACCCATTTTACTGTAAATCAGCCGGCCCTGGGCTTTTATTAATAACTGAAGGAAAACCTATCAGAGTTCATCAGAGCTACAATCAGTATGACGGTGCGAATACAATATACATATACTGTAATTATATTGTATTCGATTTTGCTTACATCTTATTCTCTGAGTAAACGATTCATCGTAGTGGGGAACTGTCATTATATTTGAACACAGTGAATTGAGTCCATGATATTAAGACTTCGTCGGGGTAGGTCGTGTTCTGTGCTGTGTAGTTCCATTAAAGGAACTGGGCTAGTGCGCTAGTTATTTGTGTATCGCGAGATCATTATTAATCAGTTTTGGCAGATATGCTTTATTCGAAATACCATTGGGCATCTTTCTTAGATGCGTCGAGTTACTTATGTTGGCCTTAGTAATTCTATTTACGGAATTGTCATGATAACTCTTGTAGTGTCAAACCTGCGGATATTGGATGGAAGATACAAGTTCTTAATCAGGTTCAAGATAAACTGAGAATACTCTGATTGTGAAAACAGTGGAGGTTATTTGAGTAGTAAGAGATTATTTTGATTATGGGTCGTTATTCTCACATTGTAACGCCTTAGGGCATATTCTTTAGACATCTGCAGTTACTATCGTTTGTCTTGTGATTCCATTAACGACGTTGTGAATTCGTGAAGTGTGAGATTGATAGTGAATACTGCGATTTGTACTGGAATATTATGTTAGGAATTATTATTTCCTTATATTAGCAATATTCGAGACTGACTGTTTGACTGATTTGACAATAAATGACTGACGCATTCGCCAATGCTAAGCCGAGCCCATCCAGGGCGAATAAACCGAAGGCTGTATTCTCATAGGTGCGTGCGAACGCCGGGACCGCACCTTAACATCCCTTTTTTAATGACAGTTCTTGACACCTTTCCACGTCCTCAATAAAGGCTAAAGCGTCATGTCATTTTCCTCATGTTCCGACATGTAAATATATATTTACATACGGGCCATTTTGAATAAATGTGGGTTAGGCATCTGCCTTGTAAGGGACTAAAATAATACGATGTTATTATTTATACAGAATTTTATGGTAATCAAAACAACTTTTGACATTTTAATACGAATTGCCGGGCCGGCCAAACACTTTTGTCATCCAGAATTAGTCTTATAGGAAAAGTTGTTCATTTTAACACGCTGAATTGATGGTCCGAGGGACAACAGTGTTTACCCTTACCTTCATGAAAACATGAAAGGGTAAATTTACCATTAAACTTTTTGAAGAGGTAAAAACTGTGCGATAGAACCTTTAAAAACTAAAACAAACTAATGCTTTCCAATGCCAACCTAGAACAGGACCCAATTACGTTTTTGTTTCAAACATAATTCAAAAAAATTACAATTGACGCAATAATCGTTCAATAAACTAACGATATATTTTATTTTGATAACTAGCATAAGTTAAAATGAAATAGAAAGATTAAGTTGGAATAATAGGTATGCAAATTTGACACCCTGACAATGCGTTCACTTAAAAACATGTTATTATCATCTCCATGTCTTTGAAAACCACACAAAGAGCGAGCGAGTCAACGCTCTATTTGTCTATTTTGTCACCTCGTCGTAAAACTTCGTTCGTGACATAACACTTTGCTACGAATACGTATCAGCTCTTTGTCGTTTATTATTACCGTATCAATAACTGGAAGGGCTAACACGAGCTACTTAGCGGGCTCAAAATATAACAATATCAAACGTCTGTCACAATCTTAGAGATAGCAGAGGATCATATCATTATCATGAATATGTAAATTGTGTAGTTTGATGCCAATGAGAGAAATTATATTTTTAGAACATTACAATTGCCAATTTACATACAAGTACAGTAAAGACGTTGCAGTAAGGCGACGGCGCCTTATTATGTGTACATTTTCATCGACCGTCACTATTTTAATTTCAGTTCCCAGCTACTTGTAGTAGCTGGAAACTGCACAAGCTAAAATGGCTTTATCAACTGACTGACCCTAAATGAACAGATTGCACAGTAGTGATGTAAATAAAAAAATATGGGAGAGGAGTCTACTAGGACCTAGTAGAGATGTAGATCTGTTGTTCAGCAGTTGAGTCGTGATTGTGTAAGAAACATCCAAACCTAAAAGCATACAATAATCATAATATATATACTTAGTCGTAGGTTAGGATAATAAGCGACACCACATTTTTCTAGATATCAGAAAATAGGATTTTCTTTGAAGTCTCGCTAGACGGAAACTCACTTTAGAAAGGAAAGAGAAATCTTGCGTAAAGATACTAATAAATCTTCGTTTTTATCTCTTTGAACATACCTAATGTTTACATTATCGACCTCCGGCAAAAATAAATTATAATCGAGTTTTAAACTCCATCGGTGTTACATCGTAATATTTTTACGATTATTACTAAGACCACAAAATAAAATGGAAATCAGAAGTATATGTCTTCCGCAGACACAGAGGTAGGCTCACTTGTTAGACTGGTTTCCATGTGATGGATAGCAACAGAGGAAGAGCGAAGAAGTAAAGAAAATTACAAGGGATGACGATTACGGGACGGAAGGTATTCGCGCAGCGGAATTTAAGTAGGTTAAAATAGTTATTTCTTATAGATCATAATGTATAAGTGAACGTGTTTTTTTAGTTTTAAGTTAATGTACAGACATTCACATGTATCTGTTTCCAGTCTTTTTAAGGTCTGTTCATGTCACATCTTTCTAGCCCATTACCGTGAGGTTTGGTTGGTACGCTACAACAAAAAGTGCGTGGCTGTCACCACGGTGTCACAGACACATGTAATTATAAGCCGATGTCATTCATGACGCCTAGTTGCAGTATCCAAGAAGCTGTCTCTAGGAAACCTCAACTACACGTCATTGCTCGGAATAAAGACATCTAGTAGGTATAATTGGAAAGAAGTATAGCGGCGCCTCGCAGTCATATAACGTGTAACGGCTTTGCGAGAAAGGGTCAGTGTAGTCTTTTCTGTAGTTTCATTATTTGGTGGTGAATGCAGTCGCATCTTATCTTTACAGTTTTATCACAAATTATGGCGGGATTTTACGAGACGAACATTATCTGTGACCTGCAAATAGAATCCATAGATAGATCTTGTCCTGTTACTGATTGGCAGAGAACATTGTTACCTCACAAGTTGCTTTAGTGATATGAGACTATAACTAAATAATTTGTGGTTCTCGCACTGAAATTGTTGTATAGAATGGACAGGAAAGGTGAGACCACTTGTTGAGAAGGAATCAACAGTCCCATAGAGACAGTCCCCTATCGCGAGATTATCCATACTAATTTTATAAATGCGAAAGTCTCTTTTCACGCTTCAACCATTGAACCAATTTGGATGAAATTCGGTATGGAGGTAGTTTGAGGTCCGGGAAAGAACATAGGATATCTATCATTCCGGGTAATTTTAGTGTTCCCGAGGGATCGACACTAACGCTAGTAATAAATAAGAATTCAATATTGTATAAGGACAAATCACACAGATTGAGCAAGGCCACTGAAGTTGTGTAAACTTTTGTTGTGGAATAGTAACAACTATACTATATTTTATACATAGATATATATGTTATAGATAAACATCTAAGACCCAGGCTAATTAGAGAAATATCGTTTTCTATTGTGACCTTAAAGGGGGTCGAACTTATTTTGTGAACACTAGTTGTAGTAGAGGAACGCTACCGGCAATATTCATTTTTGCTAGTAGCATGAATGGACCGGCTCGTCCGGGAAAGTACCACATTCTCACAGAAAATCGACGTTTGAGTAGGAGCTTTACCGCTTCTATACTTCGGTCGGTGAGTGAGAAAGACGGAGGCCCATCCTTTCCCCATTTCGTCCCCTATGTCCTTTCCCAACTCCTTGGAAGGCCGGCAACGCTCCTGTTACACCCTGGTGTTACTGTTGTCCATGGGCAGGGCTGGTCGCTTACCATCAGGTGACTCGCTTGCTCGTTTGCCGCCCTATAATATAAAAACCCGGGACCCTGCGATTCAAAGGCACCGGTACTACTGATCCACAGGTCGCCAATTATTCAAGTCATCGATTATATTATGCGGGGCATAGGGAAAGGAATCTTCGTAAAGCTTGATTTTGTATAATATATTTTTTTTACCTGAAAGCAGAGAACGTTAATGGTAATATTACCACAGATAGTTAAATACTTACTACTATTACGAAATAGTAATGTAAATAATAATTATTAAAGTCCTGACATCAAAGTCACCTATTTCGAGTAAACCGCATTATATCCGATATTTGTGTATGATCCCACCAATCCAAATTTGGCCCAAAGCCGGAGTTGCTTATCATGCGTGAGCTACATTAACCGAGAAACATTCTAAACCAGCTCTCACGTTTCAATAGTACGCGTTAATTTTTCACGCGCAGTCAAAACAATAAGATGTTAATTTGCGTTAAATACGTAAATGGCCGCAGTTTAGAAAGTGAGTCTGTAAATTGCCTACGCATGTTTTAGACCATTGCAAAATTTTAATGGAACTGGTATACGATATTTTTCTGAAAACGACGCAATGACATACGACGTTAATTAAAAGTAGATTAGTCAAAATGTAAATTTTTATGACAATATTAATAGCTCGGTGCAAATTTTCATGACCTAGCTATTCTTCCACTTCTGCCAAACCTTCAGGTGGTTCACATAAAACACTACAAGAGTCAAATTTTCACGCACCTTTATCGATATCTTTCCTAGCGGCAGCCTCCAGCAGCATCACACTGGCATCAAAGTATATTTTTTTCTTGTAGCTCTACTCTATATCTACTTTCGCGCCCAACCCTTCCTCCGCTTCTGCTAGAACCTCAGCTGGTTCACAGCAAAACATAACAAGAATCAAATTTCTATGCACCTTTATCGATGTCGTTCCAAGCGGCAGCCTCCAACAGCATCACGCTGTCATTAAAGTATATGTTTCTCTTGTAGCTCTACTCTATCTCTACTATCGCGCTCAACCTTTCTTCCGCTTTTGCCAGAACTTCAACTGGCCCACAAGAAACACGAATCAAATTTCTACGCACCTTCATCGATGCCGTTTCAAGCGGCAGCCTCCAACTGCAGCATGCTGTCATTGAAGTATGTTTCTCTTGTAACTCTACTCTATCCCTTCTATCGCGTCCAACCTTTCTTCCGCTTTTGTCAGAACTTCAGCTGGTTCACAGAAAACACTACAAGAATCAATTTTCCACGCACCTTCATCGATGTCGTTCTTAGCGGCAGCCTCCAACAGCATCACGCTGTCATTAAAGTATATATTTCTCTTTTAGCTCTAATATACCTCTACTATCGCACCCAACCCTTCTTCCGCTTTTGTCAGAACTTCAGCTGGTTCACAGAAAACACTACAAGAATCAAATTTCCACGCACCTTCATCGATGTCGTTCCTAGCGGCAGCCTCCAACAGCATCACGCTGTCATTGAAGTATATATTCCTCTTGTTGCTCTTCTCTCTCTTTGACCGCGACCTCGCCCACTCCTTCTCCCGCTGCTGCCAGAACTTTAGCTGGTTCATACGCCGCCTGTAAAACGATGAATGAGAAATTATTGTAATGTTCAATCACACTTGTTTTCACATTATTCATACTTTGTCGGGATTTGAAAAGTAAACAAACATCTTTTCATGATCTGGTCATCTCTTGTTTGTCATTAAATAATAAGCTACATAAAGTTATTAATTACTAGTTGTAGTTGTAATGTGGCTATATTAGTAATCTTGATCTGGAAATACTACTATAAGGAATGATAGTATGAATGCAGACGCTAATAATATAAATGGAGCCTAGCCCTAGCTTTCTCCTTATCACACACTCATAAATAATCTAAAAGCTTGCAAATTTTTAGTTTGAATTGTAATTTCGTCTTTTAATTTCGATGTTCGAATTGCTTCGGGTATATTTTAAATAAGGTACGCAATTTAACAGTAGGGTAGCATTTTTTCAACGCAATGACCTAATGGGAAAACAAGCCAATAAAGCAACGCAATTTTCCCATTTTACGAGTCAACCCCGAGGGAGGCACACAAGCAAAATATCACTTTTCAATCTTACGTATACAATGAGAGTTTCATTTTGAAAAGATAAGATTTTCGAAGCTATATTTTGTGTTGCAATAATGTTGTGTTCGGATTTACATGGTAACCTGTCACTTACAATGTTTCGATTTGATATAGGCGAAATCAGAATTGATTTATTACAGTCAAGCACGTAAAGTTATTTGCAATATGATGTAGATCAATTAAAATTATGAAGTGAAATAAGGAAAACGCCCATTACATGATTACTTATTATTACGATATATAGGTTATATGTATAACGTATAATATTTATATAAGGTTTTATACATAACCCATAAGTCAATCGTAATTCTATGTATTACGATTGACTTCCAATTTTACGCACAGATTTTATCACTGATCACGTCTAGATTAATCATAAGTTATCGAACTTCAAATCGCACATTATTATTGAAAGTACAATAATTAAACCAAAAGATATACTATCACACTCTAAATTGATAAGAATTCTCTCATACTAATGACGTATAAATAATACGTATTCTATCACTTTTCACTGATTTCGGTTCCGAGCGTGTAGTTCCGACCTAGAGTCGGCCCACTCCAACTATGGGTTACGTATAAATCGACTGAAGGAATTCTCGTACAAAAGCGTTCCAAATAAGTAAAGGTGTCAGAAAGACCTTGGCAAAAATTCCAAATAGTTTAACAGCATAAATAGTTTGATATTCTGTAGTAACAACGTACCCCGGACTCTAAAGCACCACAGATGGGTGTACTCTGAGAGCACGTTTGAATCGTCACTTTTTACTCGTCTCGATTAGCGAAATGAATCTGCTTAAATAGAATACCTAAGTTAGGCATGCAGACGTGGAACATTGAATACAAACAAACATCCGAGAGGCACCCAAAATGAATGCAATCAACTTGTTTGTCTCAATAATGGAGAATTGATTGTTGTTTATGAAGACGCGAACGCGAATGGTACATTCCGTACATATGATAAATGGCTTAACTCACACGTCGTATAGTATATAGAGATGGGGTTTTTTTTTCAGGAACATTTTGAAGCATTAGGAATGATTTTTCTAAGTTATGACGCTTCGTACTACCATAGATTCACTTAATGCTTACTCATCATCGTCCTCCAGTATTTTAGAGGTATATTGCGTAGTGGACTATGCGTGCAAGAACTGGGTTACTGGACAACAAGGACTGTTCTACCTAAGTATACCAACAGAAAAAGAGAATTCAACTTGGTTGGTAAGGAAGAAATGAGCAATATTATAATAGATTTTGGTCTGGATCTGGCTGGCGGGGCGTCATCGGTTCATATTTATTTATGAACAATGTTGGCCAGGTCATCAACGTTTTGGATGAATTGGATGATATGAACACCTACGTGCCATGCAGCTCATGCCACATTGGACACTGCACGAACGATTTGAGGGCATATCTCACGTGGAGGTGATGTGAACTGGCCACCGAGATCATTAACCCTTAGACATTTCCTTGTGGGGTTTTCTTAAGTCGCCGGTCTATGCGAATAAGCAACACACAGCGGCCCTCAAGCCAACATTACCCATGCCAACGGTCAACTCAGCCTGATCTATGCGCTACAGTTTTCGATTAAATATAATGGAAGTTACACAGTCTCGTACAAAATGAAGCCCATAATAATGTCCCCAAATCAAAACATACATACTTTTAAACAACGACAAAAACTGTACATACTGAAAGTATAACTCCATCTTTGTTTTTTAGGGTTCCGTACCCAAAGGGTACAAACGGGACCCCATTAATTTCGCTCCACTGTCCGTCTGTCTGTCTGTCCGTCTGTCACCAGGCTGTTTCTCATGAACCGTGATAGTTAGATAGTTGAAATTTTTACAGATGATGTATTTCTGTTGCCGCTATAACAACAAATACTAAAAAATAGAATAACATAAATATTTAAGGGGGCTCCCATACAACAAACTTGTTTTTATTTTTGCTTGTTTTTGCTTGATTTTGATAACGGCAACAGGTAGACGCTTGAAATATTCACAAAATATTAAGTTATATATTCACTTAAAAAATAAATAATGAAATAAAAATAAAATTGATATTAAGCGGGGGCTCCCATACAACATACATGATTTTTCGCCGTTTTTATAGATAACTGTACGGAACCCTTCGTGCGCGAGTCCGACTCGCACTTGGCCGGTTTTTTTTTTCACATCTTTTCACTGTACCTTCGTCTTCGCGAGATGTGTGAGTGGTTTAATGTAAGAAATACATCATCTGTGAAAATTTCAACTGTCTAACTATAACGGTTCATGAAATAAAGCCTGGTGACAGACGGACAGACAAACAGACGGAAAGCGGAGCGATATTTATAGGGTCCTGTTTTTTACCCTTTGGGTACGGAACCCTAAAACGTGGTGCCGGCAGAAGTGAAAACTTGAACATTAACGTCACAGCAAGAGCAGGCATACATTTTCGCCGGGCGGTAAAAAGAGAGGGGCATATTATATTACTCCCTCTCCTACGCCGCGCCGGCGGGCGGTCTCAGGTTACGTGTCCGACTTACGAATTGTCGACCAGGTCACGTGTGCTGACGCGAGTTTAACATTTTTTACCCATTCCAAAAAGTGCAAAACAAAGCTAAAGAAGTTTTCACTTCAAATTTACTATCTCACATACATTTTGTTTTATATTTTGAAGATAGGAAGCGCTTAATGAAACATCCTGTATAAATAAAGAGAGACCCAAAATACATACAACGACTATAAATATTAATTATTACAAATTAAGTTGCAGAGAGGCATAAAAATCCCCTTCCACAGGTTAATTTTATGCAAGTTGCTAACTATAAAATAATATTGTTAGGAGAATATCCTTTTCCTTACTAATCTATATCTATACATATAATAAAACAGTAAAATTATTTTGTCTGTACATTTCGAATTAATGACTGAAATGGATAGAGGGACACTTAAAAAGAATAATAGAAAGCAAAAAAAATTTTTTGGAAATTCTTGTCTGTCTGTCTGTCTGTCTGTATGTATGATCACGATTATCTCCGAAAATACTGAACCGATTTACTTCAAACTTTCACCAATTGCTTTGTTTTAACTCAGTTTAACATTTAAAGTTTGTTTTATCAAAATCGGTTCATTAAAAAAAAAGTTATCGTCATTTGAATGAACTCAAGGCATGAGTTTGCCTGCAAACATATAGCAAAAATAAAATAAAATAATAAGTGAAATAAGAAAATTAAAATCCAAAGTCAATTCATCATCATTATACGACAGCATTATACCTATCCATACTATCCATAGTAATCCATACTAAAAAAAAAAAGAAGCTGACTGACATATCAACGCAGGGCCTAAACTATAAGGGTTAGGAACTTGAAATTTTGCACAGGGGTTCCTTTTATAACGTAGGGGAGCACTAAGAAAGGATTTTTGGAAATTCATCTCTTTAGGGGGAAAAACGGGTTGCAAAGTTAGTATGACACTTTGTTGTTTTTGAAGTTATTTGAATGAAATTCAGCATGAAGGTTCTTTACTGAAAGGTATGAAACACGAGTAAAATATTTTACTCAAAAATCATCCCTTAAGAGGGTAAAATAGGGGTGCAAAGTAAGCATGAAACTTTGCCATTTTTGAAGTTAGTCGAATGAAATTCAGCATGAAGGTTCTTTACTAAAAGGCATGAAACATGAGTAAAATATTTTTCTCAAAAATCATCCCTTAAGGGGATAAAACGGGGATGCAAAGTTACTATAAAACTTTCCGTTTTTGAAGTTATTCAATTGAAATTCAATATTAAGGTGTTTCATTGAAAGTAATAAACTAATGTATTCCGGGTAATTCTACTGTTCCTGAGAAATCGACACTTACGCGGGCGGAGCCGCGGGCCAAAGGCAAACCTGACTTATATATCAACGCACAGCCGAAACTACTGTGCGCAGAAACTTGAAATTTGGCACAGGGATTCTTTTTATGATGTAAATGAGCACTAAGAAAGGAGTTTTAGAAAATCAAAGGGGTTGAAGTTTTATGGACTTTTCTCATTTCTAGACTTAGAAGTTTGAAAGTAGGTACGCAAGTTCGCAATTAAAATTAAAAAGATCTGTTTAGGTGAACCAGACAACATTCTCACTTAAAGGGGTAAATAGGGGGTAAAGTCTGTATGGAATTTTTCCATTTCTAGACTTAGAGGTGTGAAAATAAGTATATACGTTGTTGGTTACAATTAAAAAAGATCTGTGTAGGTGAAATGTACAAAATTTCCCCCTTAAGGGATAAAGGGAGGGGGGGGGGGGGATTGTATGGAAATTTTCTCATTTCTGGACGTAGAAGTATAAAAATGAGTATATATGTTTACATTACAATTAAAAAGATCTGTGTAGTTAAAATGGTCGAAATTTCCCCTTGAAGGGGTAGAATAGGTGGGGTAAAGTTTGTATGGTTTTTTTTTATTTACTTAGAAATATGACAATAAGAAGTTCTCCATTACAATAAAAAAATATCTGTGTAGGTGAAATGGGCAAAATCCCCTCCTTAAGGGCTAAAGATCTATGCAGGTGAAATGTATTAAATTCCCCCTTAAGGGGAAAAAGCAAAGGGGCAGGGGTTTGTATGGATTTTTTATCATTTCTACTGTTCCCAAGGGAACGACATTAACGCGGGCGGAGCCGCGGGCAACAGCTAGTCCTTACTAATATTATAAATGCGAAAGTGAGTTTGTTTGTTTGTTTATTTGTTTATTTGTTTGTTTGTTTATTTGTTTGTTTGTTTGTTTGTTACGCTTTCACGCCGTAACTACTGAACCGATCATCATGAAATTTTGCATACAAGTTCTCTGGAGTGCGAAGAAGGATATAGGCTACCTTTTATCCCGGGGAAAAGTACTATTCCCGAGGGCTCGACATTGACGCGGGTGGAGCCGCGGGCGAAAGCTAGTATTATAAATGCGAAAGTGAGTTTGTTTGTTTGTTACGCTTTCACGTCGTAACTACTGAACCGATCATTATGAAATTTTGCATACAAGTTTTCTGGAGTACGGTGAAGGACATAGGCTACCTTTTATCCCTGTAAAGGGTACTTATCCCGAGGGATCGACATTGACGCGGGCGGAGCCGCGGGCGAAAGCTAGTTTATTTATATTGCTAGAAATAGTCAGTAACAGTCTATTGCTACGTATATCTATTTTTAACATTCACCAAGGTGTTAATCTTATTTATTATAACAAATCGAATAATAATCTTGTAAATCATGTAGGTACATAATGATCGCCATAATCAAAGTATGAGCGTGGGCCACGCTCACTCTAATAACTAAAGTAAATTAGCCAAAAGTATATACTTGCTACTAACATTACCATAATATCATAGAATATTATTCAGATAATATACGAACACTACAAGTTTCTTATCAAGCAAAGTGATTTATATTTGCACACGTGGATTGGCTAAAATGCGTTTACAATATTAGTTAGGGTTTTCAGAATCGATTTTTCCCTAGGTGGTGACAGCAGCTGTCAAAATCCATCAATCATGTTTATTCATCCTTTTTATGGTTGGTGGATTTTGACAGTTAAAAATACCTTGCTACCTAGAATACCCTACCCTACAGTGCCACCTAGAATACCGCGTATGCACGAAAGACAGACGAATTCTACTATCTACTCTCATCCATGCAAGTTTGCACACTACTGCACCCTCGGCTTTAGCGCTGTAGCGCCAGGGTTCCGCAATTAAGCAAGGCTGATAGGCTAGTTTAGTCAAGACGTAGGTATTTGGCAATTTTTTTGTAGCTGGCCGCCCTTAAAACACCAAGTTTTAGTTAGGTATATTTTTGAACGTCCATTTAACACATTCTTTAAGTCTTTTTCTTAAATTAATGTAGGTGCATTAAACGATTGTAGTTCCAATTATTTTCCATATAAAAACAAAACATAATAATGCACATGTCACATGCGAGTTTTCATCGCAATTTATGATTTGCATTTCAATGGTGGAATGATTTATAGGTTGACATTGTAAACATCCCGCCCACACGCAGACAGGCACGTGAAATCCATTAGCTAAATCATGGCTAATTCATTTGAAATTGCTCAGTAGATATGTTAGTGTAATACAGCGCACAACCAAGTATATAAGAAACTGGCTTTCTCCCCGCAATTTCATCCGCTTAAAATATTTTTGTCCAAGCTGAACAGGAGAGGCTTCGCTCGCGCTTAGCACTCGATAGTTCAGAAAATAGATACCTGTATGATTCAGCTAATTATGTTATAAACTTGTGTCGTGGGATACTAACTCAACAATACTATATTTTATTAAAGATAATTTTCATTACCTTTTCCAGCTTGACTTGCCGGCCTATTTGCTAACACAGTGTACAACGTTTTTATAGTCACTACAAAATACATTGCGGCGTTCATATGACTGACTTTTTTTATTTAAGATATGCAAAACGTAATGTATTTAGAATGTACAAACTAGTATCAAAACGTTGTATACTTAGCAAATAGGCCGGCTGGCCGGATCGAACCCGGGACTCAGCGATTTAAAGGCACTCGCGGTATCACTGAGCTACAGAGGTCGACAACTATTTTTGTTTAAAACAATTTTTTGTCAACCTGTTGGGAGCCGGTTTATCATATGGCTTATCTGATAAAACTCGGTTTTTTATGAGTTTGACCCTCAAGCAAACCTTACCTTGTTAGTAAGGTATGAAAGACGTTTTATAGACCCATCGCAACCTGTAATTAGTTTTCACCGCCCCATTTCCATCAGGTCCACGTCATTTAAATCTGCATATTTGTTCAACTCGACGGAAATTTATTCCAGACTCCTCGCCGTGCAGCTGCGATGGCCCAAAATTTGAATATAGTGAGATGCATGTCTCAGCTCTAGCGGATACTATTTTATTTCTTTGTAAGTTTCCGTACACAAAGAAGGGTTCCACAACTATGGCATAAGTACGAATAACATATTGTTTCTCACACAGTAATTTCAAAGTTTTTTAGAGTCATCGCATCCTATCACATTCTCTTCCGTCGCCCCGATTCCGTCAGTTCGTGTCATTTAAATCTGCATATTTATTCAGCTTGAAGGAAATTAATTCCAGACTCCTCGACGTGCAGCTGCGATGACGTAAAATATGAATGAAAATGGAGACATGCAAGTCTCGGCTTTAGCTGAAATAATATTATTTGTTTTTCAGATCCCTACCCAAAGAGGGTTCCACAGCTATGGCATAAGTAACATATTGTTGCCCAAGATTGTTGCCTAGACAGTAGTTTCAAAGTTTTTGATGTTATCGCAGACTGTATTTCACTTCCGCCGACCAAATTCCGTCAGTTCGCGTTATTTAAATCTGAACAGTTGTTCAACTCTACGGAAATTGATTCCAGCCAGGCTCCTCGTCGTGCAGCTGCAATGACGCGAACAATTAATGAAAATGGAGGCCTGCAAGTCTCGGCTTTAGCTGATAGAAGTTAGTTCTAAGCTCTCTGTACTAAAATTTCATGCCTCTTTGTACAGCATGAAGTCTGATTTTTTTTTTGATTGAAAACGTTACGTTATATGTGAGGTACCTATAGACATGCCGACGAGCCCACATAGGATGGTGGTAACTGAAGACAGAGTTATAAAATCCTACTTCACAGAGGAAATAGGAAAAAATATTATCTATTGATTGAGTTCCAGCTCGAGTAGAGGCAAGCGCTAGTAACAAGATTTTGTAGGTATTTTACTCCGCAGTAGGTAGGCACCAAGCCTACGTACTGCGGGCGGAGTAACCAAGGGGGGGGGGGGGGGGTCACTTTTTCTCCATGATTAATATACATATCCATACCAAATTACAACTTTCTAGTACTTATAGTCTATATAAAACAGCGGACGGACAGACATAGCGAAAATATAAGGCTTCCTTGTTTACTACGGAACCCTAAAAAGGGTTCCCTCAATAAAGACGCGTTTTTATTTTCGTTATAATCATAATGATATGGAATATGGAACTCTCTTCGTTAACCAGTCCGACCCGAACTTAGCCGGTTTCTCTAAAACAATATTGACAAGTGTCGTACCCAACTAAATGTTTAATATTGAAGTCTCCCGCTTAATCTTGTTTCCCACTTTGGGGGTACCATAGTTTACAGTAATCAATTTATTGCGGCATGAATTGCGATGAAGCATAAAATCATTACTCTGGTTCTATGTTGAGGTGGGTCGATAGTAGTTCAAACTAAAGTGGGAAATTAAGGCGCCATTTCGCCTTGCACCTCGATGACGTAAGCTGTAATATGAGTCTAGCTAAGGTCTACATATTATCTCTGTATGTAATAAGTAAGCAATTATATATACATACAATTTACATGTATAACAGTTAATGCTTTGCAATCAAAGTCAATGGAGAGAATGTACTATATAATAAATAAATAAATAACTTAGTTACCGTTGTTATACTTTAGATGTCAAATGTACAAGGCTTTTCATATAATTTCAAAAATCACTGAAATCCTTTTCATTAAATAAAAACTATGAATAAATAACATTAAATGGACAACACCAAACGGCCCACGGTATATTTAAAACTAAAATTGTAGGATACTTACATTACATTTTGCATTTATACTTATTGATATGTATGAAAAAGAAAAAAAAAGAAAAACCACTCTGCCACTCGTTACGATGATTTATTTTTAAATTCCCATTTCAAACAATTTACTCAAAAAAATAGCAAGTGTAAAATAGTAACTGAAGTGTAAAATAGTAACTGAAGTGTAGTTACCCTTCCATGTAAAAACATGGAAGGGCCCTATTTTGTTTTAATTATTTATTACTTATAACATAGCGAAAGTAATCCAAGATCACAGACTCGAAAGCATCCTTAAAACATTTTCAATTTGTTGCGTTACATATCAACTTCAACATTCTGCCAAATTGAAGCATCTCGTAAAATTCTATGCGTAAAATGGTTCAAACTTAAATGGAAAATAAAGGTACCTTGCATTATAACTCCCAATGACGTAGGTAAGCTACGAGTATGACGGAATAGAGCTGCATATGTGTACCCAGCTGATAGCGAACACTTAAATGAAACGGAGTGCTTTGTCTAGTTGATGGTGTTGATACAACAGACTAATTTAATATATTGCATTCAACCTCTGGTTTCTCACGTTAACAAATATTTCAAGATTATTTCAGTGGATAAAAAAATATATTTACTGTAAGTTATTTATAAATAAAATAACTAACAGTAAATACATTTTTTAATTCAAATATTTGTTTCTTTTCACCTGTTTTTACCCTACTGGTTGGGCTGGCAAAATCTCCTTAATTTCTCCAAGAGTAGGGTCTATATACTAATAGATAATTTTGAATATACCAGCTTTCTTTGCTATTTCTCCTATCGTAATAATTCAAATAATGTACATAATTATTGACATCGGCTGTTAAAGCTGACGACTTAAGGCGCTGTGCATCACAAGAATACCGTAAAACGTCTATTTTTTCGTCGCGCAGTTAGCCTTATTTTCCATGGAATACTAGCATGAAAAAAATATGAAGTACAGTTCAAAGATCAAAATAAATGGATACATCAAAATATTTTCAAAAAAGTAATTAAAATCTAGCAAAATAAAATAGCAAAAATGCTATACCCAGAAAAAGTTTCGTCGCGAATTACTTAATATTTTCAGCGACAACTACCAACTTTTTTAAGACTATAAAAAGTATAACTAAATAAGCCAGATGGATACCTAAAAACAATACAATATTTGGCTATAATTATTGAATTATTAAATTAAAAGTGAAAATTAACACGGAAATGGCCGACACGGGTTTGAAATGAGACTAGGGACAGGCCAACCGGTATCGCTGCTTTCAGCCGCTACAAAGGGTTAAGGGATACAGCGCCTTAAATAAAAATCTCAACTATAGTTGTTTACAAAGCATTCAACTAACCACATTATCATGTTATGAACAATTTTAAAGACTACATAATAAATTTAAAGTTAAAAAGAACACCGCATATTTCATAAAAAACAATGTAATTTAAACCTATGGTTTATATCTCTATTATTTTAAGTTCGACTTACCTATGTGAAACTGGGGCATGTTCTAGTTCTAATTTCCATAAACGAAGCCACACATAAGCCAGTTTAACATTGATCTACAAAGAATTAGCAGGACTTGTTTTGTTCGTAATGTGGATTGAAGTCAGACTTTCAAACAAGTGTCGAGTCTATCGTTTATTATTGCTGGGCAGGTATTTCTCATCAGAAGTAAATAACGTTTCCGAGAGGCAATAGAAAGAAACTGTTCCGAGTTAAGACCTGCTTTAAGAGATAGCAACTTTTGCAAAATTACGCCAAAAGAAGTAATGGAAAGGAAACCTGAGGGTGCCTGAGGGGCATTTTCATAAATAAATCTATATTACTATAAAACTGTTGTTTAAACAAACACTACAGCATATGTAGTATATTTTCATGTGCGTAAGATTTGTTTCATACTCATCACATAGATGGCTCTATAAGTTTAACAAATACGTATCCACTAATTATGAGAAAAAAAAAACAGTATTCACGAAAATATATCTCACTTAAGATGAAAAAAAGATTAATTCGGCTTATATTAAAAAATATTTTTAATTGGTTTTACCAAGTTTAGGCCATCTAGTGATGGGTAGAAAAGGCTGTCACTAATCCACAGCAGCGCACTCACCGTCATCCATAGGCAGTTAGTGGAACTTACTGTCACGGCCTGCTGGCATATTCTATACGTCAATTTTATCATCTTCGTTATTGAAATATAACTAAGCTCCTTCGGTATTGAAATCTAACTAAGATTGCACAATTTCTGAACTATATTATTTACGAGTACATCTTACATTAACATTACCAAAGTTTTTGCGGTAATTAGTGGTTTTCCTACGCAAAATCTTATAAAATAATGATATATAACATATTATAAAAAAATACAAATGTATGTAATTGTACTGGTAAGAGAATAAAATGATGGGTGTGTAGTTTCGCTGGTCTAAGCGCATCGGAACATCGACCATAATTTCCCCAATTTAACTTTTGTTTCGCGCTCGGTCCCAATGGGACTTTTTTTCTTAACGGTCAACAGTCATGCAATCGTAAAAAGTGAAAACATGATTTCGTTGTATACACCTACCGGCAGCTTATTATTATTTCATTACGCGGATTGCGACCGGGTTTATAAAGTTGCAACCTTTTTACGACTTGCAGTATCAGTTGAAAACAATCAAGACTTGAATTCTTTACTAACCGTGAAGCACGTAGAATAAAAAATGTAGAAATCATATTAATTATCTGGAACAAATCAGTCGTTCACTACACACTAGTAACAATACACTAGTAACAATACCGATATTTTGGTCCTAAAATTTGGATATTCTGTTGCAACGCTTTTTCAGCGAATGCGATCGATTTAAGTAAAACTTACATAGTATCATTTCTTTTTCCCTTGCGGTGTAGAAAGAGCCTAAGTCTAAAAGATCTGAAGGCCACATTTAGCATGTTGGTGGTCATAAGGTGAAAAGCGAAATCGAAATAGTGATGGGTTGCTAGCCGCATCGCCTATTAACTTTATGATTCCTCAGATTTATGCCCATTCCCTCGATCGGCAGCTAAGGAAGAGAAGCAGCTGGTACATTCTACGTCTTTTCTTTTCTCCCAGATCACCATGAAAGATAAAGAAATACAAGTAAAACTTAAATTTCGCGCTGCAAAACATTGTGGACATCTGCATGTAGCCCCAGTCAAAATTAATGCAAATAAAGTGCAGAGTTTGCATTAATTCCCAACCAGCTGGATTTTTGTATAGGTCAATCATTATTTCAGTACGTTATCTATTGAAGGTGGCATTCAAGATACATGAAGCCGATAGCGACGATGCTACAAGGATTGACACTTTGACAGCCTTCCATTAACTCTCTCTTATTTAATTTTTAGCTACATATTCACATAAAAACCTATCGTTAATAAAAATAAAAATTACATCTTTTTTCTAGGTGTTTGCTATTGACTATGATGTCAAGCTTTCAAATCTATGCCAATGCCAGCCATATGGCAATAGCAGCAGAGATTAAGCTTAACATACCTATAGACATATGGACTAAAATCAATTTGATTTGGTATATTTTGTGCTGAGTTGTGACATATAAAAACTTGAATCAAGTAAAAATACTACAAGTCGAGAGTAAAAGTTACTTATAAACGGAACTGCATGCTTTGTGGCCCTAACCTTTAGGGTCTATACATTTACTGGGCAACATTCGCAGATGGAGGCCGCCACTTGGTATTTAGCGTTCACACCAGTAGGTCAGTAGGCTAAGACTAATGACATCTACGTAAACAATCGGACACTTATGAAAACTAGTTGGACTTTGCCGAGCCTTCTTTAGCTCGTGATATAAAACTGGTGTAAATAGTAACGACTTATTATGATATTTAAAAGATATTTAAGTAATATGGTCGAACAGAATTTTTTTATAGCTTCATTTTGCGGAATTTGATTTCATGGGAAATAAGAATATTAACAATACTCCGAATTCCAGAAACTTCATTAGGCTTAAGACTAATGATATTTAAGTAAACGAAAGCTTTCTTGGACACTTGCGGAAACGCGTTAGACATTGCCTTCGCTTAGCTTGATATAATGTTCCAGAGTGTTGTTCTACGAACAGTTGATTTCTCGGGTATTTTGGGTACATTCCCGATCTAGCCAAAATAAAGAGCCATCGTTTATCCTGGTATAGCCATGTAGAGGGGAGAGATGCCGATCATCTGGCTAAAACAATGCACCACGTCAATGTGACAAAATAAAAAGGAAAGGGAAGTCGTGAAGGGAATGTATGAGCAATGACATGTAAGAACGGGGAGCTAGTGTAGTGCCCAGTGACGTGCACAGACATTTATCATAGGGTAGACATAATTATAAAACTTACCTTACAAACATACCACCTATATACCTTACCTTACTATACGGCTAGTTATCTACAATTCGTTTAATATTATGATAGTCTTTCGATCTTCGACCGCAAAAGTATTCAAAACAAGCGAAAGATAAGAGATATGATTACAACCTGCGAGCCACGTACACGTATCATACGGTTTAAGATTAAACTTTAGAATAACTAACCATAACTAACCGGTTACCTATTTGATTTGTTCAAAAGCGTGTTCACAAAACAGTTTAATATTTCGATTTCGGCATGCAAACACTAAGCGACACAACTTTCACATGAAAATATGTATGTATGTATGTATGTAAACTCTTTATTGCACACAAAAAAAAGTAAGTAACAAAGGCAATTCTTTAAAACTAAAGAAGTACAATGGCGGACTTATCCCAATAAGGGATTTCTTCCAGTCAACCGGCATTCGAGAAGATAGGTAAGAAGGCTACAGGGTAGTGTAACAATTATGTACAATATTAAACAAATTGCGAAAATACTTAATTTCTAACTAAACCAACAACATCTATAACTTATATAAAATCTTATCTAAAATACATGAATAAATAAACAAATATATAGGTATATATATATATATAAATTAAATTAATATAATATGCTCAAATGTCAAACGAATCAGTGTACATTTTTTTAACACAGCGCTTAAAAGAGTTAATGGAAGTGGACAACTTTACATCTAATGGAAGTGTATTCCAAAGCTGGGCAGCCAGCACAGTGAATGACCTACCGTATGCTCGCGATGTGTGAGGGGGTATAATTAACTTGGAATTGTTACTAGCCCGTAGACGACTATCAATTTCACGAAATGAGAATCTCTCGCGTAGGTAGTTCGGAAAAGAGGGATTAAAAAGGATATTAAATAACAAGGAGAGGATGTGAACATTACGTCGAAATCTGATCGGAAGCCAATCCAGCCGACGACGAAACTCCGAGACATGGTCGAATTTGCGTAAACCGAAAATAAAACGTATACCTTGATTTTGCAAGCGTTCCAGTTTGTCCAATTGCTCCTCAGTGACATCTAGGTAAGATACATCGGCATAGTCCAGAAGGGGAATGAGGAGTGATTGTGCAAGGAGAATCTTAGTTCTGGTCGGTAAGAAATTCTGTAAACGACGAAGTGAATGTAAGGAGGCATACGTCTTACGGCCGATCTCGTTGATTTGCGGAACCCAAGAAAGAGTCTGATCAATAATGATCCCTAAGTTACTGACTGAAGAAGAGAAAGGAATGATGTTATTGTCCAGGACTACATTAGGGACCATCATGTCATTGACCTTTGTAATATAGTAAGAACTTCCAATGATTATAGCTTGGGATTTAGCTGCATTGACGACCAGGACAAAATCTCGGGACCATTGAGCAATTTTGGTGAGATCAGAGTTGATAGTGTTAATTGCTACACTGAGGTTATCCAAAGAAGATGCAGTATATATTTGCAAATCATCCGCATAGAGGTGAAAATTTGAAGAAAGGGATGTCGTAATGCCGTCAATAAAAATAGAAAAAAGGATAGGAGACAGAATTCCACCTTGAGGAACGCCAGCAGAGAGATCTTCCCAGTCAGAGCGACTGTCGTTGAGCTTAACTAACTGACGGCGTCCAGTCAGGTAAGAGCGGAACCAAGAAAGAGAGTTAATTGAGAAATTTAATATACGCATTTTTCCAATCAGAATGTCAAAATCTACTGAATTAAAAGCGCTTGTGAAATCAAGGAGGGCAAGTGCAGTTAAATTTCTGTTCTCAATATTAGCCCGGATATCGTCTGTGATTTTGACCAGAGCAGACATAGTGCTATGACCACGTTTGAATCCGGACTGGAAAGAGGTAAGAAGGTTATAACGCAAGAGATGTTTCGTTACCTGCTGATTGACGTGATGCTCAAGGACTTTGGAGAGCAAAGGTAGGATGGATATGGGACGGAAATGGGAAGGACAAGATGGGTTAGGATTTTTCGGGAGAGGAATAATGTGGCCGTATTTCCAGGAGGTGGGGAAAATACCAGTAGCGATGGAGCAGTTTACTATATCCGAGATGTACGGGGCAACCAATGACACGATAGGTTTGATCATATCGAGAGATATGTTGTCATTGCCAACTGCACTTGTTTTTAACTTTTTAATAATTACAATAACTTCATCACCAGATATTTTACTTAAGCAGAATAAGGGAGCATCTCGAGTAGATTGAGCATCGAGGCTTTTTAATGTATTCTGCTTAACACCCGGGGCAAAACCAGCAGGAGATTGACAAAAATATCTATTTAGCTCCTTTACATCCATACCGAAAACATTTTCCGAGCTCTGTTTACCTAAACCCAGGCTTTTCAAGAACATCCACAATTTTTGAGGGCGACAGTCTTCAACTCGTGATGCGATATATTTGCGTTTGGCTTCGCGACATTTTTTTATTACATAAGTTGCGGAGAGTGATGTAGGATACACGGTTATCGTCCGACGGGCATTGACGCAATCTTAACTTTGCCCTGTCCCTTCTGGCCATGAAGCTTTTAATTTCCGAGGAAAGCCACGGAGCAGGAGAATGTTTAATGCGAACCGAACGAAAAGGGGCATGTTTATCAAAGAGGCCGTTAATTATGGTGTTAAAGTTCTCAACCTTTTTGTCCACATCAGAGACCGTAAGTACAGAGTTCCAGTCTGCTTTAGCAAAATCCGCTTTGAAAAGAACCTCATTAATGGACGAAAAATTTCGAGATGTAATGAATTTATGTTTCTGTTTTGGAGGACGCAACTTAAACGAAGCATAAATAAGGTCATGAGCAGAAAACCCAGCCGCATTAAATTGTCCGTGGATAGAAACGAGATTTGGGGAAGAAGTGATGATTAAATCAAGAAGGGAAGGAGGTCCATTATGGGGGAAATGTGTGGCTGAGAGAGGGAGTATACTCAAATCCAAGGAATGCACTAAGGATAGAAGTGATTTTGAACGATAGTCATTCTTGATGAGACAGGTATTGAAGTCTCCCATAATTATTAAATGTTCATATTGATTGCGAAAATCAGCCAACAGAGACTCGAAGGAATTAAAATAGTTGATATGGAGAGATGGGCTATAATAAACCCCAAGAAGGATTTTAGAATGGTTAAGAGATACATTAAGGAAAAGATGTTCGGGAGTTTCGAAGCAAGAAGGGGATTGCGATACGATTTGACAAGGAATGTCACTACGTAGATAAATTGCTACTCCACCACATCGAACCATTTTGGGAATACCACTGGTGGTAGTTAAGTACGTTCTGTCATTTCTTATAAGTCTATAGCCAGGGAGAGGAAACAAAGTAGAAGGAAGAGAGGGTTTTAAAAAACTTTCTGATATTAATATTGCATGAATACGAGAGTTGGAGAAGTTAGACAGTAATTCATTATAGTGATCTGGGACACTTTGGGCGTTTATGTGAACAACGTTGAAGTTTCTTGCCAGAGAAGAAAAGGTAACGCTTAAATTCTCGGTCAATGAGGGCAGATCATTGCTTTCAGCGCTCAAAAGACTCACTGATGATGAAGATAATGAAAAATATTCATTATCAGAATTATAACTAAGTACGTCAGACATTGAGCATATACATATATATATATATATATATATATATAAAATTAACGCTAAAATAAAATATGATTAGCAGAACTATATCTAAACTTAATTATTAACTTTAATCAATTTGCATACGATTGGAATACTTGCCAGACCACATTTAAAAGAAAATATAAGTAACACACACAAAATATACTTAACATGTCTGTTAACAAAAAAAAAATCAGAAGCAGTCGGTTCTTGTAAATATATGAAAGTAGGTACTAGAAAACATTTAGAAGGAGAGAGCGAGCAACAATAACAGGTTGAGAGAGAGTGAGAAAAAAAAAAAAAATTATAGTGTTAACAAAATGAAAAAAAAAATTGGAGTAAGAGATCTACTCTTACTCCAATTTTTTTGTAATCTCCTAATAATAGTAGGTACTTAATAGACATAAAACATACATAATAAATACACAGAACAGTAAAGTAGCCAATATCGTTAGGTATCTAACTAATGTACCTGGTCATTGTCATGCAGCTATCGAAGTCTAAGGGCCCTACGCATCACCCATCCCAACCCAACCTATCACACGTGCCTCCTTTCCCACGAGCGATACCGTCGGTACAGGACTTTAGAAAACCATAAAAAAATAAAAATATTCGTCGTTTCAAAAATAGCACCCTTCATCCACGCGTAATAAGGCTAGGCGAGATGGATGATACGTAAGGCACCTAGGCTAGTAGTAAGACGAGAAAAAAAAAAAAAGTCATTGTCAAAATTAATGTCAAATCTGACATGACAAGTCATAAATCAAAACGTAACCTGCAAGTTGTTTTATATTCGATAAGCAAAAATAAAATGAAGAATTTGGAATTCTAAAAGCTTATTGCAGAGTACCGTACATAAGCTTTATTAATATACCCACCGAAAACATAACAACCAACAAGAACCGACCTAAAAGAAAATAATGGAACCTAGTAGCAAGGCCTATTTCTTTGAAGATTTCGCTTGAAGACGGGCACTACGGGGTTTATGCGCCGGATTAATAGAACCGGCCGCGTCAGGTGCCTGCTGCTGACGAGATTCGACGGCCGCCATCTCATCTGTGATAACCCGCAATTCTGCCATCGAAGTTATCTTCCGCTTTAAGCCTTTAGCTGTGACGGCTACAATTTTTCCGTCGCTAGTCCAACAGCCTTTAACACCTAGAGCCTTCCGCGCCTCAACAAACACAGCATGTCTTGGAGCAGTCAAAAATTCAGAGAACGTCAAGCCACTGCCTTTTAATAGTTTCTTTGCTGCCCATATATCCTGTCTTGTTTGAAGACTCACACACCGGATAACTATAGGACGAGGCTTATCTGTTTTGGTGGTCCTACCCATCCGCCAACATGCAGAAAATGAACTATGAGGAATGGAAAGGTGCAGTTTCTCATGACAGATTTTCTGGAGGGTCTCAGCAATGTCCTCCTCCTTATCTTCAACTAGTCCATGTAGGAGTAATATGTTGGAGCGTGACCTCATCTCAAACTCATCCAGAGAGAAAACTACGAGCTCCAACTGCCTACTGAGATCAGTGACTGCCTTCCAGATAGAAGTTTTAAATGCTTGGTACTCACTGTGTAGTACTGTAGTGCTTGTGGTGGTACCTTGACTGCTGAGAGACTCTTCGAAAGATGACATTTTGGCTGCAAACATATCCTTCATCTCATTCATGTTCTTGGTGAGCAGTGCGAGTGTGTCCATTGTGATGACTATATATTGTGTTAAAAATATGTGATAGGAGTGTTGTAAAAATTATCTGGCAAGTACTACTAGTTATTCATCTATATCATAAGCAAATAAAATAATACTTTTAATACAAATAATGATTTTTGAAATTTAAATTTATGAGAGCACACTTGAAGACGTGTCAAATGTGAAAATATTTTTGTCACAAATGAAATTTAGCTGATAAAGCATTTAATTTTAAAATAAAACTTTCCTATTGGATTGTTTGTAAACACGATAATCAATGATATGATATTGTTTATGACATTGACATAAGTATGAAAAATATCTATAATGACATTGACAGGTGACGATGACATTAACATCGCGCGCGGCAGCCAATAGAAACCTCGGAGACAGTGTCTCAAATTCACACACACAGCGCCAATTTGCTTTGCATGTGTGAGCCGATGAAAGATGTTTACTTGTACTACTACAAAAGCGATTTCATATCGGTGTATAATAATTTTCCATGTGTGCGTGAATAGTCAGACCTTTGAAATTTTGTCTTACGGACCGCGGCCGCAGCGCGGTACTTGAACAAAATCGACTATAAAGTATTTGCTAGCACAATTTTGCAGGCGCACCGAATTAAATTACTTTTTGTAAGAAAAAAAAATTGTATTTATTTGGCGACTGCAGGGTAGACAGTGTCTAACAGTCTATATGGACTGCACGTCACTGGTAGTGCCGATATAGTGGAAAATAGAAAAATTTAGAGAGAGTTGACATATAGGGAAAATCTGTTTGCCAGATACCGGGTAGGCTGAAGACAAATCACATTAAAAATCGCTTGGACATTTGCAACACATATAGAAACAGATTGATATTGCTTTAGCTTAGCTTAAAATCATGTACCCACAAAATGTGTGTACATATTATCACGTCTTTATCCCTTACGGGGTTGACAGAGCCTTAAGTCATAAGACCGAAAGGCCATATCTAACGTAAAGGTGATAAAACGGAATCAAAATAGTGATGGGTTGCTAGCCGCATCGCCTATTGTCAAGATTCTTCAGATTTTCACCCATTCCCTTGACCGGCTTTTACGGTCTGCGCGGGAAGAGAAGCAGGTGGCACATAATACGTTCTTTATTTTCTGGTGACGAAAGGCGAAAAGGAATTGCGGTAATAGACCAGCATGGAAAAATGTGTGATTACCGATAATTCTGAGATTATCTTAAGTATATTCCCATCATTGCCGGATAACGTATTTTGTTCACACAATTTGCATTTTATCAGCAATTTATCCATAAAAGAAGCAGGCATGTGGTTTAGCGAGATTTGGCTCTACATTTCGGCAGGATGTCAACATCCTATAATAAGATTCCGACCACTTTATAGAAAATACTAGCTGTACCCGCAACTTCGTCCGCGTGGAATACTGAGTTTTGTTAAATTCAGCTTAAATAAGACAAAAAGAGCAAAGAGTCGCATATACATACAATGAGGCACCATATACATAAAATATATATCGATAGATGTGTTAATTAAGTACATTTCTATAAACTACTTAATTAACACATCTATCGATATATTTCTCTTTAAGCTCTTTTGCTAAAACATAAAGATTTTGTGGGTTTGATACACGTGAGCACGCCACATAGAGTTGCCCATGAGAAAAGCAGTTTTTTTCTAAATGAACTACCGCAACTTTAAGCGTTTGACCTTGGGCTTTATTTATTGTTATTGCAAATGCTGCTTTTAGGGGAAATTGAACTCTTTTAAATTGAAATGGCAAATCATACTACATACTATTATTATCTTGCGCGGCGCTCGCGTCGCGTTTGCTTAACCTGCGCTATTGAATCAAAAGTAGCCTATGTCCTTTCTCAGGCTATAGCCTATCTGTGTGCCAAATTTCGTTTTAATCTGTTCAGCCGTTTTAGTTTTGGCCACCCATCCTAATTTGAACCATGGTTAGAGTTGCTTAACCTACGTTATCGAAATCAAAAGTAGCTTATGTCCTTTCTCGGGCTATAGCCTATCTGTGTGCCAAATTTCGTTTTAATCGGTTCAGCCGTTTTAGCGTGAAAGCGAGACAGACAGACAGACAGACAGACAGACAGAGTTACTTTCGCATTTATAATATTAGTATGGATTGCGATGTCTTAATTTGAAATCGTGTGCATCTCCCCAGCGGAAAAATGTCGATAATAAATGTTGACTATACTACATGTTTAGTTGAAAGCTGCCTTCAAATGTTTATCAATGAATTAAATTTGTGTATTCAGTAATTTTTGTGAAATTCGTCAAAAACATATTCCGCCAGGAAAACGTTTCCCTAGCGGAATTTTGTCAGGAACCCAAAATTTAATTAGCAGAGCAATTAGTTTATCGTAAGAGACAAATTTTTTGTTTTTTTTCCGCTAGAGGGCGCGCTTAAGTAAACATTGAACTCTCTTACTTCTCGATTACAAATATTTAATAATTAGATACAGCGAATATTTAAGTAAGATAAAGTGATTAAAACGTACTCTATAGTAGTGAAAATACATTGAAATATACAGTGCAGTGTATCATAACGTAAAATCAGAGACACAGTGTACCGGTACTTTTAACAATCAGTGCTTGAAAAATAACGAATAAACATTTAACGTGCGATACAAAGTAATAAACAGTGTAATATAGAACCATACAATTTAAAAATAAATAATTTAAAAACCTAAACAATAAAAGACAAAAGTGCAAAGTGATTATAACCTCAAAGTATTTTACATCAATAATGACTCGTCATATACCCATATAGCAAACGGGCAGTAAAGTAATTACAGCGCCATCTATATAGTAACGATCGAACTACTACATAGATTTAGATAAGAACCCAATCGACCATCTTGAACAACCTTAGTGCATATCATCTTAATAATACAGAGACAAACTAAAAGAGGGCGCCACCATGTCGAATATCGAAGAATTAATAAAAGAACTGAGAGCCGATATTAAAAAAGACTCCCAAGAAACGCTCCAACTCTTAGAAATTCGAATGGTCAACAATATAAATGAGAATATCGATAACAAATTTCTTACATTTTACAATGAAGTAGAGGAAATCAAGAAAAGTAACTTAGAACGAGATTCTAAAATACTCGCTATAGAAAAGCAACTAAAGTATAGGAATATTATATTCTTTGCTATAAATGAGGGAGAAAACTCGTACGAAGAACTGGAACAGATTATTTTAAAGATTGTTAAAGAGAATTTAAAAGTTGATTGCAACAAAAACGACCTCGAGATGGTTAGAAGGATGGGAAAAAAATCTGAAAACAAGATAAGACCTATTGTAGTAACCTTTACCACATATGGGAAAAAAGTATCAATACTGAAAAACAAACGATACCTTAAAGACAACCCTATATATATCAAAGAAGATTACCCCAAACAAATACTAGAGAAGAGAGAGACTTTAAAAGAACAAGTCAAGAAACTAAAAGAAGAAGGGAAGAAGGCTTTTATACGCTACGACCGGATAATAGTACAAGAAAATCAAGAAGAAGGACTAGGAAATCATAAAACACAATTAAACAAAAAAAGAGATCTAGAAATCACACCACCGAATAAAAATGAATGTACACAGTCTAATTATCTTCAAACAACCAGATATCAAGTAGCTAAAAGGAACAAAACACAAACTCTACATAACAAAGCGCAAGGGGCACTCACTAACTTTTTTCAAAAACGTAACGATTTGCCGTCTCATCCGACGACCCAACAAACTAATGAAGAGGAAAGTACATAGCAACGACTAAAGCCCCCCCAAGAACTCGAAAATACCAGCGCCCTCAACACATACTTTAAAAATACAAATAATCAAAATGGAACGGAAAAAAAAATATATAACCTAACTCAGAACAAATTCAACAAAAATACAACAAAAACCCCAAGAAACCTGGTCAGTCTGGGGCACAAAACCGACCGCACCCCCCCAATCGAAGAAAAAACAGCAGTAACAAGAAACTATTTATATGTATGGGCATATAACGTCCGAACCCTAATGGAAGACTATAAACTTCAAGAGCTTGAAATAAGCTTACAGGACTTAAACTGGCACATTATAGGCCTATCCGAGGTTCGCCGAGAAGGAGAAGGCCTTATCGAATTAAAAACTGGAAATCTTTTTTATTACTATGGCAAAAAACAGGGTATTCACGGAGTAGGCTTCCTTATCAACAGTGAGATAAAAAACTATATATCAGAAATAAAACACATTTCAGAAAAAGTGATTAGTTTGGAGCTTATAATAAACAAGATTTCATATACATTTATCCAAGTTTATGCTCCAAGTAATAAAAATACGGAAGACCCAGAAGTACTACGCTGTTTGAAAGACATAGAAAATACATATTCAGATTGCAAAACGGATTATAAATACATAATGGGAGATTTTAATAGCCAAATAGGAAAAAGAAAACTTGGTGAAGAATACAATATTGGAAAATACAACTATGGGAAAAGGAATCCTAGAGGAGAACAATTAATAGAGCTAGCACAGTCACTAAACCTTAAGATAGGAAACACCCTCTACAAATGCAATTTGAATAGACGATGGACTTGGAATCACCCAAATAATAAAGACAAAACACAAATCGACTATTTCCTTATACCTAATAAAACGAACGTGCAAAATATAACTACTATAAGGAAAATACAATTTAATTCAGACCACAGACCAATAGAGATGATACTGAAAATACCAAAAAAGAGAAAAAGATTCAATCTCCTTACAAAATCACTAAAAATTAATATTAATAAATCAATCCCTAAAAATACAAACACTACAACACAAGCACTAATTGCCAACCTTCAGGTATCAGACACGCTACAAATACAATACGACAAATTGGAGAGCATTCTTAAATCATCATGCCAAGTGACATTACCAGACAAACAAAACGAAGACAACATATATAGTGAACAAACAAAGAGACTTATAAACCTAAAGCTTGAATTAGAATGCAAGGAAAATAAAACCAGAATTGACAAAAACAGGCTATATGCGGCGAATAGAAGACTAAGAAAACTGAAAAAAGAAGATATAGAGCACAACAAAATGGAGAAAATAGAGCAGCTCCTTATCCAAAATTGCTCTGTAAAGAAAGCAGAAAAATTTAAAACATTAGGAAAAGAGCTAATTTTGAATATGAATAAAAAGGGAAAAACAATAAATAATAGGAAAGATATAGTTAAAGTCGCCACCGAATTTTATAAAAACCTATACAAAAACAACAAATATAATACAACCATATACAACCCCAAAGAATGTACAACATGGATACCACTCTTATTAGACGAAGTGCGATCAACAGCAAGAAAGTTAAAAAACGAGAAAGCGTCTGGACCGGATGGCATCTGTAATGAACTTATAAAATACTGCAATGATGAAATCCTTGACCTGATCAAAAACATATTTAACAGAATAATAATGGAAGAAAAAATTCCTACACAATGGATGAGTTCGAACATAACTATACTGCACAAAAAGGGAAACAAAGATAACATTGACAACTACAGACCTATCAGCCTATCATCATGCACATATAAGCTCTTTATGACTATAATAAGAGGAAGAATTCAAAACAATTTAGAAGAGGAACAACCGCCAGAGCAGGCCGGTTTTCGATCTCACTACAGCACAACTGATCACCTACACACTGTCAATCAAATAGTAGAGAAAGCAAACGAATATAAATATTACATTTACTTAGCTTTTATAGATTTTTCTAAAGCTTTCGACTCAGTAGACCACGAATTCCTTTTTGCTAGCTTAGAATCACAGGGTGTTGATCAAAAAAATATTAATATACTCAAGGTCATATACAAGAACAGTACAGCGACTATCAAAACAGACAGAACAGGCCTACCATTCCCTCTACAAAAAGGTGTCAAACAAGGTGATCCAGTCTCACCACTGCTTTTTAATGCCGTGTTAGAAACGGTTTTCCGAAGACTCGAGTGGGAGAAAAAAGGCATAAAAATAAATGGGAGATATCTAAGCAACTTGAGGTTCGCTGATGACGTCATTATATTCTCTGAAACCCCCGAAGAACTACAGCTAATGATAGACCAATTTTGCACAGCATGTAAACCCGCCGGCCTAGTTATGAACAAAAACAAGTGCAAAATAATGACGAATGGACACAAGAAACAATTTTTTATAGATGGAGAGGGTTTAGAATACGTCAGAGACTATATTTATTTGGGACAGATTATATCTTTTGAAGATCGACAGACTAAAGAGATTGAACACAGAATTAGTAAAACATGGCGTAAATATTGGAGTCTTAAATTTATAATGAAGAGCGAATTATCTATAAAAATCAAAAAAGAAGTTTTTAACTCTTCTATACTCTCGACACTCACCTATGGAGCCCAGACCTGGAGCCTGACCAGTGATCTAGAAAATAAATTAAAAATCTGTCAAAGAGCGATGGAGAGATCCATGATAGGAGCTAGAAGAAAAGATAAAATCAGGAATACACACCTCAGATTAATGACAGGAGTAGAAGACGCTATAAAAGTAGCCAAGAGGCTTAAGTGGAACTGGGCAGGACACATCGGAAGAATGTCAAATAATAAATGGGCAAAAATTACCACAGAATGGACTCCAAGAGACAGGACCCGTAGAGTGGGTAGACCAAGAACGAGATGGAAAGATGATATCTCGAAATATACCAGCCAATGGTGGAGAAAGACTTGGGATAGAAAAATATGGGAAAAATTGGGGGAGGCCTTTTGCATTTAGCAGCATGCAGCAAAACTGAATTAGCACTTTAAATTTTTCATAAACAAATTGTAATAGTATACCTATTTACTGCATGAAATAAAGGCTATATTATTATTATTATTATTATTATTATAAGAGACAAATGTTTATGAACAAATGAACTTTGTATGTCATAGGCCTCCGTGGTCCAGTGGTTAAGGTGTTTGCCTGTAGACCCGGGGGTCGTGGGTTCGATTCCCACAGGAATCATACTTTGTTTATTTGTTTCTAGTTTGGTTAGGACATTGCAGGCTTGAATCACCTGATTGTCTGATAATAAAGATGATTTCGTGCTTCGGAGAGCATGTTAAGCCGTTGGTCCCGGCTGCCATCTGGTAGTCGTTAAAGGAACCACGTCAGAGGCCGAGAGGCGGTTCCAAAGAACTCTGACACCAGGATGTGCATGCTCGATTGACCATGTTACCTACACGAAATCATGATAGGCCTCCGAAGTTATTCAAAATTCCGCTGGCGAAATGTTTGGCGTTTTGCTGAATCTCATAAACGGTTTGGAATACAGTCTTGATTTTTTTTGCTAGGGCTCTGAAAATTAGCTAATAATCTCCTAGCCAGCTGAAAATTAGCGATGTAGTTTACTGTTTAAGCACAAAGCTGAGCTGGCTGCCTCTTCGGCAATTAACTTTTGTAGGTATAGTTCTAGTCTTCAGCGTGGAGAGTGTAGGCCAAGTCCTCTGGCTGCTCTGGCCAAGTATGGCCCTAGTAGTACAGAGAGGGTCGTACTCCTGTAGTGGAGACTAAGAAGTATATGTAATGATGATGAGGTACTTAGTTCTAAGTATTTCTCATTATCTTATTGTTGTTCTTCCATGCTGGTCTGGGAGAAAAGAAAAACGTAAAATGTACCAGCTGCTTCTCTTCCCGCGCAGATCGTAAAAGCCGATCGAAGGAATGGGTAAAATCTGAGGAATCATGTTAATAGGCGATGCGGCTAGCAACCCATCACTATTTTGATTTCGTTTTCTACTTAATGCCCACCTACATGCTTATCGTGGCCTTCAAGTCTAATAGTCTACCCCGCAAGGGAAAAAACGTATGATACGATACGATACTATGTGATACTTATTGTTTTTTTTCTTGCCGAATAAAGATTTTCTTCCTTTCCTAAAATATTAGGTACCTAGTTAATTTAGTTTCCAACTGGTATGGCATGTGCATTATTTGGCCAAATCCGAATTTAAGATAAAGTTAGGTTTAGTGTAATAACTTGTTAGATTAAGTAAGTGATTAAAGGATTAAAGGACACTGTCGCAATGCCTTAACCTTCAAAAAAGGTCACAACTTGTTAGCGTTTCCGCCTGAAAATCCGTACCTAAGTGAAACCTGGGCCTTACTAGTTAATTATGTTATCTCGCGTTAATTTTAATAATATTGGATTAACGTACTATGTAAGATTTCCAACTATTAGATTACAGCCGTGGCGCCCTTGGATTATAAGATTGTTGACAAAGCCGGCTTCAGATTTTTTTTGTTCATCGATCGTCGAACTGGCAAGAATTTTTTCCCATTATGCAATAGCTACAACGACGTGGCCACGGAGGGTAGGTTACTTACTTTAGGTTTCATAGTGACCCAAACTGGAGCGAGTGAGCGACGCGAGCAAGCGTCCGCAACTTAGGGCGAATATAACATAATCAAACTACTGAACCGATTGTGGTGAAATTTAAATGGGACAAACATGAAAGTATACTCTTTCAAACAAAAAAACAAGATTTTCAAAAATCGGTTCATACATGACGGATTCCTGAGGTAACATTAAAAAGAAAGAAAATATACTTTTTGAAGTCGTTTCTATGAGAAAAAAAAAAACAACATTTCGACGATTGAACTAGTGAGAACAAAGGACAAAGCCGAGGCTAGTTTATCCTCGCTCCAATGCCTTTTTCAACTTGAGTAAATAACCCGCATTTTCATCTCAATAATAAAACACTTAAGGCTATCTTATCAATCACCGCGCTAAAAATATCCTAAATTCTCTATCAGTAACTTTCCATAAGCGATCAGACTTCCAAAATACGACGATGCTCAAAAATCATTGCTTCTACCATATTTTGGAAACTTTTTGGTATTAATCGGCCCAACTCGAGAATTGTAAGTATCCTCATTCATTTAAAACTTTATTGAGTCTTAAAAACTACAATAGGAAGACTATATGCTAAAAGCATCTATCCCGGTCAATCTTTGGGGAGAATAAACCGAATAAAATAAATAGGTATATTTGTATCACACATAGATTTTTTCAACAGCTAACTCTTGCATAAGAGAAAGAAAATAACATCATGAGCAGAGCTCGGCTTATCGGATATATATTTACCTAAAGCAAAGACAAATTGTCTTTGTCTAAAGTTAATTTTTGGTTAACATAATATGAACAACCTCCATAATATGAAACGCATATTATGGAGGCGGCCTCTTAGATTTTATTTTACTTAAAATATAATCGCGAGGTTCCAAGTTTGCGAGAGTAATATGCAGTCTTACTCGCACACAAATATTTATAATCCCCGAGGTTGACGCCAATTAAAAACCTTATAAGATTGATTTTGCTTCGTCAAAAATCACTGACAGTAAAAGTAGAGAAAATCACCCCCATTACGTTGTAAAGTGTAATATGTGTCAAACTGGGTTTATTACATCTCATTCTATTTACTTAAATTTGTTAATCCGGAAATGTGAATTTTATTTTATAAAATGTGCTTTCCATAATAGCCAACTTAACTTTGATGGACACTAAACGAGACAAAATAGAAGGTTTATTGTTTTAACAGCTATGACCGCTTAGGGTCCATTAAAGGATTAAGACAAACAGTGTCTGACTATCTGATCACTGAACATGAGTTTATAACCAACGGAATGGCTTTCTGAGTTCAAGAAAGTAAACATTTTATGGAAACAAATGTATATAGACAATTTCGAAAAATGCATTTCGTCTAAAGATCTTAATATAAATATAAGAGATGAAAAACAACATCCGCAATCCGGGTAGGAGTCTCTCGGCTCTTAAATAAAATATAACTATGACGTAACTGATTGCATCACACGATTTAAGACCTGTCTCGCCTTATCCTCGTCCTCGGCAGGATTCAAACGAGTCAGTTGACCGTCATCGCATCGGATAGCCCACAGTACAAATAAGAACCAAGTATAATGTTTAATATATCTATTAACAGAAACAAATATACTAAAAAAAGTCGATGAATTGATTTTCTGCTGTTTGGAAATTTATCAATGTAGCCAAGATAATACTTTTGGCAGCATAGATTTAAAAAAAAAAATTTCGTATGTTTGGCAGGGATCATGAATTGCATGCATCATGACATGACTTTGTTCTATCTGACCAGGACGACAGATTATTTAATAATGTTTCACCGGGACCAAGATAAACAGTTGACTAGCCGTTAATCGATGTCGCATTGTCGCCTCAATCATTTAGGAAACGCAATTGACATATCTGGTAATATCGTACAATAATTAAGATAAATAATTGGAATTAATAAAGCTGCCGAAAAAATTACAGTTACTAATGGCGTTTAGTAAAAATACGACACAAACATAAATTTTTCAAATAAATTTGCAAAACTCCCTGCCACTGGCTATTAAATACTTCCCTTATCCGCAAACATCAGGTATAGGAAGTAAAAATAGTGTTCGGGATGCTAATAATCTTCACTATGTTAACATTTTGTGAAAAGCACAAAACACCAGCATAGCCGAGCCATAAACTCAATAGCTGTTATCACTGCGCCAGCTCCCTAATCCTGATGACGCGTGTCTCTCACGAAATCTTAATATATTTGGAAAACAAACATCCTCCGACACTAATGTTTATATACATTACTTATAGTTTGGTGCTTGTAATGCTTATTAACCTTCACTATGTTTGTAAACATCTTGTTGAAAACACAAAACACCAGCTTAGCTGAGCAAACAGGGGGTCATAAACTCGATAACTGTTATCACAGGGCCAGTTCCCTAATCCTGATGACGCGTCTTTCGCGAAGTTATATCAAATATACCAATAAGACATTATATAAAATATACCAATTGGTATTATGCCTTACATATGCTTAAATAAATATTCTTAAATATGATACCACTTGGTATATTTTTTTAAAATAATTTCACGTTGGTATACTTGTGTAGTAACATTACTGACATAGTTTACCAAAAAACTATATATTGATATGGTTGTGCTATATACTGGTATGTGGATAACACACGAAGAAAAATGGAAGGAAAAAACCTGTCGATAAAAAGTATTCTATTTTTATTTTATTTTTTTACTTCTTTGAGATGTAGGACAACTGTGCACATGTGCAGTACTCGATTTTGGTAAACACTAAAAGTCGTACCTATATTATGAGTAGCATATTTGTGTTTACAACTCGTATATTTATTAACCCCTTTATCGTACAAAGCGACGTAGGGGACAAGCACATGTACACGAAGTTAAACCAAAAATGTTTTGAAATCCATACAATATTCGTGTCTACAACCTAGACAGTAAACACGTTAAACTTAATTGTTCTGACGTGACCTTTTTCTTAATCTATATGGAAACCTAGCTCATATAGCAATAAACAATAACACATGACCTACTTTATTTCATTAGAGGTAGCTATGTCTATGTACGGCCCCTTTCAATTAAAGCTGTATCGAATAATCGTTCACGCAGCCGCGAGCTCATAACGGGCATACTAACTAGCGTCGATAGTACGCGTTCTTTAGGTGTTAGTAGCGCGCTAAATTGTTACTATTTTAGTTATGACTATTACGCTGTTAGTTATTGCAATATTAGAAATTTATTTTCAGTCTGTACCGTCCCACATTGTTCAAAGGTCTCCCTTCTTTACAACTCTCGCGATCGAGTGTTTTTGAAACCGAGTGCTTGCGAAAAGGATAAAAAAGAAGGCAATATTTATAGCTTCAATCATTGATAAGAAAACCGTAGTTTTAGGTCATAGCTTCATTGACTTATCCGACACCTAACCAGCACCACCTTGTCGCTCAGTGTCCACTTGTTGTCGGCATGTGGTCCACGGGTACACGGCATGTTGCCAACTCGCAGGTAAACATCGTAGGTATCAACGCATGAACGAGTTGACATCGCGTTGTCCACGATTAAATGAATAGTATGTCAGGGATCGTCACTAGGAGAAGCGGTGTGACGCCTATGTATCGTGCTCGAACTGAAACCAATCGCGGACAGCGCATGTCATTCGGGACTTGCGCATGGACATGTAGTCCCAATCCCAACGCCTGTTGCGTATAACTTGTTTCAGACTCATCTCATCAGTCATCACATAGGTATATTCACAACTATATATTATCTACCATATTATGAGAAAATAAAATCAGTATTCACGAAAATATATGTAATTTAAGATATAAAAAAATTCGGCTTGGCTATATCGAATCAATATTTTTCAATTATACTTGTTTTTATAAGTTTATGGAAACGACATCTATTGACGGGTAAAAAGTCTGTTACTATTGCGCTGCAGCGCCCTTGCCGCTGGCGCCGCCCATAGTGGCAGTTACCGGAACGAGCTACCACGACCTGCCAGCATGCTTGCCAAGTACTTTAGTGCTTTTAATTTAACCGACCTTAAGTAGGGCCAATTTTTTGTATGAGGTTGGCAGTCTATATGTTGTCTTTAGCATGGACAACGAAGGGCAAGCTTGTAAGCAATGGGTGGTCACAGAGTGGTCCTACCCGCGGGCGAGGCGCTCCGGAGTTGATGTAGTAAGCGTATAGTACTATACTAAAGATTACTAACCACTCGTAGCAAGGCGGTGTTGTTCGGGTGGTTCTAATGATCTATGACCTCTTCGAACTTTACTAATTTTATCACTGCAACACTTAAACTTACTCCACTCGTTCCGATCACTACCAATAAGTAATTTCCGTTTGTAATAATGCACTTATCTTCAAAAGGTTTCACTTAGCCTTTAATTCTATATCCATCCATATTTATGTTGTAATTTTTTTAAGTCAGTCAGATCATTAATTTTGTTAGCTGTATCTTAACACTATGGCTGGTGACAGTATGTGTATGTAAGAAAAAAATCTGCAAGATTCCTTACAAAATATGGAAAGGTGACTAAAACGCAGTTAGGTACACCATTCAATATATGCAGAACCATTGACAATGATTTCGCTCCTTCGTTTCACTCCTTATCCTACTACCAATTATTTAGATAAGATAAAAGTTTAACAAACCCGAAACACATAATTACAAATCACTAATCAGCAGCTTTTCCAATTTCATGCTACCACTCACACACTCGACACATCACGAATCGTTTTATTACTTAGAAAAAAAATATTTGTAAAAGAACACTCTGAGAATGAATTGTTAATAATAATTTCAATCAATGCTAATCTTTAGAACATGCGCTACGTCGACAATTATCTTGGTAATGAAAGGATTAACAAATGTCTAAGATATGATAAAACTATTTCAATCAGTTCGTAGTGATCGAAGTCTCATTACAAATACGACGTTACATATCCCTTACAACGAAGACAAAGCCAAAGTCTATATATAACAAGCTTACACCCGCGGCTCCGCCCGCGTCAATGTCGATCCCTCAGGAACAGTACATTTTCCCGGGATAAAATGTACACTATGTCCTTCTCAGTATCCCAGACGGGTATGCAAAATTTCATGACGCTCGGTTCAGTAGATAAATAGCGGTAAGGCGTAACAAACTCACTTTCGCATTTATAATATTAGTTAAGATAGGATCCTAATCCTAAACAACGAAAGCCAAGAAACCATGTGGCAGATAACTGTTAGCAGAGTCTGCTAACTGGCTAAACTGGCCAGCAATAGACATATAAAATATCTGTCATTACCGCAAACAAAAACCTGTACAAATTAAATACGAATAAGTATTTTTCAGAGACTAGTTGTAGATGAGAGAGACCTTAGCCCAGAAGTGGGAGATATAGGTTAAAAAAAAAAAGTATTTTCCCGCGCTAGAAATCGAATCAAGAGAGCTTGCCACCACACTGCACCAGCATGGCCCCCAGCAAACTTAAATATCATTAAAGTAATGTAGTACTTATATTAATTCTGTGGTAATGGGAGAAGATTACATTACTGCTTAGTGGAAAAGCACTAGAAAGGCCAGCTTTCCACAATCCTCACTTAACCTGTACAATGTTGAACAAATGGAAATTATTTAAATAAGGCGTGGATTTGTTTGCGAATTAAGTACGTTCGTACCTATTTCGAGTTAAGCCTGTAAATAAGATGAATATATTGGAAACTAAAATCATTCAGTTCTCTCTTTCCCAAAAAAAGTATTATTATTCGAATAATACAAAAAACATATAAATTCGTTTTTTCCACCGAAAACGTTACATGTCCTGAAGTCCTGAAGTCATTCAGAAAAAAGGCGAGGTAATGTGAAGAGACAAGTGTTTTAAATTTAAATGCTTTACATGTAAGGTATTGCATTATTTTTTTTTTGTCAAAGGGCAAGTTATGATTAGTAGTACCCGAAATCGACGAACATGCATGAAGAGAGCGACGGATGAAGCGAAAGAGGTTTGTAAGAATCGTAGCAAGTGGACGTTCCTAGTCTCTGCCTACGTGGGCTACCCCCATGGGAAAGAGGCGTGATAATATTGTGTACGAGTGTGTCTGTATATTTTTATGTACCACGTGTACTTTTACTTGATATCGTCGAATTGTACACTAAACAGACAGTCATATAAATAGTGCATGTGCAATAAAGAAGACAGAGACATAATTTCGTAACTAATAACCAATTTAGCCGGGTATTGCAAAATCTAAATCGCTTTATATCTGAAAATTGCTTAAAAAGCGTTTATATGAGTATAATATCAAATATATTTATTACAAAATTATGTGTGTGCTTTAATACTTTCTAATTCTCAATTCTTCTTCTAAATCTTGTTTTTAATATTCGGGGAAATAGAAACCGGGGAATATCGCTACCCATAAACTTTCCTATTTTTCTACCAAATAAACACGTTAGTGAACGAATATATGGAACACGGAAAATATACCGATATTTGAGAATAACCGAAGCAGTGCCTAGGGAAATCGGGTGGAAAACCCACGCCTTACGTATCGTAACCTACTCCTACCTCCATATAGACTTCTAAGCTTAAACCACTACTACTACAAACAAAACTAAGTTCTTTTCTAAAAATTGATTGTTTGTAAAGTCGGTTTACGGACGATAACTCTACGTGATATTAGTGGAAGAGAGATAGATGCGTCACAAGCCAAACGCTTAGAACGATCGTGCCTGTCTATCGCTTGTTCCGCTCTCGCTTGTGTCGCATGGAACGTGACACTTTTTCGTGCGTGCAGCCGGCGTTCATCGATTTATAAGACGTTATCATGTCGAAAAAAATTATACACATACAAGCAAAACTCGCACAGATAATTAGATAGTTCATCTATACATATAATAAAACATCTATACATATAAAACAGTAAAAATATTTTGTCTGTACAATTAGAATTTTTGACTGAAATGGATAGAAGGACACTTAAAAAGACTTAATAGAAAGCAAAAATTTTTTTTTCGAATTTTTTGTCTGTCTGTCTGTATGTATGATCACGATTATCTCCGAAAATACTGAACCGATTTACTTCAAACTTTCACCAATTGCTTTGTTTTAACTCAGCAAAACATTTAAAGTTTGTTTCATCAAAATCGGTAGATTAAAAAAAAAGTTATCGTCATTTGAATGAACTCAAGGCATGAGTTTGCCTGCAAACATATAGCAAAATAAAATAAAATAATAAGTGTCATAAGAAAATTAAAATCCAAAGTCAATTCATCATCATTATACGACAGCATTATACCTATCCATAATAATTCATACTATTAAAAAAGGAGAAGCTGACTGACTGACTGACATATCAACGCAGGGCCTAAACTATAAGGGTTAGGAACTTAAAATTTTGCACACCTTTTATAACGTAAGGGAGCACTAAGAAAGGATTTTTGGAAATTCATCTCCTAAGGGGGTAAAACGGGTTGCAAAGTTAGTGTGAAACTTTGTCGTTTTTAAAGTTATTCTAATGAAATTCAGCATGAAGGTTCTTTACTGAAATGCATGAAACACGAGTAAAATATTTTTCTCAAAAATCATCCCTTAAGGGGGTATAACGGGGATGCAAAGTTAGTATAAAACTTTCCGTTTTTGAAGTTATTCAATTGAAATTCAATATAAAGGTGTTTCATTGAAAGTCATGAACTGTATTCCGGGTAATTCTACTGTTCCTGAGAAATCGACACGCGGGCGGAGCCGCGGGCCAAAGGCAAACCTGACTTATATATCAACGCACAGCCGAAACTACTGTGCCCAGAAACTTGAAATTTAGCACAGGGATTTTTTTTATGATGATGTAAATAAATGAGCAATAAGAAAGGATTTTTGGAAATTCATCTCCTAAGGGGGTAAAACGGGTTGCAAAGTTAGTGTGAAACTTTGTCGTTTTTGAAGTTATTCGAATGAAATTCAGCATGAAGGTTCTTTACTGAATGGCATGAAACAAGAGTAAAATATTTTTCTCAAAAATCATCCCGTATGGGGGTATAACGGGGATGCAAAGTTAGTATAAAACTTTCCGTTTTTGAAGTTATTCAATTGAAATTCTTGTTGAAATGGTTTTTTTTTATTTACTTAGAAATATAACAATAAGAAGTTCTCCATTACAATAAAAAAATATCTGTGTTCGTGAAATGGGCAAAATCCCCTCCATGAGGGCTAAACATCTAGCAGGTGAAATGTATTAAATTCCCTCTTAAGGGGAAAACGCAGAGGAGGAGGGGTTTGTATGGAATTTTTATCATTTCTACTGTTCCCAAGGGAACGATATTAACGCGGGCGGAGCCGCGGGCAACAGCTAGTTATTACATAAAAATGTCTATCAGTGATCAGCTGACGGCCGCGCCGGGACGTCCTTGACACTCGCCCTGAGGATGGCCTACTGACTAGGCTGAAACTGTCGGCATTTTTCCGACTAAAAATACGTGAGTTAAACCGTTTTGTCATATATTAAAAATGTCTAGTTCAGTCAAGCCTCGCATACGTATGATGGATGTAATGAATGACCCGAAAAAAAGAAGAATGATAATAATATAGGTACATCACAGTCAGGGTAAAATGTACTAGTGGTCTAGTCAGTGCTTTAAAGCTCTGACTAACCCCCAAAACAAAAGGGTCAGATTGGCTTTCGGTGATACAATTATTGTGAAAAAAGACCACGTTTTTCAATCTACCAGTGTGTGTGATAAATCATATTGGATTGGATAGACAACATTATTTCCTTCATGGTAGTATTTTTAACATTTTTTTACGGCATCAACAATTATGAGATAATTTACTTCTTTGAACAAGTCACGCGACTTAACTAAACGAGCGATTTTAAACAGAACTAGCTGAGCCCGCGACTCTTTCGCGTACATTACAATAAGTTTGTATGGGGGCCATGCTTTTTATCATAACTGGAGAAAAAAAGTAGCCTATCCTGTGTCCTGTACGTCTAAATGTTTATCTACAAATTTTCATAAAATTCTGTTAATTCCTTTAAGAGTTATGGAGGAAGTTATACAGAAAAAAAAATAAAAAAATGTCAATATCTATACTATAATATTATAAAGCTGAAGAGTTTGTTTGTTTGAACGCGCTAATCTCAGGAACTACTGGTTCAAATTGGAAAATTATTTTTGTGTTGGATAGTCCATTTATTGAGGAAGGCTTTAGGCTATAAAACATCACGCTGCGACCAATAGGAGCGAAGCATCAATAAAAAATGTTTTGAAAACGGGGGAAAATTATTCATCTATACTTATAAAAAACTAATTACGAGTAATCATAACAGAAATTGCCGCGGACGAAGTCGCGGGCAACAGCTAGTCATGTATAGAGCTTATCGCGTCATATCATATCTCTAAAAACAAAGTAACTTACTCAATGACCAACCCCTACAGATTTATTATTATAAATATTTATTAAGATAAACGAACTATGTATATCAACAATCAATATAATATTGATTGTTGATGTACATAGTTCGTTTTCGAAAAGTCGCCTGTTCAAGACATCACTCCTGGCCGTTGTGACTTATGGCTCTTTCTGAACATGAGAGACAAAAATATAAGTCGGAAATTGTTTTCTATAATAACCTTTCGTACCTACGTCTGCGCTAAGTACCTCTTCAGCGTAATCTATAGGAAGCTATGGGTCTTATCAGCCAGAATCCTTCGATACATCACCTCTTATCTGTGATTGGCGTTTCAGCCGACAAAAGTATTAGATTGTCAATAAAGTAATCGTTCCGTAGTAATAAGTAGTTTTTTTGTTTATTGTGTGTGTAAGTGGCGAACAGTGATGTCAGATTTTTAAGCTGCCTAAAGGCGTCTGATAGGTATACCTTACCGATAGCCATCAATGATGTTAACCAGACCCAGTGGCATAACTTGCCTTCCGAAACAGGGAAGACAAACAGTTTGTTCTTTAGCATTAGATTAGCTGACTAGATAGCCATCAGTTCGTAGGCGGAGAGACCTTCGCCCAGCTATGGGACACAAAAATGGGCTCAATAGAAGAAATCATCAGAGTTGTGGGAACTGTTCATAAGTGCCCGTATGTTCAGTGGCCATAACGCCGGGGAAACATAACGCTTTTGAATAAAATGTATGTGCGTGTCGTCCGTTAGTTGCGGTCCGAAGTGAGTTTGAGCACATGGGGCATGACCCCCCAAATCAAATAAGTCGAATTGAAAAATCTTCTAATAATTTATGAAAAAAAAACATGCCCCTAGCACTTAGCCGCGATGCATTTAATATTCAGTCATTGCCATGCATTCGTGATCGTGACAGCCAAAAGCAAGGGGCATCAAGTGCCAGAGGGCTTGGGCGTCAGGGCCGGATGTTGCGATCGCAGATCGGTATAAGTTCACGATCAGGGTTACCACGTCTGAGTGTCGTCCTAAGCCCCTGAATATAGTTCTATAAGGATTCCTTGTGTCCACCCACATGATGCGCGATGAACGCGCGCTGCCGCCAGTCGTTCTTGTTTTAATTTCTTCGATAGAAGATCATATGAAAGCTTTACTTTTAAAAAACGGACAAGTGCGTGTCGTGCCACGCGCAGTTTATGGTTCAGTGAAAATTGGTGTTAAGGCAACAACACTTTCAAAAGACCAATTATAATGGCGTCTCACAGCAAAGGATGTTTTGGTATTTTTTTAACACATTACCGAAGTTTTCATAGGGATTACTGACCTTTTTAAATATATTCTATAGCCTATGTTCATCAGGGATAATGTAGGATTCTTATAATGAAGTAATTTTTCAAATCGGTCTAGTAGTTTCGGAGCCTATTAAATACAAACAAACAATCAAATCTTTCCTCTTTGTCTAGTGGGCGGCAAGCCACCACTTGCCAATTGTAGTCAGTTATCATGATTATGGCAGGTGCACGACCCTTTGCAATAACCCAGTATAAGTCCACCCAAATTTCAAGTCCATAAACCCATTAATTTTCTTTTTAAAATCAATAGTTCCTTCTCTGGCCAAGACCTGTTCAAGGGCATATCACACATTGGTATTATTAGGAACGGGTTCTGGCTGGAGACCAACATTAAATCAACTTCTCCAAAGGGCCTAGTGTTGGATCTATATCCCCACGCAAGCCTCTCAAAGAACCGGGGTAACACCCGTGAAATAAGAGAGATATAAATTATAATAATTACATAATATATTAGTGTAGATAGATATTAAATAAATGTAATATTTATAGTAAACGAAGAAAATACCATTAAACATCGTTTTTACATGTTCACATACATGTAAACTAACCGCAAGGCAGTAGAGGTTTCAACAACTTACGCCGGCAATATTGTTAGCAAACCACTTAACGCCCATGTTCATTAATTAAAGTGTGATAGTTAGATTGACATGTTGTTATGTAAACGTTACAATACTGTTAATATATTTAGGTCGTAAGTCCGAGTTAAACCAAAACTACGTTAGTACTTATATTAATTCTGTGCCAAAACTTTACTAGTCATCATTATCATTTCGTATAGGGGACACGGTCAATCGACCACGGAGTTCTTCGCATGCACACCCTGGTGTAAGAGTTCTTCGAAACCTCCTCTCTGTTGCTGACTTCGTTCCTTTAACGACTACCAGATGGCAGCTGGGACCAACGGCGTAACGTGCTTTCCGAAGCACGAAATTATCTTTATTATCAGACAATCAGGTGATCCAAGCCTGCCTCTCGGCCTCTGACGTGGTTCCTTTAACGACTACCAGATGGCCGCCGGGACCAACGCCTAAACGTGCCTTGCGAAGCACGGAATCACCTTTGCTATCAGACAATCAGGTGATTCAAGCCTGCAACGTCCTAAACAAACTGGAAACAACTAAACAAATTATGCTTCCCGTGGGAATCGAACCATGACCCGTCTACAGGCAAACGCCTTAACCACTGGACCACGGAGGCGTTACTTACTAGTATTTGCTTGCGGCTTCGTCTGCCTAGGCCTACAATGTGCTATCCAGCACTCAAACTTTACGTTTACTCGTATACTATTAGAAAGAATCAAGTAGCAATTGTTAAATTGTTACTAGCTCCAGAAAACATGCGGAAGCAAGACGGAGATTTTAAAAATATTTTATTGAGACACTTCAAACTAAGACCTAAGACTTCCGTCATACGCAATTGACAAATGCTCTGACCTCTCAACCACCAATCCACAAATCCAATGTGTCTGCGTTTCTCGCGCTTGATAGGTTAAGGAGTGCTCTGGTGACGATCATCTCCATACAAACGGCAAAAGGGAATTGCGAAAATATTTCATATCATTAGTACAAAGTTAAGCATTAACTAAATCAATTTTTCTCATAATAATCTATGAACGTTTCGACATAGCTCAGTTTGTTTTTTCGTGTGTGGCCAACACTGGTTTCAGATTTATCAAGCTGCCATAAGGCATCTAACATGGCTTACCGACCGCCATCAAAAATTACAGCCTGGACCAACGGCTTAACGTGCCTTCCGAAGCATGAAGGAACTCGAGATATTTTTATACCCCTTGCGGTTACCAATCACAATAGGGACTGCGTCCAGGGTTACTTAACATGCGTATGTGCTTTTAATGCTCACGACCACTGGGCCATCGGGCTCCTCATCATCATCATCTCCTCATCGGCCATAGCTCAGTTAAAACAATCAATGGCTTGAAAATTATAAGCCGCTAACACGCCTTTTTAAGCGCCGCTTTTTTAATTTAAAAATAAATCGTCTTTTAAATATTATGCAATTATATGTAATTGTAAGCAACATATAACTACATTGTGAGCTAATTGATGGTTCCCACGGCCGTTGGCAAACATAGTATTTGGCGAAAGTGCGTGTGAAAAAAGTTCAATGGCTTCCTAAATTCGTAACCTAAAGCCCCACTCTTATCACACGACATTACAAGGGTGCCTTAACCTCTCACAAACATAGTGTAAAGTTCATTTAAATCTGCATATTCACGATTCTGCGAACAGATGCGAATAATTTATGTAAATCTTAATTTTTTTTCGCTATAGACGTTTAAAACATATGCAAAGTTGAAAATAAACCAATGTTATCTTCGATAGTTGTTTTTTATTTTCTTCAAAAATGTAGTTAACCCTTGCTTTAAAAGCAGCTACATACTGATATGGTTAAAAATTAAAATACTTATATAAAAAGGTCGGTTGTCTGTAACGTCGGTTTACAGACGACAATTTCACGTCATAACGGTGGAAGACATATAGATGCGTCACAAGCCGAACGCTTAGGCCGATCGTGACTCCCTATTAGTTCGTATCTACGTTCACACGGAACGTGAAACTTTGTCGTACGTGCATCCGGCATTGATCGATTTATAAGACGTAAACACGTCAAAAATATTTTCATTTTGTACTCAGTTCTGATAAGGAGGCAGTTCTCAATTTTTCGGAATCAATAAATGTATGCAGCTCCAATATTTACAATCTGATGTGATTAATATTTTTATTTTATTTTAGTCCTTCATTGGTTCCATTTATATTTTAATTCAAAATTAGTTCAGTAGTTTGGTTGAAGCTCGTTTTTTATCCAAAATATCATTTTTTATATTTGTTCACAACTTCCAGAGGTAAAACACAGCACCTACAGAAAACATTAAAGATTTAATTTGAATTTTATCTAAATAAATATTAAATTAGGTCAGAAATTGCTTTAGCGGCTTATGCCTTTGAGTATTTTACGCCGAGTGAGATATCAAGAGCTTGAGTTACATATCATTTTCTCATATCTATCTACACATATAAGAAAATATGAGATAAATGTTAACCCGTTGTATTTAATATTCTTTTTGAAAATCTAAACTTGAAGCATTCTATTATGCCATGCATGATACTAATTTTGAACTTGGATATACAAGTTTACTCATTGTTTTAAACAAAACGAACAAAATCCATAATATCTAAAGTTTTAAAGAATTTTTAAGATAGTAACACTTTAGAATTATAGTCAAAATTCTATTGTAATAAATTGCCATGTAATTGAGCAAGAAGGGTTTACTTTTGGACAAACCTGTAAAAATTAGAGACCTATCCAATAGAGATCTATTTAACACTTTGAACACCAGAATAGCAAACACAATAATTTTATAATTGTCTTAGACTTTATGTCCAACTAGCATGAAAAATTTCATGATGATTGGTTCAGCAGTTACGACGTGAAAGCGTAACAAACAAACTCACTTTCGCATTTATAATATTAGTAAGGATGTACTTAGATGCCGTGTCGGACGATTTTTCTGACACTGGGTCTCAGTAACAAAGTATGTCTGTTCGCTTTGTAACAGTCACAAATCATGAGAAAATTTAGCATGTAACAGTAAGAATTCAGAAAAGAAGATCAAATAGACACCAGATAGTTAATGTTTAAATTAATGATTTTTGTTATAAACTGACTTTATCAGTTAATCTTCAGTCAGTTACTTTAATAAAGGAAATTAATATGAGGTCTTGTGGGTGCTTATTTAGTTAGGATGCTTTTTATCACAGATTGTGTATCAAGTTTTTTTTTTATTAATACTTTGATAGAAGTTCTGCTGTCAAATTCACATTAATTTACTTTAAACTCTTACTAGAGGACTAACAACAACAAAATATGAGTATAACAATTGATAAAACATTATCATATATGAAATAAGGCAAAACACAATTGAACATACAATTACTACAACAGCACTTCATCTGAATAGACACTCTTAATACATTAAAGTCAGAATATTTTATTTTGCTGACAAATGGATTTCTAAATGAGCTCAAAATCTAAGTCCACTAATTAGTTTTTATAAATTCATAAAAGCAAAGAATTAGTGATGAGAAAGTGAAATTAGTGTTTTATGTATCTTTATTTCAATATTCGTCATCAAGACAACATGAGTATTTTAGAGTTGTGCCTGTTGGTCTGGGAGAAAAGAAAAAACATAGAATGCACCAGCTGCTTCTATTCTCATGCAGATTGTCAAAGCCAATCAAGGGAATGGGCGAAATTCTGAGAAATCTTGTTGTCAAGCAATGCAACAAACAACTTGTTATTATTGTGATTCTATTTTCCACCTCTAAACATGGCTTTTAAGTCTTACAGACCTGGGCTCTATTTACCCTGCAAGGGAACAAGACCTGTTAGTATGTACATATGTACGTATGTACTATACTACTATGTATGTATTTTGTTATCACAGCAAGAATCCTTATCCTTATCCTTACTAATATTATAAATGCGAAAGTGAGTTTGTTTGTTTGTTACGCTTTCACGCCGTAACTACTGAACCGATCATCATGAAATTTTGCATACAAGTTCTCTGGAGTACGGAGAAGGACATAGGCTACCTTTTATCTCGGGAAAAAGTACTATTCCCGAGGGATCGACATTGACGCAGGCGGAGCCGGATCATAAATTCTTGTAGAAATATTTATTTTATACTTAAGTACTATCTTTTTTGAAAATAATTTAGGAACTGGAATATTTTCATTTATTTTCAAGCAAATTTTATGACCATTTTTTAAAATTATATTTGACATTTAAAATTATTTTTATGTATGAAAATATATTCCACTTGCTTGCTTGCTTTATGCTGTATTTAGCTTTATTTTTTTAGCTTATAGTTATTGCCTAGTTTCATAGATAATAATATTTGATTCTTACCTCCGAGCTAAATGTAGCCGCTCTTGAGTGGTCATATGCTCCACCTGAGCCATTTCTGCCACCAAATCTGAATGCTCCATCTTTGTACTTTTCACCTACGAAATATCACTTATGTAAATATCATGTATGCTATTTTAAAAAATAATTTAAAGTATTAGGAACAACAAGTTGGTGTTTACTTATTCACACTATATTTTATCTTTTATCCATACTAATTCTATGGTCTTCATAGATAAATTTGGCCTTTTTAAAATAAATATTTTCTTATTGTTTTCAAGTATGGCTATGATAACTATCAGTACCTCTGATAAGATATGAATATAAGGCATATCAATACTTTAACATGACAAATTGCGATTGAAACTTAGCACGAATAAAACTAACAAGATAATTTGTAAGGAAACACTCCGTAACTATATACTTCGCAAAGTACAAACATTTAAAAAACAAACTGACACTTTTAGAAAGGCACTCAGCCTCACCACGCTAAATTAGCCTACAGGTCAAATTAAAACTATAATAAATGAAACAAGACTACTTCTATACTATAAATGTTACATTTTATAAAATTATGATAACACTTACTAATATTCCAGTTATTTACAAAGCAAAAGTATGTTTCATTCTTGTTTTTATACCTTTGCCACACATGATAAACAGACTAGTGAATTGTTAAGCACATCATGATACACTTATAGAACACAGATAAATTAACAATATATCTATTAAAAAGTTTCACAGTTACGCGGCATTTTCCGTTATGTTTCATGAAAATTGTATTATCATAAAATAAGAATATCACAAGACAAGACAAACGAGCGAGCGAGCGGCACGGCCACGTCGAGTATTGCCATAATAATAAAATATTTCAGTGAAATAGATGAGTTGTCAAAATCAAGTTTACCTTTCATAACGATTGAATCGATATGGAACAAACAGTTCACTTACATTTTGTACTTATACCATGCATTATTAAACTTGTACCGCTTTAATCTGTTTCGGTTACTCCAATATATTTTTTGATTGTGCTGCTGCTTGAATAAATAAAATTTAGAAGTAGCTAGTACGGAGTGGACTACCATTATGCTTTAACAGTAGGGAAACTGAAGCCGGTAGTTTTTGGATAGGCGTTCTTCCTATTTGGAACTAGCGGTTTAATTTGATAAAATACTTGTTTCTCTGTAAAGTCGATTTACGGACGTTAATTTTTAATGATATAAGAGAGATAGATGCGTTACAAGCCGAACGCTTAAGCGCCTATTACACTATCCAATTTTTAGGAATCCTAATTAGGAACGGTTAGGAACCTAAATCGGAAGCTAGTGATCACACTACACTAAATTGTTTCCTAAATCGGGACAACGCTCAGTCCATCGACCGATTGCGCTGGGGTTGCACGTCACTAATTTGAAAGAGTATTTATGGCGGGCGCCGTAAAATATTTGACCGTATATATTTATATTATATTTATATCTATTATAGATATAAGAAAAAGGAAAAAGAGAAAATGCTGGTTTAAAGAAATTTTATCATTAAGAAAAAAATTGAGCCTGACGATTTATGTCTGGTATCCAAAGGCTTTTTAAAAAAGGTTTTGTAATTTTTAGGGTTCCGTACCCAAAGGGTTAAAACGGGACCCTATTAATATCGGTCTGCTGTCCGTCTGTCTGTCCATCTGTCACCAGGCTGTATCTCATGAACCGTAATAGTTAGACAGTTGAAATTTCACAGCTGATGTATTTCTGTTGCCGCTATAACAACAAATAGAATAAAATAAATATTAAAGGGGGGCTCCCATGCAACAGACATGATTTTTTTGCAGTTTTTACAGATAACGGTACGGAACCCTTCGTGCGCGAGTCCGACTCGCACTTGGCCGGTTTTTTATTATAAAGATAGGGCATTTCCCTATACATTTCTATCATCTGTAACAACACTTATTTTTCGGTGGCCAATGCTGCCGCTTCCGAAACAGTCGCCATTGTACACGTCCACTTCGACCAAGCGCGGGCCGGCAAATAGTCGTCCTAAATCGTAGCGTTGCGATTACACTATCCTAAATCGGAGACAATTTAGGAAACAGAGCGGTCGGGACCTCCAATCTCGACTAAATCGGATCCAATCTATTCTAACAGCGATTACATATTCCAATTTCCTAATTAGGTTTCCTAAAAATTGGATAGTGTAATAAGCGCATTAGGCCGATCGTGCCTCTCTATCGCTTATTCCGCGCTCTTGCTTGCACACGGAACGCGACCCTTTTTCGTGCGTGCAGCCGATGTTCATCAATTTATAAGACGTTATCACGTCAAAAATATTTAACATACCATGAACAGCCAAAGGACTCAAGTGCGATGTGAATTGTGTGCTTATTTAAAACCATAAAAATTAAATGAAATTTGATTTTGTGGAGATATTAAACAATGCATATTTTGGAATCACTACTATTACACATCAATTTTATCAGCGGTACGTAAGAAGTTCACTGCTGGTAAAGGCTTCTTGTTGAAGAGTAAAACCTCTTCAGTTTAATTTATTTTTTATGTTCCAAGAAAAGAACATGTTTTTTGAGTTGTCTTGTCAGTCGTTGTCAATTGTGAAAAATCTCTAAAATTGGTAAACTGTTTTATAGTTATAGGTAAATTAAATATATTTTATTTATAACTAATTATCTTCGTATCATTATCCACTCAATGGGTTTAGAGTAGCCCTGAAGTTATGAATCAAGTAATTCTAACAGGTTATGGATGACCAGCACAATGAACGAAAATAGGAACAGTGGTATTCCCGGAGGAGGAGATACCAATTTTTTAGTTAGTAATGTGAGTAGCACAAGTACAAATATAGAGAAACTTGATGGGTCAAGTAACTATGCTACATGGAAATTTTACATAGAAATGTTGCTTATAGAGCAAGACTTGTGGGAGTATACAAGTTTGGAACCGAGTGCAACTGACGTGCAAGGTAATAAAAGAGATCAAAAGGCAAGAGCTAAAATATGTATGATGGTAAAACCACATTGCCTAGTACATTTACGTCAGGCGAAAACTGCAAAAGAGGCGTGGGAAGCTCTCAAGAAAGCATTTGAAGATAAGGGCCTAAATAATAGATGAAGGCTTCTTACAAAGTTAGTGAGCTTCAAACTTGAGCAATTTTCAACAGTAAGAGAATATGTTACTAATGTAATGTCAACGTCACAAGAGCTTGCAGATATCGGCAAGGAGAATGATGATGAATTGTTAGCAGCATTATTACTGCAAGGTCTTACCACAAATTTTCAGCCTATGAGATTAGCAATCGAAAATAGTAACTTGGCACTTACTACTGATTATGTGAAAACGAAGCTTTTCCAAATGGAAGACAATTATAATGCTAACTCGAGTGTAAGCCAACCAACAGCATTTATAGCCAATAAACGCAAGGGTAAGAATATACCCAAGAAGAAGATTAAATGCTTTATTTGTGAAGGACCCCATAAAGCACAACAATGTCCACAGAATCAGAAGATTAAAAAAGAAGCATTGCAAGCGTATGCGATGGTAACAGCACTGAAGCCTCAAACAGAAGATTGGATAATCGACTCTGGAGCTTCAAACCATATGACTAATCGTAGGATGTGGTTCAAAGATCTCAACAACACTCCTCAATGCTTGAGAGTGACATGTGCAGATGGTAATGAGGTTCTTGGTCAAGGTATGGGTACTGTGATTTGTGAGTCAGGATTGTCTATCAGTGATGTAACATATGTGCCAGAGTTACAAGCTAATTTGTTGAGCGTGAGCGCGATTGTAAAAAAAGGTCATGTAGTTATTTTTTCAAAAAGTGGTTGCGGCAGTTTTAAGCGTGACGAATGTGAGGTAAGAGGCAAGCCTGTTGTAAAAGGTGTGGAAGAAAGAGGAGTTTATAAAATTAAATCTGCTTCTCAGGGTTCCGCTCTTGCAACAACAGAAGGAGATCAATTGATGTTATGGCATCGGAGGATGGGACATCTTGGTATGGGTAACCTTAAACTTCTAAGAGATAAAATGGTGACAGGGGTAAGTTTTCCAAATACTACTTCTACACTCGAGTGTGTATCATGTGTTATGGGAAAACAAACGAGACAACCGTTCAAAAAGACTGGTGCTACAGGGGCAAAGGAGGTGTTACAAATCATCCACTCAGATCTTTGTGGCATTATGAGTGAACCTTCTATAGGTAGCAGCAATTATTTTTTGACGTTTATTGACGACTTTACGCGTAAAACTTTTATTTATTTTTTGAAATCTAAGAGTGAGGTGTTCGAAAAGTTTCTAGAGTTTAAGGCGTTTGCTGAAAACCAGAGTGGCAAAAAGATCAAGATCTTGCGCACTGATAATGGCACAGAGTACGTCAATAAAAGGATGGATGGCTACCTAAAGCAACATAGCATTCAGCACCAGGTGACAGTTGAGTACACACCAGAGCAAAATGGAATTTGTGAACGTGCAAACCGCAAAATTTGCGAGAAAGCAAGAAGCATGCTTCATGATGCTGGTTTACCGAAAAAGTTTTGGGCAGAAGCTGTAAACTTTGCCGTATTCTTGAAGAATAGATCTCCAACAGTTGCGGTAAAGAACATGACGCCTGAAGAGAAATGGTCAAAGAAAAAGTGCGACCTGAGCATGGTTAAGACTTTCGGGTGCAAAGCCTTCATGCACATTCCTGACCAAAGAAGAAAAAAGTGGGATCAGAAAAGCAGAGAGCTTATTCATGTTGGATATTGCGATAATGCCAAAGCATTTAGGCTTATCCACCCTGATACGGGGGCTGTATTCAATGCAAGGGATGTAGTTTTCTTTGAAAATCAAAAATATAAAGAAGACACAACGAAAGATAATCTGGAAGGGGTAATTCATAATTTTTCGGAGGAAGTATTTAATACCCCGAATCCCATTACGGTCAACTCTACAGAACCTGAAGCTCCTGAGGTGAGTACCTCAGTGGTAAGAGTACCACTAACCCAGGAAGTAGAGAACATTAGGGAGATATTAACAACGGAAAATCCTACCTCAGAATCGGAATTAGATAGGAATTTGCCAGACACTGATATTGATGAACTTGATGAGTTTGAAGATTGTGAACTTGAACCAACTTCAACTATTGAAACTGTTCCAATAGAGAGTGAACGGAGGTACCCACTGAGAGATAGGAAACCAAGGGAGTTTCCAGACTATATTCTTTACCAAGCTGTTCAAACACCTCTGGATCTTGGAGATCCTAAAACTGTAGAAGAAGCTCTATCCCGCCCTGATGGCAAGGAGTGGAAGAAAGCTATAGAGGAAGAGCTTGATGCATTAAAGAAGAATAGTACATGGGTCGTAGTAAAACCACCGTCTTCACATCACATCGTTGATTCAAAATGGATATTTAGAATCAAAGATGAAGGGGGGAATAGGAAGCGATATAAAGCGCGGCTGGTTGCTCGAGGGTTTTGCCAAAGAAGTGGCATAGACTACGACGAAACGTTTTCGCCGGTAGTAAGACATAGCTCACTTAGAATCCTATTGGCATACGCGGCTGGAGCAGGCTTAAAGGTAGACCAAATGGACGTGAAAACCGCGTTTCTGAATGGAAACTTAGAAAGGACGGTCTACATGAAGCAGCCTCAAGGTTTTGAAGAAAAAGGAAAAGACTATGTCTGTCTCTTAAAGAAGTCTCTTTACGGGTTAAAGCAGGCTCCTAGAGCCTGGAATCAAAAGCTTAACAAGGAACTATTATTGCTAGGGTTTAAACGGTCCAAAAATGAACCATGCATTTACACTAGGACTAAAGGCAAAAAGGTTGTCATATTGGCAGTATACGTAGATGATATGCTGATTTTTTGGAATGATGCAAATGAGTTGCAAAGCGTTAAGAAGGATCTTATGTCCAAATTTAAAATGAAAGATCTTGGAAAAGCAGACCTTATTCTTGGTATGCAAATTTCTCAGGATCAAGATGGAATCAAAGTGAATCAACATAAATATATTGAGAAGATTCTAGACCTATTTGGAATGGCTGACTGCAAGAGTGCATCAACGCCGTCGGTACTTGGTGAAAAATTAGGGAAACCAGGACCAGAATATAAACCAGATCCAAGGATTCCTTATCAAAATCTAATTGGGTCACTGATGTATTTGTCCGTGTGCACGAGGCCTGACATAAGTTACGCTGTGACCAATCTTAGCCAATTTAACAGCTGTTATACAGAACAACATTGGTCAGCTGCTAAAAGGGTACTGAGATACTTGAAGGGTACTAAAACTCTTGGTTTGAAGTACCAGGCTTCAGGAAAGGAAAAGGTGTTGGGTTTTGCAGATGCGAGCCATGCAACCACGTATGACCGGAAGTCATTTAGTGGTCTGATTTTCAAATGGACAGGAGGAGCTGCAGTGTCATGGGAATGCAAAAAACAAAGAACTGTAGCCCTTTCAACAGCTGAGGCTGAGTATGTTGCATTATCCGAGGCAGCAAGAGAGGCAATCTTTCTAAGTAGATTTATTGCTGAAGTTACTGAAACTACTCAAGAGCCGTTGATGATCTACAGTGACAGTCAGTCTGCTATTCCGATTGCACAGAATCCTGTGCACCATCAACGAACAAAACACATTGATGTACGCCATCATTTTCTAAGAGAAGCGGTTGAGAATGGGATCATTAATCTTGAGTATGTAGAGACAACTCGAATGATTGCTGATGCATTAACCAAGCCTCTTTTGAAAGGGAAATTTGAATGGTGCGTACAGAATATGGGAGTTGCGTGATTGATGGAAGGTGGATGGCTGAGCGATGAGTGATTGGTTGAGTGACAAAGAGAAATTAAATTAAGGGAGGAGTGTTGAAGAGTAAAACCTTTTCAGTTTAATTTATTTTTTATGTTCCAAAAAAAGAACATGTTTTTTGAGTTGTCTTGTCAGTCAATTGTGAAAAATCTCTAAAATTGGTAAACTGTTTTTATAGTTATAGGTAAATTAAATATATTTTATTTATAACTAATTATCTTCGTATCATTATCCACTGAATGGGTTTAGAGTAGCCCTGAAGTTATGAATCAAGTAATTCTAACACTTCTCCCAAGGTATAATATAAATTGTAATCGATTATAATATTATTGTAATAGGAAATCGATTAAACTTTTATTATCATACTTTTTCCAATGGCAAACTCATTGAGCTCATTGCTAAATTATTGTCACTGTCAATGTCAATGTCACTGTAGTCAACGTTCAATGTTGCCAGGAAAAATGGATCTAGGTTGCCATTGCTATAATGTTAAGTCAGTGAGAGCATAAAGCTATATTCGCATTCGCAGACGAAGGGTTACGTACATAAATATATAATTAGTTTGAAATTATTAAAAAAATTTTTTATTATATTATGTAATTATTCAAAATGAATGTTTGTCGCAATTTTTTCTTTATGTAGAAAGCTGTAGCTTAGGTAGACCGACAGACAGACGGACGAACTACCAAGAGATACGGGTTCCGTATTTCCTTTTGAGGTACGGAACCCTAAAAAAGGCGAATTAGTTTATGAGAAGACTTAACTTATTTTGTTAAAAAAAATTATTTGACCAAACTAGCTACGGAGTTTGGTCAAATATTTTTTTTTAACTTGACTTGTATTTCCCCATTTCTTGGACTTATCAATTCGTGAGATTGGTAAATAATGACTTTCATTAGTTGACTGGTTTATGTTGATTTCTATGGACTTACTGTTTCTCGTTGGCCAGTGCGCGTAAGCCTTTTATGCACTTGCATATGTAAAGCAACCTCGGGCGTGGTGCCCACTGAGATGGGTGACCGTAAGTTGTACAAAAATATGTTGAGTTCCTACGTGCTTAGGAACTCTACATATTTATGCTTTCATTCCTAATCCAACATTTAGTAAAAAAAAAGAAGGTACTAGGCCTTTGGTCCCGGCTACTAACATTGATGGCAGTCGTTGAAGAATCTATATCAGATAATATACTTATCTCTACGAGACAGCTTGAAAAACCTTTGAGCTTTGAAATAAGAAAGTTTGAAAAAGTACGAGTTAGCCACACGCATGAAGGGAAAATTGTCTGTTGTATGGAAGCCTCCTTAAATATTTGTTTTATTTTAATTCAATAATTTATTTTTAAAGTGAATATACTTATAACTAAATACCTATTCTGTAAACATTTCAAACGTGTAGATATGGATATTTCAACTTGTTGTAGATATGGGAGCCCCATTAAATGTTTATTGATTCTGTTTTTTAGTATTTCTTACATCATACCTATATAAAATATTTTCGGCATGATTATTTTACATTATCTATAACAAAATTACAGTTTTCTAGTACTTATAATCCTTGAGTAAAACCGCAGACACACAGACGGACGGACATACAGATATGGCGAAACTATAAGGGTTCCTTGTTAACTACGGAACCCTAAAAACCAACCTTCAGATATTTTTATCGTAAAATTTGATTATTATTTCAATATCTACTTCTATGAAAATGAAACAAATATTCGGCAAATAGTATGTTTAATTTATAGAAGTTTTTACATGATCTACCTAGGTGATAGTACAGCTATAGTACAATTTAACAATTTAATCGTGTAAACATGTCGGTACTTATTAAATGTTTAAAACGTTTTACTATGAAAATTCGTTCAAGTTAGTTGTAAACGTTTAATCAAGACCGATATGGTACATTCGTAATAAGTAGTAAAACTTGTCATTTTCATACACAAAAAGAGTAAGTAGGTACTTATGTATTTTTCTTTTATAAAACATGGCCAAATGTGAGGCGCATTAGCACACACACACACGCCAATGATTCCGTTGGTAGGTACAACCGTATTATAACTCCAAAAACCACGTTTCTCGTATGGAGAATTAGGTACGCTTAAAACCTCTTCGAAGCGATCTTAAGAGGTTATCCAAATTTTGAGCACGGACACTATGTGAGACAATTACTAATATGTACCTAGGTGCAACAAACGGCTTCACTCACGTATTTTAGTCGGTAACACCGACAAGTTTCAGCCAATTAGCAATTGGTAAGTTAGGTATTAGAGTTAAAATGGATATTACTAATTTATTAAAATCATTATTTTCAATGTATATTTGACGGCAAACAAGCACACGAGCTAACAGCGTGTAAGATAACCAACGACGTTCCCATGAAAGGTGATTCAGTCCGTCAATATGAACAACTTTTTCTAAGGAACTCAATTTTTTTTACATTTTCCTACTTATTGCCGGACCGGCCGAACACTTTTATATGAAAATGTCAATTTTATTTGAGTCATTTTTGAGCATTGGTCCAATAGGAAAAGTTGTTCATTTTGACGGCCTGAGTCACCCCTTCACGGGAACGTAGTTGGTTATGTTACACGCTGTATAATCTGGATGTATTGACCAAAAATGCTTTTTATTAGGTATCTGTCAAATATAGCACGTAACGATTCCCACCGGAAGCATACTTTGTTTACTTGTTTCCAGTTTGGTTAGGACATTGCAGGCTTGAATCACCTGATTGTCTGATAATAAGGATGATTCCGTGCTTCGGAAGGCACGTTAAGCCGGTGGTCCCGGCTGCCATCTGGTAGTTGTTAAAGGAATCACGTTAGAGGCCGAGAGGCGGTTCCGAAGAACTCTGACACCAGGGTGTGCATGGTCGATTGACCGTGACACCTACTCGAAATGATGATGAGCACGTAACGCCATCTTTGTATAGATGCACCGAAACTGTAGTTTGTATGAAACTTCGTGGAAACGTAAAAGATGATACCTACCACCGGCTGTATTAGATAAATTATTTTTTTTATAAAACCATAGAAATTACATTTTACTCGTTTTGCGAATGAATATGTCAAGCAAACTACCAAACGCGCAGTGTACATAGTCTATACTAGGCACTATTATTTCCAATTGACACACCATATTTTATACTTGAAGCTGTTTTCGAAGTGCTACAAAATTTTTTGTCACACTAATGATATATCGCTAAGCAAGAAGATTATTTCGAAGTTAGGCAGACGTTGAAAGAAAACACATTTTCCGGGCCTCATTCGTTATTCCGTAGCTCTCTTTATATATAATTGTGTCACTCTTGTTATCACTTATTTACAAATAATAATCTTTCATGTAAAAAACTACTATAAGCAAACTATAAAACCGCTTTGATGAAACATTGGCACCAATTCGAAAGTATACCTACCCTTCTAATCCAAATATGATTTTTTTAAATGAGTTTTTAAATGACGGGCTTTCTATTTATAAACCTAACAACATTTGGGAAACGAAATCGTAGCTCTCAAAATCCATCCAGCCGTTTGGAAGTAAGAGCTGCTTATCTATGTTTTTGAATTTCATGAGTTAATACGAGATAATAATAAAATTCACAAACGTATACAGCGTGTTACAAAACGGCGAAATAATATTAAAGAGGCATGTTCAGTCCATGATATTGAACAGCTTCCGCAGGGGACATTTTTCGAAGACGAAAAAATAAATATGTCTCCTATATAAAATGTGCCATCAGGTGATCCAGTTTCTATAGATAAACAATTTTTATTTTTTGTGTAGCGAAGTTTATCTCCTGGGGAAGTGGTAGGTATAATGTCATGTAGGTAGAATTTCGCCATTTTGTTACACACTGTACAGGATGAAATTAAATTCATTAGCAAACGTTTAAGGAGTGTCTCAGACCACAAATCAGTACAACTTTAATTAGAAAAAATTATCTGCTCTTTCATACAAAAGTGGAATATCTACTTGACCAAAATCAAGCTGTTTTTTTTTTGCAACTTCGGAGTTGGTCCCATAATGAAAGTTGTTCAGATTCGTGGTCTGAGTCACTTCTTAAACGTATGCTAATGAATCCAATTTCACCCGGTATAATAATAATAAGATACGCGCGAAACACATAACCCTCCATGGCAGTCGGGTAAAAAGTAGAACCGAATTGAGTACTTCGTTTTTTGAAGTCTGTTAAAAACAAATAAGGATCCATGCCACAGAATATGTAATAGTATTTCCACACTTCTTCTTCTTGTTATCGTGTCGATGGACTGAATTTATGTCAAATTTTATTGGCCCAGTATTGGGCCACTCCTATACCTCAGTACAGTACACACTTACAGTTGTAGCACTACATAAGTATGTCTTATCGTATGCTGCGTAGCACAAACACAAATGTGCTACAACTGTAGACATTATCTACGATCACGTAATTTTGTTTTGTCTTATGATTTCATTAGGTAGTATAAAGTATTCTAGCATAATGATACAACAGAGAAAACAGGTAAGTAATACTTTCTAAAGATTTGTCATAATGAATAGAAAATTCAAGAATTTAAACTTTGTTTTGAGCTAGGGTGCTACAGTTGAAAAATATGCTAAACTTTACTAGTTTTATTATTCTATTTTTTAATTACCTACGATATGTTAGGTACCTGCATAGGTAATGACCTAAGATCCTTACAGAACTTTTAAAAATCTTCTTTTGGATTAGCGACATACCTTTAGTTGTTGATTACTTTAGCTTCACATTGATGAACAAGTAAACAATGTATTTCCTGCAAACACATTCTAAGTTTAATACTATTTATATTGACTTCAAGTCTGAGTATTTTATCATAAATAACAGCCACGTTCATCCTTCCTTAACATTATCAGGTAAGAAAGGTGTCTATGGTTTTATAAACATAAAATGTATTTTATGGATTAAGTGTTTGAAGTTCATAACCAATATACGTTGTTGGTGACAATAGTCCTGTTTTAAATAAAGTATTAATTTAAAAACCTCACAAGTCAAGAGTAACTCATATTGATTATATGTAATAACAATACAAATACTGACGAATTTTAAAAACTATTGTCGATGTTACATTTAAGTATGTACAATTTTAACGTATCTTCCCAACAAGTTTAAGAAAAGAAGGCGAGTCATGAGATTTACTTATAGAGTGAAAACAGTATGCAAGACATAAATTTTGTCCAAGAACTTAACCAAAAAAACTGACGCATTTTTTTACAGGGTACGTTACGTAAGTTTCGCTTTTCGCGCTTTGGCGTGATCATAAATATTTGGTCGATCAAAATACCATCCAGTTATATTGAGTACCAGTCTAGATATGTATTTTTGTTTTGTTTAATAAACAAATCTCATAACTAGTTTTATCGCCATTCTAAACGTTAATATATATACATTATCACAACTTTCACAATTTATTGTACCAAATAAAACATGAAGTTTGGTTTTGACTTTGTGTATTTAATTGATATTGTTTAAATTATCATCTGATTTTATTTGAATATTAGATATGACATGTAAATATATATTGGTACATCAAGATTACGATTTTAAGCTGCTGATCGGCGTTTACTTAGTTACGGTAGGTAACTAATCTACCACGTACTTACTTAGTTCAAATGATTTTTATGTATAGTAAAGTGTGAAAATAAACACGATTTGAGTTTAATATAGCAAACGAAAACATAGGTCGTGCTTTGGACATTTTTACAGTGTTGTTGTTTCTAGGTGTAAATGCATTCAATAAAATAAAATATTATTCAGTTTCCAAAAGACATGTTATATACAGAATTATTAATTGCCTATTAATCCTATCATTGTACTAATTACTTACAAACAGGCTACTATACAGTTTTGCTATAGGTAGTTGCGTTTAATATCTAAGTAACAATTCAACACTTCGCTTAGGTAATTATCTTTAAAAGCTTTGTTATAATTGTATTTTACTATACTATCCTACACTGTGACATCAAATTGCCAATGACAGAGATAAGTACTACCAAACGGTGATCTTAAATCAAACATCATATAAGCGAGACAAAACTGGTATTCATATTTTCATTTAAATACTATATCTTTACCATTGAAAAAGAATATTACATCTCTGTAAGCTTCTCTAACTAAATATAAGGTTATAAACTGGTAAAAATATGTAAACTATACGTAAATAAATATACAGCGTGATTTTGAACCTCCTAGCTATTTTGAAATCTGGGAAAGAAAAAAGATAATTGCGCAAAAGAAATAGGTTTCCCATACAAAGTCGCCGATCAGCTGGACGTATTTCTATGGAAGGTCAAATTTATAAAATAATATAAAATTCATAAAATTCTGTATTTCACTAGGGATTCTGATTCCGAGATTCCAATATAGCGTTCAAAATCGCGTTGTATAAGCAGAGCTATTTATTAACTTATATATGACAAATTGATTGCCAATTTTTTTACTATCGTGTGCTCGGTGGTTTAATTAAAGATACGAATCCATTAACTTTTATATTTACATTAGTTACCCGCGACTCTATCCACGTAAGTTATATCCCATGTAACCTGCTGATAGTAATAATAATAATAATAAGGCCGCAGGGCAGCTTGTGGCGAGCTGTTGCGTAACGACACCACGGACCCGAGTGCTCCAGAGAGTCGGTCAGAGCCCTCGCCCCCGACGTGTCTTCATCGGTCGGGGTGGAAACCCAAGAGGGCTCGCAGGGCTCTCGACTCTGGCTTGCCTTAGTTGGCCGTCCAGAGAGGAGTCGTGAGTGCTGTTGCTCCAGGGGTGGAAGTGTTGAAGGGCATAACGCCGCGAGTAACTTCGGAGAAAGCGCAGCACACCTCTCGACACCCCTGAGTCGCCCGGTGTTGCCCCTTTTGCCGGCATTAATCGTTGGCTATTTTGAGGGGCCCATCTAGTGGGCGGCAAGCCACCAGCTGCCAATTGTAGTCAGTTATCATGATTATGGCAGGTGCACGTCCCTTTGCAATAACCCAGCATAAGTCCACCCAAATCTCAATCCCATAAACCCATTAATTTCCTTTTTAAAATGCAATAGTTCCTCCTCCGGCCAAGACCTGTTCAAGGGCATATCACACATTGGTATTTCTAGGAACGGGTTCTGGCTAGAGACCAACATTACATCAACTTCTCCAAAGGGCCTCTACGTGTTGGATCTATATCCCCACGCAAGCCTCTCAAAGAACCGGGGTAACACCCGTGAATTAAGAGAGATACAAATAATAATAATAATAAGCCATTTATTGCCATACATAGTGTCGCTTTCTTATGTAAAAGCATTTTTAAAATCAGTTCCATAGGTAGTTTCTGAGTTTACAACAAACACACAAACAAAATTTGTTAATCTGTGTCTCTTGTTAATTAAAAGTCTCGATAAAAGTGGACAAGAAACCGCACAGCTCAAATGTGTAAATATAGTGAATCATTTGTTCTGCTGCCATGTACAGTCGGGGTAGATAAATCTGTCTCCCCTGCAATTTACAATCGGTTTCTAGAGGGGTCAGTTTCATATGCTGGTAGACATTAAAATTTTAAAATAAAAAAATAGGATATTCTTCCAAACCGGAAACCTTAAAGAACCTTCGGTTTTGGTCTCACTTTCATCCGAATCCGAACCGAAACTTATTTAAATGTGTTGAGAAAAACACTTAGATAAGTATTTATATATATTGCATACCTACAGAGGTAAATCGTTTTGATAAAAAACAACAATGTTAACATTCTGTTGTACGTACATAAAGTACAGATCCACTAATAGGTTGGGCAGACTTAAGATGCGCGTGTCACGAGAATAATTCACCTGAACACGCGAGTTTCGGTGAGGCCGAAGGTTCAGCAGATTTTATGCCGAAATTGAAGCTGTCGTTAAAACTTTCTTTATTACCAAAATTGATAAAACCGGAACCAAACCTTCGGGCGTTAACTAATTTTCACATGAAATAAAAATATTAAGTATTGAAATATATGGTTGTATTGAAATATGATTACTTAATTACACCACAAACATTAAATTACAATTATCCTAAAACAATAACCACATACTTAGAGCTTATTGTTACATTTTGTTACAATTAACAATTAATCAGTATTGTCATTGGCAACCATTGCCGTCAAAAATAACAAATTCCCTAAACATTTTAAAATCTAGCGTAATTTATTTACAACAGCTTATAAAAATAAATTATCAACTGGTTCGAATATCATTCATTATTGTTATTATTTTGTTATTTCGACTAGATAATGTTGGACACAAAAATTTTACTAGTCAAAGTCTAGGATAAAGGAACTTCAGAGATTATGTAAATAGATCACACAAAAATAGGGGACACTAGTAATTTAAAGTACCTAAGTTATCAAACAGTCTAATATAATTCTAGGACGATGAAATACCAAACATGTCTCCACATAATTCATTAACACCGCTTTAAGAAGAGTTATAATTAAAATTCATCAAAAATGTGACTGATTCACCTTAACGCATTTGGGGTCAAGACGAAGGCAATATTTTTTTCTCAAATCTTATCATACCAGTCAATCCAATCTGAACGAGTTGCTTGATTACAATAAAATTAACTAAGGCAATCTTCTTCATCTCATTCATGTTGCTATAGTCCCCTGCAATAGTCAGAACTTCACGCAGTCGGGCAAAGAAATCACAATGTCACAATCACCAAAACGCATCCGTTAATTACACCTAATTACGACTACACCACAAATTCACAGCACTGATAGAAAGCGTCCTTTCTTTCATCATTTATTCTAGTGTCCTGTACTTCAGGAGTGGCAACCGGTCCGGGTCACCACGGCGATGTACTCAGGTGTTCTCGTCCGAAGAGTCATCTGAAGATGAGCTGGTGAGGAGGCTGGATGCCATGGTGAGCTGGCGAATGAAGGGCTCTCGAGGCAGACTTTGTTGGCCGAGCGGTAGACGTCTGACACCCATTCTCTCGCTCTCTGGTAATGATTTGCTACACTTTTCTTCTGTGATTGCATCCCGGGATAAGGATCTGAAAATTGTTTATATTTTATTAAGGATTGTTGAAACCCAATAGGAAATTAAGTATTTTACCGTATAAGTAGTTGTTACATCAAAAATATTTTATGCAGCGCAAATTACTAATTACTATGTGGCTTAATCGTATAACGAGGGGCCATCCATAAATTACGCCGCACATTAAGGGGAGAAGAGGGGGTAAAGGTAGTGTGACAATGCTGGTGTAGGGGCATAAGCTTTGTGACATCACACATACCTATAAAGGCGGCGTATGCATCAATCAATTTCCATAAAACTCCAAATTGTGTGATATTTATTTACTCTTTTTTTTATATTACCTTAAGTCATATTACCACTCATATCATCAAAGAATACCGCTGTATTAATTATGAGGTCCTATTAATAAGCTTTTAAAATATTATTTTTATGAGGGGTTGAATTTCGGATAAATATAGTGACCACAATAAAGAAACATTGTGATCATAGCCTCTACTACGTAAAATATACACTAAACAGCAAAAAAAACCTTACCCAAAAATAGTTAACCTTAAACGGCTCCACTTATTGTAGTTGACTGAACTTTAACTTGTACTTTGTAACCGAATTTAGTAAATGATCACCAAATTTTAATGAGCAAATAACTTTTTTTACCCCAAAGAGATCGCTGCTTTAAATAGGATCGCAAGTTGTTGTGTACGTTAGAACTTAGTAATTTAATTTGGGTGATCATTTCCTATTTTTGGCTATATGTGATTTTGGCCGTAATATTACCTATACTAGATGTGAAGGTTAGTTAAACATTAGCCCTTCTTAAATTAAAATATGAGGTCACAGTAGGAGGAGGGTCAGAAAAATGTGACCGTCTGTAAGAAGGACGGGGGAGGATCATGAGATTGGTGTGGCGTAATTTATGGATTGCCCCCAACAGGTATAGTAAAACATAATTGATGCTAAATAAATATATATGGCTTCATTTAAGGTTTTACGTAGTTTTTCAAGAATCTTACTAAAGTATATATCTTACCCAGTCAGCTCTAGCATAGAGCCTCGTCTGCACTGGCCACGATGCGGACCTTGCATAATACTGGCAGGTCTCGAAGATGCTCCCAATGGATCTGAATGCGCCACATCTTCCATCAGTAGTACTGAAGGTCCTCCGAGGCTCGTACTCCTCTTTGACAGTAAATTAGGTCCTTGGCGACCCTGATATTCTCCTTTGTTTGATGATGTTTCCCCTTTGCTGCATTCTCCTTTGATCGCCGCTTCCGTATCGGATGTTGTTGCTTCCGCACCTTGTGTGGAACTTGAGCTCTCTCTTCGAAATAGACCTATGATAGATTTTGGATGTTTTGGCTTCTCTATGCCACCTAAGATGATGGGTGTTTTACAGCGTAGTGGGAGGAAAGAGAAAAATAAATGAGAAAGTCTTGGTAAACGTATACATAAGTGCAGGAAATAGAATTACTATATGTATTAAATATTTACATAAGTACATTTTATTATTATAAAAAAGCTGATATTTGTAAGTAAGCTATAAGACATGTCAATGAGTAAACAAAGTTGGAAAAGCTGTACAGATACATGCATATTTGCCTACATGCTATGTAGTTAAGTAGGTATATTTTTTTAATAATACTATATTAATCCATAGGGTAGTAAGTAGGTATAATAAAATAGGTGTAGGTATAACATCAAAGAAATCATAAATGATTATGAAACATATTTAAATAAGCTTCATATGTAAATAAAAAACTAATGCAATCTTTGAATTCTAGAATAAATTTTAGTATCAAATAATGCCCATGACGTTGTACTTTGTTCAAGACATGTTTATTATTCAATTTATAATTAAGTAAGACTTTAAACCAACTTTTGATTATTAATTTAAATAGTTTTGTTACAATCAATAAACATCCAATAAGTTTGTTACATCCAATAATCAGCCAAACACAAAACCATCATATGAATAACATACCCAGAAAAGTGGCGGAGGGCGAACTGTAAGCGAGGTACTCTTTGTTTGAGGCCCAGGAGGGGAACTCCGACTGTTTGAGGGCCCCGGATCCCTCGGCCTCCTCCCGTTTCCATGGCAACATAGTCTCAGTTGCCGTAGGGGTGGCGACGCGAGCGTGGTCTGGTACTGTCATGTACGTATCTGTACGACGATTAAAATATGTTATACACATGGTCCTGTTATACCTACTATATAAGATTGTTTTTTGAACGCGTAAGGTCCGACGCAGATGCCACACTTTGTCCGATAGAGTACGCGGCGCACGAAAAGTTTCTATGGTGCGTCGTGTGCGTTACTGAATATATATGATAGCATAGGTTCTATTTTCACAGACTAAAAATTTCGTCACGGATTCACGTATAGTCTTTCGTCTGCGTTAAGCCTAAGTGACACTGGGCTTTATCAGATAACTCGTTCGCTCGCCCAAATAAGGAAAAAAGTGTTTTATTCCATATTCAACATTTTGTAAACACGCACTAAAATTAGGCAGAAATGAAATCTAGATGCGAAACTATAAGTTTCTTGTAAAATCAAGTTACTTGCAACTTTGACTTTGATTATTAACTACTTAATTTTATATAAGAAAAATAAAAAATATATGTGTAATTAAATAAAATTACCATTATCATCTGACATTCTCCTCTCATCTTCTTCAAGGATATCTTCATTAGGCACTAAAAGATTTAAAAATATATACATTAATGTAAATTTTAATAGTAAAAAGACATTAAAATTTGTTATACCATTCCTCAATCAAATGACACGAATTTCGTTCATGCTTCTACTTATAAGATGTATATGCCTTGGCATTTCTTAATAAAATTATAATTAGTGATGTATGTTAATTGGGGAAGCACTACAATGATTTTATAAATAATTTTAATGTAGTAATTACTACCTATTTTTTATTAATTAATATATAAATAATAATAAGTACTTAAATGTATGTTAACATGCGTTATTGGTAGGTAATTAAGCACACATTTACTAAAATACTGTAGATACTTATAATTATATTAAATAGACACGGAATAGGGTTATAACAATAACAAAGATAACCATTATGGACATCATTGATACTCTGTTAATATTTTTTAAAGCAGAATATATTTATTTACCTATATTTTTATAATATGTTTCATATGTTTATTTTGCTTTTCGTTTAGTAACTAAGTACTTATTTTTTTAAGAATATCGATAGAGTAACATAGTAGAAAAGCAATAACAAGAATTGATTATAAAAATTATCCACGAATCTTACTAATATTATAAAGCTGACGAGTTTGTTTGTTTGAACGCGCTAATCTCAGGAACTACTGGTTCAAATTGAAAAATTATTTTTGTGTTGGATAGTCCATTTATTGAGGAAGGCTTTAGGCAATAAAACATCACGCTGCGACCAAAAGGAGCGAAGCATTAATAAAAAATGTTTTGAAAACGGGGGAAAATGATTCATCTATACTAATTAATCATAATAACAGAAATTGCCGCGGACGAAATTGCGGGCAACAGCTAGTATAACATATACCTAGATGTGAGTGGAAAAGTAAGACATTTGCCCCGCATTAGAAGGAAAGAACACCTAAAATAGGACAATAATAAAAAATAAGTAACTATAATAAAAAAGATTTTAAATGCATTAACGGGAATTAGCGCGAATATACCGTTCTCCAAACGTTTAGATTCAAAGATTTATTCAGAAAATAGGCCTTTTCAGGCACTTTTTCACGTCAATTCACATTTTAAATAATACTTATTATATTATATTCAAATTATTAATTATTGTTTAAAAGCTACAAACTACTAGCGTTTCGGAACCGACCACTGCAGAGAAGAAGACGCCGAAAGAAACTCTTCAACAGTATTGGTCGCCTACTTGCCTGAAGGGCTTTGTATGATATTTAATATTTTTCTTTTCTTTTTTTTTCTGATGTCATGTTATATACAATTTTAATTTTGTGGAACACGTTATGTTAGCGATCGAGCGTGCAACAACAACAGATATGATAAAAGTCTCAAAGAGGCCGAGCAGACCTGTCCCCCCTGGCAACACCCGTTCACGAGTTGACGCATGGATCAGCCATCGCTGAGCTCAACCATATTAGAGGGAACTCGACGACCCGACACACAACGCCGCCACCAGTTTGAACATTTTAGTGAGCATGACTTACTCGATCTCAAGCAGACCAGGTTGCACCGGCCGTGGTCACTGGATGACACACGCTAATTCCCATTAATGCATTTAATAAATATGCAGTGCAAAAGTTTAAAAGTATTTAATTTAAAACAATCGTTTTAAAAAACTTATGTGTCGTTTTCTCTAGTCTTAGTTCTCTTCGTTATAATTTGTGAATATTTACTAACAAAGTGATGAACTAATGGTTACCTTTGCAATACTGTTTGGCTATTTACTCTGTGACACGAATAGAAGTGTAAAACAAAAATGCGAATATAATAGAAAATACATAAGTATAGTATGTGTTTATTAATGTTCCATGCAATTTATTTTGTAATGTCATTGATATGTCAAATTAAAGCGCCTGATGAAACTATGGCTATTCAAGTAAGAACTTAATAGAAATAACCGTGACTTTCTCTGCATTGCTTGTGCGATTGCAATCTAGATTAGCTGCAGTGACTGTCTTAATGTAGATGATAGCGAACAAGGTTCTTTCATATCTACAGTGTCTTTTAAAAGCTTTTGTATCTATCTTTCGTTTTTTATTTATTTTGTATTGATACACATCTTATAATGCAGATAGGTACACATCTTATAATAATATAATGTAGTTATAAGATATAAGTTATTATGAAAAGCGATTAATTTGAACCTACAAATTCTTGTAAGTTTTTAAGATACTTAATATACGATAGAGCTCCTAACGTTCTCAGAAGTCACGATAGTTGAACTCATTATTCCCATATGTCACGTTTCATTGAAGTTGCTTTTGGAAAAAAGCAATTAATACAGTTAGATTGCAAGTATGTAGTCCATGATAACCGCTAAAATAACTCAATGCAATGTTATATCGAAACCATAACTATCTATGAATGCGAAATAAGAAGTAACATTTTAAATGCTTTTTTAAACACAAATTTATTTATCCAAAGCTTTGTTATCGTCAAAATATTTGTAGGCCCTGCATGTTGAAGGTTTTAAACCGACTTAAAAAAAGGAGATTATCGATACATTGTATTTTTTATGTTTTACCGCATAACTCCGTCATTTATAAACCGATTTCAAAAAATATCTTTTTGTTTGTAGGGATGTTTTCAAATTGATCCCATTTAAATTTCATCGAAATCGGTTTTTATATGGAATATCATGGATAAAATGTTAGGTGATACTAACGACTAAATAATTCTTAAATGGTCACACTTTTTGAAAGAACCTTGCTTAAACTACGGTGACAACGCTCTATCTTGAATACTCATTCCTCATAATAACTTGACTCGATTTAGCGAGATCCTAACAACAGCGAGAAATCAAATATATTCTCTAGTAATCTCGCTCAATCGACCCTCAATCAAACTAAGACATTGAACTAATGTGAATATTAAACATCGATAATGCATGTCTATCTAAATCTACTCCTGATTATACTCATTGTCTTCTCGCACAGAACAAGTATAATCCAGAGAATTAATAATTTTGAGATCATCAGACGCAGATAGGCAACAATTAGGATTAAATTTAAGTAAACACATACCAAAGTTATACGTGGATCTGTCCCTTCTCCACGGTAAGGATTTCTCAACAGCTGTCGGCAATATCTCTTCAGGAGTTTTAGCATACTGTTTTACAATTCTCGCTTTCAAAGGATTGAAGCCCGGCAGGTTAGCCAGCTGGTTTAAGAGCGAACTACTATTTTCTTTATGCGAGGACGTCGGACTGACTTCTTTATATCCAGCTTAACATCGCCAGTTGTCGAGATTATCGTTAGTTTGCGGTGCCACATGAAGATTGCCAGAAGGGAAGAAAACGACAATCAAACAAACAATATTAAACAAGCAGAAATGAGAAGATACGTCAGGTTACAGGAGCGTTTGAGTAGCGGATCTTACTGGGAATTGGGAGGCAAATATTCGGAAGGATCAACTTAAGTTATAAATATACGGAGCTGCCACATTACGAAGAATAATTTTGATATCCGACATAATAATCGGGTGGCCCACTACAGCGTAAATCAATAATATTTCGGAGAGTAAAAGAGCAATGCGGTGGGCTCCGAGAAGGGTGGTGACTACTAAGAAGGAGCGGGTTTATTATTCGACAGGAGCAGTTCCGTATGAAAGAAACTTAAAATTACAAGAAGCATAGACCTTCTTTGTTAAAAAGAGTAAGTCAGAACCACATACAGAAAGGTTAGAAAGTCGTAACATGCCACCACAAACGATTTAGCACATTCCCACATCTTTTGCCAAAAGAGCAATTTCCCGTGTTAATCGAATTCGTAAAATAAACCCCAGTTAGTTAATTTTCTTGGTTGAAGTGCAAATTAGGTGAAAATACAATTGTTACAACTCACAACATCTAAATACTCAGTACCGTTTGGATTTGAATTAATTTATTATTTACTTTGTTCAGTGAAATGTTAATTTGTTTAAATTATAATTAATGATAACATATTTAAAAAAAAAACATCCTTAAATAATTGTAACTAATGAATTCAAATACGTTTCTTTACATGCAACAATTTTTCCCTTTTTTACAGCAATGATATTACTGCCTCCCATCCACATCCCATATTGGTTTAACTCGCATTCATACTTAAAGAGGAGTAGATATAGCAGAGTTAATTTTGGATATTTTTTTGTAATTCAATTCCAAACGCAGTGTCACACAGGGCGTCCATGCAGAATACCTACGCGGGGATTTTGCAGTGAAAGTAATACCGCCGTCATCACCCTCCCGGCGGGGCTGGCGCTCATCACAGTCTTCCTGCAGGACCTCGTCTATGTAGTCTGGAAATCCATCAGCAGATTAAAAAATAAACTGATCAACAATATGACAAGCAGCGCGGAGTTCCGTAGTTTCTAATCACTTCATTGTGAAAAAATATTAAATCAAATATTAATTGATTGAAAATTGCATCAGCAGTTTTCAAAAACTATTTCATAATCTAAGTTTGCGAAGTGTAGGAATGACTGACTGACGGAAGCGCAACTATGTCTCTCTTTATTAATTGTGGTGTGTTTAATACCTGTGGTAATTATCTATATATCTATTTATGGGATAAAAATGTCTTTGGCCAAATCGTACAAATCTTACTCCTTTTTTCATCAATGTATATCTAACTATCGAAAGAGATACGTACATAGATTTGAAGATACCTGTGACTGTATCTATAGTAAGTACCTACAGTATATTTAACTACGGAACTCACACTGTAATGTCTACAAAACTACTTGCGCTACTTTATAGACAGTGCGGTCCTACTGGTGAATTGTTTTAAATGTTTACCTTTGGAGTGTTTTAGGGTAGAAACTACATTAATTTCAACATGCACTATAAAATAAATTCGTAACTAATATGAGCTCTTACCGGTAGGTACATTTGCAACATGAACGTAGAAAAAAGACGGATATTTAACGTCAATAACATGAAGACCTGTCTCAACAAGGTACTTACTGTAGCGCACAAAATAGCGAATCATGACATGGCCAATGCTAGTGACAGTTTCTTAAAAGGACTTGATGTTCTATCAGTTCTTTACAGCACCATCTCAATTATGAGTTGATCAGAGAAATTCAAAGACGCTCCAAGATTTCAATCTAACGAGTGGACGAATTGAAACGAGATCTTTTACAAATTTTCTGAACTTTGAATCAATCTAGAAAATGTATTTTTTGGATGCTTATTTATCACAAGGGGTTTAATGATAAGATGCTTTGTCAAAAGGTATTGAAGATCCGATAAAAGCCTGTGTTAAATGTTGATGATACGAAAAATGTCCGTATTTTTATTTACATCCATGCTACGTGGGTAATGTTGCTAGTGTTTAATAAAGCCTCTGTGCTTGCAAATTAAAATAATAATGACTATAATAATCGTAAATAATAAAAAATAATTAACAGATACTTGGACTCACACGTGCATGCGATTGACACTCGTGATAATAATAAAGAATAAATAAGTACCTAATCTATAATACTTTATTTTACCGTGCGTGAACTGTTTGGCCGAACCATTTTGCTGGAATTCGGGGAAGGTGACATGATTTTTGCCATCCTGAAATGAAAGAATATTTAGATTGACTTTTCCGGGCTTGATTATATAATCAAGGACCGTATTTATGTAATTTTTAGTAGTATAACTACAGGGTGGCAGGCCTGGCGAATAATTACTACCGGGTTTGAAGGGGCCCAGGCCACGAGCAGAAGAGCGGGGCCAGGAGTCGCTCGCAGCAGTCAAACTCACGTGAGCCCCATTGTAAAAGTTTGACATGGACTACTACGGATGATATAGTAAAGCCACAGTTTTATAAAAATAAATTGAAAAAAATTTTTAATCATCTTCTTGCGTAGCTTAGCAAGCCAAATCAAATGAGTTCTTAAAATAACTTCTTAAGTTTAGTAGGGCCACCTTCCAACTCCATTGGTTGACACTTCGCCATTTACGTCTCACATTCACATCACATCGTAGAATACATTTTTTATTGCTGTTGGACCTCGATGTTAAGACCAGAAAGTTCAAAATAATTTGAGAATGACCCTTGCCCTAGGGTTAATATAAGGATAACAAAAGTAATATTTCAATAGTATTCACTGCTATGTTCAGCTTTAGTCGCGGCAAAGAAACACTAATTTATATTTACAAAGTATTTCTACGATAAGTACTCACCTTCTTCTTCTTATCGAGTCGGAGATGGCTATTTTAAAATGTATTTTGACTAATATTTGGCCACGCTGACCGTCTTGTCGTTGGCTTCGTTAAGATCTTCATTTGTACAAAAAGTGGGGCAGTTAGGACACGACAAAAGGGGGGCCATAGACTGAGTGGCATCACAGTCACATAGACTATTGCTGGAGAAACCCCACCTAACTCGGTTTTCGCGACATCACCCAACACCAGCCCGGAGCCTGTTCAGACTTCCAGACTGTCCAGGGGAGATCATTACCCGGTGGAAGCTTCTTAGCAGTTTGTATTTGGGATGCTGGTGGTGGGTACTTGTGTTTCCACCATGAGAGGTTAGTCCTATTGACTTCTTAGGCTGGTATGCTAGGTTTTCTGAGAAAGCTGTTCTCACCTGCTTCCCACGTTTACTACGCTTGTGGTGGTGTTTTCTGTCACCGACGCGTCTTCGGATGTTCATGTGCGTTTTGTAGTTCACCTGCTGTATGCCCAGGTCTCGGTCGTTCACAGCGTGCCGGCTGTAGCTTAGGCGGCGATGCTAAAACACATCAAAATGCATATATATGTCGCAGGCATATTGTATGATTCCGCGTTTTACAAACGGCGTCGTCTTTTTACAAACGCTCGCTCTTTTGGTATATGCCGAAGGCAAATTGACATCTCGTTCAATTGTAAACATTTCAACATTGATGGTTATAGTAGGGTGACTATCATAAAACACAAATTGGACAAATCACTTTATTTCAGCATTCACGTACCTATTCATGTAGGAATAACTTAAAATACATGTTTAGGCACTCAATTTGTGTCATTCCTTATTGCCTGTCTGGCGGTTGTAGATATGGCTAAAGATACGCGCGGCTTCCCGAGCTGTTGCTCACTCATCGCCAAGTCATCCGAGTGAGTAGAATACCTCTATTCCGTTTCCAAATCCACCAACTTCCTGTCCTTCCCATGCCTAAAATGCTTCTGTGGGCAGCAGCGTCGGAATCACAATAAGCCAAAGTAAATGCGCTCGCCATCCCGCCTCCCAAGCGTGGTGAGTATGGCAAAACCTTCCAATGGAAAACAACAAAAAGACCAGACCCCCAGTCTACAGCAGCCCCGCTATTCCTGGCTCCGGTAGCGGTCACCGTAACAGCGGGGCAGGGGGTGCTAAGAATCTCCGGATACGGCCCGGCTACCACCCCGATGACGACTAGCCACACAACATCCGCATGATGAGGCTCAACAAAAAGTCGAGGAAGTGGAAGAGGAAATGAGTATGTTACGATAGGACATAGTGAGGTTGTCATAGTGTGGTTGAAGTCCGAAGAGAGGGAGAGGGCACCATCATCAGAAACCTACTCTATCCCCGGGAAGGTGACATAAAAAAGTCACAGCATGGTGTCGGGTTTCTCGTCCACAGCTACCTCGTAAATAACGTCGTAACCATCGAAAGTATTTCCAGCAGGGTGATATACCTTATACTCAGAGTATCTAAAAGATACTCGCTAAAGGTCATACAGGTGTACATGCCGACCGGGGAATACTCAGATAAGACGTGGAAGCGGTGTATGAGGACATTAGTAGGGCCATACACGCTTCCAAGACCTATTTTATGGTGGTTTTGTGCTAATAATATTCCGCAGGAATCCTCCGAACACCATATTCCATGGCCATCTTAGCGTTTTTTACGTGCCGGATAACCTCAAAACCTCTGTCCACGGCTTTTTTCTGCTCCTACTTGAGATTCGTAAAATTTTCTTACCTTACTATGATACATTTCCTTAAAATAATCCTTTTTTTTGTAAAAAGACCCTTGAACACGCAAGATTTGCACTGTTTTCATTATTTTTCTGTTTCACAAAATCGACGCTATTTTGATTGTTTTGATTAGCAGCGCCGCGCGAGGTAAGAAAAGGAACTAAATACTTCAATTTGCCGCGTCATTTTGTAAACGGCGATTGAATTCTCTATCAAATATTAATGCATATTATATACTGACAAGGCAATTCACAATTTGCCTTCGACATATTCCAAAAGAGCGAGCGTTTGTAATCAGACGACGCCGTTTGTAAAACGCGGAATCATACAATTTGCCTGCGACATATACATAGTATCATGTCTTTTTTCCCTTGCGGGTTAGACAGAGCCTAGGTCTTTAAGACCTGAAGGACACATTGAGTATGTTGGTTGGCATTAGGCGAAAAACGGAATCAAAATAGTGATGGGTTGCTACCCGCATCGCCTATTAACATGATTCCTCAGACTTTACCCATTCCCTCGATCGGCTTTTACGATCTGCGCGGGAAGAGAAGCAGCTGGTACAGTCAGCCAAGGAGATACCTGACCTCACCACCTACCTATATCTTGAATTTTCTCCTTAATTAAAAATAATATTAATATGAAAATATATATTCAGAAAGATTTTAATTTAGACTTCTTGAATATACATTTTTATGTTAATATTACTTTTAGTTTAAGAGAAAATTTAAGATAAGTATAGGTAGATGGCGGGGTCAGATATCTCCTTGGCTGACTGTACATTCTACGTTTTTTCTTTCCTTTTCCGACCAGCATGAAAGATGAAACATCTGACACAGATGTTTCATCTTCCATGCTGGTCTGGCAGATTTCACACACATGAAAATCTATGTAGTAAAGGAGATTTTCATACATTTCGGATTCCATCATTCTATGAGCAGGAGAGATTGTGCATGTATCCCGATGGATAGAACGCCTTTAATCCTCGGCCTCTGACATGGTTCCTTTAACGACTACCAGATGGCAGCCGGGACCAACGACTTAACGTGCCTTCCGAAGCACAGAGACATCTTTATTATCAGACAAACAGGTGATTCAAGCCTGCAATGTCCTAACCAAACTGGAAACAACTAAACATAGAATGCTTCCCGTGGGAATCGAACCCACGGGAAAATGAGGAAGATGAAGGATGACTCAGCTTGTCACAATGAAAAACTTTTCCTATGAGACCAACGCTGGGAATACAAAAAATGGCATTTTCATACAAAAGTGTGGCAATTATTAGTAATAAAATGTAAAAAAAAAATTGAGGACCCAGCATTGGTCCCGTAGGAAAAGTTGTTAATTTTGACGGGCTGAGTCACCCCTTCATGGAAACGTTGTTGATTATTTTACATGCTGTATATTACTAGATTTCTTTTTAATTACTTCTTTCTAATGTATGACAAGAAAAACTCAATAACCTCTAGAATTATGGAAGAATTAAAAAAAATATCTTACCCGTCTGAATGGTTTGCATAGTTCCTCCGCCAAAAGATGATGTATTTTTGCATCAGTCAAATCCTTTTTAGATGGGTTATATTCAAGCTCCTGCATGTCTATGTTCCATGTTGACGAGTCAAGTTGACTGAAGCTTGGGCTGGAGAAACAAAATTGTAATTTAATTGTTTTTTTTATTTTTATTACATTCAAACCGAAATAACATAAAATAATTATGTTTATTCGAATAAGTAGTAATAACGGGGAACGACTTGCATATAGGTTTACAAAGTTTGGTCTTAAGGTGGTAAATTTTCACCTTTTTATGATATAGTATGAACAAATGTAACACTAGCCGGTGGTTGCCGGCCTTTCGAAAAACATAGACGTGTTTTTGAAGGTTCCAATTTCGTAATTTCGAGCGGGATTTTGCCCTCCCCATAGTACCTACGTAGGAGCACAAGCAAAAAAACTTAGGGAGTGATTCGTCTGTATGTAATGTACCAGCACCGTCCTGTGGAACTTATATTTTTTAAATTCCACTGCCCTCATTGTTAAGAGGATGGAGGAGATTATTAAAATCCATAACATTTAATTCAAATCAAAATAAACTACTTAACACGAACCATCAAATTGTTTTAATCAAAAACAAAATAAATTAAATATTTGGCTTAATAATATTGACAGTATCTACGAGTTCTATTTACCTTCCATTGAAATTAGCATTGGTGTAATTTTTAAATATGGCCGACATGGATTCGGCGCCAGATATGTTGCCAATGGTAGAGGCATTTCTTTGCATGTACTCTATAGCATCCTTCATAGCAAGCTTTGAATATGTTTCTAAAATCTTTGGCTCTGCACCCTATTGAAAATACAAATGTGAAATATTTATATTTAAAAAAAAACATAGGTTTGCAATAAAAATACTTAATGCGAGGTGTATAATCCGCTTTTCTTTCAACCACTACAAGAAAAATATGTGAAAATTAAACTGAAGAGAAATTACAATTAGTGAAAATGAGTTGTTTATATATATACTAGCTTTCGCCCGCGGCTCCGCCCGCGATCGATCGGGAATAGGACTTTTTCCCGGGATAAAAGGTAGCCTATGTCCTTCTCCGTACTCCAGAGAACTTGTATGCAAAATTTAATGAACAAACAAACAAACAAACAAACTCACTTTTGCATTTATAATTTTAGTTAGGATTCCCGCCTTTTTTGTTCTTTATGGCCAGTATTTTTGTTAGACCAAGCAAGCGAGCAATACACACGTCTCACACGGTAATACTGTGTATCTCTGTTTAGGTATACTATAATTTCATGGTATAACTCCATACGACAGTCAGGTTGGCCTTGGCCAACCATTTTTGTGACATGTGACACGTAAAGGTCCGCGATTTAAAAAAAAAAACTAAAAGTAAAGAAAAACGTTAACTAAAAGATTCAATAAGGCTTTATTGGGCTCTAATTAATAAATGATGAACAAGCATTGTTATATAAACACATCGGTTCTTAAGTGAATGTGATAAGGTCTAACATGCAATATAATTGTATATATATCATTGCTCGTGACTGTGCATGCTTGAATTAACAAAAGTTATTCTTTATTTGTTCGGCAAATAAATAAGTATATTAAGGATAATAATCAGTAGATTATTATGCTAATTATTATTAATTATTCTACTTATACACTTTACTAAGTATCATTGGACTTTTATTCCTTACACTTCGGTAATTTTTATTGAGATACAAGATTAGTAGATATAGTTAATTTTATAAAAATAAAGATAATAGTCCACCTTACCTGGTAGTTCCTAAGTAAAAATGGCCTTATAAACCGATTATCAAATCTCTTGAATTTATCACGTATATGATGATTACCATGTTTACCTAAAATATCTTCTATACCTGCCATCAAATGGTCCATGAACTGAAACATAATAAAATACATTTCATCATCATCATCATCATCATCAGGTCTTTTTAGTCTCCACTGCAGGAGCATGAATACATTAATATTAGTGATAACGTCTTATAAATCGATGAACGCGGGCACGAAAAAGTGTCACGTTCCGTGTGCAAGCGAGATTGCGGAGCAAGCGATAGAGAGGCATGATCTGTGATGTGACACATTTAACTCTCTTTCAACGTTATCATGTAAAATTATCGTCCGTACACCAACTTTGATTTGTTTTGCATTCACAACACTATTTTGATACTCTCTTAATAAATTAAGAAATAAAATATGGAGATAAAATTTTATGCGGGTGGGACTTAAACCAGCGACTTAGGTCTATGTACGACCTACGCTCTGCCATCTGAGCTACCGCGTCATTCAATCTCGGCGCCGAAATTCTCCACCATGTCCCATTTCCCCTACACGAAAAATTTGTATAGAAAAATTAGTACGAAGCATGACTAAGTCAAATGAGTATAAATAACTTACCCGTTCATGTATCCTTTCATTCATCGTCGGTTTTCTCTTCTCCGAAACCTTGACGTTCAGTATCTTCACCAGCGGCTTTATGGTGATGCCCTGGATGAATACTGTGAAGTATATCACCGCTATGGTGGTTGTCACGAACATCGGCTGCAACTTCACCACCTCCGGATCAATTAATAGCACCAATGCGAATGCAACTGCGCCTCGGAGACCTAAAAAATTCAATCAGGCTTAGGTACAGTCATATGCATTCATATGACTATGTTGCAGCCAACTGATTAAAATAGTCGTTCAATCAAACAGCTATGCCCTTTGAATGAACAACGCCATTCAACGACACGTTTACCTTTTACCTTTACCTTTGTCAAAACATTCAACATTACAGCTGTTTCAAAAGCCGCTGTATAATTGAATGGGAAATAATAAATCGAGCCACAAAATTATTTATTAGCCACGTGAGCAAACTTCTAATTTCATAACTAAGCAACGGGAAAATGATATAGCCTCTAATAAACTAATTCGTCATTTTTACACCGCCAACTAAATATTCTATAGAAAGCGTCAAAAAAAGATCATCAATTATTATGACTTGTCCTTCTTATTTATACGTTGCCACCTAATTTACTAACTCGGCCACGGATTTTATATTTCGTCACCATTTTCCTTTTTACAGCATCAAAACTATGTCCTCAAAAAAATATAATTCAAGCTTCTACAGTCAGCATCATTTATTATAACTCAGCATGTAAAATAATACATCATATTCTTTTATCGTAAAAATAGCCACTACATGATATGGCGTGATTCATGTATCGATAGGCAGGAGAGCTGGTACCAATTTTTGGGTAGGTAGGTATTTGAAGCAAGTTGAAAAATTGTCACATACCTGTATTTATTTATTTATGCTTTATTGTACACACATACAAAATGTAACAAGTACAAAAGGTGGACTTAACGCTAAACAGCATTCTCTACCAGTCAAACCTTTGGGTTGTTCAGAAAGTTTTATGTGGGTGTAAAACCAAAATAAAGAAAGTTTTATGATAAATAGGTACATACGATACTATACAATATATATATATATAATATACAAAAAATAAATACATACAACACTATAATAATAAGTCATGTTGGCAATCAAGCTTGACTCTTCAGGCGTTCGTGGAAATACCTGAGAACTCTAATTTTAAAGGATTCACGGCTAGGGGCGTCTCTAACGGAAACGGGGAGCGCATTCCAGAGTCGTACAGCAGTCACAGAGAAAGAATTATGGAAAAAACCTGTACGGTGAGAGGGGGTAGCAAGGGTTAGGGTGTTAGAGGAACGCAGGAGCCTTTCGTGAGTAGAACTTAAAAGTTGGAAGCGTGATTTTAGATATTCAGGGCATTTGGGATTATTGAGAACATTAAATAGTTGACAAAGAATATGTAGACTCCTGCGTTGACGGATTGGTAGCCAGTTAAGCTGAGAACGAAATTCGGAAACATGGTCAAATTTACGCAAACAGAAAATAAACCTAATACAATAATTTAAAAGACGTTCTATTTTGTTAAGTTGTTCTTCAGTTATGTCCAGGTAACACACATCAGCGTAATCAATTATGGGCAAAATTAATGTTTGCGCTAGCATAGTCTTGGTCTTAGAAGGAAGAAAATATTTCAGACGCTGCAAGTAATGAAGACTAGCGAACACTTTCCTGCTAACTTCCGCAATGTGAGTTGTCCATGACAAAGTCCTGTCAATCCAAAGACCAAGATTTTTCACCTCGTTGCTGAATGGTATATTGCATCCATCATACACGATAGGCATTACAGCACTCATATCAATACTATTAAGCTGCCTAATACTACCAACAATTATTGCTTGACATTTTTTTGGATTTACTTTAACCCCATAATTTTTAGACCACTCCATAACACCCATTAAGTCATTATTTAGCTTTAAAATCGCAGAATTCACATCTTCTGCATCTATCTGCGCATAAAGCTGCAGGTCATCAGCGTACAGATGGTATGAACAGCTAAGGCAATTTGTTAGGAGATTAATAAAAATTGAGAATAAAATAGGAGACAAGATTCCGCCTTGTGGAACGCCGGCTTCAACGTTGCACCAATCGGACGTGTCCGGACCGCTGCGAACCTGTTGCCGACGTCTACGAAGATAACTAGAAAACCACTCAACTACCGAGGAGGAGACTTTGTAATGATAGAGAATAGCTAATAGGACTGTACCTCAACACGGAACTACAGACCTGGCTGGTGAGTAGCGGGACTAAATCAAACCCTATTTTTTTTTTAATATTCTTTTTTCATTACCAAAAATATAAATATTTGTGGCAATATGCAATTTTTTATGTTTTATGTATAAAAAATATTAGCCCGACGATTTAGTCGGGGTTTTAACATTACCAGATGGTTGCAAAAAAATTTGCAAAAAAATATTAAAATTCATATTGAGGCGGGTTGAAATTTTAATAGGGTACTTTTTTGGTGGGACTTTCTACCTGCCACGCTGCCAAAAAAGTTAGGGGTTGATTAAGCCCCGCTATTTACCACTAACCAGTCAGGTCTGCAGATTCGTGTTGGGATATAATAGGAGAGGTATGTGACAAGTTTTCAGCTTGCTTCAAATACTTGCCTAAAAATTTGTACCAGCTCTCCTACTATTACTATTAGTAAAATTATGGTAATTTAATAAACATTTTTGTTTTCAAATATAAAGTCTTATTTTATCTCTCCTCAATAGCTACTGGTAATAGTAGTGGCCATAATATACTATTTGATGACAATTTTAGCTAAATATTGACGATCAATTATTTTGGGATAACATTTTTAACATGCTGAGTTAAAAAAATAGAAGCTAAATAAATATATTTTTTGATGTCAAATATTAGTATTTTTGAAGTTAACTGTTAGAGTGCAAGTTACAAAATTAGATGCTTAATAATAAACATCATGCTGAGTTGTATTTTGAGTGGCTTACATAGAAGATAACTAGTGGCTTAGATGGTATTATTTAGATGCTCGTTAATTGTGGCTGACTTAGTAATTTAGAAGGCAACATACATTTTTAGAGGCGGATAATGCTATTAAAAAGAATCCTGTTTAATTAGCACCCTAATTGAATTAGTTCAGCGCCCGCCACAGCGCCGCTAGTTGCGTTTTGTTTTCAATATGGCGTCAACTACCCGGTGTATTTGATTGTTTCAAGATATTTTTCGAAGAGAAAGAAAGTAGTATATATATACGTTAAAAGTATTATTGAAGAGACAGAAGTTATGAAGGCACATACGTCTGATATGAGTGAATCAAAATTTGAACAAATATTTAAACATTATTTTCAATTACTTTGTTACTTTGTTTTTCACATTTACTTATTTCGTCGAACTTTTGGTATCCCCTTAAACTTAATTCAAGAATAATCTCCAAGAAACTACAAAAAGTGTTTCCTATTCTTTCTAATTACATACTAAACTTATGGTCAACCTAGTTAATTTGCAATCGAACCAGTGAGCTAAGCGTCGTCTAGTTGTAATGTTGAACGTTGCAGTCAACAAGTCGGCTTAACGACATACAGACGTGATGTAATTGAATGTTACGTTGTTCAGTCAAAAGGCTAGCTGTTTGATTAAACGGCTTTTTTAACCAGTTGGCTGCGACATATACACGCCTGTTCATAAGTCAATGTGATAATATCAAAAACGGAATACAATGCATATAAATCAATGCTCGTGACTGTACACAAGCCAACTAGCGCCATCCGTCTTTTTTATTTCTTTTACTTCTAAAACAGATCAAATAAAAAATCTAAGCCTTTACTTCGCTAGAAAATAACTTACAGTATTCTGTTTACAACTTTCATTATTTTGCTACAATTCAAAAAGACGATTGTGGCCGCTAAAAGTAACCACTTTTGGCGGTAATCAACAATTCTCTAAATTTATCAAATGAGCAATAATTAATAGTAATACCAAAAATACTACATGCATTTTATTAGCGAAGGAAGATTTTAGATTTGCTTAATTTATTTAATTTTAGAGGTAAAATTAATAAAACTATGGGGGTGGCGCTAGTTTTCTTAACTAAAAAGTTTGTTCTTACAATTAAATCGAGTGGATATATTATATGTTCCATTTTTTCACTAAGTTCATTCAAGGTATTCCCTAAAGGAATTTAACACTTTCGCTGACACTGCCCGCCTGTACCTAAACGTAATTTTATTGTTATTTCTTTTGTGTCTGGTTTAGTGTCAGCGAACGAGTTAAGTTAGTTTGAACAAAACAAAAGCTAAAACTTACCTCCGTAGGACATAACGAATTTCTCGACCCTATTTAGTTTGTGCAATCTGAACTTATTAGCTACTGCACTAAATATGTACACCCCTGAAACAAAACGAAAATGTAGTAGGAATACAGGATATACCTAGGAATACATATGTAGTAGGAATGTGGTAGGAATATATTTAAGCCTTCAAGCCTACTTAGAAGGCCCATTTCTAGGTTTCACGATGTATGGAGACGGTTTTACAGAGTATGTACCTATAGTTTGTATGTAGTTAAGTATATACTATTACATTTTTTAGAAAGTCATTCATATGATCATGTACCGAAGATAAATAAACCCAATACAAATGAATACAATATAGCCACATCATATACAACACTTGTAGTGGTCTAAGAGCCGGAGGCCAATCCTTCCCCCATTTCCTCCCCATGTCCTTCCCCCAACTTCTTGAAAGGCTGGCAACGCTCCTGTAACACCCCGGTGTTGTTGTCCATGGGTAGCGTTGATCGCTTACCATCAGGTGACTCGCTTGCTCGTTTGCCGTCCTATATCATAATAAAAAAAAGAGCGCTATCGATAATCGAAACCTTTGCGTCGCGACTGCACCGCTAAGTAGCCCCCTCTGTCTCAAGTACCTACAATTCATTGACTACTACCTGCTAGCGGTGAAGAAAAACATAGTGAGGCAACCTGCAAACTGGAAGCTTTTTACAAGTGTGTGAAATGGAGAAGACAATAGAAAGCCACTATTAATACCATTATTTCCACACAATGACAAGCCTAGTTTACAATTGGTCATTTATTCTAAAACCAAGTAAGTATAGATTCTTTAATTGTTTATTAAAAAACATATAAATATAATGGGAAACAAAGATTATCTGAAATATTTTTTTTGTAACGAACGGAACTGTCCGAGCTTTTTTCGAAAATAATATTAAAGGAAATGTATTTTTTTTTCAGAATACATTTCTCCTCATTTGTTCAGTCCCTTAAATCCGGCCCTGTAGATTCTTGTCGGTGATATTGTGATCGGATGATCGGATTTTATTAGAATTAGTACAAGCACTTAGTGGAAATTAATATGAAACATGCTATCTTTTTAATTTGTAATTGTGTATACATCAAATAAACATTTTTTATTTCATTTCAACCATTGATTAGATGTTCAGGTCTGGTCGATATTTAATCAATTCGTTTTGTTGGTCACACAGTTTAGTTTTACATTTGAAGCCAGCTAAATCTTTTTATGTGAACTGTTCTTATATGCTTTCCTATTTTTACTAAGGGTAACGGGTACAATACGAAATTAATTTCCAGAAAAAAATTAAGGTTAAAGTTTTTTCTAATTCAATGTTTATAAATAAAGACAAAACTTGCCTATAATCCTAAAGACTGAGCAGAAAACGATGGTTAACAGCACGAACCACGTGTTCCAATCGTGGTTATTATTGACCGTGGCGACACCAAGGAACATGAAGATGATGGTCTCCGAGGAAGACGACAGCATCTTCATGGTATACTTAATGGTCGTGTGGGACTTGTGCGAGATGTTGCCTTCTACGTAGTTCTTCATTGTTATGCCGCAGAAGGTTATGCTGGAACAGAATGATTGTGATAATATAATATAGATTTATTGATGATTCACACAGAATTTCAAAAGATTAAGAAGATATTTCAAAAGACAAATGCATTGGCTACGCGCACCCGGCCTCTCGAGCTGCTAATGCTTATCCCCCATTTATACGAGTAAGTAGTATCCCTAATTGTAATTCCTTCATTCTCTTCTCAAATCCAACAAATTCTTATCTATCCCCAGCTTAAAAATGTTTTCCCCAGCTTATAAATGATAGGCAGCAGCGTTGAAAGCACAAGAATTCAAAGATCTTTATCCACTATTATATCAGTCGTAAGAGTTCTTTTTACGGCTGAAATCATTATGACCAAACCTAGACAAACCAAATATATTAAATATATATATATCTGATGCATTCGAGCTCGGTTGTTCAAGACCTTTCAAGACCAACAAATTTACTCTCCAAGAAAACAAATGCGTAAACATTTGAGCTATGACACAAGAATAGATAGCTCGACATCTCGAAGCCCTAATATATATATATATGGACGTTTGTTACTCCTCTCTTTTGTGATTGTAGGTTAAATTACTAAGATTGAAATTCATTCAAGAAATTCAAATTAAAGGATTAACAAAATGAATATTATTTTTGGTGATATTTCAAAGTTATTCGAGATTAGCACCATCTGAAAGTAATTAGTGCTTAAAAAAGAAAATTTTAGCTAATTTCTTTAGCTACAGCAATTTAATCATATAAGTAATAACAAAACAACTACAAACGTCGACCTCTAATCTTGAACATATACTCCGCTGTATAGTCGTTTTTAGCATGTATGCATAATACAACAAAATGAAATCTAGGATCGTTGTATTTGTACTTGAAAATAGCATCCAGAACCTGAGGTAGCAAATAATATTAAAATCTCAAGCAACGTGTAAATAAGCAGAGAGATAAATATTGCGAGATGTACGTTTTGGTAAATAGAAACGTGATACGTGAACGTAATCCGACTAAGTGAAACCAAACAGAATAAGTGGATTTTATAAATAGCATACGTAGATTAACTCCCGGAAAGTTATTTTATGTTATGTAATTTAAAGTTACTTAGTTGCTATGATTAATATTTATTTATAATTATGAATAATTGACATAATTTATTAATCACAAAAATAAAAGTAACTAAAGTTAAGTACTATGTAATATAATATTGAATTATTTCTTTTCTATGTTATGTATTTTCATGAATTGAATTTATTATTTTTTTACAGTCCCTCATTTATGCCCCTGTGGGGTTACCGTTGATGCTTTTGGGCATCATGGACTCTCATGTTCCAGAAGTGCCGGCCGTTTGGGGCGTCATGCTGCCCTTAATAATATTATCTACCGTGCTCTTGCCAGCATTCACGTTCCTGCCGTTTTAGAACCAAACGGCCTGACACGGGACGATGGCAAGAGACCAGACGGAATGACTTTAGTACCCTGGAGATTGGGGCGACCGCTGGTATGGGACGCTACTTGCGTCGACACACTGGCGCCATCTCATCTCCAAAGTACCAAGTCAAAGGCAGGCACAGCCGCTGCTGGAGCAGAAACCCTTAAAAGACGCAAATATGTAGGTATCGGAGGTAACTACATATTTGAGCCTTTTGGGGATAGAAACATTGGGTCCGTGGGGTCCATCAGCGCATAAGCTTTTTAGTTTCTTGGCTAAAAGGCTTATTAAGGTATCTCGTGGAAATTACCTAGCTCAGCGTATCAGCATTGCCATTCAATTAGGAAATGCTGCCAGTCTTTTGGGCACGATGCCCAGAGGTGAGCATCTGGAGGGACTGTACGATTTGTAAATATATATTTTTAAGTAGGTTATTTTTTTTTGTATTATTTTAGTTTCGTCTTTTTAAGTAGACATCATTGTATTTTGAAAATAAGTTTATATGATTTTATTTTTTTTTATATCTCAGCGGTGGTCCCATAGGAAAAGTTGTTCATTTTGACGGGCTGATTTGATGCTTTAAGGTGTAAACCCTAATATCCTGTTTATCTGTATAAAGATTTTTGTTTGTCATATTTTAGTATTTGACGCTAATTCTTATATGTCAAATCAAAAATGAATAATACTTACGCAAGAATTCCACTCATATGGAACATTTCAGCATTCAGATACGCCAGATATGCCATGACGAAAATGAATATCGGTTCGATGACCCTCACTTCGTGCGTGAACCGCGTAACGAGTCCCGTGGCAAAGCCCCATATGACGCCGATGCAGGTGCCACCGAAAGCCACTACGAGGAAGGAGGCCAGGCCAGCAAGGAAGTCGGTGTACATGAGTTTGGATGTACCCATTTCACTATAAAATATAAACAGATAAGTAAAGAATCATACGACATTTTACTTAGTTCGTTCGATAAACGGCTGAAAGATAATTTATTTTGAACATATCTAGGGCGTTTTCTGCATAACACTTCCATATTCAATTATTGCTTTCATGTCTACCAATGAATAGATGGAATGAAATATTGAAGATGGGCTCTATAGTTATTTCTTCCTTCCAAAAGTATAAGATAATGGGCCTATACATAATTTATATTAAGACATCAAGAACAGTTCAATAATCACTATTAAGTTACAAATCAAACGAAGCAAACAAATAGACTTTTATTACACTGGCAAAATTATCGAGAGCACCTAGTTGGACCTTATTATAACAGATCTCACATTGCCGGTAAAATTATAGTGATGTTCATGACTATATTCGAAAAGTAACATGCGCGATCTTGAATCCCGATATTGACCTCATTTTTGTGATTTACACCCCAAAAAATGATCCAAAAATACCAGTGATCAGAATGATGACTTACGTGTAAGCTTCAAACATATGATACAAGACGACCGTAACAGCATCATTGAGGAGGGACTCCCCAAAGACCACGATGTATAGCACTTCATCGACATGGATCTCCTCAAATACTGCTAGCACGGCTACTGGGTCCACGGCGGATATCAGCGCTGCAAACAACAGCATATCAAGAAGAGGAGTGGTACACCCAAACATGCCGGTCTGACCACAGGCCCACAGCGATGCACCTGTAAATATAACGATATTAGATAAATTCGGATTGTGATATTTAGTTCTTTTGATGTCGTAAGGGATAAGATACGATATTTTATATGTACCAGTAAGTATTTTTTTAACTAAATGCTAGGTATTGTTCGTGTAATTTTCAAACGTCAGGGACCCTACAATTTAAAATCTATTCCTTGTTAGAGGGGTCAGTTTTAGCTGCCCTCGACTGTACTTTGTCATTAGAGCACATTATCAGCTAAATATACTTTAGGTCATATTATTAATATTTGTTGTTTTTCACATCATGAAACGAACCTAAAGTGCGCCATATGATTTTTTTTCTTAACATACAAACGTGAACTAGGCGTTTGAGCCTCTATTTCCCCATTTTACAACTCGGTTAATAAAGTAAAAACTAGTGTAGAGTATCATTTTAATTATTTTACTTACCAATAGTCAAGGTATTGAATACAGTTCCAACTACAGCAAAAAGCAAGATTGTCCCCAGATGATCAAAAAACAGTCTGTTAGGCATGAAGTATCCAGCGTCCAAGATGATCGGCGGCAACATGTACAGGAAGAAGGTGTCAGGAGTCAAGGGCTGCACGTGGACGCTGTGGGTGCTAAGCAGCAACGCGCCAATGAGGACCCCGACAAATATAAGTAGGCACGATTCGGGGAACATCTTTGATAATCTTGGTGCCATGTGGAAACCTGCAACAAAATTTTCATCCTGTAGTCATTACGGTCAAGTGAAGCGGCAAAGTTGGGGCGACACGCCACTATGTTCATTCCTTATTATCTCTTCGAATCGAATCATCTCGCTTTAGGTTAATAGTAAATTAATACAATTATTTTATAAAGTCGGTTCAACACATCACTAGAAATTGTAGCGAAGAACCTTTTTAAGTTTTTAGAAATCTGAATTCTTGTCATTTATTAAATTGTCACAACAAAACTTCATCCCTCAAATCTAAATGATAAAATTTTAAAAAGTTTAAAAATATTCAAATTTTTAAGTACTGTTTCTCATAGTCCTTGTAAATTGCTTGCAAGATAGTTCCAAATCAAGTTTAGTAATGAAAGTATATAAGAATGCATGTCAGTATGAAAGAAAATGTAACATTTAAAACAAAGTCGTTTACAAGTATTTATGAGCTATATCGGCCACAACATAATGTGAATAAAACTGCAAACAAACAAGTGAAGAAAAAGAATTTAGTGAAAGAAACTTCTGGTGGTGATTGCAGCACTAAAGTCCGTAAAGACTCGTTACAGGGCAACCACTACTACATGTCATACGTGACTAGTGAAAAATATCACAATTTGAATCATAACAGCAGTTGCGAATCAATGATCCACTCGTCAAGTACTTTGTTTTACGATTTAGATAATATAGCTATTCGGCATTCATTCACTGATATGTCCGTGGTAAGCTACACAAATTGTTTAAGCCACTTCAAAATTTCAAGTATATCTCCGAATGGATTTCTAGGACAGTCTCATGCAATCGTTCAAGAGTGTGCGGCGCAAATACAGCCAAAATTGCATCCTAGGGATAGTTTAGAAATAAATTCCCAGAAAATGACTAAGTGTTTTCCAAACGACCCAGATTTTTCATCAGAAATTTTCTTGCGTGATACCGATATTACAGATTTTGTCAAATATCAACAAAACGATAAACTTTCAAAAAGGCATCAGAAATATTGGTCCTATGCAAAGTACCGCACTGAGTATACTAATCCTAGTCACCAGGATAAAAAATCTAAGAAAAAAGAGCGTGCAAGACAAATTGAAGACCCCTGTCCTTGTCAATTATTTTCTTACACATGTCCTTGCACCGACAACAAATCTTTTACAGGATTGAAAAATAGCAAATCATTAACTGATCAAATTACTAGTACTTCAAATATATTGAAAGAAGATCCAAACGAAGGACAGAATACAAAACGACATAAAGGGAAAAAAAATAAGCCTAAAGATGATAAGCCTACAAGTATCACTTGTTTTAACGACAGGATAGAATCTTTTGACCAAACTGATCAGCCTTTGTTTTACTCCGATAAAATCAAGATGGACTCTTTTGAAAGATCTGATCAACCCTTAGATTACTCCGAGAAATATGACTTGTCACAATCAATTGACAACAATGAAGATGCAAGTAGCAAATATAGATCACAGTCTAAACAGAAACGTAGAGTATTGTGTCCTAACTGTAAAGAAAAAATAGAGATTTCTAGTTTAATTGATCCATCTGAAATAGAAGGCAGCTTAATAAACAGTGACTCTCTTTATCAAGTAGATGATCATGCTGGCAAATCAATTTATACTTATAAAACTTCTTTTAAGAAAAAGTCGCTGAAAGCTGAGGAAAAAGAAAAGTGCCATCATCACCCACGCTGCGATTTAGTGCCTATCTGTCAAATACTGCCCACAGATAACGTATTTTTAAACTACAAATCTGTCAGAAAATCTGAAACATCCAAAAATTCTCCAAAGGTTATTCGGATCACGAAAGCGTGTAGACACCACCCTCCATGTACAGTGGCACCGTCGTGCCAGAGAGCCAATATACTCAAAAACAACTGCGAATATATACCTCCTTGTTTACATCGTCCTCGTTGCATTAATTTACCTTTATGTGTTCCATTTTCCAAGCAAATGCATTACGATGAACTCGTAAAAACATTTGAAGATACGGAGAATGACGAATGTCCTCATACACCGCAATGTCAATACATTCCTGAATGTCAACATGATTATAATGCCAATTTAAGCAATCAGATCCACATCGCCCACTTACAAAATACCTGCGGAATTTTGAGTGATCTCCAACCATCATACATAAATCCGGCAACCATACAGAAGTCCTTTTCGCCATGTCAAATTTCTGCCAAGGGATATATGACTAATTTTGAAAATCCTAGAATAGACAAATCTAGTCAATACGATTGCATAGATTGTTCTATTAGCCGGAATATCCAAGAAACAGTTAGTAGCGAAGCTGTGGTTTTTATAAGAGATGTCGGATGTCAGTTCAGAAATAAATGTAATACGCCAAGAGACTCTCTCCGATCTACAAAATCCAGCATACTCTTTGACTATGATAGTCTAAAGTTGGGCAGTATTTACAGGAATGTTCAGAATTTAAGACTTGAAGATAAATTTACTAATCCGAAGGGCAAGATAGATATAGACACTTCGTCATTCTCTCTTACTTCTAATCTTATGGCCAGTTCTTGTCAACGCAAATTTGGTGATAGTGAAAGACTTTCAGGTTTTGCTCCCAAGCCAGTAACAACTCCCTTTGTAGCGTATGCGACTGCTCTCAACATGGTCTCTCAGAAGATGTATACCAAGGAATTGAATCCAAAAAAGAGCATCGGTAACTATACTGCTTACACAATAAGATCTCGCGTGAGCATCGCTAAAAACAAATACAGAAAAATGTTTAACATAAAGCGGAAAAGGAAGAAACGAGGAGATAGTAAAAAAAGAGCGTGCAAGGCAAATTGAAGACCCTTGTCCTTGTTGTTTTTCTATAGAAATACTGTTTAGTGAAGAGTATTTGTTAAAATTATCGTATTTCATGTGGATTTTTAAAATTTACATCAGTGTATGTGGTTGATGTAGTTTGTGTGATAAATGTCAGTTTACATTGTGAACAGTTTTTTTGTAGTTTTTTTGCTACCCTGTGTTTTATCTACACCACTAGTACTTGGACAAATTCATGCCCTAGATTTAGCACAGCATACAAGTTATTGTATACTGTGCTAAATCTGGGGTAAGAATTATTTAAGTCTCATAATCTATACATATAATAAAACAGTAAAAATATTTTGTCTGTACATTTAGAATTTTTGACTGAAATGGATAGAGGGACACTTAAAAGGAATAATATAAAGCAAAAAAAATTTTTTTGTAATTTTTTGTCTGTCTGTCTGTCTGTCTGTATGTATGATCACGAATATCTCCGAAAATACTGAACCGATTTACTTCAAACTTTCACCAATTGCTTTGTTTTAACTCAGCAAAACATTTGAAGTTTGTTTCATCAAAATCGGTTCATTAAAAAAAAGTTATCGTCATTTGAATGAACTCAAGGCATGAGTTTGCCTACAAATGTATAGCAAAAAATAAATTGAAATAATAAATGACATAAGAAAATTAAAATCCAAAGTCAATTCATCATCATTATACGACAGCATTATACCTAGCCGTACTATCCATAGTAATCCATACTAATAAAAAAGGAAAAGCTGACTGACTGCCTGACATATCAACGCAGGGCCTAAACTATAAGGGTTAGAAACTTGAAATTTTGCACAGAGGTTTCTTTTATAACGTAGGGGAACACCAAGAAAGGATTTTTGGAAATTCATCTCCTAAGGGGGTAAAACGGGTTGCAAATTTAGTATTAAACTTTGTCGTTTTTGAAGTTATTCGAATAAAATTCAGCATGAAGGTTCTTTACTGAAAGGTATGAAACACGAATAAAATATTTTACTCAAAAATCATCCCTTAAGGGGGTAAAATAGGGGTGCAAAGTAAGAATGAAATTTTGTCATTTTTGAAGTTAGTCGAATGAAATTCAGCATGAAGATTCTTTACTGAAAGGCATGAAACACGAGTAAAATACTTTTCTCATCATCCCTTAACGGGGATGCAAAGTTAGTATGAAACTTTCCGTTTTAGAAGTTATTCAATTTAAATTCAATATTAAGGTGTTTCATTGAAAGTCATGAACGAATGTATTCCGGGTAATTCTACTGTTCCTGAGAAATCGACACTTACGCGGGCGGAGCTGCGGGCCAAAGGCAAACCTGACTTATATATCAACGCACAGCAGAAACTACTGTGCCCAGAAACTTGAAATTTGGCACAGGGATTCTTTTTATGGTGTAAATGAGCATTAAGAAAGGATTTTTAGAAAATTAAGGGGGGTGGAGTTTATATGGAATTTTCTAATTTCTGGACTTAGAAGTTTGAAAGTAGGTACACAAGTTCTCAATTAAAATTAAAAAAGATCTGTTTAGGTAAACCAGACAACATTCTCCCTTGAGTGGGGAAAATGGGGGGTAAAGTTTGTATGGAATTTTTCCATTTCTAGACTTAGAATATAAAAATAGGTATGTTAGTTCTCGATTACAATTAAAAAGATCTGTGTAGGTGAAAGGTATGAAATCCCCTCCTTATGGGGCAACATTTGGGGATAAAGTTTGTATGGACATTTTCTAATTTCTGGACGTTCTGGATTACAATTAATAAGATGTATGTAGGTAAAACCGACGAAATCGTTGCCTGAAGGGATAAAATAGGAGATTAAAGTTAGTATGGATTTTTTTTTCATTTCTAGACTTAGAAGTATGCAAATAGGTATAGAAGTCCACGGTGACAATTAAAAAGATCTATGCAGGTGATATGTATAAAATTCCCCCCTTAAGGGGTAAAAGCAGAGGGGGGGGGGGGGGTGTATGTAATTTTTCTCATTTCTGGACTTAGACGTATGAATATAAGTATATATGTTTACATTACAATTAAAAAGATCTGTGTAGTTAAAATGAACGAAATTTCCCCTTGAAGGGGTAAAATAGGTAGGGTAAAGTTTGTATGGATTTATTTATTTTTAGACTTAGAAATATGACAATAAGTATATAAGTTCTCCATTACAATAAAAAAATATCTGTGTAGGTGAAATGGGCAAAATCCCCTCCATAAGGGCTAAAGATCTATGCAGGTGAAATGTATTAAATTCCCCCTTAAGAGGAAAAAGCAGAGGGGGAGGTGTTTGAATGGAATTTTTATCATTTCTACTGTTCCCAAGGGAACGACATTAACGCGGGCGGAGCCGCGGGCAACAGCTAGTATTTAATACGAGTGTCAACAAATATCAGTCAACAAAGAATGACAAGCCACAAATTGTTTTTTTTTTTGTAATGACTATGTAGCTAGCTCCAAGTGAGCTTTCGCTACTTCACCGGGCGTTTGAGGCGAGGGCAGAGTGCCCTCAACCTTTATAGGCAACATCACCAAAGGGCCCCCAGGAGGGACGGACCTCGGCTTTGGGCGTTGCCTGTGTGCGCAAGGCTTGGAGAGACAGCAAACTCTCATATTGCCTGATGGGCCGCGTATGCGTGCATGCAAGCCTGAAGGGCCAATCTGAGAGCCACAAATTGTCCTTAGGTGGTTGAAATATGCAAGAGACACCAAGCAAAAACTAGATCTCAAATCACTACAGAAGTCACTTCCCGTTGTTTGTCCCTGTGTATATAGATCTAACTACGCAACGGATTGTGATGTGATTTTTTAAATAGAGTGATTTAGGAAAAAGGTCTATATGTATAATTTATCGCACCTGTGCGAAGCAGAGGCGGGTCGCTAATAATAAGTAAAGTAAAGCATAGAAAAAGCCATCAAAATTATTTAATCAACGTAGATCGGTCAACCGGTGTGCTCAAGAAGCCCTAGAGAGGCACTCAACAACGTGACTAGGAATTTACCTGACCAAATCTATAATTAATTTGGTAAATAGCGTAGGTCAAATGAGTAAATATTTTTCTACAGCATTAAAAACTTATTCAAATGGAATAAATAGTGGAATTAGTGTCATCAAACTGTCTTCCCGTCATATAGCATGTTTCCCGTTGCATGATCAATTTTGAAGCCAGGGTATCACTGTTGAATGATTTGCGGTGACTTACATATATATATTATAACTTTAGTACAAATTCTTTATCACTATTTTACCCATTATACACTAGATTATTCGTACATACATATGGTACATTTACTACAGTTCTACACACATTTATTTTATTTATAACATAAATTCTTATTTTATATAAATATATACATTTATTAATTCTTGTACAAGTTAGCAATATAAAAACAGTTGGTACAAAAAGAAATCTATTTTTTAAGTTAACTACGCGATCGTATCTGTAAGTTTTGCCTATACTTCGAGTTGTTTACGTCGTTGGACGAGGAATGCTGCCCTGCCGTCAGACAGTGCAACCTAGCACGGAGGGTAGAAACAATTGTTTTGACCATTTATAACTGGTGAATAGCACACAAGCAGTATGATAGATATATCAATTATATAAAATTGTCCTACTTGTTGTCATGTTATTGAACGACGTTTGAACATCTCAATAATCAATGTAATATTATAATCGTTCTTAATATGATAAATTGTTGCACGGCCTTACCGCATGCCCACGAGTACGAGCGACGGGCTTCTGTGGCAGGCGCAACCGACAGAGGCAAGCGCCAGCGCCAGGTGTTGACGAGAACGGGCGGCGCGCTCGGGCGGCAGACTTAAGTGGACGTATTTAGATAACATAATTAACAAATTTTTTCCCGGGATAAAAGATAGCAAAGATGTCCTTTTCCGTACTCCAGAGAACTTGTATGCAAAATTTCATGATGATCGGTTCAGTAGTTACGGCGTGAACGCGTAACAAACAAACAAACAAACTCACTTTCGCATTTATAATATTAGTTAGGATTAGGATTATGAAAATGTAAATGATAAACGTGTTTAAATCAATGATAATATTTTTATTCACTGCGAAATTTATAAGGATGTAAAGAATTAAAAGTAGATAATTAGTAACTGCGTGAAGAACATTGATATTTACATACACCAGTCCATCAACTAAGAAGAAAGATATCATTTTACGACTTATGATGTAAGAAAAATCACCAATAGATAGAGTGAATTTGTAAAGGTTCTGTGTAAATGAATTGAGATATAACTATATTTTTTGGTAGAAAACCACTACACACAATAAAAGGTTTCAATAAATTGAAAACCTTCACCATTTTTAAAGTGGGTTGAAAATACTACATCGTTTTACGTACTTACATCTATACCTTTTACATGTTACCATTATAAAAGTAAAATTAAATATCGGCATACATACCATAATAATAATATCACACTGAAGGTTAAACTCAAAATATTATATTCTTATTAAAAAATATTAACAAATACAGTCAATCTGAATACGTCCACCGACTCACTACCGCTCTCGTTCTAACATAAGGTCTGGCACAGCATGCCGTCTCTTTCTACTTTGGCGCAAAGCTGCCGCGCTGTGTTTGCGCGCATCCGTGCCGCTCTATCCTTTTTTCGTGAACATCTTGTACCGTTTACGTATGACTTTGTGCGGCGCCTGCCTCCGACGCGAGCGCGTACTCGTGAACGAGCCGTCAACCTCGTGGAACCTTTATCTTATTATATAACTATCATATAATAATACTAAAGTAATTCATCCGGCCATCTACACAAGACTGACTGAAGAGCTGCGGTGAATGTTGAAACTGTCTTTAGTCAGTTGAATAGTGATTGTGACCGCGAAAGCTTAAAATCGTAAATCACTATACGCTTGCATACCGACAGAGCAAATCTTAATTACTACTAATGTTTTGTAGTAGTGGATGCCGGATTGGCCGTATAGCAAATGCTTCGGGCCCTCGCTTTTAATGACTCCACGCCAATAAAAATAAGTTTTATGTTAGCTGTGTGGTATCCGACAGAGTAGAATAGGACCACTCCAAGTCTTCCAGTGGATGTCGTAGAAGGCGACTTAGGACCCAACAAACAAAAACGTCATATAAGGAAAGGCTTGTACGACTTTAAGTTATATTGCAGTCTAATAAGAGTAATGAGATGACTACTAGGTCCTATAGGCGTTTATAATTTAACTTTTTCGTCGTGTGACGAATATGTCATAATAAACTGGTCATAGTAACGTCGGCAAGACTAAATTAAACGACATTATATTACAGTTTTTGCTAAAACGTTTGTACGACAACGCAATAGTCATAATAACGTTACAGTCATTTAAACGATATCAACTGACCAAATTGGGTGAGTGAAAAACCTTTAGATGACAATTATATAATGAAGCAGTTGTATACACGTTTTAACAATGACGTTTGTAAAACGATCCCCATCTTGTTTTGCAGCAGTCAATTTGAGACACTTGAATGACTTGGGTGTTCATTTACGACTTATAGATAACCTTGATATTACAAGATGTCGATTAAAAGTAATGCCTTGACTTTAACCAACCTTGTTGTCGCATTTAAGTCAAGTTTTTACTTCTAAACGTCTTGGCCGCCATATTAATGGAAAGTTTGATATAATTTATTTCTAAGAATGCAAGCAAAAAATTCTTGGAGAAAACTTAAACGTAGTGGAGCTTTTAAAAGGAAAGTAAATCGCAATTTCCTATTATTCAGAAGTACAAACTTATCAACCGTAGCATTGGTCACAAATGTTGAAGAAGAAAAGCGTACAATACGTGAAGAGCAAAAGGGTTCAGTATCAATATTTAAGTATTTCATTATTTTTTTTTCTTGTATAATGTTATCCCAAATTAAATTATTTATTTTTTATTAGTAAATAGCATATTCATTCATTTTTATACATAATTATTTTAAATAATTTATGTAAATGAAAATTATTTTATTTACAGTTGACGTGTTTAAAAGTGTTCCTAGTAGTGGGTCCGCTGTGAGAAATGAGAAACATTTCAGATACCTTAGACTAGCAGATGAAATGCTAAAGTACTTCATTACAACATATGCGAAAATTTATGGAAAAGAATATTTGACGAGTAATGTACATAACCTTTGTCACCTTATAAACGAAGTAAAAAGATTTCGAATTTTGCAAAACTTTAACGCTTACCCGTTTGAAAAATAACTTTACTGTATAAAAAAAATGGTAAGACAGGGAAACAAACCTTTAAGCCAAATTGCAAAAAGTCTTATAGAGCAAAGACATTTAGAATTACAAAACTAAACTCAAACGGACAATAAAAATACAGAATATCCTTTTTATAGTACTAAAAGAAATATGAATGGTATTGTGTCTATTTTTCATTTAAAAAACTTTATTTTGTCGACTGAAACTCATAATAAGTGGTTTTTAAGTACCAAATATAAAGTCATTGAAATTTTGTCTATAAATAACGATGGTGGAAAGATACAGATCGATGGAAATCGCTTGAAAAATTGCATTGATGCATTTGAAGTTCCAATGAAATCTTCATTTCTTGGTATTTATATGTGTGATGTTAATAACACCATTAAATCGGAATACACGTATTATGTAGAGAATATCAAATGTAAAATTGTTAGCATTCCCCATAATGAGCATGTATATTTTGTACCTCTCATCCATACTCTGTAAGGGATTTATTTAAAATAAAACAATTTGAGTATAAAAACTTCTTTTAATAACTTTTTTTATACACATGCAAAATCAGGAAAACGTTATTCATATCAATACAGTAATAAAGCTATGATAATAAAATAATCAAAACATAGTACGACGTACTACCTATTCAGTCACTAATTATTAATTGAGTCTTTATAATCACAATACTTAACAAAAAGTACTAATAACTTTTGTTTATGGTGTAATATTCCAGTATTAATTGATATTTTTAAGTATTTTAAATTTTAAAGGCTTAGTATCAATGTCAATGATATTGTGGCAACCATAGCACTTATCCGATAGTATAAAATGAGTGCTTTTCCATGGCCACAGCAATCTATTAAGAAGACTAAAATTGCTTTAGTTAGAAATTTATCTACATCTAAATATTGAATCATTATTTCAGATAAAAGTTACTTGAATATTATAATATGTTTTGTAATCTGCACTGCTTTTTTACTACGATCAGCCTTAACCTGAAATAAATTTAAAAATTGGTGAATATTGACAAATTAAAATGATTTTTAATTTTTGAGGGACCCTAATAGCAATGGCGTATGGCGTATTCCATGGTCTTGAAATGACCTTAAAACGACTTACTGTCTGTACAACGTCATAAAGAAGTAAGATCGCGACAAAAGCAAGATGTCTTACATTTTTAGAAATAAACATATTTTTAATAATAAAAATATAATGTTTCAAACTCAAAATTACGAAGGGGCATGTAAATATGATTAGTATTTACATAGGCATATTACCATAAAACTCAAATTCCCAGTCGAATTAAACGGTTAGAAACATTTATAGTTAGCAAAGATACGAAAATTATATAAATAACATGATAACACTTACATTTTGTTTCCTTGTAATAATTTCTTTTGCACTAAAATCTCAGAACAAAACCAAGAACATGTTACGAAGTCAAGTGATAAGAAATATATAAATGAGTCGTACAGATGTTGTTACTTGACTCAAATAAACCATTTTAGTCATTCAAATCACCTGTATGACCACAATATGACGAAAAGAGCCGTTGTAAAGTTATGATAAAACTACTGTGCGATGTAAGTGGTAATTTATAACGTTCACACGACTTTTGAATAACTACCACGAAGACATCTTATGACTTTTGTATGACGTTTAAACAACAACATAGGTCGTATAAGTGGGGCCCTTTTCGCGTTTAGCAAACGTTATTTAAACGTTAGTGTGACCTAGCTGTAGTAATAAGATAACGATTACTAAACTATTTTACGACGGTAAATTGTTAGTTGGGGAAATACAAGCTTAACAAAGCTTATAAACATCTAAGAGACCTCTCCAACCCGTCTGGCCAGCGTGGAGAGTGTAGGCCAAGTCCACTGGCTGCTCTGGCCAAGTATGGCCCTAGTAGTACAGAGAGGGTCGTGCTCCTGTAGTGGAGACTAAAAAGGACCTGATGATGATGATGATGATGTAATGCTAAGCACCTAATTCTTAAGTGAACCTGGCCATACAGTATATTAACACAGAAGAAAAACAAAAACAAGTGTTACTCTAAATCTGTATGAAATAAACTTCAATTTGAATAGGTTAAGCGAATGCAAGTAGTTAATGTACAAACCGCAGTCGCAATCGCCATAAACTTGTAGTGAAAATCCCCCACCTCCTGTTAAGAAAAAAACCCTTTTTCCCTAGTTTTCCTCACACGTTTACAGAACCCTAAAAGTAATCGTATTACCCTACCTCAATTCAATACAAAAAGATATAAACATTAGACACCGTATTCGTTTTATTTTCAGTCCCCAGTCACATTCAACGAAATGTGAATGACAACGACATGTTTATTGATTTTTTACTGCCGTGAACTTTAGGCATTCTACATATACGAAATATTAACCTATTTAGGCGATATACCTATTAAGGCGATGTTGCTAGCAACCCGTCACTATTTTTGATTCCGTTTTCCACCTTTACGCCCACCAGCACGCCAAACGTCGCCTTTCGGTCTTATGCCTTTAGGCTCTGTCTACCCCGTAATGGATAAAGACGTGATAATTACATTCCTCCATCGGACTACGAGGCAGACTGAAATTTTACCGTTTTATCGTTGGAATACGAAAGAGTCGAACTAAACGCTTTGACAGTTCCTTTTTAGTTCGAGTAGCTAAGGTGTGGAATGAACTGCCTGCGTCTATATTCCCAGACATGTACAGTCCCGGGACACTCAAAAGTAGAATAAATGGGTATCTATTGGATAAGTATGTAACATCCTCGTCTTCATCGTCACTTACCATCAGGTGAGAAGGGAGACAAATGCCTAATCCAACATTCAGTAAAAAAAAATGTATATTAACCTATTTATTCATATAACATACATACAATCAGGTCATTTTCCCTTGCGGGGTAGACAGAGCCCAAGTCTATAAGACCTAGGGAAGCTGAATTAAAATAATGATGGTTTGCTAGTTGTAAATTCATGTACCTAGCTTATCATTAAATGTAGCTTTAGGATAAATATAAAAAGATCATTAAAGGTAGTTTATTAAATAAGTTACTTTTTATCATGTCTATTTTTCCTGATAGATAGAGTGGAAATAACTCAAGAGTTTAAAATTTGAAGAAAATTTGATACTTATAACTTTAAAAAAACGAGTTTCTCTAATGGTCATGGGCGTCGCGTTGATGGCCAAAGAATCGAGCATAAAATAAGGCTTCACATGACAGCACCGAGTAAGTATGTACCATATGTACGACGTACTAAAAAAATAAAAGTAAAAAAATTTTTAAAAGCAAGCTCTCTTTATGTTTCGGGTAGTGTTCGGGTTATTTTCAGCGAGTCCTTTAATTTGGTTTTGCATTTTGTCGGAGTGCATCAAAAATAGATAGTCCGCCATCTTGGGTGTTCCGCCATGTTAAATTTAATATGTATTACCATCTCTACCATTCGTAACACCATTGTATCACCATATTCTTCTATTTCTTAAATGTGATGAATGATCTATCTATCTAATGTCACACAACAACCATGCATTAGCATCCAGACTAAACGAGTAAGTATACAACATTTCAGCTCGATCGGTGGAAGATATCTGCTTCAAAATTTAGTCGCAAGATTCCACCCAAACAAACATAGTTACAAACATACATAATGCAAGATAAATAAAGACTTGGAGAAACTTGTAATAGCGCAACGGTATACACAACTACGACCGTGCTACGACTTTGCGACGAGTTACGAGGCTCGTAGCTTACGTACAAAGTGCTACCGTAGCACTGCTACGAAGAGATACAAAGGTCTACGGCATTTTTAGATTTCTTAAAAACACACGCTTATACATCTGTACATCGTAGGATTCTAATAGGGGAACTTTCTCAAGACCCCGTTTTTATTTTCCCATGAGATATTCACCAGAAAATTACTTTCATAATTCACAAGTTGCTTTCATCTCGCTCAATTTTGTCTCAAGCGGCTTTCAAATTCTTTATCAACTTTGGCTATTTAGTTACATATTTGATGAGTTGCTCTGAAATTTGAAATTATTAAAATTTGAGGCCAGTATCTTTGTAGAGACTTATGCAAGGCAGCAAATATCTTTTTGAGATCAAGGTATCGCATTTAGTATCTATAAATACCCTTGCGATCCGATCCAATGATCCATTCTGAAGGAACGTATCGGCAGCACGGATCAGGCTCTGTGAGTGAAGGCCTATCGGCAGCAATGTCTTATAACAAAAACAAAAGTACACACGTCAGTATAACACAGTTTTACCCATCTCAAACGGCACCTAAGAAGCAACGGTATGCAAATAGGTGAAAATTTCCGAATATTTGTATCACTATTGCCCCAAATCCACTTGCCCCAGTTCGTGCCGCGATTTGCGAAATACAAGCGAAGGTAGTTTCATGAAAAATGAAAACATTTTCACAAGCGTCCCATGTAGCGCAAGGGCAAACTTTTCTTGCTTGAATTATTAATCTCTGACCAGTTAACGAAGTTTCAACGTTGTAGGCTATATTATTTGTATGTGTTATTTTTACTTTCCATCCAATCCATACTTACTCGTATATTATAAATGCAATAGTATCTTTGTCTGTCTTACTGTCTGTCTGTCTCACTGTCAGTCTCTCTATTGCGATTACGGCAAAGGTGGGCAAAAGGACTTTATGCAAAAAGTCGCTATAGGGACGACGTTTTTTCTAAAAAAATACAATTTTATATAACATATATGCTTTTTATTTATTTTTTTCACTCTTTACCACACCATGCTTCTTTTGCATTTAAATAGACTAATTCTGAATTTGTTTATTCACTAATCACATAGTTAAGCTACCAAAATCATTATGTCGACAACACAAGCGTCAAGTCTCCGTTTTTTCGTCAAAGCATAAATAAAAGCAGTACCCTTGAGTCGTGTGTGACAACGCAAAGCAAATCGTTTTATTGAAAATGGATATGTAAGTAGATGGCTCGTTATATTGTATTTTCATAATTCGTGATTTTTTTTTAAGTTTATATAAGCACTGAACATGTCTTTTTCGTTTGTTTAAAAAAGCATTTTTTTTCTGCTTTAAGTTTAAACGACCACCACTGGACCACAACTGACCATTCTGAATGAGGCCCTGTAGGGTCAAAGATGTCGAGTGAAGGCAATAAGGGTTGTCTCTGAGGGCCATTCAAGTACCTGAGAAAAATAGTTCACAGATCGGTAAACATGTCTGAATATTTACGGCAAATCCACTTGCCCCAGTTCGTACCGCGATATGCGAAGTACGCAGATATTTTCAGGAAAAATAATAACATATCGACAGGCGTGAAAAAGTAGTTCAAGGGCGGAGTTTTCTTGTTTGAATTAATAATCTCTCACCAATTTGCAAAGAAAATACATTGCAGATTGAACAAGTGTATCGTGTTATTTGTGCTTTCTATTAAATAAATATGTACGGACAAAATACACAGATTGAGCTAGCCCCAATGTAAGTTCAAGACTTGTGTTATGGGATACTAACTTAATAATACTATATTTTTATACATACATACATACATATACATACATAGATTTTTTTGACATGATTCCTCACATTTTCGCCTATTCCCTCAATCGGCTTTTACGATCTGCGCAGGAAGAGAAGCAGCTGGCATTCTACGTTTTTTTCTTTTCTCCCAGATCAGCCTGAAAGTTATAACAAATACGTATATAGATAAACATCCAAGACCCAGGAAAATCTGAAAAAGATCATATTCCATCTAGAACTGACCGGATATCGAACCCGGGACCCCGGTGTCGCAGCTTGGTATGATGACCACTAGACCACAGAGCTCGTCTAACGAAATTTAAGACCCTTTTTATTTATAAGTTTTGGATCGACGCGTGCAGTTCGTTTATGCTCCAACATATATAGCTCCTAGACTAGACTAGCTCCGTGGCGCAGCGGTCAGCATGCCAGCCTGCGACTCGGAGTGACCGGGTTCGATCCCCGGCCAGGTCAAGATGGAAAATGATCTTTTTCAGATTGGCTTGGGTCTTGGATGTGTATCTATATATGTATTTGTTATAAAATATAGTATCGTTGAGTTAGTATCCCATAACACAAGTCTCGAACTTACTTTGGGGCTAGCTCAATCTGTGTGATTTGTCCGTATATATTTATTTATTTATTTATTTATATCGGAACAGAAAGGAAGAGGAGAGTAATCAGAGGACGGAGTTAAGGGCTCTATTAAGTACCACGCCGATAGACTAATCAAAAGTATCACGTACAGACATTAAAAAGGGTTGACACTTATGGCACGGTATTTTATTAGTTCTGGTAGAGCCACGCTACCGGCAAAATATTTTTTTGCTAGTAGCATGAATGGGCTCATCCGGGGAAGTACAATACTCTCACAGAAAATCGACGTTTGAGTAGAAGAAGTCACCGAACGAAGCATACAAGTAGTAGCTTGTATGCTTCGTTCGGTGAGTAAGAGAGCCGGAGGCCCATCCTTCCGCTCCCCGTTTCCTCCCACCCATGTCCTCCCACCATATCCCTCCAGCAACTCCTCGGAAGACCGGCAACACTCCTGTCGCAACAGTTGTGGTGTTGCAGTTGTACTGTACATGGGCAGCGGTAATCGCATACCATCAGGTGACTCGCTTGCTTGTTTGCCGTCCTATATTATAAAAGCGCCGCTGTCGCGAGCTCTCCGGACTTTGGATGCTATAGCACTAAAAATAGTCTTATTCTGTTGCACGCCGAATGAGTTTACAACATTTACTTTGCGTGCTTCCGCCACCAGTTAGTTCATGCAAACTATTGCGGGCCAGCGCCCACCCACTACTGTTAGTCCCTTCATACCCGCCACCAATAGTTGATGCATGCAACCCTGGTCGATACTGCTGCATCCGATGAGGCTGCAGCAATATCGGCCGTCGTGCTCGCGACACGTGTTTCGCCTCTACACGAGGCATCTTCAGGCAGTGAACCCTAGATGTTGATCGTTCGAATGACAAGCAACGAATGACAAAAATTACGCCGTATTGCCGCCTTTTATATTATCTGGGAGGGGGGAGGGGATTGATCGTTATTTTGGTTTTGTTTTGAAAATATATTTAATAATGGGGAATTATTCAAATCTATTTGTTTATTTATCACAGTAATGTTTGACCTTTTATGTTTATTTATTTCTAATTGCTCCCATATACTCATTTTTAATCCCTTCTCCGCTGTATGTAATATTTTGTATGTGTGATTATTTAATAATGTGTGATTATTTTCCAATAGATGTTCTGCAAAATGTGATCGATCGGGGTGATTATTTTTAAACGCGTTGATATGTTCGTTATAACGAATTTTAAAATTACGTCCTGTTTGTCCAATATAAACTTGTTGACAATCATCGCAAGTTAATTTATATATATACCGGATTTTTTATCTGATTGAATTTTGTCTTTAGTATTACAAAGTGATTTTAATGTTTTGTTTGTTTTGAGAGCAATATGAATATTGTTTTTTCTAAATATCTTAGCTAATTTATCTGTAATTTTACCGTAATAAGATAAACTCGCTGCATATCTTTGCGTTTTATCTTGTGGGACCGCATATAAAAGGTCTTTAACGTATTCTGTTTCCTTTTCAATATTATTTTATCAACGATTTTCTTACTATATCCATTCGATATAGCAATTTGATAAATAATGCGGCAAATGGACAACTTGGGCCTGCCGGACAGTCTCGTGCACATCATACGAGACTTTTTGTCGAATCGGTCTTTTCGGTACAGAGTAGAGGGATGTCTCTCGAGCCCCCGTCCCATTCGAGCCGGCGTCCCGCAAGGCGCCGTTCTCTCGCCCCTCCTATACTCGCTGTACACAAGCGATATCCCCAAGACCCCAAATGTAGAAGTGGCACTGTTCGCCGACGACACAGCACTCTACACGTCCCATCACATAAAATCGGTTATCGTTAACCGTTTACAGTCCGCCGTGGACGCTCTCGGCATGTGGTTCAAGAGGTGGCGCATCGAGGTTAATCCGGAGAAAAGCACAGCTGTGTTTTTCTCAAAGGATAGCCGCGCTGTGACACGTCAGAAAATCACCATGTCCGGGGCAGAACTTCCCCCGTTAGGGTCAGTATCGCTGTATGGAAAGCCCATTCAGTGGGCACCCAAGGCTAAATACCTTGGAGTCGTACTCGATAGAGCAATGACCTTCGGTCCCCACATCACCAAAGTTCGCAACCATGCCGCCTTCGTATTAGGCCGCCTCAACCCCATGATAGGCAATGCTAAGATGTCACTTAGAAATAAGTTGACACTCTATAAGCTTTGCGTCCGCCCTATCATGACCTACGCCGGCGTAGTCTTTTCCCATATCGCGCCCTCCCACATCCTACGGCTGCAACGTTTGCAGAATCGGTTCGTTCGACGTGCCACTGGCAATCACCGGTACTTGCGCATGACAGACTTACACCGTGACTTAGATCTCCCGTCCATCCGCGGCTTTCTCAAAAACGCCTCCAAGCGTTTCTTTGAGAATGCTGCACGCCATCCCAATCCGTTAGTGGTGCAAGCCGCTAACTACTCCCCCAACCTACACGATACGCCCTTACGTCGTAGACGTCCTAGGAACGTACTTGACGATCCCGATGATCCTATTGACATCGCACAAGCCCGCCCCGACCCCTCTCCGGCTCCGAATAGCCGGAGGAATCCCACTATCCGACCCCGTCGCACTCGACACCGGAACAGAGTGCGTAGAGTAGGATTAGCTCCGATCACTGGTGACCGCCCGGCGGTCCCGGGTGACTTGCACCCAGGATAGGCCCTGCTGGCAACGTAGCTTTCGGCCCATAAGGCAAAAGATGAGAGTTGCTGCTCTCCAAAGGCTTTTGCCATTGATTCTCAGATTGGCCCTTCAGGCTTGCATGCACGCATACGCGGCCCATCAGGCAATATGAGAGTTTGCTGTCTCTCCAAGCCTTGCGCACACAGGCAACGCCCAAAGCCGAGGTCCGTCCCTCCTGGGGGCCCTTTGGTGATGTTGCCTATAAAGGTTGAGGGCACTCTGCCCTCGCCTCAAACGCCCGGTGAAGTAGCGAAAGCTCACTTGGAGATAGCTACATAGTCATTTCAAAAAAAAAAAAAAAGTAATTTTTGTCATTCGTTGCTTGTCATTCGAACGATCAACATCTAGGGTTCACTGCCTAAAGATGCCTCGTGTAGAGGCGAAACACGTGTCGCGAGCACGACGGCCGATATTGCTGCAGCCTCATCGGATGCAGCAGTATCGACCAGGGTTGCATGCATCAACTATTGGTGGCGGGTATGAAGGGACTAACAGTAGTGGGTGGGCGCTGGCCAGCAATAGTTTGCATGAACTAACTGGTGGCGGAAGCACGCAAAGTAAATTGTCTCAAAGTAAATGTAGCTTTGACTTCCGCAAAGTAACACCTGAGTCTATTAACTGAGTTTACAACGTTTACAAGAATAGCTTTATATCATAATGTTATAAAAATTAACCTAAATATATATTGGACTATAGGTTATTCTTGTAATAAGTTTGTAAGTTGGAAATAACTAAATCAATAACGTGTGGACACGTTTGCGCCTTCGCATTTACCAGCGCCGCAGAGGTAATTAGGAATCGGAAGGGTCTTGGAGACAATTATGTTTTTTTACCCTATGCAGTGGAGGCGATGGGTCCTTGGGGCCCAAATACAAAATATTTTTTTAAGTATATCACAACCCGGTCTCATTGAGGCAACGGGTGACCCTCGTGCTGGCAGCTTTTTTGCTCAGCGTATAAGCAGCTGAATAGCGATAATTCAGCGGGGAAACACTGCCAGTATTCTTGGAACGATGCCTTGATGTGATGCGTTGGAAGAAGTATTTTATTTGTAGGAATTGTTTTTCTTCCTTTAACTAACATCACGGAGTAGATACAGAGCTAACATAGTATTGAGTGTTGTAAAATAAATTTTGTGTTATCCTTAAAAAGAAAATTGGTAAAGTGCGGGTCCGACCTCTCACGCACCTATGAGTTGGTAATTTCTAAATATGTTTTACGTGCATCACGCTATTGCCCCAAATCCATTTGTGCCAGATCGTATCTAGGTGTGCGAAGTAAGGCAGTTTACGGAAAAATACAAACATTTTCACATAAAGTACTTTTGTTACAATTAATAATCATAGAAAAAAAACATAGAAAAAAAATATTTAAATATGTCTTACTTATGATGTCGTAATTTTGGCACACGTTAAAATACTGAACAGACATCAAAATATATTATCTTCTTATAAAAAATTAAGTACAGATCTTTTTTTAATAGAACTGTTTCAATTATTTAATGACGATATTAATTCATACAACAAACAAAAATAATACGTTTGATTAAGTTACTTTGTGTTATCTTATCACTTTGACGTTCTTCGACGTATTATCTATCATTTTTAATTTGTATAGTGTAGTCCGCGTTTTATTAAAATAATAGATTCAATCTGCCTTGTGAGCTTTATTAACTATTTTGTAAGTTAGGCCCCTTGCAATTATAACGTGATAGCAAATACTTATTATCATCATTATTTCGAGTAGGTGTCACAGTCAATCGACCATGCACACCCTGGTGTCAGAGTTCTTCGGAACCGCCGCTCGGCCTCTGACGTGGTTCCTTTAACGACTACCAGATGGCAGCCGGGACCACCGGCTTAACGTGCCTTCCGAAGCACGGAATCATCTTTATTTGATAATGAAGATGCAGGCTTGAATCACCTGATTGTCTGATGACAATCAGGTGATTCAAGCCTGCAATATCCTAACCAAACTGGAAACAATTAAACAAAGTATGCTTCCGGTGGGAATCGAACCCATGACCCCCGGGTCAACAGGCAAACGCCTTAACCACTGGACCACGGAGGCTGTCGAAGATCTAGGGTTTAACAATATAAAATTAAAAGTACATCTCCGTTTCCGAATGCGGGCAGCAATCTGTAAGGGTTGGTCATGGAGTAAGTTACTTTGTTTTCAGATATATCGTGTTTATAAGCTCTATACATGGCAATGTATGTATATGTATGCTACTTTTTTTCTTTCTCACTTCATGTTTATTTTGTATATAATTAGTTTAATTACTATCATTTTAAAAATAAACAGAGAAAATAAATAAAAAAAAAAAATGTATGTATTGGCCTTTTGCATTTTTGGCCGTCCGCGTCGGAAGGACTGAAACAAATTTGACGATTTTTATTATTTTTTCTGTACTGAGATGAAGACAGAATTTTAAAAATAAGTGTGAATAAACAGGCTTCACAATACAAAATTACAAATAATATTTCCAATTTCCTTGAAATAATTTAATTCAAATGGACCTCGAAAAATTCAGGTATTAAGGGCCCGTACTACCTCACACTGCTTTGCATGATTGACTGTTATATCAATAATAATTAAATACTCAAGTTGAAATAAAAATACAGCAAAGTTCAGGACTAACTCTAGTAACTATATGACTCAAAAACACGATTGCGTTAAATTTTCTCGATAGAAAAAAATTGCAAAGTTGCCTCCAAATCACGTCTAATTTACTCGGTATACAACGTGATTTTGAACCTCCTAGCTTTATTGAAATCTGGGAATCAGAATCCCTAATGGAATACAGAATTGCAAGAAAAAAAGGTTAAAAGCGAAAAAAAAATTGGACCTTCCATAGAAACTCGTCCAGCTGAAAGGCGAATTGTATGGGAGACCCTAATTTTTTTTTCGATTTTCAATTTTTTTTCTTGTAATTCTATATAGCATTAGGGCTTCTGATTCTGAGATTCCAATATAGCTAGGAGGTTCAAAATCACGTTGTATAGCATTATTCACTAAATACATTAAAATTAACCTTGAAACTTTTGATTATTATTGCATTACAGATAAGGCAGCCATCATATGTTTTTCTTTTTCGAATAACCCTTGAATATTCCTAAAAACGAAAATATCCAAAGTAGCCAACGCGTTTAGACCATCCGCGTTTGTATCGCCACGCCGCCTGGCATATGTCGGGCTCTTAAGGTAAACCTTTAATCGGTAGGTAGATACGAGTATTATGAATATAAAACATACATACCCCCCTTTGAAGAGTCGTGTAACGATATTGCCGTCTGGAGTATCTATCGCGAATCTTTCACAATTAATATTAATTGTCGTAATTATAAACTGATCCTATGAAGGCCTTCTTTAGTATCGCTTGCTTTTAGGCTCGATTGCTTGTTAATCTTTACTTATTTATTAATCGATACTTATCTTCCAAATATACCCTACAATGTATATGAGTAAGCGTGACAGTTGAATCAATATTTCGTGTAGGTAACACGTTCAAACGACCTTGCACACCATGGTGTCGGAGTTCTTCGGAACCGCCTCTCGGCCTCTGATGTGGTTCCTTTAACGACTACCACAGATGGCAGCCAGAACCAACGGCAAACATTTAATAAAGACTACAATGTATGTTCCAAGTACTATAGTTCACTTAAGTCGATAGATATAAGTACTAGTGGTTCTGCGAGAACAGTAGACCTCGCGAGCCCTTACAACCAACATTCACATTTGCCCTCCAGTGCTCTAAAATATATCTGTTACTAATATGCTAATTGACTAAAGGATGATTTCCTTCAGTTACTATTTCCCAATCCCCGCTGCTCTTATTTAGGTACCAGAGGAAACGGAAATTTAAACCTACATTCCCCTTACCATAAGACCCGACCAGACCCTTTTTAAGAGGAAACACTAAGCTCGAGAGAATTAAAAAATAGATATTTATAATATCTATTGCTGTCGCGCTGCGTGCCCAAACAAACCCCGCAGAGTGCGATAGAGATAACTGCAGCTCGGCCGGAAAATACTTATAAAAATTACACAAAATTAACGCTTCGTAGTCCTCTGATTTCTTCTCCAAAACTTAACCGATTTAATATCTTTTTACATTAAAAATTTAAAATAAGCTACGGCTGTGTTTTTCTGCGTTTCTTTTTCTTATATATATAATTGCCCAAATTTGTTTTCTTGATGTTTGAACACAACGGAAACTCGTACCAATTTTTCATGTTTTTGAAGGTTCATATCTCTTTAAATAATTCAATTATGAAAAAAAATTTAACATCCGAATTTTTTTGTAAAAAATCATTACTATTTTGGTGCTATCCGGCGAGGAATCAGGGGACTACTCTTGTATGGAAACACGGCCCTTGAGCACCATGTTTAGTATGATTTTGTACACATTAACTCAGTTGGAGTGATCCTCTTCAAGATCGGACATATCGGAATAGCGAACTTGACATGGATGAATAGGAGGCAAAGTTTAAGAACCCGGTTTCATAGTTGTTATGTTACCAATTGGTCAAAATTTTAATATCAAAATTTTAATAGGACGCTAATTTTCAACTATTATGGGTGGCAGACAAACATGCGAACTTTACGTTAAGAAGTGACCGGCACCTATAAGCCCCGGGTTCAAGTCACAGGATAGCATGTGAATCTTTTTTATTTATTTTTAATTCTTATTTCAGGATTCTAAGTTTATTCAGTGTTTTCAATTATAAAAGTAATACGATTATGGTCGATTGACCGTGACACCTACTCGAAATGATGATGAATTATAAAAGTAATACGCAGTATCATGCTTTAAGCCAAAAAATATTTTTCATATTTTGATTTTTGTTCCTAAGGGAAAGTTGTTTTTTTTTTTTTTTTTTTTTTTTTTTTTTACTAAATATTGAATTAGGCAATTTTAATTTTTGTTCAATTTCACTCCCTCTCCCACTTCATGTACTTCAACTTCTTTCATAAATATACAGAAAATTGATCTCGGACAACTTTTGGGAAAATTGCCGAGTATAAACACGTACAAATTTATCGTATAAAAAAGTTGTTCAGACAAAAAAGTTGAGTCCCAATGAGAATAACAAAAAAGTCTAATGACATTTTTGATTTTTTTTTCAAATAGGTGTGCTATGAGTTTTTTTAAGTTTCGGACCCGCATATATCCGCCATTTTTTAAAATTTTCGAAAAATTGGCACGACAAAAAAATTCTATATAATTAACGAACCTGCTCACAAAATTTCATGAGAATCAGTTGAGAAATGCGACCTGTAGGCGAGAACAGACAGACAGACAGACAGACAGACGGACAAAAGAATTTTGGGCAAGTGGAAACTGAAACGCTTCGCTCGCTTCGCTCGCTCGGTCAATAAAACAGAGAGACAAAGAGTCGAGATGACAAAATCGCCGTATTGAGTATCTTTCGCGTGTCCCATACATACTTGTATTTTTAAGTAACCATACAATATTATAAATGGGAAAGTAACTCTGATTATCTGTTTGTTAAATCTACAAGATTCATGCACCGAACCGATTTAGATGAAATTTTGTATGGAGGTAGTTTAAGACTCCAGAAATGATATAGGGTAACTTTTATCCTGGAAGAAGGTACTGTTTTGGAGAGATCTCACGCGAGCAGATCCCTGGGCGAATCTAATAAATTAATAATGTCGAAATATAAAGCGATAGGAGGCTAACAGGCTCATTTGCTTTTAGTGCAGACTTCCTCGGCTTAGATCATTAGCTAAATTACTTAACAGTGTACGCTCAAGGTTCTATATTTACTCACCTCTGTACTATGGAAATTGTATAAGCGTTGATTTCGAACTAATTACTCCAAATGTAAATGGTTACATCTAAGAACGGAATTATTCGAAGCTACAACATCAACTTAAGGCTAACTTGATATTTTCCTACGGTAAGCGTTATCATCATCATTTCAGCCAAGTCTACTTCTGGACAAAGGCCTCTCCAAAAGATTCATAAATATAAATATATACGGACAAATCACACAGATCCTCTGTCTGATCTGGCCAAGTATGGCTCCGATAGTACAGAGAGGGTCAGGCTCCTGCAGTGGAGACGAAAAAGACCTGATGATGATGATGAAATCACACAGATTTAGCTAATCCAAAAGTACGTTCGAGACTTGTGTAATGGGATACTAACTCAACGATAATATATTTCATGACAAATACAGATAAACACCCAAGACCCAGGCCAATCTGAAAAAGATCATTTTCCATCTTGACCTGACCGGGGATCAAACCCGGGCACCCGTCGCGTGTTAACCACTGCGCCACGGAGCTCGCCAATTCTTTCCATGCCCAACTCATCACGCTTGGCGGGTGGGTTTGTGAGCGCAGTTTCTTTGGCTTCTTGTACTTCCCATTGGAAGCAGTTTTGAACTGCGGAAGACTCCAACTTTGGAAAAAAATTGCAATGTTACCTTCTCCCTTTAATTATTTTGTATACAACAAGACCTTGTTTTTGTTTACATCATATTTCAGTACTTCCAAGAAATAACCAGTATTCCCTACTAGGTATATGTCTCGAGGAATATGTCAGGGTCTCAGTATTTACAAAAGGCGCTCCTCGCAATGTCAACAGCGTCACACCCAAGGCGAAGCCGATACCGCGCACTAAATATAGCGCGGAGTATTTACCCACGCAGTGTTTGAAGTCAAGTACCCATGGGACCTATATTACAAAACTATGAGAATACCTACGAGTATTACATAATCTTGTTCAAATAGATCAGGATCGATTGTTTTTTCGTGTGCTTAAGTGGCCAACCCTGGTATCAGATTTTTCAAGCTGCCAAACGGCATCTGACGTAGCTCAACGAATCCCATTAATGATGGCAGCCGGGACCAACAGCTTAACGTGCTTTCCAAAGCACGGAGGAGCTCGACATATTTTTATGCCACTTGGGGTTACCCATCCCAGTGGAGACTGCGCCCGGGGCTGCTTGACATGCGTAAGCGTTTATTATGCTCACGCCCATTACTCATCGAGCTCCTCAGGGATCAATTAGCTTACTGTACTCATTGCCTGTACTACTACATTCATACATGCTATGTATGAATGTAGTAGTACAGGCAATGAGTACAGTAAGCTAATTGATCCCTGAGGAGCATAGTATCACGTCTTTTTCCTTGTGAGGTAGACAGAGCCTAGGTCTATGAGACCTGAAGGTTACGTTTAGCATGTCGGTGGCATGAGGTGGAAAACGGAATCAAAATAGTGATGGGTTGTTAGCCGCATCGTCTATTAACATGATTCCTGAGATATTACCCATTCCCTCGATCGGCTTTTACGATCTGCACGGGAAGAGAAGCAGCTGGTACATTCTACGTTTTTTCTTTTCTCCCAGACCAGCATGGAAGAGAAGAACTACATTCAAATAGCAATATTAAAACTCACTAGCATATGCACGACGATATGTTTAATTTTCGGCGCGGAACAATAACAACGAAATGTTCTTCATTTGCACAGGTATTTGTTTACGGTTCTGGAGCTACCCAAGCAGGCTTGCGTTAGGCAGGCAGGTTAAGACTTTATCCAAAAATATTGCTTTAAGATAGCGTCACCCAATTTACGCAATATCTGATGCAGCTCACAGAAAATCGACGCATTTGAGTACAAGCTCTACCGCTTGTGTGCTTCGTTCGGCGAGTGAGAGGACCGGAGGCCCATTATCCCCCTTCCCATATTCTCCCTCTCGCCTTGTTAGGCCAACAACGCTCCTGTCAAATCCTCGTGTTGCAGTTGTCCATGGGCAGCGGTGATCGTTTGCCGTCCTATATCATAAAAAAATACTAGGAAATACTCAGATGAAGAGGAAACTTGATAAAACTTTTGTGTATATAAATACTGCACTCTTTTTGAAATATCCCAGGCACTATAGACACTGGGTTTACTCAAATATTAACATTTTCTCCCAAGTTTTTCTCCGATAATAGTGTTCCGTCCTGTATCCTCATTGAATAAGGAAATCTAATCAAAAGAAGCATATCCTAACAGAAAGGGTGCATGAATTTATCTAGCTTTGTTATACTTACCAACCTTTAAAGTAAGAATGTATACATAGAGGACTGTGTAGATAACATGAAGTAAGTGAATTGAATGACTAACATCCCTTGATACTTAATAAGTACATATTGCTAAACTTCATTTATGATAATTTATTATTTTAATCCTTACTTTAGTGTCCCTAAGGTTATTTTTCTTCCATGTTGGTTTGGAGGGAAAAACAAAACGTAGAATATACCAGCTGACTCTCTTCTCGCTCTGATAGTAAGAGCCGATCGAGGGAATTGAATCTTTTTGTTTACTTTTTATATATTTGTATACATTCTTGGTGCAATAAAGTGTTTTTACTTCCTTACTTACTTAATTGGCGAAAATCTGAGGAATCATGTAAAGGCGATGCAGCTAGCAACCCATCACTATTATGATTTCGCTTTTCAACTTCATGACCACCAACAAGCTAATCGTGGCTTTTAGGTCTCATTAACCTAAGCTCTGTCTATCCCGTAAGGGAAAAAGACGTGATAATATGTATGTTAGTATGTAAAGAGTATTTTTCATGACGGTACTAAACAATATTAGCTCCATCGAATAAATACCTAGTACTTTTGAGTACCTAATTCTAATGCCATTGTTAACTTTCATAACCATCCAAGGGCTAATAAAACTGCGACTTGCTAACGTTATTCATTTGACCTTTAACACGAAGGAGGTCACGGTCGCCTAGCAAGAGAAATTGGCACCAATCTCATTCCACCCGCGTGCTTACCCGAGGATTTTGCAGCTGAAAAGCTTATCGGATAACACTTTTATACAGCTTCTTGGAGAATCGATGCAGATCCCACTATTTGAAGGGTAAAAACAAGACTTGTCAGTAAAAAGTTAAGAAAAGTTTAGAAAGGTGAAACATGACTAGCCTACAATTTTATATATATATTTCGTATCATGTCGGTGGATCAAAACATCAAAAAAGATATTATATTTTGACCTTCCAGTAGGTTGCGACAGCCACGCACTAGCTGAGGCAAAGTTGAGATCACTCAGAGTGATAAAAATATTATGACGATATATATACGTATGTGGAGGTCATATCCAAGCATTGATGATGCCATGATATGACCGACTATTTCATGAAATAGCTGTATTTCATGGGAAAATACTTGCTGCCCTCATCGTGATATGATCTGAACAGAACAAAAAAAACAAATTAGGGCACCTAAGGAACCCTGTGTTTTTGTTGTGGTAGAGCCACGCTACCGGCAAAATTCATTTTTGCTAGTAGCATGCCTGGGCGGGCTCGTCCGGGGAAGTACCACACTCTCACAGAAAATCGACGTTTGAGTAGAAGCTATACCGCTTCTATGCTTCGTTCGGTGAGTGAGAGAGCCGGACAACCATCCTTCTCCCCCTTCCCCCATGTCCCCCATTTTTCCCTACTCCCAATGTCCTCCCCCAACTCCTTGAAATGCCGGCAATGCTCCTGTCACACTCTGGTGTTGCAGTTGTCCATGAGCACCGTTGTTCGCTTACCATCAGGTGACTCGCTTGCTGGTTTGCCGCCCTAAAACATAAGAAAACCCTTTTTGTAGAAAGTAAATTAAACCGCACAAGGAATTTTTACATTACATTACCGATGTATCAGTGTATCAGCAGCATATCAAGAGTCACTATCGAGATACTATATAATATAACCCATCTATCATTATCTTCTATGCCATATCATTTATCTCATCTATAATAAGCGTTTTATTCCCATTATCTACCGTTAGAGGCGTTGATATAATTTTGTGTCTGTGATGCACAATAGCGGCGGACAAATTATTCTAATAAAAAAAGGATTGGTTATCTGTAAAGTCGTTTTATGGACGATAATATAGCGAGATAACAGTGGAAGAGAGATAGATGCGTCACAAGCCGAATCGTGCCTCTCTATCGCTTGTTCCTCGCTCTCGCTTGCACACGCAACGTGACACTTTTTCGTGCGTGCAACCGGTGTTCATTGATTTATAAGACGTTATCACGCTACAAAAACTAATAATAATGCGCAAATCAGAGGGAAAACTGAAGTGAAATGTCGTTACGATACAAAACCATTTGTATTTTATGAAAGTTACTCATAAAAAGAACGCTACGAAAGAGTTCGGAAAGTATTTCACGAGTTATACCAGTCTAAACTACTATTATGTAAAGGTAAAGCACTTTATATGAGCTCTCTATCCTAGGGCCTCTTCTGTTCCTTATATACATTAATGATTTACCGTACTATGTTAACACATGCAAGGCCGATGATACATCTCTCATCTTCCGAGTAGATAGGAATACTGACTCTTCTGACGAGGTTAATAGTACATTAGCTCAAGTGTTGGACTGGTTTACTGCGAACAATCTTTTGTTGAACGCTAGTATAACTAAATGTATTAAATTTTGCTTACCAAATGTTGCAAAAGTTTCAACAAGTATAGTCGTCAATAATGAAACAGTAGGATTGGTAGACAAAGCAACTTTTCTTGGAATAACTGTTGATGCTGGGCTTCAATGGGGTGCCCATATTGAAAAATTGGCAGGTAAACTTAGCTCTGCGGCTTACGCGGTTAGGAAGATAAGACAACTAACTGATGTTGATACTGCGCGTTTGGTATATTTTAGTTACTTTCATAGTCTTATGTCGTATGGAATATTACTATGGGGAAACGCTGCAGATGTAAATACCATATTTGTTCTACAGAAACGCGCTATTAGATCAATATATAAATTAGGCGTCAGAGAATCTCTTCGAGAGTTATTCAAAAATATTAATATTCTGACATTCCCTTCACAGTATATCTTTTCTATGCAAGTTTTCTCTTTGTGAACCTAAAAATTAATGATATGGCCAAACGTGGATTGACATATTGTCAAACGTTGACATTTATGGTATTTTTTATTTTTAGATGGCCATTTCATGAAATGCCTGAGTGAAATACATAGAAGCAAAGATATATATCTTTGCATAGAACTTTAAGACTCACGCAATTTTTTTTTTAGTCTATGATGAGATGATGAGATGCAACCATTTCTCGAAGCGATCGGCAACAACATGAAGTCGCAGACTGAGCATGAAGTAATCAATTCTAAGATCTGGCCACAACATTATATGATGTTGGGACAGAAATTAGATTTCCGAGATCCGACCGTCTGATCGGTGAATTTGAATGAGAAAAATAAATATTCAATATTCAAATATTACTCAGAGATACACAAACAGCCTATATAGGTATGAACCCTGGAAACAACACTGCTTTATTGAGCAGACGTGTTAAGAAGAGACTTTCCGGAAGAAATAAGTAAGAGCGAGAGGTAGTACTTGTAATTTAGTTTTATATGTATAAAGTCTTCCTAATAGGCACCTAATAAAATTACATACTAAAATAAAACTAAACTTAAAAATCTAAACATTCTTGCCCATATGGCATGTTGGCAAGAATGCTGGCTGCATTCCCACGCTGGATAGCGACGCTTATCTTTAGTTTTATTTTTAAATTGTATGGTTTACTTATAATTAAATAAATTAAAAAGTGTTAAAAAGATAACTAATTTTTATTGATCCTTTCTGTGCTCCGAAAGGTAAGTTAAGTTAGTAAAAACCTTTGTTAGTGTAACAGTACAACGGCAGGGTTTATGCTAGCTAAGCTAATGTTGGCCACTTGTACACACAAAACATGTCTTTGCATTTACAAATAAAGTAATTATTAAGCGGGTGCCGCGCGAACGAAAAACGTCGCTACTGCGCAAGCCATTAGGCTGCGCAGAACCATTAGGCGATTAGGAAAAAAGATGAAATGTCTTATTATCATATCTATATTTTTATAAAAAAAAAAAAAAAAAGCGGGGCGACCTCCGAGAAGTAAATATCAATATTGTCATGTGAGAATTATTGTTTTAGACGTAAAAATTACAAAGATTTTGAAGACAAATGTGTTTAGATATCATAACATTTATACTTATATCATTTTAAAACTTCATATGTATTTGAAATTCCAACAAGGGGGCGATCTTGTTCAAGGATCGACCTAAATTATACAAATACGTATGCGCATAGTACGAGTGATTAGAAAACACGTAAATTTTCACATTTCGTGCAGTGCCGTCTTAAGCCAATCCACCAGCCTGTCCTAATTAGTAATGAAATACCGAGATATAAGGGTCTAAGTAACTGATTGATTGATCAGCTGCTAGAAGAAATTGGGTCCGAATTAAATGATTACCACTGCTCTCTTGACCTTTTCTAAATGAATCGAGTAGATGGTTTATATTCTTCTAGTAGTTCAAAATTAGTTTGTATTCCAATAGCGACTCGCCCCGGTTTCGCACGGGTGCAATGTAGATACTAATATGGGGCAGTATATTATACATATAAACCTTCCTCATTAATTACTCTATCTATTGCTGAAAACTGCATTAAAATCCGTTGAGTAGTTTAAAACGAACAGACAGAGAAAGCGACTTCATTTTATACTGTGTAAAGATTTTTACTCAAGTTTTAGAGATCTGAATTCGTTTACGTCATCTACACTTCTACACTAATATTATAAAGAGAAAAGATTTCATTGTTTGTTTGTGTGCCTAAAAAGGCTCCAAAATTACAGGACCGGTTAGAAAAATCTTACACCTCTAAAATTCTATATTATCCCTGAAGAACATAGGCTACAGGTTAATACATATATTTGTGGGGAGTCGGGGCGGGCCATAACTTTTTTAATACGCCGTGCTTCGATGAGCGTGTCAAAAAAATGTAAGAAACGACTTGGTTTACGGTAATTTAATATACTCGTTTAGTTTGAATGACAATGCATGGTTAGCTGTGTGACGTCATTCTGTATCCAACATGGCGAACTAGATAATATTGATGCACTTCGACAATATGTAGTTTTGGTGAAGTCGGGGTTTTATCTGAAAGATTATCAATTATTTCTCTTTAATTTTATGCCGCTATTATTAAATTAATAGTAACTACCAAATATCCGTATCCTAAACAAGCGCTGGATAAGCCCTAACGCAGTCGGCTTACAAATCTAGCGGGATTACCCTCTATCCCGATTATTTTGAGCCAATGCCTTGCCAAAGGGTTTAAGGGTCGGGTCACGACCGAATCTAAGATTTGGGGCATATACTTGAATACTAAACGGGTACAGTTATCGTCACTAACCGTTTCCGAGCGAATGATAACAGGATTTGTGAAGAGTGAGATATATAGAAAGTTTTCTATTAGTGTTAACCATAGATGTACTCCAAAATCAGATGAAAATAAAAAAATCTATTTCGGTAGTAAATTACTTGTAGTAGATATTTTTGGTATTACTTTTCATTATTTTGCATTTGATAAATTAAGAGAAATTGTTAATTACCGCCAAAAGTGGCCACTTAAATACAGTAATGCACTAATATGGTAATACCAATAAAGTAATACAAAAATTACTACAAAGTTGACCTGATTTATAGGAGGAAAACCAAAACTAGTGGTGCTAGTTTTGCTAGTTTTGCTCATCTAAGCCCCTTAATATAAATATAATATAAGTCTGGCTCAAGTTAATTACCGTGCGCCTCGTCGATATCATTCAGATAAAGAATCCATCGTAAGAAAAATACTCAAAAAATTCTTCAAAAAATACTCTTTTTTTGAAGAATTGTACTCATATTATCACCTACAAGGTAGTAAAAAGTAATTTAATCAAGCCTAATCCCAAGTACCCAATCAATCAATTTATAAAGCTTACACCCATATATTCTCGTACTTATTGACCTCTTTTCTACATCGTTAGAATTAGGGTGAGACTGGTTGACATGTCTAATTATCACAATATTGTCTATCAATAGAATAGAACTTTATTTGGATAATGTTGAACCCACATACAAAATTACTATTACAAAAAACGAGTCAATAAACACGTAATTGTAGGTGTTAAAGCAGTTGACTGCTTCCTAGACCTTGAGGTCTAGGATGTCTGATGATGAATCTGTCTGATGTCATCCTGAACTGATGCGCCGGTGTTGCAGGTTTGGCATCGGATAGGCGCGCCCGGCTTCCCGAGCTGCAACTTGCTTTACCCTCATTCATTCGAGTGAGTAGTATCCCAATACTTTCATTCCCACCCCAAATCCAACAAATTCTTATCCATCCAGCGTCGGAAGTAGAAGCCAAAGAAAGTACCGGCCTGCCAAGTGTGGTGAGTATAACGATATGCTCCATTGGAACGAAGAATCCTTGGGAGAAGTCATTTGTCCAGCAATAAAGATATTTAAAAGCTGAAATGATAATGTTGAGGTATTAACTACTTACCAATTTTGGCTAAACTGGCGAAGAATATCCATAATCCGATCAGAAAGGGCGTCTCAACTCTATGGAACTCGAAGGCAGCGATCACTATCTTCCTTTCCTTCTTCGGCGCCTCTTCCGTCGCTGGTAGTTCTGAGGTGGTCTCCTGGTTCTGGCGTAGCTGGGTGCCCAGGGGTTCCCCGGGAAGGGGCACCACGGGGCCCATGGGCCCGAACCCGAGGCCTGGGTACGTGGAGCTCCCATCGACAGTAATGGACGGAGTATGTTTTGTGGTGCTCTGAAACAAGAATAATTCATTAGATTTGTAGTATACTAGCGACCCGGACCCCGGCTTCGCAAGGGTACAATGTACATATGGGTGAATATACAAAAGTTGGGTAACTTTTACGGAAATTTTGTTTACTATATTTTTTCAATAATATTCCTACAAATTTGGGTAAACAAGATAGCTAATATAATGAATATATTGTTCGTGTTTGGGCCAGTCACTATTTCCAGTAGATTTTGAGATATTTCGATTTTTCTTAATTTGACTGCCAGGGGACTGACGAGGGTGACAAAGTACTGACAAAAACACAATTTCATAACATATTTCTATGTAATTTATTAATATTTAGAAGAAATCTTTTAAAACCTAATAATAATAACGCATATTTTAAGTTTTAACTCACTTTAGTTACAGTTTAAAAAATATTAATAGGTAATACGTATAAGAAAAAAACTCCACCTTAAAGACAGCCTATTAACACTTTTGCTATTATTATAATCAATTCAGTAATTATTAGAGATAGTTTAACTGTCCTCTTTTTGACATTATACATTATTTAAGTAACCACCAAACAATTGAAACCAAAATATAACTCTTTCTGCTCTAAAGATACTTATACTCGTATAATAGAAATTTATAAAAAGTAGTTGAACTATTTCAGACTGAAATATTTAAAGTCACTGCTATGTTTTGAACTCTCCATAATTTGTATTTATTTACTACATTTCCAGATAAAACTTATTTCTTTTGTTTTTCTTCATCATCATCGTCACACCAGCCGTAAGAAGTCCACTGCTGGACAAAGACCTCTCCCAAGGATACCTCGTTCTATGGGAGGATATTGCCATGCTTACCACACATGGCAGCCGGTTTAGCAATCGCAGTCTCTTTGGCTTCTTGTGCTTCCGACGCTGCTGCCCATCGGAAGCGTTCTTTAGCTGAGGAAGGTTAGGAATTTGTTGGATTAGGGAAGGTCTTGAAGGTATTGGGATACTACTCACTTGGATGAATAGGGAAAAAGCAGTAGCAGTTCAGGAGACCGGGTGCATGTACCTGATACCATACCTGCAACCGCTGGACAAGCAATTAACAATCCCTGACCATTTTTATCTTCATGACCCTTTATTTTAGTGGAGTTATCTTCTAACTGAATTTTAATAACATCTCCGAAAAGGGTCATTAATATTTTTTTCTTTACTTATTTCTTTAACTCCGGTTTTAGGAGTTTTTTAGCAGATTTCACATTTTTCTATAAATGTTTTTTAACCTGTTTTTAACTCTTTTATATTTTTGACGCTGAGTATAAAGTATAGTTCTCAGCTTTGAAATCATTTCTTTCATCTGTTTACATTGTTTAACTTCTGGACTTTATCTGCCTTCCACTTCTCTTTTTTGCGGCTTTTGCTCTTTGCTCTTCGTTAATAATAAGCCTCACTTCACTGTCTGTAGGTGTCGGATTATTCTGGCGTACAAAATCATCAGTAGTACGTTTTCATTATTGTTTTTTCTATGCCTATACTTCTATGAATAATTTTTCTTTTTTTTAGTTAATCGTCGGTCTCGAGCTGTCATTTCTTTGTAAAAATTTCTTAGCCCTTTTCCTTTTATATACGTAGTGCAGTCTTTTTTTTTCCTAGTATTCGGCTAATTTAATAGGGTCACTTTTGATTCTATCTAAGCAAGCCTTTTCGAACTTTCTTATCTGTTTTAATATATATTCTCTATCCTTAGACATAGTTTGTTATTTTTTTATGAGACGGCATAATGTTTTTAATTCAATTATGTAAAAAAAATGCTTACACATGCTAAATATCAGTACTCTGGAAAACAAGTCAGTCCTCTGGCGCTATATCAGTCAAAGGACTGACGCCAATGGACTGACGAATAAAACAGGAATTTAAGGTTATAATTAGATCCAACGCTAATTTTCATATTTTTGAATAGCAATAAGCTTCATTTTAAACAATCAAAGCTAGCTATGTAGACATTAAAATATAACACAGCTTTACAAGAAAATAATGACTCCCCATAGGACTGAAATTTAGACTGGATCGGCACGTGTTTAGATGACAAACACAACGCTAGCACCTGGCACACTTATGTTAGCCGTAAAATGGCGCTGCCTGCAACTAACTTCACTGCCTACGTTGAAATTGAACACGGTTTTTAATTTGAATCGACAATATTTAGCGGGAAATTTAAATTCAAACAACACACAGCGGACTGACGAATAAAACTGATGACAAAGATTTTTTATAATTTTTATAATAATGGCAAGAATATTTTATTATAAAAGTTGTAATATGCAATTATAACTACTTCATAGATTGTAGTGAAACAGTAGTTTTGCTTTAATTTATGGTAATATTTTATACACAGCCACTTCAAGGCGCGTTTTTGGGATTGTGACATGCCAAAGTACTGACGTTTTGAGATTATATTGTGAAAATTTATAAACTTGTATTTAAAATAAATTGCTGAAATTGAGTGACCAACCTGTTGACCCGGGGGTCGTGGGTTCGATTCCCACGGGAAGCATACTTTGTTTAGTTGTTTCCAGTTTGGATAGGACATTACAGGCTTGAATCACCTGATTGTCTATAATAAAGATGATTCCGTGCTTCGGTAGGCATGTTTAAGCCGTTGGTCCCGGCTGCTATCTAGTAGTCGTTAAAAGAACCACGTCAGAGGCCGAGAGGCGGTTCCGAAGAACTCTGACACCAGGGTGTGCATGGTCGATTGACCGTGGCACCTACACGAAATGATGATAGCACAACAATCAAATCTTTCCTCTTAGTACTTACATTGAATTGAATAAGATAGATAATATTCAATTATTTGTAATAACTGCAAATTAATAATTAAGATTATTTTGCCAACTGAGCTAAATCTGTGACAATGTTTTCTATCTTCATTAAGAACTTAAGCTAAACGGTATTTCTAAGGTACCGAAGGACCTAATTTTAAAAGTAATTCATCTTTAGATGCTCACTGCGGCGGACACCTTGAATAGAGTGATCAATCATCGTATTCAATGGACCTTAAGCTGGATGTAAAAATAACGTATTGTTCTTTGGGTTTTTCTCAAGTAGACTACTTCGGTTTTAAGAAAGACTTCCGGATGAGGTCGAAACATGTCGGCCAGTAGCTGACTTCGTACGTGAGTAGCCCGTTGTTACATATTTTAACAGAGTTTTTTTTTTTTTATTACGGATATAATTTTTCTTTTCCTTGTGGAAAGATTTAAAGCTAGGAACTAAAAGGTACGGTCGCCTGCAAAAGTCTATATAGAAGTTGCGTAAAAGGTCGTGTAAGCTACGGATACTATTTAAAAATTATAGCAATTTCAACCTTATACGTGGCATAAGGTTAATGATATTGCTAAATTATGCCTCCCTAATCAGTGCAATGGATTTTTATCTTAAGGTAGGTAGACTTTTGAAGGTGACCGTACTTTATGTCCTACTCCGTGCTCTGTGAATCTAAAATTACATGGCGAGATCGGTCGAGTAGTAACCGATAGCGTAATAAACAAACTAACAGTTAACTAACTCAATTTTGCATTTATAATATTGTAAGAATATATAAGTACAATGTAAGCTATTAACAATAACACACGAGTTCAGAATGCAGTAAGCTTAATGTAGTGTTATGTACTAAAAACGGGTCACTCACGTGCTATTTCGTCGGGATTGCCGACTAGCCGACTACAGTTTCGGACCCGAATTAACTAACAGTTAGTTCGGGACCCTCCGCTGTGCGCCTTGCACTCGCCTTGAAAACCGGCTACTGATGAGTCCGAGTGTCCTGAGTTACCCGTTTTTAGTACATAATGTCTGTATGTCACGTTAGTTTCAATCATCTGCCTCACCTTATCCCATTATTTGGGGTCCCATATCTCGCGTTAGTTTCAATGATATAATTAATGTAGTGTTGTAAAAAACTCGACTCCGGGAGTCTACATTTGCAAAACTTGACTAATTTTGCATACTTTGTGGACTAAGACATTAACAAGTCAGAGTCGAGTCGAGCACGAGTCGTCAGAGCACGGACTCAAGTTGACAAGACCTTGAGTCGCAGAACCAACTCGAGTTCCAATACCAAACTCAAAACCACTTCTACTCAACAAACTCTCCAGTACTACAAGTTTTACACTGCATTACAATAATTCAAAAGTTTATCTTATACCATTAACCGAGCAATTCTTGTATATTTATTTATTTATATGTGTGTATATAAATTTATATCCATGATCTCGGAAACAGCTCTAACGATTTCGCTGAAATTTGATATGTGGGGGTTTTCGGGGGCAAACAATAGATCCAAATTAGTCTTAAGTTTGGAAAAACGCGTGTTTTAGAGTTTTCATGCGTTTTTCTTTTTACACATAATATGCTCGCTAATTTCGTCCTATCAGTCACAGTCCGTCTGGTCCAGCGGAATGAGACGCCCCCGCTCGGTGACTTACTTTTGTTTTTTTTTTATATGTTCAAGTTAATATTTTATTATTGTTTTTAGACAAGTTAAAACAAATGTAGTTAATGTTTGAGATAACAATATACACGGTGAAATTTTTATCGTTCTGAACCCTTAAAGGGGTAATTTAGCCCATCGATATGAACATTTTTTCCTATAGGATCAAAGCTGGAAACTCAAAAAAAAGGGCAGTTCCATACAAAAAATTTTGCCCGCCCGGTCAATTTGTATGGTAACCTCAAAAATATTTTTGAGTTCCCAGCATTGGTCTCATAGGAAAAGTTGTTTATATCAACGGGCTGAATCATCCCTTTAAGGGTCCAGAACGATCAAAATTTCACCGTGTATATTTCTCATAAATATAGATTATCACCTAAACACCACCATATTACAGTAAATAATAATAACCGAGCGAAGCTCGGTCGCCCAGGTACTTTAATATTAATGATAGGTACACTACAAATAACTACATTTCACACCACCCTTAATAGCTACCTACCGGATTCGGTGCGGCTCAGTACATAATCACACTAGAGCACTTACTATTTCGGGGAGTTTGCTTAACTCACACATCGAGCAGTGGAGACTTTATTTATGAGTCGAGTCTTGTGATTTACAGGCGACTTAGCATATTTAGTCTCCCAGACTCGAGTTTTTTACAACACTAGCTTAATGTGCTCGGGCTTTATGCTGATAGTACTTAATTGACCTGGCTGCCCTGGCTACAATCTCCGCATCATGAATATTGATGCAGAGAGTGGCGTCTGGTGCATGGCGACACTAAGCGGGGAGACGGTAAAAAGTTAATGCTTCTAGCATTAACTATTGCTTCTTGACTCTCCGTCTTTTTTTAATATTGGTAACTAGGTTTTTCGCACGGCTTAGTCCGCGTGAGTTCTAGTCGATGTACAATTATGACACGGCAGCTGTAACATTGTAAAATTAAATCAAAATTTATCCAGAAGTTTTAGAGTGAAGGAGTATCAGACACCTTCACATCCATACAAAATTTCTCGTTTATAATATTACAAAGTAGCAGCCCGCCCCGGCTTCACACGGGTAGGTATAGATTTAATTTTATAACCTATCTTTATCGGATAATGTAGGTTTCTAAAGGTGATAGAATTTTTCCCGGCAGAGTAAGCCGTGTGGTACCCGGCAGAGTAGAATAGGACCACTCCAACTCTTCCCGTGGATGCCGTAGAAGGCGACTTAGGAAATACAAGCTAAATAAAGCTTTTAAACTTTTGTGAGACCTCTCTAACCCGTCTGGCCAGCGTGGAGAGTGTAGGTCAAGTCCTCTGGCTGCTCTGGCCAAGTATGGCTCTAGTAGTACAGAAAGGGTCGTGCTCCTGTAGTTGAGACTAAAAAGGACCTAATGATGATGATGATGAAAGAATTTTTCAAATCGGTACAGTAGTTTCGAAGCCTATTCAATACCTACAAACAAACAATCAAATATTTCCTCTTTATAATAAGTATTAGAGTAGATAAGCATAAGATTTATGGCTGAATAAGTAGATCGTAAGCTTGTGTATAAAGCCTAATACCCTAGCCACAGACTCCGAAACATGTCTGGTAGAATAGAATAGAATAGAATAAAATAATAGTTTAGTAGAATAGAAGAATGTATATTGTAACACATAACACAATATAAAACTAAAACAAAAGAAAATACACAAAGAAAATGGAAAATAAAACATCTGTACACTTCTTTGCTCAGTCGGTACAGTTAGCCGTTAAGTGTCTAAACACTCTATGCTGAAGGTACGTGTCTGAATGCTGAAATCAGTCCGAAAGCTGAATTTACGATCCGACGTATTCGGCTCATTGGCACACCATAAACACTGAAATTCGGCGTCAGAAATTCGGTTGCCCCGCCCCAGTTCATTCCCGGCGATCGAACCGAACTTCGATTAACATTGCCGGCGAACTTACGCCCAACCGAAGTTCGGCTGTATGCTATAACGCGCTATAATGCATAAAACTCGTAAAAATAGGATTAATTGATTTAATCTAGATGTGTAACATACCATCGCGTAAACGTGTTTTGTTTTGATCAGTATTTGCATAATTACAAGCTTAGTGGCGGAGGCATAATTGTGGAGGAGGAATTAATAATTTAATATAATAACCTATAACCAACGGACAGTCAATACGCATCTAACGATATGTTGGCTAGTTTAGGAGATTAACGAACATACATATATAGCGGCCAAAATCATAACCTACCCATAACCATAATGTGGCACACGCCCAAGCTTTTAAAACAAAATATGCTCATAGACAATTCGGTTACCAGTCAGCTCATTTGTACAACACATTAAATAGGAAACTAAACATATATCAAATGAATAGGTACAACTGTAAAAAAATTGTTACTAATTGGTTAAAAACGCAAAACTATGAGGAAGTTGAATCATATATCTGCACGCCTACTTAAATTATAAAGATTTGACCCAAGATGTAACTTATATACCTGTAATCTTACAACGAAACTAACCTAAAGAAAAGAAAAAACCTTACTGTAACTACAAACATATACCTATATAACGACTTAGACTACGTAAATTACTTATTATTATTACTGACTACTCGAGAGGACATAAATTACCTATACTTATACTATATCCACCTTAATAACTACGAATTATAACGACTAATGACCGACTTGCACTTGATAAACTGTGAATAACGTTGTTGGTTGCATAATTAATAAGAAATGTTATAATATGGTGTTAGATATTTAATATATATTATGTAACTGTTTGTTATTCCATAATAAATAAATAAATAAATAAATAGATACAAGCGACCTTTGAGTATATAACACTATTTTTATTATTATTTTTTACCTAGTATTATATTCATTAGATTACCTTCTAATGTTAAAACCTTAGATTGAATTAACTTACAAAATTTAAGTCGACCTAGGAAGAGCGGATACTCCAAACACAAGTATATAATATACTTAAATGGAGGCTCCAGCCACAATGTTGTTACCTACTGTAAGTGATTGAATAAATACATTTTCATTTTCATTTTCCTTCAGCTTCGCCGTAATCGGGTAAAAACAAAGAAAAGCTTAAAGCCAAGGTCGTTCCGTAAAGAGCCGAACAAGGTCAAGGGGCATACCGTCTGAAAACCTCCGAGTCTGCTGTGTCTGCGACCGATTCCACATTTTTATTGTAGCTCGACGTCTGTACATAATGATATCAAACTTCAAAAGATTTAAAATACATGAACCTAATAAAAAAAAGTAGGTTATATGTTTTTTGTTAGGTTTGTTTGTTTCGGAGACGACATTTTTTTTATCTATGGTTTTTCGTGTGTGTAAGTGGCCAACACTGGTGTTAGATTCTCAAGCTGCCTAAAAGCATGTGACATAGCTTAACGACTGCCATTAAAGATGACAACAGCTAGGACTGATGAGCTCAAAATATTTTTATGCTACTTGCGATCACCCATCACAATAGGGACTGCGCCCAGGGTTGCTTAACATGCGTAAGCGATTTCAATGCTCACGACTACTAGACCACCGGGCTCCTCATTATGTAGGTAGGTAGATGAACAAATCATTTTACATAGGTTATAGTTAGTGTTGCCAGGTCCAATTTGTTTTAAATCGGTACATGAGGTCAAAAAAATTATTATCGGGATTTAGGGTTGCAGATCGGGTCAGTATATAAAAAAGAAAGGGGTTTTTAAATCTGGGTTTAATTTATTACGTTTTAAACTACTAGTGCATTACGCTCTCTCGTTCATGCCTTGCGCTAGTTTTGTGATGTGTGTGACACTGATGTGTGACATTTTGAATTTTACATAGTGATGTAATGAGTAGAAATTACGTAGCGTAATATTTTTTTTTATGAAAAAACTTTTTATTTTTTTATTTATCGGGTATGTAATGAAAAAGTTTTTTCATGTACAAATCAGGACGCGTCCCCAGACCCCTGAAAATCGGGCCCTGACGTCCCGCGCATATCGGGACACCTGGCAACACTAGTTATAGTATAGGTATTTCAGACGATGCCGATGATGACGTAGCTTGAGAATGGGTGGTAGTAAAAAATGTACTTAAACTTAATAGCCTAGTGATTAGCAAAATTACTGAATCACTTAACAAACGTAACGGTCGGCAGTTATGTGTAAACATCGGTATGCTAACATTAGTACCTATCACAAAAAAAACAACGGGTTGCACTTAGTGATGTGCCGTAAATCTCGGAAATATTTCCCGAAAATTTCTTTTTTTGACTACCTCCGTGGCGCAGCGGTCAACACGCCAGCCTGCGACACGGAGTGACCGGGTTCGATCCCCGGCCAAGTCAAGATGGAAAATGATCTTTTTCAGATTGGCCTGGGTCTTGGATGTGTATATATATATGTATTTGTTATAAAATATAGTATCGTTGAGTTAGTATCCCATAACACAAGTCTCGAACTTACTTTGGGGCTAGCTCAATCTGTGTGATTTGTCCGTATATACTTATTTATATATTTTTCTTTCTCTCAAGTGCGGGAATTATTGAAAAATTGTCGAGAATTATTGGAAATTTTCCGCAAATTTCAGTGAGAAGGAATTCATGAGAACAGAGAATTTCTCTTCAGCACATCACTAGTTGCACTCCAAGCCGGGAGTGCCGGAAGAAGTCGTGCATTTTTGAATATTTTGGAATGTCACGTGTCCGTCTTACGAATTTTCGATCAGGCCACGTGACGCCACGTGGCCTGACGTGAGTTAAACATTTTTTTATCCATCTCAAAAAGTGTACAACGCCACTAAAGAAGTTGTCACTTCAAAAACTAGCTATTTCTCATTATTTTCACACAAATTCATGTGTTTTAAACATGTATGAAGCGAAAAAAGGCTATCGACAACACTAGGGATCGAAGTGGAAAATGAAGGTCAATCGTCCAAGACAATGGGCGGCCGTGGATAAGGTCAGGCCCCAGGGTTCCGTCAATTTATGTCAACCATCTGCGAACTTGTGTGATAGTACCGTTCGGTTTAAGAAATTCCTCCTTGACAAACTTACCTATGTGAGGTAACTTAACATATCTTCTGTTACTTAAATCACATATTACCCTCGATATCCCTTTAAAGGGGTGACTCAGCCCAGCCGTATGAAAAACTTTACCTATGGGATTTTTGTGCTGTTTTTGCTCGATATTGATAATGGGAACAGGTAGACGCTTGAAATATTGACAAAATATTTAGTTATATATTCAGTTTAAAAATAAATAATTAAATAAAAATAAAATTAACAATAAAGGGGGGCTCCCATACAACAGACATGATATTTTGCCGTTTTTATAGATAACGGTATTCATGCGCGAGTCCGACTCGCACTTGGTCGATCTTTTTAAATTATTTTAAATTTTAATTTCATTTTGAGCGCGGAGTAATTCCTTTATACACATATTTATTTATTCATAAGCGGAAACTGCTATTTCTTTATTACTTAATTGGATATGATTCTAAAATTTAAAAGTCTAAACATTAGTTTAAATTAACTTATATACTTTATGTCAATTTAGAAAGACCGGAACCTCCGAACACAAGTATAATTATTACATACTTATAAATGCAGAAAAGTATTAAAATTTTTATTTTCTGTCCGTTTGAGTAAAAAATCTGAGATAATTCGGTCTAATATTTCATATATAAGTATACCTACATATGTTGAGTTATATGTTGTTAAAGGATTGCGATACGGTAGCGCTGGTTTTTCGGGTTGTTCAGGCGTAGCGTCGCGGCGTCGAGCGAGTGAAGGGTGAAATTGAAATCTAACAAAATGCTACATTCCGTCCGATATCAAAGCGATTTTATTGAATTTCATATCCTCTCAGCTTAAATTCCTCAGATAATACTTTTATTATTGTGAGTATGATGTGTACATACATACTATCACGTATTTTCCCTTGCGGGATCCCTTATTGATTCGTCATGTCTGTCTGTCTGTCCGTCCGTATATCACAGCCAACAGTTTTTTTCCAAAACTATAACATACTGTTGAAACTTAGTAAGTAGATGTATTCTGTGAACCGCATTAAGATTTTCATATAAAAATAGAAAAATAAAAAATAAATTCTGGCGACAATCCAAAGAATCATGTTAAAAGGCGATGCGGCTACCCATTACTAATTTCATTCCGTTTTCCACCTTGCGACTACCGAAATGCAACACTTTTAGGTCTTAGAGACCTAGGCATTGCCTACCCCGCAAGACATGATAGTATGGATATATGTATGTAGTATTTGCTCGCGCTGGAAATCAAACACAGATCCTCTTATGTAGCAGACTAATGTATTAAATCTTTGCATTTTTAATAATAGTTGATGACTCTGAATTTGAACTTTTACATGTGAATGTGACTTTGGGCCATACAGGTTAGGATGGATTGCGAAATTAACTCACCTGGGATTCTTCTTAGGCGACCCTTCTTCAAGCAGGTCTATTAGCGCGGTAACTAAATTCGTGGTCCAGTGGTTAAGGCGTTTGCCTGTAGAGGTGTCGTGGGTTCGATTCCCACGGGATGCATACTTTGTTTAGTTGTTTCAAGTTTGGTTAGGATATTGCAGGCTTGAATCACCTGACTGTCTGATAATAAAGATGATTCCGTGCTTCAAAGGCACGTTAAGCCGTTGTCACCTACACGAAATGAAAAACTTAGGCACATACACAGATAAGCGGCTCGCCACGCAATCCCGTTTGAAATAATAGTTCTTAATAATTTATGGTTCCTTGAGCGCGAAAGGTATTTTTATCACGAAAAGGTGTGAAGGCTCGACCGTCCCGACGCTCTAGCCGAGTTCCACAAGGATGTTAGGGAGAGCACAAGACGACACACAGAAACAGAGAATAACTTTATTATAACTTCGCTTTACAACTTCGATAACTTAATAACAGAGACAGAAAGATGTTAACAGACTGAAAGGTGGTAGCAGACTGAAGAATGAGTGATGAGAGAGAGAAAGTAATCTAAAAATGGAATGGAATGGAATGAAATTTGAATTAAAAATGAAATTTAAATTAAAATAAGGAATGAAAAATGGACAGGATGAGAGAAATGAGGTTGGATGAGATGCAGCATGCAGGTGGCATGCTGCAACGTTACAAAGGGATAAATTTAGGGACAATTTCATCTGAAATACGATAAAAACATAGTGCTTCAACCACTCCGCGAAAGTTAGGGACCGAACACAATATTAAACTGGAAACGGAAGAAGAAACGAAACACTGATTTGCCAAAAAATGACAATCAGTGTTGTATACAAGGTCCATTTAAATTAAGCGAAAATATTTTAAGGGCTGGGTCCCATAGGTCATAGAAATGCTTTAGTAGCAAATTTTAAGAAATCGACACGCTAGATTTTTTTTTAATTTTTTCATACAAAATAATTATTTTTTTTATTAAAATCGATAAATCAGCTGTTTTGATCGTCGAGGTCACTGACCTAGTATCCATAGTAGATAATAGTAAAAAGTTGTTGGCCAAGAAAGTGTTTATTTGTACACAGGGTGCTTTTTTCATTATTTTTTTTTAAATGTTCAGGTCCAGATATCTCAAAAACTAGCGTGTCTATTTTTTTTATTTTGCTTCTAAAGCATTTCTCTAGCTCATGGGAGTCAGCCTTTAAAATATTTGCGCTTAATTTAAATTGACCTTATGTAAATAAACTAACTTACTGCTAATGCCAAACAACAGATATAATGTCATACGTAGGCTAGATTTTATATAGAGACATTAAAATATACCTACTCATGGTTAACTCAATCTACTCGTACGTCAGTCTCGATACGGTGCCTGACATTAACCAGATATCCGTTATCATAATTAAATTCGTGCCGGTTGCTGTTGAGACAGCCGGCCCGTGGTGCCCGGAAGCCAAGGACTTTATTTGGGAGATCGGACGTCGCTTAAGGGACCGTGGGTATGACTACCGCTCTGGGTGGTACCTGGTTCAAAGGATATCCATAGCTATCCAAAGGGGAAACGCAGCTAGTATTATGGGTGCCTTTGAGCCAGGCACAATTCAGGGTGGCATTTTTGATTAATTTTATTTTGTGTATAACTTGTTAATTAATTAAAATAAATAAATAATTCATAATTAAATATATCTCGGAGTATCCGCTCGTTAACGATAACATCATCATGACTAAGGGAATCTACAAAGGGTGGCTCCTTGATATTCAGGTAGTTTCATTATCCAGTGTGTTAAAAATAGCTAATACTAGAAGCATGAATTTCAATCTGCCTAATGACAATCATACGAGGGCTAGGACCAACGGTTAGCATAATAGATGAAAGTCAATCAGCGGGCCGAGCATACATTTAAAAAAAAATTGTGGAGACTTCATACTTCTATGGGGCCGAGCATAGTTTAAAAAAAAAATTGGGTCTAGCCGAGACTGCAACAAACGAAATTTAAAACGAATAAACAAAACAAAGTCAATAAAAATCCCCGACAGTCTCCTTACTATCCTTGCTAATATTATAAAAACGAGTTTGTGAGTATGTATTGTTACTCAATGCCAAAACGGCTTAACGGATTTTGATGAAAATCTGCACCCAGATAGATTATTACCTGGATTGACACGTAGCCTACCTTTCATTCCAAAAACGTCCAACAACATTAACGTGAGCGGAGTCGTGGGAGACAACTAGACCAAATATAAAATCTATCTTAGAGACACATTTAATGATTCCATAGCTCGTGGCATGGCGTAGCAACTTAGAAGTTTCAGATCCAATTTCCTTTGTTTCATTGCATATCTGATCTGACCCGACTTTATCAATTTGAACAATACCTAATTTAATATCTCACAGTATACGCAAATCCGTTTACAATGATGTCATAACGTATAACTATCAATATTGTTTGTGCTATCAACTCTATGACTAGGGATATCTACCTAGGGTTGGCGACTGTGACCTTATTCAGAACTTTTTTTCTGAGCTAGGGTATGATTCATCTCACCTCTTCACCTTATCCCACTTATTTTATTTATACTAGTGACATATTCTTTATACTACCTTAAGCTTAAGGGTAACCTATCTTACTTTTGAAAATTAGTATTTCAATTGTTCTAAAACGGTAAAATCGATCCACCACTTATTGTGACGTCAGCACTCGGTTCGTATTCCCATGTGAATAAAACGACGAGTGGTCCTGGAGTGCTATTTTTAAAATTTCGTCATTCGTAAATGGGCGATTCTTCCATACAAAAATCGCTCGGAGACGAGTGGTCATCAAAAATAGTGCCCCTGTTTTTATGTAAGTATTTTTGAACCGTGCGATAAGTACTAATGCTTAGTTCTCACCAAAAAAATATCTGTATGGTTGCCATAATGATTGAATAAAAAGCAGAAATAAAATGAACCAGCATTAGGAAGGATTCGGAAAACCCATTCGAATAATTTTCGAAAATAGAGCCGATTATGATTTACGTGCGGAAGCTTGACAATGAGTGGCGATCGATTCTACTAAAACTAAAAGCCATAAACTTGATATGTTCCGTTTTCTAAAAATCAGTTATACGAATATCAATTAAACTAATTTCTGGAAAAAAAGAGGAAACAATTTCGGTAAAATAGTAATTGATCTAAACAAATTCGCATTAATTATAGATAAATAAGTTAGTAATTTTTTTTTAAAGTTATTTGACAGAGATAAACAACCACCATCTCATGATAAGGACCGGAGTGGTAAGCATAATTTAATATCTCACAGTAAGCCTCGTTTATTATGACGTCATTACATTTGTATATTATACCCTTGACTATAGGAAATCAATCAGTATTCACGAAAATGAAAATATTGGCAGTGATAACCAAGCCAATAGCCTTGGTTATGATTGCACTGCAGCGCCCTCGCCACCGCCCATAGTGGCAGTTAGTGGAATTATTTACTACCAAAATCTGTCGGCATGCTTGCTAGGCACTTTGTATGTGCTTTTAACAGGCCTTTAGTTGGGGCAATACTTTTGTATGAGGTTGTTGGATTAAATGATCCAGAAGTTTATTATGCTGCAAATGCCTATGAAATCATCGACTTACTTTACTGGGCGCAATTATCATCATTCCAGCCGTAAATGTCCATTGCTGGACAAAGACCTCTCCCAAGGATTCTTGGGAGGATATTGTCATACTCACCACGCTTGGCAAACGGGTTAGTGAGCGCAGTTTATATGGCTAAAAATCGTTAAAACTTAAAAAGGCTAGAAGACGTTTTAAGCGAGGGAAGGGTAGGAGTTTATTGGATTGAGAAAAGGTATTTGGGATACTACTCACTCGGATGAATTAGGGATGTGTGAGCAGCAGCTCGTGGAGCTGGGCACGCGTACAAGTAGCCCTATCTGCAACCACTGGACAGGCGGTTGAGAATGGCACGGCCTTGGACGCGATGAAAAGTGTTAAAACTTGACTTTTTATTGCAATTGATACAATCAAGTCGCGATGCCGGCGAGTCTTTATTGCAGTCGTGTGTAATGACCCTTTTACACCAAACCAACAGTCGAACTAGAGTTGTAAGCGAACCTATAATTCTTTTAGCCATTTCAAAAATTCTGCTCAATATGGGGGTATCGGTAAAATGATATAATAGTTTCAAAGTCAAGATTTTTCCTCTCAGTCTAAACGTTGGTTTGAAATAACGCAATAGACTAGTGATGTCACTTATATATCACGTGATAGGAGAACTTTTTTCGCCAGCTATGTTAAATCTTGCATTTATGGAAATGGTTCATAACTAACAATTAAAGGCTGTCTTAAACTTTTGAAATTGACTTTATTTACCTACCAATTTTAACCAAACTGAATGTCACAATATAAAATAAACGTATTCTTAGCAGTCTTTTGAAGCTTACATAATAAATGCTTACACAATCAACTATATAGAATATTTTTAAAAATTACTTCATGCAACTCCCCATTTTATCCGTAAAAAAATTGATGTGGTTGTTCTGGTACCCTACCACTAGTGGCGACTCTATCGGAATTTATACTGCAGCCTACAGAGAAAAATGGCTAATTGGTTATTCAGTAACTGGCCTGGCTTAATTAATACGAAGCCAATCGGCTAGCTAAATGGCGTAGCTCGCCTGCTGGCTACTGGCCTCGTGTAACAGGCTTATAAAGCGGTTTCTTCGGTATACTTTCTATGCTGTAAAACAGTCGTAAACTTGAGCGGCTGTCCGCTCGAGGCGCTTTATTAGTGCAGTGGTAGGTAACTAAAGTACACGCAATAAAATGTACGGCGACAATTTAGAATGGGTACTTATTTCTTCGGTATTATATTAACTCATCAATTGCGGAAAACGCAGACAAAATTGATTATCTATTGTAATGTTGCCAGATTGGGGCGTTCGGTAGTAGACCGGATATGATTTTTTTATTATTAATAAAATATAGGTTACAGATTACGTTTTAGTTCAACTGTACTGTCAAAATATTGCAATATTAAGTACCATATTCATCGCCAGTTCAGTTCGTTATTTCTTTAACTTTTTTTCATTTTTTTTAAATAATTCGATTAATTTAAAAAACTAGATACATACACAATCCGCGATAAAAAAAGCGTCCTCACTAATTATGCACCAACTAGACATTTGGGTGCCTATTTTCTATTTAAATTTCAAAAGTTGAAAACGGCCAGCTTTCGGCTTTATGGCCTACAAGTAAGGTTGATTTTACATTGTAGGTTAATAAATAACAATATCTACATAATATAAGTAATTGTGGACAGCATAAAATGTGATTTTTGTAAGTGACTTATCTAGTCTCTTCCAAGAAAAGAAAAAAACGTAGAATGTACCAGCATGTACCATTATACAGCGTGTAAGTTAAACAACGACAATCCCGTGAAGGGGTGATTCAACCCGTCGAAATAAACAACTTTTCATATAGTGCCAATGCTGGGAGTGAAAAAATGTCATTTTCATACAAAAGTGTTCGGCTGGCCCGACACGTAGTAGGAAAATGTCAAAAAAAAATTAGTTCCCAGCATTGGTCCCATAGGAAAAGTTGTTCATTTTGACGGACTGAGTTACCCCTATAAGGGAACGTCGTTGGTTATGTTACACGCTGTATATCATTAGCTTTTAACTATACTTAGTTCAAGGAACTTGAATTAATGGCACTTGTTTAAAATCTAAAACACTGTAATAAGCGTTTACTTAAATTGGCTTAAATTCTTAGCTTAATCTTTTCGTTCGTGGATGACATTATAAATAACTTTTTACAAGGATATTATCATTAATATTCATTTTTATGGAGATAAAGTATGTAGACTTAAAGGGAACTTCAATGTTACGAGATAAGTACTTAATAGTACGATATCTTATTTAAGTACCGTTAAAGATTTTAAACATTTTTTTAACTTATAAACTTTTAAGAAATCTGTGACAATGATTGTATCTGGCTACAAAGCTAATCGAACCACGCTATACCTATAAGCGAAAACAATTATTCAGCCTCGTAACTCATTAGTAAAGTCCTACGAAATCGTAAGAGCCCTTTTTGAAATCACAAATTATTACTGGTTGTAAGTATAAATATACATACATAGTATCACGTCTTTTTCCCTTGCGAGGTAGACAGAGCTCAGATCTTTAAGACCTTAAAGCCACGTTTAGCATGTTGGTGGGCGTTAGGTGGAAAATGGAATCAAAATAGTGATGGTTTGCTAGCCGCATCGCCTACTAAATTTCCATTCCCTCGATCGGCTTTTATGATCTGCGCGGGAAGAGAAGCAGCTGCTACATTCTAAGATTTTTCTTTTCTCCACAGACTAGCATGAAAAAGATGTGATATACGTAAACATAAAGAAAAGTAAGGTCGGGCGGCGTATGCAGGAACCCGTCTCGTCCGGCTCAACAGCCCGGGCACGCGCTGGTGTCAAACGCTCCTTTGCCCACGCGGGTATATTTGCCGTCGGGCCATCCGCCTAGCCGCTCTGACCCTGTTGCTGGAGAGGGGTTCTGAGAGCGTGCCGTGCCAAGGCCGACGTGGTAGCGGCCTCCACGCCGGGACTGTGAAGTGAGAATAGTCCCGGTCCACACACAGTCCCGGCAATTACGTAAGCGCGTTACTACGTGGTATGTGTTGACGGGGTCTAGGTCATAATATCGTCAGTCACTACATCGCCGGTCGCTGCATCGCGCCCGTTCCATCGACGGTTTAATGTAGCGAAGGTACAAAATATCGCTGGAACGCTGCATCGACAGCCCGCCATATCGGTGGTAAACTGCATCGAAGGCGCACTAAATAAATTGTAGCTTGTATCGAAGGTGCATAGTATCGATGGTAAACTGCATCGATGGGACCCTATCGCTGGTATATATATATATATACATCAATGGTAGACAGTATCGAGGGTGAAGCTGTGTAGTTTTAGTGGGTTCAAGCCTCACATGTCTGTCCGGCCCGTGGCCGGATGGACAAGACGAGGTGTTTCCACACGTAAAGAAAACATAAAGAAATCGTAACTTGTGCACACTTGAGCTATAACTAGCTGTTGCGCGCCGCGTGGTTTTCGATTTGATTACTCAGTTTTTTTCAGTATTTTATTGGTTAAGAATTTGAATTCCAGATTTGAACCTTAAGGTTAAGGTTAGAGTAAAAAATGTTTCACAACTTAAGCCAAAAAGTGGTTTCCTGAAAGAAATGTCCATGGGGACATTTCTTTCAGAAATCGGAGGAAAGGGAAGTAGATAAAATATGCAGATTACCTACAAAAGTAAATACCATAATCAAATTCATTCAGTATGTTTTCAGATAATGAAGGACATCAGTGGCGTACCTACAGGGTGGCATGCCGGCATAATGCTATGGACCCCCGGTCTTAGGGGGGCCCAGCCAGGAGTAGAAGAGGGAGGTGGGAGGAGTTAGGCCAGCTCGCAAAATGAATTCAATCTCTATTGGTCAAAATACTCAGTAACAAGACGTAAGGCCTCTGCCACCTGAAAGACCCGAGTTCAATTCCCGATTACTAATTGGTATGGTTTATAGGCACAGAAGAAAATACGATTACAATATTATAGCTATGTTTATGTAATTATTAACTTTAAAGAAAATTTCGTGAAAACACAATAGGTATGTTGGATAACGAAAGTTTCAGACCAACCCCTTTATCTGAGTTTTCTTGCTTACACGTGTTTGAAAAGAAAACTTGGTAAGAAAACGTACAAAATAAATGAAAGGTTACTTAAAGGACGCGAAGCCATACAAGGCCAGTTTGGCCCAAATTCCTCAAGTTAAGGAAACTTCAGCTTTGTGACATGTTTACCGGTGTTGTTCTTTCTTCCCCAACTATTGGAGTAGGTACCGAAATTATTCTATTACTATTTTTTTAAGAAAAAACGTATAATATTTGCCTGCTTCTGTTTCTCTTCTAGCACAGATCGTAAAAGTTGATTGAGGAAATGGGCAAAAATCTAAAGAATCATGTTAGTAGGCGATGCGGCTAGCAACCCAATCATTATTTATTGTGTTCTACCACCTACATACCCACCAACACGCTAAACGTAGCTTTTAGGTTTCACAGAACTAGGCTATGTCTACCCCGCAAGGGAAAAAGACGTGCTATTTTTATGTTATTTTTCCCAACATAAAAAATGACACTTTCTTGTAGGCCAAGTTAAATAAAGAAAGTGCCATGCTTATGAAGTGGAAAAGCGTCCTAATGAGTATTACACATTCTGAGGAATAATGAGATTCGTAAATAAAAAAACAAAAATATTACATGTGATAGACGAAATTTATTTCCATCAGCAATCAAAGCAAGAGTAAGTGGTTCGTACAAAGATCACCTCTACTACTAACAAAAAAGTTATACAATAATATTTTCTTTATTTATTTAGTATCTTAGAATTAGGTATTTATAAAACTTATATAAAAAGTAAAATATACATAGAAGTAGGGACGCAATTTTATTTTAAATCTATGAAAATATAATACAATAAATACAACTTTTATAAAAATCTAATCCTAGAAAGCTGCCAGCAGCGCGGCAGGGTTCAAGCTACCGACAGTTAAGGCTACAGACAGAGGAACCTCCTGACGATGCGCGCCGTGCCAAGGAGTACTACCTTCTCGTATCTGACCCTTGATCCAGCCATCTAGCGAGAGCCTCTTGAGGTGCCTCGAGGCTCTTCGCTATAAGACCGTTCTCTGAATAATATTTAAGTAATTATATTTTATTATTACTTAATAACAACCCCTTAATGAATGTCAGGTAGTTTATTTTAAAAAAAATAGTAGCGTATTAAAGATGGCAAGATATTACTACAACGTCCCACGCACCTCTACACAGCTTCAAAGAAGATGTAAATAAATCTTGTGGGACGACAGGAGACTGCACTATGACGTAGGACCTATTCACGTACGTCGAACTTACTAAGTATTGTCGTCATATAGTGACGTTGGTTTCTAAAACAACTACGTAGACAAATTTTAATAGATAATTCAGTACCTAAATATGATGATAAGTATTTAATTCTATATTCTAGGATGAGTGTAGATATACGGACAAATCACATAGGTTCAGCTAGCCCCAAAGTAAGTTCGAGACTTAGGTTATGGGATACTAACTCAACGATACTATGTAAATCGATCCTCGACGTTCCCTTAGCAGGGTGACTAAGACCATCAATATGAACAACTTCGACATTTCCATACAAACTGCATGGCCGGGCGGCAGAACTTTTTTGTATGGAAATGCCGATTTTTTTTTAAGTTCCCAGCATTGTTCCCATAGTAAAAGTTGTTTATGTATATTGATGGTCTCAGTTACCCCATTAAGGGAACGTCGTGGGTACATTTACACGCTGTATATAGATAAACATCCAAGACCCAGACCAATCTGAAAAATATTATTTTCTATCTTTACCTGACCGGGGATCGAACCCGGGCACCTTTGTGTTGCAGGCTAACATATTAACCACTGCGCCATGGAGCTCGGCACTCTTGTCTGTATAGTGGCTCTATCTTTGACGTACCTTTTTTTAGGGTTCCGTAGTAAATGTCTGTCCATCTGTCCGTCCGCGGTTTTACTCAGAGACTATAAGTACTAGAAAGCTGTAATTTGGTATGGATATGTATAATTGTATATGAAACATGGAAAAAATTGGTATATAAAATCTTGAAAAAAATTTTTACATGTGGAAATGCTTTATGCATGTACCTCTTTACTACGAGCATACAGGGATCGGTTTTGTGGGGGGCACACATTCGTTAAAAACCACATGACTAACTGCTCCATGCTACCTTCATGCCATGGGTACGAGACCTACGTTAAACTCACGAATTGAAATATTAACCTAATCGTTCTTACAATTTTTTATGACATAGAGCGGCAAACGAGCAAACGGGTCACGTGATGGTAAGTGATCCCCGCTGCCCATAGACAACTGCAACATCTTGGGCTCAGATCTGGGGTGTGACAAGAGCGTTGCCGGCCTTCCAAGAAAACATACACTAGTTTTTTGAAGGTTCCAATGTCGTACCGATTCGGGAATATACCGCCTTAGGCAGTTCATTCCACAGTTCAGTCGTACGTGGTAGGAAGTTTCTGTTATAGCGTACGGTGGTTGACTGCCATTTATCTAGGTTGAAGGGATGAAATTTTTATTGTAAGTTAACTGTCACGCCTTAGCTGCTCATATGCACATCATAACATTTTGCATACACGCTGTCAGGTGTACAACCCATTAATGTAGGTACATAAAACATACATAATTTCACGTCTTTCTCCCTTACGGGGCAGACAGAGCTTGGTTTTATGAGAACTCTAAGCAACGTTTGGCGTGTTGGTACATTTATAGTCCCTTTTCATTAGTATTTCATTATAGACCTTATCACATTGATTTAGGGACCGATGTTAACGTTATGCTCGTGACTACAAAGGATATAGGTTATGTAAATATTGAGTTTGTTTGTTGCCGCTTCTTCTGCACTCCGCCTTGGAAGCGGCGTGAACTTAGCTCTAAGTAAGTTATTGACGTCAACAATAATGTTAATGTTGTAAATAATAATACGTAATTTAAGTTAACGTTCACCAGATGGTATTTAAATATCTTACGATGAATAAAATATCCGGCTATTGAGGAAAAAATACATTTCCTGGCACGATCAGAACCTAGGGAGAAAACTAAGTGTGCGTTTTCCTCCCGTATTTTCAACAGAAGTTGATTATAAAAATAAGAAATGTGATGGGAATGGTCAGGGGTGTCAATCTCAACTATCCGGTAGCAATTATGGCATCGCCCCCGGTCTCCCAAGCTGCTACTTGTTTTTCACTCATTAATCCGAGTGAGTAATATCCCAATACCTTAGTTCCCTTCCCGAATCCAGCTTATTCCTATCCTTTCCCTACTTAAAAAATAAAAAGCTTCTGATGGGCTGCAGCGTCGGAAGTACAAGAAGCCAAAGGAATGCGCTCGCCATCCCGCCTGCCAAGCGTGGTGAGTATGGAAATATCCTCCCATGGAACGAAGAATCTTTGGGAGAGACTTTTGTCCAGCAGTGGACTATTTACAGCTGAAAGGATTTTTTGATTAAAACTAACGTGAGGTATAGAAATTATTAAAATATGTAACAACCGCGCTGCCCACGCTGCCCACGCTTCCGATTGCTAGTATCAGTGCGGATCGGGACATCGGACGCGCGTCTCGATCCACATTCGCCCTTAGGAAACCCTCCGGATGAGGTCGAAATATGTCGGCCAGTAGCTGACTTCGTACGTGAGTAACCCGTTGTTACAATTTTAATAAAGCTGAAATGATGATAAAATAAGAACGAAGAAAAGCAATATTTACTTACTTCAATGGGATTGAGGCTCGCAAGAGGCAGCAGAGCAGCGACGGCGAGCAGACACAGGGCCCGCCTGCATGCCCTTCTGCTCAAATTGACTCCATGCTTGAGGGACGTCATCATCAACTCATCGACACCTCACTTCACGCACTCACACTCACATTGGTACACTACAGTTTGGTGCATGTTCATTCAGTATGCACTGTTTTCGTCGGCCACTATTGAAACACAAATGATTGAACTCCACAGCAATTCGTTATGGTGATAAGGTTTATTATTGATATGGGTAACTGAACAAAGTATTTTCCTTTATGATAATTGCCTACAAGAATTGTTGGAAAGTAAGGAAGTGATACATGGAGTTAGAAATTACGAAAATTTCGTGAGTTAGGAGACCCGGTCACGTGATGCTGTTGCTCAGATATGATAGACTTGAGAGTAACTAAATTAAATTGAACACTTAGTAATATTCATCAAGATTTGAGATCAGAGCAAGCAAATACGTAGTACCTATTTTCTTAATGCAATCTATGTAGCTATAGTACCCAAGGCGTCATGTTGACAGCCAGCCGTAAAAACTTTCTCCGAATTACAGCATAAATGAATGATATTAGAATATTCCGGTCTCCGACGCATTACGTACTGATTATGCAACAGGGAAAACACTCACACACCCACACTACAGCTACAGGTCTGTAGCAGTTAGTGTAGGTAGCTGTAGGTGTGCTGAATGTACCCTAGAGTTGTTTGGATTTCAGATAATATGTATTTATTGAGCAATTTTTAATATATGATATTTATTAACCTAAAGAATACGCTTGTTTCCTAAAAAAATACCATTTAAAATAATTAGTCCGTCTTATAAATTATCGAAAAATATTAGATACGCATTTTTATTTTTCAATCAAACAAAAGATGATAAAGATAAAGCGCATCAAAATTCAGGAGTGAGGGCTCATGACGCAACAGGCCGGTAAAAAGTGTACCGGATAGTGACGTCACGCGGAAATTTTTGTTTAATTGAAAAAAGAAAAAATATGTATTCTGCAATCCTAACTAATATTATAAATGCGAAAGTGAGTTTGTTTGTTTGTTACGCTTTCACGCCGTATCTACTGAACCGATCAGCATGAAATTTTGCATACAAGTTCTCTGGAGTACGGAGAAGGACATAGGCTACCTTTTATCCCGGGAAAAAGTACTATTCCCGAGGGATCCACATTGACGCGGGCGGAGCCGCGGGCGAAAGCTAGTAATCTATAAGACGGACTAACTATATTAAATGATATTTTTTTAGGAAACAAGCCTATTACCAGGAGTTCCCAAACTAAGCGGAGCTTGTAACTTGGTAAACCAGATTTTTTGGTATTACTTTTCAACATTGCTTAACTAGTGATTATAACTACAGGCTCTTATAAATTTTAAAGCAAATTTATATCACAGAGGAAATAATTACTTCGTACATTCGCTGTTTTATACTTAATTAGATTTAGTCACAAAAGGAAGGAAACCTACGCGGAGTGAATTCACAAGACTTTATGACTTGTTTATACACTCTACAATGTCACTCAAGAGATTATATTATTTTCAAGTTAAATACATTGACTTTCAGACCGTGGCTTTTCTTTAAGAAAAAAATCTTTTCATCTTATTGGTAGGCGCGTACTCAGAGTTCTCATTTCGTTGACAAATGGGTACTTGGCGTCGTCTGCCAAAGAAGGACATTATGATGTAATGGGACTGAGGTTGAGGACCGGCGGGCTGGCGCCACGGCAATTTAGGGTTGTCATGTCATCCTTGTGCTTTAAAACACAATTTAGATAGTTGTGAAAAATGTTAAAGAAATAAAAACATTTTAACGATCTACGACATACATACATACATAGTATCACGGCTTTTTCCCTTGCGAGGTAAACAGAGCCTAGGTTGATAAGACCTTGTGATCACATTTAGCATTTTGGTGGGCGTGTAGATGAAAACGGAATCAAAATAGTGATAAGTCCTCAGATTTCGCCCATTCCCTCGATCAGCTTTTACGATCTGCCCGGGAAGAGAAGCAGCTGGTACACTCTACATTTTTTCTTTTCTCCAGCATGGAAGAGAACAATTTAAATTAAGTACCAATATTCATCAAAATATGAACCATTATACGCTTTTGTAATTTCTATATATTCAAGTTTACTAAATGTATTAAATTAATAAAGAAGGGAAAATAAATTGCTTTTTGTAAGATTATGCCATATGGTAACCCTACACTGCGTCCTTGTTCCCTCTTGCTCAAGGACGTTGGTTGCACAGGCCTTATTACTTTGTATATTAGCTCCTCTACTACATAAAATCCTGTCTGACTTTGAGAGACAATTCGTTTGGATCGAAATCCATAAATTTATCGTAACGCTCATTCGCCTTATTACGATGGAATAGAGTTTCTTTTACAACAACATTTTTACGATTGATAGGACGTCCACTCTAAGCTGAGAATAGCCAGTGCTCGCGTTATGGCCATCAATAGTCGTTAAAACGTTGGACAAAATGAGGATTGGAGGCATAGCTATGAATATGTAAATTCATGTATGTTACGAGCTGAAAGGCGTTTCCAGACATAAAAAAGTTACTTACATTCAATTTGAATTACTAACATACGTACTATCATGTCACGCCGCAAGGGAAACCTTACGGGGTAGACAGGGCCTAGGACGGGTTGGCAATGTTAGGTGAAAACGGAATCAAAATAGTAATGGGTTGCTAGAGTCGTCTATTAACATGATTCCTCAGATTTCGCCCATTTCCTCGATCGGCTTTTACGATCTGCGCGGGAAGAGAAGCAGCTGGTATATTCTACATTTTTCTTTTCTGCGCGACCAGCATGTAAAAGTTTAATTCAATTTAATAAAAAAAAATATTTTTGTGACGTTTTGTTATTGACATGTATTCTAAAATTGTTTGACATTATTTTTTAAATATTGTAATGACATTCAGAAATAAATATCTACTATACAATTAATAAAAGTTTCGATTAAAATTAAAAATTTTAAGCAACCTCCGACTGTGAAATCCCTGTATCTTGTAAACCGTAAGACCGATTTTAATAAAAGATATTTATGAACCATCTTCTAATAAAAAAAAACTCATCCAAATCGGTTCAGCCGTTTAAATGCTACTATACCCCCGACGGAAACATATACATAGTGATCAATCTTATAACACCCCTCTGTTTGCGTGAGGGTTGAACAAAGTACATTTTAGAATCATTACTATGAAATTGGAAACTATTTACTTGGTTCTTGATGGCTTGGAATAGTTAGGTAAATGGACTTTAAAGATACCTACCTTAGATACTAAATAGGAAGTTGTTATCTGCTCTCCATTGTTGTACGCCCACGACAACAATGAGCATCAGATGATATAGAGCTGGTATTCATTTCTTTGTAAGTTATAAAGAGGAAAGAAATTTTCTTTGTTTGTTATGGATAAACATAAAGTACAAAACTGATTTCGAAAAGTCTTTCATCTATTGAAAGCTGTATTATCAACGAGTAACAGACTACCCATACAACCATTTTGGTCGCAGCGTAGTAACTGTTCCCATTTAGAATCTTTACACAAGTAACAAGATCAGTTCCTGTGACCACTTTATTCAGTCTCTGCTACCAAAAGTGGGGAATTTACGACACAAAAAAGTGGTTGTAATTTAAACTATAGTGTTTTAATATTGTAGACACATGTTACTGGATTGTGACTATAGTTCGGGTGAATGATGACCGAATGATAACGAATGATTGATTGAAATTACGTCAACTTAAGGATTAAATGTCAACTTATTTTACTAAACTAAATAGACTGCGGCCATTATTTTGTTGCGTTTAGATATAATTTTCTTTGATGTGAATATTTCTTCGTAAGTAAAGTGTTTGACAAGAACGAAATCAAGTTTATCGACGGAATTTCGATAAAAATCATAATAAATAAGAGCGCCTCAATATTCTAATAGGTAAGCAAAATAAATATTTTAATTGCTAAATTAGTATATATGAAAATAAATTGATAAATCGTTATAAGTAGATGATATTGACGGTAACTTAGAAAATTTACAAATTTGAATAGATTTTAATTAAATTTGTAATGTAAATGTCTAATAAATAGTCTATTTGTAGGTTGTAAAACAGACATCATTAATTTTATGATGCTTTACAGTGTATAGTCACAAAGTTGTCACAAAGTGCACTTTTTTTGTAGTTCAGTAACATATTTCACTATGGCTGCCGTGTAAATCCAAGATCAGTGGTTCCCAACGTAAAGGTTAGATTGGGGTCAATTCGAGTTGTACTCAACTAATATCAAACAAGAATTTAATCATGTTACTTTCTAATAAAATAAATAGAAAAGGACAGCAAGACGTAACATGGTGGTTTAAGTCGTGTCAAACAAGGACTAGCAAAATATTGGCTTTAATTTTACTAAGTACCTACTTACTTGTATACATGAAAATCGTTGGAGCGGTTAGATCACGGGTTTAGATCCATAAATACGGAAGAATTGCTCGTTTAATCTTTTTTTATTGTTTTCTTTCAGATACAAATCAGCCAAATCTTCACCTAAGATGTCCAACAGCGAAAATATTTTGGGGTCCAGAATTATCACACTCACAAGAAAGAGGAAACGTAGTTCTTCAAAATTAGATAACACAGAAGATACGGATCAAAATGAAGAAGCTCGTATGGGCGAATCAGAAGAATATAGTAAATAGCAACTAATTAAATATGTATGGCGTGTGGATTTACTTAGTGATTTTTCATTGACTACAGGGTGTAAATAACAAAAACTTCTAATAATATTTAAGTAAAGTGTAATATTAATGATGGAACACACCTTTCATTTTTCGGGGTGATAAAAATTACCCTGTATAATCATCTCATACGTTACCAAACGTTCTGATTACTAGTTGTGAAATGAATATATATAATATATCTAAATGAACAAATCAAGTGTTTTATTTTATAACAAATCATATTACATATTTCTATTTTAGAAAATAAAGAGATACCTTTATGAGAGACAAAATATTAAAATATAACATGTAATATTATTACTTCTTAGATTACTGTAGTGTTGATAATATAGGCAAAAATACTATTTTATTTTTATCCTTGATTGAAATTAATTTATATTTTACGTTGCTTAGTTCATATAGTTACAGTTCTTCTTGTTCAAAAAATGTAATAGTTGCATGTATCTTAAGATATCGAAATTTGATAGGTAGTTCAAAGAAATCAAAAGTTATTTTTACTTTTTTCCGGCTATAATTAAATTTCCATCAATGATTTCTCCGTATTGCATTTCTACTACCAGATCATCGGAAGACAGAAACCATTTATCTTTTACTGTACAGCAAAGACAAAAGTTTTTCCTTAAGTAAACCGTAGTGTATATTTTCTTACAATTAGGTATATAGAAATTTTTCATGTCTTGCCGTAGGGAATATTTCTTTTAAATGTTCAGTTTTGCATTAATTAATTATTACACACAATTATTTCAACACTACAGGCAAAAATGATTTCCACACCAATAGTTTGAGTACCACTGATAATTTTGGGCAGGAGTAGAATATTCTGGAATCATTTAGAATTACCACTTTGTTACGGCAAGTTTGCACATTTTTCAGAAACTATTTAAAAATGATGTTTCCACTTAATACTCACTTTAAAAGTAGTATTATCGCGCACACATTGAAACCCCTTTGTAACCGTTGAGAAAATGTAGTAACATTATAGTAATATCTACGTAACATCGCAACCGAAATTTGTCTCACACATTTTCGTCACATAGTGTGCACTATATTACTACAAATTTCAGATAGACACTAAAGTGTAGTAATTATTGACACACTTCAACCAGATTTTGTGTTCAAATGAAATTGTTACTACGCTGCGTCAGGAATTGGTTGTATGGATAGGCTTTGACTTGAAAAGCTAGTATGTACAAAAATGAGCTATAGTACTTACCTACCTAAATAAAACAAATTGGTTGTCTGTGAAGTCGGTTTACGGACGATATTTTTACGTGATAACGGTGGTAGAGGGATAGATGCGTCACAAGCCGAACGCTTAGACCGATCGTGCCTCTCTATCGCTTGCTCCGCGCTCTCACATGCACACGTAACGTGACACTATTTCGTGCGTGCAGCCTTCGTTCATCGATTTTTATTTATAAATCGTCAAAGTCTTTTGTACTTCGGGATTTCATGGAGTTCGTGAAATTCAAACGCTCTGTTACAATTAAAACAAATATGTACATACTCGTACAGATAATTTAATCAGTTTAGCATCATGCTGTCAACATCCGATATGTTTTATGGCCCAAACCCGCATATTTATCGGATAAACTCAAACAAATAATTAATAAATAGACGTTATATAACATAAAAAGCAGAAAACTCAATATAGGTACCTATTTGGTAAACTGTTGAGTTTTGATTCAAAATGTTAAGTGTCCAAAAATTTACTCAAACTTTGTAAACATTATTAATAGACGTCATAATGCTGTTAGAAAGAAGAAAACTTAAACACCTGTTCGGAATACTGTTGAGTTTTGATTTCAAACGATAACTATCCAAAAATGATGCTTTAAAATTTTACTCAGATAAACTGGTAAATAAATAATAAGTAGGCGTCATATGACGAAAGTAAAAAACTTAAAATACCTGTTTGGAAATCTGTTAAGTTTTGATTAAAAAAGATGCCATATAATTTTTTTTTTAAGTTTATCAAAAGAGAAAAAGTATCCAAGGAATCAGAATTATAATACCCCCTTTTTTGGATAGTATAGTGATCAAGAAAAATTAATCGACTTACTACGATACTTTAGCGATATGTCTGTTCTGTATCTATGTTCTTTCTGTGATAATCATTTAAAATTAAATAGGTATTTTCCTCTCTTACGACTTTCTTACTTAAGCACTTTGCCGGCAAACTCGCAAGTTGCGCACTGAAGGCTAATTTTAACTCGTCTCTTGGTGTCTGTTTACCTATTTACCCAACCTACATTCCGAACTTCCTGTCGCTTGAATGCGAGGGAAAATGCAACGTGATTTAAAGTTGGAATTGTTTCGCATTTCTGCTGGTTATCTAACGAGACGTTTGGATTATTGATTGAATTTTGCATGCAATTGCTTTACTTTTAACATAGTAGGCTACGCGGTACGTATTTATCCTTCTTTATACGTATACATTTGTATGGAGCGGAGCTATTTTATATTCCGTGAGCGGACCGCACTGGAGTGACACTTGAATTTGAGGAAAAATGCAATGTGATTTGAAATTGGAATTGTTTACATTTCCGCTGGTTATCTAACGAAATGTTTAAATTATTGATGGAATTTTGCATTGAATTGCTTCAGACTGACTTTTAAAATGTGTAGGCTACGCGGTACGTGTTTATCCTTCTTTATACATATAAATTTGTATGGAGCGGAGCCATTTTAAATTCCGTGAGCGGAGCGCACTGGAGTGACGCTTGAATGCAAGGGAAAATGCGACGTGATTTGAAATTGGTATTGTTTACATTTCTGCTAGTTATCGAACGAAATGTTTAAATTATTGATGGTATTTTGCATTGAATTGCTTCAGACTGACTTTCAACATGTGAAGGGTACGCAGTTCGTGTTTATCCTTCTTTATACATACACTAAACATTTGTATAGAGCGCAGCCATTTTATATTCCGCGAGCGGAGTGCACTGGACTGAAGCTTGAACGAGAGGAAAAAATTCAGCGTGATTTGAAATTTGAATTGTTTGAATTTCTGTTGGTTATATAACGAATCGTTTAAATTATTAATGGAATTTTGCATTGAATTGCTTCAGACTGACTTTCAACATGTGTAGGCTACGCAGTATGTACCCTTTAATTTGTATGGAGTACGCACTAGAGTGACGCGTCATCAGCCACAGAGCAATTTTTTTTACATTGTCTATAATAAAGATATGACTCGCTTTCACGCTACACACACATAATTAGCAAAATAATGTAAAATTTACTGGCAAGGCTACCTTTTTGCAAACTTTTTATAATCCTTACTAATATTATAAATGCGAAAGTGAGTTTGTTTGTTTGTTCGCTTTCACGCCGTAGCTACTAAACCGATCATCATGAAATTTTGCATACAAGTTCTCTGGAATGCGGAGAAGGACATAGGCTACCTCTTATCCCGGGAAAAAGTACTATTCAATCTGTGTGATATGTCCGTATATATTATTAAATTATTATTATTCCCGAGGGATCGACATTGACGCGGGCGGAGCCGCGGGCGAAAGCTAGTGATTGATATATTACTTACAATGTCTGATTTTAAGCTTAGTGTGTTTGAGTTTCTTACAAGTTATTTCGTATGAGAGAATATTTATCCCCTTTCATTTTCTTCTTCGGAGTTGAACTTTACCTAGCTCTCTCCCAGGACTTCGTCCGTATGGGTTTCGGTTTTATCACAGTCTATCCGATCCGAGCTCCTGGGTTTCGCAGCCGCTCCGCCCGGTAGCATCTCAGTTGCGGATGTAACCAACACGCTAAGATGACAGAGACATCAATAGTTTTCGCTGCAAGTCAAGTCAAGTCAAATATAATTTATTCATTATAACATACTTTACATATCATTTGGTAAAAGTTAACATTTATTTTACAACAAAATATTGTTGACGTTAATTTACTTAAAGCTAAGTTGCGCTCGCCCAATAATGACGTTTAAAAGAAAATTCATACAAGTTTTGTACGGATTTCAAATTAGATTGAAAATAAAATATAGCCTATTTTACTTGCTGATAATGTAATTTTCATTTGATAAAATATTTTTAAATCATTAGTAGTTCTAGTTACAAACAAATACACAAATATTTCTTCTTTATAATATAAGAAAAGATTTAGCTGTAATGACAATGCATTTTTATGGTAGGTACCATAAAACTAATACGATAATGAAGAATCCCTAGCCTTAGACGTAGTTTTTTTTCCTCTGTGGCCTTAAGTAACTTAGTCACACTTACTCACAATAAAAGCTTTTTGAAATTTGGAAATCACCATTTGGAAATTACTTGTTGTTTGTTTTATGAGTTTTTGTAACAAAATCTCATTGTTACCAAGTATTTTAATCTTCTTGAAGGTAAACATTCAGAAGTTATGATTGATTCCTTCAAGGACTCTCAACGAGCTTTGCTGGCCCTGAGATGGTACTTATGAGGTAAAAGATTTCATTTTTGCCCTTGGCTATTAATAATAACCGAGGGCAAAAAATAAACCAAGTTTAGACAGGAAGATAATGTTTAATTATGTTTTTTCTTTGGCCGCGTTGAATCAGTCCACGGGCCAAGCACTTTAAGTTCGGGCCACACGCCTTGGCTAGTCATGGTATAAATGTGGTGCCTTCTCATCTAACGAGATTTGTGATAAATGAGTATTGTTTTACTGGGGCTCCTCTTAAAATTGACTTTGTATTTGGGCGACCGCAGCTGTCGCTGCAAGCGACGACAGGTCGACGCGCCGTATCGCTCGATTGACTTTGACTTGACTGACTGATTAACTTTAGAACACGGCGCCAATAGCCGCGCGACTCATCGTTTTATTTTGCATGAAATACCGCAGAATTAATGCAAAAACTACTGCCCGCATCACCAAGATGTTTGTTCGCGTTTTCATTTTTATTTACCGAAGCTCACGATAGGCGATGGTGGTCGCGGGCCGCCATGACAGTCATTCTATAGAAATCCATATGTGAGTACCTAGTTGCCATTATTTTTTCAGTTTATTACACAACTTATGTATAAAAAGTTTTTTTTTTGAGTTTCCCGCATTGAAAAGTTGTTCATTTTGACGGACTGAGTCACCCCTTCACGAGAACGTCGTGAGTTAAGTTACACGCTGTATAAGTACTCGAACTATCTATAGAGGGGCTTTGGAGAAGATTTTCATACAGACAAGATGGCGGTTTTTGACATAAAATTGTAAATGATGAATATGTAGAATATATATACGAAAGCTAAATCCTTCATGGATTTATTTCTATAATATTGTGTGCTTCATTTAAGGGCACAGCATGGGCACAGTAAGTATTTATTCAGATTTATTCTAAATGATTTTCACGGTGATCTGTCAGGCAGGTCCGCCTATCTGTCATTGTTAGTACGCTTTCCTGCCTCTTTCCAGCTAACTTATAACTTTGGTGAAGAGGTGTGGTCTTGGACGAATATTCGTCCAAGGGTATGGTTAAATTGAGACAAAAGCGAGTTAGGTAGAACAATAATAGCTGCCTTCCATTGGGATTACTTGGTTATGTATAGTCCAAGGCTATCCCGAACTGGTTGTGCAGGCAAGCTTAAAATTTTGTTTTCTATTTGCCCTCCATAGTAAGATATTTATATATCATCATCATCATCATCATTTCGAGTAGGTGTCAAGGTCAATCGACCATTTATATATGTAATCTTTGCCCATTTACAATACAAATTGTAGCAACTGTCAAAGTCGTCAAAGATATTTTGCTGCTATAACCCGAACCGATTTTTTCTGCGACGGCAAACGCATAGTTTGCAAACATCTTGTACCTACCTTGGATAATTTGAAAATATGGCCTTTCACACAGATGAAAGGATGCAAATTCCAACTAATTGAGTGCAATCGCTATAAACCTTGTAAACTGAATACAGCTGTCTCTATCGGACTTGCTCCTATTCCGTCAGACCGATCGTCCGTATAGATATGAGAATAATGGTTTATTCATATCGCCAGGTGTGTCGATATTTTACTGCTCAACATTTCCCTTTTCTGAGATTTCTTTTATTTATGACTAATGAAGTTCAATAAAATGTTTATACAGGTCTAGAGGTCATAAAAGCGGTTAAATGATCGATACATTGTAAGTTAGTGCTTTCTACGTTCAATAATAAGTATCCAATATTTTAGTACAATATTTAACTACAAAAACCTCGCTTCTTGTATGAGGATTCTAATGCATAAGTACGCAAGAAACCTTTTCGTGCTACATATCTTGTGAGTTAAACCAAACTCTTTCTTGCATGGACACTTAGTGTGTGCAATTCGCACTTGACCTGATTGATTTATTTACGCTATACCTTGACACTAGTGAATTTTAACGATGCTCATCGTAGAGTTCCACGATACGACGTCGTATCGTGAAACGATGCCGCGTCGTAGTACGACGCGACGTCGTATCGTGTATGAGCCCTAAGGTACCTACTATTTGACATGAGGTAATAACACTCATCAAGTGGATTTAATTTTTCTCTCTTCTTCTTGCCAAGTTTATTTGTTATTATGCCGTATGATACACACCCGGAAAAAAAACGCCGTACCAACAATATTCGGCCTCATAAAACTGGCCAAGTGCACGTAGCTAGCACACGTTAAGGGTTCGGTACATAATTAAACTACAAAAGTAACGCTCTAGTCTGAGAACTGCGATGCATAAGGACGCTTGAAACTTTTTTCATTGCGACCTCTTTTGTGAAGTTAATCAATATCTTTCTTGTACGAAAACTTTGTTGTTAATTATCTGTGGTTTGACAAATAGTTCTTTTTACAAATAAATTAGCAGCACATTTGTCAGAAAAGGGACACTTCTTGTATGGGATCCTTTAATTATCAAAATTAGTTATTTTTATTATTTGCAATAAATATACACTTCACAAAGTCTGTACCTATGACAGTTCAAAAGATACCCTGTGCCAAACAAACGGACGGCTTAGTAATAAATTCCCTAAAAAATTGATTCTAATATTTATTGAAATGTGTTACTGTGAAATATGTTTCATTCAAACAAATAGTAATTGAAACAGTAATGTTATTACTTAAACAGTAGTATTTGTGAATTAATATCCAAGGACTCAAGGTCACCCAAAGAGCTATGGAGAGGGCTATGCTCTGTGTTTCTCTACGGATCCGCATCAGAAATGAGGAGATACATAGAGGAACAAAAGTCACCGACATAGTTCAGCGAATTAGTTCTTTGAAGTGGCAGTGGGCGGGGCAAAAAGCGCGTAGAACCGATGGCCGATGGGGCAGAAAGGTTCTGGAATGGCGACCACAGGCAAGCGCAGCATCGGACACCCACCGACCAGGTGGTCGGACGACCTGACAAAGGTCGCAAGGAAGCGCTGGATGCAGGCCGCTTCCAACCAGTCATTCTGGAAATCATTGGGGGAAGCCTATGTCCATCAGTGAACTTCTTGCGGCTGATGATCCAAGGACAAAATACTATAATTATGTAACTGCAAACTGCGAAACAAGGGAACCCCACCTTAACAATATCAAATAAAACGAATAATAAAGTATAATAATAATTTCTGATGTTTTCGCCATTGTTACATAAATGTAATATACGCGATAATACCGTATTAAAGCGATTTATTTTAAAAAGTGTAATACCTAATGTAGCTTTAAATGTAGCTCCTATAGACCTCATTTTATCATTAGTAAATTAGGTAGACCTTTAGTAACCTACTTGTAACTGTATCGGACAATATTATATCCAATTGCAATTTAAAGTATAAACCTTTGGATGTATTGAAGGTACGCATTTGCTAGTTGTAGCAACTCGGCCAAGGGAGTGAACAGAACCAAAATAGATTGAGTTATTGCAGCGTTGTTTACCTACTTTCTCGTACTACGAGTACATTCATGAAAATCTATAGCTGAAACCATATAATGGGTAGGACATATATTCATACATAGACTGACAAAATATGATATAACCTACTTTTGTTTGAGTTTTTTTTTTTCTACATTCTGGATGATCCAGCGATTGCATTGTATTGTATTACTAGCTGTTGCCTGCGACTTCGTGCGCGGCAATTTATGTTAATATTTTTCCCCGTTTTCAAAACATTTTTTATTGATGCTTCGCTCCTAATGGTCGCACCGTGATGTTTTATAGCCTAAAGCCTTCCACAATAAATGGACTATCTAACACAAAAATATTTTTTCCAATTTGAACCAGTACTTCCTGAGATTAGCGCGTTCAAACAAACTCTTCAGCTTCATAATATTATAGTATATATTATAGCGATTGTATTACTAATAAATTGGGTCATGTTCTGATAAATAAATGAATTGTTTTAATGTACCACGATCTCACCTAAGATGTTAAGTAAAGATGTGGTCTATGGTGGAGCTCGCTGGCTCATTCAAAACCTATTCACTCTAGCTTTAAAGTTTAAAGAGACCCAAATTAAATGTGTCAGGGAAAACCTCCGGTTGCAAGATATTCCATTCTTTAGCTGTAGTCAAGATGAACAATGAGTAAAAGCGCTTTGTGCGAGCTGGTGGTATATCAACCACATACGGATGCATACTTTCACCTCATCTAGTAGAATAGTGCCGGAAAAGGTAGGGCGGGATAAGTTCGTGGAGTTCCCTGGAGTTCCTATGAACACTCCCCAAAATGCAAGCTGTAATTCTTTAGTTAGAAATGTTTTCTACAGAAAACTGACAGACTGACACTCAACGTCGGTGTTGACTTTGGAAAAGTTTATTTAAAACTTAGCTGAATAATTAATCAACTCAAATAGATCTATCAACTTGATATTTCATTTAGTAGCTTTCCAAAACATTCAAAATTCATCAAATATTTCACAAACAAAAACATAAAACCTTTTCAGTGAATTTAACAAAATTTATGCAAAGCTCGTTTTTCGCGAGCACTGAAAATAAAAACTGTTCACGGTTCATTCGTCTTTTGAATAAAACTGTTAATGGCGGTATTGATCTTCAGACCGCAGGGCATTCCCCTTTCAGTTACTGGAGTCATTTGCAAAGGAGAACAATTTCGTTTGTGTAAATTATATCCATGATCAACGAAACAGACTGAGACGCCTTCAAACTATTCTATACTGAGATGCGAACTTTAAAAAAAAATGGTGTTTGTGAAGTCGGTTTACGGATGATAAATATACGTGATAACGTTGGAAGAGAGATAGATGCATTACAAGCCGAAAGGCCAATCGTGCCTCTCTATCGCTTATTCCGCGCTCTCGCTTGCACACTTGATACGTTTTCGTACGTGCAGCCTGCGTTCATCGATTTATTAGACGTTATCCCGTCAAAAATATCTTGCTGTTCCAAAATTTCTTTAGTATAAAGGTCAAAAAGTTATATTTTTACGACTCGCCCAAAACGGGCTTGTGAGACTAGACAATTGTGACGTATCATATGTAGCTAATGTACGCGTGACGTGATAAAACTTGTTCAGCAGATATGTTAAATATTGCTTGTACAGAAATGGCCTTATAACAAAGTTGCTATACTTATTACCTTTTTTTCGTACGCTTTGAAATTTTTTTAGTACTGATATGTAATTTTGCCGAACAGTATTTTCCAGATGGATAAGAAACATTTTTCAAAATCTACCTACTTATTTATACAATTTCTCCATTGCGTTTGTGTAAATAATATCTACGAGCAACGAGACAGCTGCAATTTAAGCACCGTCAACTTCGCTTAATTGAAATGTACAGCAGGAGAGCAGGAGATACAAATTATATAACTTGTCAGTCTGTGTTCCCCGCATTAGATTGTAATTTACGTTGTTTAAAACATATTTGAATGAAATCTAACACGATATTCTGCAATGAAATGGTTCTTGTATTGTGTCTAGTAATGTAAACATACCGATAAGATATCATCTGGAGATGGTCCCTACCGTTAGTAGAAAACTAAAAAAAATGTGTTCTATTCAGTTATTATTTCATCTTGGTTTACAGTTTACATTATCTGAAATAAAACAAATACCTAAACTTAATTTCCTGTATCTGTAGGTAAGTTTAATATTATTCTTTTATATTCATTGTTTGCGTACTATTCTCTACTTGAATAAAATCCCGTATTGCTCGGTAGAATTGGTTTATTGACTGAATCGCGACCGGGGTGATCAAATCCAAAAAAATCTTGATAGCGCGTTTCAGCATTTTACATATTTGTACTCTATGGAAGCCAAAACTAACTAAAAGTTACACATTCCGTGCAAAACAAAACAACGAATTTCAAATATCCAAATCTCATTAAACAAAAGAAGCTAAGAAGCTTTTAAATTTAACTTGCCCCGTTTGTTGTTATTTTTTTGGGTCACATATTGTTTATCATCATCATCATCATCATATCCACTAAAAGTCATGGACCTATCCCAAGGATTCTTCATTGCATGTGAAGATATTGCCATACTCACCACGCTTGGCAGGCTGGTTGGCGAGCGCAGTTTCTTTGGCTTCTTGTTTTTATTACTTTGCATATTGCGAATTAATTAAAAAGCAGTTATCTTCAACCGATTAAGCTCAAATTTTACATACTTTTGCAAGTCGTATGAAATATTTGAGCTAATGAACGTCTGATGATAAAGCCGGAAGGTGAACAAAGAAATAGCTTGTCACTTACTACAACTGATAAAGATTTGTAGAATTTTAAATAACAACTTCTATTTATTTACTTTATCTTTGCAGAACCCTATACTTATTTTTAAAGATTGTAAAATGTAATTCTGCACATCACTGTAATAATTTTAACGCGAGTTTAAAGCTTGATATACCTTCTGCATGGCTGTAGGTACTGGCAGGGGTGCCAAACGCCGGGTCGCAGCATGTAGCAAGTTCACGGACACTGCACCACTTAGGTAACAAAACGTGACCGTTTGTCAAGTCCACTTTATATTTTTAGTTGTTGTTCAGCTAAACACGAGTTTTGTAAAATTGTTCAAGAGAACTGCAAAATGTTCTAATGACTGGATAGTCATTAGAACAGTTCTAGTAGGATTACTAGAACTATTCTCGTGACTTCAAACATTTTTATCATTACTTTAAAAAATATTGAATCATTTCTCTCTGTGATAGGGAATTATTATTATTAATTACAATACTTACATAATATTATAGTGGCTGGGCGACCGGAAGTTCCCTAGAAATTAAACCTAGCGAGATGATTTCATAAACAACACACAAAATTTCATCGAAATCGTTGGAGCCATTTCCAAATCCTGAATATATATTTAATTATATTTATATAGGAATATACAAGATTTGCTCGTTTAATAATATATGTTTGTGACGCGGTCACGTAAAATCTGATACATAAATATATAATATATGGATTTTTTACCGACAAAGTCGCTAATTTGAAATAAAAACATCTTTTTTCGTTTTACTAGACTTCGGAAAGAAGTTCAATATACAATGCTGTAAAAATGGCTGGAGTTTATGACTTTAACCCCAGCCTTATGTTGTAACGAGCTTTTTTCACAAGTTAACGTGTTAAAATCACGCGATATAGAACAGTCACATGACCGTTACATCATCTCTCATGATGACAAGTTTATTTTAATAATAGATATAAAATTATATATCCTAATGGTTTAAAGCATAGATATAATATATGGTTTAAAGCTAAAGTAATAGAACTATCTATAGTTTAGCAGATAAACCGTAAAAATTTGAACCCCTTTTTCACAGATGGCGGCCGTTGGACAAGGGTTGCAACCCCATAAACTTGGATTTCACTTTACACTAACCCCCTTCATATCTTAAACATAAAATTGCGTCCTCTGACAAACGCACGCTAAGCCCAAAAACATTTTAATAAACTAGAATACAATAAAACCATAATTTAAACGTGTAATAATCGCGAAAACATTAAACTTAAAGATATTTAGATAAATAACTAACACAATAATTTAAAAACTGCCCCGTCGGCAGCACTTTCAAAACGTAGCGTCGTGGGCGCCGCCCGCCCTAGCATTTGCGACGCTGCACTCAAACTAAATGGCTTACACGTGTTGCGCTGGTACGGAGCTACAAATAGCTGAGGTAACTGCATATAATAATAATGTTTAGTTTATAATTTATGAGCTTTCGCTAGCAGCTTCAAATAAGCGACCGTTAACAAGTTACGACGTGGAAAGTAATTCAATGTATTAAGCTTAACAAGTCTGACTAGAAAAAATATTTCTATGACCTTTACCCCAGATTTTTTTCACATTAAGTCGGAGACTATATGAAAAGATCACGCGACATATAGAATTTACGTAACCGCTGCATGTTTGCATGACAAGTTTGTTTTTAGGGTTCCATCCCTCAAAAGGCAAAACTAAAACCTTATAGGATCACTCAGTTGTCCGTCTGTCTGTCAAGACCCTTTTTCTGAGGAACGCGTAAAGGTATCAAGCTGAAATTTATATAAAATACTCAAGTCTACTGTCTCTTGGAGCTACGAAAACATCAAACTTCTAAGCTAACACAATCAAAAGATACAGCTGGTTATGCCGCAAATTATCGTGTCTTTTTGACATTCGCAAGGGAATCAAAACCCACAAGGTACTTCCCGTGAACTCAAATTCCTGAGATTTGGTACAAAACAACGTCTTATAGCACAGATAAAGGAAAAATTGCGAAAAGCGTTAATTTTGAGTTACATCATAAAATAAAAATGTTTTAAATAATTATAAACTTATTATATATAATGTACAGCAACCTTTGTGCGCGAGCCCGACTCGCACTTTGCCGCTTTTTTTTTCATATTGACTCTGTAAATTATGGGCTTATTCCCAATAAATTCTGCTATTCATTATTAAAGTAGCATTGGGTCAAGTTTATTTAATTTGATCTATAAATAATTCAGCAAATTATTACAGTAAGTAATTTATTCTGTAAGTAAGTAAGTAAGTAAGTAAGTAACACTTTATTGTACACCAAATAAATAAAAGTTTACAAAAAAAATAATTTTACAGCAGGTATGTACAATGGGCGGTCTTATTGCTAAAAGCAATCTCTACCAGACAACCAATGGATGGAGAGGACTGACGAACGTTAACAGACGGGGTGTACCCTCCAACTAATAAACATAAATATTATAAAATAGTTAAAAAAAACACTACATAAATAACTAGGTATTTCAAAATATACTACTTAAATAGTTATTTATAAATACATACAATATACATATATAATATACATAAAAATATGAATGACGATACCAACTTGACAATTATTTGGAACAAAATTAAACTATTTATTTTGCAGGTAGAATTGCTTTACCTTGTCTTTAAAAGTCGGTAGTGACTGAGCTCGTTTAATTGAGTCGGGTAACGCGTTTCACAACCTCACTGCTTGTACAGTAAATGAGTTCGAGTAAAAAGAAGAATGATGTACCGGTATTTTCAGTGTGAGATTGTGAGAAGACCTTAAACTTTAGTTATTTGAATCCCCTAGGAACTGAAAACGCTCTCTAAGATAGCGCGGAGAAAAGGGGTTAAAGAGAATGTTATACATATTTTGTCCCATTATAGAAAATTATAAAACTATAATATATATATATATAATACATGGGACAATCTGTTTAACATGGCTTCCAAATTTTGCAAAACAACAACATTGCCATCCCGCAAAACGTATCTTCATGGGCGCCGCCCGCCCTTGTTTTTGCAAGGTTGCACTCAGAGCTTTCTTGCTTTTGTGTGTGTATGTGGCTAACACTAGTGTCAGATTTTTCAAGCTGCCTATAGACATCTGACATAGTTTAACTGCACTCAAAGCAAACGGCTTACATGACAATGTGTTGCGCTGCTATTGACCTACATACAACTGAGGTAACCACATATGATTTAAAGTTAAATAGGTAGAATATATTCATTTATACTCAAATACTCATTTATTCATAATATTTTTTACACGTCAAACATTAATTAGATCTTTTATGGTAGGTCTTGAATATAAACATAACAACATTACACATTACATTACATTTTAAATAAAATAATAAACAAGTGATCAATTAATAAAAATGGAAAACAAAAAAAAAATACTATCAGAATTATGTCACATTAATAAATACGTCGTTAAATAAGTCAAATGTTTAAAAATTACCAAACTAAAAGCATTATCTATGACTCATACATAATATATTTATTATTAAGGAGTGTGCATGAATTCCTCGATACTGTATAGAGATTTGCTGGACTATGCTGGTCGTTTTTAGGATTTCTGTGGGAATTCGGTTGTATACGGCTGGGCCCATCATGTGTGTCAACTTACTACTCTTGGTTAGCCTATGTGCAATTTACACACAATACCATGTGCAATTTATTTGCGTTTCGCGTATTGTAAGAATGCACCTAACTTGGTTTTGTATACCTGTCCAGATGTGTCCACACAACAATGGCGGGAAGGGTAAGAATCTCAAAGTTCTTAAAGAATGGTCTTGCAGATACCGTTTGAGTTGAGATGGTTCATGCGCTAGGGCTCTCACCGCACGCTTTTGCATCCTAAATGCCCTTTCCCATTCGGCTGCTTGTCCCCACAGCTCAGCGCCGTACTGCAGCACAGAATGCACCGTTGCAAAGTAACACATTCGTGCTGCTTCTATCGAGACCACTCGAGCCACTCTCTTAAGGGCAAAGCAGGCGCTACCGAGTTTGCTACATACTTTGCTAATGTGTCTCTCCCAAGTCAGTCCTCTATCTATTTCAAACCCAAGGAAAGTGGTTTCGCTAGCTCCTTTGATTCTAGTGTCATTTACAACCACCGTCAATGGCCTTACGCCGTGCCCGGACAGGTTGAAGTGAAACGTAATAACCTAGACATCGTCGCCGTCTAGGCTAGGCGCCGTCGAAAGCATATTAGTCGCAACTACGCAATGCAAAGCGTCGTGGGCGCCGCCCGCCCTAGCTGTTGCAAGACTAAATGGCTTACATGTGCTGCTCTGCTACGGAGCTACCTGGGAGCTACATATAGCTGAAGTAGATAACTACATTTTGTGACAATGTAAAGATTATTTTTATGAGCTCTTGCTTGCGGCTTCTGTCATAGTTCGGAATGAATTTAGCTTTATGTAAATATATATATACTTTTACCATTAGAATAATACTGAGCAAGACTGAAATTTGTATGCCAAATGGCGCAGCATAGAGCACTAACTTTAACATGTTTTGTTTAACATCTATGTATTATTACAAAAATACCATATCGCGTCTTTTTCCCCTAAGGGAAACACAGAGCCCACGTGTAAAAAACTTATAGGCCACGTTAAGCATGTAAGGCGTCTAGGTTAAAAACGGAATCAAAATAATGTTGGTCGCTGGCCACATTGCCTATAAACATGATTCCTCAGATTTTCGGTTGGCTTTTACGATATGCGCGGGAAGAAAAGCACCTGGGACATTCTATGGATTTTATTTTCTCCCAGGCTAGCATGGAAGTTTAAATAATGAAATTTTTACATAATACCTATTTGCTTTTTCCCAGTTTGTTTTTCGTTAATGGGCTTGTTTCCTAAAAAAATACCATTTAAAATAATTAGTCCGTCTTATAGGTAGGTTATCGAAAAATATTGATAAATATAGCCCGTTAAAGTTCGGCGTGACGTCACTGACCGGTACACTATTTACTGCCCTGTTGCGTCATAAGCCCCCACTCCTGTACTTTAATGCGCTTTATCTTTATTATCTTTTGTTTGATTGAAACAAAAAAATATTCGTATGTAATATTTTTCGATAATCTATAATACGGACTAATTATTTTAAATAGTATTTTTTTAGGAAACGAGACTATTCCAAGATAGTCCGTAGCGTATTTTTAAGTGAAGGAAGGAGTAATGAACATCAAACCCGTTAATTTTTTCTTGTTATCCAAATTTTTCTTGATCCTGACGTTAGTTTGTACAGCTTGTTTATCACATGTTTTTGCGGCATTAAAAACATAGAAAGTTTTTAGCTTCAATTCATGTCAAAGTACAATTTAAATCAGGCCATTTCAAATGTCAACAGCATAAAAACAATTGTCGGCTTTAGTAAACAAGTTCGTAGCCGTCGTTACAAGGTCACCACCAATTCCATATGTTATGCCTAAAGCGTTGTTACATTAATCTACATTATATACTAAGTTACAATATTATAAAGAGGAAAGATATGTTTGTTTGTTTGTTTGTATTGACAATCCTTTTACCATTAAAAGGGTAGATATAGGTATAAGGCTATCGAATATATATATATATATTCGATAGCCGTTATGTTCATCAGGGATAGTGTAAGATACTAATGAATTTTTTTTCAAATCGGTCTAGTAATTTCGGAGTCTTTCAAAATTCTTCCTTTCTGTAATATCAGTGTAGACAAACTAAACAACAAATGCTGTAATAGACTACTGTTTCTTTGTAGTTATACCATTATAACAAAAACTACTACAGTGTAATAGTTTTTATAAATAGAGTATAACTAACCACGGAGTAAATAACTAACTCACTGAGCGATGACCCTACACGAATGTATATACCTATATGCAGCTCATCACTTATTCATGCCCAGTGGACTGCATGTCAAATCACTGTGAATCACCAACTGTGACTCAACATAATAGTTCAAGGAATCGTTCACTTGTATTGCTTGGAATATTGCATGCAAAGGGTGAAATGGTCCGAGCAAGACGAATCTTAGCCTTTTATCACTATTAAATAAATAAGGTAAGTTCTAAGCTTGTGTCGTGGGATGTTAACTTAACGATACTATATTTTATAAGAGATACATACAGGGTGAAATTTTGATCGTTCTGAACCCTCAAAAAGATGATGAACAACTTTTCCTATGGGACCAATGCCGGATACTCAAAAAAAATGGGCAGCTCCATACAAAAAATTTCGGCCGCCCGGTTAATTTGTATGGGAACGTCAAAAAAATTTTTGAGTTCCCGTCATTGGTCCCATAGGAAAAGTTGTTCATATAGACTGGCTGAATCACCCTTTTGAGGGTCCAAAGCGATCAAAATTTCACCGTGTATAAACATCTAAGACAGCTCCGTGGCGCACTGGTTAACACGCCAGCCTGCGACACGATGGTGCCCGGGTTCGATCCCCGGCCAGATCAAGATGGAAAATGATCTTTTTCAGATTGGCCTGGGTCTTGGATGTTTTTTTTTTTTTTTTTTTTTTTTTTTTTTTTTTTTTTTTTTTTCATTTATTATCATCTAAAAAATCTTACAAAACATTATGTAGGTATTAACTTAGCATAGCGAAACCACTAAGGTTTGAAATTATACTAAGACTTAAGTTTACGTCAATCACACAACACTTACATATAAGAAAAGTAAAAGAATTGGACAAATAAATATGGTTCGGTTAATAATTATCGTGATTATTCTATATATTTTTGAGTGAACTAAGGAAATGCTCTTTAAGTTTATACTTTATATTTTTTGTCGTCAATTTATCCCGTGTTTCCATAGGTAGTTTGTTAATAAGTCGAGTAACAATATAATCAGACGTTCGTCTGCCGTATTCATTGTTTACGCGAACCGGTTTGCTACTCAGTTGACGTCGAGCTACCGATCGGGTGTATACAGAGTGTGCCGGTTGTGGTTGATTATTTGTAATAAAGAACAGTTTTTTTAATAAAATAAATTTTACCTGAGAATGAACGGGCAATACTTTACAGTGTTTAAAAAGGCCAGCGTGATCGTCACTATATTGATGTCTAACTTTAATTGATACTATATTTTTTAATATTCTTAGTTGAAGATCATAAATTTTATTTAAGTAAGTTTTATATGTACGCCCGTAGCAACCTAAACCATATTGAATGTAAGATTCAGCAAGCGAATTATATTGCATTATTTTAACTTTAAAAGGGATCCTATTTTTTAGTATTATGATATTTGCCAAAAACTGTCTTAACTTATTACAAACATGTTCTATGTGATTACACCAATTAAATTTACTATCGATTTGGAGGCCTAAATATGTTTGGCAATCTACGACGTCAACAGGAGCGCAGCTGCACTGAGTTGAGATAGATGTGTGTAGACATTTATGGTCATGAGCTATTACGCCCTTCAAGGAAACGCTTTTAATATAAGGTGATTTAATGAGCAATAGTTTGTTTTTTTTTGCATTGACAACTAATCCTACATCGTGACACCACTTTAAAAGAGCATTAAAATCTGATTGTAGCATGTCACATGCTTTATTTGGATCTTTATCGGCAGCCACCAGGCAGGTGTCATCAGCGAACTGATAGCATGTACTATATTGGACGTACTTATGCATTTCGTTGACATAAGACAGGTAGTGGAGAGGCCCTAACACGGATCCTTGTGCCGTGCCTTCTGTACTGTCTATCGGTTCACTGAACACGTCATTTATCTTAACCTGAAATTTTCTATTTTGAAGGTAACTGCTGCACCACTTGAGGAGTGGTCCACGTATACCACATTTTTCTAGACTAGATATTAATTGCTTATGGTCTAGTGTATCGAAAGCACATGAAAAGTCGATAAAGAGAACACATACATAAAGTCTTCTATTTAGGTGCGTATTAACTTCATCGGTGAATTTAATTAGTAAATCGGATGTGCCTTTCCCCATCTGAAATCCGAATTGATTTTGATATATAATATCATTAAGCGTATAAAATGATTGTAATTGTTCACTAATGTATTTTTCGACAATTTTGTCTATAGACGAGAGCAGTGTGATACGACGGTAGTTTGCATAATCGTCTCGTTTCCCTTTTTTATGTAAAGGTCGAACACATCCGATTTTTAAATCATCAGGGTATGATCCCTCTTTTACACTACAATTAATAAGATCTGCGATAGCACCCGATACATCACATCCTATACTTTTTATGTCTGACATTTTTATACTATCTGGGCCAGGTGCTTTCCTCGGATTTAGATTTTTGATTATTTTGTGCACTTCATCTCCCGTAGCCTTTTTAAAATAAATGCTACAATCGGCGGGACTGCTGTGATTACTTGTGTCTAGTAATTTTGTGCTACAGTTGGGAATAATGTCTTTAACCGCCTTGTCGAATCTTGATGCAAAATTGTTAACGATACATTTTGTTGTGAGACCCTGTCTCTCAAATGCCCTTTGTACCACTTCATCAATTGACAGTGTCACTCGACCAAGCATATTGTTTATTATCTGGTACATTTTTTTTGTATTGTTACGGTTTGATTGTATTTCCTTCATATAGTAATTGTTTCGTCTTATTTCCAGAAGTTTATGATATTTGTTCCGTGTTCTATTATACTCTAATCGAAGTTTAAAATCATAAGGATTTTTTCGCCATAATTTGAACAAATTATTTTTCTTATCGCATAATCGAGTGACATTGTCATTGACCCAGGGGACCCTAAAATGACCTGTGTTCTGTTTATATTTAATTGTTTGTGTGCTGGTTGCCGCTGCGGTCGCATTTTGAAAGGAAGATCTAATGAAGTTAAAAACTTCGGTTGATGAAGTCATATCACTAGTTTGCAACCATTTAACGATTTTTAATTCCCTATGAAGAACGTCAAAGTCAACAATCTGCTTTGTGACATCCTGTATAGTGCGAGTCGTCCGCGTTGCCTCGTCAACGCAAGCGAGAATGATTGCTCGATGGTCGGCCAGTGCAATATCTAATACTGCCGTGTACGGACGTAATGTGGGTAAACGAGTGAAAATGTGGTCTATGCAAGATTTTGTTATTTTATTAAGTTTTTTTTCGATCCTAGTGTATTCTGATATACCACACATTAGTCCGTGCTCGCTGAGTGTTTCTAGAAATGAATGTCTATGTGAATCTATGGATTTTAGGTCGATATTTGTGTCACCAACTAGCAATAGGTTTTGTTTTGAACTGTACTTCGCGATATATTTGTCCAACTCCTTAACAAACAAACGTTTATTATAACGGGGTGGTCGATACACAGCACACAGAACTACCTCCTGATCTGGGTGTATTTTTAATATACCAGTTATGTTCTCAAAGGACCAGGTAGAATGTTGAATTGGAGTGAATTTAAAATGTGATCTCGTATAAACAATAATGCCACCGCCTCGTTTATTAGAACGTAGTTGAGAGTACATGGTATAACCAGATAAATTATAAAGCTGAATAATATTTGAGGAAATACCGGCTTCAGTTATAATTATGACATCTAGTGGTATTCTACAGTTATGAATAATCTGTTGTAATTTCGTAAAAATTTTTATCATTGAACGAATATTTATGTGTATACATGAAATACTGAGATGACTGTTATTAGGCAATTTATTGACAAAATCGTTTGTAGAAGTGCAGTTATATAATTCTGTTATATTACTATCCATTACTTAATAAATAAAGATTATGAACAAACGAAAAACGGAAATAAAGTCTACTTGTGAAAACGGTTTCAATGATCGTTAGACTGCGCTTGAATACGGTCGATATCTTGAATTGATCGGATATAAAAAAATTTACTATTCTCGGACTTCCTAGCACATACTTTCCCATCTCTGCACCATACAAACTTAAATGATTTATTTAACTGGGCTTTAGCAGTATATAACAACTTTTTCATATGTTTGGTTAATGCTTCTCTAATGTAAACTCGATCTTCAGCTTTGTCTTGTGGGACTTGCGGCATCAGAGTCCCAATCGTGAGACATTTCTCTTTGCTGGCTGCTATCCACTGACTCCGCGCTGACGGTGTCGTCATCTCAACAAGGATTTGTCCCGGTTTGTCTTTAGATCCAGGTAGTCGCGAGGATGATCGAACGTCATTTTTGTCAACGTCTAGCTTAGAGGCTATGTTTTCTAGCAAATTCTTCACTTCTTTCGGGGGAACGTTAGGCAGGCCTGCAATTTCTAAACAGGAAGACAAGCTTTTCTGTTCAAATATATTCATTCTCTGTTCAAGTATCGACACTCTTAGTTCTAGGTTCTTGTTTTTATTTATTAAGTCTTGATTTTTATTCTCTAGGTCTTTTATCATAGCATTTTGTTTTAAAATACTTTGCTCCATGGTACTTAGCTGATCAGTTACAAACTCCAACGAAGCTTCAAGACTTTGGATTTCCTCTCTAAAGGTTTTCTTCAGCTCTCGAGATATGTCTTGTACCAATTTTCGAGTATCAATGGGCTGGATGTCACGTCCTGTTTCGAGTTCGTCATCACTGTCATCCGGAAGCAAAAACGAGGACCTATGAGAGAGGTTCTGCAAGCAGTGCTCGCAGCTCCATTCGATCCCAGGTGAATTTTTTAGTGTATTAATTTGTTTGTTAGACAGTTTCACACATGCCGGATCAGCGTGAACAGATTTATCACACCTACTACACACTAGACCTGGTTTGGATTTTGTAATGTTTTTGTTGCATTTTGCGCACTTTTTCGATGACATTGTAGGTAGACGCTTAAAATATCGAAAGCGAGGATACGCGACTTATCGCTATAGCGGACCGACGCAAACTGAGTTTATCTATATATGTATTTGTTATATAATATAGTATCGTTGAGTTAGTATCCCATAACACAAGGCTCGAACTTACTTTGGGGCTAGCTCAATCTGTGTGATTTGTCCATATATATTTATTTATTTATTATTTAATAGATTAATCTGAAAAAGATCATTTTCCATATTGCTCTGGCCGGGGATGGAAACCGGAACACTGCAATTTAAAGGTACTTTCTGTCCCATTGACCAACAGATTTTATAACTTTTAACTTTAGACGCTGGATGAAGGCCGCTTCCAACCAGTCGTATTGGAAATTCTTGGGTGAGTTCTATGAACAGCTAAAATATTTATTGATTACGTTCCGGGTGTAGGTAATATTAGCTTACGGTGTCAGAAGATCTTGCAGTCTTATGTTGACCTTGAATTTTATTAAATTGATGACTGGATCCTAAGCTGGTGATAACTGCAAACCATATTGAAATTAGATTACTTTTTAATTTCAATAGCCTTACGAAGCATTCTTGAAATGTATTCTTTTGCAAGAGCTTGGGGATTACAGAAACGCAAGTAGTTGGGTTTGTCCAGAGCATGCTCTCATATTGCAAACTTGGTAAAGCGTCTATTTTTCATGTCAGCAATATGTTCTTTGATATGGGTACCAATGCTTTTCTTTGTTTGCCCAATGTATGATAATTGATAAACCACACACTCGGTCAATTTTATAAACTTTCGCATATCGTAATAGCAAAATTGTAGAGATTTCGAAACGCTAGATGTAATAATTGTGTAATAAATGCAATGAAACCTTTTCAAATTATATAATTTAAATGAAAGTTTTTATTTTTCTTATAAACAATAGCTTTACTTTGATTTACTTTAATTAATCAATCTTATGAATATTATAATTTATTATTGAATGGCAAAATAAAATGCAACGACTTACGTAGAAATATTATAACATGAATTAATTTTACTTAGTAGTAAAACTTCGTTTTCTCCCAGACATTCTAAAAGTTTGTTGCTTCGTTGCGTTAAGATAATGCTTTTACGTCGGACGACGTCTAAGAAGTTCAACTACTCTTAGAGTTAATTATAATTTTATTCTGATTATGTAAAACTCCAGCGGGACTAAAAGCTCCAGGACTTACTCCAGAATTTCAACCCTATTTTACAGCGACACTAGTTTATTTCAACTTTTAGTTTTATCGGAAATCGATGATTTCTTTCTTGTCTTTAGAAAAGGAAAATAACTTAAAAGCATAGATTTACCAAAAAATGCGTTTTCATACGGGTTTTAAGTTTGAGAGTTTCTCAATACGATGACTATTTTTTTTCTAATGAGATTGTGCTACATTTTTTGACGTGACAACGTCTAAATCGATGAACATCGGCTGCACACACGAAAAATGTCACGTTCCGAAGCTTCAATAGCAGCAGCAGAAGTAGCAGTAGTATCTATCACGTAAAATTGTCGTCCGAAAACCAATATTTTTTTTAATATGTATATTTTTATATTATATATGTATGAATCTTGGAAAAATGCAATTGACTAGTTCTTTTTTTACATATAATTTTTTTTATTAACTAATAAGATCAAACCCAATTGTTTAAAATATAAACATAAGATAGCAGTCTTCGTTACAACTAATATAAATAAATTTGCATACGGTGCTTGAGCTCGCCATTCTTATAAATTATACCTGGCTTCATGCAAGACTACTTTATTAAAAAAAAGCATTTTCGGGAAAACTTCTAACATATCCAATAAATTATCTAAACAGCTCAGAACAATGAATGATATCAAATCTTTTAAGACACACCTCCACAATCTACTGATCAACAAATGCTATTACAGCATACGTGGTTTATTCGTCCAAGCATACATGATTTTTTAAGGGATGACATAGAAATTCTGACTTATAATTAAGCTACTTTTGTATATTAGAATTTTGTAGATTAGAATTACTCACAAAAATTCATTACTGAATTTATGTAAACAATTATATTCATATAAAACTATTGTAAACCCTAGCGGTAGGACATAGTGTAACTAATATTTTAATCATGTAACTCCACCTTCTGTAATCTAACCTGTGACCCACAATAAAGATGATTGATTGATTAATCGAAGATATAAAAGCCTAAAAACTAAAAACCTTCTTCCAATGCGCCACTTCGAGGTAAAGTGACCAAAATGCTGGCAGCATTTTTTCGTTGCACAGCGAGGCCGATACGCTACGCAAAAAAACTGCAAGCTCTTAGATTACCAGTTACCTCGAGCTTTGAACAATTAAAAAATAAATCAATGTCCGCAATAGGGTCTGCAATCATTATTTTCATTTATAGATACAAGTATGTCCAAACAAAGTTTATATCATGGAATCGTCAGAGCCGCCTGCTTTAAAAAAAATAAGTAGTCTTTCTGTAACACGCCATATCTACTATAATGCAGACTTAGCAACCTTAATGAAACGACACATACCGCGTCGTGTTTTCATAGGCTATTAATTACGACGGCGTCGTAAGCCAAGCTGATGATACGTAATTTAACTGCCTGACTTTCAAATTCAAGCCCACGGTCGGTTTTGGGCGGCTTGCGCCCTCGCAAGGGCTTGTTTGATTGAAGTGAGAATTAAATTATTTGTTTTGACAATGTCGGAGCAGGGTTACTAATTAAAATATAGAGACGTATATGTTTACCTACACGTGATGATATATATACGAATGAGAAGGGAAGGAAGCAAGCACATATATACACAAAGAAACTAAGTACATAAATCTGTGCCCACAGCTCGACAACCGTGATATACTTACCTAGTATTACAACTGTCGTAGATACAACAATTAAACTAGGAACTAAATCCTGATAAAATATAGGTACTTATTCTTTAATACGCCCAATAAGGTGGAGTTTTTTTCTATTTTTTTAAAAAAGGTGCATTTCGGTATAAATTATTTATCATAGTACTTATTCAAAGAACATATTTTCAGTCATATTGGTTACTGCCATTCATAGAAAACATATTTTTACGTCATATTACTACGCTAAAATTAAAAACAAATGGTTATTTAATACGAAGGCTTCTTCTCGCAATAAAGATATATAGAATATATATTTGCATGTTTTCTTATATAAAGTGTAAGGAAAAATTGTTTGAAGTGATACCTAACGAATAAATAGAATGAATATGCTTTATTGCACCAGCACTAAGATGAAAACAAGACAGTAAAATATCTTTTTATAGAATGTACAGAGGCGGGCTTATCGCTACGCAATTTCTTCCGGTCAACCTTTGGGTAAAAGATATTAAAAATAGAGGCATGGTTGGCGCAGATTACATTAAAAAAAAAACAATATTAACTAATGAAATGACTGAGTAGAATGTAATTATAAAATAGCGTGAACCACCTACGTGATTTTCGTTCGTTTTTACTTTAATTAATGATAATGACAAACCTAACCACTTTAAACCACTACATATTCAAGCTCTGATAAGCATTTTATGAGCCTTGAAGCGTGAAAGTGAGATCTTCGTGTGAAAACTTGATGTATTTTGTGTAACACTACGTGGTTTCCAATTTATCCGCTCACTGAGGTGGTAAAGTGTGTTATTTACGATAAAGTAAACTTATGAAGCGTTATTGTAACCATCGCCCTGATTTGCCCCTGATCTGCCCGGAAACGTTAAGGGACGGGTTATAAAAGCGCATATATGTGACATATCATGTATGATAAAAATATGTTTATGAGTAGGTTTAGTTATTTTAGTGTTTATTATTTTCTTGTAGATAAGTATATAGATTATATAAAAACTGAGCTATTTTTTAAATTAAAATATGTGCAAGATACAGAAAGACTTTCCATAAAGAGTAGATATATTGTAAAATCACAGACATGAAAAAAATCAGCAAATGAAATACTAAAAAGATAACCTAACCTCTCTCCAACCTCGAAAAGGTAAGATGTCAACACAAAAAAAATGTTTCATTCGATAATTGGTAGATTTTAGCAATTTCTATGCAAAAGAGTAAACGAAAGGTCGATTCCATTTTCCATTTCCATTTCTAAAAATAAAACTGTGAGGTGAGTGGGACACCTCGACATTTCTATTCGCGGTGCATTCGACCAGCAGCTCGATGGTAAATGAACACTATCTCTATATGCTAGGAGTGTACTGACTGACGACCTCGTTCCACATCAGTTGAATTGAGTCGTGTAAATCAAGGAGAAAAATTACATTTTCTTCTCGCCGTATCTATTATACAAAAACTGTTCTTTAGCGCTGCTGATAAATTATCACTTATCTCTAAATGCTGGGGAGTATTAGGTCACCAATTTAGAAACTTATTAAAGGGAAACTTTATCGTAAGTGGAACATGCTGGCATTTCTACTGGCTGTGCATTCAACCAGTATCACCGCTGATGAATTAATACTATTTTAGTAAGCTGACTGACAATCTCATTCCACATAGCTGAGTTGAGACGTGAGAATCAAAGGAAAATAAATCATCTTCTCTACTCGACGCATTTGTATTAAATCTTAATTTTGTAAGGTAGATTCATATTTTTAAAAAGTCCTATATGATAGCCTTTTCCTATGACTCTTTAGTACATTCGAAGCACCCTGAATAAACGTTTAAATGAGGATTGCATTTCAGAATTGAACAATGTCGATTCTATTTCGGCACACGTCGACATTTCCATTCGCGGTGCATTCGACCGGCAGCACCGCTGGTAAATGAACACCATCTGTATTTGTTAGGGAGTGTGCTGACTGACGATCTCATTCCACATCGCTTGAGTTGAAACGTGGGAATCAAAGGAAAATATAAAAATTTTAACGACTACGGCGGAGCAAAATCTATACTAATATTATAAAGCTGAAGAGTTTGTTTGTTTGAACACGCTATTCTCAGAAAATACTGGTTTAAATTGGAAAATTATTGTGTTGGATAGTGCATTTATTGAGAAAGGCTTTAGGCTATAAAACATCACGCTGCGGCTGAAAACGGGGAAAAAATATTCATCTACACGGTGAAGTTTTGATAGTTCTGGACCTTTAAAGGGATGATTCAGCCCGTTGATATAAACAACTTTTCCCATGGGACGAATGCTGGGAACACAAAAATTTTTTTGACTTTCCCATTCAAATTGACCGTGCGACCGAATTTTTTTGTATGGAACAGCCCAATTCTTTTTTAGTTCCCAGCATTGGTCCTATAGGAAAAGTTGTTCATACGCGCTGAATCACCCCTTTGAGGGTCCAGAACGATCAAAATTTCACCGTGTATACTAATGAATCATAATAACAGAAATTACTGCGGACGAAGTCGCGGGCAACAGCTAGTTTACCTTAAAAAAGTGTTGTGAACGGATTCTGCGAACTGTCGACTATTCACCACTTGGTCAGATTGTCTTTATAGCGACCCACTTGAATTTTAACGAGTATGTATGTATGACCACGGCAATCCTCTAAAAGATACTGTGAAGAACTATGTATATTTAAAATACATTGTAATGTACTGTGTGGGTTGTTTATTTACAAAGTAGACGATAAAAAAAATAATAATATACCGTATAATAATAACAGCAAGAACATAACAATTTCTACAGGTGCGACTTTTTTGTTGTTTCATACATTTTAGGGTGTAGTAAGTAGTCGGGTTTTAGTTTTTGAACGTTTTTTTTTTAACTTATATTTATTCTCGTCACGTTTCTTAAAACATTGATATTTCATGAGAGCTTAATATCTTTTTGTCAATTGAACGTATCCTCAAATTAAATAAGGCTACAACAGCTGTATTTTAGGATCATGAGAAACATAGTGGAAATATAAATTACCCATTTTTTAACATGTGGAAAAAATTAGTTCCACTTAACCATAAGTGCTGGGTCACTGTTTGACAAACCAAAAGTAATTTTCAAAAAAAATGCCTTTAGGGTACGGGATGGACTCGCATAATCCCTTACTTATACTGCGCAGTATGATTTTTAAGACTAAGCCTTTTGTAAAAACGGGCGTGACTTGACGTAACGAGAGTTATCTCACGACTACAGCAAAAACAAAGCTGTGTGTGCGCACTGTGCGTCATGAAAAACGGGAACTAGCGATGGCGCTAGTTCCCGTATTTCATGGCTTAATATCTTACTTTGTTTCTTGCGACCTTTGATTCTTTTTACACCAGTAAGGATGGTGACCTAATTCTTCACCAGTATCTCGAACATTTACCCTCCCTGTTATATATGAGAAACCGAAAAATGTGCTACTAAATTAAATGCCAGTTATTTGCAAAGTATAAATTAGTCATTTTAAATAAATGAAAACAGAAAAGAGAATACCGGGTTAAAGTTCTGTGAGGGATGTTGTTTCCACGAGTATTTACCCCGTAAAAGATAAAAACTAATAAACATATTGATTGCAATTGTAAAGCTTTTCAGATGCATTTAAGCACCTTAAAAAATCTGACACCAGTGTTACTTAAATATACGAAATATAAACAAACATCTAATAAGTACTTTGATGTGTATGTTTAACTGTAAGAGTTATAAATAGTACACCTAGCCCCTGCTTTTCCTGAATATCAGAAGATCTGACTGAATACATCTACACGTAAATAAACAAAAGAGCAAGAAACAGGGGTAGTTTCTTTCAAATGTACCCAAGTCAACGTGGAATGCATACTTATTAAAACAAATTAATTTAATTTCTCTTAACAATGTACGAATTGAACCGAAAATAATCTTGCAAATGCAGAATGATTTTAAAACATGGGCAATTATAAAGCCGACCATGAGCGACGACAGTTATCTACATAATGACAACAGCTGGATTGAAGCCTTAATATGTCCGTTGGAAAGGACAACTCTAAGTAATGTCGGAACCTAATATCTGATTGACTTTTCAAACCTATATGTCAGTCACATTATTGCATTTTATTGTCCTTTTGTTATCTTCCTGTGCCAACTCTACCTAGACCTTTTTAGATATTTAAAGTTCAGAAACCCTTTTTAGAGCAATTGCTGAAATATACCTCGACGTGAAAAGAGAATTACTTACTTAAAGAATAAAGGTTAACAAAAAAGGCGATCTTCACGAAACAATCTGTAAAGCTAGGAAATAATCCCTTGCAAACTGCGTAAAATTATTTTGAAAACTGGGCTATTATAAAAACGACCGTGACTTGACCTAACGACGGTTATCTAACGACAACAACTGGGTCGAAGCCGTAATATGTTCGTTTGAAAGGACAGCTCGGAATAACGACCACAAACAGGCACCTAATCAGTGACCGACCGTCATTAATGTTAGCTTTTCAAACCTATATGTAGTAGCGTTGAAACATTTTATTGACTTGTATTATCTATCTCTGCAAAAACTACAATATTTTTTTTAAATATTGTTGGAAGACAGTGCCTGAATTAATGAATAATACCTGGGTGACCGAGCTTCGCTCGGTTAATACCATTTATTGTAATTATGGTGGTGTATATTTATGAAAAATATCTATGGTTATCTCAAACATTAACTATTTTTTTTAAACTTGTCTAAAAACAATAAAAAAAAATAAACTTAATAATAACATAGGTATAAAAAAAAAGTAAGACGTCGAGCGGGATTCGAACCCGTATCATTTTCTTGCCCGTATCCTAATCCGCTAGAACAGACGGCCAGTGGCCGGCAGGAAAAAAATAGCGACCATATTCTGCATAGAAACAAAAACGCATGAAAACTCGAAAACCCGCGTTTTCCCAAACACAAGACTAATCTAGATTTTTACCCCCGAAAACCCTTATAAATAAATATACAAGAATTGCTCGTTTAAAGGTATAAGATAAATAAAGTTATCTTTACTTAACAATCTGCAAAAGTAAAGACTGACAAACAATCCTACGAAAACAGCGCTGGACGATTTTGAAAAATAATTAAGCAAACCGCGACTTTACCTAATGACGATTGGTAATGACAAAGCTGGGCCAAAGCTCAATAAGCTAGTCGGCAAGGACAGCTCCAAGTAATAGACAACACGGCCACCTAATCAATAAATAACGTAATTAATATTGTTTTTTCAAGTCTACATGCCATATAAACATTTTGCGACCTTTTATCGTCTATAATCTAATTTATGAACACATTGACGTGTGATGCAATGAAAAGGTGACTATGCCTATAAAATTAATTAAGTGAATAAATGAACATAAAGTTAATCTTTTTATGTTCATTTATTCTGCACCAACGCCTATAATCCGCCTTTGTACAACTTTGTTTTCTTCTATTATTTATTGTTGTATTTCTAAATTGGTGCGATGAAGTATATTTTATTCTATTCTAAGATCATCTATATTTCGCACGGACGAATTCGCAGGGAAAAGCTTGTAACTTATAAAAGTAACTTTCTTTTGTATGGTACTTTAGTTATAATTTAATCTTTTGTAAAATGTTTGGATTATAGTCACGAAGCCCACGTTAAATCAATTATATAAAGATGATCACCATTGCCTCAAACGCCCGGTGAAGTAGCGAAAGCTCACTTGGTGCTAGCTACATAGTCCTTCAAAAAAAGAAATTCATTCGATTTAATAAGTTATGGCGTCAACTCATTTTATTTTATACATACATACAAAGTATCACGTCTTTTACCCTTGTGGGGTAGACAGAGCTCAAGTCCTTAAGACCTAAAAGCCAAGTTTTGTGCCTCAGATTTTCGCCCATCCCCTCTATCGGCTTTAACGATCAGCGCGGGAAGAGAAGTAGCTGGTACATTCTACATTTTTTTTCTGCCAATCCGGCATAGAAAAATTAAGTTTAAGCAATAAATAACACTTGAACTTTTGATCTCAAAATCAGATCTATCAAGAATATATGTCCACATTATTTGAACAAATTGCATACATTTATTTGCATTCATTTTACTGACTGTGAAAATTTATAAAATATTAAACTAAGTGTAACACAACACCACCAACACCTAAGCTTAGATTTTTAGTTTTTTAATTGTCAATTTTTTTATTTTTGAGATAAGGGTTTGGTATATTAATATAAGGTTTATTTATAAGTAGTTTTGTTTGTCCTTTTTTTGTTATATCTAGTCTTTAACTAAATGCGAAAATTGTAACATCGTCAACATTGTCGCTGTACTCTCACACTTTTTACAGATACAACCATCTATCAAGCTATCTATACCGATACCGATTGTTACCTCGACGTAATGTGGGCTGTCCTTGCTGGTGTCATCAATCTTCCGTAATGGTTCGATTGGAACCTACATCGTGAGCAGGGCCGTCTTAAACCGGGGCACAAGGAGTGCGGCGCCCCGGGCCACGGTTTTTAAGGGGCCCCGAAATGATCGAAAATGGGAGATGGGAGTCTCCATCTCCCTGCTGAAATTACCATGGCAGGGGCTCTGCCTTCTTATTAGAAGATTCTACGCGTATATTTGAATTTGATAGTAGAGTGGGACTCTGCGGACGTCAGCTGTACTCGTACTTACTAAGCAGTATACATGGGTATAGTAGCCAAATATTGGTAGAGTGCGTGATAGAGTAGACTAGACACACTGTTGGAAGGCAAGTGGAAGAGTAGCTTGCCCACGGTACTAGTCACTCTTCTCTTTTTTTAATGATATAGGACAGCAAAAGTGCAAGCGAGTCACCTGATGTTAAGTGATCACCGCTGCTCATGGACAACTGCAACACCAGGGTGTGACTCCTGTCACATTTTGCCAGCCTTTGAAAGAGTTGGGGAGGACATAGGGGGGCGGAATGGGGGGGAGGAAGGACCTCCGGTTCTCTCACTCACCAGACGAAGCATAGAAGCGGTAAAGCTTGTACTCAAACGTCAATTTTCTGTGAGAATGTGATGCTTTCCCGGACGAACCCACCCACCCATGCTACTATCAAACATGAATTTTGCAGGTACCAATACCTAGAACTCTACCAATACTGGTTGCACTGGAATATTTAGTAACATAGTTTTAGTAGATACTCTACAGTCTACGCGCCGGAAGCTTTAACCATATTTTATTTCTTATTTTAATAAGAGCTTTAGAGAGCTACTATCAGTGGGTTACATATCCAGATGATATCGCACAAGCAAGTTCCTTTATAAATACTAAACACAAAATGAGACTCACCATTCTGTATTTAAGTAAAATAAAATGTCTCGTAAGGCTTAAGTAAAACGAAGCACCAGCTCTGAACAAATTACTTTTGTCTAATAATAATGAAGGTAAAGTGTTGTATTTTGAGTAGAAAATAACGTTCCTTAGATATATACGACTGCCTAAAAAGTATTTTTATCATTGTTTAGGTAATTTGATGAGGTCTAGGGTACACGCAAACTCAAATAATGCCTATTCACTCTTGTCTTGAAAATTCCTAACGGGAAACAACGGTCACATCTAAGTGGTCTGCATTCACCGCTTTCCTGCGACCTTGGTCAGGTCGTCCGACCACCTGGTCGGAGGGTTTACAATAAGAAACTACTTAACTTTTTGAAATCTTTGTTGTAACGGATAATTACATAGCGATTGGTTTATCAATGATTAATTCAGCTAAGCTTCAGTAAATTGATAAAAATAGCTAATTAAGGGGCTTAGACTCGCTAAACAAGCGCCACCCTTTATTCTACTCTGTTACTCCTCAACCCGATCAAATATAAAAAATCTAATCCTGTACTGCAGAAGTAAATTACTTGTTGTATTTTTTAATATTAATTTTCGTTATACTTCAATTGATAAATTAAGACTACTTCTAATTACTGCCAAAAGTAACCACTTTTGGAGATAATTAGTAGTTCTCTTACACAATATCTTAATCAATATAATCAAAAGTAATACCAAAAATACTACGAGTACAAGTAATTTACTACCGAAGTACAGTATTTGGTTTTTTTTATTTGATCGGGGTGAGGAGTAACAGAATATAATAAAGGGTGGCGCTAGTTTAGTTAGTCTAAGCCCCTTAATATAAAGGTAAAATTATATACATTACTAGAATTATACAATAAATAAAACGAAGGGATGGGTATAATCTTCTAAGTCTCTAGATACAACAACCACAGACTGACGGCCGTTACCGCTTCAAACAAGCATAACTACGTAGACGCATCAGATAAATTACAAACCTATTTCGATGAGACTACAGTCTCATTTCAAAGTGCAATCCAATATTATTACAGTTGTGCCCGACCATCGACCCATCTCGCCCAGACGGCGCGAGCTTTACCCAACCCAGGGACTAGCATGACTACGTACATAAGTATTATTTTGTCTATGCTCATGAACGTATATAAAGGGGGATTGGGATCCTGACCCCCCTTAGAAAGAACGTAAAAGTACTACCTAGTTCCGTGGGCATTTTTCCACACCTAGGCCTCTCGTTTGGTCAAATTGTGTGTGAGCGGAAGACATTTTATTTTCCGGTCTTCTGCTTTGGAGAGACTGAGTAAAAGTACGTAAAAGTATTAATATTGAATTTTGGATTCATTGAAATCGTGTATTTTATATACATATATTACGCACCTCCTCCACACCATCAATCAAATCATTTATAATATACTGTTCAGATTCAGAGTTCAACAAACCATTAGATATATATAGCTTTTGTTGACTACTCCAAAGCCTTTGTTAGCATCTTCCATGAATCACTTTTCAAGAAATAGATGAATCATCAACACAATAAAAACAAATTTTGTCAATAGTACAGCCAATATCATTCCGCCGGTCCAGTATTCCAAATACAATTAGTGGACCCCTGGACGGCGAAGGGTATTGATTGTCGTCGGTGAAATAGATAAACTAATCTACGTTTTGCTGATGATATAGTATTTTTGCTCGAAGATCTGAGCACGGCAAGCCTGCAACTTGGTCTTTAGATGAATTGCAGTAAAATCAAGTTAATGACAAACAGCACAAAACGTAAACGTAGAAGCAGCTGCCTGCTTCTCTACCCGCACGGACCAAAACAGTCGAGGAATGGGCGAAAATCATATGAATCATTCAAAAGGCGATACTCAGTACTATTTACATTTCGTTTTCAACCGACATATATACCGACACACTAAACGTGGCCTTTAGGTCTCATGGTCTTAGACTGTGTGTAAGGGATAAAAACGTGATGATATGTATAGTTGTGTTATAATAATAAAATCTAAAAAAAAAATCTATTTATATTTGTATGTTAATACGCGGACCCCCCTGTAAGAGAACTGAATATATGTAGGTCTGGCTGTATATGCTAAATAAAAGACTATTTAAAAAAATACAAATTAATAATGTACCAAAGAGATCAGAGGAACGCAAGTGAGGTCCGGACCGGCTTCGGTTGCATTCGATAATGTTCAGCTCCGTGATGTCGTAGTGGCTTGGTGGGGTCCGCCGGCCGCCAGTTAATAGGTTCAAAGCTTGTACACCCCCAAGTAACTATAAATACGTCCATTGTTTATTGTGTCTATGCTAAAAGATACTTAGGTACGGTCGTTGGCATGACATTATCAAAATTTAACAAGGCTATCGATGCACTGCAATGCTTACGCTTGCAAATCTGGATGACTCTTATAGAAATTGAATTGAGGAGCAATGTTTTTTTTAGTGCCTCTTATGTCATCCCTCAGAAAATACCCAGTTTTAGCGAAATCACTATTAAAGCTCGCAGAGAAACGCGGAGCATAGCCCTCTCCATAGTTATTTGAGTTACCTTGAGCTTTCTTATGAGACCTATAGTAATGGACCACGTTTTAAACCCCATAACAATATATCACTACATATAATTACACATAATATTATAAATATATCACTAAATGTTCCTAATTCATAGTATTTTATTTATGAAACATTTTAATCCGTTATTCAGACAGTAATATTTTAAATAAACACTTCAGACTGATTTGAAGAGTGTCAAAATTCACTCCTCCCTCGTAATTAATAATTCAGTAACATCGCAGTCTCTGTAAAACCATAAATGGAATACTTATAATGGAAATTTTTACTGGCTTATTTATTGTAGTCCTAAAACATCGTATTATACAATACATTTGACAGCTCCGTAGCGCAGTGGTTAACACGCCAGCCTGCGACATGGAGTGCCCGGGTTCGATCCCCGGTCAGGTCAAGATGGAAAATGATCTTTTTCAGATTGGCCTGGGTATTGGATGTTTATCTATATATGAATATGTTATAAAATATAGTATCGTTGAGCTAGTATCCCATAACACAAGTATCGAACTTACCTTGGGGCTAGCTCAATCTGTGTGATTTGTCCGTATATAGGTATTTATTTATTTATTATTTATACATAAATTTATTGATGTTTTGAGTGCGTTTGAGGTCTGTTTAATTTCTAGCTATCGTTATTGTATGAGTCAGTCTTAGTGTACCTATGACCTTTGGTTCAGAATCCCTATCAGAATTAGTATTAGACCAGCGAGCAGAAAAGAAAAACATTAACATAATATTTTACAACACTAATTCACCGGTCAGCTGGTCTAATATCTATGGAAAGTAATTTTATTTTATACCTTTTTTCTTGCTTTAAGGGATTCTGTTAAAATATCGCCAGGATGTTCATTATATATGATTTTATAAAGGATAAAATATTATTTTTTAAAGTGCGCTTGTGGCGTTAATTTTGAGACCGTATGAATGTAGATTGACATTACAGATAATAAACTTATGAAATTATTTAAACCAACGTTTTCAAGCACAAATTAAATGCATAATTATAAACATGATCGTGATTATTTCATGAAACGGGTTCTCCTACTAACAGGTAAACATATTTTTCTCAACTAAATCGAACAACGGGTTCACAAAAAGGCATACTTATGTAGGTATCTAATTATTTATGTAGGTTAGCAACTATACCCTTTTGCTGATAGCCAAAAACGTAGATAAAGATTGATAAAGAGCTAAGTTAAATAAAATTGAGAGAGATCTATTGAAAAAGACCTTTGCTTGAGTTTCAAGCAAAGAATAATTATAGACTATCGTTTCTGTTTATTATGGTTAAAAGTAACTAAAACTTTTCTTTTTTCATTGGCACTGTGTTAGTAATTAATATTCTGTAATAGACTGACATTAATAAATATATAATTCGTTTTAATTGGTCACGTAGCTTCTGTACTAGTAATTTGGGTTAGTGAATTGGTCTCTTGATGGATGAGTGGAGTGATTAAAAGGGATAGGATAAGTAATGAGTATGTGAGAGGAAGCACGCAAGTAGTACCTACCAATCTTCTATCAAATATAATGGTAGATACACAGTCTCATACGAAATGTCCCTAAATAATGTCCCCGAGCCAAAATATCATGCATACTTATAAACAACACCAAAAACGGTACATACTGAAAGTATGACACTCCATCTTTCTTTTTCACTTTTGACGCGTAGTTTTGGCATCTTTTCACTGACCTTCGTCATCGCGAGACGTGTGATTGCTAGCGCGGTTTATTGAAACTGTGGACAAAACAGCTCCGAAACTCGATTAGTGCGCTGTTTTTCCGGTGCCACTTTTCGAGCGCGAATCGTGTATCTACCATTATATTTGATCGAAGCTATCAATAATAGAAAAGCTGAAAGGCAGTAGAATGGGATAGTATGTATATTACTAGAAAGGTATTAGTTAGGTTATAAGTTACTGCAAATCGGAATAGTGTTAGGTCAAAGAAAGGTTTGATAGAGTGTGAGAAGGATATAAGGAAAAGAAGGAAACGAAGGAGATGCCTAAGGTAGAGCAAAAAAATCCATGCTGTCCCGATCCCGACGCCATATACCTAGAGTGGCATGGCGTCAAGAAAAAGTAGCATCCGTACATTTTTGTAACAAAATATACCTACGTAAATATATTTCTTTGAGATAGATATAGAAATGCTTAGTGCGCTAAAAGTTGCGATGCACGTTTTTGAATGTGTTGTTCTCTATCTTTCCTAATCCTTATTTCGCTAATGTATCATTTTAAGAATAAATGAATTTCGCAATAATTGAAAAAATATTGAGTCAATACTCTTATTAACAATTGGATCCCTACATTCTTAATGGAAAACTATGTTCGTTCATTACTGAGGTTCGACGTCCCATGACCCACATTTCCCCTGTCGCCTCAATAATAGGTTAAGTTGTTAACATACATGCTACCCAAATTACTAACGTATTTTGGCCCGGACTAGTTTTCTAGAACATTAATATTGTACGTGAAGGTCGATTTTAGAGCGTAATTCTGGCAAGCATAAAAGAAGAATTTTTTTTTCGTAAAAGTTTATTTTATTACTGGCCAGCAACTCAGTACAATAGCATGGCGGATACTCTTTGTTATCGTATCAAAATGATTAAATTCTCTAAGCGTGCCGGATATTTAGTCCAAACATAGGTAGCTCTTTCTTTTTTAGGGATCCGTACCCAAAGGGTAAAAACGGGACCCCACACATGTTTCTTTGCCATTTTTATAGAAGTGGTGCGCGCGAAGCTTCCGTATCTTTCGTGCGCGAGTCCCACTCGCACTTAGCCGGTTTTATTGATTTGTTTGTTCACATTTTTTTCCTATTAAATAAAATAAACCCAATTTTTTCATATATATAATGCTTCAGCATTACTTACTTGTAAACTTGTATCAATTGGAATACAGATAAATGTTAAAATGTTTTGTAACCTTTCTATTTGGTACAATAAAGTATAATTCATTCATTCATATGCACATTTTCAGTGGGCAAGTGCTGCAAGTGCTTTACTTATTAACATTATAATTTAAATAAAATATCTACCTATATGACACAATGCTATAACTGAGAAAAACTATAAGCTCTACTCAATTTACCTATACTACGGATTCCTTTGGTCGTTTATATATTTATTTATTAAGATCACAACTCCAAATATCTATTGATATAGATAGAGTGGCAAAGTTGATTGAAATTGAAGCAACATCTGTAAAACGTTCCTTATAAATGAAATTAAGTATTTAAAAAAATGCCGTTTGAAGAGTAGAATAGGACCACTCCTAGCCTTCCTTCCTTCCCGTGGAGGTCGTAAGAGGCGATTTAGGAAATACAAGCTAAATAAAGCTCATAAACATCAATCAGACCGCTCCAACCCGTCTGGCCAGCGAGGAGAGTGTAGGCCAAATCCTCTGTCTGCTCCGGCCAAGTATTGGCTCCGGTAGTACAGAGAGGGTCATGTCCTGCAGTGGAGACTAAAACGACCTGATGATGATGATGATGATTAAAAAAATAACTAAACCTAGCTTACCTACCATTTTAATTGCCTTGCTTGTAAACTATTACAGCTTACATTTTTTGTTCATGTTTATCTTCTGAAAACTGTACACACTCGTCCTCAATATGCTTAAAGACTTACCTAAACAAACAATCAGCCACCTAGCTATATTATGATGGGCATCTACCACACTTACGTCACAATCAGGATAGCGTTATATAATAACGTTCAGTACTGAACCTACTTTGTTTTATGAGCTAAAAATCGTCTATCGTAACAACTTTGCCTGCCACGCATGTTCGTTTACATAAGCATTCCAATCTTTGTTTGTTAAGTAAGATCTTTACCAGTACAAAATTTATAACTAAAAAGTAATGTCATTCCTTTAATGAAGTATGATTTAACACATAAAGAACGAGATGATTTGTATCACAAATAAAAATTCGGTAATCGTACTACGATAATAACTTATCGATTTTAAACGCGTCGCGACTTTTACGTAATACCTTGAGAGAAAATAACACAAACCCATACGAATACACTAAAAGGACACGTAAACAATCAGGCACGTTAATATCCAGTGTTTCACATGAAAATGCCGTGGTGATCATGTGTTCCTGACGGGGGCCATGTTTTATGGTGGTGACAAAAGCGGCGCAGAGTTTCGAATCTACGGTTGTTACGTACTGTAAGGTTACTCCTGGTTGCTGGTGGAGTTCAATCGATGGGGTTTTTAGGGTTTAAGGTTGAGTTATTGATCGCGGACGCGTGGTGGCGCTTGTCTAGCGCGGGCGGCTGGCTGCGCCGCGACTGCCGTCCGCCCAGCCGGCTCAGCCCTGCGCCACTCGCCCTCACGACTGCGCGATACAACTTTTATTTTGATCCGCAACGGTTGCCGAGGGTACCCTGTCCACGTGAACGAGATTGTCAATAAACTTGTAACGCTTGTTCAGATCCTTATTGCCACTTATGTCTTGTTATGGCTGCTTGCTGAAACTTAATTGAGCTGAGTACTTTATTTTATACTGGTTAGGCTTGTTGAGCTAACCAAATAAATGTGACTTTGAACTTGCCAGACCTCGAATCGACTAACGTAGCTCAAAGTATTACGAGTCCAATTATAACAGATAGCTACTTAATATTAATAAAAATTGGCAATATGAGGGCAAAGTAGTAGTAACTAGATATTCTATCCCCAGCCCATATGAAGTTTATTTTATACTCACGTTCAGTACACGGATATTATACAGTTTATACCATACATATAAGTACACATTTTTTTTCAGAATACTCAAGTGCATTACTTAAACAAAATAAAATAACATAGATCTCCCATAGAAATTTGCCCAGTGCATTTGAATGGGAGGTCAAAATTTTTGTTTTTACCATTTTAATGATTTCATATTATAGACCAGTACCAGTACCAATACCTTAAAAACGCGCATGTAGCGGCGATATTTTAATATGTTGTAGAGACTCCTTAGAATGGTCTACACCCAAGTTTGTAACTCTCTTAACCGTGCTACTTCTGGGGGCCTGAAAGTATGGGATATTTTTCAATATTTCCCAAAAAACTACGGCCCTTTTTGCTATATTGTAGTGTGGCATGCTTTTATAAAAAAAATAGTACATTACTGCAGAGGCCGGGAAGTACGGGATTGCCGGACGAGTAGAGTTTTCTCTCTACTCGTATTTATTGCCAAGGCCTCGCTAACGCTCGGCCTTGGCAATAAATACGAGTCCGGCAAGCCGATTCCCGGCAAAGGCATGTATTGTGCTTTTCTCAATAAATGCGAGGAAATAATGAAAGACATACTACTGGGTATAAATTGGTATAATATAAAAAAACGATAAACTATGTACATTTTTATTTTCATATTGGTTTTACGGTATTTGGCGTTCTACGCCTTTTAGCCCTTCATATTTTTTAAATAAATGATGGTGTAATTCATTTCGTTGATTCGACGGAGCTCCTGGCGACAATTCCTACGAATCCTCTGGTTTGATCATAGACTACGCAGTAACGCGAGCGACCACCAGCCCGCTATGTAAATCTCTAAATCCGCACCATGACACTTTAGTTAGTCCACACATTGTTCATAAACATAGCCATTTACAACACCAAATTACACCGATTTTACATTATAAACTCCACTAGAAGCAATCTGCAAAACAATCCAAAACAACAACCTTGCTTGCAGTACGCCGAAAATAAATAATAGTGCATTCCCGCGTTATTTTCTTTTTTAATTTCTATTGTCATTTCATGCTAAGGGAACATAGCCCATACAGCCCAGGCATATTTTACTCAAAAAATGTAATACCGTAAAAATCTGCTTTCCCGCGTTTTTTCTTTTTATTATTGGCATATTTTTGTGTGATTTTACTAACAATTTAATTAAATTATTTTCATATTCATATACTTATATGCTCGATGAGTGCATTCTTTTATAATGTGGTAGCCATTGGCTGTATGACAAGTCAGATAGTACAAGTTACATAGATTAATTAAAAAGTTTTGAGCAGCGGCCAGGAATGAATTTTCATACTTACTTTCCTGGCCTAGGCCGGTAAAGTAGTGCACCAGCCAAGAATTACAAACTTCGTGGCTTCATTTTACTACAATAATGCCTACATTTCCGAGCATATTTGAGAAAACTAAAATACCTTCCGAATGAGCATTAGTTATGCTCTTTTAAATGCAGTTTTTGGGTCTATCCTGAGCTTTGAAAATAGCTTGAGAAAATCAAACATTGTAATTTTTTCCAAAATGTGTTTTTTCTTAAAGGTAGTTTATTCGAAAAAATTTAAATAGGCCCGTACTTTTTGATCCCCCCTGGGTAGTTAAGCTTACCAAACTTGGGTCCAGCCAGACTATTCTCATACAATATTTAAAAAATACCGTTACATGTGCGTTTGCAATATTATATTAGTGATCTTGAGACCCGAATCAGATATAAAAATTTAGCCAGAAGGTTCAAAATCAACGTGAATATAAATCTCTATTTCTATTACGATATTTTTTCATTTTCTACAAAATATGGGTATAAACTTTAATCTAAACGAGCATCAGGTTTGAGCTTACGGGTAATGGATTCATAGTATAAGCCGCTTCTATAACGCCCGCTTGTATGCCTTTGGTATACGCGTAGAGCAAACAGTAGACTAGACGGTAGAGTGTTAACTATACTCCGAACTATGCTAATGTCAAAAGCATTGGTAAAGTAGAGTGACCGTCCTCACCACTGCCTGCACTTTAACGCGCACTTTAGCAATATTTGGCTACTACTAATATATACGCTTAGGAGACTAAAGTTCGAGTACTAGTGAGAGCCGCGGCGTTTTAATTCTACTAAAAAGTTCAAAACGTAACGACTTACCACGTACTTTACCATCATAATTCCAGCCATAAGAAAACCACAGCTGGACAAAGGCCTCTTCTAAAAATTATTTCTTTCCATGGGAAAGAAATAATTATTATTGCCGTGCTCGCCACGCTTAGCAGGCGGGTTGGCGAGCGCAATTTCTTTGGCTTCTTGTGTTTCCAACGCTGCTGCCCATCTGAAGCATTTTTAAGCTGGGGAAGAATAGGAATTTGTTGGATCTGGGAAGGGAATGAAGGTATTGGAATACTACTCACTCGGATTAATCTACTTTACCAAAACTGATACAATTTCCCTTAGGTAGAGTTAGTCCCTTTGGTAGAGTAGTAAGCTAGTGCGATTGCACCAGTTGGTACATTACACTAGCCTACTACTAAATAGAGTAGGTAGTCTACGCGTGTGCCGGAGGCTTTACTGTAATAGTTAGAAAACTGATTACAAACAAGCAAACTACGGTGACCACGAGTGGGCCGTGTTTATATGTTAGCACGTTAGTATAAAGTTTAAGTACCTATAAAATTGTTGTTCTTAATAGTTACATATGTAGGTCTATTGACAATCTACATATGTTTCTGTAAAACCTATAGCTGGATAGAAAGCAAATATAATAAAACAGTAAAACTCGCGTGTTTGTACTTCTTTTTTTTTCTATGAAGGTGCCGAAAATGAGAGCAATAGGAATGGTTTTAATTATTTTTTTGTCTGTCTGCATGTTACGACTTATTTCCCGAGCTAATGAACCGATTTACATTTACTTTTCAAAAATCGATTTATCTTTGTTTGGAACATGATCAAAACTTTGTTTCGTTATAATAGGTTGATCGGAAAAGAATATAAATAGTATCGTCATTTAATGGTGCTTCGAGCACGGCGTAAAATTTTAAAAGCAATTATTCAGCACAAGATTGGAATCTTAATCCGAAGGCTCTTTGAGGTCGTGTATCGTCGTTTATAAAGTTATTAATATCTTAAATATTAAATCGTACCAACACTATGGAAAAAAAGAGCGCTGAGTTTGGTGTCATAATAAAAATTGTTTGTCAATAAGAAAATTATTACGGGCGTAAAAGACAAACTCAAATATGTACTGTTTCAAAACGACAAAAAGATTATTTACAGACACGCGGAAATAACATGATAATAAAAGGGTGCCTTTCCCTTTTGAGCATTGGAAACATTAAAAAATTAACCGTAAATGTACTAAGAATCTTTCCTTCCATCGGTAAAATCGGTCCTTGATATGCCTGATACAGAATATTCAAAAGTTATGTTAAAACAATTATTTTGTAAAAAGGCTTATTATAGAACCGAAGATTTTATATCTTTGAGCTAGGCGCGGACACCTCCCGGAGAAGGCGGCGCCGAGACGATGCTGAAGAGGCCGCCTTGTGCACAGCCCTAGTGGAGGCGAAGAACGCGCTTAAGAACTCAATTGCGGCCGCGAAGGAAGCGGCAAGGGAGGAACTGCTGGCCACATTGGATCGCGATCCATGGGGACGGCCGTACCGGCTCGTCCGTAACAAGACTCGTTCGTATGGCGTCCCCCTGACGCAGAGTCTTGAGCCGCAGTTCCTCGAAGAGGTAATACTCTGTTCCCGCAGGGAGAGGCAATCGAACCCCCCAGCATGGCTCCTCCATCGGTGCCATGGAGCGAGGACCGAGAGGAAATCCCGGAGATAACCCGGGACGAACTGCGCGCACCCCTGGAAAGATTGCGCGCAAGGAATGTCGCCCCGGGTTCAGATGGTATACCGGGAAAGGCCTTGGTCCTCGCACTAAGTGCAGTAGAGGCCCTGGAGGAGCGACTGAGGGGGCTCTTCAACGCCTGTCTCGAGCAGGGGAAGTTTCCGAAGGCGTGGAAAGCGGGACGATTAGTCCTGCTGAGGAAAGAGGGACGACCGGCGGATTCCCCGTCTGGGTTTCGTCCTCTAGTCGTGCTCGATGAGGCTGGCAAATTGCTGGAAAGAGTCACTTGTGACCGCCTTGTCGAGCACCTCGAGCGAGTGGGTCCAAACCTCGCGGACTCCCAGTACGGGTTCCGCCGGAAGAGGTCCACCATCCACGCCATTCTGAGAGTGAAGTCCATGGCGCAGGATGCGGTCTCCCAGGGTGAGGTGGTCGTGGTGGTGTCTCTCAACATCGCCAACGCCTTTAACACCCTCCCCTGGCCTTGCATTTTGGAGGCACTCCGCTATCACGGGGTGCCACCATACCTGCGCCGGCTCATCCAGGACTACCTCTCAGATAGGAGGGTGTTTCCTGCTCGAGATGGATGGAAAGAGTGTGCAATGACGCGCGGTGTTCCACAGGGTTCCGTCTTAGGACCGCTCCTGTGGAACATCGGGTTCGACTGGGTGGAGGCGTCATTGCTGGCAACTGCGGGAGTAGCGCAAGTGGTGCGCCGAATCCGCCGGCTGGGTCTGGAGGTGGCCCTTCAAAAATCCGAGGCGTTGTGTTTTCACGGCCCTCGGAGGGGGCCTCCGCCAGATTCTAGCCTTGTGGTTGGTGGTGTTCAAATCGCCATCAAGCCGACGATGCGGTACCTTGGCATCGTCCTTGATGGCAGATGGAATTTCGGCGCCCACTTTGCGGCGCTAGTGCCGCGCGTGATGGCGGCGGCTGGTGCGTTGACACGGCTCCTACCCAATCTGGGAGGGCCTGAGGCGTCCTGCAGGCGCTTATATATGGGGGTCGTGCGATCCATGGCCCTATATGGTGCCCCCGTTTGGGTGGAGGCCCTGAGTCGCCAAAATATCGCCCTTCTGCAACGACCGCAGAGGTTGATGGCGATCAGGGCCGCAAGGGGATATCGCACGATCTCCGCGGAGGCAGCGTGCATGCTGGCCGGTAGCATACCCTGGGACCTGGAAGCCGGGGTCCTTGCAGACCTATTTACACGGCGTGAGGAGGCACTGGCCCGGGGTCACCGGCCGGCACCTAGAGAGATTGCGGGACGCCGCAGCGAGCTGAGTCAGCGCACCATTGAGGAGTGGAGCCAGAGGCTGGAGCAGCCCACTGCTGGACGTAGGACCGTCGAAGCGATCCGTCCAGTTTTAGGCCAATGGTTGGCGAGGCAGCACGGCTCCCTAACCTTCCGCTTGACGCAGTTGCTCTCCGGGCATGGCTGCTTTGGAGGGTACCTGTGTCGCATAGCGGGACGGGAGCCGTCGGCCGTTTGCCACCACTGTGACGGATGCCAGGACGAGGACGCCCAGCACACCATGTAAGTCTGCCCAGCCTGGGCAATTGATCGCGCCGTGTTACGCGCGGTCGTGGGGGACGACCTCTCGCTGCCGACCGTGGTAAAATGCATGGTCGACAGTGAGATGTCGTGGACAGCGGTGCAGGCCTTTGCGGAGTGCGTAATGCTCCGCAAAGAGGCGGCGGAGAGAGAGCGCGAGGACACCACCAACCTTGCCATCCGCCGCCGGCGCACAGGGCGCAGAAGGCGGGCTTATGGCCTGCACCATCTGCCCCCATAACAAAGACCGGTCGGGTGCGGATACGGGAATCCGTCACCTGGCTTAACGGTCCGGGTTGAAAGGCGCACGAGTGTCACGTGCGCCTTTACCCAGGCGGGTAAATTGAAGGCTGACGGGCCAACCCGCTGGCCGCTCCAACCCTCTCGCTGGAGAGGGGTTCTGAGAGTGTGCCGAACTGAGGCCGCCGACGTGCGGCCGCCGTGCCGGGCTGTGGAGCGAGAATAGCCCACGGCCTGGCTCGCACAACGGCTGAGATGTGACACCGCGGAGTTTTTAGTGGCAACACCACATAACCGTACCGGCTTCCCGTAGCTGGTGCGGTATCCGAAGGGATTTTCTTCGCGTTACAAAAAAAAAAAAAAACAAGTCGCGGACACCTCGCAATTCTGTATACAAATAACTATTTTGTGTGGTACCACGGCCGACAATCTGCTAATATCGGAACGCAACGCGTAGCGGCCATCTTGCCCACTATCCTACATCTTTTCTGTGATTGGTTGATGCCTTGCTGACGTCATGGTCTGACGTTCGTCGCTGGCGCAAACGTAGGTAGTAGTTTGTGCATTACTGTCATTGTGTGAAGACCTGTGCTTATCCTCTCCACTTTACCAGTAATAGAGCCCTTTGTATTACCCTAGTGCTCCTTGCGTTTTGGAAAATGCCGTATTACAAGTGTTGTGTGTGTAAGTGTTTGCGAAAGGACTCTAGTTATTTACACCGTTAACCTAAAAGTTCTGAGAAAAGACAAGAGGTTAGAGTGCCTAAATCGTTACGATTTTATACCATTAGAGAAAGAGATAAACTTAGCGGTTTGTCAAAAACATTTTGAGAAGAGGTTCTTCAGTGAGACTAAACATCGGCCAAACATAAACTAAATAATTGTTTTGTAAAAATTCGAGTTAATAAAAATTACAATAATAATGATAAATGGTATTATTCATTTTCCTTTACCCCCCCCCCCATGTAAATAATGTATGCATGATATACAGTATGCATTAAAAAGCACAATAAGTATATATATGAGTATATTAGTTGTATATCTATATGTGTAGTTATCTATATATAACAGCAATGGAAATGCACGTGCACGTTTATTCTTTTGCTCCAAACCTTAAATTATAAAAAAAAAAAATGTCAGTTATGATATTGGAAAATTAAAAAAAAAAAACGCTATGGTTTAAATTTTTTGTTCACAGTTGGCAGTCTGATACGTAGTATCTCTTAGTAGTTTGTGTGTGGTACTTTCTGTCGGAACGTGGTATTTTTAAAGATGACATTTTTTATTTTAATTTTAGTAGGTACTTAATTTGACATTTTTGGTTTGATATATATGATAGATTTAAAAAAAATTTTTTTTCGTCTCATATATATCATTTCAATTACATTTAAGATCGTTAAAAGTCAATCGCCGGAATAGTCAAAAATTTGAGGGAGAGGCAGTGCGCTACCCATCACTGCTTTGATTCCGTTGTTCACCTACACTCCTCAACATCGCGACTCTTGGGTCAATCATTGCCAAAGATTCTGTGCATCCCTAAGGGATAAAGTAAAGATGTTTGTATTAGTGTTTATAAGAATGAGTTTTTAGTGTAACAGATGTTATAGGTACTTTAAAACCTACCCTGTAGGTTTTGATTCCCTTGCGAGTGTCGAAAAATTATTAAAAATATTTTTACTTTAAAACTATTGTTTTAAAGTTTGGAGCTCACCAAATTATTGTTTATTAACGATAATTTGGTGAGCTCCATGGCGCAATGGTTAACACGCCAGCCTGCGTCACGAGGGTGCCCGGGTTCAATCCCCGGTCAGGTCAAGATGGAAAATGATTTTTTCAGATTGGCATGGGTCTTGGATTTTATCTATATATGTATTTCTTATAAAATAAAGTGTCGTTGAGTTAGAATCCTATAACACAAGTGTCAAACTTACTTTGGGGCTAGCTGAACTGTGTAATTTGTACGTATATATTTATATTTATTTACATAGGTATCGCTATTTTTAGCTCCCGCGAAAGGACCTATTGTCTGACTATGCGTCTGTTTAATATATCAGTTCGTGCGACTATAAGTCCTCAAACAAGAAGAAATAATTGTAAAAACATTCTCTTCAAATGAAAGAATTTGTAAACATATTTTGATGTTAATTGACTAGTGTACGGTATCCTTGATTAAACTTTATCTAAAAGTATCATGAGGTAGGTTTTCATAGATCAGAAACTAAATGCTAATAAATTCAATTATAAATGAGTATATAAAATACTTTTGATTCAATAAGGCAACAGACAAAGTTGACTCAACAAGGACCCTCTAAATAGGTTCTTCCGCGAAACTAAAAAAATGGTGTGTGTAAATCGGTTTATTTTACAGACAACCAATTTTTTTTTTATTACCTAAGTACATATTCTGTAGGCATTCATCTGACGCGTGGTCGTCACAACGTAGCCCAACCGTTTAGCAGTATTATTCCGTATTATCGGTCAAATGCATAATTAATTAAAAAAAAATGTTTTTCATAGTAAAACATCATTGTATTTGTGGGCATTCGCAATAACGCGTGCGTCGCTCGCAACGTGTCCGAAATGGCACGTGTTTCGCAGATTAATTCCGGGTGACCTACTCCTTAAATGCCCTGTTAATTGGATATGCTAACTATTTTGAAAGTCACGATTATATATTGTTATCAAAGAAAACATTATTTTAAGAAACTTGTTTTGTTATTTCCGCGATTTGTCAAAGTGATCATTCATAAATTTGAATTGTATTTTATTGGAAGTAAGCAGAAAATAAATATTCTAAATAACTTCATGTCATGTATGATGGATATGGTAATAATTATTATTACTAGTCCATTAAATCCCACTGCTGGGCAAAGGCCTCCCTCTCTTCTTTCCACTCTTCTCTGTTCCGAGATTTGGTTAGCCAGTGTTTACAGTAAATACATATATAGGGACATATCACTTAAATTGAGCTAGCCCTACAGTAAGTTGTGAACTTGTGTCGTAGGATACTAACTCAACAATATTATATTTAATAATAGATACTTATAGATAAACATCCAAGACCCAAGTTAATCTGAAAAAGATCTTGACCTGGCCGTGGGTCGAATCCGGAAACTCTCGTGTCGCAGCTGGCGTGTAAACTGCGCTGCGCCATGAAGCTCGCCAGTACGAATTACGAAATAGTACGCATCCAAGTCTCCGCCGAGGTCTTCCACGTCACCGGTGTCCATTTGTTGGGGTCCATGCTGACAGAAATCCAGCCCAAAGCTGAAATGGCACACTTTAATATTCTATTTAGCTTCGCGGCTGCGACGGCTACCAGTAACTTTGATGATAATAAAGAGACGAATTCTTTTTGTAAAGTATACATGAACACTCATAAACATTTTTAACTTGACCTTTGTAACGTTAGCTTAGCGAATTGATAGAGCGTTAACGTTTGCTAATCTTATAGCAAGATATCAACAAATTGAATAAAAAGCGTCAAATTAATTGAAGCCTTTCATTAGTGGCTATGGCAGGATCACCTGGGAAACCGCCCAGGGTTTGGACCCAGATAGACCGCAAACGGTATTAAATATATATGTACATCCATATTATCATGTCTTTATTCCTTACGGGTTGACAGAGCCTAAAGTCATAAGACCGAAAGGCCACGTTTAGTGTCTTGGTGGGCGTAAAGGTAAAAAAAGGGAGACAAAATAGTGATGGGTTGCTAGCCGCATCGTCTATTGTCATCATTATTTAGATTTTCACCCATTCCCTTGACTGGCTTCTACGGTCTGCCCGGGAAGAGGAACAGCTGGCACATTCGACGTTTCTTCTTTTCTCCCAGACCAGCATGAAAGAATAATATACAGAGCCGCCCCAATTTGGTGATCGCGATGCTTTTTATTTCGCGTGATAAACTATCCTCATCTCGCTCTTTGATATTACAAACAGACGATAAACAAGATGGCGAAACACGATAAACGTTGTCGCGTGTGCCATGCTTCCGGGGCTGAAATGTAGCTCTGAGCGACAGTCATTTTGAAATCATCAAAATTGGGCCAAGACCACAGAACGGTACGTTTCAGGCAATCGATTTGCATATACTGCTAGTCGACAAATAGTTAATTATAAACCGCAGGGTTAACTCGATTGTCCATCTATAACAAATTGAGAATGCGGAAAATACTGGGTGTTAATTTGTTGTCCTTCCATGCTAGTCTGGGAGAAAACAAAACGTAGAATGTACCAGCTGCTACTTTTACCGCTCTACCACTCAGATCGTAAACCGATCGAGGAAATGGGCAAAAATTTGAAGAATCATGTTAATAAGCGATACGGCTAGCATTTTGTTATTTTGATTCCATTTTCCATCTAATGCTCACCATAATGCTAAACGTGGTCTTCGGGTCTTATGAACCTGGGTTCTGTCTACCCCGCAAGGGAGGGAGACCTGATAGTATGTAGGTATGTTAATTTGTTTTGGCTGAATAATATTTGTCTTTTACCTATAGGCGACAATTTCCAAAGATAAAAATCAACGGAAGTCTACCTATTGCTTAGATTATTCATGGCGTTACAATGGTGCAATTTTAAAACTATGGCGAGCGGCGGCGTTACCGACAACAGTTCTGAATAAGCCGGGTACGCGTGCGCATGTTTTCACGAATTGTTTTCTCAAATATAATTAACTATTATCCACTCATAATACTGTTAAAAAAGTGTACAAAAATACATTTATTACTCAGTAGTAACAATGGTTGGACTCCTTTTCATCGTAAACATACCACGGAAAGAATACGAAGAAACATTAAGGAAAAAGGAAAAATCTAAATTGGTGATTGAAAAGGAAAAATTCGAGAAAGCCTCAGAGATTGTCCGAGAATTGAGGGAAAATAAAAAATTCAGCAGCTTGCTATCAAGCGTTGAATCTTTTAATGATCATAGTATATCCAAGTGTAAATCTACAGATTGTCTGCATAAGGATGTTAAAGTTGCTGGATTGTATAAGTCTAGAAGTGAGAATACTCTTAGTGATAGCGTAGATAATAAGCGTAGGAGTATAACGTCTTGGGACGAGATTAAACAAGTGATAAAGCCTAGAAGAAATAAGCTGAAAATTACGAAGCCCGTGCGTGGGATCGACATACTGGGAGCATTTCACTGGGACACGCCTCTAGAGACTGCAAGTATCTGCCACGATCATATTAAGAATAAATATTAATCTGTGTGCTTATAAATAGCCGTGTGGTTTCCGGCAGAGTAGAATAGGATCACTCCAAGTCTTCGTCGTAAGACTTAGGAAATACAAGCTAAACAAAGCTCATAATCATCAATGAGACCTCTCCAACCCGTCTGGCCAGCGAGGAGAGTGTAGGCTAAATCCTCTGTCTGCTCTGGTCAAGTTTGGCTCCGGTAGTATAGAGAGGGTCGTGCTCTTGCAGTGGAGTCTAAAAAGACCTGATGATGATGATAAATAAATCTGAGATATCGTGTTTATGAGCTCTATACATGATACTAAAACTAAATTGAGGATTTTTTTATTTTTTGTCTGTATGTATGCTCCATAAGTCTTAAACGAATTAACTGAATTTTATGAAACTTGGTAGATATACATTTAGGCCTACAGGACAGAGGATAGGTTACTTTTTTTTCTCCTGTAAGACGTGGCCCCCGATACAGACATAACATAAAATGTACGCGAACGAAGTCGCGGGCACTGCTAGTTCGTTATAGAATCACGTATTATTCGTCAGATTCGCCAACTAGTTTGGTCTGTTACAAAGACCATCATCGGATGAGTTTTAGTGGTGGCGACACGACGATTGCGACGACAGTTTCGCTTCCCTCAAGCCGTGATTCTATAATTAATTTATATATACGCTATACATACGCTACATTATATTCACTTTGATTCCATAATATAATTAAGTGTTGTGATGTACTTCATTTAAGATCTTTCTTCTCCGTTAGAAATTGAATCATCATCATCATTTCGAGTAGGTGTCACGGTCAATCGACCATGCACACCCTGGTATCAGAGTTCTTCGGGACCGCCTCTCGGCCTCTGACGTGGTTCCTTAAACGACTACCAGATGGCAGCCGGGACCTCCGGCTTAATTTGCCTTCCGAAGCACGGAATCATCTTTATTATCAGACAATCAGGTGATTCAAGCCTGCAATGTCCTAACCAAACTGGAAACAACTAAACAAAGTATGCTTCCGGTGGGAATCGAACCCACGACCCCCGGGTCAACAGGCAAACGCCTTAACCACTGGACCACGGAGGATGTATTGAGAAATTGAATTGAACTGTTTGAGTGTCCGTCCATCGAGGAGTGTCAATTTACATTTTTTTTTTCTGTTGGCAACAATCGATGTTTAGATCAGTGTCAAATGTCTTTTTACGTAAATTGATGCAGTATAGAAATTTCAGTATTAAAAATAACGAATGTGTAAAGTAACGGGTGGATAGGCAATCTTTGTTTATAGATAGATTTTTATTAACCAACTAGCAGCTCAGACTATCTACTCGTATTGTTTGCTGTGATGTCGAAATCCTTTCTGTAAATAAATATATCGAGCATTATGTTACACTATCTTTTTCCCGCGGCTCTTCCTGCGTAAATATGGGAGCCTCGGGTCGAGAATAATATTTTTCCGTGACATAAGGTATCATATGTCCTTCCCTGGGCCTCAAGCTACGTCCATACCAAATTTCATTGAAATCGGTTCAGTGGTCGAAGCGTGAAGAGTAACAGACAGACTTACAGTCAGACATTTATGGGTAAAAACAGTACAGTACTTCAATATAATATCTTGTTATAAAAACATTGATTCTATTTTGAATCCAAATCTATTGATGTTTAATTTAAATTATTGAAAGCAAAAGCATTCCAAAGTTGCTCGAAGTTTTAAAAGAATAAAAAGCTGTTTATTTACGTAATCGATGCACAAATTGCGAGGAAATTCTGAATTGAAACCAAACTTCCTTCGCGCATTGTTCTCGGGTGTTGCCAAACAATCCGAGAAAAGCGAAAGTTTCTTGTTTGTCTATTTGCAATCATTGTGCAATTTTATGAAGACATGCTACTAGTACAATTAGTATTATTTTATATTAGTGACTTACTTGTGTAGGTATTATTTGTTGCCTTAAAGCATCTGATCGTCGGTGACAAACTGAAAGGTCTGTTCTACCATATGTTGTTAAGACACGCATTTAGGTACTTTTATTCATAAGTTTTTACCGATTTTGGTAAATCTCTCTCTTATCTGAGTGTGTTCCCGATTGCATCCTCGTCTGAAAGTTTGGCAAATCCGATATTTAAGAGCTAGACTCTTGTTATATTTTATTATTTATATTTGACGGTAAACGAGCAGACGAGCCACCTAATGGAAAGTGGGCACCGTCGCCCATGGACATTTGCAACACCAGAGGGGATTGGCTCTCACACGCAACAGTCGAAACACACCCAACGGTGATTCGCGTCAGAATTCGATATGAGGGAGATCCCCAGCCACCGAGCGTGTCGGGTATTTTCTCGCCTCTTACGAGATGCCAACCTAACGAGCAGTGGAATTGTATTCTACTTCGTCCCCACACGGAGAGAATGTCGGTGTCATTGTATGGAACGAAACGCACACAATGATTTTGTCAGGAATATTGGAGTGGTTTTCCATTCTTCGTTTCGTGTCGATGGCTCAAAGATTACATTTTTTCTCTCCAGTATGTGGCAACTCAGACATCACTTTCGAATGCAGAGTATAGATCCTCCTTGCAACTGGTAGGGCACAAAAGGCACGAAAAGAGGTGCAACATATTCTGGTCATCGTGACCACATTGACACTGCACTTCCGCCTATTAGATAAAGCCCCATTTAGCCAGATTATGTCGACATCGACCAACGTCAGTGCGGAGGCGATTAAGGCACTTCTGTATGGTCCAAGGAAGCTTGTAGCTTGGCCTTGTAGTTTGCCGTTACCTTCTCTTTTGGAAAGGCCATCTTTGGCCTGATGAAGGGTAGGTACAATTCGTAATGAGGAAATTAGGAATTAAATAGTGATGGATACCCCATTGCCTTTCCCCGTATTCACCTGCCCTAATCAGCTTTTACAATTAGAAATCTATATTTTTTATTTTTATTATTTTGGTAATATATTTCAGATTCAATCAAAGATTTTTGTACAAAATGTAATAACTTAATTCTAAGCATTGTCTCGATTTACCTAAGGGATATGGTGAGAAGATGATATAAGTAGTGCTAGTTTAGAGAAAGATTTTATTTATAAGACATTTAAATTACCTAATAAATACATACATAGACAAAAAGTAATAGAAATTAAATGATGAGGATTAATTAATATAATCATAAAAACCGACAATATATTATATATCTAACTATACTGACTTTTTAATTAATAATACTCCTACTTGTGAATAATACTTTTTATTATACCACTGAAATACTTCCTACTTCAACCGTAAATCTGTTATTTTAGTCGTAAACCCTTTTGCTTGCATTCTTTAGTGTTTTCAAAACATTCAGCGAGTTTACGCCTATTGTAATCAACAAGGTCATTTGTGGTCCATTTTTGTGCATGATCAAAATTAGAGTAATTTTGTATGATGAGCGTGTGACACTTTAAATACTTAGGTAGGCACATGAATAAAGTCATCCAGCGTAAAGTTTGATGGTGGAAATGACATCATCATCATCATCATTTTAGCGTTTAGACGTCCACTGCTGGACAAAGGCCTTTCCCAGGGACTCTTTGTTCCATGGGAGGATATTGCCATACTCGCCACGCTTGGCAGGCGGGTTAGCGAGCGCAGTTCTTTTTGCTTCTTTTGATTCCGACGCTGCGGCCCATCCGAAGCATTTTATCATCTATCATTTATCATCCCATTATTTTGTATTCCTCATTCTTAACTCATCCCAAAGAAAATTATATTATTATTATTTATTTATTGCGTTACTGCTGTGTTTTTCTAGCCAAATAGAAAAGTAGTTGGTTTGGATCAGGTAGTAAGTTTAATTTATTTTTCAGATACTGTCGGAAATAATTGAGTGTTTGAAAATTTACAATGCAACATGGAGTGCTACTAAGGATGATCGCTTCTGGAAGGTAAGTAGAAATACAAAATATATAAGTAGTCACTACCACGGCCTATCCAATATTCTTGCAGCCCAAGAGGCTGGCAGCACTTCCCCATTGAATGGCCTGGCTACACCTTTGGCCGAAATGCGCACCGCCCAGCCCTTGGTTTCATGAGGCGTCGATAAGGCGTGCTGAAATCTCCTTGAACAACTGACGGGCTTCCGTACCCCAAGGTCCCAAGGTCTCCACGGCAAAAGGCTCTCCCAAGGCCGCATATTTACGCCAATTATTGATGTTAATTGTAATGTTATTATTTTTAGCCAGGAATCTAGCGTATTGTGCGTAAACATTCCACCTTTTACAGATTAACAATAGGTAAGTAGTATTTGAGCCATGTTCTTTAATGGCAATAAAAATCTTCCGTGCATGAAATTATCTGAAAAACTAGCGCCTAACTACAAAATACGTGTGATAAGAGTTCATTATGTGTAGGAAAACAAACAAATCAGACATAATAGCCCTATTTACTTTATTACGTCATTAGGTCTGTGAATCCGGAGGTCGCCGGCGATTAGACAGATAGCAATCGTGGTCGCCATCAGGCTAAAATGGACGTTCAGCAACGTGCCATGACTCCAAAGCCATCCTTAAGGCGGCCGACTACAATAAACCTATCATAATTTTATAGACTTTCTCAATCGGTGAAACAAATAGTACTTAAACCAAAATGGATTTCTAAATGTTACACGTGTTTTATTTTAGTATTGTCTGTATATATTCTTTGTTATTGTATTGGTCGATCGATATGAAATTCATCAGTTTTTGTTTATGAAACTTTAACATCGAGAGCTACTTTGAACATCATGATATAAATTTTACGAAAATGTTGGACAGGGTAAATGAGGTTTTATTTATAGAACTTGCGACTCGCCCTAGTTTCGCAGGGTAGCAGGTAGATAAAGGTATTTAATTCTATAGCCTATGATCATTTGGGTTATTGTAGGTTTCCAATTTAAAAGACTTGTTCCAATTGGTCCAGTAGTTTCGGAGCCTATTAAATACCAACAATCAGACAAACAATTTTTTCTTTGTATAATATTAGTGTAGAATAATATTAAACTTAATTATTAGACACTTTATTAAGTAAGTTGACAGGCTTAACACAGCGGTCCCGCGAGAGCTTCCCTGACCTGCATAGTAATAAATTTTACGAAAACGTGAACAGTAGCCGGTAAAGCACGGCTTATGAAGTTTCTTCAAGGTCTTCTACAGCAATAAACTAGGCACGGGAAACTTTATATTTTCAATATAATGTACTTAATTAAGTAGGTACATTGTAGAAGTAATTACTTTGTAATCGCTTTATAAATACAAAGATTTTTTTTGCTTGACGTTGCTTTTTCCTAGTGTCGATTTTGATGGATTACTATGTATAATGTCTATCATCATCATCATTTCGAGTAGGTGTCACGGTCATCGGGAATCGAACCCACGACCCCCGGGTCAACAGGCAAACGCCTTAACCACTGGACCACGGAGGCTGCTAATAATGTCTATTATCATTGCACACTAGATGGCTAACACAATGTGTTACAAAAAGTTCATGCAAAAAAAAAAAGAAAAGTAGGAGAAAGGAAAACACCCTTCAGACTTTGATCAGCTTTGATCGTTAACAGATTAGAATTTCTTACTCAGATTAACAAATCTAGGGGAGCCCAACCAGCAAGCAAAACTGTCACTCAAGACTTAACAAACATTATTTTTTTACTTAAATATATATCGTTACACAAATTACACTTCATCAGTTTTTGACACAATTACACTTTACAATTACACTTTATCAGTTTTACACTATATCATGTTTTGATCAACTTGATCACAAAATAGAATTTTCGCGGCCGTGAGATAAAATAATTACAGACTATAAGTAAAAGTAAAAACCATAATTAAATTAGATTCCACCCAAACTAACATAGTTACATCCTAACTAATATTATAAATGCGAAAGTTTGTTTGTTTGTTACGCTTTCACGTTGTAACTACTGAACCGATCATCATGAAATTTTGCATACACGTTATCTGGGGTACGAAGAAGGTAATAGGATACATTTTATTTACTGTTCCCGAGGAATCGACATTGACGCGGGCGGAGCCGCGGGCAAAAGCTAGTACCTACATAAATTGCAAGTTAAATAAAGGCTTGTAAAAAATGCATTTTTGTTGACAATTAACTAAACAAATATAAAAAATGTTTTTTCTGGCTTACTTGTATCCATCCGAATATATTTTTTGACAAAGGCTCCAAACGCGGCAACTAGTCACAACTTTTGTCACCTGATATAATATTCCTAACTCCTCGCGAAGTTGTTAAAGTGACTCATGGGGATACCCAGCTTTATGTTTCATTGTTCATGTATGTTCCTTCGGGAGTACTGAAGCGAACTATGATAACAAAATAGGCTACAGGACCAATGTTTTATTATTTGATATGAATAATGTAGTAGGTATGTAGATGTTTTTAATTGAAAAAATATACAATTCAAATTTATAATCTTTTAACTAATTACTTACTGGTGATAAATACTAAAACGTCACTATTAACTAACCTATTGGTAACATCCACAGAACTTCTTATACGGAATAGAAATGTCTCAGGCAAATGTCTTCGCTTGACAAGCTCCCAACTACGCACACAAACAATTTAGAACCGTAATCACACATCACTCATACATATATGTATATGTATGAGTGATGTGCACACTTAATACTTGTAAATAATTATCTTTACCACGTTGAGATACAGTTTAAATTCGTCTGTTGTAAACTAGACTCGCGCATAGATCTTAGTGTCTGGCTTTTAAAGTAGAGAGGCGGGCGGCGGCGCGTGCTGCCGGTTCCCATGCCATTTCTATTCCGATATATTAGAAAATCTATGGTCTAATAACATCCATTATGTATTAGTGTTAAAAATAAAAAGCATATTTTTTCCAGGTGATATTCTCTCTAGAATCCGGGAACCTGTGCGAGGAGTTGCTGCAGGTCCTGAGAACGTTCGGCATCGGCTCGAGACATCAATCATCCGTGAGCGTGATCCCGTGCAGCCTCTACTATAAATCAAGCTGTAACAATGACGCGACAGCTGAAAGCGAAAAAATATGGCAAAGGTATGTTTTCGTGATTAGAACGTGATTTTGGGGGTCTTCCTGCGCAGAAAATCCAAAGATAGATAGAGTCTAATACTGCCGTCACAAGCTAGAGGGGCACATCCATTTTTTTTTCAATATGTTTTGTATAAAAATACTGGGAGCCTTTTTTTCACTGATGACGAATATGAAAATAATTTAAATAAAAAAAATTATTAGCCTGTCTTGCTTATGACGGCAAAAAAGATCACCTACACGGTGAACTGTGGGGCAAAATCCATTAAAATTGTTCTTAGGAAATTTATGAAGAAAAAATATACCGCTCTACAAGAAATTCATAAGGTAACTTTCATAACCGAATTAAATGTTAATTCGGTTATGAAAATACAACTACTCTTTTTGGAGGTGGAATTATATATTTTTTAAATTATGGACATAGTAAAATAGTTTAGAAATTAACTCCGAAGAGTTTCTCCAGGTTTATTTATTAGAACTTTAGTGTAGGTACCAAAGCAAAACACTTTCAACAATTGGCGGACTTAATACATAGTATTAAGTCCGCCAATTGTTGCATCCTCTCCCAGTCAACCATAGGGATAAACAAGAAAAGGTTTTATTAAAGTTTGATACCGGCTCCGGCTCTAGACTCCGCCATCCGTGAGCGTGATCCGTGATACAATAAAAGCTACATACATATAGTTACTATATAAAATATGGCAGGGATATGTTTACGTGACCCGATTACGAGATCTTAAAATTGTTATATGATTTATGCGTATAAAATCAAATGGTACTTAGCTATTTTTTATTAAGCCAAATGGAATGCACCGTGGATGGTAAACCATGTAAATAATTGTAGTTGCTAAGGCAAATCTAATCATCACCCTTTGGAATTTTCTATGCCGTTCTGCGATAAATTGGAAGAAGCCATACAGCTAAAAGAAAATGCATGGCATACTTACCTCTGCCATATTAGTTCTTTGCTATGCGATTTGAATTCTTAATTCATTAAGTATATAAAACCAGCCAAGTGCTATAATAAGTTTAAAATTATTAAAACCATTTTTATTATATTATGATGTAACTAAACATTTATGCTTTCTGCAATTTTTACTTAATCTGTGCTATAAGACGTTGCTTTTACCAAATTTCAAGATTCTGAGTTCACGGGAAGTACCCTGTAGGTTTTGATTCTCTTGCGAATTTCGAAAAATGGCTGTATATTTTGATTGCGTTGGCTTAGAAGTTTGATTTTTTCACAGCTCGAAGGAACAGTAAACCTGAGTATTTAATATGAATTTTGGATTGATACCTCTATGCGTTCCTGAAAAAAGGGTCTTGACAGACAAACAGACAAGCGGACAACAACGTGATCCTATAAGGATTCCGTTTTTCCATTTGAACTAGGGAACCCTAAAAATTGCATTTTCGTATAAAATGATAAATGTATTGAAAAAATTTCGTCAGTATCTAAACGTGAATGAAAACAAACGCAAAATACCGACCAAATAGACTATTCAGACTGTATTTTGCTTTTGTCTTTAGGTTAGGTTAAGTTAATATAAGTGTTAAGCTTATATTAAGCTTATATAGTAACAGACGGACCGATGGTCAAGGTTAGTAATAGGTTCCCGTTTTTACCCTTCGGATACGGAACCCTTAAAGTATACACATCTCTGGAAGACCAATTTAATTTTGTATAATGTTTTGTGGGCATCAATATTTTTTCATTGATGGACAGTTAAGTGGTTTTTGTTTGCAACTTTGCGGGCCTGAGAATATTTAATTTGTCGAGTTCTCGAAGAATCCCGATGCTATGCAAAAGTATGTGACCTCATTGCTGTCCGTGCGCAGAAAATTTAATAAACCATGAATTATAACAGAATGCTGCAGATACGAGTATAGCTCGCCTCATTAAAAGACCGTCGTCCCAACGCGGTTTTCTGATGTATAGATAGTGTTTGGAGGATATACTATTCCATCAAAAACATTTTCATATAAAATTATGACAAGACGAAACCATATGACTCGCACTATCATAAAGTTATCAGAGCTCATGTAGAGCCAAACTTCACAAACTCCACACCTTGGTCAAAATATGTGGATTGGCCATTTCGCTACATTAACATGGGTGTAAAGTTAAAAAAAAATTCACTGTTATCAAACACTTTTCTGTTAAACAATAGTTCTTGAAGTAACGAAACGGCCAAGTCACATAATTTGACTAAGGTATATATAGAGTTTCTGAAGTAAGTCTTGTAGAGTAAAAGCGTGTATAAGTGTGTGTGTGTGTGTGAAACCGCTACAGAAATTAATCCAAACTGCTCAGTACTATACTGCCGATCGTGCTGATAAAGAATTTTAACATAATCGCAACTACTTTTTTTTAAGTTTACAATTTTTTAAGTTATCCATAAGTCTTACAGGAGCATTTCCTGACCGGATGTAAGAAAGATGATGTTTGTGTTCACCTATGAGATGTCCGTCCATCCATATGTTATAGTTTCCAAACACTACCATAGGTATATTATATCTTTCATTATAGACCATCGTCCTAACGCATTTTCTGATATACCATCAGAAAATGCGTTAGGTTAGTTTAGGTTATTTTCTGATATACCATATATATTAGAAAATGCGTTAGGACGATGGTCTATAATAAAATGATGACATCATTGACAAATATTTCATCTACACAGCTCAGTTTCGATAATTACGGGAAGAGTTCGCACTATATAGTGATTTCAACATGTATAACTTAGAATCTTAACAGCAATAATATTTTTGCAAAAATTAAATTTTTATGACAAGCTTTATTTTAAATGAAACAGTACAGGGCACAGGAAATGCTACTTTTTTTTTCTCCAGTTATGATAAGACTTGGCCCCATACAAATGTACGCGGATGAAGTCACGGGCACAGCTAGTACATATTTTTTTTAAGTACGCATTTGTATTCCATCTCACCTTATGTGACGATGAAGACGATATATATGATGAACATTACATATATTTTAGTCGGCAACGCATCAGCAGCTCCTCTGGTGTTGCAGATGTCCATGGGCGACGGTGACCACTTTCCATCAGGTGGCTCGTCTGCTCGTTAGCCGTCGGATATAAATAAAAAAAAAAAACATATATATTACTACTTTCTATCCCTTACGGGGTTTATTAAAACGCAATTTTATAACCTTTCCAGTGACACCAGATCGTCCTGGACCCAGTTCTCCTCATCAGTGCGTGCCCGCACTAACTTAGCTCAAGTTTTACACCAAGTACGCGCTGATGCCGCTCTCACTTTCGATTGGATCTTCCTGCTCGTGGTAGCTGCGCTGGTGGCTGCTATAGGACTGGTCGAGAACTCAACTGTCATATTGGTGGCTAGCATGCTTATATCCCCCTTGATGGTTAGTCCACTTCACCATACATATGTAAATACATACAATACATATTATCGTTTTTATCCCATTAGAGCAAAAGGCCAAAATAGATTTAGGTTGCTAGCCGCATCGCCTATTGATATGATTCCTTACTTTTTCGTCTATTCTCCCAACCGACTTTTACGGTCTGCGCGAGAAGAGAAGCAACTGGTACATGCTACGTTTTTTCTTTTCTTCCAGACCCACATAGAAGAATTTTTTCTACCACTGAGCCTGAGCTGAGTTAGTACGTTAGTACTATTACTTATTCTGTGCCGATACTTAATATTCGTTTTCGGTTTTAAAAAAAGGGTGTATTGTATTTCAAGTGCATGTATGTAAGTATATAGATAAATATGTAGGTAAGTGTTTATGTATGTGAGTTTCTTTATTCCACCATAAATTTTAAATGTCTCAACGGACAAAGACATTTGTTTGGGGTATCGTTAGAATCTGGTTAAAATGCTTACACCCTCCCAAGTGACATACAATTATTTTGCTAAAGAGATGATTGATATTTAAAAAAAAAGACTTGTAAAATAACGTATTTCCCATTCATAAACCAAACAAAATTGCAGGTGGCTTTTATTATTACCGCTTCAGTAATTTGAGTGTCTGCTTGTAGTGTATAATTATCATAAAAAGTGCAATTCGCTGAGACCGACATTGTTGTAAGTGCCTGATATCATTGAAATCCATTATTTGAATGAGTTTTATGCACGGAGCATATACAAATATTTTTATATGCTCCGTGGTTTTATGAATATGTCCGCATGCCACTATTCTGATTATAATAGTTAATCAAAGGAATGATACAGTATTGAAACTGCCAAATTACTATAAACCCAAGAAGATTTTAGTGCTTAGGTACAGAATTCAAATGATGTTCAGAAAGATTTTAATGTAGACTTTCTTAATATACATACATGTTAATATTATTTTACTTATGAGCTTGAAAATAAAACTTTAAGGCAAGCTCCGTGCCGCAGTGGTTACCACGCCAGCCTGCGACACAAGAGTGCCCGGGTTCGATCCCCGGTCAGGTCAAGATAGAAAATAACCTTTTTCCGATTGGTCTTGTATGGTTACCTGTACAGCGTGTAACATAACCAACGACGTTCCTGTGAAGGGGTAACTCAGCCCGTTAAAATAAACAACTTTTCCTATGGGACAAATGCTAGAACTTATTTTTTTTTACATTTTTATATCATTTTTGAGTTCTCAGCATTGGTTCCATAGTAAAAGTTATTAATTTTGACGGGCTGAGTCACCCCTTCGCGGGAACGTCGTTGGTTATGTTACATGCTTTATGTGTATCCTTACTTCCTTACTTCCTTATCCTTACTAGTTCTTACTAATATTACAAATGCGAAAGTGAGTTTGTTTGTTTGTTACGCTTTCACGCCGTAACTACTGAACCGATCATCATGAAATTTTGCATACAAGTTCTCTGGAGTGCGGAGAAGGACATAGGCTACCTTTTATCCCGAAAAAGTACTATTCCCGAGGGATCAACTTTGACGCGGGCGGAGCCGCGGGCGAAAGCTAGTTTGTTATAAAATATAGTATCGTTGAGTTAGTATCCCATAACACAAAACTCGAACTTACTTCGGGGCTAGCTCAATATTTGTCCGTATTTGTTTATACTTTAATATTAACTACTTATAAGTGGCATTTTTTTTTCTGTGGTATCTACATGTAACTTTAACTGAGCATAAATTTTTAATATAGTCATGCTACATTTACCTAATTTTCTGTGTTTTGTTCACGTCTGAAAGAGTATGATTTTCTCAGTTAATATATGTATGTGGTATAACTAGGTAAGTAAACTACATAAATTCGTAAGTAAACAACAATTCCAGGGCCCTATAACAGCGGGCACCCTGGGCACAGCAGTCAGAGACCGATCGCTACAACTCATGGGCTTCATGCATGAGATGCTGGGCTTGTTCCTGTCGCTGGTCATCGGCTTCATCTTCGGACTGACGATCTGTGCTGTGGACGAGAGATATGGCGTTGGAGACTGGCCTACCAATGAGATGATGACTCGGTAAATTAACAGACAACTTATGTTTATAAATCCTAGTTGCAGTTACATATTTGAGCCTTTTGGGGTAGAAACAAAGGGTCCGTGGGGTCCATCAGTCCATCGTCTCTTTTACTTTCTGTCAAAGAGACTGATCGAGGTATCCCGCGACCAAAAGGCTGGCAATTACCTGGCTCAAAGGATAAGCATTGCCATCTAACGTGGCAATGCTGCCAGCCTTTTGGGCACGTTGCCGCAGAATGACGGTTTGCAGGGACTATATAATTTGTAAATATTTATATTTTTATGTAGTTTTAATTATAAGTACTATTATAAGTTAATCCGCGGCCGGTTTTTTTTTTTAATGAAAAATACTTACATATTTTTATATCCGCAGATGCGAGCTACGCTCTCTCTGGGTGGGAGTGCTGATTGCAATCCCGAGTGGCGCTGGCGTGGCACTAGCAGTACTTGGAGACTATACCGCATCTTTAGTTGGTGTGGCTATCTCAGCGTCTCTACTACCCCCGGCTGTTAACGCTGTAAGTATCAAAGTAACGTTGACACAGTTACCCACTTACAGTAAACCAACCCGAAAAAAAACCTAATTAATACGCTGGTTTCCATAAGAATACATCGATAGATAATATCGTCATATATGTAGCTTAAATCTTTCATTATGTTAGCCTATGATGTGGAGCGACAACGATACGTGTCAGGTTTATAAAAAGTTTGTATACACTTGTCGCTGTCGCGGTTCGCTGAAAAGTCACACGTTCACCGCATTTCGTAGCCAAACTCGTAGCGCTGTACACTTTACTACTTCTACTTTTCTACTTCTTTGAAAAAAAAGGAAGCTATGAAACTCATTAGACGCGATTAGAATCTTGGAATAGATGCCAAAAGAGAAAAACACAAGCTGAAAAATTCATGTGGTTGCTGTCTAAAATCCTACATGTAATAATAATTGTCTTGCCATTTTAAATACGTATATAAGCATATACTATCACGTCTTGCGGGGTAGACCGAAGATAAGTCTATAAAATATAACAGCTACGTTCAGCAATTTCAGCATACCTCGTCTAGTTTAAATCACTATGGGTTTCTAACCGCAATTCGTCAGATTTTTGCCTATTCCCCCGATCGGCTTTTACCTTTTACGATCTGCGCGGGAAGAGAAGCAGTTGGTACATTCTAGGTTTTTTCTGTTCTCGCAGACCAGCATAGAAGTACCATTTTATATAAACTACTTAATATATTACATTTTGAAATATTCAACAGCAGCAGAGCCATTTACATACTGTTTTTTTTTCAGGGCTTATTGTGGGCTATGGCCCTGGTACATCTAATATACTCCTCAGACGAGACGCGGTGGATAAACGTGGTGACCACTTCCCATTTCAGCGTTGAACCAGCGACAGAACTAGCTGTTTTGGGTTCCGTATCTCTCTGTCTTACGCTGCTGAACATTATCTGTATATACGTCGCTGGATATGCTGTTTATAAGGTAACTAGAGACCCCAACCCCGGCTTCGCACGGGTGCAATCCTTACTAATATTATAAATGCGAAAGTGAGTTTGTTTGTTTGTCACGCTTTCACGCCGTAACTACTGAACCAATCATCATGAAATTTTGCATACAAGTTCTCTGGAATACGGAGAAGGACATATGCTATATATCACCGCGGGCGAATGCTAGTGTACGTATAAACCTTCCTCTTTAATCACTCTATCTACTCGTATAAAAAAACCGCATCAAATACGTTGCGTAGTTTTTAAGATCTAAGCATACATAGGGACAGTCAGAGGCAATCGACTTTGTTCTATACTACTCGTATGTAGTGATAGTAATTTCCTATATGTGCAGTACTGCGATTATCGTGAGAGCACACGGGGCTCAGAATCTTCATCATTACGGGGATGTATCTCTGATATTTAAGAGATAGGCCCTCTATTTTAATAAGTGTTTTATTTTTGCATTCACAATTTATTTCTTAATTTATTAAGAGCTAGGCTCTCGTCGGTGTCCAAACAAACCTGTCTTTGTTATGGGTGTGTAGATGGTTATTTGTTACTGTTACGCAGACACTACTGAATTGATTTGGGCGAAACTTTACAATGTTTGATTATAAATCAAAAAGCACATGTGTTAAAAATAACGCGGATGAAATCGAGGTAAGAAACTAGCTATCCTAAGAAAGTGCTCAAAACATTCAATGGATTAAACGGTGCGATATACAAAATTGGAATATACCTACTCGTAAAGACAAAATTTGTCTCACACTTGTAGCTAACTCGTAGCACAGGTCTACGAATATAGCGCACCCATTATCGTAGCAGTATCACAGATTACTAAATAGTTTGACACTATTGGAGATAACGTAATAAAGCGGGATGCCATAGTATCCCTTTTATGATCCCTTTTTGGGTAGGTAGATTTAGTCATTTTCGTCATTTATTGCAAATAAAAATAAGAGAATAATCACATAAAAATAAAAATAGATCGAAAAAAGTTAGCGAAAGAAACATACGATCTTTATGGGACGCATAACGCTTATTTCGTCGATAAAAGATTAATATTTGAAGCTATGCACCGATTATTTCACTAACCAAGGCTGATATTATGTAATCGACATTGTTTATTGAAACTTTCTTTTCTTTTGCAGGTAAAAGAGGTGTGTCCACTAGAAAGGCGAGATATTTCCTGGTGGCGTGCAAACAGAAACCGTCTACAGGCTTCGATCAACAGGAAAAATGTTGAAAAAAGCTGGGATGTTTACAGGTAAAACTAATGTGTCGATTGACGTTTAGATATTTTTACACCTACTAGTTTTAGCCCGCGACTCCACTCGCGTGAATTTCGATCCCTCGGGAAAAGTCCTTTTTCCGGGATAAAAGGTATCCAATGTTTTTCCCCGGGCTTCAAGCTACCTACCAAATTTCATTGAAATCGGTTCAATAATGCAAGCGTGAGGAGGTAACAGATAGACAGTTATTTTTACATTTATAAATTAGTATAGTATGGATAACTATCTATATTAGTATAGTATAAAAAGTATTTTTTTTTTATGTATATCCGACGGCAAACGAGCAGACGAGCCACCTGATGGAAAGTGGTCACCGTCGCCCATGGACATCTGCAACACCAGAGGAGCTGCTGATGCGTTGCCGACTCTTAAGATACCTGTAAACACGCCTTTTGTAGGACCTCAAGTCATAGCACACAGGGAAAACCTCGGGAGGGAGTCCATTCCACAATCTTGCTGTACGAGGAAAAAAACCACGTGACGCTCTGACATTTTTGGAGACCCAAGTGTCAAGGATGTGGGGATGGACTTTACTCCTGTGGCGAGCGGTGCGGTGGTAGAAAGGTGACGGTGGCACCAATTCAAAAAGTTCTTCAGAACACTCCCCATAGTATAGACGGTAAAATACACACAGAGAGCCAACGTTTCTCCGTAGACTGAGGGTGTCTAAATCATCTGTGAGTGTGGGATCGTCGATAATACGAATTGCCCGGCGTTGGATGGAATCAAGAGGAAGGAGTTGGTATTGAGATGCACCAGACCAGATATGAGAGCAGTACTCCATGTGGGGCCGGACTTGAGCTTTATATAACAAAAGTCTATGACCCGGAGTAAAGTACTGCCTCGCTCTATTGAGCACCCCAAATTTTTTAGAAGCCATTTTGGCTTTACCTTCCAGATGACTCCGGAATTGGACCTCCTTCGTAATATCGACGCCAAGGATCCCAATACTCTTAGAAATGGTAAGAGAGGTGTCCCGGAACTTCGGTGCTATGTTAAATGGGGTCTTCTTAGCGGAAAACACGCAGACTTGTGTCTTAGTAGGGTTGAATTGAACTAGGTTTAGTTTACCCCATTCAGAGACCTGCTCCAGAGAGGTCTCAATGTCAGACACAAGTATCTTTCTGTTCTCCTCCACCTGTGTTTGAGGGATATTTGCACGACCTGCATAATATGCATCACCCGTACTGTCGTCTGCATAGCAATGGATGCTACTAGTGTTAAGCATGTCGTTAATGTGCAAAAGAAACAGCGTAGGTGATAAAACAGATCCTTGGGGGACGCCAGCATTGATGGGCATGATATCGGAGCATAATCCGTCTACAACGACCTGAATGCTACGCCCAGATAAGAAACTAGCGACCCACAAGTATTTCCTATTTTGCTACTCTGTCTGGACACTAATTGTTGCCGAATGCATCGGAAGCAGAAAAAATGTGCTCGCCAACCCACCAAGCGTGTATGGGAGGATACTCCCATGAAATGAAGAATCCTTGGCCTGAGTGTGAACTTCTTACGACTGCAATGATGATGATGATGATGTTGTGTATTATCTATATGAATGTTATGAAGAGAATAGATTTCCTTTCTTAAAATAATGAACCGATATGATAAAACCATAAATACTTTACTAGCTACATTAACAGCATTACAGGTAATATAATCTATAATTTACGTAGACAAAGTCGCCGGAAAGAGCTAGACATATAAACGAAAATCAAAGTTATCTAGTAATGCTTCGTCTCTACTCACATTTTCATTATTATTTCTAGCAAATGGTCCAATGAGCCCGATGAAATCAAACAAGAGATGGTGAAGAAGGAGGCTCCTATGGTGCACAGCGACACCGTCACGTACCGCCGACACCAGATTGGTGGGAAGAGACCGAGAGCTCAGCACATTGAAGACTACTGCTACGAGAAGGAACAGTGAGTGCATAGAAAATTATAACATAAAAAAATAAAAAATAGGCTGGGTTTATTAGGTCAAAATAATAATAATAAAATTAGTCCGTCAGTTGAATGGTCACATATCTTTTTTTATCCTTGATATCTTTTTTTCCTTTGCCAATTAAAAGGAGCTCGTGATGTCACAGTTTGCTAAAAGTGTAAACTAAAACTGTGACGTCACACATAATTTAAACAGGCTATATATTTTTCATTTTTGTTTGATTGACAAAAGAAAAAATACGTGTCTAATATTTTTGACGTGATAACGTCTTATAAATCGATGAACGCAAAAAAAAAACATAAAATATATCTTTAGGTAACAATAAAGAAGAAAATAAATAAAACCGGCCAAGTGTGAGTCGCGCACGAATGGTTCCATACCACCACAGAATATTTAACTGCGAAAATCGCTCAAGACCGTTTTTGTATAATTTTATTATTTGTTGTTATAGCGACAACAGATATACTACTTTTACTATCTCATAATTAATTGCAACAAATGTTTTCACAAAGCACTACGCAGTGCTACGAGGCGTAGCACAGATATACTATACACCCTTTGTAAAGATTTCAAGTATCTACCTATTACGGTTCACTAGATACAGCCCTGTGTCAGACTGACAAACGGAAGGGTATATGAGGCATAACAATACTTATGGCACCCATTGGGCACGGAACTTTAAAAAGATGCTAAATCCAACATCTTTTGAATATGGATGCATAGAATTAGTTATAGACCCTAAGTATATTGTAACAAAAAATAATCGCTTGCGTTTTTTTTAAGACATGACTATTTCATTTACTGCAATAGTAGACATTTTTGCAACTAAACAGTCATATTTCATACACACAGTCTTCCATATTATATCAATAGACCCTAGTATATAAATAAATAAATAAATATATACGGACAAATCACACAGATTGAGCTAGCCCAAAGTAAGTTCGAGACTTGTGTTATGGGATACTAACTCAACATCGTTGAGTTAGTATCCCATAACACAAGTCTCGAACTATATTTTATAACAAATACATATATAGATACACATCCAAGACCCAGGCCAATCTGAAAAAGATCATTTTCCATCTAACTTGGCCGGGGATCGAACCCGGTCTCTCCGTGCCGCAGGCTGGCGTGTTGACCGCTGCGCCACGGAGCTAGTCGCAATATGTACAATCACGAACCAATATACCTATTTACAACTAGCTTACGCCCGCCGCGGTTCAGCTCGCGTCAATGTCGATCCCTCGGGAACTGTACCTTATTTCCGAGATAAAAGAACCCTATGTCGTTCTCCGTACTCCAGAGATCGTGTATGCAAAATGTCATGACGATCGGTTCAGTAGTTACGGCGTGAAAGCTAACAAAGGTGTGTATCTATACATATTAATGCTCGGGACTGTACCTATCAATCAATCTTTATTTGCGGTAAATAGGGTTTTACAACGATGGTACGGTTACCTAATTAGCTAATACTATAACTAACCTACTATAACTAATGAGGCTATACCTACTATAAGTAATGATGCTTTTATACTAGAAATAAATAAACTTTTGGCGCCGGGGTTAGAACAGGCGGTGGCTCAGTTGAAAGAGCGTAAGTCGTACATAGACTTAAGATCGCAGGTTCAAATCCTGCCCGCTTAAAATTTTTTCACCATATATTATTTCTTAATTTATTAAGAGTATATCAAAATAGCATTGTGAATGCAAAAATATACATATTAGTTTATTTCTTAATTTAATAAAAGTATTGTGAATGCAAAAATATAACACTTAAAAATATAACTAATGACTTTTACTCATAGGAAAGGTAGAGCAGTAAGTAGATTAGGAAAGCAATTACATTATGAAATACTAGCTTTCGCCCGCGACTCCGCCTGCGTTAATGTCGATCCCTCGGGAATAGTACTTTTTTCCGGGATAAAAGGTAGCCTATGTCCTTCTCTGTACTCCAGAGAACTTGTATGCAAAATTTCATGATGATCGGTTTAGTAGTTACGGCGTGAAAGCGTAACAAACAAACAAACAAACTCACTTTCGCATTTATAATATTAGTAAGGATGACTGTGCAGTTACTTTTACAGTAAACATCAGAACCCAAACACGTTAGTCATGTGTAAGTAAATATTTATATTTGTTCTACAGGACTGGGGACCACTTCGCGCCTTTAAATGGCGAATTGCAAACAGCCAACGCTGAAAACCAAAATACAATTAAACAGAAAAGTGAGAAAAACATCAGCTGGAAAGATAATAACAACGAAAACAATTTCTACAATATGGGTTTTGAAGATGACGTAAATGGAAGGGGAGAGGAAAATCTTCGTCCAATTATCGAACCATCTTTAAATTACACTGTTGACGCGAAAAATTATGGCGTCGTCTTGGAAAATAAATCTTTCAATGTATAATTTTTTTATATATAAGTTCGTATCATATGTAATGTTAAAGACTATTTTGCACTCAACTTTTTTGAATAAAGTTTCTTTTTTATTTTGTTTTGTTTTTTTACATGTACCTAACTATAATACAAGCTATAAATATATGGTAATATGGTACTTACACATGTTTAACTGTTTACTAAGTACCAACTTTTTTTTCATTCTTTCCAAACAAACACTATTTCTAATGTGTCTTATCGCATAATACAGCATGATTTTGAACCCCCTAGCTATATTAAAATCTGGGAATCAGAATCCCTAATAGAATACAAAATTGTAAGAAAAAAGATAAAAAACGAAATCCCATAACACAAGTCTCGAACTTACTTTGGGGCTAGCTCAATCTGTGTGATTTGTCCGTATATATTATATATTATTATTATTAAATAGCCTCCAAACCCTCTCAAACAAAGAAAAATTTTTTAAAATCGGTTCATGTATGATGGAGTTCTGAGTTAATAAAGCGTCATAGTTGGGCGAAATCCGACGCACAGCAGAGGATTCAAGAAAACGCAGATGAGGAGAGGATATGTAGGTACTGCCTGATAAAGACACGAGGAAGTAAATTAGCAATACTGACATACTAACAATGCAGGCTGTTAAGTGTTATGAACTTCCGCAGTTAATTAACAACAACCATCTAGATGATGCCATACAGGCGTAACTACCTCTCTTAACCGAGTGTCGTAACACCTTTATGACCTGACGAGTAATAGTAATAACTCTCACGGCTAAACTAACTAATATCATAACGTTAACTCCGGTGATAATGTTGTCGGCTCAGTTGGAATACTGATTTCGTGACTAACACAGGGAGTGGCTTACCAAGACGTCTTTTTTTTAATGATAAATCACTAAAAGCTGCAGTGTGAGTCAGAGGCACTCTACAAGGATTCCAGGCGGCTCCAATAGAAACACGGACGGACAGACAGCCAGCGAAGTCTTTACAAGAAGGTCCATACCCTGTAAATAAAGAACCTTCCTATAAATCGTACGTAACATCGAGACGTGTTAAATGTGACGATTTGCCTCAATCTACTTATTTAAAAATTCTACAACATGCCTTCGGGTGTAATTTTTATAATATGTATTCCGTCCAGTAACTACGAACACATTTTGAGATTCGGCAAACCTAAGGACATAATTTCTCTAGATGATTCAACAGCAATAAAGCCGTACCGGCTAGAGGTGGAACTCCTGAGCAAGAAGTCCAAAAGTTCCAGCATTCCTGTGCATCTGTCGCAATACTACAACGATGGATTCAATCCGACGTTGGAGAATATTAATGAGGACGATGAGTTCTTTACCATGGAAAGCGTAAGTAAATTAACTACGATAATGTCTTAACCACGGAACAACAAACACATTAGAAGGGTTATCACGCGTGATTTCTATGAAAATTAGCGTCTTGCCTCATTTCAAGCCATAGAAGAATGAAGTGAACGCATTTTTTTTAAATCTATATACTACTAACACAACACAATTGAGTAGAAACTCCTCCTTTGGTCAACGTTTCACTAGGACTTCTTTTACACGTGAGAATAGCACACGGCATTTTTTCTATTATTTTTTTACGTAAATCTCACTTTGTTACTTTGACGATCGCGGGACAAACTACTTAGGTGACTCAAATAAGCTGATCGAGCGCATTGTCGGCGCGCGTGCCACGCCCCCTCGCCATTTCTAATTTCTTTGATGTTCTATAGTCTTAACGCAGCTTGAAGTGTCAGGACACTAGTGTTGGCCACTTATTCGCTAGGAATTAAAGCAAATAGTAGAAGTTTATCCATTTATTCGTGATAAAATAGTGTGGCTAATTTATTTTAGTAAACATAATCTGACTCTACATAGATTCATACTATTTTCCAGAGGAGTCAAGCCATATCATTTTGAAATCTAAACATATAATAAATCAGTAAAAATATTTTATCTGTACATTTAGAATTTTTGACTGAAATGGATAGAGGGACACTTAAAAAGAATAATAGAAAGCAAAAAATTTTTTTTTTAATTTCTTGTCTTTCTGTCTGTCTGTCTGTATGTATGTATGATCACGATTATCTCCGAAAATACTGAAACGATTTACTTCAAACTTTCACCAATTGCTTTGTTTTAACTCAGCAAAACATTTAAAGTTTCATCAAAATCGGTTCATTAAAAAAAAGGTTATCATCATTTGAATGAACTCAAGGCATAAGTTTATATTATATTATATTATATCAACGCAACCGAAACTGCTGCGCCTAGAAACTTGAAGTTTGGTACAGGGGTTCTTGTGAGCGCTAAGAAAGGATTTTAAGAAATTTAACTTTTAAAGGGGTAAAATTTATATGGAATTTTCTTATTTCTGGACTTAGAAGTATGAAAGTAGGTATATAAGTTCTCGATTAAAATTAAAATAAGATGTGTGGATGAAATTTGCAAAATTCCCCCCTTAAGGGGTAAAATGGGGGTGGGTGGGTGGTATATACTTTGTACGGAAATTTTCTCATCTCTGAACTATGAAGTATGAAAATAAATAGGTATGTAAGTTCTCAATTACAATTGAAAAAGATGTTTGTGGGTGAAATGAATAAAATTAAATAAAGTTTTTATGGAAATTTTCTCATTTCTGGACTTAGAAGTATAAATAATATCCATACTACTAATATAATAAATGCTAAAGTAACTCTGTCTGGCGTCTTTTTACTCTTCAACCATTGAACTGATTTGGATGAAATTTGGTATGGAAGTAGTTTGAGGCCCGGGGAAGGACATAGTGTATGTTTGACTCTGGGAAATTCTACTGTTCCCGAAGGATCGACATTAACGCGGGCAAAGCAGCGGGCAACAGCTAGTTATTTATAAAACTAAAAAATATATATTTTTATTTTGGTTGCTGACTCAGCCATCACTCACGTGATTATTTTATAATAATGGGAGGGTAGACAGTAATGTAGAAATATCTTAGATCTTGGGTACATACATATTGTAAAACAAAGAAACTCATAACCAAAGGCAAGTAAGACTTTCAACTAGAATTAACTGAATCTGTGGTGATGATGAAGATGATCACCTGATTGATAAGAAATATCCGTGTTCCGGAGCTTCACATCCGCTGTCTTTGACAGTGGTAGTTAAACCATGTCAGAGGTAGAGGTGGTTTTAAAAACTCTGACACCAGGGTTCAAGAGAATATTCTTTGATCCAAGAACCAATACGAAATAATAATAAAACTAGTACAAATCTAGTCTTAGCCATACATTAAGTAAACATCGTTCCCATCAACCCATCTTAATATTCAGATTCTACAAGAGCTGCTAAAGAAGTTACAAGTGGAACATGTGGTGTGGATGAGCGACAAGCCTGGCAACTACTACGAGGTGATCTTCCCGTTACCTACAGGAGATAGATGCGAGACTATGCTGCACTGCCTCACTCAGCTTGGGATCGGAGTCCGATGCAAGTCCATCGTAAGGTAAAAAAATTTTTTTTATTCTTTTAGTGTCTCGGTATAGAGATTGAGTTGGGTTACTTAATAAGGTTATTTGTTAATTACACTATTTGATTGCTGCATGGACGGCTGTATATTTTGATTGCGTTGGCTTAGAAATTTGACTTTTTCACAGCTCCAAGGGACAGTAGAGTTGAGTATTTGATATGAGTTTCAGCTTGATACCTATACGCGTTCCTGAGAAAAAGCGTCTTGACAGACGATTTTCAGACAGCGGGCAGCAATAAATGCTCATTTTCCAACAAGGATGAAACTTATTTTTAATATTCGGAATGATAAATGTAGGTATTGAAGTTATGGGGGAATATATAAGAAAATTTAAAAAAAAATTTGTTAATCTTTTTGTCATTTGAATTCTGAGAATCGTTGAACGCCTCTCGTATCTATGTGATTAATATATTTTCCTAGATACCACAAATTTATTTTGGCCTGTAAAAATCTAATGATTTTCAGTGTACTCCCCTGCAATGTGGTACACTCCGCAATGGACAACGAACAGGACGACGAAGACACGATATTGTAAGTACACCTTAAAAACTATCCTCCCGATATCCATCGCAATTGATAAGTGATTATTCTGCTCACAGGCGCAAAACTGAAGACGCCAAGAGATGGCAAAACTTCGTGGCGTCCATCAGATCGAAGCTGACCGTCAAACAGGTCGTGGACGGGGTGCGGGGAGGCGGGGAGCTGTCCTTCGATTACTTGACTTTGATTGTAACAGCTGAGTAAGTTCTCATACTTAGTTGCGACTTACGAGTTCGTATATTGTTCGAGAAATCGAGATTGATATCCAACTTGGTGGATTTTATTACCTTGGTACTTTGATGTTTGATGTTTTAACTCCCTCCATGGTCTAGTGGTTAAGGCGTTTGCCTGTAGACCCGGGGGTCGTGGGTTCGATTCCCACGGGAAGTATACTTTGTTTAGTTGTTTTCAGTTTGGTTAGGACACTGCAGGCTTTAATCACCTGATTGTCTGATAATAAAGATGATTCCGTGCTTCGGAAGGCACGTTAAGCCGTTAGTCCCGGCTGCCATCTGGTAGTCGTTAAAGGAACCACGTCAGAGGCCGAGAGGCGGTTCCGAAGAACTCTGACACCAGCGTGTGCATGGTCGATAGGCCGTGTCACCTACACGAAATGATGTCTTTGATGTTATCTTGAACTGAATAAGATTTCTTCGTTTTTAGGTTCTAAGAGGTAGATAGGATTTATTTCAAACTCCCGCTATATATAATACGATATCTGTAGCTCAGTGGTACCGCAATTTACTTTGAATCGCAGGGTCCCGGGTTCGAACCCCGGTCAGGACTTGGTGAAAAGGAGTATTTTTCAGATTGGCATGGGTCTTGGCTATGTATCTATTATAAAATATAGTACCTATCCCACGACACAAGTTACAAATTTTAGTGGGGCTAGCTCAATGTGATGATTTGTCCTTATATTTTATTTAAACGAAATATACTTATATAATACTTACTTTATAATATACTTAGATACTATAAGGTATAAATTTATTATATTTACAAAAAAGATAGAAAAAACATAATCGCTAAAACTAAACCTACCAGAAAAACCCTAAATTGGTGACATAACGATCATAAGATACTTATACTTACTTACTGGGACAATTAAAAAAAATATTTTCCTACCTATTTTTGAAGTATAGCCTTTTCTAATAGGTAACCACAGGGTTTTTCCTCTGTGGTACTAATTTAGTACCACATTTCATATCATGGTGCAATTAGTAACTTAGTACCACGTAGTAAAGGAAAGAAGCGTAAAGGAAAAATACTGAGTATGCTTCATTATGATTGTTTACTTAATTCGTATGCATATTCCCTTATTTTTGCAGTTCCCTAGCCGCTCTAGGCCTAGTAGAAAACAACGCCTCAAACATAGTAGCAGCGATGTTGGTGTCCCCCCTGATGGGTCCCGTCATGTCCATCACCTTCGGGACCATCATATCGGACCGAAGCCTCATCAGAAGTGGGTTCGAGAGCTTGATATTGGGCATGTTTGTGTCCTTACTTTTTGGGTTCATATTCGGACTCATTTTGGGCTCGACGGACATGCCATGGGGATTGGGAGATTTTCCCACGGAGGAAATGAAAGGTCGGTAAGTACTGCCATATTTTGTAATCTAGCGTTCGCCCGCAGCTCCGCTCGCGTCAATGTCGATTCCTCGGGGACAGTTTTTGCCGTGGCGCTGCGGTCAACACGCCTGCACATGAGAGTGCCCGGGTTCGATCCCCGGCCAGGTCAAGATGAACACAAGTCTCAAACTTACTTTGGGGCTAGCTCAATTTGTATGATTTGTCCGTATATATTTATTTAGTCCTTTTCCCGGGACAAAATATACCCTATGTCCTTATCCGTACCCAGGATAACGTGTAAGTATACAAAATTTCATGATAATCGGTTCAGTAGTAAACTCACTTTCGCATCTCCTATCCTAACTATAAATTATAAGTGCGAGTGAGTTTGTTTGTTACACTTTCACGCCTTTACTACTGAACCGATAATCATGAAATTTTCTATACACGTTATCTGGGGTTCGTATAAGGACATAGGGTACATTTTACTATAAACTGCAGAAGAGCTCAATTCTGTACATTGAATATAAACTAAGAAAAATACTACTAGGGATCTTCATATAAGTAACAGAAGCCAAATATATTATTTTTGAAATGGTTGTCTGTCTGTTGTTCGCTTTTCACGCAAAAACTACTGGACGGATTTTGTTAATTTTTTTTATTATGCAACGTGATTTTGAACCCCCTAGCTATATTGAAATCTGGGAATCAGAATCCCTAGTGGAACACAGAATTGCAACAAAAAAAGGTAAAAAACGAAAAAGAAAAATTAGGTTTCCCATACAAAGTCAGCCGATCAGCTTGGCGAATTTCCATGAAAGGTTAAATTCATTTTTTAGTTTTTGTCCTTTTTTTCTTGCAATTCTGTGTTCCAAATATAATAATTTAAATCGTGCCACTGAAGTGCGGCTACACTAGGGGGTTCAAAATCACGCGTATAGCTATTAGTCCTCGGCAACATATAGGCTATAAATTATTTTGAAGTTCTGAATACTTAATGTGGAACCATAGGATCCCGTCTAATCCTTGATAGATATACTATATATATATATATATTGTCCTCCTTTCGGCCGTTGTTGATCAGGCCGAAATCCGATATAATTGTTGATCAACCTTTACCCGCCTCTAACTCTGAAAGTTTTGGGTCTATGGTGCTCTTTCTGCTATATATGAATTTTCCTAGTTACGACACTTTGCTTAATTGTGCCGTAAAGTCTTATACTCGTCATAAATTATTACGATAATTATTGATCTATTAACCGCCTTTTTTCATGCACTGAGGATACTTTTGTTGATCGAATATATACCGCGTTTGATCAATATTTGCTGCGAATTATTGCTTTCGAGCAACGCGGCGGCAGAGCGGCAACGTCGCAAAAAACGAAATGGAAGTATGTTAAAGTGAGATAGAAAGTGTGCCCGTGCAGTCGGTGTATTTCGTTCGTTGGATGACGTGTTTTTAAGGTTTTATGATTACGTATTTTTGTTTAGGAGATGGACGACATAAGTATGTAAGAACTTATTTTACTTTTATATTCCATACTACTAGTATCCATATCTAGACTAATATTATAAATGCGAAAGTAACTCTGTCATTTGTCTACCTGTCTGTCTTCATAGACACTTCATCTGTCTTCATTTAGAAAATTTCCATACAAACTACCCCCTGAACGGGTAAAACAGGGGGGAAAGTTTGTATGGAAATTTTCTCATTTCTATTTATTTATTTAATAACGCTACACCAGTACTTTCTACACTTGGAAGTATACAAATAAGTATATAAGTTCTCGATTACAATTAAAAAAGATTATGTAGGGGAAACTGGGCCAAATTCAACCCTAAAGCCACGAAGGGTAAAATGGTTTGAAGGCGAGGGCAAAGGCCGAGCCGTTGAGGATTCAGCACGACCCCCCCTTCTACCCCAAGTGTGCTGCAGTGCCGCCGCAGGCCGAACTGCTGAACACTAGGGCCGTTGAGGATTCAGCACGACCCGTTCCTCCTTCCTCCTAACTCCCCACCCCATACGACCAAGTGAGCTGCAGTGACGCCGCAGGCCGAACTGCCGGACACTTGGGACTGAAGGCCGAGCTCCAAGGTGAGGGTGAACCCCGAGCCGTTGAGGATTCAGTATGACTCCCCCCTCCCGGTGAGGTGTGTGAGGCGAAGACTATATGAATAATACGTTTATTATTGCACATTGCACAGGTGAACAAAGTTGCAGCAATGTCGGTTCTGTGAAAGCTGACTACAAACCGGCCAAGTGCGAGTCGGACTCGTGCACTAAGGGTTCCGTACCATTATCTATAAAAACGGTAAAAAAATGTCTGTTGTTTGGGAGCCCCCCTTAAATATTAAGTTTATATTAATTTAATTATTTATTTTTGAAGTGAATATATAACTTAATATTTCGTAAATATTTCAAACCTCAACATATTGCCGTTATCAATATCAAGCAAAACCGAGCAAAAAATCACGTTTGTTGTATGGGAGCCACCTTAAATATTTATTTTATTCTGATTTTAGAATTTTTTTTAGGGTTCCGTACCTCAAAAGGTTAAAAGGAACCCTTATAGGATCACTAGGTTTTCCATCTGTCTGTCGCTCTGTCAAGCCCCTTTTCCTTACGAACGCGTTGAGGTATCAAGCTAAAATTCATACCAAATACTCAAGTCTATTGTCCCTTGAAGCTGTAAAAAAATCTAACTTCTAAGCCAACGCAATCAAAAGATACAGCCGCTTATGCCGCAAATTTTCGTGTTTTTCGAACTCGCAAGGGAATCAAAACCTACAGGGTACTTCCCGTGAACTCAGAATCTTGGCATTTGGTATGAAGCAACATCATAAAGCACAGATAAAGAAAAAATTGCGAAAAGTATACATTTTTTGTAGCATCATGTAATCATTATATTATTAAATATTAATGCCGCAAATTTTCAACATTCGTAAGGGAATCAAAATCTATAGGGTACTTCCCGTGAACTCAGAATCTTAAAATTTGGTGCAAAGCAACGTCGTAAAGCACAAGTAATCATAATCATAATCATAATCATTTATTTGCCAAAAATACAGTAAATGCAGGTCTTAAAATTAAAGTATAGGTACAATGTATTAACCTGAAATCAGGCATGCAAATAATAAGATAGTTACAAGAAGGGTTAGTGAAACATTTTAATTCATAATTTAAGTTAAAACGATGTAACACACAATACGTCAAAATAATAATGGTCAAACGATGATTTACTAATATATATATTTTAGTTTAGTGAGTCTTACAGAAATGTATATATTCATTTACAGAATAAAAACAGTGTTCAAATAACCATCCTGTCAATTTAGTTTTAAAAGCTGTACCTTTTAATAATTTGATGTCATTAGGCAGCACATTGTAAAGCGTTATACACATATTATACACGTTTCTTTTGTAAATATCTTTGTGGCACATGGGCTGGTACAGTTTATTCATTATAATATTTCTAGTTTTTCTTGAATTTACCTCACTCCGTTTTTGCCAATACTCTGTGTAAGTATTTACAAACACACAGATATCTCTTATGTAAACACAAGGCAGTGGCAGAATATTTAATTTCTTAAAAAGCGGTTTGCAGCTGTCATCTATCCAGGCGTTACATATTGCCCGAATACACTTTTTCTGTACTTTGAATGCCCTGTCTATATCAACTGAATTTCCCCAAATTATAAGTCCGTAACTAAGAACAGATCCGACGTAACCATGGTATGCCATTACCGAGGCTTCTGTAGATACAGTCTGTCTTAGTCGTTTCAGTGCAAAGACAAAACAATTTAATTTATTACAGACTTGTTCGATGTGTGCCTTCCAATTCAAATGGCTATCTACTGTTATACCTAAGAATTTGATTTCGTCAACTTTTTCAATGGTTTGGTTATAATAAGTTATTTTTAGGGGGTCTTGGTTAGAATTATAGGACGAGAATTGCATGAATTTGGTTTTATCTGCATTTAACCGTAAGCTGTTAACATCCATCCATTCGATTACGTTATAAAGCGCTTTATTTATATTACTTTTGTATGTTTCATTATCCTCACATTTAACAATTATTATTATATCATCCGCAAATAACACACATTTTTGTGAGGTAGAATTAGGGAGGTCATTAATAAAAAGTAAAAATAATAAGGGTCCCAGAATACTTCCTTGGGGAACACCTTTGTTACAGATTTTATATTCAGATCTGTATGACTGTTTAGTGGGAATATTACCAGATTGATCAAATCTTACTATTTCTGTGTATTGTGGTCTGTCTTTCAAATAGTTTTCGATCCAATCAAATGCTTTACCCCTTATACCATTATAATCAAGTTTATATAATAACTTGACATGATCAACAAGGTCAAAAGCCTTGCTCATGTCAAGATACGTGGACATAACAGGAACAGAAGTTTTATTATTAATACTTCCTGTAATATATTTTATGAATTCAAAACATGCCAGTGTAGTTGAACTTCCTTTACGAAAACCATATTGACTAGAGTGCAACACGTTATATTTATCTAGAAATTCTATAAGTCTCTTATAAAGTGGTTTTTCGAAAACTTTTGATAAAATGGAAGGTAAAGTAATGGGTCTAAAGTTATTAATGTCTTCTTTATTACCCTTTTTAAACAGGGGTTTAACAATACACATTTTAAGTTGATCAGGAAATGTGCCCTGACTAAATGAAAGATTTATTAAGAAAGCAAGCACTCGACTTATATATGGAGCACTCAATTTAAGAATTTCAGTGACAATGCCATCATAGCCGCTACACTTACTATTTTTTAAAGTTAAAATTATTTTCTGAATTTCAGCGTCATCAACCGGTTTTAAGAATATTGTTTTTGGATTCTTATTAGTCAAATAAGTTTTGTATGTCACATTATGTTTATTATTAAATTGCTCATTGTTCCTTAGATCTAAATAATAATTGTTAAATGTATTACATATGTCATGCGGATCGGAGATTAAGTTATTATCAAATTTTAAGTTATTAATGTCATTGGTAGATACATTATTAGAAATATTTGATGAGATAGCATTCCAAACAGCTTTGCATTTGTTTTTACTATTTTGAATATATTTTTGGTTATTTAATTTTCGAGCAGTAGCCACACATTTTTTTAGCATATTATTGTATGTTTTGATTCTGTTTTTATGTGTTTGATTATTTTCATGCCTTCCACTTCTGTATTTGTGGTGTAGTAATCGTTTAGTCTTACACGATATTTTAATTCCTTTTGTAATCCATTTGTGGTTAATTACACGATCCGTGATTTTGACTTTAATTGTGGGAAAACAAAAATTATAAAACAAACACAAAATGTCATAAAACTCATTAAAAGCTTGCTTGAAGTCAGATGCAGCTAAAATATCAGAAAAGGATAAGGCTGACATACATTGTAAAAATTTTTGTACATTATTAATGCTATAGTCACGTTTGTATTCAAACCACGAGGTAAATTTTGTTTGTTTTTTAATTTTAAAAGTTAGGGTTTGAGCCGTTTCATGGTCTGAGATATCAAGATAATGAACACCCGGTATTGCTAACTTTATGTTGCTCGCTATTTGGTCAATACAATAATTCTTTCTAGTTGGAACCATTATATGAGTTGATAAACCATAATTGTGTAAAATACTTAATAAATCTCTAGAGGACCAGTCACTTTTTAATAAGTCAATATTCCAATCACCACACAATACAATTTTCTTATTCTTAAATTTTGAAGTTAGTCGATGCAGTAATTTATCCAGACTGTTTAAAAATAAGTTTATAATTTCTTTTCTACGATCAGGTATTCTATATATATTAATGACAATGAGACCCATTCCAAATATCTCCATGCCACAGCATTCAAAGTAAAGTTTAATTATAAATTCTGAAATGAATTTCAAAGGTCTTGCATCGAAATGCTTCCTGGTCAAGATGCATGTTCCCCCGCGGCTTTTATCAGAGCGGCAATAAGAGGATATCAAATTAAAATCATCAATTTTTATATTTGCTTCTGAACCTTGTTTTACATAAGTTTCACTTAAACAAATGATGTCAACCTGCTTGCCACTGTTTTGTAATTCACATAAGGCAATATCTAATAAATCTAGTTTATTATTAATACTTTACATATTTTGATTAAATATTGTTAAAAAGTCTTTACGATTAGGGACGAAAACAAAGATTACGTGCATTATCTGTATTTAAACCTTCTGGAATGTCCTTCTGAGAAATATGACTTGAACACTGCTTTTTAGAAAAGTAATAAGGTATGGTTCCCTTTTTTGCTGTAACACTACAGTTTGGCTGGCTTTGCAAAGCAGTTTTTACTTGTGAGGTAACTATTTTGTTTTTTAAATTCGGAAATGTCAAAAATTGCCTTTTGTATTCTGTAAAGTCCACTTTTAAGTTTATTTGATTACATAGATATTTTAAATAGTCATATTTACTTAAATAATTAGAATTAATTTTTATGTCAATATATAAACAATTATTCATATGAGAAGTCCAGAATTTCAATTTGTTATTTATCATATGTTCATTTAAATAAGGATTGCATTGGACTGGTACAATATACACGGTGGCATTTCTCATTGCATGCACAGACACACATAAATTATAGTGCAAAATATGAAGATTTTGGTCATTACTACCTATACCTAAAATTACTACATCATCCTTTTCCAAATGATTCTGCAACTCCACGCAGTATTTCATGATTTCCGAGCTAGGAGCATCGGTCATGATATGTGCAGAGGCTGTATATTTATTATTCCAAGAGTCCTGTCTACTATGTGTGAGTGTCGATGACAGGCCTAATAGGTGATAATCACCAATAATCAATAATTTACTTTTCCTCGATTGTTTGTTGTCATCGATAATGGGTGGAGTCGATAAATCAGCAGAGGCTTTTCGCATCTGGCTGTCAGTGACATTAGATATATCCTGTGTTGTAGGTATATCGATAACTGACTGTGAGCGTAAGTTTTTATTTGCGTCTTTCATAAAGTTATCTGTAGATGGCGTGACGTGTGTATAACTTTTCGCTGGCGTTGTAGTACTCGAGTGAGAAAACGGGATAGATTGGCGTTTATTAGTGGGTTTCTTCACGCTACCCGATTTTTTTTCCGGGAATGATGACTGGCATAATATTTTGAGAGTTGCATTTTCTTTTGTCAATTTTTGTATTTGTCTTTTTAAGTCATTGGTTTCTTATATGTTATTTTCAAGTTCCATTTGTGTATTGGAAAGCTCGGATGTGAGCTGTTCTAATTTATTATTTAACTCTTGTAGCGTTAGTAACTCATTTTCTGAAAAATCGACGCTTTTGGATAATTTGTTGGGTGTACTAAAAGATTCGTCGGATTGAACATTCTCCGAAGTTAGATGGGAGTCACAGAAAATAACCTGTTCATTATTAGACAAATGTGTTGTTGGTATTGATATTGTAGCTGACTGAGTGTTTTGTTGATAGTTTTCTAATGAACTCGACGTCGCAGGAATGTGTACAGGACTTTTGTTTACTTTCTTTTGTTTTCGTGTAAGAACCGTGGACATACCTTTATTTTTTATACATATTTTACACTTCCATTTTAACCTGGACTCACGGTCCATCAATAGGTATAATTTTTCGGAAATACCTACACAGTCAAAGTGGTAAATATTTTTACATAATGCACAAGCTATCTCATATTTGGCATCTTTAAATAATTTCTGGCATATGTAACAGCCTAGTGATGCCATCTTGCGGCCGCTAGTAGAAGCTTTCATAGTTATTTGCAAGGTTCTTGTTTAAGTTTAGTGCCGGCGCGGCGTCTGGTGTAGTATGTACCGTATTTGAGTTATGCTTTTAGTAGGATACGTTATCTGTTGCATACAAGTTATGTCTGATGTATTACGATTGGTCAGTACATTTAACAATGAACTTTAAATCTTAACGGTGTTTTATATATATTTACTGTGATAAATGTAGTATCTTAAAGCATGAATTGGTTAAATGTGTAGTGGAGTGTGTTTTCTTATTCACAGTTTATTTGGTTTGCATAATAAAGTGTTGTGGACTCACGCAAAGAAGACCTTTGTTCCAGGTAATCACCAGTCAGATTTCTATCCTTAATGTTACGCGACGATAAAGATAACACGATGTAGTAAAAATTGCACTAAATTAAGTTTGGCTGCGTGTAAATATGATGAAAATGTTAATATTTACTATTTTTAACAAATTTCTATCGAAAATTAAGACCTTTCGTAATTGACAGCTGTCAAGATGAAAAAATTGCGAAAAGTGTTAATATTTATTTACAACATATAATAAAAATATTTTAAATAATTAAATTTTAGCTTATTATAGATAACGGTACGGAACCCTACGTGTGCGAGTCCGAGTCGCACTTGATCGGTTTTTTTTTTGTTATAGCGGCAACAGATATACATCGTCTGTAAAAATTTCACACTGGATAACTATCACGGTTCATGAGATACAGTCTGGTAACAGACGGACGGACGGCAGACAGACAGACGGGCAACGGAGCCATATTAATAGGGTCCTGTTTTTACTCTTTGGGTACGGAACCCTTAAAAGGGTACATATCAATAACATCATATTAGGACCGACTGTTCAATTCTGCCATTTGAAAAAGTCATCAGAGAGATGTAATGACGCATTGATGTATCCTTATCCTTACTAGTATTATAAATGTGAAAGTGAGTTTGTTTGTTTATTTATTTGTTTGTTTGTTTGTTACGCTTTCACGCCGTCACTACTGAACCGATCATCATGAAATTTTGCATACAAGTTCTCTGGAGTACGGAGAAGGACAAAGGCTACCTTTTATCCCGGGAAAAAGTACTATTCCCGAGGGATTGACATTCACGCGGGCGGAGCCGCGGGCGATAGCTAGTTTTCTATAAACTTGCGTCTGCTACAGGTACCTGACTGTACGTCAAAATATTAATCTACCAATATTCATATAATGAACTGAATTCGTTAAAGAGTTATGGAGGAACATACATAGATGCATACAAAAAAATCTGAAAATCGTCAATTTAGTTTCAGTGTCATGTATAGAGCTTATAAACACATTATCTCTGAAAACAAAGTAACTTACTTCATGACCGACCCTTACAGGTTATTTATTAGTAGTGATATAATAGTTATAGGATTATAGGAAGGTACTTTAATCTTACCACAAAAAGGTATTAAAGTGACGTCATTACTTCGTAATTGTAGTAAATAATGTGTTTTACTTCGTTAATTAAGTAATTGTTATGACCTACCTGTCTTAGGTAGCTTGTTTTAGATTTTCCTTTAATTAAATGATTGATTACTCGTGTTATCTATCATTCATCGTTCATACCATAGGTAGGAAGGTAGCATTGATACACAGTCCTCATAGAAAAAAAAACACTTGCATACTTTGTAAATAGTAGTAAATCAATACATACAATATGTAAAGAAAACCCTGTCCGATCCTTGAAGGGATTCTCAATCCTAATTCAGCCCGTTGATATGAACAACTTTTCAACTATGGGACTAATGAATGCCGAGACAGTCCTTGGCGAGTTACATACTTTACTCCAAATTAAACATAGCATCGTTAGGACACTGTTGTAACACTGGTAAAGCAAGACGCAGCTGGGGCGGCCGGGTGCGCGTACCCAATGCCATTACTTCAACTACCGGATAGGCAGTTGAGGATGACACCTCTTACCTCCATTGTTTATCAGGCTAAAATCCGCATTAATTGTTGATCTACCTTTACCGGCCTCTCTCTTAGGAATTGTTAAGTTTAATGCAAAGAGAATTTATATGTTGCATCAGTCCTCGACGGGTCGGGGTTTGCCCTAGCCTCGTGGCCCAAGTGTTCGGAATTTCGGCCAGTGACCTTACTGCAGCACACTTGGGAGGGGAGTGGGGGTGGAGTCGTGCTGAATCTTCAATGGCTCGGGGTTCACCCTCGCCTTGGAGCTCGGCCTGGGGCCTCGTGGTCCAAGTGTTCGGAATTTCGGCCTGCGAACTTATTACAGCACACCTAGGGGGGAAGTGGGGGAGGGGTCGTGCTGAATCCTCAACGGCTCGGGGTTCACCCTCGCCTTGGAGCTAGGCCTGTGGCCTCGCGCCCCTAGTGTTCGGTAGTTCAGCCTGCGGTCTCACTGCAGCACACTTTCGCCTTGGAGCTCGGTCTACAGTAGTCTCGCGGCCAAAGTGTTTGGCATTTCGGCCTACGGCCTCACTGCAACACACTTGGGGGGAGGGGGGAGCGGGGGTCGTGCTGGATCCTCAACGGTTCGGGGATTACCCTCGCCTTGGAGCTCGGCCAACGGTCTTGTGGCCCTAGTGTTCGGCAGTTCAGCCTGCGGTCTCATTCCAGCACGCTTTGGGGAGGGGGGGGGATGTTCGTGCTAAATCCTCAACGACATGGGCTTTGCCCTCGCCTTGGAGCTCGGTCTACAGGCTTGCGGCCCAAGTGTTCGGCATTTCGGCCTACGGCCTCACTGCAACACACTGGGGGGAGTGGAAGTCGTGCTGAATCCTCAATGGCTCGGGGTTTACCCTCGCCTTAGAGCTCGGCCTGCGGCCTCGCGGCTCTAGTGTTACAGCACACTTGGAGGAAGGGGGCTTACAACCCCCTACATGTTGGCAGAAAAATCCCCCCCCCCACTCCTATGGGTGGACAGGCTACTTCAATTTATGATAAGATATGGCCTCATAACATAATTACCTAATTAGTAATGTACGCGAACGAAGTCGCGGGCACTGCTAGTATTCTAAAATTTTAATAAATAGGTAACTACAGAATAGATGACATAGGTCGTCCCATCACAGCTGTTTAACTAACAGTTGTGATGCGATCTAGAGCGAAGTGGCAACAGCGCACAATGGACTCGGCCAACTCAGCTGTTCAATTCTGCCATTTGAAAAAGTCATAAGAGAGATGTGATGACGCATTAATGTATCCTTATCCTTACTAATATTAGAAATGCGAAAGTAAGTTTGTTTGTTTATTTGTTTGTTTGTTTGTTTGTTACGCTTTCACGCCGTAACTACTGAACCGATCACCATGAAATTTTGCACACAAGTTCTCTGGAGTACGGAGAAGGACATAGGCTACCTTTTATCCCGGGAAAAGTACTATTCCCGAGGGATCGACATTAACGCGGGTGGAGCCGCGGGCGATAGCTAGTTTTCTATAAACTTGCGTCTGCGACAGGTACCTAACTGTACGTCAAAATATTTATCTATCAATATTCATATAATGAACTAAATTTGTTAAAGAGTTATGGAGGAACATACATAGATGCATACAAAAAAAATCAAAAATCGTCAATTTAGTTTCAGTGTCATGTATAAAGCTTATAAACACGATATCTCTGAAAACAAAGTAACTTACTCCATGACCGACCCTTACAGGTTATTTATTAGTAGTGATATAATAGTTATAGGATTATAGGTAGGTACTTTAATCTTACCACAAAAAGGTAATAAAGTGACTTCATTACTTCGTAATTGTAGTAAATAATGTGTTTTACTTCGTTAATTAAGTAATTGTTATGACCTACCTGTCTTAGGTAGCTTGTTTTAGATTTCCCTTTAATTAAATGATTGATTACTCGTGTTATCTATCATTCATCCTTCGTAACATAGGTAGGAAGGTAGTAGGAAGGTGGGTATCAAACCCAATCCTCATAGAAAAAAAAAACACTTGCATACTTTATAAATAGTAGTGTCCGATCCTTGAAGGGATTCTCGATCATAATTCAGCCCGTTGATATGAACAACTTTTCAACTATGGGACCAATGAATGCCGAGACAGTCGTTGGCGAGTTACATACTTTACTCCAAATTAAACATAGCATCGTTAGGAATAGAATTCATATGTAGCAAAATTTGCAACATATGAATTCTCTTTGCTTTAAACTGAACACTTCCTAAGTAAGAGGCCGGTACAGGTGGATCAAAAATTAATGCGGATTTCAGCCTGATCAACAATGGAGGCAAGCGGTGTCATCCTCAACTGTATATTCGGTAGTTGAAGTAATGGCATCGGGTACGCGCACCCGGCCGCCCGAGCTGCGTCTTGCTTTACCAGTGTTAGTAGTATCCCAATACCTTTATATCCTTCCTTAATCCAATAAATTCGTATCCTTCCCCAGCTAAAAATTACTTCCGTTGGGTAGCAGCGTCGGACGCACAAGAAGCCAAAGAAACTGTGCTCGCAATCTCGTCTGCCAAGCATGGTGAGTATGCCAATATCCTCCCATTGAACGAATAAGTATCCTTGGGAGAGGCCTTCATCCAGCAATAGACTATTTGCTGCTGTATTGATGAATGATGATAATGAACAATAGCCGAAAGGAGGACAACACAGGAAAGGCGACTTCTGATTTTAGTATTTTTTTGTTACAGCAACAACAAAAATACATCATCTATGAAAATTTCAACTGTCTAACTATCACGGTTCATGAGATACAGCCCGGTGATACACGGACGGATAGACGGACGGAAAGCGGAGCCATATTAATCGTTCGATACACTTCGATTTTGCAAAGAAAATATTTTTGTAACTATTTCTCTTTAGCCATGTCAAGAAAGAGATCAAATATTTTGCAATTTTAAAAGCAGCAAAAAGATTGGAAATCATTAGATCCCAAGATCACTCAAGAGAAGGTCGCTCAAAGAGCAATGGAGAGGGCTATGCTCGGTGTTTCTCTGCGAGACAAAATCAGAAATGAGGAGATCCGTAGAAGAACGAAAGTTACCGACATAGCTCAGCGAATTAGCTCTTTGCAGTGGCAGTGGGCGGGGCACATAGCACGTAGCACCGATGGCCGATGGGGCAAAGAGGTTCTCGAACGTTGACCACGTACCGGCAAGCGAAGCGGCGAACACCCACCTACCAGGTGGTCGGACGACCTGAACAAGGACGCAGGGAAACGCTGGATGCAGGCCGCTTCCAACCGGTAATTTTGAAAATCATTGGGAGAGGCCTATGTCCAGCAATGGACTTCTTGCGGCTGATATGATGATGATGATGAGATGCCAAGAATGTCAGGCAAGGCTTGATGCTGGTTGAGAACATCAGGCTGCATCTCGCTTAGCGGAATCCTATGCTACTCGCGAAGCTCACCTGAGCGCTGATTGTGAGTGTCATACGTCATCTCGCGATTCAGAAATTTACGTACAACGGGAATCACTCCGTATGCTGTCAAAAAAGGCGATCTTTGCCAACAATCCATTCATAGATAATATATAACACTATCTATTATCTATGCTGTGATAAAAGGGAATCTTTGCGAACAATCCATCTAAAATAAATAGGTATATAGTATATTCTGTAGGCGTGTTATATTTGATTGCTAGCTGATGCCTGCGACTTCGTTCGCGTGGACTGACGTTCATGATCAGTACTCTGTAGTGCACTCTAAAACAAGTGAGGAACGTGGATCGCAACTGAGACCTAGACGTGGTTGTGCATATACCTACGGCAAGAAGTCAATCGCACATCACGTTCATCACTGGTCTCTAGATACCTAGACGTAGACGTGTTAATACGTTGAGAACTCAGGCGTGATTCTCGATGTATGTAAATTTCTGAATCGCGAGATGACGTATGACGCTCACGATCAGCGCTCAGATGTGCTTCGCAAGTCGAAGAGGATTCTGCTGAGCGAGATGCAGCCTGATGTTCTCGATCAGCATTAAGTCTTGTCTGAAATTTTTGGGATCTAATCATTCCCAATCTTTTTGGTGCTTTTAAAATTGCAAAAGATTTAATCTCTTTCTTGACATGGCTAAAGAGAAATAGTTAAAAAATATTTTCTTTACAAAATCGAAGTGTATCGAACGATTAATATGGCTCCGCTATCCGTCCGTCTGTCTGTCCGTCCATCCGTACGTTTGTCAACAGGCTGTATTTGATGTACCGTGATAGTTAGATAGTTGAAATTTTCACAGATGATATATTTCTGTTGCCGCTATTACAAAATAAATATTATAATCAGAAGTAGCCGTTCCTGTGTTGTCCTCATTTCGGCCATTGTTCATCATCATCATTCATCAATACAGCAGCAAATAGTGCATTGCTGGACAAAGGCCTCTTCAAAGGATACTTATTCGTTCCATGGAAGGATATTACCATACTCACCATGATTGGCAGGCGAGATGGCGAGCGCAATGTCTTTGGCTTGAAATGAAATGAAATGAAATGATTTATTAATTTACATGAAACATGGTTAAAATGTGACAAACAAAAAATTTCTTGTGCGTCCGACGCTGCTGCCCATCGGAAGTAATTTTAAGCTGGAGAAGGATAGGAATTTGTTGAATTAGGAAGGGCATAAAGGAATTGGGATACTACTAACATTGATAAAGCAAGATGCAGCTCGGGCGGCCGGGTGCGCGTTCCCGATGCCATTACTTCGACTACTGGATAGGCAGTTGAGAACGACAACTCTTACCTCCATTGTTGATCAGGCTGAAATCCGCATTAAATATTGATCCTCCTTTACCAGCCTCTTACTTAGGAAGTGTCGAGTTTAAATTTTGCTACATGTAAGTTCTCCTTCTAACGATGCTTTGTTTAATTAGGAGTAAAGTTTGAACTCGCCAACGACTGTCACGGCATTCATTGGTCCCATAGTTGAAAAGTTGTTCATATCAACGGGCTGCATTAGGATCGAGAACCCCTTTAAGGATCGGACAGGGTTTTCTTTACATATTGTATGTATTGATTCACTACTATTTACAAAGTATGCAAGTGTTTTTTTTCTACGAAGACTGTGTATCAATGCTACCTTCCTACCTATGTTATGAACGATGAATGATAGATAACACGAGTAATCAATCATTTAATTAAAGGAAAATCTAAAACAAGCTACCTAAGACAGGTCGCAACAATTAATTAACGAAGTTAAACACATATTTACTACAATTACGAACTAATGATGACACTTTAATACCTTTATGGTAGTATTGATTAGCTGGTAAGATTAAAGTACCTACCTATAATCCTATAGCTATTATATAACTACTAATGATAAATTTGTAAAGGTCGGTCATGGACTAAGTTACTTTGTTTTTCGAGATATCGTGTTTATAAGCTCTATGACATGAAACTAAATTGACGAATTTTAGATTTTTTTGTATACATGTATGTATGTATGTTTATCCATAACTGTTAAACAAATAAGTTCATTAAATGAAACTTGGTAGATAAACATTTCGATGGACAGTCAGGTACCTGTCGCAGACGCAAGTTCATAAAAAATACATCAACGCGTCATCACATTTCTCTGATGATTTTTTCGAATGACAGAATTGAACAGTCGGTCCAAATATTATGTAATTGGATATGTATACTTTTTAGGGTTCCGTTATTAAAGGGTAAAAACGGGACCCTATTAATATGGCTCCGCTGTCCGTCCGTCTGTCCGTCCGTCCGTCTGTTACCAGACTGTTTCTCATGAATCGTGATAGTTAGCCAGTTGAATTTTTTACTAATGATGTATTTCTGTTGCCACTATAACAAAAAAAAATCAGAAAAAAATATATTTTTAAGGTGGCTCCTATACAACAAACGTATTTTTTTTTGCTCATTATTGCTCGATGTTGATACTGGCAATATGTAGACGTTGAAATATTCACAGAATATTTAATTATATATTAATTTCAAAAATAAATAATTAAATTGATATAAAATTTATATTTAAGGGGGGCTCCCATACAACAGAGATACTTTTTTTGCCATTTTTATAGATAATGGTACGGAACCCTTAGTGCGCGAGTCCGACTCGCACTTGCCCGTTTTTTTTTCTATAGTCATACAGATATTATAAGAAATGACAATGTATTTGATGTTGCTGTCACTAGGAAGTCAGCTTTCACAGAACCGATATTGCTGCAACTTTGTTCACCTGTGCAACGTGCAATAATAAGCGTATTATTCATAATACTTTATCTTGTATCTCATGAACCGTGATAGTTAGACAGTTGAAATTTTCACAGATGATGTATTTCTGTTGCCACTATAACAAAAAATACTAAATTCAGAAGTAGCCTTTCCTGTGTTGTCCTCCTTTCGGCCATTGTTCATCATCATCATTCATCAATACAACAGCAAATAGTCCATTGCAAGACCTCTCCCAAGGATACTTATTCGTTCCATGGGAGTGTATTACCATACTCACCATGCTTGGCAGGCGAGATAGCGAGCGCAGTTTCTTTGGCTTCTTGTGCGTCTGACGCTGCTGCCCATCGAAAGCAATTTTAAGCTGGAGAAGGATAGGAATTTGTTGGATTAAGGAAGGGAATAAAGGTATTGGGATACTACTAACACTGGTAAAGCAAGACGCAGCTCGGGCGGCCGGGTGCGCGTACCCAATACCATTACTTCGACTACCGGATAGGCTGTTGAGGATGACACTTCTTACCTCCATTGTTGATCAGGCTAAAATCCGCATTAATTGTTGATCCACCTTTACCGGCCTCTTACTTAGGAAGTGTTAAGTTTAAAGCGAAGAGAAATCATATGTTGCAAATTTTGCTACATGTCATACATACATCGTCGCAGACGTCGAGTAAGCCGATCATGGGATTGGGATAAAATCTGCAGAATTTATTCATTTATTCATGTATTACATTGCATTACATATGATCTAACACATAAATATACAATATTTTGTATAAATACATATGTACCTTGTCAGGCATTGCAATTGGACGAGAGGAAGGTAGATTTAACTAAAAGTCATGTAAATATTCTGTGACGGAATAATAGAATTTTTTTAAAAGATATTGTTTTAGCAATTTCAAAAACTTTTTATTATTTGTTTCATCCTTTAGATTGATAGGCAATTTATTATATATTTTTACTGACATAGGGTAAGGTCCGACGCTATGAAGTTTTAATTTTGAAGGTATTTGTACCAAGTCATTTGGTTTCCGCGATTTATATCGGCGGGGGATGTCGTTATATTTACGGTATAGACTTGGGTGTTTTCTCACAAATTTGCATAATTCTAATATGTAGATGCTTGGTAGGGTTAGTATACTAAGGTCCAAAAAATGTTGTCTACAGCTCTGCGGTTGCTTTATATTGGCCAGTATTCGAACACACTTTTTCTGTAGCACTAGCAGATCGTGAGCGTCTGTGCTGTCACCCCACATCATCACTCCGTAACTCAGCCAAGCGTACGCGTATGCATAGTATGAAATGAGAGCGGTCTTCGTGTTTGTACACTTTTTTAATTCGCGTAGTGCGTAGATAAACTGGGACATTTTTGCCTTTATTTTCTGTATGTGTGCTTTCCAGTTTATATTCGAATCCAGAACAATACCAAGCAAGGGAAATGAGGAACACATTCTAATTTAACATTGTCATACTTAAATTTAATATTAAGTTCTTTTTTTTGGTGGGGCCTAAATTGCATAATTTTGGTTTTTGAAAAATTTATTTATAAATTGTGGTCATTCATCCATTGTGTGATATTGTTTATAATATATGTCAATTTTCTATTCAAATTTAAGTCGTCATTACATGATAAAACAATTGAAAAATCGTCCGCGAACATAATGCAAGGCTCGTCAATAATTTTCGGGAGGTCGTTAATATATACAAGGAACAACAGGCACCCGAGCACGGTGCCCTGGGGGATGGAATCGTTAAGTACCTGTCTATCGGATCTGACTATAGATATTCGGCGCGATCGTTCGTCAGCGTGCTCGATCTCGACATATTGTTCTCGTCTGTGTAGGTACGACGCAAACCATTTGTGCGGCACTCTTCGTACTCCTATGTCATACAGTTTTTTTAAAAGAATATTAAATTTTACTTTTTCATAGGCTTTTGTCATGTCAAAAAAGAGACCTATGGCATACTGCTTCTTGTTAATTACATTTAAAATTCTGTCAATAAACTTAAAACAGGCCAATGATGTTGATCGGCTTTTACGGAAACCGTTTTGGGCGTCGTCAAAGATTTTATATTTTTCGCAAAATAAGTACAGCATTTCCAAAATATTTGAGAAGGCAATGTGCACACGGCCTTCTCAAATATTTTGGAAATAACCGGTAATAACGCAATAGGACGATAACACGCGGGGTCAGTCTTATCATTTTTCTTATATATAGGTACAACTATAGCTTTTTTTAGGGCGTCCGGGAAGATACCTTGAGCGAATGATTGATTTATTAAGAAAGTTATCGGTGGTGATAACTCGTCAGCACACGCCTTTATAAGTGTAGCTGGTAATTCGTCGAAACCCGAACTGTGTTTACTTTTAAGAGACCGTATAATACGCTTCACTTCGCGCTCATCTACTGGTCGAAGGTACATAGAATTCTCAGTGGCGCTTATCACGGAATCATGTTAATAGGCGATGCGGCTAGCAACCCATGACTCATTTGACAACTAATTTGATTCTGTTTTCCACCTAATGCCAAACAACATGCTAAACGTGGCCTTCAGGTCTTAAAACTTAGGCTCTGTCTACCCTGCAAGGGCAAAAGACGTGATACTAAAAATCGTCAATTTAGTTTCAGTATCATGTATAGAGCTTATAAACACAATATCTCTGAAAACCAAGTAACTTACGCCATGACCAACCCTTACAGATTTATTATTATTACTAGCTGTCCCGACGAACGTTGTTTCGCTATAAGATAAACACTCTTTAAAACAATCTTATCTTTTAATTTGGACCAAATTACAGATAGTTATAAAGTTTGTTCAAAATCTAAAAAAATTGTAGTTTTGGAGTTTATCTCGAACATACATCGTGATACTAGATTGTTATATACAAGAATTTCTCGTATATGCTATACTTTATTTACTAAACTTTCCAAGTCATTGTATGTCCTCTGTAAACTTTATTATTATTATTTCGAGCTCTTTTTTATATTTTTCTTTTCCAATTTTTACCCATGACCAAGGGCCAAGTGCAAATGAAAATAAAAAGGAAATGTCTATTTCTGTATGAATTTTATTATTATTATTTGTATCTCTTTTTAAGTCATGGGACATGCCCCGGTCCTTTGAGAATGAGCTGAATGAGCTTGCGTGGGAATATAGATCCAACACTTAAAGGCCCTTTGGAGTAGGGCATGCAATACCGGAAAGTTATCAATACCGAAACTGATTTTCGGTACTAGAGACCTAATACCGGAATTCCGGTACTAGTTCCGGAATTGGCGATATTTCTATTTTATTTTAAGTTAACCGTAATATACGTAAAAAACTTTAATAATAAGCTTTAATCACTACTTATTATAAAACAAAGTCGCTTCCCGCTGTGTAGACTGTATGTCCCTATGTTAATATATGCTTAGATCTTTAGAACTACGCAACGGATTTTGATGCAGTTTTTCTATTGATAGATAGTCATTCATTCATTTCGAGTAGGTGTCACGGTCAATCGACCATGCACACCCTGGTGTCAGAGTTATTGATAGATAGTGATTCAAGGGGAAGGTTTACATGCATAATATAGTGGAGGAACACTGCTAATTTTAGAGGTTTCTATATTGTCGTAAATATACACAATTTTTGGGCTTACATTGCAAACGCTGACTGAACCCTACGAGATAGATCAAAATAATATACTACAGTATTGTACAATTTAAAAAGTCCGCGAGCATATGTTTGTCTCTTTAAGATAAAGTACTATATCCATTTCAATGCTTTAATGGGCAATTATAAAGCGGTAATGGAAAACCTATTTACACAAATACGGTATTGATCATTATTATTTGAAATAGGTTAGTCGGATAAAATTATTTTTCCCCATTACACCATGCAAATTAAATGAATACTTTTAAGAGATATAGTAATATCAAAATAATGAGCATCGAAATTAATTTCGTGTCGCTGTGATTTGCCGAGGCCGCGCGGGAGTTACTTAACCCGCGCCGCGCCTTTTGAGTCGGAGATCCGAAAGTTTATGTATAGTGGAATTGTAAAAATAGGCCTTTTGGTAAATTGCTACAAGACACCTTATTGATTATGTAGGATAAATCCACCATGAGCCATAGATCATAAATAGAGGTCGGGGACAGAACCGTAAAAGATCTTAGAAACTCCTTTTGTGTGTGGTTTGTGTGGGTATGGGTTTGGGTATATGTATGGTTGGTTTAGATACAATACATTTGATAGAAAAATATATAAAAAAATAAAACAAGAAATCATAGTAATACTAATATCTAAATTATCTTTATAATATACTATAATTAATTAAGCTCCGACACAAAGAGACGGCTGGTATAAGTTAAAAGTGTAGATTTATGTGTCTGTATATGTTTGTGGATTGTTGCAAATAATATTGTTTGTTTTGTCAAAAGCAGACTTTATCGACTGTTCTTAGCATAGAAAGTCTAAGAAGAGATTGCTAAAATTTTTTTTTTTTTATATTATAAATATAAAAATTTTGTTGTTAAAAACTTATAACCACCCATGCGAAGCCGGGCGGGCCGCTAGTTTTAACAATAAATAAAAAATCTGGCCACCATTTTATAGCTAAAAGACGCGAAAGAAACAAGTGAATGGAAGCGCGGACGGCGGCGCGATGCCCATAGGCGAACTGTTTATTTACTTTTCAGAAACTTTCAAAAAATACTTATACAGAATTTAAATGATTCATAACATAAAATATTCGTGCTGAATCCTCAGCGGCTCAGGCTCCGCTCTGAGCTCGGCCTGCGAGCTCGCGGCCCAAGTCTTTGGCAGTTCGCCCTGCGGCCTCACTGCAGCACACTTGGGGGATGGGGGGAGGGGGGGGTCGTGCTGAATCCTCAACGGCTCAGGCTATGCCCTCGCCTTGGAACTCGGTCTGCGGCCACGCGGCCCAAGTCTTTGGCAGTTCGGCCTGCGGCCTCAATGCATCACACTTGGGGGAGTGGGGGGAGGGGGGGGGTCGTGCTGAATCTTCAGCGGCTCGGGCTCCGCTCTGAGCTCGGCCTGCGAGCTCGCGGCCCAAGTCTTTGGCAGTTAGGCCTGCGGCCTCAATGCATCACACTTGGGGGAGGGGGGGAGGGGGGGGGTCGTGCTGAATCCTCAGCGGCTCAGGCTCCGCTCTGAGCTCGGCCTGCGAGCTCGCGGCCCAAGTCTTTGGCAGTTCGCCCTGCGGCCTCACTGCAGCACACTTGGGGGGTGGGAGGAGGGGGGGTCGTGCTGAATCCTCAACGGCTCAGGCTATGCCCTCGCCTTGGAGCTCGGTCTGCGGCCTCGCGGCCCAAGTGTTCGGCAGTTCGACCTGCGGTCTCATTGCAGCACACTTAGGGGAATGGGGGGGGATTTCTGAATCCTCAGTGGATCAGGCTGTCCCCTCGCCTAAGAGCTCAGTCTGCGGCCTCGCGGCCCAGGTGTTCGACAGTTCGGCCGGCGGCCTAAATGCAGCACCATCCGGGGGAGGGGGGGAGCGGGGAAGGGGGGTCGTTCTGAATCCTCAACGGCTCAGGCTATGTCCTCGCCTTGGAACTCGGTCTGCGGCCACGCGGCCCAAGTCTTTGGCAGTTCGGCCTGCGGCCTCTATGCATCACACTTGGGGGAGTGGGGGGGAGGGGGGGGGGTCGTGCTGAATCCTCAACAGCTCAGGCTCCGCTCTGAGCTCGGCCTGCGGGCACGCGGCCCATGTCTTTGGCAGTTCGGCCTGCGGCCTCACTGCAGCAGACTTGGGGGAGTGGGGGGAGGGGGGCGGAGTCGGCTTTGCCCTCGACACTCCGATCAGTTCGGGCTGCGCCCTCGCCCCGAAGCTCATAACTTATTGCCTCCATACAAACATAACATAATTAATTAGTAATGTACGCGAACGGAGTCGCGGGCACTGCTTGCATTCTATAATCCTAATAAATAGGTAACTACAGAATAGATGACAGGTCGTTCCATCACAGCTGTTTAGCTAACAGTTGTGATGCGATCTAGAGCGAAGTGGCAACAGCGCACAATGGACTCAGCCAATCGTAGAGCAGGAAGCCTCTCATTGGCCCATTTGAATCAGATCAATAATTGACGGAGTGGAATTGTATAAAAAAGTTCAGTTTTCTGCCGCCAGAGGGCTGGCAATTATTGATCTAATCTGAGATCGGATTGCTCACAATATACGCAAAATCCAGCATTAGATCAATAAATGCTGTCCTGATCAACAATTGCCAACTGATCAACAATTAACTGATGCTACGAGACGGTCGATCAACAAATGTCGAGTGGAGATATCTATATATATATATATATATATATATATATATATATATATATATATATATATATATACTGCCTTATGAAGAATTGATCATGAAAAAAAAGAAGGTCCGGTGTGCCTGATGTGGAACCCTAGCATAGCAACCCAGCTGAACCTTAAGAGATATGAAAATAACGCAATAGGAAAAGTTGTTCATCGTAATGAGCACTTACTGATGACGTAAGAAAATATAAGGGCTAGAACACATTATGTGAAACTACAGGACTTCGAAGGAAACTAAAAAGGCTGCTTTATCCGGCTGCTTTTTACTTACATACCGCTACCTAAATAATAAAAAAAATAACTTTGAAAAGTGTATGTATGGGCATTACTGGAAGAAATTATTATATATACATAAGAATATGTATCTACTTTACTAGCATCATTGCTTTTTTGGAACTACTTATGCAATTGCGCAAAATTACGTGAAAACATTTTCTTGACCTTAATAAGGTATGTAAACTTACAGAATAATAACATAAGCTGGGAATATCACGCGGTAAAGGCGATAACAGTTTAATACTGTCTAAACCTCCCTCTTTTATATACATAAATAAATAAATAATATACATAATTCCGAAATAGGCTTATTTTATTTTTGTAGTTTACGTAGGAATACTTGTACGTTTGATTTGGTAGTAGCCTACCCGATAACACGGGGGCCAAAAATAATAAATAAAAAACAACGGTGATACTCGTTTCTAGCATACTATATACTAGTAGTAAGTAGTACTCCACATGCTTATGCAAATAGTTCGTTTATCTTGAGGTACGATAACTTGCAAGCCCCATAAACTCAAGTTTATGCCGATACCGATACCCAATGACCTAGTGATAAGAACAAGGCAGTCTGATAAAATCATACAATAATTTTGCGGAATGCACAGCACAAGAAGATTGCGTAAGTCCAATACGTAGATTAAGATTTATACTCGTAAGAGAACTATTCTGTCCGTGACTCCAAAGATTATCTCCAGCAAGTTATCAAAACTTTATGAACACCATAGTTACTCCGAAAAGTTAATTATTTAATTCCAATTAATCTTTACATACTTACCACCAGGAAAAAGCTTAAATGAAAAAAAAAATATTTACTTACTTATCAGTAAGTAAGTATAGGTATTTTATATGATACTAGCTGTAGTCCGCGGCTCAGCCCGCGTCAACGTCGATCCCTCGGGAGCAGTACTTTTTCTCGGGATAAAATATACTCTATAGATATCCTTCTCCGTACCGTTACAGATACGTGTATGCAAAATTTAATGATGATCGGTTCAGTAGTAAAGGCGTGATCTTTCACGCCTTTACTACTGAAGCGATCATCATAAAATTTTACAAACAAACAAACTCTTCGCGTTTAGAATATTAGTTAGGATAACTGCTATGCTACGCGATGCTAGACTTATGTGTCTATACCTGGCGACTGACCATAGCCACATGCTTAACTTGCCTTCTTTTCTTTACAGAGGAAACGTGAGATCTCTCTGGATGGGTGTGCTGTGGGCCTTGACCTCAGGCACCGGGGTGGCCTTGGCTTTGCTGCAAGGCAGCGCAGGCCCGCTCATCGGCATTGCGATCTCTGCCTCACTCTTACCGCCGGTTGTCAACTGTGTAAGATTACTTTTCCCAAATTAATCCTGGCTTAGTTAGCCATGCGTTTTTGAAAAACAACAATGTAACGATCATCATCATCATCATCATCAGGGCTTTTTAGTCTCCACTGCAGGAGCATGACCCTCTCTGTACTATCGGAGCCATATTTGGCCAGAGCAGACAGAGGATTTGGCCTACACTCTCCTCGCTGGCCAGGCGGGTTGGAGAGGTCTCAATGACCGGTGAGGAATATAAATACGACGAGATTTTTTCTCGCATGTGATGTATAAGCATCTAAATATCTTAAAGCTATTTCTCATACAATTTGCATAACGCTGGTATTAAATGTCTGTTTTTTTGTAGGGGCTGTTCTGGGCATTAGCTTGTATATGGCTGCTACACCCAGGAGTGAAGATCCCCCACGTCAAAGGTGAAGCTTACGTCGGTAACTCCTCATACGAGCCGCTCTACCATGACTACTTGCCCATAGAATTTGCTGTCAATGGTAAGTACTGGGTAAAAAATACTGCTTACTTTATAATGGTAAGAGATTATAATGGATAAGAAAAACCTAACCTTGGATCCAAGCTATTTAGACTAATATTATCGTCGCGATGGTTCTTTTATGACCAGTAGTTGTTAGGGAGAGCGGCGTAAGCAATTGGGAGATGACACCCCTACAGCACACTACATATGCAGGGGACGCAGGGTCGATTTTCAATGGGGGGGGGGGGGGGGGCTGTTGGGAATGATCGCGCTTTGCCACTTGCGACCCGAGCTTTATAAGATGGCCCAAAAGCACATAGATCGGACAGCACCGCTGTAATATGCAGGCATAATGTGCAGCATATTTCTCCTTTGACTAAAATGATATTGTTCTAGGAATAGTAAGCTGCTGCCTGACTATCGTGAACGTGATCTGCATCTTCATAACTGCCATCATATTCCTCAAGATCAAGGAGGTGGCAGCTCCGTACACCTCCACTCCTGATTTGAGGAGGTTCTGGGAGCAAGATATCAAGGTGGCGAGAGAAGCTAATAGGGCAACGTTGCAGCAGGGTGAAGCAGATGAGAGAGCCGAGTATGTCGTATTTTATTTTTTATGGTAAAATGAGGCTTAAAATGCTTAGCAGTTCGGTATAGTGTAAATTTGTAATTTTAAAGTAAAAAAAAAGTATTTACAGCATCTGCATGCAGACCCAAACTTAGTACCTACCTAGGCACAGAATAAGTAATAGTACTAACGACCTAGGTACTTATATTAATTCTGTAATTATACTAATCTTTTGCTACGTACATAGAACTATTTTTTTTAAATCTATCGCTACGTAGATACAAGTTAGTAGTTGCAGCACTTATACAATTTGGCACTAAATTATTTTCCATGACAAAAGGTAGCCTATGTTCTTCTCCCATATCCCATGATGATCGGATAAGTAGTTAAAGCGTGAAAGCGTTACTAAAAACAAATAAATAAATTAACATTATAAGTTAGGATTTGCATTCTTCGGCTATCAAAAACTGTACTTAATTAAATAGATTGGCCATATTTACAGATTTGTCTTAGAAGATCGGAATCAAGGACGTGAAGACATCCAGGAGAAACTGGAAGCTGCGGTAAAGGAGGCACTGGATGACGAGACCTATCGGAAAGTCAAACGGATGAGCTATCAGAGCCACAACGCCGACGAGGTACTATTACGCTTCCTTTTCTGTTTAACCGACTTCAAAAAAGGAGGAGGTTATCAATTCGGTTGTATGTTTTTTTTTTTAATGTTTGTTACCTCAGAACTTTTCATTTATGAACCGACGTTATTTTTTTTTGTTATTTGAGAAGGTATGCGATCATGTTGGTCCCATTTAAATTTTATTACAATCGGTTCAGTGGTCTTTTTAAAGTGGGTTTTTTTGTATATGAAAGATTATCTTCTTTCATAGTACCTCGTGTTCAAATGATGTAATCATTATTTCGTGCTCTATTGTTTCGAACCTAATGAAGTTTTGCGTGTGAATTTTCCGATAAAGGCGCTAGTGTAGCGTGAGGTATCCGAAATAACATTTAATAAGACTTATGCCTGGGAAATCGACATTTAGACGGATAACGAATTTTCCCACTATAAGACCCAGCTATAAAGTTATAGGTATCGTTGAAGCCATTTCTTAAATTGTTTTTTTTTATTATTTTATATTTACACGTACCTATATAGCACGAGTCGCTTGTGTAAAGTAATAAGGTTATTTAGTTTATGTAGACAAAGGTATTAAATATGATTGAAATGTTAACTTTATTACGACGCGTGTAATATACTCAACAGTGGCGCCAAATAGTGAGCAGAGCAACGGTAGCCCTTATTACAGCTACTACAATATTAAAGCTTGTGGCCAACAAGCTCTAGTTGCAAAAAAATCCCCCGTCTCATTTGCACCATTGGCCAGGAGTCCTGGCCCAGGACCATTGATGGTGCAAACGAAACTAAAATTTAATTTGGACCAACAATGGTCCAAACGGAGGCGAGGAACAAACATATTTCAATAATTTGGATTTGACTAAATTTGTTTTCTAGGTGATCCGCACAATCGGGCTGCAATCTCAGACACCTGTCTCAAAACGATCAAGCGTCCAGATCAATACCAGTGCGTCAACTCCACATTCCATGAACTTTATCCCAGGCTCCAACATCGACGACATAGCTACGTTGGACAAACTACTAACGTCACTTCTTGGCATGAAGGAGAATAAAAGCTATTCCCATAGAGGCACTCCGAGGGCGAGCCAAATGGCTGTACCAGGGTTGAGCCATAACAGGAGAGTCGAGTCCTGGTCTGATCGAATTTTGGAAAATTCTATTGTTCACAGCGTACTTAATAATTTGAAGGCTAGTAAACGAAATTCTGCTGTGGAAGAACCGTTCTTGACGCCAAAGTGATGTTTCTGATTTGTATTCATTTTAGAGTAGAATGAACTTAGGGCCGTATGAACGAGACTTTTAAATCATAAGGCCCCAGGTCCTTTTATCCAATTATAATAACTCAACTCTAGTAACTAGAGTTTACTTACTTGTAATAGCTCTTCGCCCGGCTCTATATATGGCATATTGAACAAATTATTTATTCTAAATAGTGTGCCCGTAAGATGGTTAACTTCCTGACGTAAATATACTTGAAAAATGTATAACCCTTCGATACCTATATAAGCAAATTGGCTTCTTGAATTATTTTTTTACAAATAATATTTTTTTCTTTGTTTTGGTTATACAAGCTTGTAATATTTAGTCTTACGAGTTAACTCCAAAACATTTCAGATTCTTATTGATCTTTACACTGGTTCCTCCTACACGAAGCTATGCCTGTATTGTAGGCAAATTAGTAATAGTATTATTAATTATATTTTTCTAGGAATAAGAATTTATATACTGTTATTACCTAAGTATTCGTATAGTATATTATCATCATCATCATCATCAGGTCTTTTTAGTCTCCACTGCAGGAGCATGACCCTCTCTGTACTATCGGGGCCCTACTTGGCCAGTAATATAAATTACTCATAAAAAAGAAACAAACATAGAAACATTTCAATAATATTTATTATTTTTGTAAAATTGCAAAATGACGTAGTTCATGTCAAACATGATAAAATAACTATCGCAATACATATTGTAAGTACATTATCACAGCACTTTTTTTTATAACTAACCATAGGAATAGCCCTAGGCATGATATGACATTATGACACCCGTAATGTGCGTGGTAACTAGGCATACAGCCGAAGTGGGTAACTGGTACCAGTGGTAATTAATTTGGTAAGTTTCGTTTTGATTGTTAATCGACACAAAGCTCTTAGATTATTTCGTAGGTCCGATGGACACAAACCTATACGATCAACCCAGAACCGCAGACAAGGTAGGTAGTTATTTGTCTGTGTAAATCAGAACAAGAATATGGTATTTGATCGCGATTGAAATCGAACTCAGAACCTAAGACTAATGAGTATGGCGATCTTTTGATAGAGAACGACACGAACACTAATACACACACACTACAACATACTACGCCAGTAAAAACGACATATTTGCATATACAGTAACCATTTACCCACTTTTGACTATGTACAATTCATTTTAAAATAAATACACACACACACAAATAAATTTAAATATCAAAATTCTACCACACAAATGTAAATTTTCATACATAATGGTTTTTCAATATCTGAGGTAGAATTTCTCATTATTTTCAAATTAAACTAATGAGTAAACCTGTCTACAGCGTATCTTGATTGTCGCTTACATAATAATGTAATTGTACTATCTTAATTATGTTTTTAAAGTATCCAGTAAATCTACTGTACATTAGTCTGTGGTTATTCACATGCGCACCATGGAAATTGAGAATGATTTCGAATTATTTTAGTGACCCCTAGTTGGGGCGAATATGAATGACTTGAATGCATTCGAAACATAGCAAATAATAAAAAATGTACCACAATATGAGATGCCTCCACAAGAAATAAATCCTATGTGACAAGTTACAAAAGTATGTATATTTACTGAATACCCTGAAAATAAATTATTTTGGAGGAATAACATTTTTTATCATTTTGATTCAGATGTTTCATCACTGTCCAATACTATTGGCAGGAAATCTGACTTATTATGTTTTACTTGTGATGTGTAAACATCATATCCTAAAGATATAAAGTTGTCATACAACACTCTGTACCTTGTAGGTAAAAAGTAAAAGTTAACAATTTGCGCCGGTGGCCAGACCATCCACTCTGCTCTGTAAAGGGTTACAAATTTATCCTTTACTTCTTCTCTGAAATTTTCTATTGGATTTTCTTCAAACAGTGCTAGACTACCAAAGAATGTCACAATCATGATTGGTGAGAATATTATTTGATCTAGGATCAACTTTTTTGTCACCATTGACACTGATTTACCTACTATTACTCTATCTAGAACTTTGTACCAATTATGGCAAAGTACACCAACAGCTGCCCCAGAGAAACCCATGTGCATGGTCCTTTTGTGGTCATATTTTTGATCCTCTCCTATATACATTTCATACTTCTGTTCTAAAAAGTCCCCGAGGGCCGACAAGCTTACTGATACGCTAACATTTGTATACAATAAATATTTGTTGCTAAATAAAACATTGTGAAGTCTCCTGAAGAATCCCATAGATTCAGGGCCTCCTGCTTTGGTTGCTAGTCGCTTCCATGTCAGTCCCAGGGCTTGCATCCTAACTACCTGTAACAATGGACATTACTACATGTACTTTTGCCAAATCTATCTCTGGAATCTTTAAATATTAATATACCTCTCTCTCTCTATCTCTTGGCTACTTATAATTTTAATATAGTTTTCTAGAAAAAGATACTTTGGTTTAATAATCGAACTGTCCTGTAGAAAATGTTGAATAATGAACTTTTAAAAAGTGACACCATGCAATGTCTTCTTCTTCTAAAGAATAAAAATTAATAGGCATTTGAATAAAAGTAGGTACTTTAATACAATTATAATAATTGAAATTCATAAAATAAAGTTACAAAATACGTTATACATGGTATAAAAACATCATTTGTTATGAATCCTTCGATTCTGAGGAATAAGTTTTAGAATGCTTAATATGAGAAGTATACACGTCATATCCAAGGGATATAGTATTGTCATATAGTACTCTATACTTTGTTGGTAAGAAATAAAAGTTAATAATCTGAGCAGGAGGCCACACAACCCACTCTGCTTTATATAGAGTCCAAAATTTGTCTCTCACTTCTTGTGTAAAATTTCCTATTGGATCTTTTTCAAATATAGCCACTGTGGCAAAGAAGGAGAGTATCACAATAGGTGAACATATAAATTGATCCAAAAATAACTTTTTCACCACCATATCAAATGTTCTTCCAATAATTATTTTATCAAGGAATTTGTACCAAAAGTGGCAAATAATTCCTGTTGAGCAACCTGACACTGCCATTTGACAAGTACGTTCAAAATCCATTTTTTCCATTTCTTGGGTATAAATTTCATATCTCTGCTCTAAACAGTCACCAACAGAAGATAGTGTCATGGACAGCGCAACATTGGTGTAAAACAGATACTTGTCACTGAATGCAACGTGTATTCCCCGTTTGTATATTATATATGCTCTGGAAAATATCCTTCTAAATGTCATACCTTAAACCTAGAACAAATTACCAAAATTTGATATGCATAGGGAAATTACATACTGCTTTACAACAATGTTGCTGTATTGTAATTTTTTATCATTATCAAAGCATAGATAAATGAAGGTTATATTTAAATACAAATAGAATTTAACCACATTTACAACATGGTAGTTACATAAGGTAGGTGGCTAAATAAAATAAAATTGTAAAATACATAATTTAGGTAGTACTTACTTGGTGCGCACGACATTAAGATCGGATAATTTAAACTTAAAATTTCTTAATCTAATATTAAATACAATAAAGTATTTTACAAGCTGCTAGCTCGTTATAAGTAATGAATTATTACAATGAATGATCGAGTTTTTTGCCATAATTATTTAATAACCTATAAAATTTCTCGCTCGAAATGTCAAAAAGTAAACGTCAATCAAATCAAACACACGTTCTTCATAGTGTTGCGTTGCTTCGAATATATCGATTTTTCGGTATTTCTTCCAATGACGTTTAAGCGATTTTGTAATCGAACTACCAGCCGGCCTATTTGCTAACTCAGTGACTAACGTTTTGATAGTCACTTCAAAAGACATTGCGGGTTTCCTATGATTGACTATATTTATTAAAGATATATAAAATTCAATGAACTTTGAAATTACTATCAAAACGTTATACACTGAGTTAGTAAATAGGCCGGCTGGTGCCTTCAACTTCTTCCTGCACTACGAGACGCTCTAGTATTCATCATTTCGTGTAGGTGACATAGAGAGCTATTTTTGAAATTTCGCCGTTCGTAAACGATTTTTCCATACAAAAATCGCTCGAAGACGAGAGTCATACTTTCAAAGATAGTACTCTAGGTCAATTGACTATGCACACCCTGGTGTCAGAGTTCTTCAGAACCGTCTCTCAGGCTCTGACGTGGTTCCTTTACTACCAGATGGCACTCAGGACCAACGGCTTAACGTGCCTTCCGAAGCAGGGAATTATCTCTATTATCACACAATCAGATGATTCAAGCCTGCAATGTCCTAACCAAACTGGAAACAACTAAACAAAGTATTCTTCCCGTAGGAATCGAACCCACGACCCACGGGTCTACAGGCGAATGTCTTACTTAACCACTTGACCACGGAGGCAGTGAAATGAAATTGAAATTATCTTCTTCCCCCATGTATTTAGTCGTGAATAATGACTTATCACGATTAGATACATGGGGAAAGAAGATAAAAATGCGTGACTGCATTAAAGATCTATAGGCGCTATGATAGCGCCGCTATCTAATACAGATTTTTTTTTAATTTGGAGTTAATTCGAAACTCTGTCCACGATACTCTAGCATCCGTCTCCAACACCTACAATAAGAAACGAATACCAGAATTTTTGGCGCATACGTGATAATAATCTGCTTATTTCTGCCGTAGGGTGATAAGGCCTTGGTTTTTACCATGTATCACACATTCAAAAATAGTACCCCAAGAGTGCTATTTTTTAAAATAACGTCGTTCGTAAACGAGCGATGTTTGCATACAAAATCGCTTGAAGACGTGTGTCACACTTTCAAAAATAATCGCCTTCATGGTGAAACCGGCATTACCTTTACTTTGCTACAAAGAACTGGCGCCGCTACCGAACGAACGCAGGAGTGCTATTTTTGAACGAGGGACTCAGCAAAACGCTAAACGTGTAGTTTCTTTACTCACCGCTCGCGTTCCATGTTACGAAATACTATTTGACCCAATTTGACCGCATTTTTGAAACCCTTCGCATACGGTGTGTTGCCAGTATAATGAATTTTTTTTGTACAGTTTCACGCAGAAAAGTGGTCGTATTTTATCTTTATCATATACCATGTCACACGGAACGAGAACAATAATAATTAAAGTCTTGATTTTTGCCATTGGTTTGGTTCCTTGGTTCAATTTCAACAATGGTTGATCGGTTATAGACATACGTACATATTATCACGTCTTTAACCCTTACGGTGTAGACACAGCCTAAGGTCAAAAGACCGAAAGTACACGTTAAGCATGTTGGTGGGCGTAAAGGTGGAAAACGGAATCAAAATCAAAATATGACAGATTTTATTAGCAATATTTATAAGGAAAATAAATCATTCTTACCTATTATAATATAAATCGAGTGGTGTTGCTTGACCTCTCACCACTCGGGTCAAACAAGACCACTCGATGCAAATCCGTCGCAAACTATAAATAAATAAATGCGCCCGTTTGGGCGCTCGCGTAAATCACTCGTTTTGTGACCGAGTCCGCATTTCAAAAATGGCGCTGCAGCAGCCGCCGCTATCCCTGGAGTGCTATTTTGAAATGATGCCGTTCGTAAACGAGCGATTTTTCCATACAAATATCACTCGAAAACGAGTTTTTATAAATTTTACTGTTTTGCATTACAACAAAACAGGTATTATGTGACCGAAAACACAGAGGGTTGTCGATGAGAGAGCTGTCTGTAATCTTACCAGATATATGGCAATATTACCATAAATTCTCTGTGGTTCTTCTTAAATTTCTTCATTCCTCAGCAGCACTCTTGTCAATATTAAACTGACATTGACAAGACCTGTCATAGTAATCTTCATCCAGCAAGGCCCTTGCTCCAACGCTCTGGGTTTTCGGTCACATAATACCTGTTTTGTTGTAATGCAAAACAGTAATATTATGTTCCCTTCCAACACAGAGCGTTGTCGATGAGAGACCTGTTTGTTATCTGCTGGTGATGAGGAATGATGAGCAACAGACAAACGCTATGTGAATGAATAGAGACAGGAGCTGAAAGAAACAATCTTTTATAAATTACTATAAGTATAAGTCACATAGGAATAAAGTAAACTCAAGCCCTGTCATGTAATAAAAACAATTAATAATTTGTAGATTCAATTTTAAAACATCTAAAGGGGTGGAATGGAAGTAATGATTGATGAAAATACAATTCTTGTTTTTTTTAATTGTCTCAGTCTAAAATTATTCCATCTCGTTCAGTTGAACTCGCCTGGATTGTCTAAGTTGCCTTAAAGCAGACTTAATACTTTTCTTTTTAAAAAATAATTTAACGAGCTTGCAATATGTAATGTAATACTTATGCTTTGCCTTTATTGTTATAAAATTAAATATGGATTTTAACATACTACCATGAACTTTTTCACTCAGTTTAAAAAAAAAAAGCTAGGCACACTCTATTTATACACTGTTGTGGCATATTAATGCCCTGTATAGTAATTGCAGGTCAGGTTTATAAATATACAATAAATATGGCCTTCGTTTGAGGCTCATAATAGACTACAGCTCTGCTGTTGTTATTAAGGTGTATTAAAGAGTAGGCATAAAGAACATGGATGGGCTTCTGTAGTCAAACTAAGTTTATCTTTGGAAATTAAATTAAAATTTACATACACTGCATTTTTTTTTATATATGATTTTATCATGGAAGATTTATCCTCTCATTGCATTATTATGATCTACAAAGATCTATTTAGTAGGTCTAAACTAGTTAAGGATCGGATCTAAAGATCGATTAAATAACAGGTCCTAAAATATTTTGAGCCTGGAATGACAATGTGTCCTCAAGAACCTTCCGCAGGTTCCTGATCTGGAATAGATTGAACCAGGTGGTAACTTATAGGTTACTTCATAGGTAACATAAAGCATTAGGTCTAAAATAATACTATCAGAATAGTTATGCAACAGAGGCCAGAGACGCCTGGCGAGTTCTAGCTCCAAATTCCAAATTTCCTGATTACCCATCCTCGCAAAGACAATGGGATGGGCCGCTTTGCAAAATTGCTCAAGATAATTTACTTGAGACGTCTGGCAATTCTGTAGAGCGTGCCCGCCTTTTGGCTGTGGCGGAGTGGGAGTCCGGGCTTTGGTTGCAGGCCCTACCGTCAGCCAACCTAGGCACACTGCTACACAATGACGCTTTCCGTCTGGCAACAGCACTACGACTAGCCGCCACGTGTATAGTCCCTCACCGTTGTCCTTGTGGGGATACCATCGATAGCTTTGGTCACCACGGCTTATCTTGCATTAGGAGTGCCGGCCGTTTGGGGCGACATGCCGCCCTAAACAATATTATCCACCGCTCTCTTGCAACCATTAATATACCGGCCGCGTTGGAACCCACTGGTTTGGTCCGGGATGATGGCAAGAGACCGGATGGAATGACTCTGGTGCCCTGGCGATTGGGGCGGCCTTTGGTATGGGATGCTACATGCGTTGATACCCTAGCGCCGTCTCATCTTCAGGTCACCAAGTCAAAGGCCGGTACAGCAGCAGCCACAGCGGAAAACCTCAAAAGGCGCAAGTATGTAGGTATCGGAGACAGCTACATATTTGAGCCTTTTGGGGTAGAAACAATGGGTCCGTGGGGTCCATCAGCCCATCGTCTCTTTGACTTTCTGTCAAAGAGACTGATCGAGGTATCCCGCGACCAAAAGGCTGGCAATTACCTGGCTCAAAGGATAAGCATTGCCATCCAACGTGGCAATGCTGCCAGCCTTTTGGGCACGTTGCCGCAGAATGACGGTTTGCAGGGACTGTATAATTTGTAAATAATTATATTTTTTAAGTAGTTTTAATTATTATTAGTTAATTAGTATTATTTTATGTTACATTATAAGTTTGAATTTATTAAAAATTTTTGATTAAATGTCAAAAGTCTCTCCTATCAGAATATATTTACATATAACAGAAGTTTCCACAAATCTGTCAATATGGTGGTCACAACGCCAAAAATATTTCAGAAATTTTTATAATCTACCATAGGGTTAAATATATATATATATGGACGCTCCGCAGGTCCTTATTTTGGGATGGCTTGGACAACCTCCACCTGAACCTAGAAGTTCCTTAGCCAAAAATATTGTTTAAAAATTTATATATATTTTATTTTTGTATTTAATTTACTTATCAGAATTTTATTCAATTTACAAAGCCCATAAAGGTAATTATTAGGAGACCTTCCGCAGGTCTGTGATCAGACAAAACTGTTCTGCAAGTCAGTTACCAAAAATTTTGGGTATATAAAAGGTACTATCAGAATATTGTTTTTATTGTATTGAACACTTAATTAAGCCATAGAGGTCATATTAGGACCTTTCCCAGGTTGTTGTTTTGAAATGGCTCGGACTGGAATGTAGCCTGTAGTTCCAATAGTAGCCATTATTATTAAATCCAAAAATAAAAATTAGAGAACAGAATGTCATTATGTCTATTTTTTTTTTCATATTTGTTTTACGGCATTTGGCTTTCTGTGCCTTTTAGCCCTTCATATTTTCTACGTGTTATCAACGAAATGGTGGTGTAATTCATTTCGGTGATTCAATGGAGCCCCTGGCGACAATTCCCACGAATCCACTGGTTTGATCATAGACGCAGTAGCAGTAAGGCGAGCGACCACCAGCCCGCTATGTAAATCTCACTACAGCCGCACCATGACACTTCATTTTAGTTATTCCACACATTGTTCATAAACATGGACATTTATAACACCAAATTACACCGATATCACATTATAAAGTCCACTAGAAGCAATTTGCAAAACAATCCAAAACAAAAACCGTGCAGTCCGTCGAAATTCCCGCCAAGAACTCTCATTCTGTCTATAAAGTTTTTTTTTTATTTTTTTATTTGCAGGTCTATGATTTGAAATGGCTCAGACAGGACTACGGCCTGTATGTCTGATAACCAAAATAATTTGATTCAAAAAAAATCTGAAAGTAAAATGATTATCCACCTATAGGGACCTTCCGCAGGTCAATGATTAGAAATGGCTCGGACAGGACTGTGGCCTGTAGGCCCGATAACCAAAAACATTAGATTTTTGTTAAAAGTCTAAAAGCAGGGTAATAATCCATCTATAAGGACCTTCCGCAGGTCAATGATCTGAAATGGCTCAGACAGGACTCTGGCCTGTAGGGATAACCAAAATCATTTGATCCAAAAACAAAACTGATTGCAGAATGTTATTTCATTTACCTTCCGCAGGTCTGTGATTTGGAGTGGCTCATACCTGTCTGTACTGGCTATGGCCTATAAAATAACCAATATGGTTTGTATTTCCATTGCAGATTGCAATCTCATCACTACTAGAATGACAGGTGTTTAAGGCTAGAGTACTGCATCTTTGGAGGCCACTAGTACACATTGCATATTCATTTTAACCACACAGCCTCCGTGGCCTTGGGTGGTCAAGTGTCACTCTTGGACCGGTTTAACCTCTCTTTAGGTAGCTTATCCTTCGGATAAGCGCCTCTGGGAGGATAAGAATACTTATGTATCTGTTTCTTCAAATAGTTTGAATGAGATATTAATTTGACAATAGTACGACTTTACGCCAATTAATACCTACTCCAAATGTGTAAATGTAGCTTCTGGACTACATTCCATACATATACAAAGCAAATATATATGTATGGAACAAATATCCAATTATTGGACTGCATGAGAATTTGTACATTCTTCACGTCCTATTGAAGGCACTTGATTACAATATTAACTGTATTAGGCACTATTTAAAGTAATACACTCTGTCTGAGCTGGATTTCACTTGCAGTCTCATTGGTCCTTAAGCTCGCATCCGATGCGACTAAGGCTAGGAAGTAATAGACTTCTCTTTTCTTTAATGGTAAAGAAAAAATAAATATTATGGAGTATTAGTACTGATGTAAGTACCATACACTCCCCCCCCCCCCCTTTTTTTTATTTTAAAGTTTTCAGAGCTTCCAGAGGGGTTCGGGAAAAGCATTACTTTTGCAGTAAATATAGATTTTTCTGTAAGAGTAAATTCACATGAGAAGGACTTTATGAATATAAGTTTTACTTATAAAACTATCTGATAACCTACTGATAACTTCGTATAATTGGTAATTCAATAATGGTTTCCTTTAAGCTGATAATTGTAAATTATGCTTTAAATACTATAATGTGTATTTTGGTAACATAGTGTGGCATTTTATCTAACAACTCCAATACTAAGGGTATCTTATACTATTGTTCTAGGAGTCTTGGAGAAAGATGTCTTCAATCCTCAGGATTTCCGCAATCCAGTGAGGCTGCATCTATAGTTCTGGTCCCTGATTATGATACACAGAACATATAAATACCTCTCCCTACTATCATGCCCATCAGTAAATGTATCTTTGATCGTTTTAATAATGGAACTGGGCTTAGATAAAGGTAGGAATTTTTTTGTTAAAATTAAGTTAGCTTGAATTTCCACATTTTTACTCCGATTTATACACTAAATCATAAATAGACTTTAATTAAAGTGCTGCTTTGCTTTGAAAACAGGACAGTAAAGTAATATTGAATTGGGAACCTGGGCCCTTTAAAAATATACCTCTGACATTTAACAAGGTATCCAATGCAATGTTACTAGTTACATTACAAGTAATTTAAATTAGTCAAGAGCAAACACATTCATTAACAAGCATACATATTCAGGTTACAAGGAGCAGTGCCTGAACTGTCAATGTTCCAGAATTGTTAGAATAGTTAGTAATTATTCTGTATCCATAACATTTGAAACTCTGTTTTGCTTTAATATATTTAATAATTGTTTCTGCACATAATGACTTAATTATTTGTTGTCGCAAATTGAATTATCGAAACCTGTTTGTCAGCAGTTTTCATTAATATTAATAAACATTACCTGAACTAGAAAACTAGACACAGTATTTTTCTAGCCCTAAGAGCTAAATAGAAGTTTAAAATTTAAATGTAATAGCTCTGTGATAACTTAGGTTATTTGTTTCTAAAGTAAAAAGTTAAGCATCAAACAAGGTGTGTGCATCTAACAGTAATTATCTTTGATAAATATTTCATTCATGTTGTTCTAACAACTCCAAGCAGAAGTTTATCACTCCGATCGTGCTCTTTGTCAGAAACTGACTTAAGTACTTACATCTATCCCGCATGTTTGGCGGCAGCTCAGAGATTGTTCTGAGGGCGGCAGGCTATTTTTCTCTTTGTCACTGAAGGCACGCTTCACGTAAAAGCCGAACATGTCGCATTTTATTGTATTGGAAGCAGCAGTCTGCACAGCTTGCACGATTCGTCCTCTGCTTGCATACTCAACTCAACTGCCTGCCTTGCATAACACAGCTTATTATGTTATGTATCAGTCGATAGTAATCAACATTTTATATGAATATTGCTACAAACGAACACGTGAAATAACTTTTCAATAAAGTTTTAAGGAATTTTTCTCGCGAAAGAACCGTTTAGCGGTAAAATTACAAACGCTATGACAGGTCTTGTCAATGTCAGTTTAACATTGACAAGAGTGCTGCCAGCTGCTGAGGAATGAAGAAATTTAAGAAGAACCACAGAGAATTTATGGTAATATTGCCATATATCGGGTAAGATTACAGACAGCTCTCTCATCGACAACGCTCTGTGTTGGAAGGGAACATAATAGTACCCCTGGGTGGAATGTAGACTACGGATGTACTACGAGTATTGCCATTTGTTAAATCGATTTGGATTTGGAAAAGAAAGTGAGGGTATGTGGGGAAAAGCAAGTAGCAGCTGGAGAGGCCGAACGTGCGTTCTAGATGTCATAATAATAAAAATTTTTAATTTATATTAAAAAAAATAATACCTACCCACGCACGCCGCACGTCATAAAGTTCCTTGTTAGACTGTGCTTTTGAGGAAGGTCCACTGGCAACACTGCGGTGACAGTTCATTAATGAACTGTCATTGGTAGGAGTTCTTGGCGGGAATTTCGGCGGAGAGCACGGCTTGTGTTTTGGATTGTTTTGTAAATTGTTTCTAGTGGACTTTATAATGCGAAATCGGTGTAATTTGGTGTTATAAATGCCCATGTTTATGAAAAAAATATGGAATAACTGAAATAAACTGTCACAGTGCGGCTGTAGTGAGATTTACTTAGCGGGCTGGTGGACCGCCTCGCCTCGTTGCGTCTGTGATCAAGCCAGTGGATTCGTGGGAATTGTCGCCAGGGGCTCCGTAGAATCAATGAAATGAACTGCACCATCGTTTCATTTGTTGGAAGGTCGTAATGCTGTCCACGTATTATTGTCTATGATGCACTGCATTTGTATTATGTTTTTTATTCTGATGTACAGTGTCACTATGTAAAAATATATTTTCTCTCATACAAGTAAACAGAATGTTTGCAAGTATTATTTACGTTTTATTTAATTCCTATAGCCACTAGTCCACCCTATCAGTGGTAGCAGAGCGTAGTTGTATAAATATATAGTGGCAAATGGAAGAAACATTTTTAAAATAGTAAGTAGATGAGAAAATAAAAATTTTGTAAAATGAGCTCGAGTTTCAGAAGCATAGAACCGTTAACAAAATCAAACTATGATACCTGGTGCTTACAAGCACAGGCGATTCTCATAAGATACGATTTGTGGGAATACGCTAGTGGTGATAAAACGATAGCGGCAACTGCGACTGCCGAAGAAAAGAGTGCGTTCCTAAAGGAAGACTTAAAGGCAAGGTCAGAGCTATTTTTACTTATATCTCCAACAGAACTTAAACAAATTAAAGGGTGTAATACATCCAAGGAGGTATGGGACAAACTAAAGTCTGTATATCAAAGTTCAGGACCGGCAAGAAAGGCTACGCTATTAAAGCAACTAGTATTGAAGAAAATGACTCCACAAGAAGATGTGAGAGATCATCTCAGTAATTTTATGGATGTAGTAGGTAAATTAGAAGATATGGTTGTCAAAATTCATCCAGACCTATTAAGTATAATGATGTTGTACAGTTTACCTACATATTTCGATAGCTTCCGAACGGCAATAGAGTCGAGAGATGTTCTGCCAAGTCCTGACAATTTAAAAATAAAAATCGTAGAAGAATACGAAGCAAGAAGGCAAACCGAAGTGAGTGAACCTCAGACTTCAGAAGCATTCTACACAAAAACGAAGAAAAAGGTACAATTTTGCAAGGATTGCAATAAGAAAGGGCATTCCACAGAAGCTTGTTGGTCAAAGAAGAGACCCAATAACCCCAATAAAACTAAAGGTCAAGAAAAGACATATCATATCTGTTTATCGACAGGAACGTCGAAATGTAAAGGCAATTTATGGTGTCTTGACAGTGGCTGTACGTCACATATGACGGGTGATAAAAGTATACTCCATAACTTAATCCCCGCGACTGACACTCTAAAGCTAGCTTCAGAAAAGCATACGACCGAAGTTAAAGGGAAAGGAAAAGCCGAGCTTTATACAAAGGATCGACGCTTTAAAATTAGTCTTTCTGACACATTATATGTACCTGATTTGTCGAATAATCTAATTTCTGCAAGCAAAATTACGGATCGTGGCTATAAGGTTCTATTTGAAAAGAAACAAGCCAGTGTCACAAAAGGTGGGAAAACTGTATTAAAAGCTTACAGAAGAAATGGATTATACTATCTTGAATTTGATAAACCGGAAGAGACAGCAAACTTCACGCCTAGTGATGAAAGCGAAATTATGAAATGGCACAAGAAATTAGGTCACGTCAATGAAAGAGACCTAAAAGAAATGGTTAAAAATAAAATGATGCGAGGACTCGACTTTAAAGAAAAGACTTTGGGTACCTGTGAGACTTGTATCAAAGGAAAATTTTCCACTCTACCATTCCAAAGCCATGGACAAATAATCTCTACCGAAGTACTCCAGATAATTCACAGTGACGTGTGTGGTCCATTTGAGAATGAATCGATGGCCGGATCAAAGTATTTTGTAACATTTATTGACGATTATACAAGATACTGCTGTGTATATTTCTTAAAAGAAAAGAGCGAAGTAATCGATAATTTCAAAGAATATAAAAATTATGTCGAACTTTTTCATAAGAAGAAAATTAAAATTTTACAATCAGATAATGGAGGCGAATACAGGTCCAAGGCGTTTGATAAATTACTCAAAGACAACGGTATAAGCCGAAGACTATCTGCGCCTTATACTCCTCAGCAAAATGGCATGAGTGAAAGAAAAAATCGGTCGCTAATGGATAAAGCCAGATGTCTGATCCTAGATGCCAATATCCCTAAAAAATTTTGGGCAGAAGCAGTAAACACTGCAAACTATCTGATAAATAGAAGCCCAGCAAGAGCTCTGAAAGGCAATTCCCCATATGAGAAATGGGTACAACGAATACCATCAGGAAATCACCTACACGTATTCGGAAGTAGAGCGTTTGTGATGAACAAAACCCGAAGAGGAAAATTCACAGCCAAAGCCACAGAAGGAGTATTCTTGGGATATGCGGAATATACAAAAGGTTTTAGAATCTATATACCTGAAAGGAATGATGTTGTTATCAGCAGAGATGTAAAAGTAATCGAAAAGATGCATTATGGCGTTACTCCTGCTGAGAAACGCGAAGATCTTACTCCAGAACCTGAAACAGAACAAATTAAAATTGAAATTCCAGAAAAAAGGAACAAAATTAATGAAAACTTACCTTTTCAGGAACCTAACCCCCTTTATTCCAGCTCTAGTCAAGATTCTGTTGATGAACCACCTCTCTCAAGTGGAAGACCACAAAGAGACGTGAGACCACCAGCATGGACCAAAGATTATGAGTTAAGTCGCTGCGTGACCATGTTTACGTCAGAAAATAATGACGACTATGACTGCTCTTTACTCACATACAAAGAAGCTGTGACTGGCACCGACAGACGTAATTGGGAGAAGGCGATACAATCTGAAATGGAATCATTACAGAAGAATAACACCTGGGTATTAGTTGACAAGTCAGAAGCCAAAGGACACAAAATACTGTCGAACAAATGGGTATTTCGAATTAAAGATGACGGTACGTACAAGGCAAGATTAGTCGTACGTGGATGCGAGCAGAAAGGAAACCTGGATTTCGAAGACATTTATAGCCCAGTTGTAAGTCAATCTGCATTAAAAACTTTATTAGCAATTGCCGCATCTAAATCTTATTACTTCATGACATTTGATGTTAAGACAGCTTTCTTATACGGAGGGTTAACAGATGAAGTTTATATAAAATTACCTGTTGGCTATGAGACTGACTGCAATACTACTGAAGTAGTTTGTCGATTAAAAAAATCGTTGTATGGATTAAAACAAGCTCCATTTACATGGAACAGAACTTTTACCCAAGCGATGTATGATTTGGGATTCAAGACAATCAAAACAGATCGATGCGTCTTCATAAACGAAGATAAGTCAATAATAATAGGACTATTCGTTGATGACGGACTTGTCATAGGAAAAGACAAGAAAAAGATCGAAGTTATTTTAAAGAAACTTGAAACCAAATTTGAAATGAAAAAGAATGAAAATCCAAGTACTTATCTGGGTATGGAAATAAAAAACTCAAAAGAAGGAATAATTCTTACTCAGAGATCCTACATAAATGACGTACTGGAAAAATACAAAATGAAAAATGCCAAGCCTTGTAACACGCCCGCTAGTAGCGATTCAAAGTCGATACAGGAAACTGCCCAGGAGAAGGAATATCCCTATAGAGAAGCAGTGGGAAGTTTACTGTACCTGTCTACCAGAACTAGACCAGATATCGCACAAGCGGTCAATCTAGTTAGCAGGAAGGTTGAAAACCCCACTAGAGAAGACGTCACAAAAGTCAAGAAAATATTCAAATATTTAGTAGGAACCAAAGAGAAAGGCATTTTGTTCAAGCGAAACAAACCGATAGAGAACAACGATGCTTACAGCGACTCGGATTATGCTGGAGATCCATTGACGCGAAGAAGCACTTCTGGCTCCGTGCTAATGATAGCTGATGGACCAATATCATGGGCATCCAAGAGGCAGCCTATAGTAGCGCTATCGTCGACTGAAGCCGAGTACATAGCCGCAGCAGACTGTTGTAAAGAGGCATTGTATCTCAAATCTCTATTGCAAGAAATAACCGGTTTGGATATAAAAATAAATTTGCATGTTGATAATCAAAGTTCGATTCAACTTGTGAAGTCTGGATCCTTCAACAAAAGGTCGAAGCACATAGACGTGCGGTACCATTTTATACATGAACACTTCGTGCATGGATTAATAAATATTAGCTACTGTCCCACAGAAGTTCAGTTAGCTGACGTAATGACAAAACCATTGTCAAAAGTAAAGTTTGAAAGACACTGTGCAAGATTAATGCATTTATAGAAACGTGTCTCGGCAACATGAGTGAACATCAGGAGAAGGTGTTGGAAGGTCGTAATGCTGTCCACGTATTATTGTCTATGATGCACTGCATTTGTATTATGTTTTTTATTCTGATGTACAGTGTCACTATGTAAAAATATATTTTCTCTCATACAAGTAAACAGAATGTTTGCAAGTATTATTTACGTTTTATTTAATTCCTATAGCCACTAGTCCACCCTATCATCATTGATAACAAGACTTAGAAAAAACGCGGGAAAACCTATTTATACTTGATACTGGCTTAAATGCTTAATACGTAACGCGTGAAAGCCATAAACAAAAAAAAAAAAACTGTCATTGGTAGTTGATTGATTGATGTTTGATGCGTGCATCTTGGTTGCTTGCAAAAGCGACTATAATTTTTATTGTAACTAGATATTAACTGAATATTTTAAACATAAGACTGGGAAACCGTCATCTAAAATGTCTTCCATATCAGGTACGGCCTTGTGACAAACAACATTGTGTATTGACTTCAATAAACCACAGAATTTTCTTCCGGCGACTACAATCAATACCCAAATGTTTGTATGCATATAAACTAAAGGGAAGCTTTAGACTTGCCGAAATAATTACCTACACTAATCTTTGATTAGCGTTTGCCTGATAGTTAAAATCAAAATATACATTTTTCAGACATAATTTGTGTGTCAGATAAATTGTGTGAGATGTGTTGATATCACTAACGATGCTTGCTTTTTCCAGAAAAATTAACTCTTGATAGGCATGCTATGAAAAATCGAGCCACGGCCCACCTCCGTATTTACGTTGGTGGTATCAAAGAGAGTATTACAGTAGAAGAACTCTATGAACACTTCATACGGTTTGGACAAATCAATGGTATTGTCATCAACAGAAACTTTGGGTTTGTCCAATTTGAAGAAGAGTCTAGTGCTCAGGAAGCGATTGCTAAAGCCGATGGATGTGTGTTTCAAGGCAAATCATTAAGTGTTCGAACAGCTATGCAAAACGATAGAAAGTAAGTAGTTTTTCTCCTACCATCTATTGACTTAACCTAATCTAACCTACTTTTTTGGTAGCAATTCATTTCTGACGGGATCGCAGTTCTAACCTACCTAACCTAACCTTTTCTGGTAGCAAGTCATTTATGATGAGGTCCCAGTTTTAACCCAACCGAACCTTCTTTTCTAGTAGCAAGTCGTTTATGACGAGGTTGCAGTTCTAATCCAACCTAACATACTTTTCTGGTAGCAAGTCGTTTCTGATGGGGTTGCAGTTCTTAACTAACCTACTTTTCTGGAAGCTATTTCTAACTTTTAAAACATATTTTTTAAAAATTAAAGCTATAAACATAAGCCTAAATAATTTTGAGAAATAACTTATTATGTTTCTCTTATTCCTAAAAATGTTATGCTCAAATATGCCTATGGAGATTATGCTAGTTAACATTATACCTAAACAAATTAGCCTTAAAGATAATAATGCCAGAATTACCCATATGCCAAAAACCAATTATGCCTAAGAACTATTATGGCAAAATATTTTATGCCAAAGCATATTAAGACAAAACAAATTAAGCGAAAATAGGGGGTCTCTGTATATATCACAATAAAATGTACACATTTTTAAAAGGTTCTTAAATCAAAGCAATCTTTCCTTGTAATCAGTCTCCTAAAAATACTTGTTTGTAAAGAAATCATTTTCTGAATTAGCAAACAAAACAACAACATATATATTCTTCTCTTCCATAAACTAAACATTTGACAGAAATGCCCAATACCGTGATCGGCTCGGCCGAATCGTCGACCTCTTCTCCACCAATTAATCGGCCAATCAGCTAGTCAGCCTAATTCATGATTGGCGCATCACTAGTATTTACTTTATAGATTTCTTTTTTAACATGGTAATATTTTCTGCAGGCGAGAGACTGAAGTAGTGACAATCCAGCCTGAGATCCCTCCAGCAGTGGCTCTTTCTGATAACTTGCCAGTCAGCAATGATGATGTCAATGATGACGCAGTATATGACAGCTATGGCAACTATGTTGGGGAACAAGGTATGCTTCTTTTGAATGGCGGATATACTAATAGGTTAAGAAGGCTAGAAGCCAAGGGCGGAAGGTGATGACTGTTTTCATGTAGACAGCGTCGTAACTACTCTTACAAAGGGGCCCATGGCTGTTGCTTGCGTAAGCTGCACGTTCACTGCATCTGAATCGAAGCATACGGAGCGGACGGATTTGTTGCTTTGTATGGCACTGCATGCACTGCATCGGCATTTCCGTGCAGGAGACCGGTATTTCTGCCGATGACGTCATCAGCATCGCCAGTCGTCAGAGTTGCCGTTCTTTTTATATTAGAATACTAGCTTTCGCCCGCGGCTCCGCCCGCGTCAATGTCGATCCCTCGGGAATAGTACTTTTTCCCGGGATAAAAGGTAGCCTATGTCCTTCTCCGCCCTCTAGAGAACTTATATGCAAAATTTCATGATGATCGGTTCAGTAGTTACGGCGTGAAAGCGTAACAAACAAACAAACAAACAAACTCACTTTCGCATTTATAATATTATTAGTAAGGATTATTATGAATAACAGCGGATATTAGAAACCTCATTTCGTAGGAATTTGACTTGCATATGTATGCAGCATTGTATCTCCTCTTCTGACAAAATACAGATAATAACAAAAATATCTTCATCACTATCCTCCATAACAACCGACAGCTCCGTGGCGCAGTGGTTAACATGCCAGCCTGCGACACAGAGTGCCCGGGTTCGATCCCCGGCCAGGTCAAGATGGAAAATGATCTTTTTCAGATTGGCCTGGGTCTTGGATGTTTATCTATATATGTATTTGTTAAAATCGTTGAGTTAGTATCCCATAACACAAGTCTCGAACTTACCTTGGGGCTAGCTCAATCTGTGATTTGTCCGTATATAAATAAAAAAAAAAATAACGCTAAGCATGTGCAAGTTGTGACGATTGCTTTCAAAATGCCGATATTGCCGATGCGGAATCCGAATGCAGTGGACGCAACCCATCGGCATTTTGTAAATGCCGACGCTCCGATTCCGATGCAGTGAACGCGCAGCTTTAGCATTGACTGTTGGCCCCGTGGCATTTTGCCAGCACTGCCACCTGTAGTTATGCCACTACATGTAGATGTAATTTATATACAAAAAACGTAAATATTAAATATCCTAGTTTTCATTTTGTAGTGTTCCATACAAAGGAACCCTTATAGGATAACTTTGTTGTCCATCTTTCTGCCCATACGAAAAAACAAACTTTTAACTAAGTCACTTATTGCGTCAGAAAATAAAGTTTCGTTTTGCACATTCACAAGTGAATCATTTTTTTTTTAATTCCCCCTCATTCTTTTTGCCAACAAGATTGATTTGGTCTTAACACAAATATAAGAATTCTGAAACTAATCATTTGCAGTATACTCCCACTTTATTTATTAAGTCTAAAGATAGAATTTAAGAAAAGAAGAAAGAAGAGTCTAAAGACAGCCTTTAAGAAAGCATTCTTCTAGGAATTTTTAAGCATTTATTTTTATTGATGTCGTGAATATGCTAATATGTAGTGAATATTCTTTAAATGGAATTCTACAACATTGTAATAAAAACATTGTTACGCCGCATCACTATAGAGTCGGGTCCTCTGAGCTGCAGCGACTTGAGTTAAATGCATATAGAATGTTTCAGGTTACACTGAAGAAGGATATAACAATGACTATGAAGATGCATACAGCAACCATGGCAGCCAAGGTTGGAACGACGGTCGGGGCGGGCCGCGCGGGCGAGGGGGACCGAGGGGCAGAGGCCGCGGCGCGCCCCGCGGCAGACCTGGCTTCAGAGACCGCTCACCAGGCCCGAGAGGTATATAAAGACACTCTTATATACAGGGTTACTTGAAAATCACTAATAACCTCGATAGCTTGAGAGGACTAGATAGCTTACATCATAAACAACAATGTTTGCTCTACGACTTTTATATATTATAGATAGATTTTACTTTTATACCAAAATACATATTAATTTAATTTTCGGGTTGAATGTAAACAACTCTACGCGCATCGCAAAGAAAGATTACGCGCGAGCGTCTCGTTTACATAAACTTACAAATGTCACAGACAGGACATTCAAAACTTGAACAATCATTTTTATTTAATTTATTAAGTTATGTCCTAACGTTATTTATGATGTTAGCTATCTAGTCCTGCGAGGATATTAGTTTTTTTTTACGAATAACTCTGTATTGCAAAAGATTACTTGGTTTAGATTATTAGACGAATATACCGATTTCTTCGCCAGGTATTGTTGTAATTAATATACATTTGTATTTTCTTTCATCTTAGTAACATTCCAATATAGTAGTAAAAGTTTCTTAATCTTTCTATCAGCGAAAAATCTTTGTAAATCTTCAGTACTGTAGTTTTCATTTGATAAAAAATTGTTTGTCAGCAAAGTCGGCCTATAATTTTACGTAATAACGGTGGAAGAGAAATAGATGAGTCACAAGCCGAACGCATAGGCCGATCGTGCCTCTATCGCTTGTTCCGCGCTCTCGCTTGCACACGGAACGTGACACATTTTCGTGCATGAAGCCGGGCGGCGTTCATTGACTTATAAAACGTCGTCACGCAAAAACAAATCGCTGTTATAAAACATCTCACTGAAATATAAAAGAATAAATGAAGTAGGTAAATCATCTAAGAAAAATTGCAGTACTGTACTTTAGCAATGTAAGGCCACAACCAAACTAACATTTTTGTTCATAGGCGAATGGTCAGATCGCTCTGCGTACGACCGCTTCCAGAAACCGCGCCCCGACTACCCCCGCGCACTGCCAGTCAGCGAGAAGAACGATTGCGAGATCATAGTCGTGTCCAAATCTCTTACGTAAGTCCTCCTATTATACACTAGCCGTTTTCCTGCGACTTCGTCCGCGTGGGTTTCGATTTATATCACGCAATCTATCCGGGCCCCCGGGTCCATGCGGATACAACCGGAAACACGCTCAGTTGACAGAGATTAAATATCATCAATACAATTCTACCACTTGTATAAGTTGCATCGGCTTTGTTCGGCGCAGAATAGCACGACTTACCGCCGAATCAAACCGAATGAAAATATCAGTGAAATAACGAACTTATTGCTACTACATAAGATTTGAAATCCAAAAAGAACAGGACTCGTGCTGTCTCGCTCATAATACTCTTACGGCGTGGCGCCCCAGCGAAGACATCCAGACATGGCCCGAACACAGCCAAAATTTGAGGAGCCCCATTAAGCATTGTCAACGCTTACGTATGTTAAGCAACCCCGAGCGCAGTCTCCGCTTGGATGGGTAACCGCAAGTGGCATAGAAATAACGAGGGCGTTCAGCCGTTGGTGTCGGCTGTCATCATTCATGGTAGTCACTAAGCTATGTTAGATGCCTTTAGGTAACTTGAAAAATCTGACTGGTCACAGACACACCCGAAACACAACATCAGCCAATAGCAGGCGGATATTTTCGCGCCGGTACATCGGTGTAACTTTTAAAGTGGTAGTATTGTACATAAGTTTTGGTTTGAATGAATGAAATACTTTATTACACCAAAAAGGATACTTGAATGTGTAGGTGCCGATGGGATCCGAAGGAACTACCGGATGGGCCCAAGCGAATGAAATGAATGAAATTATTGTTCTACAACCACTGCCGAATCAAATGGTGTGTTGTGTCGACCCGAACGAACTACCCGATCAGCACGAGCTAAACGAGGCTTTGTTGTGCAACGAATACTCACGAGCCGAAACTGTCGGCCCGCTTGTGTATTAAGCAACCTTAAAACAGCCTTCACACGGTTCAATTGTTCATTCAACAGAGCGGGATGAATCTACCAACAGAATGAGAAAACCATACAACTTCCCTTTTACGTATATAGTTCTGTCCTGCTCAGTTGATTTGACTGCGTCGTGTGTAGTGTAGGCCGTTTAACTCTGATGGACATCAGTGTCGACGAATTCAGTCTACTGACTTATGTATGATGTGATATGGACTCGTACAATGAATGGTCAGGGGTGTCGTCCTCAACTGTCTGCCTGGTGGTTGCAGGTATGGCATCATGCCTGCAACCACCAGGCAGTATAGCCAGGCACATGCTTTTCCGTTTCATCTGATTGAGTAGTATCCCAATACCTTCATTCCCTTCCCAAATCCAACAAATTCCTACCCTTCCCCAGCTTCAAAATGCTTCCGATGGGCAGCAGCCTCGCAAGCACAAGAAGCCAAAGAAACTGCGCTCGCCAACCCGCCTACCAAGCGTGATGAGTATCGCAATAACCTTCCATGAAACAAAAAATTCTTGGGAGAGGCCTTCGTCCAGCAGTGGACTTCTAACGGAATGATGATGATGATGAATAACCTAACATTTGTAACATTTAAAAATCAATTAATAAAATTTTACCTCTCTATTTTCAGTAAACTAAGGTATGTTGAAACCAGTTTAATACTTATAATATTTAGTAACAATTAGCGCAACCCGGCTTTGCACGGGTAAACCTTATCGAAATTGCTCCAGTAGTCTTCAAGATCTACAGCAGTGATTCTCAAACTATTTTAGCCGCGGAACTGTTGCAAAACGAAATATTTTAGGGAGCCCTAAACTAATCAAAAACTGCTAAATAAAATAAAATAAATAAATATATACGGACAAATAACACAGATTGAGGTAGCCCCAAAGTAAGTTCGAGACTTGTGTTATGGGATACTAACTCAACGATACTATATTTTATTACAAATACATATATAGATACACATCCAAGACCCAGGCCAATCTGAAAAAGATCATTTTCCATCTTGACCTGGCCGGGGATTGAACCCGGTCACTCCGTGTCGCAGGCAGGCGTGTTGACCGCTGCGCCACGGAGCTAGTCAAGTAAATGGTAAGATATTTCTTCAACAGTATCTTCAAATTGGGTTCTAACATTAGGGCTCTCTCAAATGTAACTAGTTTCGGCATACCTTCGTTACATATTTGGATATAAAAGGGTTTACTCTTAATAAATTAAGAAATAAAGGATTTTGAATTTATGTAAGAGTTTTTCATGTAGAAGATGATCTCTCTACATGTAAAAATCTTACGTCTTCTACACCCTTAATATTTTTTCCATAATGGCTTTTCCACGGAGACCCTTATAGATGCTCTGCGGATCCCTGGGGCTCCATGGACTTTGAGAATGACTGGACACAGACAAACAATTACTATTTTTATTGGTTATTGATTTAATGATGATGTATTAAATTATTGACACATTTTCTTCCAGTGAATACGCAGAGTACATCGAGGGTCGTCTGAAGCGTCTAGGAATTGTAGTGGATCTCCTGTTTCCGATGGAAGACGTGCCAATCGGCAAAGTGCTCGGAAATATCGCATCGCGAGGGTGCCTGTATGCGATACTAGTAATGCCAGAAAACCAGGAGCACAGATCACTCACATTGACTATCCTGCATGGATTACCACAAGGTATGTATGGCAGTTCTATAATTCCCAATTTATTTATTTATATTAATCGGTTTCACGGTGGTATGGCGTTTTTACGACGTTAGTCATCACATCACCGATTTAAATTCCGACCATGCCAATATAGTCAAATATAAAAATTAGTCGGTCTGTAGTTTAGCAGTTACAAGCATGTTTTAGTGGCCAAGCCAAAAGGTGTGCTTCTGGCTTGGCCACTAAAACACCTCCGTATCTCCAAAACTATAACATGTTTTCTCCCAGATTAGAGAGAGATAGTCGAGCATTAGTCTAAATCAGTCACCAAAACAAATTGCTCGAGCCGTACTTTACGAGTTATTAAATTTCTTTAGTGGCATAATATTATATCATAGACAAGAACCAGGTTATTTTAAGATGCTGTTCAAGTCTCTTTCTTGATTTCATAGAACACCGCAACATGCCCATCGAAGACGCACTGCAGCTGATCTCCCGCAACTTCCAAGAAGTGCAGCGTGGCGGCCCTGCCAGCCGCGAGGCTGTGTACGCGCTGCTAGGACAGTTGGCCGACGGCCGCTCGCTCACCGTGCTGCAGTACGAGAAGGTCATCGAGTACCTGCAGGTAATTATTTCGTCTTCTCCTGAATACGCGCAACACCCGAGGATGCGCTTCAGCTGATCTCCCGCAACTTCCAAGAAGTGCAGCGTGGCGACCCTGCCAGCCGCGAGGCTGTGTACGCGCTGCTAGGACAGTTGGCCGACGGCCGCTCGCTCACCGTGCTGCAGTACGAGAAGGTCATCGAGTACCTGCAGGTAATTATTTCGTCTTCTGAATACGCGCAACACCCGAGGATGCGCTTCAGCTGATCTCCCGCAACTTCCAAGAAGTGCAGCGTGGCGACCCTGCCAGCCGCGAGGCTGTGTACGCGCTGCTAGGACAGTTGGCCGACGGCCGCTCGCTCACCGTGCTGCAGTACGAGAAGGTCATCGAGTACCTGCAGGTAATTATTTCGTCTTCTCCTGAATACGCGCAACACCCGAGGATGCGCTTCAGCTGATCTCCCGCAACTTCCAATAAGTGCAGCGTGGCGACCCTGCCAGCCGCGAGGCTGTGTACGCGCTGCTAGGACAGTTGGCCGACGGCCGCTCGCTCACCGTGCTGCAGTACGAGAAGGTCATCGAGTACCTGCAGGTAATTATTTCGTCTTCTCCTGAATACTCGCAACACCCGAGGATGCGCTTCAGCTGATCTCCCGCAACTTCCAAGAAGTGCAGCGTGGCGACCCTGCCAGCCGCGAGGCTGTGTACGCGCTGCTAGGACAGTTGGCCGACGGCCGCTCGCTCACCGTGCTGCAGTACGAGAAGGTCATCGAGTACCTGCAGGTAATTATTTCGTCTTCTCCTGAATACGCGCAACACCCGAGGATGCGCTTCAGCTGATCTCCTGCAACTTCCAAGAAGTGCAGCGTGGCGACCCTGCCAGCCGCGAGGCTGTGTACGCGCTGCTAGGACAGTTTGCCGACGGCCGCTCGCTCACCGTGCTGCAGTACGAGAAGGTCATCGAGTACCTGCAGGTAATTATTTCGTCTTCTCCTGAATACGCGCAACACCCGAGGATGCGCTTCAGCTGATCGCCCGCAAATTCCAAGAAGTGCAGCGTGGCGACCCTGGCAGCCGCGAGGCTGTGTACGCGCTGCTAGGACAGTTGGCCGACGGCCGCTCGCTCACCGTGCTGCTGTACGAGAAGGTCATCGAGTACCTGCAGGTAATTATTCCGTCTTCTCATGAATACCCACAACGCCCGGAGATGCGTTTCAGCTGATCTCCCGCAACTTCCAAGAAGAGCAGCGTGGCGGCCCTGCCAGCCGCGAGGCTGTGTACGCGCTGCTAGGACAGTTGCCCGACGGCCGCTCGCTCACCGTGCTGCAGTACAAGAAGGTCATCGAGTACCTACAGGTAATTATTCCGTCTTCCCTTAATGCTCGCATTGCCCGGAGATGTGCTGCAGCTAATCTCCCGCAACTTCTAAAAAGTGCAGCGTGGAGACCCTGCCAGCCGCGAGGCTGTGTACGTGCTACTGGGACAGCTGACCGACGGCCGCTCGCTCACCGTGCTGCAGTACGAGCAGGTCATCGAGTACCTGCAGGAAATTAGTCCCTCAATAGACTCCCGAGCTGGTGTAGGGAGATGCCAAGAAAACCAAGTAAGGTAAAGTTTCTCCAAGACTTACCTTTGTGTCTGCAGTGCCATTAAGTCTATGGCTTCGCCTAATGACGTGTCTACGCCTAATGACGTGTCCTAATTATCTCTCCACCTGTACAATTAAAAGATCTTATTGAGGCGAACGACAAAGGTATTAATGTTGCCACCTATTGGTTAAAAACAATCATCATCATCTTCTTCGCTTTTTCCCTATTTGGGTCTGCATGTCAACTCCCTCTCACTTCTTCCTGTTATTAACCATATTATCATTTACCCCGTCTCTCATATCCCGTCTCATTCCATGTAATTTTCGGTCTTCCCCTTACTCTGTAGCCATTTACTTTCAATAAAAACAATATGAACATTAAAAAATAAACATTAGAACTCGAAAAGAAGATTTCGTCTTCCCTGGATGCCCGCTACGCCAGGAAGTGCGGCATCGCAGCCCTGCCACCTCCTGATCCATTTAAAATTAGAAACAAGAAACTGTTTGTGGTATAATAATATCATGATCTACAGAATGTGACGAGTGTTTTTTGGCATTTTTTCTTCGTTCATTAAATAAAACTTTTGTTATGTAATAAATGCATATTTCTTTCCAGGAGCGCAAAGAGCATCAAGTTAAAATTGAGTTGGGAGAGCCACTGAGTACAGCACCGACCAGCAAAACACAAGTGGATCTGCAGCAAAGAATTCTCAGTATACTAAACGACAAGCAAGTCAACCCGACCCCGGCCCCTGCCCCCGCGCCCGCGCCCGCACCCGCCCCCGTGGCCGCTCCTGCGCAGAATAAACTCCTCAATGACCCCACCGTTAGAAAAGCTTTAGATTCCATACTTTCAAAATATACGTAGATAGATGATAGATAAGGTTTTTAACTTGATCATTTACAATTAGTTGGTATTGTTTTTAAATTGTCGGTTAACAATGTGTGAAACGAAAACATCGCCAACTTGATTAAGTACACAAATTGTAAGAAAAATTACAGCTTTTTATAAAAGACGAATGAGCGAACTATGAAGCTTTGAGCTAAAAAAATATTTAGACTGAACGGGCTGTGTTTAGTCTGTTCCAGTCTCAAGATCACCTATATATTCACGTTATACTTGACATAGGATAACTTTTCTTTTTACCAATCTAATTTTGGGACCTCTGCATCTTTAAATCCTATTCCATCTCAAACAGTCAATAATCATTTCCTCGTACAAAAGAACATTGGTCTATATACATTATTATGTAATAAGAGATAAATAAAATAAGATAAAAATAATATTACATTTGTTTTATTTAATAAGTTCATACATATAATTAGAGGTGGTCTAATAAGTCTGTTCACAGAGCTAGTAAGTTTTGAATGGTGATGCGAAATGACAAACAGTGCTATAGTTTTGTTATGTACATACACACGAAAGTAATTTGTCGACTGCGAACTAAGACCGGGTACATTGCAAGTTCATGTATCGGTTGGTGAAAATTCCAGTATTCGGGCACATCTAACATTCAAAGCTCAAAAGGTATTTTTTCGTCATTATGATCGAGAATAAAAATGTCTACATGCATATATTTCAAAGTTCCAAAATAACTTTCGTTCAAAAATTAATAAATTCTAACATGATTGACACAAAAATAAATTCCGTGAAATACCGCCAGCGGTTCTTGAGATCTCACAATCAGTAGTTTCACAAGAGTTTACTATAAATTGATTTGTACACAAAATTATAAAGACTTCTATTAACCCGGGAGACAGTTACTAGTAGTAAGACTCTGATATCACGAACTATGGCATTTATATTATATAATTTCAACGTCAATGATTTTTATATTGAATAATTTGATTAAGAACTCTCCATTGAGATCAAGGCCCTGTGTCTCATAGATCTTCACAAGCATCAACTCTTTAAAAATCCTAATTACCATACTAGAGTTATTAGCTATACAAGATATATATAATAACTAGGAAATCCTAGTATTCCAAGTAAGTTAAAGAAATAATATTTATAAACCTAAGCTTCACTTTCGTAAGTTTAACTTTGGGTGTGATAGTTATAACATAAAAATATACAGAACTTAATGCATAATACACAAACTAATATTTAATACATTTCTACATTATTACATATTTTACACATAACTATCGGTACCTACAGTGACATATAATTCGTCATAGCTTGGTTAAAACTATATCAGTAGAGCAAAGTTTTATACTATAGTGTGGATTTTATATTTATTCGTTATTCATATTTTTTTAAGTCGGATAAGACAGAAATACACAAAGTTGAAAAACAATATAGGTATCTCATATCATCATCATCATCAGGTCTTTTTTAGTCTCCACTACAGGAGCACGACCCTCTCTGTACTACTAGGGCCATACTTGGCCAGAGCAGCCAGAGGACTTGGCCTACACTCTCCACGCTGGCCAGACGGGTTGGAGAGGCCTCTTAGATGTTTTTTTTTTTTTATAAGCTTTGTTTAGCTTGTATTTCCTAAGTCGCCTTCTACGACATCCACGGGAAGACTTGGAGTGGTCCTATTCTACTCTGCCGGATACCACACGGCACGGTATCTCATATATCTGTGCAGAAATCTTATTTTATTGACTGTATAACTAGTCATTCAATATCTTACTTGCCCTCATTGCTCAGGGCTCATCTTTCTGAAATAGTCGATTGACCGTGTCGCCTACACAAAATGATGATGACCTCTCAATATAACAAAAAAAATAGATACTATTGCTTTTATAGCATATGATTTAGACACAGATAATATACAAGATACTTTATAAGTCTATCTGGTCAATCATTTGTTAAAGAAAAAAAAGCTATGCAGAGCTGTGGCGTCGCCAGTAACATAAGTATCACTAAGATTATTACGTAGCAGGACAGCTGCGCTAAGGAACTCTACAATGCCTCAGTCAATTTCTTAGGTTACCTAATATACATATATCCATCAATCACATAAATATCAACAAAAACATTATCAGTCCTTTGCTAGGCAATGGGTTGTTATATTATGTAAATATTATTTCTTTAAAATAAATGGCCTTTAGGAAAATCCGCATCTTACTCTATATAAACATTTCCACAGCGCCCTTATTACTACAGCGACTAAATGCCATCGCAACACCCACCGAACTCCGTAAAGCTATCATTTGGAAGAGAATTTGGTGTCAATTGGGAGGTCGATAGGTGAGCGCGATATTTACAATAAGTCAGTAATGACTGCACCGTCGACGGCAGTCGAAACAATCCTCAATCCTTTACATTCGTCAGACAATTTAAGATGACCTTTCTGGGGGATCTTCTTGCTTTGAAGGATCAAAACCTTCCTTTATGTGTCCGCTGGTGCCCTTAGGGTCTAAGTCTGTAGCCCAGCTGAAGTGCATTACTGCTAAATGGGAATTCCCTAATTTATTATGGACTTTCCCGAGTAGGTAGTAGACCAGTGATTCTCTTGGAGCAATGTCTTTCAAATGGTGGAGATCAGCAAGTGCGTCCTGGGGTCTTCCAGCCCGCAATAGCACCGACGCTCGATGGAACCGGCACAAAGGATTTTCAGTATCCAACGCCACAGCGCGTTCTAGAGTAGCCAGTGCCCGGTCCATCTTACCCAAAGCTGCCTGGGCTAAGCCAAGTTGGCATCTCAATACACCAGAGTGCGGGTGAATTGTGAGAGCTCGGCGAATGTGCACTTCTGACGCTTTCCAGCGCTCCTGTCTTGCGTACACCGTAGCTATGCCAAACCAAGCTACGTAATTTCGAGGATCGATACTGACTGCAGTTCTAAAGCTAGCCAGTGCTTTATCGCTTTCCTCTGCGACTGCATATTCGTGCCCCAATAGCGCATGCGCATACGCTAAGTCTGGATCAATTTGCACAGCACGTTTGAAGAATTTTAGGGCCGTTTCACGTTCTTTGTGGAGCGAAAAACAGTTGCCGGCCGCTAACCACGCAATTGGATCAGTCCTATTTAATTCTACTAGATCTTGAGCTAATGCTGACAATTGTGCCTCGCGTTGTAAGTGCCATAAGCAAGTACTATAGATATCCATGCCCTCCGACCGACTCGGGTATTGTTTCCGAATCTCAGCAAAAATTTTTGTGGCAGCTTCATACTGCGCTAATTCGTAATGGGCGCGGGCAATCATGGTTTGTACCCAAGGAGAAGCTAATTGTTTAGGCGGAGCTTCTTGGAACAATATGATTGCATTTTTACACTCTAAGAATGCAAGAGCCTTGTAAGCCTTGCCTAATTCTTTCAACAAATTTAACAGTGCTACACCATTTGAATTCTTTGGTGTCATGGTGGGAGTTACTGTTTCTACATTTTTATTTCGTTCATTTGTCTCGACTGTATTTGCTTTAATATTTTTGGCGATGCGTTGCTTATTTTTCCTGGAAGGGCTCTTAGGAGCTACGAACTTTCTGCTTGGTGATTTATTATTTTCTTTTACCGAGTAGCTACTATTGTTATTACTAAATAGCCTAGAGGACCGGCGCGGCGCTGGACCAAGACACCTGGGCGCTGGACTAAATACTGCTGACATTTGTGCACGCAGTGAATTCACTATCTTAGGTATAGCTTTTTGCTCATTAGAATCGGTGAGTGTTGGAGTGTACAATACGGGAGATTCTTCCATTGGTAGCATGCCAAAAGACGGAGAGAACGGAATCGGCGCCATGCCGCTGAACACGCTGTGCATACGTTTGACGGGAGCCTGTGTTTCGGGAGTGATACTAGTTGACATGGTCATTGGAGTCCGTGCCGTCACATTGTTAGGAGTCACATTAGCATTAATACTAGTATTATTATTAGGAATGTTGGCATTAACGATTGAAATATTCTCTGAATTGCTGACTAGATTCATTAGTGTTGTCACGCCAAATGAAAACTCGGTGTTGTTCATTTGAAACACTTGGTGCGGATCAATTTTTTCACCCATATTACATAGTTGTGCGAATGATTTCCACATGAATGGATTCAGCGACAATGCTTTCCGATGGGCTTCCGCTGCTTTACTTCTCCTCTCAGTTATGTTGTAGATTTTGGCAAGAAGTTGTAGAGCGAATGGTGCTTGCTCCCCAAACTCTGAGGCCACTATGTCTAGATTTGAGCCTATTGTAATTTCTGCATCTTTGTATCTGTAAAGTAAATAACAGAAAGATAACAAATTGGTATGTTTATCGTGCTTATACATATAATATGTAAAGAAAACACTGTGCGATCCTTGAAGGGATAATTCAGCCCGGCGAAATGAACAACTTTTCCTATAATCTAAATTTTTTGAGTTCCTAGCTTTGATAGCTGGGAACTCAAAAAATTTACATTCTGAAACAAAAATATTCGGCCACCCCGTCAATTTGTATAAGAATGCAAAAAAAATTAATGCCCAGCACAGGTCATATCGACGGGCTGAATCACCCCTTCAAGGATCGGACAGGGTTTGTTGTCTTTAAATATTGTAATATTGTATTAAATTCATCTTTTGCTGCTAACCTATCTTTTATACAGTAATATTTTATTTATTTCACAACTTTAATGTCAGGACAGATGGTTTTGATAAATTGGGTTACACAAAGTTCACATCAGACTGAGCCCTTTTATTATATCTGCCCATGATACAATACAGTTAACAGGAGAACAGGGCCGATTTTTAGGATCCACAGTAGGCCTTTGTGCTGCTGGTGCATATGCTTTTTAACCGACGTCAAAAAAAGGGAGGAGGTTATCAAAATTGTACGGCACAATTGTGGAATGGGCTCCCCTCCCGAGGATTTCCCTGTATGACTTAGGGTCCTTCAAAAGGCGTGTTGACAGGTATCATAAGAGCCAAAAAATTAGGAGTTGGTAGGACCCTAACAAAATATAAAAATGGCAGCAACAAAGTACATTTGTTTGTCTACTAGCTTTCGCCTTCAACTTCACTTGCGTCAACGTCGTATCCTCAACGGAACAGTACTTTTTTCCAAGATGAAAGGTAGCCTATGTCCTTCTCTTCTTCGTGTGAAAGCATAACAAATCAACCTCACTTTCACATTTATAATATTAGTATGCATAGTATGGATTACACTTAACTTCTGTAAAAACCACCTTCAAATTTTGCATACAGTGTCAATGAGAAGGAGAAATACACCTGAACCATAATCAAGATCTTCATTTACACTAGCAAAACATTAAGTTAAAGCTTGTAACTATACTTTAATCCTTTAACTTCCGTGGACACCTATGAGCCCATCAAAAACTGCCTTGAAACACCTTGTTAATTGTTCAAATTAGTATCACATTCAAACTGGTTGTGGTGTAGTATGCACACTTGTCAGTTTTTCTTGCTGTGTTCAAAGTGATAAAAAAAACATACATCCAAGACAGAATGGAAGAGCTCAATATAATCATAATTTTGCTCATATCAAGATATTACCCACACACACTAATAGGGTAAATTAAATAAAAGGTTCTTATTAATGAAATTATATGTATGACAAATTAATAAGAAAATGAGTAAGTCCCAATCCATCAACTAATAGCATATTATTCCTGATAATATGTACATACCTAATATATATTTTTTAATTAATACAAATCACTCATCCGTCACTTACTCATCATTGAAAGCCAGAAATAATGGCTTTCTCAACAATGAGAGTAACAATAGATGAATAAAGTAATAATTAGATAATCAAAGCCACACACCTTCATATGAGTATAGAATATGATATAAGTACCTAACCTTATTTTAGTTATCATAAGCATTTTATTGAAGAATTATTGGCCACATAATAAGAGGAAGTGAAAAAGGTCTAAACTAGTCATGAACAGGTACACAAGTGACAAGAAAAGAAAATGTGGTAGACCATTCAACGATGAGCTGATGACATCAAAGCCATAGCAGGAGGCACATGGCAAAGAGCGGCTTATGATAGGGAGAAATGGCGAAAATTGGAGGAGGGCTTTGTCAAGTTACATACAGACAGGAAGTCGAGTTGAACAGTGTAGAATTATTATAAATACCTTGTCATTGTAAAAAAAATCTATACTAATATTATAAAGCTGAAGAGTTGGTTTGTTTGTCAAACTCTTCAGCTTTATAATATTTGTATAGATTTTTTTTGATGTCTCGCTAATTTCAGGAACTACTGGTTCAAATTGGAAATTTTTTTTTGTTATGGATAGTCCATTTATTGAGGAATGATTTAGGCCTTAAAATATCACGCTGTGACCAATAGGAGTGAAGCATCAATAAAAAATTATTTGAAAACAGGGGAAAATTATCCATCTGTACAAATTAATCAAAATTGCTGCGAACGAAGTTGTGGGCAACAGCTAGTGTCTGTATAAAGGCTATTATTATTATTTTTTATTTTGTTATTTTTCTCTCAAACATGGTTTGAGGAGTTTTATCGCATACGCGGGCTTGTGGCCAAACGTAAGCAATGAAGGAAGAAGTAGATAGAAGTCAATATAAATGAAGAGATTATGATTCTGAGGAGAGAAATTTACGCACCGTACGGCACGTATTTAAAATTACTGCTTTCTGCATCAAGATGAACGTAAGTGGATGTATCTGGAGTAAGTTGTATTATTATCATTATAATATTAGTTGCAAAGATATACCTCAATCACACTTTACTAGTATGGCCCTAGTGGTACAAAGAGAGTCGTGCTCCTGTAGTGGAGACTAAAAAGGACCAGATGATGACACTTTACTAAAATCAGTCACTAAATAAAAAATAAATAAATGGTAAGTCACTGACAAAAGGGACACGACAATCCATTAGACACTTCTGCATCTTAAAGATTGGAGAATTTTCTTGTTATTACAGAATCTCATTGAGAAAAGTATCTAGCTTAATTTTTAAATAATTGAAGAAAAAAAAAACTATATTTTAAATGTGTATGAAATTAAATCCCATACCTTTCATTTTGGTAATCTGTATCTTTTGAACTTTAATTAATACTTAATTATTACTAAATAAGATATTTTTAAAATATGATTTGACATGAAAATGGTGTTGTTTTTAAAACTTTCACGCTTTAACCACATATTTTTTTTATACTGTGTTATTTGTCCTTATATATTTATTTATTTATTTATAATTATGTATATAAACATTGACGATAGATGTAACTCAATTGAAAAGTCAACGGAAACAAATAATAAAAAGGTTCATGCTAAGTCCCGTTTATATACCTAATTATATGAAAATGGTGCCTGTAAAGTCCATTTTTTTAAATAACACTGGCTTTGTCTTCTATGTTTACTACAAATAACACAATCTAAAATGAAAGGATGGTTCTATTACCAAGTGCTTGGGTAAAAATCTAATAAATGTTAAAGATTATTACTTACAGTTTTAGCTCTATTGAACATTTGGCTAGTAAAAATCGGGCTTGCGGTAAAGATAGTGGGCAGTTTTGTAGTAAATGATGCGCCTCGTTCACCCGTCCTGCTCTGTAATAGCATGTTCCCAACAAAAATGCAGTTTCCTCTGATGTAACTAAAAGGAAAACCAAATTCATAAGATATGCGGTTAGTAATAAATTTGAATTGTGCTTTAAAGGTACCAGTTGCGTAAAAATCAATAACGAGATATTATGCAGGTGGATAACAAATTCAACATTGGTTTGCAACATTGAGGGTACAAAAAAGCAATAATCTATTTACCTTCGGCGTGAAATCTCTCTGCCAAAAATATAGCATTGTCGTATTCGTAATTATTGAGACAATCCCAAACGATCACCTGTTGGAAATTCAAATGATTTATTTTAGTTATTCCTCGAAGGCAAAATGCATTGACAGTTCGTGCACTATTGGTTTTTCACATACCTGTATAGGCTCTTGAACAATCATTGTTATAGATAACAAGCACTGCTATTAATGTAAAAACTTAGAAATAATTCACATTGCAAGCTACGGCTATTACACATTCACAAATAAAATTAGAACATATCTTTTACGACGGACATTTTCATTTTAATTTGTTGATTCTCTATGGTCTCTATGGATCAGATAAAAACTAGAAACATTGTTTGTAGTCCTGGATTCCTACATTTTTGCCATTTGATAAAATTATATTTAATTTGTTTGCTTGCTGTGATGATGATAACTGAGGCAAAAGATATTTCAATGCAATTAAAATTAGGAAATTTACATACATTGGTAGATCCCGTCTTTATTATTTTGGTGTAGCGTGGGTGTCTTAAGGTATGGTTTTATGGATGCGGCGTGATTGATAGATTTGCTTTTTTTTTTCAGGATTTATATTATCTGTCACAAAAACTCTATGATTCTAGACAGTTTAGTTTAGTCTCTGGTGTTTAGCAAGGAAGAGAAAGATCGTCACGAATTCGCGAGTGTAGTAAATTGATTACGAAAAAGATATTGGAAACAATTTTTTTTACAAGAAGAGCTTTGCGTATTTGTGTAGTTTACGGCAAATTATTTTATCAGCGTTTATGTACCGTAAACGTATATAATTAGGCTGTATAGTGGCTTGGACAATATGTGCTCTGTGTTGATAACGAATGACATCTGTTAACAAAAGGAAAACACTAGCTGTAGAGGACATACTTACTAATTAACCAGGTAAATAGGCTCATCTTTGATTAGTTACTCCTTGTAAATAGATACGTGATTGTTACAATAACGCAACAATTGGTGGTTGGCGTCACCAACACAATACTGCCCTTCACTATTGATGTACCCCAAACAAGAAAATGTCAAGACGTAATGACCTCCAATTTTTGTGTTCCGTGACCAGTTTTTCTGTTTCAATATGTCAAATTGGTTATTACTAGTATATTTAAAATAAAATGAAAACTGGTCATTGGCGCTTACAGTATTAGCGCCCTAGTTAGCATGTAGGCGAGGCGAAATGCTGATTGAACAATTTAATCACCGACTACCGTGTATCTGCAATATCTTAGTTGTTTTTAAGTTATTCTTGTGGCTTGCTGCAGGGGAACGAAAGCTTTGCAATGCAGTGTTGTACCTAGTCTGCTTTTTGTTTAGAAGTACCTTATAGAGTGTAGGGTGAGCCCATCCACTTTGTGTGTTTGTTGTTTATGCAATGTTATTTGCATTTTACACCCACCTTTTTCACAATATTTCATTTCATGCATGAAGCAGATTAATAAGAAGCATAGGTATTGTCATAGCAAGTATAGGCAGACCTTCAATGCTGGAAGTATTCATGTTTTGTTAGCTATAAATTCTTTAAATACAGAATGGGTCTAGACAACATTCAAGAAAACAAACTATTAACTCATGAACCTGTTAAAATTTTATGATTTATCAGTTTGAGTGTTTCCATTGTATTTTATCAGCTTAATTCCTTAAATGAATTATGGATTTAATAACATATTTTTATGTGAGGTAAAAGGAAATCAGCAGCAGTAACAGTGAATGTTGATTTCATTTTCCTGTGTAAACATTTAATACTTTGTATATATAGCTATGTAAATATGGTGGCCTTGATTTGCAAAAACTTCAATATGCAAAAATGACGAAGATATAGAAAATATAGTAGACAGTCTATGCTCAAAATGTTCTTTAAATTATCATTATTAGCAAAGATTTGACTTCTTTGCTTATGATGATCATGACTTCCCCCAAGAATTTCCAATACAACCTGTTGAAGCAAGTTCAATTTCACAGGTTCTTTTATAATAATAAATTTCTATCCTGAAGGTAGGATATTGGCTTTGGGTGGTGTAACTAGCAGATCAGTATAACTTTTCAGTCTTTTATAGGATTCAGTACTCAAAGGTTAAAAACAGGATCCTATTCATATGGGTCCACTATCCATCTGTCTGTCTGTCACCAGGTTGTATCTCATGAACCGTGATAGTTAGACAATTTGAAATTTTCACAGATAATGTATTTCTGTTGCTGCTATAACAACAAGTAGGTACTTAAAATAGAATAAAATTAATATTTAAGCGGGGCTCCAATACAATAAACATGTTTTTTTTGCTTGTTCATTGAATATAGTTATATATTAATTTTAAAAATAAAATTATTTGTTTTTAATTTATTTGCTGTTTTTATAGGAAATGGTATGGAAGGGCACTTGGTTTTAAGTAAGTATATTGTGGTTCATCTCTAAGGCACCATAGCATGAATGAAGATTTTCTCTTTGATCAAAGCAATGGTTACAGTTGACATCTTCAACTCAGCTGAGACCATTGTCAGAAAACCCAGTGCATTACTAACAGCACTTTGATCATTGAAGCTGCTATGAACATCCATTAAAGTAAATATTCATCAAAACTTGGTTAATCTTCCCGATGACATGCAGTTTGCACAACATTTACTTGATTATGTTGTCCTTGGTACAAGTACTTAAATGTCTTACCATTGCCTTTTTTAATGCAATCACTAGTAAATAAATATGACAGTGAACAATACACATATTGCTCAGTAATGTGTGAAATGGAGAAAACAATACCAAATTATTCCATTATTCTTGCCCAGAATATTTTTTTTCTGCATTTCTTTCCACACACTAACAAGATTGAACAGAGCCGACCTCCTATTAATATAAGACTGGATTATAATGTCTGATTTCAGGTATTCTAACAATGTTTTCAATAGATATTCATGAATTATTGATATCATGAACATTTCGTTCACTACCCTATTTGTTTACACAGCTTGTTTTCCTTTGATGTCATAGTATCTGGCAGACTACGTAGACACTATGTAGAGTATTCAATATATTTTTATTAAGGAAATAAGTAGTGGGTAAGAAATTGTTGAATATAATTTTACTATTATCAAATCAGTTTTTTTTCTCATCTAGGTGTTAAGTATTCATCAGGAAATTAACATGCTAATTGAGCCCTGATAGTGTCAATTAAAGAATAACTAAAGCAAGAAGGCCACCAAATGTAATGAAACTTTTTTGGAACTCTCATAAACCAGTTGCACCACCCATTAAGGGGCTAGTTCAATCTGTGTGATTTGTCCGTATATATTTATTTATTTATATATTTATATTTATTAATTTCATCAATTTATTACTGTCACTCAAAAGTAGCCTAAAGGAGATTGCCTTGGCTATTAGGCCACCAATTGTGCTATTCTATTTTTGTTCTACTTCTACTTTTTGGTGCAATAAAGCATTTTTACTTAACTAATTCATAATTATGTTATAAATGGGAATTAGCACAAACAATGGAGTTAAGCCATTGTGTTCTTAACAAGACTATATAAACGAACATATAACGAGATGTTATAAGGTTCGTACTAAGACCCTTATGCATAATTATGTGTATAAAGTGTGAAAGTTTCAAAAATAATACTTTACTAATTGTTACATCTTTCACAGCAAGGTTTGCCAGCAAAATCCAAGTAGTATTGTGTTCAACAAATGCTATTGCTTACTCATGGGAATTATTGTTATTGTTTTATTTCATTGTTATTATCACAGAGGCCTTCCTTGTCTGCCACTATTGAAGCATAGTAGTTTAAAACAATGCAAATATTACACACAACAACATTAAGCAATGCTGGGTTGAATAGAGAAAATTGAAATGAATAATTTTTATTCATAATAGGATACTTTATATCCCATTGCTTCTTGAATGTTTATATATATATATATCGTGTTTCTGCTATGAATATCATATTTTTCTTATATATACTCATATATAAATATTATTGCCCATTAACATAATATTCAAAAAAATACTTGTGAAGGCAGTGTCATTCTGACATTGCATTTATATTTTTTTAATAATTCTGTAGCATGTTACTGTAAAACAAGCATAGTATTCACATCCCCGACGTAACTCCATAGTAATATTCCATACGACATAAGACATGAATGTAACTTTAATATACCAAACGCGCAATATCAACATCAGCTGTCAATTATTCATTATTCATTGAAGGCAACATTTATTCCAAGAAAATTTGCTTTGTCTACCAATGCAACTGTTTCATTCCTATTGATGACTATATTTGTTGAACTTTAGCAACATTTGAACAAAAGATTGTAAAACTTGAGAGAGAAGATTAAAGGACTACAATGCACCCTAAAAATGACATTTTCCCAGATACATGATCTAGCTAGACCGACTTTTCGCCTTGAAGCCTTACACTGGTACATGTAAAATTTCAGCATACAATTAAATGTAACAGGATAGGACACCATTCCAGAAATTATGTTTTACTTGGTAGTTTTTAGATATCAAATATCATGCCATTATCTGATTACTGACACAAATATCATGTTTGGTGGCAATATCATAATTCATATCTATACCTAATTCCGGATATTATCCCTCTGGGTTTCTAAAATGCATATCGGCGACACTTTATTGTAGCATACTTTTTCTTCTATATTTTTTCCGTTTACTCCATGAAATATTGAACAAAATTATTCAGTTAAAAAATAATCAATAACTAGTTTTGATGAATAAGTCTTTCAGAAGGATTGTGGGATAGGATGTTTAATGTGTCTAATTGATTTATTTAGCATCACCTACAATATGGTTGTTAAGGGTGACTGGGAGAGAATGCTCTTAGCATTAAGTCCACCTACTGTAGCCCCATAGGATCAAAAAGTTTATTATAATTACTTAAGTAAATATATAACATAAACATGGGATGTGTTTAATTAAACATTTAAAATATAATTTTCTACACTAGTAAACTAATATTATACTTAAAGAGGAAAGATTTGATTGTTTGTTTGCATTGAATTGAATAGGCTCTTAAAACTAATGGACTGTTTTGAAAAAATCTTTCACCATTAAATCATGAAAAACGGAATAGCCGCATCGCCTACTACTTGATATCTCAGATTTTCGCCCATTCCCTCGATAGGCTTTACGACCTTCGCGGGAAGAGAAGCAGCTGGTACATTCTACGTTTTTTCTTTTCTCCCAGACCAGCATTAGAATCCTACTTTATCCTTAATGAACATAGGCTATAGAATTAATACTATATCTACTCGTCCGCTAGTTATTCATAAAATTAAGTTATTAATTTACACAGCAATTAGGTACCTACCCAAAATAGTTTAAAAACATAAAATTTCGTGTTTACATCTACGACCCGAGATAATTCGCGAGGTGAAAGTATCTAATGTCCAACTTTCTATGATATGCTGCTAAGGCAAATATACCGTGTTTGTTGAACATGTTACTAAGGTTGCTGCTGCTCCCTGCTGATCTGGGAGAAAAGAAAAAACGTAGAGCTATTAGCTACTTCTCTTTCTGGGCAGTTCGTAAAATCCATTCGCGGGAATGAGCGAAAATGTAAAGAATCATGACAAATAGGCAACCTATCTTATATGTTTTCTATCTATGCGCCCAACAACAACTAAATGAGGCCTTTGGTCCTGCGGCTCTAGGCTCTGTCTATCCTGTAAAGGATGAAAAGTGATTAGTGCGTGTTACTTAAGTCTGAAACTTCTATGCTGCTAACTATACTTGCAAGGACATTCAAAAGTAGAATAAATTGGTATCTCTTGGATCGACATCCTCGTCTTCATCGTCACTTACCATCAGGTGAGATGGGAGACAAATGCCTACTTCAGTGTTTCGTAAAAAAAGACGCTATTTTGCTTTGTATTCTTCTGATATATTCAGATTATGTTTATTTGGAACGAATTACTTTAATGATGACAAACCGTAGAAAAAATGTCACATTGATTGACATCACGAAGCGTGTTAAATAATAAAAAAAATAAGCAAGAACTCGGAGACTTCGATACAAATTGGAGTCTAGAAAATGACTACAGGTTTTGGCTATTTTTAGCTGGCTATGATGACATTTCGTAGGTCGTCGGAATTTTATTACGAATAGTAACAGCTTTTCAAAAATAATTTCAATATTCAATAGATTTCAAAGTGTGAGGTATTATTAGATTCGTATTCCTTCCCGGAGTGTCATAAGTTATATTAGCCAAAAATCTATAATATACGTAAACTGTCAAAAACGTAGTTGAGTTTTTTATTTATTGAAATAATCTACTTGTTTAGTAAATAGCTTAAACAATTGTTTCAATATTTTGTTGCAGAATGGCGACGCTCGAGATGAATATCACACATCAACCGATCATAGAGACTGTGGCGGACATGCTAAAGGAGCCGGTGTTCCTGCAGACAGCCACGGCGCAAGCCATTGCGGGCTTGTTTGTGTGGACCGCGCTCTTCATTACTTGCCAACAGGTAATGTACACCAAACCTACACCATACTTATATAGTCTCCTTCCATCAGAATTTATTTCGAAATCCACCTATTAAAAATTATGCCTTTCTAACAAAAGTTAACACAGAAAAATCATGGTGGAAGGCGAACGAATTCAATCTTACAAGTTCTTACCGTGGGACGGGTCGAAAAATTGGCAAAATTACCTTATCACCCAGAGGAACACCGGCTATATTTCTTTTTTGCCAATGCTGTTCTGTTTAAAAAAATATATGATAATTCTTTATTTGCACATAGGGATACTGAAAATACACATATTAAAGATCACTATTTTGTCATCGAAATAGTGAATAAAAATAATTATAAGCTAATGATTATCGTAATAACCGTGTATCGTAATAAACTATGCAACATATCACGCAAACCAGAGCTATATTATATGATCGTTAACTGCTTTAGTTACTTAATCTTGGTGCCTTGTAATGTGGATTACACGTCAATTGTAACACTTTCATATAAAAAGAACTTTACTCCAACGTAATAAGATGCGTAGCGGTTAAGGTTCAATTAATAGACGATCTCTGTGGCCACCATGCCAGGCTGCCAGACTTGAGGTCCCGGGTTCCATCACTAGTCAGGTCAAGATGGAAAATTATCTTTTTTAGATTGGCCGGGCTCTTGTATCTATTTTATATATGAGTCTATTATAAAATATAGTATCGTTGAGTTATAGTATCCCATATCACAAGTCTCAAACTTAAGTATAGCTAGCTCAATAAATATAATAAATATATAAGGACTTATCACATAAATTGAGCTAGCCCCACAGTAAGTTGTGAAACTTGTGTCGTAGGATACTAACTCAACAATACTATATTTTATAATAGATACTTATATAGATAAACATCTAAGACCCAGGTCAATCTGAAAAATATCGTTTTCCATCATGACCTGACCTGGGTGGAACTGCGCCACGAAGCTCGCCAATCTGTGTGATTTGTCCATGTATATATTTTTTTATATTTAAGTAAATTACACGACTGAATTTGTTGAAATACGGTCCGGCGTGATTGTAGAGAACTATTTGTTTGGTTGTTTTCGTACTAGATCCGATTTCCTTCAATCTGCTTTTACTCCGTCATCCGTGAATCTCCATTTCGGACAAGATTGACGGACCGAATAAACCATATTATTATTTGTATGGGCATTCGCACACTGCGTCCAAACCGAGTCCAACATAATAAAAGTATAGATATATTCTTTGGTATAGGTTTATTATGTAACATGTAGAATTGGTCTTTTAAAAGGAGATCGTGTCATCTGTTGTGTAATAATGTATTCTCAAGTGTGAATGTGGCCTTCCCCGATTGATGCGCAAGTTTTTACCGCGATTTTCACATTCGTTGCCTCTTAGAAAGCGTATTACCACAGTTTTCTCCACATCGACTTTTGCGTTATAAAATATCGTTTAAGTAGCTCGATATCGCATTGGGCGTGCGTATTGATGGCACTTACGCAGATTAAGCAACCCCGGCGAGCCAAAGTGGTGTGCTAGGACTAGGACTGAAAATATCTCGATTTCCTCTGTGCTACAGAAAGCAACTTAGGCCGTCCATGCGGGTCGTTATGTATAGATGATTATCGTTAAGTTATATTCAGATGCTTTAGGGTAGAAAATGTGTTGAAAATGTACCTTACTTACTAGTCAAATTTTTTTTTCAATAGCCTTTTTAGTGTCCCACTGCTGGGCAAAGGCCTCCCCTTTTTGTTTCCAGTCATCCCTATCGTGGGCAATAATTTGCCAGCCACTTATAAGCATCCAAGTCATCGCGCCATCTCCTTCTAGGTCTGCCAAGTTTTCGGCGGCCATCCAGTTTACACATGGTGGCCACCTTTCTTCTTGCATGCGGCAGACGTGTCCCGCCCAGTCCCACTTAAGCTGTGCTGATGCTGAGCTGTGCTGGTGTGAAATCAGCACAGCTTAAGTCTACATAATATACTTTATGTTAAAGAGGAAATATTTGATTGTTTGTTCGAATCTAATAGACTCCAAAACTGCTGGATTGATTTGAAAAATACTTCATCATTAGAGTCCTACACTTTTTCCTGATGAACATAGGCTACAGATTGAAAACCTATATCTTCGCGTGCGAAGCCGGTCGGCCGCAAGTTGAAAATAAAAGTTGCATTGTCTTCGCATCTTTTTACTAGTCTGGCCTTATAAAAATGTCGTTTCTATGGTACCTTGACGTTAGTAGCTCATTAATTTATATTGGTCAGCTAAAATATCACTATGGCTGTCTACGCCCTTGTTTGCCAACATACTAGGAAAATATGAAGGTTATGACGTACATATAGACCTTATTATTGTATGAGTGCTACATGGTATGACTGTATACTCGTACTTGTGTGAAAGCGAGTGACACGCTCCTTACTCGCTCGACTAGAGTCCACGGAAACCACGCATAAACTGTGTTTTTTCTAAATCAAATAGACCGGTGTAAAAGTACCTCGACTGCAGGGAAGTAACTCGTGCATAAATGTAATTTTTTAATTAGTTTGTAGAGGAGTATATACTTAGTTACATTTAGGCGTAATCTGGGTCCATAACCTGAGTAAATAATAAATGCCTCCCAGGAATATATGACAGTTATGATATATGACTCAAAATGGACGATTTTATTGCGTGATTGCTACATGGTATGACTGTAGACTCGTACTTGTGTGAAAGCGGGAAACCTTGCTCGACTAGAGTCCACGGGAACCACACGTTAACCGTTTTTACCCAAATACACCGATGTAAAATTACCTCGACTAGGTAAGAAGTGACACGTGCAGCAATGTATATTTTATTTAGTTTGTAGAAGGGTTTATTTCCTTTCGAGCTAGGCTCTTGTCGGTGTCATTGTGTGAAAACAAACGCACGCAATTTCTATTTTTGGCAGGAAATAATGGAGTGGTTTGCCTTTGCCTCTCAATTTCACACACTAGTGAACAATCCACTAGCGTGCAGGTTGCCTCACGTTATTAGAGTCAGATTGCTTTACAAACTCAGAGGTACAGTTCGGGCTGGGCGGGGTTTGAACCCAGAATCTTCCGCTCATAGATCGCACTCTTAGAGCACTAAGCCACTATTACTTCAAAATAAGAGGATTGATTGTCTTTGATCAACATTGGTGATCGAAGATTGACGTAGTTATATTAAGGCTTAATCTGGGTCCATAACCCAGCCTCCCAGGAAAATATGTACACGTACTACATGAGTGCTACATGGTATGACTGTATATACTCGTAGTTGTGTGAAAGCATCAACGTCGGTGACGCTCCTTAGGTACTTGCTTGACTAGAGTTTACGGAAACGACACGCAAACTGTTTATATTTACTCAATCAAATAGAGCGGTAATGTAAAAAGTATCTTGAATGGGAGGAAAAAAATCGTGCATATAGTATATGTATTTAAATTCGTTTGTGTAGGAGTATTTACTTAGTTACATTTAAGTTCTGTCTGGGCCCATAACCTGAGTAAAGAATTAAACTACGCAACTCATTACTTTAGTCTTTGTCAGGAATGTATGATACAAATCAGTATTTTAGTGCTCTAAACTTAACGATGCTCTTTGATAAAATTATTATAGACATACAATATATAATATAGACCACATGCAAACGATAAAATTTTATTTTTATATTTAAGTATGTATCCTTTCCATTCTAGGAGAAAAAAAAACGATGGAAGTACCAGCTACGCCTTATCCCGCGCAGATCGTATAAGCCGGTCGAGGAATTGAGCGAAAATCTGAGAAATCATGTTTGTAGGCGATGTGGCTAGCAACCCATAACTATTTTGATTCCGTTTAACTTTCACACAACACACCACCAACATGCTGAACGTGGCTTTTGGGTCTTATGGACCTAGACTGTCTACCCCGCAAGGGAAAAAGACGTGGTTAAGTATTTTGAACATGGAATTGAAGTTCCGGTCTGGCGTCAACGTACGATGAATCATACAGTTAGTGAATTGCCTCGCCATCATCAGATTATGTCATAAAATGTTAATCATCTCACTCCACGCGTGAATCTGTACAAAACTCGTAACTACCATGATTGTGATGTATTCGGTTGTCTAATTAAAATAATTAACATACCTACGCGCGTGCAGAAGCGAATATCTTTGTTGTTGAACATCTATAATACCCTGTAATCTTTATACTGTTAAAAATAAATAAACTTATTAATAAAGCACCGTCACTTTGATGCGATTGCTTCATGTACTGGAGCAAATTCACACCTTCGAGATGTTCCAAAGAAGACGTAAAAATCTCCAAAGAAGATGTATAAGATTAAATTAATCAATGATGAAATATGAGCGTACAGCTTCAAATTGTCAATAAAGACATCAGTAGGGTACGGATGGACTAGAAAAATTGCGTACGTAACTATTAGCCTATGTGGCACTTTGGTTTTTGAGTCAAAAGCTTCCAAAAGCGGGTACCTATATTATAAATATAATTTTGTCGTAACTACTTTGTTTGTGTGTTTTATTTCCCACCGGGTTCTTTAATTTGTTATTTGTGAATTCGCAAAAATATATTTTTACATATGAGGAAGAAAAAATATAGTACCTAAATACCATTAAAAACATGACTGTGTTTTCTTATACTCAGAAACACATCACTAATTGTGGTATTGTTTTACTTTAATTTACCCACCGTACCACCAGGGGTATGGCCAGTATGGTGGGTCTGTAGTGATCTCTTTGATGTTACCCGTCCATATTATCCTGATAATTTGTCAATTGACAGAGTAAATTTTGTTCTAATAGAAAAAAACATATTCAAAACCTTTCGACCGTTTTTAGAAAATAACCGGTCAATCTTCAATTCTTCACTACATACGTACGGATAATAGCCTTTCCCAAGAATTCATCGTTCCATGGGAGGATGTTGCTATACTTACCACTCTTGACAGGCGGGTTGGCGAGCGCAGTTTCTCTGGGTTTGGTGCTTCCGACGTTGCTGCCTATCGGAAGCACTTATAAGCTGGGGAAGGACAGGAATCTGTTGGACCTGGAAAGGGTATGAAGGTATTGTGATACTAATTACTCGGGTGAATGTGGTAAAAGCAAGTAGCAGCAAGGCAGAGCGCGCGTACCCGATGCCATACCTGCAACCACTGGACAGGCAGTTAAGGAGGGCACCCCTAACCTCATTCATTCTTACCCACATACAAATAATCTTTATTATGGGTAGGTAAAACTAGTCTCACTAACTATCCAGTAGATGATGAAGAAATGTAGCGAAGTATGTACGTCGTAATTGATAATAGATATACAGCGAACCGATAACTCTTGGCACAGCTGCAGACAGTCACAGCAAGAAATCTTATTAGCAAGGCTTTCCAGTACAGTCTATCGCACATCAAGCTTAACATACACATCCCTTATTACGTTGGAGTAGAGTTCGTTTCAAAACAAAAGTGCTATTTCTGTCCAGTTGTCAGGTTATCGCTAATAGTCTTCGATATGCAGTTTGGTATTAACTAACTGATAGCTACGGCTTTTACGGTGTATGAATATTGATGTGATACGTTTTGCCCTATTTTCTTTTTGCAATATGTGTAACGGTACTTATATTTATTTATGTAAGCCGTCATGCCTGAATTTACTTATTATTTGCACCGTTCAATCGTATTGTTTGCTCATTCGCTATGATCCAGTTATTTTGTAAGAATCTGCGGCGGATGGAATGGAAGATTAATGGTTGGATAGCGTTATTAAAACAATGTCGAGTTAATACGCATACGCAGTATACCAGAAGACGTTAATTTATTTATACAGCTTTAGAATAAGAATTCTTTTGGACGCTGTTTGTATTTCAATGCCGTCCACTAAAATACTTATTACAATAGTGAGCCTGATAGCTAGCTAGTTCCACATTTATTGCCGTAACTAATCAAACACCGCACCATAAAGTAAAATGAATACACTTATTGCAAACACCGTCCTCGGCGGCCTGAGTATGTCATTCGTGTTTCTGCTATAGGTATAGTGACGTCATAGCTCGGCACATTACCCTCCTATAGTTCAGTTTCGCAGATGAACTATCCCACGCTACGCGTTTGGCTACAATAAATTTGTTCTAATTTCATGACTAGCCGTATACTTTTAAAATAAAAAATACACGTCCATGTATTAGAACTATTACTCAGAGCAAAGACTACAAGTTTAAAACGCTTTTTAGCACATTGGTTGCTTTGTCGGTTTTCATACGTCTGGTACTCTTATAGAATCGCAACTTACATCAAAATCTGTTTTGTTTACGCCAAGCCTCAATGTCTTACAGCGGCTTGCGTATATCGTTTGTGCTTCTACGAACACTGACGTCATAGCTCACAAACATACTTCCACGACACATTAGCCTCCTTTGCGTTCAGTCCAGCAGGTGGATTATCCCACGGCGAGTTAAACACAATCGCTTTTATCTAGATCAATGTTCATTGTTATGTCTATATTAATGCCAAAGTTTAGTACTGTGCCGAGAATTTAGAAATTTTAAATTGCATTTCAAAGATGTATTTATTACAGTACAAGTCTTTTTTCCCGTGTAAATTAAACCTTAAATGCTATTTAGATTTGTCAGCTATTAATATTGTAAAGTTTCGATAAAGTCCATTCAGTAGATTTTGCGTAAAGGAGTAACAAATATTCTCACGTCTTCACACTTTTCATACAAACTTTTACATTTGTAATATTATTATTTATTATGTGAAATGTTTGCAATACAGAAAATAACAGTATTTATTCTAGTATGTTCATAAAGTGCAAAGTTTAACCACAGAACAAAGTTTAACTGTATTCTGAGTTAGTTATTTACTTTCTGTTTGGTCGTGCGTGAATGAGCGTGACCACTTGAGTTCACATATGATGTGTCTAGATATCTAATTCAATCCTACTACATGAATTCAATCCAATGTTTTGTTATCATGCAAGCGCATATTAATGACTTTTAATTCAATACATTCATAACGGTTTATTTCAATCCAACGTTGAAAATTACATCAAAATGACGCATATCTTTTTATTTTATAGCATTTGGAAGGCGATAAAATGTGATGTTGCAATACGCTGAAAATAATCTAATCGTGCTTCAGGCGCAAACTACACTCAGACCGACAACTGTGTCAGTGGGATAACGTATGCAGATTGCCGGAAGCTTAGAACACGCATGTTGCTATACTTACTGGTTTTGTTGTGTATAGTATGCATTTTCTAAATTGGTGCTGTCCATGTAAGAAAGAAAGAGAAATCGTTTATTTGGTATCCTTATCCTTATCCTTCCTTACTATATACTATACTATAATAGTATAAATGCGAGAGTGAGTTTCTTCGTTTGTTTGTTACGCTTTCACGTCGTAACTACTGAACCGATCAATATGAAATTTTGCATACAAGTTTTCTGGAGTACGGAGGACATAAGCTACCTTTTATCCCGGGAAAAAGTACTATTCCCGAGAGATCAATATTGACGCGGGCGGAGCCGCGGGCGAAAGCTAGTAAAATATAAAATAAAAAACAATAGGAAACAGATACAAACAATCTTCTTCTGCCTTATCCTTATCCCACTATTTATGTGGGGTCGGCATAGCATGTAAGCTTTTTCCATTTATTTCTATCTCCAGTCAACTCGTCCGTCACTCCCTTCCTACTCATATCCTCCTTTACAACAAACAAATACAAACAATCACATCATTTTATTTGAGGCTTGCTCTGTATTTCAACTCTCTCCACAATTAGTCAACTAACTCTGTAATTTCATGGCCGATCTGACACATATTTTCCATAACTTTCTTGAATTTCCTATCCATGTGTGGCAGGCAAAATGTAGAATAAAATGTCGAGATAGTTGTAAAAAGGATGAAAAGATTTTATACAAATATGAATGATGCAAATGAAGATGGGAGAGTAGGTCAGGGTCGACGAAGTCTGCATATGTGATGCTTAAAAACTAAAAGGTCAGAACCGACGTGAAGATTAATGAATAGAAATGAGTGGAGAGAGATGTATCAATCAGGTTTTAAGACCGTAAGAATGTGTTCAACGTGGTAATAAATAAGTTATTACCACATTGAACCGGCGTGATTGTATATGTTGCGCCGAAGATAGTTTAATCATACTAGCTTTTGCCCGCGGGTCCATCTCCCGGGAATAGTAAAATTTCCCGGAATTTCCCAAATTTCATCCAAATTGGTTTAATGGTTGAAGCGTGAAAAGAGATAGACAGATAGACAGAGTTACTTTCGCATTTATAATATTAGTATGGAAGTAAGGATAGTATGGATTTTGTTTTTAAACTCATCCATTTGAAGATTTTTCTACTCTATGATAATAGTGTTTACACAAAAACATAATTCCATAATCAATATGATCTACCATCAAATGGCCGTGATCAGTTTGATATTACCGCAAGAAATCGAAATTCAAATCAATAAAACTTGTATATAAATGAATGACCCTCAGTTAGAACTTGTGTATACAACAACGCTCTTGAATATTTTTGTATATTTCTAGAAACTAGAAAACTACTGTTCTGATACAAAGTCTACTTTGTATATTGTTTGTATAAGTGTCCACCCGCGGCTTAATTGTCTTTTTCAATTTTAAGTCATCGTTTTAATCATGATTATTCTATTGTTCTCATTGATGACAACTGGACATACTTAAACTTACCGTTTATCAAAACATCATTTGTGTTTCATTATAGTCTATTTGATTATACAATGCGAATGCGATACAAGACTCAACAAGTTATCAAAATGTATACTGCGACATAGTTACTGTTCATATTAATTCAAAAATTAATCAACTGAATGGGTAAAAGAACTGATCGATCTGTTTGAATGAATATTAAATATCTGACCTCATTAGGTATTCTCTCATCTCAAAGATAAGATAGAAATATGCAAATTATTTATTTAAAAAATGATCCCATTTAGATGTAGATTAGATAGTACCTAGGTATCTTTGTTTTTGTGTCTGTTAACCCAAATAGAATAGAATTTAATGACACAAAATTTGATTTTATATAAATTTCTTTAAATTTAAACATTGCGCTCGAGAGAATTGAAAAATAGGTATTTGTAAAATCTATTGCTGTCGCGCTGTGAGCCCAAACAACAGAGTGCGATAGAGACAACTGCAGCTCATACCAAAAATACCTATGAAAATTACACAAAATTAACGCTTCGTAGTCCACTGATTTCTTCACCAAAACTGAACCGATTTAATTTCTTTTTTCATTAAAATAAAGCTATGGCTGTGTTTCTTAGTTTTCTTTTTATTATATAATCGCGTCGAATAACCAATCACAGTGCTTGATTGTACGAGAATATAGTTCTTTAAACTATCGCGCTTTAAACACTAATTAATTATGTATATAAACAGGCAACCACGATGGATGTAACTCCATTGAAACATCGACGGAAACTAATAATTAAAAGGTTCGTGCTAAGCCCCGTTTATATATACATAATTAAGAATATAGTTAAATAATGCGTTTTGTAGTAAATGTCATGTGAGAAGTTAAAGGAAAGCTGAATTCGTCTACTCCATTGTTACAGCAGTTTTAGAAAAATGTTGACGATTGAAAGTATACTTGGTAATAGGGCAACCTATTGTCACGTCCACAATCCACATCATTACAAAACCCTGACACTAAACCTATGACCACAATTATTATGAAGGCTATACATAACTTTTATCTCTATAGGCTCTTGTTGTGTCAACCTATATCTTTATTTTACGCCGTGTGGTATCCGGCAGAGTCAGTGACGTGCAGTCCATATAGACTGTTAGACACTGTCTACCCTGCAGTCGCTAAATAAATACAATTTTTTTTCTAACAAAAAATTATATTCTGTGCGCCTGCAAAATTCTGCTAGCAAATACTTTATAGTCGATTTTGTTCAAGTACGTCTTGCGGCCGGCGCGTGTCCGCGCTAACCAGTATCTATACGCGTAAGCCGCGTTAAGCGTCTATTACACCACACGGTATTCAGTCAGACTAAGTCTAACTAGCGTAGTGTAATAAGAGTTAGACCGTCTTACTCTGAATTCAGTCAGCAAGATCGGGCTCGGCGAGGCTAACTGGCTTAGAGTCTGAATATCGAGTAGTGTAATAAGCGTTAGACCGTTCAGTCTGCGCTCGCGTCCACAGGGAGCGGACGTGCGCGTGCGCCACGTATATTTTATTCATATTAAGTGTGTCTTGTCTTGTTTGCGTTACCTTTACAATAATGGCGCGCAGTAAAGAAAAATAATCTTTCATATGAAACGATTATGAAGAAATTTAATGGGACCAAATTGAAAGCATAGGTACTCTTTAAAAAAAAGAACAAATAACAGTTTTAAAAATTGGTTTAAAAATGACGGAGTTCTGAGGTAACAAAAATTAAAATAAATGTAACCAAATTGATATTCATCGTCATCATCAGGTCTCTTTTAGTCTCCACTACAGGAGCACGACCCTCTCTGTACTACTAGGGCCATACTTGGCCAGAGCAGCCAGAGGACTGATATTAACCTCTCCTTTTTTTTAAGTCGGTAGAAAATAATTATTAAGCATGACTGCATGCTAGAGTTGTATCATGAGATGCCATGTTTATGAAAAAAATAATCATCAAGATTATTTGAATAAAGAAAAACAAAAGAAACAGGTTTTTTTGCTACGGCAAATTTTTTGGGCTTATAAATTGCAGGTGCCATTACAACCGCCAACGTCGACGTCTTGCGTGCGAATGAGCAAGCCCGCGTTTTTCAGTCTAGTGTAATAGCGAGCGGTCTAATTAGACTCGAAGACAGACTGAATACCGTGTGCTGAATAACGCGTAGTCTAATAGGCGCTTTAGACAAAATTTCAAAGGGCTAACTTTTCACGCACACATAGAAAACTATTATACACCGACAGGAAATCGCTTTTGTAGTAGTACAAGTAAACATCTTTCATCGGCACACACATGCAAAGCAAATTTGCGCTGTGTGTGTGAATATAAGACACTGTCTACGAGATTTCTATTGGCTGTCGCGCGCGATGTAAATGACATCGTCACTTGTCAATGTCATTAAGGATTCATACTTATGTCAAGTCAATGTCATAAACAATGTCATTGATTTATGTGTTTACAAACAATCCAAGAGGAAAGTTTTATTTTAAAATTAAATGCTATAACAGTTAAATTTCATTTGTGACAAAAATATTTTCATGTGAAAGTTGTGACGTTTAGTGTTTGCATGCCGAAACCGAAATATAAAGTGTTATGTGAACACGCTTTTGAACAAATCAAGCAACCGGTTAGTTATGGTTAGTTCATGGACGTATAAAAAAGGCGGACGGAACGTGAACTAAACATTGAGTGAAGCACAACAATGGCGGCGCCTGACATTTGTGTGAGTTTACACATAATTGCCATAAGCGAACAATTTACCCATAATTATAAAAATATTTATTTCAAATCGTGTGATTTTTTTTCATACTTTTACGTTTTTTTTTACGTTATGTCTATCATATCTAATCGTATTTATTGTTACTTTTAATTTTAATACATTAATACACTCATACATGTTGGTCTGGGAGAAAAGTAAAAGCGTAAAATGTTCCAGTTGCTTCTCTTCCCACGCAGATAGTAAAAGCCGATCGAGGGATTGGGCTAAAATCTGCGGAATCATGTCAATAGGCGATGCGGCTAGCAACCCATCACTATTTTGATTCTGTTTTCCATCTACACGCCCTCCAACATCTTTAGCGGCGTTGAGCACTTTTTGGAATGAGTAAATAATAATTAAGTATATAAACGAGACTTAGCCCAAACTTCCACCACCACAAGATGACACCGCAGTACTCCAGTCTCATTGCGATCACGATGGATGTAACTCCATAGAAACATCAACGAAAACAAATAATAAAAAGGTTCGTGCTAAGTCCCGTTTATATACATAATTATTATTAACCCATTCCAAAAAGTGCTCAACGCCGCTAAAGAGGTTTTCACTTCAAATAATGACATTAAAATAAACATTGTCATCTCATGACATATTAAATTGAAAAATAATAATAGATGAATTCAGAAAATAGGCCTCTTCGGGCATTTTAAATAATACTGATTAAATTATATTCAAATCATTAATTATTGTTCAAAAGCTACAAACTACTAGAGTTTCGGAATCGATCACCGCAGAGAAGAAGACGCCGAAAGAAACTTTTTTGAACAGTATTGGTCGCCTGATTGCCTGAAGGGCGTTGTATGATTTTTTATGTTTTTATTATATTTTCTTTTTTTTCTGGTTTCAAGTTATATACAATTTCAATTTACATAATGTTGTAGAACACGTTATGTTAGCGATTGAGCGTGAAACAGCAAATAAGATAAAAGATAGAAGTCTCAAAGAGGTCGAACAGACCTGTCCCCCCCGGCAGCACCCGTTCACAAGTTGACGCATGGATCAGTAATCGCTGAGCTCAACCAGGAAACTCAACGACCCGACACACAACGCCGCCACCAGTTTGAACATTTTAGTAAGCATGACTGCAAATAACACTCGATTTACTGGGATTCCAAACGTTTTCTCCCCTGCATTCTCTTATAATTTGAATCCACAAATTTTTCCATGATTCATTCGCTTTAGGAAATCTGTGAATCATGAAAGAGAGTTTGAAAAGCGGTACCTATCTACGCGAATGAAGTCACGAGCAAAAGCTTGTTTATTAACAAAACTAAATAAACATGAATCGTGATTATTCAGTTTTGTTTAAATTATTTTAAATTTTTAAACTTGCATTTAAAGCATAGTTGTATATATGTATAGTTACATAATTTGAATTTGTTTACAAGTTTTTTTATTCAAATAGCTAACAGGTAGATATGGCACATATAACATGTAATGAAATCTCCCACAGTTTAGGGTATTTTTTTCATTGCATAAATGGCAACACCGGTGTATCAAAGAGATGTCAGCTAACATTTTTCCTTCAAATTAATAATGATTTGCATTTGTTTGTTTACGTATAAGATACAACATAATTTAACGACTGACCTATGATAGGTTATCCCCTCATGTTTCTTAGTTAAACCACTATTTTTGCGGCAGTATTTGACTACGCAGGACGGCATAATTATTTTTTTCGAAATATGTGTATTCGTGTGTCAATTTTAACTCGCGGCAACGTAATGGCGGCCGGTCGTCTTACTTTGCTGTGAATGTGTGCGTGCGCATGTGTCGCTACGATACGCCGGCTTACTTTGAGTGCTTCACTACTAATGTTACTGAAGCGGAGTCCGCCTATTTTTATAAGTCCATGGATTAGTTATTCTAAAGTTTAATCTTAAACCGTATGATATGTGTACGTGGCTCGCAGGTTGTAATCATATCTCTAATTTTTCGCTTGTTTTGAATACTTTTGCGGTCGAAGATCGAAAGACTATCATAATATTAAACGAGTTGTAGATAACTAGCCGTATAGTAAGGTAAGGTATATAGGTTGTATATTTATTAGGTAAGTTTTATAATTATGTCTACCCTATGATAAATGTCTGTGCACGTCACTGGGCAGAGTAGAATAGGATCAATCCAACTCTTCCCGGGGATGTCGTAGAAGGCGACTTAGAAAATAAAAGCTAAACAAAGCTTATAAAAATCTGTGAGATTTCTCCAACCCCGGCTAGCGTGGAGAGTGTAGGCCAAGTCCTCTGGCTGCTCTAGTAGTACAGAGAAGGTCGTGCTCCTGTAGTAGAGACTGACGTAGATATGCTCTAACTTAGTCGAATTAATTTCATGAGGTAAACATTAAACAACCTGTTTAGTTTTATGAACGCCTGCAATCACATGATAATGCAATATTATGTCAACGGTCTTATGTTTGTTTTGCGTGTGTGTAAGTGGCCAACATTGGCTTAAAGCATCTGACATAGCTTTAACGACTGCCTGCCATCAATGATGACAGCCGGGAACAACAACTAAACGTGCCTTCCGAAGCACGGAGGGGCTCGAGTCATTTATATGCACCTTGTCGTCACCCATCCCAATAGGGACCTCCAAAGGGGTTGCTATACATGCGTAATCGCTAAAAATGCTTACGGCCACTGAGCCATCGAGCTCCACTAACTAACGGTCCTTAATTTAACGGTCTTATGATGGAGAACTGCAACTACGAACGAACAACGGGTATGCAAAATTTCATGACGATAAATTTCACAAGTTCAGTAGATAGGAGGGTTACGCGAAGGCGTTACAAACAAACAAACAATCAAACGCACTTTCGCATTTATAATATTATTTAAGTAAAGATAGTAAGGATAGGGATAAATAGTTAAATTCACACGGACCACAATATGCCATCATTATGGACTGTGTGTATGATACCAATGCAAATATGTAAGCGCAAAAATCAAAAATGCAGCGAATCACAGCTTGACCACTTTTTGACGAGACGGTGCGGTGTGGTTCTGGTACGTGTGAAACGAGCCTTAATTTCTGTTTTCTTTCTCTTGCAGATCTACCAACACCTCCGTTGGTACACGAACCCATCGGAGCAGCGTTGGATTGTGCGCATACTGTTCATCGTGCCTATCTACGGCTGCTATAGTTGGATCTCGCTGCTCTTCTTCCAAGGAAACTCTTACTATGTGTACTTCTTCACTGTACGGGATTGCTACGAAGGTGAGATTATGAAACGTGTTGAAAGTAATAGCTGCAAAGTTTCAGAGAGGAATCTACGGATTATTCTGAAGAACTTTCCCTTATCACATACAGCGAAAATTGTACCTCTCATACATATTGACCTATCAGCTGATCGATTCTCTATGGGAGGGTTTTTTGTGTTATAGGTTCATTTCCTGTATGTCTGTCCTCTTGTTTCCCATCTAAGCGTGATGCCGTTGCATCTTAGGCCATGGTGGTCCGAACCCGAGTTCCGCTATGTCATTTTATTTATTTCTCTCTTTGGATATTGCAACTACTTATTGATATCAATCACCAGTGCATGCGGATCTTCTTCAGTTGTCTGAGCTTCGGTAAGGTTGTGCGGCACCCTGCGCGAAACTATCCTCATCACGTGAAGGTAGTTGCCAGCACACTATTTCCGTTTTGTTATGCTAACGACAGTTGATTTCTTTTTAAAGGTCCTTCATCTATAAATGGCATTGGAAGTCGATCAAACGACTCGTTCGGTTTTACTCTACAGTTGAAATCGTCAATAAATATCGCACGAAATTTTTCCTAATGCTGATCAATTTTCTATGAGCCGGAAATTTTGAATATTTTCACTATTCAGACGTTAATAACCTAATTTGATTTACTTTTCAATAAAACTTATATCGTTTTCACACGAACAATGTTAATTTTTCGTTTATACTATGTTTTATCAAATCAAATCAAATCAAATCATTTATTTCGCATAAGTACATAAATAAGGCACTTAGCTGTTTCCAGCATGCAAAATTATAAAGTCATATATACCTGCAATAATTAAATAATATAATATTTGAAATAAACAATAAATAACAAAAAAGTACGAAATATCATGTCCAAAGATTAAAATATATATTAATTCATTATTAATATCTCTATAATTTAATTATTAATTTAAAAATTCATTTATATTATAAAAACATTTTTCAATAAGCCAATTATTTAACTCCTTTTTAAATTTGTTATGTGGTAAACATTTGATAGCTTCAGGCAAACGGTTAAAGATTCTTACGCACATGACACTGCAATTTCTGGAGCAAACTTCCGTTTTGCTGACAGGCAGTAAGAGTATTTGGATGTCTACAATCAGAATTATGGAAATCACCCCGTCGTCTAAACAAGTGCATGTTATTTTTTACAAAAATACAGATCTCATATATTATAGATCTCATATAATATATTCAAGCATGTCAGTTAGCAGTCTTAATTTTTGAAAAAGACATTTGCAACTCGTCCGTGGAGGTACATTGCACATGGCTTTTATTATGTTCTTTTTGCTCGTATAAAAATGTGTGTGTAAATTTGAATTTGGAATGTTATATTTTGTAGATAATAAACATACGTTTTAATTGACATCAAAACCACACTGGCGTGTTTCATAGACAATTTATCTTCTGTCCGCAATAAATTAATTCCGTACTCAATAATTTATTGATTAACTGACCAGACGACTAGAAATAAATGTAGCGGTAGTTTAAAATAACAATATGAATACTTCAGTGTAAAATAATTGGTTCGGGGGTCAATGACACACAGACAGAAAATAACTCCTTTGAGAATATACAATCACGCGAATGTAATTGTAGGATATTGATCCTTTGCACATTTTAGTGTATTGTTCGACGTCTATTCCTCCTTTATTTCAAAGAAAGACCAGTCTGTCATCTTTTTTCCGTGCATTTAATTTATCATTTATATTACACTAGCTTTCGCCCGCGGCTCCGCCCGCGTCAATGTCGATCCCTCGGAAGTAGTATTTTTTCCGGGATAAAAGGTAGCCTATGTTCTTCTCCGTACTTTAGAGAACTTGTATGCAAAATTTCATGATGATCGGTCCAGTAGTTAAGGCGTGAAAGCGTAACAAACAAACAAACTCTTTTAATATTAGTTAGGATTCTATTAGTTGCTAACATTTTTCATTAACATTTTGTAATCTGACCGGAACAGCGCATACCTTGTATAATAGTGGTGGGCGCTTAGACAGCATACCTACATATACTTGCTTACTTACTTCCTGGGCGCTACAACCATAATTTTCCCATTTCGCTCTATCTCTAGCCTCCCTTCTCCAAGATGTTTTTTTGCCCAGTCTCTTCAGGCCCTCCTCCAGACAATCCTTCCACCGCTTTCTAGGCCTTCCCTGAGGCCTTTTCTGCTGTCCATTTATATTTGTTTTTGGGTACTCTGGTGTCATCCATTCTTTTTAGATGCCCATTGCAGCCTATGTGACTTGCAGAACCTGCATACCTTCATATATTTACTTGTATTCAGAATCTTAGCAATGGTGTAAACCTAACTAAAATTTAGTTATTATTCCGATTAGATTTCAAGTTAGGTGTTTTAAAAACATCAAATTTGTTTCAGCCTTCGTGATCTACAGTTTTCTATCTCTATGCTACGAGTACTTGGGCGGTGAGGGCAACATTATGTCTGAGCTACGAGGGCGGCCGGTGCGCGCATCGTGTGTAAACGGCACCTGCTGCCTCTCCGGCGCCACCTATACCATCGGGTTCTTGCGGTTCTGCAAGCAAGCCACCCTTCAGTTCTGCCTGATCAAGCCTCTTTGCGCGTTCATCATCATTTTCCTGCAGGTTCGTCTCAAATATTTAATATACTTGCTTGATTAATATGACGTCTGTCGGACGCCCTTAATACCATCGGGTCTCTGCGGTTCTGCAAGCAAGCCACCCTTCAGGTCTGCATGATCAAGCCTCTCTTTGCGTGTCATTTGCCTGCAGGTTCGTCTTAGATATTTTATATTTTTAACATTCACAATCCCTTAAATTTATATTTTATTTTGTTCTATTATTTGTTGTTATAACGGCAACAGATATACACATTCTGTGAAAACTTAAGTAACTCCCAACAGCGGTTTAATATAGATACAGCCTTGTGACAGACGGACGGACATCGGTAATAGAACTTCCGTAACCAAAGGGTACAAATAGGACCCATAAAGACTTATGTCTTTACATACAGTCTTATTATAAAACGCGGACTAACTTTAGTACCTGGCTTAAACCATTATCTGTCCGAAACAAATTGACAGTGACAGACCAAACGGATAAATACGACACTTATCCGTTTGGTCAACAGTCACTGTCAATATGTCTTATTTTGGTCGGATATTGGTTTAAACCAGGTACACAAGTAAGTCCTCGTTTTATATAAGCTTTAAACTGTTATGTACTTTTGAATCTGTAAATTGCATACTTGTTGTCAGTTTAGCAGAAACGGATATTTAATTTATGAGATTGCAGATAGGAAATATCTCCTTCCTATAAAGAAAGTGCTGGACGTGACGTTATAGATATTTGAATCAAATGTTTACTACTAAGTACTGCAGATATCTCTAATGATTGTTCTTATCTGCATGTGCGATACGTGCCTATCGAGTGGACTGTAATTATGATAAATGCGAAGTGATTCACTGCAGTGGTCTGACGTTGGAAACTAATAAGCTAATGTATTTTGGAACAGATTAATGGGCTTAAAATAATGCAAGATATGTGTTCAACTGATGTAGTTTAGATAGCGGGACTTAAAATGATCTGTAGCCAGGATCATTGAACGAGTTGTAGGATAAGACTTGGTTCTCTTTTATCTATTGATTATAAAATATTTGAGTGTTTGTGAACTCTGCAAACTCACTGTTGCACGTATTACAACCAATCAATACTTTCTGAAAATAATGGATACATCACATAGACTTGGTTCTCTTTTTTTTTCATTGCTTATAAAACATTTGAGTCTTTGTGAACTCTGCGAACCCGAATGTTGCACCTAATACAATCAAGCAATACTTTCTGAAAATAATGGATACATCACACAGCTAGCCCTGTGGAATGTCTCTATTGTATCCTTCTAATATTAGTGACAGATTTTTCTATATCTGGTATATCTGTGTCTAAATTTCTACATTAAATATATATCTAAGACGAATGTTCATAAGCGCCTTACTTTTCATCGTCATCATCTCAGCCGTAAGATTCCCACCGCTGAACAAAGGCTACTTCCAAGGATCCTTCGTGCCATGGAAGGATATTGCTACTCTCACCACGCATGGCGGGCTGGTTGGCCAGCGCAGTTTCTTTGGCTTCTGACGCGACTGTCCATCAAAAGCATTTTTAAGCTGGGGAAGGGTAGGAATTTTAATTTGAGAAGGGAATGAAAATACTGGGGCACTATTCGCTTGGATGAATGGGAAAAAACCAAGCAGCAGCTCGGGATGCCGGGCGCGCGTACCCGATGCCATACCTGGAACCACCGGACAGAAAGATGAACATGACACCCCTGTCCCTACTTTTATCTTACCTTTATTATCGTAATACTGAAACATCACACTTGTCGTTATAATTAGTGTTTGTATTAAGTATTAAAATTGCAATAAATTTGATTCTCTACTAGGCCGCAGGGCACTACCGCGATGGCGACTGGAGCATCAGCGGCGGCTACATCTACATCACGATCGTGTACAACTTCTCCGTGAGCTTGGCGCTGTACGGACTATTTCTGTTCCTGGGCGCTACCCGCGAGATGCTCAAGCCGTTTGACCCCGTGCTCAAGTTCTTCACCGTCAAATCCATCATCTTCCTCTCGTTCTGGCAAGGTAAAGGTCGTTGTTACTTAGTTTGAAGTGGCTATGCTCTTTATGTTATCTAATTACGTGCTACTGTGGAGTGTGGAATCTTAGAAAGCGCCCTTTGTATTTGGCGTGACGCGCGGAATCGCAAATTTGTCGTAGCAGATAGAAATATCGTAGCATGTCGTCGTAGACAATAGTAGTGCGTCGTACGAAACATGACGCGGCGTCTACATCCACATCGCGATCGTCTACAACTTCCTTTTGTGAGCTTGGCGCTGTACCGCCTGTTCATGTTCCAGAGTATAGCTCGCGGGTTGGAGCCTCAGAGGAATCTGAGGCTCCAACCCGCGAGTTACTCTGCTCTCTTTTGATTCTTTGCTCAAGTTCTTCACCTTCAAATCTAATAATTTTTGACTCGTAAAGGCAAGGCTTAGTCTCTTTGTGGCTATTTTGATTATATTATTACCAGTGTCACCTCATTAACGTATAAAATAAGTATGAGTATGTGCGAGAATAAAGAAAGCGCAGGCAGGTAAGGGCCTGCGATGTGCGTGCGGTTTCTTGGATTGGACTTAACAGATTAACACCTCTGAGCAGACTGTCTTAGCGTATAATCTTCTCAGTAATCTAGCATTAATTATGGCCATTGTGGCTAAGCCATTCCTGTTCGGATACTCGCGATATGCTGCGTGTGTCGTTTGATACGAACTAGAAGATAAGATGGCGCTATATTAAAGAGAGTAGTTTTATGTGTAAGCGAATATTAACGACACTGCGCGTATAGTGAAACTAAATTTAAAGGGTCAAAGAAGTCTAATTTGACGCACTGCTCTAAATATCGATTATTCCACAAATGTTCGTTTTTCTGGTCTAGGCGTCGCCCTTGCCATCCTCGAGAAGGCGGAGGTGATAGCGCCGATCACGCTGGAGAGCGGCGAGCGCACGTCGGCGGGTACGGTGTCGGCGGGGTACCAGAACTTCCTGATCTGCATCGAGATGCTGGCGGCGGCCGTGGCGCTCCGCTATGCGTTCCCGGCCGCTGTGTATGCGCATGCGCACCGCGACCCACACCGCTCTGTCACCATGCAGTCCATCTCCAGTAGCCTTAAGGTACTAACTCCGCTCCCTTGTACAGCGGCGTAACTATACCATCTGGGGCCCGAGGCAAACTCATTCAATGGGGCCCATGAGTTTAAGTTTAGCGAATGGCTTCCTGGTGGCTTAGCTTTACCACCCCCTCCCTCCGCTCTTCTGCTTCTGGCCGAAGGCCCCTAAGATCGGGGTCCCGTGGTATTTTGCCGAGATGCCACCCTTTTGTTACGCCACTGCCCTTGTACCAGTCTCATTCCGTCTTATTATAATACGAGGACTAACTGAACCTAGTTCAAACTATTATACGACCAAAGACGACACTGTTTATCACTATGACGTCTGATCAACTGTCATTGTCATTTTGTATTGGACGGATAATGGTTTAAACCAGGTACTAAAGTTAATTCTCGTTTCATAATAAGACTGATTAAGTTATTTTAGGAAAAATACGAGTTAACAGTAGGTAAGTTAAAATCTAATACAAAAGGCTTAAATTCATCGATGACTTAGAATCCCCACACACTGCAGAGTTTTTGTCTGCCGATAGTTTATTCCGTATGAAGTTGTAAGCAAGTGCGCACATTACATCGGTGCCATCTTTATGCTGATTGAGAGCGAGGCTTAACTATCGGCTAATAAGAAAGACTGCATTGAGCGGTGACTATTGTAGTTCTGAAACTTGGTCACTTAGAAATCCATCGAAATACGTAAAGTTCCTCAAAGGGTCCGTCGAAATACTTAAGGTTCCTCAAAAGGGCTACGAAGAGGGCTAGATTTGTGTCAATTTACCCATTAATGCAGTATTTACCAGTGTGGTAGTTTAACAAAAACGAATACATTATTCTCTATTTCAGGAGACAATGAACCCCAAGGACATAATGACAGACGCATTCCACAACTTCCACCCGCAGTACCAGCAGTATACTCAGTACAGCTCTGGTGAGTGACCTCGCTTGTCTGTATGTGTTGTGCATGATACATGCTGCCTGATCACATTTTGTTTGCCCTAAAAGGCTTGGCCACTGCGGTTATACAAGGCACAATAATAAGTCTGAAGTATTAAAAAAAATTAAATGTTTTTATGACATCGCAAAGGGTATGTCAAGCTGATAATATGGCAAATTTTTACCAATCACAAACTCAGATGTTCCACACGAAATTAAATAATTGCGACGTTGAAATTAATGATTAGTGGCAGATTTATTAGAGATCCAGTCTAGGATCGTTAATCGATTAGGTAGCGCGCGCGAACCTATCTATAAACCCATTTGTTAGGGGGTGTGATGTGGTGTCTTCAAAAGCAGTGCAGACATGTCCTGAGTCATCCATCATTGTTAATTGATGAATCATAAGTGATAAGTGATAACTATTTGTCTGACCGCAGTGGCCAAAATATTCACCGATATTACTTCGTATGTTTGAAATATCAAGTCATTCAGTAATGTGTGAATTGCAGACTAATTGATTACAAATTTAAGTTGACATTTATTTTATTTCATAGACTATAGTTACTACATATATAGTAAAAAAAAATTATTTTGATGATAGATTCGAGTTTCGTAGGCTAGGTTTTATTTTTGAATTTATTTTCTTTCAGATGTCACTTCTCACCTGCCTTATGAGAAACTATAAGCTCTGCCATAGCTGTGCTCTGCATGAAGCATTGATGTCTGTCTATTACATACATAAACCATTCATAATCCCCGAGCATGGAAACGCCACTAACAAAGGCTAAAAATATAAATAAAATTTATTTTCTCATTGATTATAGGACAAAATATGCTAGTTTTTATATAAGCTTAATTTTCACTAAGAAATAAATGTTGCGCAACTCATCCCGTCTTCTCGTTCATTACTACGGCAGTGTGTAATAAGGCACATACCTCCAATAAGGATTTAACCGAATACCTTAGGCATAGTACCCATACATTAGGATTAAATCGCTGAAGTCTGACAATTATTTGATAATGAATAACATACGAAAAATCAAAGCCTAATGTTAACAGTTCTTAGGACTGATTCTCAATGCTTCCACCTAATGTAACGCGTATTTGGATTCGCGTTACATTAGGTGGTCCGCATTGTAATTGATTATTAACTAGCAGTTGCCGCGACTTCGTCCGCGTGGGTTTTTGTTTTAAATCACGCGGCCCTGAAACATCTGGTAAGGATGCAATCGGAAACACGTTCAGATGAAATGCAGATTGAATATTACCAATAGTTATTCACAGCGCTCGCCCAATAATGACATTTATAGGCTGAATTTCGATACTTTAGGTTACAATATTACAATTCTCGTACGGATCCCTAATTGTTTTAAAAATTAAATATAACCCATGTTACTCGCTGATAATGTAGCTTTATATCGGGGAAATATTTTTTTAAATTAGTCCTTTATAGTTTTTGACTTTATCCATTACAAACACACAAACCTATCCTTTTTATAATTTAGTCTAAATGCGAGCTATGGCTCAATCTTACCTTGTAAGAACATTTAGTGAGTGAGAAACCGTGTTGTTTTACGCATCATTTGTTTCCTAGTGAACGAGGCTTGTATGTGTTCGTTAAATAATGATTTGTGCCTTCGAGATAATTATAAAAAGATATTAAATAAAAACTTATTTATTTACGCTGGTTTTCGGTGCTCGGTTAACAACACGTTCGTTATGTAACTTTAATTATAACTTTTTGTACCTATTAAAATATTAGAGGTAATTGGCTAGTCCGAAACACGACAACTGAAAATAACTCAACGAAATGGCAAGAATATTATTTCATTTTCATTAATTATGAAAGAAGTTATCCAAATTTAAATGAAATATACGCTCTTAAGTAATCAAAAGTTTCATTTAGATCATCTCAACAATGAGGTACACCTTGTATGGTGTTTATTATATTTAAGTAAATTCTCGTAGTATTTTGTTGAAATTTGGGTTTATCTTTTTTTTATTAAATGAAAAAAGATGTTTCATTAAGGGCTCCCGAACTGTCAAAACCAAAAAAGGGATTATGATGTTACTTTTGTGTTGACTCAAAACCATAACTAAATCATGAATCGTCTAGAGTGTATACTTTGCACAATTTTGTTAAATTTATGCTTCTAAACGAATACACGACAGACGATTATTATTATTTAAGATTTAGTTATGTATAAAATAACACTCCAACGAATTTACGAAATGAACGTTGCTATGCCTGAAAATTTACACAGCTGCTTGCGTATCAATGACGACTTGTTAGATACGAATTGTTCTAGTAATATCACATGGCTTCTTGGTTGTCTATGTGTCTATTACGTGCGTACTTTTCTAGAGCCGTGTCTGGCCAATTCCCTGCCCGATAAGTGTAACTGCACTACACAGGCGATACAATGTTACAGGAACCACTGAAATAGTTGCTCTAGGTCAATAACCGCGTTTGACTCGCTCAATGACTACTAGTATATATGATAAAGATCGAGCGCCCTTATTGAAAACTCATATATTTCGGACTACTCATTGCCATATAGTTTAATTTTTTAAGTATTTTCTTATTTATAAATAAAAGGTATGGTCCAGTTTGATCTTTCAATCAAATAATTTGTTTTTTTTTTTCAAACAATATATTACTACTTTGATTTAATAAACAATCGCGTTTGCCGCCAAATTGATGATCACGAAGCACGAGTCCTATAAAAATAATACAAAAACCAGTAATAGAGTGCATTGATTTTATTCGTCAAGTACGTATATCACTGTCACTATTGGACCTAGACTGGACCTTAACTATTATCTAAGTAGTTTACATGTTAAATATATACTTAGTTCTTACTTTATTGTGTACATGTTTAATTTTCTGTGATTTTATTATTTTGTATAATTTTTGTTACTTGTCTTAAATAGTTAGCGGATAAAATCCAATAGGAGAAGCTAGGTTTGGTTGGACTAATAACAAAATCAAAAAGCGATCGGCAGGTTGACCTACATAGCGAAGTATAATATAAGAAAATGCATACTTACTTGAGTTGCCAAACCAAAGAACGGCATTTTAAGTTCATTATATGCTACTTATACAGATTAAGATGAAAAAAATAGCAACCTGTGCGACCAAACATTAATTTTCTAATTTTTCAACATTGTATATAGTATTATGTTTGGTAACCAAAATTGAACTAAAATATTGATTATTTTGTCTAAGTTTATCTCCGTTTAGTTAAGGTAAAATCGAAATCAGTAACGAATTTAAAACCACATTGTACTTGGCCTTCTTTCACTTATCAATAAACGATTTTACAAAACGATTATTTTTTTTTTTTCCAAAGATTTTTCTTAGTGCTGTAGGTACTTAAACTATTGCACATGAAAATTTATTTTTACGTATTTTATGAAACGAATGTTTTCAAAAAGTATTTTTTTAGTAAATACAAGATTTTATGACGTTGTTTTAAAATATAAACCTGTTAGATTAAAACACATAGATTTGGAGAAGAGCGCACAAGGTAAGAAAATTTGTCTTTAATAGACTTGGAATGGCTTTTTATCATTTGTTTGCTTGCATGCTTTATAAATGTTACTAGTTTATTAATCTATATTAAATACTAACATGTTCATTTCAGGGTCTCATATGCATTTTATTTCTAACTTGACTAACCGCACTTACAGTCCCGATATTAATATGTACTCGTATACAAAAGTCTTTGAATCTATTTACAGTAGTACCACGTTTATAAGTCGCCTCGGCATTGTTCGATGGCGCAGAATAGCGCAACCTACCGCCGACTCAAAACGAATGAAAACATCAGTGAAATACAAATTTATTCCTATTACATAACATTTAAAATCCTAAAACAACAGGACTTATCTACTACTATCTCGCTCATAATACTCGTACTGCGTGGCGCTACAGCGAACTTTAAACATGGCGCGAACGCATCAGTCAATAGCTGAAGCATATTTTTGCGCCAAACAAGAAAAAAATTTCTGCGCAGGTACTCATACTTCGGTGTGACTTATAAAAGTGGTATTACTGTACATTGATTTAGTCTAAACATTGAAAAGTATGCCTTACCGAGATGGACTACCTTCTGAGTAAAACTTTCAAATTATAGTGTGTCTTATATATTTATACTTATTTATCAAATATATAATAATCAATGCAAGTTAAATGACCCCTCTTATTTTCTCACTTTGCCATGACTTTGAAACTCCTGTGATGAAATAAACTATTACTTATTTTCCTTTATCTTTATAATGAAGTATTTTTTCATATATATTATAGGTTGTGGTAATTCGAAAATGTAGTATAACATTTACTTAGAAATAACAAAATATAATAAAAATAAAAATGAAATAAAGCCATTAAAGCTATTCGGTGATGGTTATCGTTATATGTATTTATCTACTTATATCCATATACATACACATCTCACACAAACATACATCAAAATACAACTGAAATAAAGACAAAAAGAGAACGAACACTAGCTGCTTATTTAAACACACAACTATACAACAAAAAATCACTACAATATTATTTTTTGGCACTACAACTCACTTTTGAATTCCCAATAAGCACATTGTGTTTCTGTTAATTTGTATACAAGCACAACAAAACCAACACTGTAGGTTGTCAAGAAAAAATGTTTGATGCCGGATCAACTGTCTGCTTCAATTACAATAAATAAATTTAGGCGACCACCTAAGCGATAATTTTGCCGAGTTGTAATATTGTCGAGCCGCCTTAAATAGTGTGGTATTGTAGTTTTTCATCTCATCTATTAAAAAAAACAAAGAACGGTTGCTATTATACAGGGTCTAAAATACGTAATTATACCCGGGCGACAAATTTTTTTTTTTATACACAATTCAATATTTTTTAGGATTGTGGGAATGAAAACAAATATTGAGGATCACTTAGAGAAAGATAAAAAGCAGAATGTGTCTTCTCGGGACTAACATAATACTTTTACTTCGGGCAACATACTCTGAATCCCTCGCTTCACTCAGGAGTCTACGAGTATGTTACTTCTACGTGCCGCTCTGTATTCAAAATATTGCCATCAGCAAAAAGGCCATTGCGTCACAATCTACTATTTAAATATCGGGGCTTTTTTTACGACGAATTCCTCGCTACTGTTTGGCAATGCGTAGAAATACCTATATCAATTTCTCGCCATATTATCGCTAGTGAAACTGGAACAAGTCACCATTCTATTCAGTTTTAGCGCACAGTTGATCCGACTTACATATAAATTGACTAGGAATAGCTTAAAGCCCAATCACGCTCACTGACGAGACGCCGCAGTAGGATAAACACGAATAAAGATATCGCCATTCGTATCTAACGTACTGCGGTTTCCTTCTCTAGACTAAATTCAGTAAACTGTGACTGGGCTGATAAATATTTGTCATTAAACATGTGTTTACTGCATAGTGATGCGCGCGGGCGCAGGCGCAGCTAAACGCGACGAGGGCGCCGCACTAGCGCCGCGCCCGCCGCCACAGCGCGTGGCCACCATCAGCCATGCCACCAACTACCACGAAAAGACCACGCTCCTCAGCTCCGACGACGAATTTCAATGAATCCTTTTTTAATGTAATTACTGGCTAATTAATGATTGCAGTTATGGGCGCCTTGCACCAGGTAACCGATTAAGTTACATTTGTTAACTTTTTATGTTTGTCATAGGAGTTATCATTACTTTAATGCAGCGGGTCGACTAGTTATAGCCTTAGCTCTGTGCGAAAAGAGAATGGGTGTAGCGTAAGAGTGGCACACTGCACTTTCAATCGGCTGATAGTTAAGTAGGGATCTTAGTCAGTATGAAGACACACTCGATACCGAATCGGTGTAATATGCGCACTTGCATCTTCATACTGATTAAGAGCGCGACTAAACTATCGGCGGATAAGTCTGCAGTATACGGGGGCTCGTAAAGTAATCCTAGCAACCCGGTTCGGACATTTGTCCAATTAAATATTGTTTTTGAATTTTTTCATCAAAACTGTCAAAAAGAATTTATACCTTATGCAGTTCTATGAGAGAAACAACATCGCTCCCAAATCCTCTTTCTGAATGGAGTCTATCTAGATCTATCAACTAGACTTGTCGAGGAACCAGAGGAACGGAAACTAGTCGACCTAAGTAATCTGTATTACAAATACAGTGTCTTCATTTCGCGGTTGTTTTATTATAGCTACTATTATTTGTTAATTTTGTCTATGTATGTAATTAAATATTTTAAACAAGTGACACTATTTATAAAGATAAATAGTGTCACTTGTTTAAAATATTTAATTTTTAAATATATAGGCGTCTATAGTTCATTTTGGGACAATGTATATGTACATACAACAACTGTTTTATCAGAGTACTAACGGTATGCCTGTCACTGACAGTTTATCCAATTCTCAAAACATTTTTACTATAAAAAGATACAGCCGATGTCTCTTCATCATCACTTGGCATAGCATTTATTAATATTTTAATATATAAATGGAAAATATTTTGATAAAACAACAAAAAAAGGAAGATTTTTCACATTTGGTAAATGTGTATTCAATGAGTATGTGTTAATTGTTGAAATATTTGTTTTTATATTTTCGGTGATTAGATCACCGTTCTCAGGACTTTGCTTTCGTTTCGTAGAAGGAAAACACCATCGTTAACATAATGTCTTAGGCTGCCCATCTGTAAAATAATTTTAACAAAAGCCAAATAAAGCACATTCAATTTTTAATGACTAATATATTTATTATTAAAATATTTTACTTAAACACATAAACTCTCGCAAATCACGGCGACTTCGGCTTGGCGATAAGGATTGTATAGTTAGGTGTGATAAGTATAGTAGTGGACATAAAAGTGTACATAAGAAAGAAATTACATAGATAAAATAAAGATATAGACATCTAGACTTACAAGATCTTAAACAGCGTACTTATAATATTTTAACGTTTATAACATTATTTCCAAAAACAGAACCAATCACAGGAAGAACTTGCCATTTTGAAAGATGTGTCGAAGATTATAAAAACACTTATTTATTTCTGATAAGAAGTGTATTGTAGATATTTTTTTTACTTGAGCTTCCTGGCGCTGAGAAATCACTGCCTATATGCCACAGTGCAAATGTACATAGAATATAGTGCCTATGAGGTAGATAGCATTACCTACATATCTAAGTTTAGGTGACTACCTTGAAACATGATCTTGGCAAACCCATTTGTAAGGGGAAAGGAAATTAGACACGGTTTAAAGTATAAATACTGTAAAAATACGCACAACACATAGGCGTCTATTTAACACATTAAAACGTACATTTGTTTTTGAGTCTACGTGATTATATTGCAACAATTATGATCGCAAACTATGTATAAATTATAATAAAAAAATTTATTTTGTTGTACGTTTGAGAAAGTGGCCACGACAACACTCAACCGAATGGTAACATAATCGTTTCTTTTAGAAGTAGATTTCTAAGTGTGATGTCGTGGCGTGTGCTTTGAAATCTACAATATTCTGATCGGACGTTTTATGGGGATTAATAAATATTTTTTTAACCCGCCTGCCAAGCGTGTTAGGTAAGTATGGGCAAATCCCCTCAGTGTAAACCCTTGGGGAAGGTCCAGCAGTGGACTTTTGTGTCTGAGTGATATGATGATGATTAGTAAATATTTTTATAAACTGAAGTGGTAAGAATTTATTTTGTACCACGTCCTACTATACGTCTATTTTCCTTTCACCTTAGGAAATATGGAATCATTGTCATTGCATTGTCATGCGCTAAGATAGTGGGAATAGCTCTTCATATATTTTTGATCAGCATTATTTTAATCAAACAGCCCTTAAGGCTGTTATTGTAAAAACATGTAAGTAGATATAATAAAGCAACTGCGCCTGTTTGACAAGGGACCTTAATAAATAATTCATTGTTTTACAATTGTACGCAAATTCAGTTGTTTATTTATAGATTTTACCTTCTATGTATGATTGCTACATTGTGGCGCCTTTTCCTCCTAAGAGAGATAGTGTCGCAACATAGCCTTGTACCTAATAGTAGCGCCTACCTACTTAATTTTATATCTTTAGGCGCATCTGCACAATTATATATTTGTGTTGTATATGACATAGGTATAAGGCGGAAAAAGATGTTTGGTCATCCTATAGGTCATCGTATACGACACCACGATTTCAACAAAACCATTTTGGAAGGGAAGATCGCAGTCAAGAGAGGACAGGAAAGGCCAAGGAGGACTTTCATATACGAAATAAAATAGACCAAAGTCGTGTCGTATAGAGATGTCAAGGAAATAGTGGAGGAAAATACTCCACAGACAATGTTCTTCAAAGAATGAAAACGTAATTTTTCCAGTAATATATCAACGCGTTGCGGTGCTATTGCTCTTGGCGACGGTGCCTATTCAACTTTAGGACTTATTTTGTAATGAAAAGAAGCTTGCACAATTGCTTCGCCGTCCAGTCACCTATTGCACATTTTCTCGAAAGCAGTCACTTATTAGACCAAATTCTTATAAATTGGTAATAAAGACCAAAGCTGGTGTTCGAAATTTATTTATTAGAGGCTATATGTTAGAATACGACATTAAATGATGTCTTGCCATGGTACCTAAATTGCCCTATCTCGGTGTTCTTAAATTATTTGAAACTTTATATTGTTATTTCTTATCACGGTACCTAAACCTATTCTTGTTTTGTATGTTTCATTTACACATATAGCTATGTGTCTTTTTGGCCCAATATTGCCACGTCTCTTTATCTTTGTTATTATTGCATTCCTAACTGAGTATTATTTTATGGTTGTTATTATTGTGATTTGTATTTTAAAATAACACCCATTAACGGTTTATTTATTTAGCTTACTAGTCTGTAACAGTATTTTTTCTGTATTTGTATTTAAATTGATGTAAAGCAGATTTTGAACCTCTATTATATTGATGATATTCCTTTTGGACTTCCGTCTGCTGAGTTAGAATTTGGGTTTGGCACAATATACATAACAATTGTTCTCAAAGCTAATTATTTTGACATGACATATCTACATGTGTAGAAATTGGAGACATCTTTGCATCGAACTCTCAAACTTGATCTGAAGAAAAAGGCCATCGACATTGTGGTGTTGCCTCAGAAATAAATGGAGCATATACAATGTACATGTGTTTAGATACATAAATCATAACCTAATTGCATTAAGTACATTTTGTCAATTACCCACGAGTTTGGCTTTAGAAGGCAGTCGTCTGCCATGCACCTACGTAAATGTTCTGGTGGGGTAGTAAATACCTACAATTACGACTTCCATCAAAATTGCTAACAAATTGGCTGGTAGGGATTAGTTTTTTCGCAACAAGGTCTGTCAAGTAATGCTCTACAGAATAATTGAAGCTATTAGAGTTGACATAAAAGTTAATGGTGCGGACTAGTTTAATTTCTATAAATTGATGTAAAATAACCTAACGCTAATTAATGTCTCTAAATGTTCCTCAAGAAACATAAATAAAAAACACAAAATCAGCCTCTGGATTGAGTTGCTACAAATGATTTGATAAATGATTAAATAAATCAGGTAGTTTATTAATCATTTAATATGTTTCTCCAGTTCCTTACTTATAACGGACAGAAATTGACCTTAAATTTGGCGTCTATTTTACATCTCTTTATATTTTACCAATACCGATATTGTTTTAGGCAATGAAACTGTTCTTTAGGTATAAGTTATTATTGTATTTTCGTGGTATTATGTAAAGCTTAGTTAAGTTAAAGCTTTAATATTATATCATGATATCTGCTTATGACACAATGATAATAATTTAGAGTTTTTATTTATTTTAAAGCAAGTTTGTTTCGCATCTGCTTGTGAATAGATAGATCGATTATTATTTTTGTTACTAAAGAAATAATACTAGCACAGCGACCTCATGTGGTCTTTTTACCTATCTCAAAAATCTAGAATAATATTAAGTGTTCAGTTTTATTCCTGACTATAAATAAAATTATTTTTGTAATGGAAATAGGAGAACCGAAATAGAACAGGTTTCGTCTGGGTCATTGTTGAAAAGATATGATATAAAAACGTTAGATATTAATTAAAATGTTTTAGCTCCAGTTTTAAGTAATACATACATAAATACATAACGATATTGATATAATAAGCATGTGTTTTCTTTTAAAACCCAACAAATAATGCATATCGTCATGTTCAGTATACACATAAGAAAAACGCAAATAGGTATAGATGAACATAGATGTCGCTAATACACCTACTTCGCGTGTCCAAACCCCGACACAGCGTCAGGGATGGCTGCGGCGGCTACTGACACGCCAGTTAGCTATTGCAGCCAGAAACTAAAAAAATGCCACGTTTCTTGATAATTAACTGCAATAACGCAAAAATTTCAAGCACCCGAAGGCGAGGACTTTTTTCCTATGAGACATAACAGTAGTGGTTAAAACTCGGCACGCTAGGTGTCCATAGAAATCGTTATACTTGGGTTAAGTATATAGGTATTGTACATTTATATCTATAGGAAAAAAACCTTTCCCTAAACTGTCAGCGTAGATTTACGAAACAAACCATCGTTAAAAAGTATTATCTGTGGCTTTGACCGATCTTTGCGTGTACATGTGATAAGAATAAAACAACATGTATAATTATAACGTTTTATATTAAAAAAATATACACAGTAATAAACCATATGACCTCCAACACGTCTCTTTAGATCACACAGTTTACGTTATTGCTTCGTCGTTATCATGTTAACCATTAACAGAACTTAGATATTATTGCACATTAACGCTCAAAAGGAGTCACGTCTGTTAAAATGTTTAAAATAAAATTAAAAAGTGATGTTACATTGCTGATAAAATTGAATGCATAGGAATGGGTTTAGTCAACGGCACATCAAGTGGGATTGAGTTTTACTACCTACTTGTCAAAGCTCTCTTCGGCATCTCAGTGGCGAATCGTAATGCGCTTTGCCTCTAGCAAGGTTGCAGGATATAGGTATCCCCCGATCAAGTCAAGACTTATAATGTCTCTTTTTAGGTTGGGTTGGTTTGTCCCTAAGGAATATTTATCTATTTGTTGATTTAATATCCTTCCAAGGCATACCTCGTTTACAAGAATCGTATGATTTGAACTCTATCGGATAGTATTGCTGACTGGAACATTCAACCGGTACTCGATCCCTCGTCCATAAGTTGGTATGGGATCCCTCGTCCATAAGCGCCATTAGAGAGGGACATGTCTTGAAATGTTGTTGACTGTATTAGAAAAGACGCAATATAATTTAACACATAGATACTTAAGTACCTTCTATAAAGAAAAATAAAATACCGAAAATTTCTAGTAGAATTCTTACATAATATTGTTAGCTGAATATACTTACCTACATATCAAAATGACGTGACTCCAAAAAAAAAATTTTTTTTATACATTTATATGAAATATTACCTTAACCTGTAAATATGCTTTGATTCTGGTCTGAACAATATTTTCGTCATTAAAATGTCCATTAACGGTACTATAATTTGATCAATGTTGCACACAAAATAATTCTAATAAATACATGGACAAAAATAGTGCTTTAGTTAAATATTTCATAAAATATTGTCATTTTGTGATGGATCAACGTTTTTTAAGTGTTAAAATTCGTATGCTCATAAAAATAACAATTAAGATATGATATCGTTACAAACAGGATTAATGAAAAAACTTGTTATGAAAGTCAACGCAGTATAACAGATGTATACAATGAATTAAAAGAGTCTTCACTTGCTACGACATCACATAATTATTTTGTAACGCAACTTAGACAGGATTATAATGATATTTTAAGATGTGAGAAAATTAGCTTTGGCGGTATTAGTTTTTACGTTTGATAATTATTATTAAATTCTGACCCCTTCCCTCCCCTATGCAAGAATGAGTTTTTTTAAGAAAAAATATTTTTGTGACAAGTTTATATTATGAGCCATTCATACTATAATAAAGTACTTTCCATGCCAAATCAAATGAGCCCAAACACGATTGGTTTATCTTCTTTACTTTAAAAGCGCTCATAGACACCTTCCGACTCCATCATCAGATCAAGTCTATGGTACCATAAGTATTGCAATGTCATAGGACTTACATTAGTACACCACATTTAAGCTCAATCGGTTAAGGATAAGTGTGTTGCAATATTTGACCCAAACATACACAAAACATTTATAGGTACATACAAACATTTCAATAAATATTAATTTATACTTAAGTCCAAACCATATAGACTTTGCAAGTCTAAAAAAGCTTGTAAAAATAAGAATGTTGCGCGATATACACTTTTTTACACACAGCTTCTTCTTTTAAACTCTGTAAAAGGTTATACTTGTCCTCTCGTCATATCAAACGGTTATAATGAGGTAGTAAGTGACGACATCAAAAACAAAAACTTGTTTTGCTTTATGTAGGTACACATACTTATAAACTATCTAGAATTATAACAAAGCTACAGTGGCAGCATCTTAATTACGAGAAATTAATTACCTAAAGCTTGTTGGGATGATGCAGCATGTCGCCGGTGCTACTGAAATCTACTTATTCATAGACTGGAACTTATTTAAAATGATTAGGGGCTATGTAAGTATATTACTGCTTTTTATTTGTAATCGGTATGGACTACATGTATCTAAGTAGACGGAGGTCTAATAGGTAGGTATGTCAGTTTTCCCCAGGCCTAATAACAAACAATGGACATGATCGCTTGGTTTTTATAGGGGTTGTTATCTAGCAATATTATTCACTGACTTGTAAAGTAAATAAGTTTGATATTATTTATTGAGCTTTTAACCGTTCCCACCGTTCTACCTCATCCCAACAACCTTCCAGTCAGTACCTACTAGTCAACTACAAATGCCACCGTGCTAAAGGCATCTAAATCACAATTTCTAACAGGCTAAGCCTTGAAGAGTGAGAGAAAGAGAAAGATATGCAAAATTTCACAACAAAGTTGAACCCTAGACTTGAAAAGTCAGTAGTTATAGCTAGAATGGTGTGAGCACAGTGACGTAGGTAATTTACAAATGAAGCCTAAAATAAAATTGTGCTGTGCTAGGAACGGATTATGTTTTCGATTTGAGCAACGACTGGACATTTTTCCACCAATCACGCGGAATGGCTTTCGTGGAATATAGTACTCGAAAATGTTTTATTGCTGTATCTAATGCTATAGCGGTGCCGCACTCCCAGCGGTATAGACCTATAAACATGTGTAAAAGAGAAACCCTAACAAATTTCTCTTTTACGTTCTGCTCGTAGTGTGACACCGCAAATGGTAGAAACCAAGGCATAAGGAGTTAAGCCTTTAATCCATAGAAGTAGAGTTCCAACGTGGCGGTTCAGTAACAGCGGGTAGGTACGCTATACTGCGTTTTGCACTTCAAAAAGTACCTATTTTTTGCTATCAAATGTCGCCAACTTTTTGCTTGGCTATAGGCCTAGGGCCAGTCAGAGGTCGTGGTCCACCTGCTAAGTTCACCTGGGTGGACCACGGACACTTTTTCTTGCCGTCGGTTCACTTTAATCATGAGTAATATGCTAACCAAAAACATCTATACTTAGGTAAGTTCTTGATGTTGAAATGAAAAAATAGGCTGGGTATTGATGTGCTGCGGCCTCTTTTACCTAATAGCTTAACGACTCGCAACTGCGCCAATTATGTATGTAAATCCATTCGTTTTGCCGCTGGTGGAAAAACGTCCATGGTAGTCGAATAAACTACGAGGCTAATCTAAGCAATATTCAAAAAATGGCGACCCATTTACAACCAGGTTTTCTTATAATGCTATGTTAAGGCATATTTACATGGATAGGTACCATGTAAATCGGGGACCAGCCCTAACGCTGTCAAATATGAGGATCAAACCATACTAAAAATGAGCTGTGTGCTTTCGTGAGATAATTTAGTTATGTGTTAACTTACACAATGTCGCGAAAATGTTCTCACTCTACTTATTGTTAAAAAGATTTAGGTATGTAAGTGTTTAAAAAGCAGTAAAGACCCGCCGAAAGAGGCTATTTCTTAAGAACCGTCGGTTTGAGTCTCAGTTTCGGTCGGTACCGAAACTTTTTTAAATGTGCGAATAATAATAAATTCTACTAGTATAGTGTATAAAAATTCTATATATTTTACACATGTACAGAGAGGTAAATCATGTTAGGTTATAAAAATACAGTGTCAACACTTTCTTATTAAAGTATAGACGCAGTTTGGGTTCCCGGACTGATTATTATCGACGCGCGTGTCGGAACACCAATTCACCCAAACACGTGAGTTTCGGTAAAGCCGAGGATTCGGCGGATTTTATGCCGAAACTTGCCGAAACCGAAAATGAACGTTAGGTCGGTCTCTAATTAGCAGTATTGTTGATGAACCCTTATAAATAAGTGTTTGACAGATAGGCGAGGCGGATTTCCCACATAAATTAAAGTGACACTGCAATTTGCCCTAATTAATAACTATAGAATCGCGGTTAAATGACTTGACAATATTTTTGGACAGTCTAAATTACCAAAGCTGCAGTCGCATTCCCTTCTTTGTTGCATCGTTAGGAATTAAATTTAACTAATGAATGCATAACAATTATAAGACGAACGCAAAAATTAATAGTTTTTGAATAAATATTGTTTTAGACGGCGGACAGCGGCAGATAAATTCGCGACGCGCTTTGCGGATATACGCATACAAAGTGCAACCTTATTTTAATACTAATAAGAGCGCGTCGCGGACTTTTTGTCCGCCAATGTCCGTCGTCTGCGTTGGGCTTTAAGTTCAGGTATTTATTTGTATAATATGAACGTACCATCCAATTATCTATATGGGTTGAATTACCTGACTTTTGCGGCAATAGGTAGTCTTGCAACTATGGCTGACTGCAGCTTCAAACGTAAAATAGAACTACAAATAAAATAAGTACTTTCTTAATCGTTATAATATAGAGTTTGGAAATATAGCTAGATATTGGAGTAGAAATCTTAAATTACAAATCTGTACCAGCCAGACTTTCACTAATTCAAACCTTACTCTAACTCTTCCACTTCGTAGGTACACAATAAATAAATATATCATAAATTATCTTCATTTCTTTAGATATAACGCACGTTGTACTTTTGCTTCCATAATTTGATTTATTTAATTGAATTTAACAATAAGACATTTTCTCGGTAATATTTAGAATATAATATGTCTTTAAAAATACGTAATTAATATAAATTTATAACCACTTCATACAGCCTGAAGGAAAATACAAAAACCTGAAATTTTGGACACAAAATGTAAGCGTTTCGGTATATTAGCTAGTAAGTAAATAAATAAATAAATAAATATATAAATATATACGGACAAATCACACAGATTGAGCTAGCCCCAAGGTAAGTTCGAAACTTGTGTTATGGGATACTAACTCAACGATACTATATTTTATAACAAATACATATATAGATACACATCCAAGACCCAGGCCAATCTGAAAAAGATCATTTTCCATCTTGACCTGGCCGGGGATCGAACCCGGTCACTCCGTGTCGCAGGCTGGCGTGTTGACCGCTGCGCCACGGAGCTAGTCAAGTAAGTGTAGATACCTTACCCACTCGTTTAATTGTACCGATATGTGTCAATCAAAAGTCATAAGTTTATGACAAAGACTTACCCTATTTCTTTTTACATATTATGAGGTTGTTCAGAATACAGTCTGGATTCTGAGGTTAGTAATATGCCTTATCCATCGCTATGAAATGTTTTCATGAGCTTCTCGTGTGAGAGTGCCAGTTTTGTTTGAAAATCTCAATAAATCTTTACTAGGTACTTACAATATATTTACAGGTTTTGTATTTTCCCCAAACTTAAACAACCCTAAACCGCCATTGCTTTCTTAACCTCTAAGATCACTAGGTATGTATTCTAATCGTAGCCCGCCCATAGCCACTGTAACATGAGTATGGCGTATGAGTCTAGCAGTTTCGTTGATGAGCGGGTGCTATCTATTTACAAGCCCATAGTATCCGCTGGCGTACACAGCCATCAAAAATTACTCGGTCAGTCGAATAACTGGCTTCAAATTGGCGGCAACTCTAATTAATGTGCGCTTAGCAGATCCAAGCACGACTTAAATATAAGGCCTGATCTAGTTTTTAAGCCGCTGCAGGAAAACAGAATATTGACCACCCCTCACAAAAAGGACCTGAAGCGGCACATCCAAATAGAGTCAAAGCTTACAATTGTTCAGCTCGCCCCTAAATAATTCAGCCATGCTGATAATGCAGCTTAAAGACTTATTGTGGCCAGCGCAATCACCAAATTTAGTTTTTCAGCGCATTTAAAAACCTCTCAAAATTTTAACAATTTACATTACACGCGTAACACAGGAAGCTGTCGCCGCCAAGTAACGCTGGACAACACCTTGTATAGACGATTTAGGCTTATCATAGCACAATTTCACAAGCGTCGACACCCATCGCGGTCAAGGACCGAACCATCCAGACCTTGTACAAAGATCTTACAATCAAACCCTGTCCATATAGAAGTCGCGTTCAACGGTCAAGTCTGTGCGCGGGAGACACTGGGCGGATGGCGGATGGACGTCGCGTGCTCGCCTGCTACGAGCATCGCTGCACAGCCCGGGACCTGCAAAAGTATAAATGCGGAAAATTGTTATTGTATCGTATGGTACTCGTATATCAGGGGCGCCGACTCCATGGGTGTTCAAGGGGTCGAGCACCCATGAGAAATAAACAGTGGGTGCTGAGCACCCCTGAAAATAGACATCAAAAAACAGATCAGTAATCGCCATTTAGGGATGGGCGTTTTTTTATTACCCGGCGACCCATTTAGTGCGGTGGTTTAGAGCGCCGGTTGAGACGCAAGGGCTTCGGGTTCGATTTCCGCACCAACACAAATGTTTGTTGATGAAACAGATATTTCTGTTGGGTCTGGGTGTCTGTGGTGCCTTCGTTGTTCTTGGATTGAAGGTATATTTATATAGTTCATTTATTTGTTGGTGGATCAGCGTGCATTTCTCTTCTCACACACCACTTTTTCAAATCATCAAATGAGCATGAGTAGTTGAGCACCATAAGTTAATTATTTTCTACTCTTACTCATAAATTAACTATACTGATTCTCTCTCTGTCACCCGAGCGTGTTCCCGGTTGCATCCTCAGCTGGAATGCTTTGGAGCTCAGGGTCCGCTTTCGGGCTTTTTCTTTTCCACTTCGCACGGTCTTCATCCTTGGTTGTGAGACCATTATAATAATAATAATAATAATAATCATTTATTCCTTCGAATATGGTGGTGACATAAGGTGTTTACAAATATAACAAGGGCAAACATATTCTGCCTTCATAGGCGTAGGAATTTAAAGTAGGTACAAAAATTATTTATAAAAATTACATTTAGAATAACATTCGAAATTAAAGTTTGTATATAAATTGGAAATACTTAATTATCTCATTCAAATATTTCTTTAATTTTATAGTAGCATTTATTTAAGAGCCAGTTGAATAGCTTACATTTGAATCTATTGTAAGAACATATTTCTCTGATTTCTCGTGGCATCGCATTGTATAGTTTGATTGCCATACAGAACACATTTTTACTATAAAGTTCAAGTCTTTGCTTTGGTTCATAAAGTTTAGTGGGATTTCTACCATTATTTTTATTTAATATTGCGTCTTGTAAAGGGAAGAGATGTGGATACTTCCTTACAAACAGGCACATTTCTAATATATAGAGGCAAGGTAGAGGAAGTACTTTGGACTTTTGAAATAACGGTCTACAATTTTCAAGATAATCTGCTCCGTGTATTGCTCTGATACACTTCTTTTGTAAAAGAAAAACTCTATTGATCTCTACCGAGTTGCCCCAAATGACTAGGCCATATCGCAATATAGAAGAGACGTAGCCGTGATATGCCATAAGAGCAACTTCATTTGAAGCTACCTGCCGTAATCTGTGTAGAGCAAATACAAATCTATCCAGCTTCTTACAAGTACAATCAATGTGCTCTTTCCAATTTAAATTTTTATCGATCGTTATACCTAAGAAGTTGCTATGGTCTACTTGATTAACTTTGCTGTCGAGATAATTTGCCTTTATTTGCAGAGGTAAGTTATTATATGGTTGGAAGTGTATTAATTTAGTTTTGTCAATATTAATATTTAATTTATTTTGTTTTAACCATGCGTCAATATTGCGTAATTCTAGGTTTACAACCGCGTCTAAGTCTTGCTTATTTTTACACTTAATTAATAATGTGGTGTCATCAGCAAATAATATGCATTCTTGTTTTGTTGCCTTGGGAAGATCGTTGATAAACAATAGAAAAAGTAAGGGAGAGAGGGTTCCGCCTTGTGGTACTCCTCTTCTATTGTATTGTAGCGTCGATCTGAAGTTTGTTATCTCGCGTTTGTTATTCATTTTTGTCAACTCTGTGTATTGTTTTCTGTCAGATAGATAGCTCTCAATCCAATCATGTGCGTTTCCCCTAATTCCATATTTTTGAAGTTTGTCCAATAATATAACATGACAAACAAAGTCAAATGCTCTTGACAAGTCTAGGAAAACTCCTGCTATACTCAATTTACTATCTAAGGCTTCCGTTATTTGTTTTACCAGGGAAAAACAAGCCAATGATGTGGACATGTTTTTCCGAAAGCCAAATTGATTTGGTGATAATATATTGTATTTGTCTAGATAGTTACATAATTTGTCTCTCATTGCAATTTCAAAGATTTTAGATAAGATGGGTACAAGTGTAATTTGCCTATAATTCCCAATATCATTGGAGTCTCCTTTTTTAAACAATGGAATGACTTTCGATACCTTCAGACGACTTGGGAACACACCCTGTTCGAATGAGCGGTTTATAAGGTAACATAGTGGAATAGCGATGTATTTTGCACATTTTTTTATAAGTTTGGTATTTAGCTCATCGTTACCAGTAGAGTTAGTATCTTTTAATGAATTAATGATTTTTATTACTGCATTTGGATCTAATGGAGTTAGAAAAATGCTTAGTGGTACGTTTTTGATCTCAAAATGTGTTTGTTTGTGAAAGTCTGTTTTATTGTTACTAGAATTAATTTTGTCAAGTTTAGTATTTTGGGTCACATTTATAAAATATTCATTAAATAATTCACATAATTTTATTGGATTTGTTTCTTTTTTACCGTTAATATTGATTGCTTTAATGTCTTTATGTTCTGTTATTCTATTTTTAATTATATTCCATGCAGCGCTACATTTATTTTTGGAGTTCATCATACATTTTTTATTGTTAATTTGTTGCGATTTATGTATACATTTTTTTAATATCTTAGAATAAGTCAAGTATTGGTTTTTATTTTGCTTTTTATTACTTGGGTCCAGTTGCATGTTGTAATAAAGAATTCTTTTTTTAACAAAACATTTTTTTAACCCTTTGGTAATCCACTTATTTTTAAGTGGTTTTCTGACCCTTTTTATTCGTATCATAGGAAAACATAGATTAAAAAATAACAATAAAAGGTCATGGAATATTTCAAATGACTTATTGCAATCTGCTTCATCTAGAACTTCTTGAAAAGATAAGGATGCTATACATTTATAAAATTTATTAACGTTTTCTTCACTAAAATTTCTTTTCCTTTCAAAGTAGTAGTTATTATTAGCGAGGATTGTACTTGATTTACATTTTTGTAATTTGGGAATATAAAATGAAACAGATTGAGCCCTATCGTGATCTGACAAAGGTAAATTATGCACCCGACTGCTAATATTATCTAAATTAATGTTCGTCGCAACCTGGTCAAGACAAGCCAATTTTCTTGTAGGAACTTTAATATGTATATTTATATTATAATTAGTCAATATTGAAATTAGCTTAGCAGAGTACAAAGTTTTTTTTAGAATATCGATATTCCAGTCCCCACAGATAAGAATATTCTTTTTGGTGTTCCGTGTTATTTTATAAAGAAGAGCATTAAGTTTTTCGAGAAAAATGTCAGCATTAGAGGTCGGTGTTCTATAAATACAAAAGACAATAAGATTTAGCTGCATGACTTCAATTCCACAACACTCGAAAACATTATTACAATAAAGAGAGCTATGTTCAACTGGGATGTAATTAATTTCTTTTTTAATTAAGATACAAGAGCCCCCACGTTTTTGGTGCGTTCTTGAATAGAAATTGGCTAGTTTATAATCTTGAAGATGAAGATTGCACTCTGATCCTTTTTTTATAAAGGTTTCAGTGAGGCACAAAATCTGAATTTCACCTATCGCTTCTTTCAGTTCCTCGATTGCCAGTTCCAATAAGCAACTTTTGCTTAGTGCGCCTGCAATGTTATGGTGAAAGACAGTTATCTTTTGAATTGTGCAATTTTTTGAAATACACAGCTCTTTCCCACTATCGTATAATTCAATGTTTTTAACGAAAAAACTCACTAGGAATGTCAGATTTAGGTGATGTATTAATAAGTGTGGTATTATTGATAATATTGCCTTTACTCCCTTTACTCTGAATTTTCTTAAAGTAAAAAGGTATAGTACCTTTTCCGCCCATAGAGATAGACTCTTTTACAGTGTGTTCCTGTGCTTTTATTTTTTGAGCCTGAAAATAGTATGGAATCGTTCCCTTTTTTGGGCGAGAGCTCATTTTGTATTTGGCATTATGTGTTTTAAGTATTTGCCTTAACCCTTCAGCTGACAGGTATTTTTTTGCATAATTCTCTGAATCTATTATGAAGTTAATTTTTTGAGTTATACACTTAAAATAGTCGTCTTTAGAATAATGGTAAAAACCTCTACTAAAACTACGAGTATTAACAAATTTACATCGAGGAATTGTTTCGCATACATTTGAAATACTTTTATTTAACTCATTGCAGTCCATAGAGTTACTGCTATTCGTACTTAATACAATAATATTAATGAGTTTCATTTTTTTGAGTGCAGCTCCAATTTCTATCATAACTTTCGTAGGATTTGTGTCGTTTTCTCCAGTATTCAGAATAATGTAGTTCCCTGAAGAATCTTCAATTTCGTCCATATTTTTTAAAATTTCTTCTGTACATGCAAAAGGTTTTGTGACGGACGATATTACGTATGATCCATATTTGTTGTTGTTTCTGGAGTGGCTAAGATATGTCGCTAAGCCCACGCATTGTTCTCCACCTCTTATGTAGATTTTGCCCTGTCCCCTGGATATACTCTCTTCAAATGGTGTTTTATCTATTGCCCGGTCTGCTTCCGTTTTACTCAGCGTATGGTTTTCCTGTAATGTTTGGATAGAGTCTGTATTATTTTCTTGGCTAACTATGCTTGAGTTCAGCTGAGCTTTGGAGTTTCGTTTAGATTTCTTTTTTTTAGCTAAGTCTCTTCTTATTGGCGAGGAATCATAGCAGACCTCTTTGAAGTGATTTAATTTCTGTTGTTGCTCTTGTGTTAATTTCTTAAGACGGCTATTTTCGAATTTTAGACTTTCAATTTCTTTGTGTACAGTTTGAAGCTCATTCTTCAGTTTGTTATTTTCTTCCATCAACTCCTCATTATTACTGTTAAATGTGGTTATATCAGGCAGACTTCTGGATATATTTTCAATTGAGTTTCCTGATGTCAATGAAGTAGAAGACAGATTTAAGGAGCTGTTTGAAGTGCTTGTTATGTTTTGCCTGTTAACAAGATTCCCTATAATAATTTCACTTTGTCACGCATATCCGTACAATAACGACATCAAGCATTTCTTGGATTTCCCGTGGATTTCCCCCTTCTGCCGGGTTCGGCGGAGGCGGCATTAACAGACATTTGTTCCCTATGTAATTTGCCAGTTTTCACAAAATTGGCTATAACAGCGTAGGCGGCTCTCGTGCAGCTTGTCCGCCATGGCTCGGATATGGAGATTATGCCGGATGAGGGAGTTTTTACTCGGTCTTGACGCGAATCTCCAACGCAGCATATTCAACCCGTGACACGCAGCTCCCGCTTGTGCCGCTGAAGCACAGGCCACGCAGGTATGAAATACAGTAGGTACCGGTACCGAAGTACTCTATTTCATAAATTAATTATACTGACTATACAAAGTTATAGGTGAAACAGTAGTGTCACGAATAGCTACGTCAGAAAGAAGTCCTTGACGAACATTAATTAACATGGATGGCGTGGGCGAAATACCTAATAAGTAGTTCCGACTTCTTCAGTGGCCTATATAAAGAGTAGCACTACCCTTTATGTATGCCACTGAAGAAGTCAGAATACACATACATATTACACCTACTAGTATTTATGTACCTTCATTTTTATTCTGTTTCATGAAAGTTAGAGCAAAAGGGATAGACCCTGTTTAAACTTTAGGTACAATTTTGTTTTAGATTTTAGAAGTAATTGCGATCCAGAAGAGGACCTCCTCGACTCACGACCTCACGGCTTAACAATTACTTTTAAAGCGATTAGACACGAAAATACTTCCAAAAGACGTTCTTTGCAAGTTTTTATTACGGTCGCCCTTTTGAGAACGCCATTTGCATTTTAGATAAATTAAACACGCGATGGTTTTGTGTAAAAATACTTAGAATTAGTTAGTTAGCATTTGCTACAAAAAATACAATATTTAACGAGTTTTTTTTTTTACTCGATTTAAAGCAATAAAAACTGCTTCGTAGTATGCGTTTACAATAAAGCAGTTTTTAAAGAATAAAAACAAGTTCATAATTAGTGTAAGAACTTGTTTTTATTCTTTAAAAATTATCAAAATTAGTTTTCAACTTATTTTTATTCTTCAAACAATGCATTAGCATTTTCATTATAGCGTACGACATTTATGTTGTAAATCAGGTAAAAAACTCGTTATATTGTTCATCATCATTGTAGTGATTAATATTTTATTTATTATTTTATACCTTATGTACAACATAATGTACAATATTTATTTTTTACAACGAACGAAGTAGTACGAACAAAGTGGCATACGACCGCGGTAATCCTCTAAAAACCATTGTGAAGACTTATGTACCTATAAAATATGTACATTTCTAGTTTCATACTTTTTTAGGGCGTATTTTTAGTATTGGTCGGATTTTAGTTTTTGACTTTATTTTTATGTTTTTTTTTTTGTAATTATGAAAGATTAAAAAACGCGTTTTTCTTTATCAAATTCTGATAATTCATTAAAATGTTATGATTTGTGTTTTTCCATATCAGGTTTTTTTTTTTTTTTTTAGTCTCCACTAAAGGAGCACGACCCTCTCTGTACTACTAGAGCCATACTTGGTCTTTATTATTTAAACGGTTGATTGCAAGCAAAAACTATCATAATTGTAAAATTCTGAAAAGTAGTTTAGACCTTATGAGCAATAGATGAACATACATTCATACAAAAATACATACCGGTCAAAATCATAACCCTCCTTTTTGCTTCGCCGTAGTCGGGTAAAAATAAAATCTACTTTATTTCATCTTTATGCATTGAAAGTCTTCAGAAAGATAATGTTTCAACGCAACATTTCCAGGCTGTGTTCCATTGAGATTGCATCTATCCATAAAAATATCCACTCCAATTATATACCAATTTCGTTAAGGCCGTTGGTATCGGAACAGTGCAAAAAACGTTAACTTCAAAATGCAACTTCTCCATAACCACAAGTTCGAAAAATTTGAAAAAAATATTTATTTTGTATCAACTCACTAACAATATTTTCAACGTATATCTTATTTATATGTGTATTACTTTTGCTGTAAACAAATAAAGAAAACGTTATATTTTTCAGGTATCAATGCTATCTCCTGCTTAACTGCTGAGAGCTTTTAAAATATTTTTACACTAAAACAATTGTCTCAACATGTACTATAACATCAACGTAGCATATGTAAATCAAGCAAAATGTTATTATATAAAAACAGTTTTTTCCGGGATTCTGCAAGTAATAAGTTCGGAGGGTGTCTGCGCGGGCGCGCACGGCAGTCGCAAGGCAGTACTCGGACGGGAGGGTTGTGTCGCTCGTTGCTCTGTACTTGTTGTCGATCGATTATGCGAGTGTATATGCGGTAGAGCAATTACTTACAATAAGTCTTATCTGTGTGCGGCTTGCGCCGTCAAAGATTAGATACAGTACAGAGGTATTCAGTCGATTGAGTTGAGATTAGTGCGCAATAGACGCTTTCGAATTAATTTGTGCGCATGGACGTTGTGACTATTGATTTTAGTCTTTTTAGGGTTCGGTACCTCAAAAGGTGAAAAGGAACCCTTATAGGATCACTCGGTTGTCCGTCTGTCTGTCTTTCGGTCTGTCAAGACCCTTTGTCTCAGGAACGCGTAGAGGTATCAAGATAAAATTCATATCAAATACTTAGGTCTACTGTCCCTCGAAGCTGTGAAAAAATCAAACTTCTAAGCTAACTAAATCAAAAGATACAGCCGTTCATCCCGCCAATTTTCGTGTTTTTCGACATTCGCAAGGGAATCAAAATCTACAAGGTACTTTCCGTGAACTCAGAATCTTGAAATTTAGTGCGAAACAACACCGTATAGCACAAATAAAGGAAAAATTTGCGAAAAGTTTAAATTTATTGTTACATCATATAATAAAAATATTTTTAAATTATTATAGAATAATGGTACGGAACCCTTCGTGCGCGAGTCCGACTCGCAAATAACCGGTTTTTTGGTTATCGTGTGGTTTATTACACCTTACTGTATATTAAAGATATTTTGTGCTACCCATTTACGGATAAAAATGTAAAGATATGCCCGAACGAAAGAAAACATGTTTGTGCCGCAAATTTTCGACATTCGCATGGGAATCAGTACCTACAGGGTACTTGCCATGAACTCAGAATCTTGAAATTTGGTACCGAGCAACGTCTTATAGCACAGATAAAGGAAACATTGCTAAAAGCATAAATTTTTAGTTACATTATGTTAAAAAATATTTTTATTAATTTTAAACTTATTATCAACTAGCTTTCGCCCGCGGCTCCGCCCGCGTCAATGTCGATCCCTCGGGAATAGTACTTTTTACCGGGATAAAAGGTAGCCTATGTCCTTCTCCGCACTCCAGAGAACTTGTATGCAAAATTTCATGATGATCGGTTCAGTAGTTACGGCGTGAAAGCGTAACAAACAAACAAACAAATAAATAAACAAACAAACAAATAAACAAACAAACAAACTCACTTTCGCATTTATAATATTAGTAATTATGATACGAATTAGTAAGGATGAACGGAATAGGTAGTACAATTTAGGGCGAATGACCTTAAATGTTATATTAATATGGATATGTCATGTGATGATCCAATATTTTTCTTCTAACAAACTAAGTTTTTATTTCATTACTTGTTAGCTTTATAAACCGTTATGTATAAGCGGTATATTAAAGAAAAAATATGTATACAAAGTTAAAATATCTCATATTAAATCTCAAAATTGCACTACCTATTCCGTTTCCCTTCGTGCGCGAGCCCGACTCGCACTTGGCCGGTTTTTAGGGTCCACACCTCAAAAGAAAAAAACGGAACCCTTATAGGATCACTCGGTTGTCCATCTGTCTGTCTGTCTATCTATCTGTCAAGACCCTTTTTCTCAAGAACGCGTAGAGGTATCAAACAAATACTCAGGTCTGCCTATCTCTTATATCAGGCGCTGCGGCTAGCAACCCATCACTATTTGATTCCGTTTTCTATCTACACGCCCTCCAATTTGCTAAATGTTGCCATAAGGTCTTATAGACCTAGGCTCTGTCTATCCCGCAATGGAAAAAGACGTGATACTATCTGTCCCTTGGAGTTGTGAAAAAATCAAACTTCTTAGTCAACGCAATCAAAAGATACAGCTGGTTATGGCGCAAATTTACGTGTTTTTACGACATTTGAAGGGAATCATAATCTACAGGGTACTTCCCAGGATCGCAGAATCTTGAAGTTTTGTACGAAGCAACATCTTATAGCACAGATAAAGGAAAGATTGAGAAATGCATAATTATTTAGTAACATCATATAATCTATACATATAATAAAACAGTAAAAATATTTTGTCTGTACATTTAGAATTTTTGACTGAAATGGATAGAGGGACACTTAAAAAGAATAATGGAAAGCAAAAATATTTTTTTCGGATTTCTTGTCTGTCTGTCTGTCTGTCTGTCTGTCTGTCTGTATGTATGATCACGATTATCTCCGAAAATACTGAACCGATTTACTTCAAACTTTCACCAATGGCTTTGTTTTAACCCAGCAAAACATTTAAAGTTTGTTTCATCAAAATCGGTTCATAAAAAAAAAAGTTATAGTCATTTGAATGAACTCAAGGCATTCGTTTGCCTGCAAATATACACGGTGAATTTTTTATCGTTTTGGGCCCTAAGGGGTGACTCAGACCATCAAAATGAACAACTTTTCCTATGGGAACAATGGTGGGAACTCAAAATAAAATTCGACATTCCCATACAAACTGGCCGGGCGGCGGGACTCTTTTGTATGGAAATGACAAAATTTTTTTTGAGTTCCCGGCATTGGTCCCATAGAAAAAGTTGTTCATATTGATGACCTGAGTCACCCCTTTAAGGGTCCAAACTGTTCCTGAGGGATGGACACTAACGGCGGCGGCGTAGCCGCGGGCAAACGGCACCTAAACTGCTGCGCCTAGAAACTTGGGTACAGGGGTTCTTTTAATGATGTAAGTGAGCGCTAAGAAAGTATTTTTAAGAAATTTAACTTCTAAAGGGGTAAAATTTATATGGAATTTTCCCATTTCTCGACTTAGAAGTATGAAAGTAGGTATATAAGTTCTAGATTAAAATTAAAAAAGATGTGTGTATGTAGGTAGATGAAATTTGCTAAATTCCCCCCTTAAGGGGTAAAATGGGGGTGGATGGGTGATATAAACTTTGTATGGAAATTTTCTCTTTTCTGGACTTAGATGTATAAAAAAAAGTATATAAGTACTAGGTTACAATTAAAAATATCTGTGTGCGTAAAATGGACGATATTTTCCCCTGTAGGGGTAAAATAGCGGGGTAAAGATTGTATAGGAATTTACTCATTTCTAGACTTTGAAGTATGAAAATAGGTAAATAAATTCACGATTACAATTGAAAAAGATCTGTGTAGGTTAACTGGAAAAAATCCCCCAGAAGGGGGGTAAAGTTTGTTTGTAAATTTTCTCATTTCTGGACTATGAAGTATGAAAATAAATAGGTATGTAAGTTCTCGATTACAATTAAAAAAGATATATGTGGATGAAATGGACTGAATTCACTCCTAAAGGGGTAAAATGGGAGGGTAAAGGTTTTATGGAAATTTTCTCATTTCTGGACTTAGAAGTATAAATAATATCCATACTTCCATACTAATACTAATATTATAAATGCGAAAGTAATTCTATTTGTCGTTTTTTTACGCTAAATTTGGTATGGAGGTGTGAGGCCCGGGGAAGGACATAGGGTATGTTTGATTCCGGGAAATTCTACTGTTCCCGAGGGATCGACACGAACGCGGGCGGAGCCGCGGGCAACAGCTAGTCATCATAAAAATATTTAAATAATTTTTCAACACTCGCAAGGGAATCAACACCTAAAGGGTACTTCCCGCGAACTCAGAATCTTGAAATTTAGTACGAAGCAACGTACACAGACAAAGTAAAAATTGCGAAAAGCATACATTTTTAGTTACATCGTGTATATCAATGTACGGAAGCCTTACTGCGCGAGTCCGACTCGCACTAGGCCGGTTTTTTTATTTATATAGATTGTATAAGATCATAATTTTTTTTTTCATACCGATTTTTAACAACAGCAGTGGATAGTTTTGGCTATTATAAACCGAATTTCAACCAACTTCATATAATTCATTTAAACTATCTAAACCGATTTTGATGCAACTTCCTTAACAATAAAAATATATGGTCTCAATTTGATCAATGGTTTCCATTGGTGATTCAAAAATTAACCTTGTATTTGTTTGGAACCAATCCAGTTCGAAAAATTCTACAAACAAACATAATGAATTGTTAACCGCCATTCATTTTTACTTACTAGATAACCTTTTTAGAAGTCAGTAAAAAAATAACAGCAAAAATAGTTCCCATGTGATGTTTGCTTTATAATTTTTGCAGTTTTTGTTAAACAATATGTTATTGAGAGCATTCCCTAAATGAAATACCTATTTCTTTATTTTTACGTCTGTTTATGTCGCTGCATATTCTTTGAACGCCCGACGTGACGGCGCGGTGGCGACGTACGTACGATCATTATAGTGCGGGGATGCGGGGCTTAGAACACTTAGCTCCGCCCACATGCACAAGGTCATCGGCGACTCCAAGCCCCTTAAGGCCTTTTTGCTGTGTTATGATTGTGAACCTTAGTTATATATCCCTTATTCCGTTGGTTGCAATAAGTTATAAAAGATAAAGATCTTTGATAAATATAAACGAGAGGAACGCGATAAATATGTCCATGTTTATGAACAATATGTAGAATAACTAAAATAAAGTGTCATGATGCGGCTGTAGTGCGATTTACTTAGCGGGCTGGTGTTTGCTCGCCTAACTGCGTCGTATATATGATCAAGCCAGTGGATACGTGGGAATTGTCGCTAGGGGCTACGTCGAATCAGCGAAATGAATTACACCATAATTTTGTTGATACCTAAGAATAACTCGAAGATTAACTATGCACTGGCTAAAATAAGCTTCTGAATGAAGTTTGAGGGCCAAATAGAAGAAAAGAAAAAAAAAAACATTTATGACGAGAGTTCTTGGCGGGAATTGCGACGTACTGCACGGTTTTTCTTTTTTTTAATTGTTTGGCAAATTGTTTCTAGTGGAGTTTAAAATGGTTATATATAAATGCCCATGGCTCTGGCTCAGATAAGCTTCTGAATGAAGTTTGATGCAGAGAAAAATAAGACATTTATGACGATTGAATTTTATAAGCAATAGCTACCTAATAAAATAAGGGAAATATTTGAATGGTATCTACGTAAGTTACAAGAAAAACGAAAGTATTTAAAGCCAAAGTTTACAACCGGGCAAAATTTTACGCTTAATTCGGCGAATTTTTTATCTCATGTCGTCCATCCATCTAGTTCTAGGTCTTCCTCTTACCATCCGCCGGCCGCTTAGTATCCAGTTGCTAGTGATTTGTGTCCATTTATTCTGATGTATCCGACAGACATGAACCGCCCAGAAAATGAAATATTTCATGATAGAGTAAGTTTGATCAACTCGTGTCATGCTCCTATATCTCCTACTCGCGTGCAATTTGTAAAGAGTACTAAGTGGTATTAATCTAAAGTAAATTCGGGCGCCTCAGGTGGCAAAAATAAGTACCTAGGCTTGCAGAATTCGTGACGCAAAAATATACATACCTACTTCAATTAGTTTAGTCCAAATTTTTCTATTAATATTTCTGGTAATTCGTAAAATTTTTGATGAAGGATTGTAGAACTAATGTTATAGTTGTGTCAGTATAGTATTGTTATAGTTCTTGTTAGCATAAGGCGAAATATCTCATAATTATATCTTTGCCCCGAACGTGTGACTTGAACAACCTAAAAGTGATCATATTGTACTTGTTTTGTACAGTAAATGGTACATAAATAACCTTTCATATAAAAAAAACCGACTTCAATCAAATAACTGAACCGATTTTGATGACATTTAAGTGAGACTAATTTGAAAGCATCCCCTTTAAAACAAAAACAGAAGTTTTTAAAACCAGTTCATAAATGACAGTGTTATGCGGTAACAAACATAAAAAAATACAACCGAATTGATAACATTTTCCTTTTTTTGAAGTTAGTTAATAAGTAGCAAGATAACTATGAATTCAGTTTGATTACAAGCAAAACTAAAGTAATTGAAAGCCAAAAATAGCAAGGTTATGCAGAAAAACATGTTATTCCGCTATTGAAAGCAGAAATAACCTTCGACCTTCTTGGCAATGAAACAAAACATGAATGAGGTAACCTTGAAATGCGGGTGATTAAAGTTTCTTGAATCGTGTAGTGCAGTGATTAAGGTCTCCAGGGCTGTAACTACATGGAGTCCGGGTCCCAGGTCACAGAGGGGATTATCCAGGAACAGCCGCCCCTATTGTGGAAAACAAAGCGCTTAGTGAACAAAAATGTCAAGCATCGTAATGGAAGATTAATAGCGGTGACGTGGGAGGAAGAGTGATGAATCAACAACAATGGGAATTGGAGTGACATGAAATCGCGAACCTACTTATAAAAACGAGACTTGTGTTATGGGAACTAACTTAACAATACTATATTTTATAACTTATAAATCCAGTGTGACAAAATATCATTTTCCATCTTGACCTGACCGGGGATCAAACCAGGAACCTCCGGTGTTGTAGGCTGGCATGCTGACCACTAGGCCACAGAGCTCGTTAAAGAAATTTGTGAAAAACAATAGGTAGAACTTGTCATCACAATGTCGTACTGACTGTAGTCCTGTTGGGAAATACCATCGCATGGTAAATCGCATATAGAGATATTTTTTTAGGAAAATGAAGTCGTTTCTTGCGTTAAACTCGGGTGGATTAGATATCTGCCCTCTGATACATTTCCAGTTATGATGTCATTAATTATTTGTGTGTAAAATTTTTCTTCAGGAACCTATTGAGTGGCTATCAAGTGAAAGGGTTTCACGAACTAATTCCGAAAATATACCGCTCCATAATATTTTAACCAATTGTATCATAACAATATCTATAATAAATCATTTTTTAAAAACAACCTTTTAGCAAAAACCGCCTGATTCTTCCATAAACTAGAATCTAATTTTTCAACTGGTTGTTCTTCATTACGAGCAAGACGTGGCAAGAACTTTATGTGTAATGTACCTAACCTTTTTCGTACTTACCTGTCGCGGACGCTACGTTGGGATAGTCTGTACCGTTTGCAAGTAGATTTTGTAGTACTTTTCACCTACGACACTTCTTATCTTTGTACCACGTTTCTATTAGCCTAAAAAATCTCAAATCCGATATGAATACTAGTTTTTCTCACCTGTGTGGGCCTCTGTGCGGCGAGCCTGGAGGGGATGAAGCGGGCGACAGTGCAGGTGTAGCTGGTGCAGATGCAGCTCTTCTTCGGGAGTACTCCGTGCCGCCGACCGCGACCGCAGTGCCGCCGCCGATTGGGTCCGTTACTCGAGTCATGCTGAGCCCCGAGGCGGAACGAGTCGGCCGGGCTGGAGCTACGACGAAAAGATATAGGTACAGTAGGTAATAAGTACATAGTCCTTGTCGAGCTAGAACACCTAATTAATTAGCTAATTTAAAACGGAAAAATCGGAACACAAATTATGACGTAAGTACTAAAAATTACGACTGGTAGCTAGATTCTTACTCTCTCTGATCTGCTGTGATGCTATTGTAGTACAATGACTTAGAAGACAGGTGGCTCGACTGTGTATGTATTTATAAGAATGGAAGTTTACTGCTTTTCTCTTGACGACTTACAAATTTTGCGAGAAAAAAGCAGCTAAACCATAACTGCTTACTTAATAATTTAAGTAAGCAGTTATGGTTTAGCTGCTTTTTTCTCGCAAAATTTGTGTGTGTACTATTAGCAGACGTGTTAAGTAGCATTATCAGATAGAGAAAGCAGTATATATGTCGCAGGCAAATTGTATTATTCCGCGTTTCACAAACGGCGTCGTCTGTTCACAAACGCTCGCTCTTTTGGAATATGCCGAAGGCAAATTGTGAATTGCCTTGTCAGTATATAATATGCCTTAATATTTGATAGACAATTCAATCGCCGTTTACAAAATGACGCAGCAAATTGAAGTATTTAGTTCTTTTTCTCTGGCGCTGCTAATCAAAACAATCAAAATGGCCTCGATTTTGTGAAACAGAAAAATAATGAAAACAGTGCAAATCCTGCGTGTTCAAGGGACTTTTTACAAAAAAAGGATTGTTTTTAGGAAATGTATCATAGTAAGGTAAGAAAATTTTACAATTCTCAAGTAGGAGCAGAAAAAAGCCGTGGACAGAGGTTTTGAGGTTATCCGGCACGTAAAAAACGCTAAGATGTCCATGGAATATGGTGTTCGGAGGATTCCTGCGGAATATTATTAGCACAAAACCAGGGACAGTCGTCATCGGGGGTGGTAGCCGGGCCGTATCCGGAGATTCTTAGCACCCCCTGCCCCGTTACGGTGACCGCTACCGGAGCCAGGAATAGCGGGGCTGCCGTAGACTGGGGGCCTGGTCTTTTTGTTGTTTTCCATTGGAAGGTTTTGCCATACTCACCACCCTTGGGAGGCGGGTTGGCGAACGCATTTACTTTGGCTTATGGTGATTCCGACGCTGCTGCCCACAGAAGCATTTTAGATTAGGCATGGGAAGGACAGGAGTTTGGTGGATTTGGAAACGGAATAGAGGTATTCTACTCACTCGACTGACTTGGGGATGAGTGAGCAACAGCTCGGGAAGCCGCGCGTATCTTTAGCCATATTTACAACCGCCGGACAGGCAATAAGGAATGACACCCCCTGGCCTAAGTTTTTGTTACTTAAGTATTTAAATTGAGTGCCTACTACATGTATTTTAAGTTATTCCTACATGAATAGGTACGTGATTGCTGAAATAAAGTGATTTGTCCAATTTGTGTTTTATGATAGTCACCCTACTATAACCATCAATGTTGAAATGTTTACAATTGAACGAGTTGTCAATTTGCCTTCGGCATATTCCAAAAGAGCGAGCGTTTGTAAAAAGACGACGCCCTATGTAAAACGCGGAATCATGCAATATGCCTGCGACATATACAAGTAACAAGTAACGTACAGTTTCATTCAGATATATACAAGAAGCGTTCGAAGTGTTGTCGGTATTTATATCAAAAAAGGAAGGCCGTAATATTATTTAAAAAAAAAATTCTATAGGTAGGAATATTACCCCACAAACTCAAAACACGCGTCGTGTGAACCGAAGCGTTATACGTACATGTAGTTTTTTCACGGATTTAGTTTTGTTTTTAACTTATTGGTAGGTAAAATTCCACGAACACGTATCAAAGCAATCGATTAGCTAATCTACTATCCAGAATAAATAGACACGCTAGTGAGATGAGACCCAGTTGCTAGCTGAAGGGGGAAGGCCGAGCTAAAAATATTAGCCAACATAATTACAATCGCACGGTATACTATATTATATATTCCCTTATCTAATTTAATTGAATTGACAATAATCAATAAAGATTTATTATCAGTTTATTCTACCTCTTCATTCATACTATCACATCTTTCTCCCTTGCGGGGTAGACAGAGCCCAGGTCTTTAAGACCTTAAAGCCACGTTTAGCATGTTATTGACTCATATTTTCCTTTGTGTTGCGTGTAAGAGGCCAACATTCAGTGTTTTTCAAGCTTCTGTATGTGTTTGAAAAAACCTAATAAAATAAATACCATCTTCTAATGATAACCGAGGAAACAAGTATTTAAGTGTTTTCTGAAGCACAGATGTTACAAAAACATAGAAGAAACAAGACTATGTTTCACAAGGAATTAATAAGTACAACTTTACGTTCCACAGATAAATTAGGTCACTCAATAGAGACCTAATTATTCTGTGCCATTCTTCTGCTAGTTACTGAGAATTCCTTTTGAATGTAGCGTGAATTATTTATATTGTAATAATGAATAATATCGAGCTGTTTTTTATATTTATATTTCTCTAGCATTGATTTTAAATTTACGACATTACTTAAGTATTTAAATTCATTAATGACAAACAAGCAGTGGGACAGTAATGGTTATTAAAAAAAATTACAAATATTGAATATTATAATTTTTGCAAATCATACATTAAGTCCTTTGTTAATTTTGTTTATCAACCCATTTAATCAGGCCACCAAGACACACAGAAACAAAAACAGATAAGTGTGAGTTAGAATCGTACACGAACCGTACCATCAGACAATTTTAGACTACGAATACCTACTTAGTAGATTATATTCGTAGATTAGACTACAATAAACGCTCAAAAACATGTTTTATGTATGAGTCACCTCATATAACCGTAAAGGCTGCAAAAGAAACTTTATTACTAAGCCTCCGAAGTCCGTCTGTTACAGATCTGTAAATATCTAATTGAACCGTTATAGGGAGAGACTTGAAATACAAAATGTGTGCTATTATTGGTATAAGAACAGAAAAAGAAAAAGAAAATAATATTATAAATTAATAATTAAACCTGTTCTTTTGGCGTTCTTCCAGAGATAATCAGGAACAATTAGTGATCGTGCTTGGAAGATACAGGAATCGTAGATTTTGTAGTTAAATATTGTACGGTGGTACAGAACCCTTGGTGTGTGTGCTTAGGTAACTTACAATTATTTGAATCAGAATATCTACTGCCACTGTACCAAACAGTGGCAGTAGATATTCTGAGAAAATTTCAAGTCTCTACCTATTACGGTTCAATAGAGACGGACGGACAGCGAAAGCTTAGTAATAGCCTTTTTTACCCTTAGTGTAGGGATTCCCAAAAGGAAAATGAAAGATTAGACCATCAATCACTTAATATGGTTTTATCGCGATACAACCGTATTAAAGTGATTTATTTATTTTTATTATTTTTTATTTTGTTTATTACATAATCCATAGCCCTTAAAAGAAAATAACACTTCCTCATTCTAGTACATACAGCCAATTTCATTTCATTTCGAGTAGGTGACACGGTCAATCGACCATGTAAACCCTGGTGTCAGAGTTCTTCGGAACCGCCTCTCGGCCTCTGACGTGGTTCCTTTAACGACTACCAGATGGCAGCCGGGACCACCGGCTGCCATCTGGTAGTATCTGGTAGTTATTATTAGACAATCAGCTGATTTAAGCCTGCAATGTCCTAACTAAACTGGAAACAACTAAACAAAGTATGCTTCCCGTGGGAATAGGACCCACGACCCCCACAAGAGTAAAGATAATAACAGTATGAATCATGAATGAAATGATCGCGAAAACATTACTAAAGATTAGACCATAACTTATACCTAATCGATAAGTATTCGTAAATAATGAAGAGTATTGGAACACCAATATTGAGAGCCCCAATTTATCAGTGGTACCATTGCGCATTTTCAGATCATTATTGAGAAATCGGAGCATTCCTTTTGAATCGTTCGTTCATTAAAATTTATTTCGATTATTTCTGAAATAAAAATGAATTCTGTAGATCTGTTTTATATTCAGTCAATTTGTCATTCATTGGACGAGCTGTACAAAAATAAAAGGTTACTTATAGCCATAAGTACCTGATTTTATTGAAATCTTACGTTACTGTTCACATTTGAAATTAATTATTTAAAGAAAAACGGAGATTATATTTAAATTTTTGTCATGTGAAGCCTATAATCCTTACTAATATTATAAATGCGAAAGTGAGTTTGTTTGTTTGTAACGCTTTCACGCCGTAACTACTGAACCGATCATCATGAAATTTTGAATACAATTTCTCTGGAGTACGGAGAAGGACATAGGCCTTTTATCCCGGGAAAAAGTACTATTCCCGAGGGATCGACATTGACGCGGGTGGAGCCGCGGGCGAAAGCTAGTATTTAATAAACTACCTTGAAGCTTTGCTAAAGGTGTTTGCCAAAAACTGACACTAAGCGAAAACGCTGAGTAAAGCTAAACGAGTACTTCAAAAACTTTGTATTACATTTTATAAAACACTTAAATGATTTATCTAGGACATGACACAATTTTTATTAATATCACCATTTTCTTTTAAATAATTTATTTCTAATGGAGCAGCAGTATCGACCTCGGAAAATTAAGGTGCGGCCTTAAACGTTTATTCAGCGAATGGCCGATTTCACGGCGACAGAGTGAATCACAAAAAACTACTTTCTTTTATTTTGTTTTGATTATAACTTAAAAACTTTCTTTCATGCAGATTATAATCTGTAAATCTATATATGTAAATCTGTATCTATATACATAAACATAAAACAAATCGGGTTAGTTACAATACTATATAATTACAATACTATAATAACTTAAGAACGGGTGAACCGACTTTAATTACCTAATCTTTGATTTGTTGGTATGTTATTACCCCGAATAGCAAAATAACCATTAAAACATACTTAATAAATATTTATGGCCAATTATATGCGAAACGAAGTTCGCCGGAACGGCTAGTAATTTTTTATCTGAGAATGAATAACAATAAACATTTCCTTTTAAATGTATGCAATAAACAGAGAAATGATTTTTGTATTAACAGAGACAAAATTTGTGAATATTTACTATAAAAAAAATATTCCCATTATAGTTTGTCCCTACAAAATTTATCTGGGCTATATATATGAAAATATATAACTCTCATAAACCAACGTGAGGTAGAACGAGAATTGAAATACATTTCAACACCCACAAATATAATTTAAGGAATTCATAAGATGTTCATAAGTACGACAATCTCTCGTAAAGCCGGTATAAATTCACGTATCCTATTTGTATTCAAATGACATCAGAGTTCTCAGAGGCTCTTACCGCCAGTGTAGCTGTAGAGTCCCGCGGGCGAGGACCGCGGCCTGTACCCTGAGGCCGTGGAGGTGGTGGAGAGAGTGGAGGGGGACCGCTTCAGCCCCCCTGCGCCGCTCTCCATGCCGGCGTTGGGGACGGACGGCTTTCTTGGTCGCGGCTGGCGTTTGGAGCCTGTTCTACAAACGCCTGTGAAAGAATAATAAAAATGAATTTTAGTGCAAGTCAGAAATACTTGCACTAAAATTCATTTCAGATTTCAGCATAATATGAATGTAAAATAGGTAACACTTATATACTTTGTACATACGTCTTTTTATCCTCATAATGTGGAACAAACAATTCTTAAGACCACCTCATAACTACATACCTACTATGAAAACATTTTATAGACTTGGAGCGTTTTAGATGAGTTGTAACTATAAACCACTTACGAATTTGAACAATCGATTTTTAGATCATGAGCGATTTAGGCGAGATGCTTACCTCTACATTTTTATAGCGATTGCCAAGACAACTCAAATGTACCAAAAATGGGGTTTAACAACTGTATTTAAGGAGTTTCTATGGTCACCTTTGGACTCAACATCAGATAAACTGACAGCATAACATTATTAATATTGCAATGTCATCTGATTTACATAAGCATGCAAAACAGCTTAATCGAATGTCAGGAAGCGGTTTCAATTTAGCTTTCATGATTTGACCTTTACAGACAAACTAACAGGCCAAGTTTAACAAAAGATTGTAAATGTAAATAAAATTTCTGAAACAAACAAGTTTCGCCTCGTAAAAAAATATTAGATATGTAGTGAAGTTTATATGAAAATATGCGACGCAATGCGCATTTTTAACATAAACTAGAATAATATTTTATAGTTATCTTTTGTGCAGGCGCTAAAATTTATTAGGGGCTGAGACACGCGACATGTCTTTTATTAAATTGCCATGTGTGAGCAACGTGGCACAGAAGAAGCATAACTCTTTTTGTTTGTCACAAAACAAGAACGTAAAACATTAACCGTCATATTTCAACTAACGGGCCGGGTTATCTCGGTTTCGTAAGGGCATAAATTATCCAAATATAAATCAGACATAATCCTGACTATCCTAACTTATAAATGCGAAAGTTTTTAACTACTAAACCGATCATGGTAAAATTTTGCATATGCGTTCTCTGGGGTACGGAGAAGGACATATGTCTTTCATCCCAGAAAAAATAACTATTCTCGAGGGATCGATACCTAGTAACGCAAGCATTCCATACGATTTAAACGAACTCGTGCCACAAACCCTATTATACAATCTAAGTATAACTGTATTCAATGTTTTCGTGTTTCAATAGACGCTCCACCTCCTCACACATCAACGTCCAATTCCACGAATTCGAGACGTATTTGATGGTCTAATTAAGGCTTGGCGTTTGTGTGTGGCGAACCCACATCATTAAACGAACAGACAAATGACACCCCATTAAATATTATGTGACCGCCCAGGGATAAACTCAATTAAGGTTATACATGATTTATACTTGATCTACGGGATATATAATTTCTGTGAGGTCCATTGCCCCCATTTAAAATAAATGAGTTAAAGAAAAACAGAGATGTTATGTATTTAAAATTTTGTAGCCCTAGTGTTCACATGACAAAATTTTATAGATACTTTTGTTTTTTAATTCATTTCAAAGTTTTAGGGGTAGCTGTCTTAGTTTTAGTAAGTTTTTGCCAAAAATAGCAGTTTTTGGCATAAACGTTTAGTAAAGCTTCACGTTCTCACTTTAAATTGTAAATAGTTTAAAAATACATAGAAAGATGTATTTATGTGTTGTGTATCTACAAAAAGACGCCATTTTTTTAAATCTATGGTATGCTCGAAACGAAATAAAACGTTTTCCCGCCAGGTTTTAGAAACGGGATTCGATATTAAATTCTTAGATATTGTGACGTCGTATGGGGTATGAGGATCAATGCCACAGTTGCCTAAGTTTATTTAAAGTAAAATAAATCGTAAATAAGCAAATATCACTTTGTTTGGGCTAGCTCGACAGTAAGCTGTGAACTTGCGTCGTGGGATAATAAATCAATGATTTTATAATAGATAGGTACTTATTAACATGAAAATCCAGTCAGAAAAAATATCCGGGCCCCACGGACGTGTTGAATGATCTAATTAAGCTTCGCTTTGGTGTGTGGCGAGCCCACAAAATAAAACCAACAGACTAACGACACCCCATAAAATATTATGTGACCTACATATGCACTAATTAACTTAAAGGTAGATGGAATACGATGAGTTGTCGCATTTAAAAAAGGTAGGGCTATATGTTATTACATTTAGGAATAAGGATTATTTTTGTAGTTTTAAGTATTGGATCGAAACAATCGAAGGAAAAAAAAACAGTAGCACTATGGGAGTGTCGACAGAAGTGAAAACTTGAAGTCGGTTGTCGGTGACGATAGCGGAACAGTGTCAAATTCAATGGTTTTTTTTACCGTCCCAAAAATGTCCAATGCGTCTTATGTGGTTTTTACGTCAATATAATGAAAATATGAATTGAATTAAGTTTTTAAGCACCTTTTGAAAATATTAATTAACAAACAAAATACGAAGACATATTACGCCTACGAAAACGGTTCTAATCAACGACCTACGAAGTTGATGTACTACGAGGGTCTACGAGCTACGAAGTTGATGTGCTACAAGGGTCTACGAGCTACGAGCATTAGTTTCTACGATTGCGAGTCGATCTACGGCGGTGTATGTGTAGTAGTAGTGTGTCATAGGTATATTTATCAATACACCTTACAAAATGAGTTTTGGATTGTACATGTTTTTTAATTTCAATCATAAAACATAAATAATGGCACCGATTACATTAAAATTATACTTTTCTACTTGTAATCCATAAATTACTATTAGTAGTATTTCTTCGTTCCTATTCAAAATAGAATAAATGAATTAACACTAATTCGCGCTATAAAACGAGATGTGTTGGTGAGATTCTGTCGCTGCTTAGAAGATTGCACTTTTCTCGGACTTGTTAGACCACGGACTTCGTAATAACGAAAGTTAACCGATGTGTCTCCGAGACATGTGCCTCGAATGGCTTTCATTGCTTGTAGACTTAACTTTTTATTAAATATGTGACTTAATTTAATGTGATAACGACGCGTCCAAGCTCGAAACTGTAAAAGTATATTGACATTAAAGTTTCGTGCTGGTTCAGTAAGTAGACAATAACTATGCCGGTGAAGGAAAATGATATGACTAGTGTCTTTGTGTGTGTGTGTGTGTGTGTGTGTGTGTGTGTGTGTGCTTACCATAGAGCAAAGTTTTGAATACCAGAAATGTTACATGTTTTTGTGAGCCATAGCTTATTTTATATTCTAAGAGCTAGCAATCTATCTGAAAGACCCGTTGCCTACAAAACTAGATTTTTTTTAACTATTATTATTTACCGTCAGGATTATCTTATCTCTGTGGTTCTAACAGGAATCTGACGGTTGTCATCATCTTCGAAATTTTTGAAAATACGAAACCATTCTTTTTTTTAATCTACAAGGCTATCATTTTAAAATGTCATAAATTACATGTCTAAGTGTAAAAAAAAGGTTGTCTATAAAGTCGGTTTATGGCAAAAAAACACTTACTAATGGTTTATGGACGATAATTTTACGCGATAACGGTGAGAGATAGATGCGTGACAGATACTACTACTGCTACTGCTGCTTCGGAACGTGTGTAGCCGGTGTTCATCGATTCATAAGACGATATCACGTTAAAAATTGACAACCTATTTTGTGGGTTACAAGTATGTCCCCATTATCTCAAAGAACGATTTGTGTTCCACAGTAAAACACTCCAGTCACACTCTCCATAGCTCTCAAAATCTTCACGTTTAAATAGCAGTCCACACATCATCATCTGATTTCTATTAAAATTCCTTCACAGTAAAGGCTACTCGACTCTGGAACTCCCTACCTTCTTAGATTCGATGCGCTCAAACTTTGGCAACTTTCAAATCTCATTTCCTGTCTGTACTGTAATATCTGTCTTTATTTCAAAAGTTCTGCTTTAACCCTTTGTCTGATAAATAAATCTTGATAAATGAATGAATCTTTAAATGTTTGTCGGATAAATCAGACTAAAAAACATTTTAATAGAAAATGTATGTCGGATTTGTCCGACTTTCGCGGTCAAAGGGTTAATGTGTGTGTATGGTATTATTATACTTTATTCCATTATAGACTTGTATGTATGTGTATGTATGTAATTTTTTTTTTTATTGTATATTTTAAAATTATAGCCTTGTGTGAGTAGAATAAAAAAAAATCTTTGGCATTTTCAATAATTTTATGGTTGATGATGTAACCGCGAGATTTCTGCCCGAAGGGTACATTCTTAATTGGCTGATTATAAAACATCATTTCCAAATTTTCTAGATTTGTGGAAAGCGGGTTATAGTCGCATAATTCACGAGTCACGAGCTCTCCCTCTATTACGAATGTTACGTTTTCAAGAAATCCGGTGATACGTATACTTTTATTTTTACAAGTATTAATTAAATATGGAAGCAACGTTTTCTCTAAGTAATCTAGATTAAACCGAAATATTGCAAAAGCATCATAAAAATGTGAAGGAGTGAAATGTCATAACATATAGATCTAGACAAAAAAATCGGTACTCCAGAAATGTCCCACTTGTGTTTTTGGCTAACTGTAAAACTGCATAATGAAGTAAAAAAAAAAAAACTATATAATCGATTTAAACAAATTAGATAACCATATAATTGGCATGGCATGAGTCCTCTGTGAATGGTGTGAGAAGTGACGATCAATTTAAAAAACAAAACTGGAATCTTACGCTTTGATTTTACCTGTAGGGCACTGGCGGCCCATCGCGCACTTCCCTTCGCATATCGTCTTCTCGCTCAGCATGGTTTGGTAGGAGTCAAGCATGACGCGACACTCGGATAGGTCACGGTCCGCCAGGGCCAAGGAAGGGTACCGCTCTTTCAATCTTCTTCGCTCCTGGTAACGTCAACGACTTTATTAAACACATGACCTGATAAACATAAGGAAAACGTCTTAGGAACGTTGTTATTTAGAAATTGATCTTTATTTTTGAAATGAAATTAGCTCTTCAGTTTTTAATGGTAAACTTTGTGGCAGCTGCTAGTGTCGCGTATTTTATATGAAAAGACAAGCCGCGACGCGACAGTTGTATCTTCATACAAACACTGTTTTTTCATACATAACGCGCGACACATGCAGCTGCTACAGAACTTCAAAGTTTACCTATAGGCTTGTTCTTTGCTAACGCTGCAAATTGGAAGAAATAAAGGTGAAAATAGTTATAAAATGAGAGAAGGGTAAATCTACAAAACACAGTATTGGAGCGTGTGTAACTATAACTACGTCAACGTCAATGCAGTATCACGTTACGTGACTTGCTTGACATATTTACTGACGATTTATTACTTACGATTCGAGTATACAACGAGTTAGTAGTTGTAGTTTGAGATCCTCAGAATAATTACTAATTATTCTGAGGTAGGATCTATACCTGCTGCTGGAAGCTAAAGTTAGGGTGCGTGACGTCGCGGCACGCTCATGACAGCGAGTTGACGTGGAGTTGACGCAGTGATCGCGTGAATCGGCATGAATCGCTGACGTGAGTAGTGATACCTACTGTCAGCGTCTCTCACCACGTCAATGGTAAAATCGTGGGCACTGCCCGCTTGAAGTACTTCCAACGCCTTTAACAATGGCACTGTGTAACTCTTAGTGACATACCCCAAGTCTCGAAGTCCAGTTGAAGCCGAAGTCAGGGTTGACGACAGCGCGGTCTGCTCTTAGTACTTCCAACGCTTCTCACAATAGAACAGTGTAAGTCTTCGTGACATACCCCTGCATGACGTACCTCTACGAGTTTGTAAGTTTCGAAGTCAGGGTTGGCGACGGCGCGACACGGTCTCACTTCTTCCAACCCATTACATAATGATAGCAGTGTAGCTTTTCGTGACATACCTCCACATCCGCATGTCCTTCCTCTACGAGTTTGAAAGTCTCGAAGTCCTGCTGGAAGCCGAAGTCAGGGTTGGCGACAGCACGTTCTTAGTACTTCCAACGCCTCTTACAATGAAACATTGTAATTCTTAGTGACATATACCTCTGCATAACGTATCTCTACGAGTCTGTAAGTTTCGAAGTCAGGGTTGGCGACGACGCGACCGGCTCTCACTACTTCCCAATGCATATCATAATGATAGCAATGTAACCTTCGACCAAATTTGTTCAAAGAGTGTAACTCTTCGTGACATATCCCTGTATGACGTACCTCTACTAGTTTGTATGTCTCGAAGTCCTGCAGCTGCCGCTGGAAGCCAAAATTAGGGTTGGCAACGGCGCGGCCCGCTCGCACCACTTTCAGCGCCTCCCGCCATGTTAGTGGCGTCACCGACATGATGTACGCGACCGCTACTGTCACGCTGCGTGACATGCCCGCCAAGCTGAGGACAAATACATGAAAAATATAATTTCTCTGAGGCCACTTTACATACTGCGCAAAATGTAATTGCAAACGATACTCTTATCAGTTAAAGAAACGTGTTTGAAGCTTTTTACTGTTCTTTGTTATTATTTAGGAGTAAATATGATTTTATACCTATTACTGTTCCAAATAATAAACATACAGACTTTTAGGATCCTTTTATCACTTTGAACGCTACAAGCCACAATGTTTTTCAACTATGCCTTGATACACTTGATTATGTTTCCCCAGTTATAGAAAATTCGGTTTTAATTTATGATAGCTTGAACCCCAACAGAAAAAAAAAAATAACCCTATTGTGTGTCTGTGGCTAGTAAATTTCGGTGCGGTATTTTATTTGAAAACAGGTTTTCTTAGCAATAGTTCTTAGACATTTACTTAAACAAGATATAGGGAATTTTGTGTCGGGGGTTGCTCAAAATGTTTGATTTTTCAATTAATTAGTAATTAGTTTCTTACGAAAAACAGCATTATGGAGAAAGGTCATTGCAAAACCTTGTTGGTATAAACAGAAAAGTCCCTTTAGCCCCGAGCGCCAAGGCAAGGACGAATACACAAAAAACATGTAAAAAAAAGTTCCATAATGGTATTCTCAAAGGCACGGTACATTACTGTGGCCAAGGCATCAATTATGGTATTGTTTATTTGTGGATCACGAGGTCCACAATAAAGAAGTTTTGGTTGAAATATATTTTGACTAATATAAACTCTCCCTGGTGGAACTATATCCTACGCTATTGCAGTTTAGTCACTGGCTGGGCGAGCACAGAACAGAACAGAAATATACTTTGACTAATAAAAGACAGTAAAAAGAAAGTAAAATGAATGACAGTATTTTAAACATATATAAGGTCAATATAAATTAAACCCATATATTTTAAGGGCTGTCTGGCACCCATAATTAATAACAAGGTGTCTCTTCCGTCAGTTTTTTTTTGTTTTGTTTTAAAACAAAACAAAACAATAAAAAAACTGACGGAAGAGACACCTTGTGTAAAACGGAACACTTTATTGACGAACAAATTTTTACTGTTATCATAGATTTAAAATATATTGCGTCTCTCTGAAACTGTTATCTACTAAGTCACTGACATCATCAATCAAAAGAAGTGATTTATCGATGTTAATGTTATATTTTATGAAAATGTTACAACAAAAACGAGCGTGTAGATTTCTTAAATTTTGCTACTAAAGCATTTCTTTGACTAATGGATTCAGCCCTTAAAATATTTGCCCTTAATTTAAATGGACCTTATATCAGCCGCAAAAAGTCCACTGGTGGACATAGGCCAATCCTTTACAAAGTAACTCAATACTGTTTTCATTATATATCAAGTTTTATCAAAATAAAACACGACTAATGCAGTCGTGTTTTATTTTGCAGAAAATGTGTAGCCTATGTTACACAGGAGAGTGTAGGTAAGGATTCTTACGATATGGTTGAGGCATTTAGAAGTCATGGTGGAATAAAGAAACTGACATACATACATGAACTCCAAAACATTATAATCCTGTTTTGAGCAGCGGTGTTAAATATATTCAGCTTAAGCCATTCATAAAAAAAGAGTATATTGTAGTGTAGATTTTACAAAATAATCAAATATCCAAGAACTTTAATAATAATAAAATATACGTCTTTTCGTTAAGGCGTTACTTTGCTACTTTTTATTTGCTAAAAAAGACAAAGCATTAAATAAAGGTGAAAGGTGAAAGATATTAAGTTTCATCCAAACGAAATGAGAGGTTGAAAAATAGCAGTAATTAATTTTGTGTCTTTGACGCTTGTGATCTTTTATACGTATTCTTGAAAATAAATATTCATCTCAAAATCCGAGGCTAAAGAATCTCCAGCCTCGATAAATAAATAAATATATACGGAGAAATCACACAGATTGAGCTAGCCCCAAAGTAAGTTCGAGACTTGTGTAATGGGATACTAACTCAACGATACTATATTTTATAACAAATAGGTACATATATATACATAAACATCCAAGACCCAGACTAATCTGAAAAAGATCATTTTCCATCTTGAACTGACCGGGGATCAAACCCGGGGCCCTCGTGTCGCAGGCCACGGAGTTCGCCTAAGGTCTGCCATGTTATTCATATACCTACGCCAAAACAACAGCTCCAATGCACTATGATTATTAACCCGTTATCATATTTTATTATGCAAAAATATCTCACTTGTGCCCGTCGGTGTAATAACTACAAACCTTAGTGCGTGGCTTCATTGACGTTTCCTTACGCAGAGACCAATTCATAAGTTTTGAGCAGTGGTCAATGAACAAGCACGCTATTCATAATTACCTATTTATGTGTCACGAGAACAAAGAAACCATGTTTAACGTAGTGACGATAAACTTGGCTGGGAGTCAAAGTAATAGCCCCGAGACGGCATTTATTGGACTTGACACAATTGAAATAAGTGTAGTGTTAAACTTCTTTTACGGGTATTTGAAAATTCTTATACTGTTAATGTACGAACATGTTTACTGGGCACACTGTATTCTTTCACTCATTTCTCATTTCTTACTAGAAATTGACCACCGTAAGGGTGGTAAATTTAGCAAAGTGAAGTAAAAAATGTATGGTTATCATTCACTAATTTCTTACTAGAAATGATTGAATGGTAACCATAAATTTTTATTTCATTTTGCTTATTTACCACCGTATGAAGGAGCTTTGGCCTAGTAGACGTTCGCCTTCTGTGCGTTAACCATTTACTCGTCTGGTATCAATCCATACATGCCACTGCGTGGATAAGTAAGAAATGAGTGAATGGTAACCATATTTTTTTTTCATTATGCTCAATTTACCATCATATGAAGGAGCTTAATGGCTCAGTAGGCGTACGCCTCTGAAACTGTGTTTAAAATTTGTATGGGTAAATTTTTCGTTTAGTACAGTCGGCCAAGCAGATACCTGACCCCCTGACTTTTAAAACGTAAATTCACTTTGCTGTGAAGCGCCACCTACCGTGATTTTTGGCAAGTAGACAGACAACTGCTGGTATAAACTTGTTTCTGATAACCTGCTCAGTTGCAAATTTTGTATTTCTAATAATCTCAGCTAATAATTCAAGTAATCATCAATGGTAAGAACAAGAAAGAATCAAAAACAATCCTACGTAAAGTTCGATTCGAACCATGGACCCACGACTTGAGAAGCTAGCGCTCATCTCAATACGCCAACCGACGATATGACGTCTCGGGCGAAATTGGCTATCTATTTCTACTGCTATGACATCATTGTCACCAACTGCAACGCATTGCTTTAACAAATAAATTGAGGGTAATCTATCAGATTTATTTATACCTGATACCAACTAATCAAAAATATTGTTCACTCGCGTCACAATTAAGATACTGCGATTACTGTGTAGTGATCCAAAACCCCACCAGTTATTAGGCATCCCGTTTCATCTTATATAGCAGATTTTGTGAAAGCTAATATTGTATTGTGAAGACAACCACTGTATTTAAAGTATCTATATCTAGAGAGTTAGGTATCGCGGTAAGTAGAAATTATAAGTATTTAATATACTTACTTAATTGTCACACTATTTTTTGTTCCGTAAAACATAGGGTTTGTGATAAATGTCTAAGATAAATATATCTCTTACAGAGAAACACCGTCCGTTTGTGGATTCGGAGTCAACTGGCGTAACATATACACTACAATATTTCAATTGAAACAGTGAGGAAACATTCAACAAGAAGGAGATCGTATTTTATTCTGATGAAAAAAGTTTTAAGTCTGATGATGATGGCAGAAAAATATTGCGGAGAAGACATGGCCAGCGTATAGCCATCAAAATAATTTGCCTTTGAGAACAGTGGCAGGATAACATTAGGTAAAAATATTCATTAAATAGTGAAGTAAAATAATAATAATATTTAATACCTAGTGTATTACGCAGTGTAGAATAATAGGTAACTGATCGTATTATTGTTTTGCAGGTTATTGGGGACAGATGTCTTCAATGGGCCCAGGGGAGCTGGTAGAATTCGGCGGCCGGATGAATAAAGAAAAATACTTGGCAAATTTATGAGATGTGGTGATTCGAACAGTTTGCAATGTAGAATTATTTTATTTAAGACAATTGTTCTGTGATCTAACTGTTATTGAGTGACCAATTAAAATCCCAGATTGTAGGGTCAAATAGTGCTTAACTGGGACACGAGACACGAGTAAAGTTTGATTTAAATCAATTTAGACAAAAAGGTTATACTAAATTAATAAATATGCGCATAAGTGATATGTGATCTGATCTAACATGGTAAGTGAAATGACAAATAGACTTGAACAAAAGCTTCAAAATGGGGGTCACCCTCTCCCATATTAAAATTCATTTAATGCCATAGGTTTATATTCATTCTTATACTATTATCGAAGCAAAGTTATTCACATAGCACTATTTGACCCTACACATTTAAAAAAAATATAATACTATGATTAAAAAGAAGTTAAGAGATGTAAATTGTTACTTATTAAGTAACATGTTGGTTCTCTCTACAGAAGATTAATCATAGTTTGAATTAAGTAGGCAGGTATTTATTTCACTGTTACATTTTTTTTGATGTAATAAAGTAATTAAAAATTTAAAATGCTTTTTATTAACAGTAATTAGCTCGGTAACATTATGTTAAAACAACCAAAATTACACCAACATCACAATACGAAGTTGGTGATATTTGTAAAAAATAAAAAGCTTTGGAGGATTTGAACCTGTTCATTCATAATCACACTAACCATTAAACCGTAGTGCCTACCACTTGCGCCACATCTAACTATTGAAGTATCTTTGAAATAAGCGTATCGTATGCTAGGGCCTGTTTTATTTATCAAAAATCGAATAGATGGCATTAGTCGTCAAGGGTATCAGATTTCTGCTTATTAACCTTATTTGTTCATTCACAATTCAATAGATGGCACTAGTCGCAAAGGATATTACACTTGTATATTTTTATCTTTGGGTTTAAACCACGGATGTTTCTTTAGTTTGCGAAAAATGTCGCTGTTGTAGGGGGTCAGATATCTCATTGGCTGACTGTACTATTGATTCAAAAGTCTTAATAAAATAAAAACTCGAAAGCATAAATTAATGTTACACATATTTATGAGAAATATAAATTGTTATCTAAAACATTAACAATATTTTTGAACTTGTCTTAAAACAATAAAGATTAAAAAGTTATATAAAAACTTGAACATATAAAAAACAATACAAAATTAGGTCACCCAGCGGGATTCGAATCCGTAACCGTAACGTCTCGCCGTCCGCGTCTTAACCCGCTGGTCCAGTCGGGCACTGGCAGGCAGGACGAAATAAGCGACCATATTCTGCGTGGAAAGAAAAACGCATGAAAACTCGAAAACACGCGTTTTCCTAAACGTTTATTTACCGGCGTCGATGCATCAATCGATCACTGGTACAAGTAACTAAATGCCGCGCAATTATATTCCAACGCAATTGCTTATGCCTTATAGTATAAACGTCGAATCAAAGGTATTCTGATGCGCTGTTAATCGCATTGGCATTGGTTCGACAAGCGAAATCAGGCCACTGAGCTTCTTGCAGGTAGAGCATAACTAACGAGCTTATCGCTTAGCCCGGTTATGGAAGTCTTAGGATAATCCTCGTAGGGACTAAAATAGTATACACTATCTACATACATACATATAACACGTCTTTATTCCTTACGGGGTAGACAGAGCCATAAGTCATAAGACCGAAAGGCCACGTTTAGCGTGTTGGTGGGTAAAGGTGGATAACGGAATCAACATAGCGATGGGTTGCTAGTCGCATCGCCTTTTGGTATGATTCCTTAGATTTTCGCCCATTCCCTTAACCGGCTTCTACGGTCTGCGCGGTAAGAGAAGCAGCTGGCACATTCTACGTTTTTTCTTTTCTCCCAGACCAGCATGGAAGTATCTACATACATACATATGGTCAACTAGCTTTTGCCCGCCGGCTCCGCCCGCGTGAATGTCGATCCCTCGGGAAATGTACTTTTTCCCGGGATAAAAGGTAGCCTATGTTCTTCTCCGTACTCCAGAGAACTTGTACGCAAAATGTCATGATGATCGGTTCTGTAGTTACGGCGTGAAAGCGTAACAAACAAACAAACTCACTTTCGCATTTATACTATTAGTTAGGATGTTGCCTTTACCAGAAAAAAGGCGACAATAGCTTAATCCATAATCTTATTCCTTACTAATATTATAAGTGCGAAAGTGAGTTTGTTTGTTACGCTTTCACACCATAACAACTGAACTGATTCATCATGAAATTTTGCAAACAAGTTATCTGGATTACGGAGAAGGCCAAAGGCTACCTTTTATCCCGGAAAAAGTAACAGTCCCGAGGGAACGACGTTGACGTGGGCGAAAGCTAATAGTTGATCATAATTTTGAAGTGTAAAGTGTCAAAGCGTAGCTAACAGCTCACTTTCGCATTAAAAAAAATATCTACTTCTTAGCTTACTCTCATCCATAGAGATAGATAATCCTCATCATATTTCAAATTTAAAGTACCAATAAATAAGTACTATAAGTTAATTATATTGATGGACAGGCCCTTAATAGCGTTACGTCGTTAGGACAGTTCGCGTACAAAAGAAGTATACCTTAACTGTTGATACGTAGTCAACCCAATGAGCCTTCTCTGAAATGCTTATTATCAGATGGCGCATTGAATAGAAGGTACCTTATAATTCGCTGTCAGTGGCTAAGCAGAATTGACACATTGTTGCCTTATTACAGTTGTCGGACCCGAGACGCCTCAGTGCTGCCGCCACTTAATTCTGAAAACCTACATTTATGACAAAAACAACACATACACTCGTATACTCGTTATGCAAATTATCATCATCATCATCATCTCAGCCGCAAGAAGTCTACTGCTGGACATAGGCCTCCCTCAAGGATGCATATTATATTTCTTGACTTTTGTTAGTACCTAGAATCCAAAAATAATAAGGTTTAAGGACTCTGATTTCTCTCGTAACACACCCGCATCGAATCATGTTGGTAAAGGCTTTTAATAAACCCCGTTGTATCGTAAAACAAAAGCCTGCGAGACGCCGCGTGAAAGGAAGGCTTCAGTAGATTATGTGCGTTATTTGGGATACTGGTTAACAGAGATTTTAGTGTTACGTATGAAGGAAAAACTGATAATAGATACCAGGAAAAATATCATGTTTAGTTACGTATCCCATATAGACCTCGTCCCAAAGCGATTTTCTGATGTATAAGATAGTGTTTGGGGACTATAATATATGGATGGGCACTTCGTTTGTGAACTGCTCAGAACAATACTGCCGATCGTGCTCATAAAGAATTTTAACACAATCACTAACACAAATACAATGTTTTTTAAAATTCTTGATCTTTTAAAAATTCCGTAAGTCTTATACGCTTCCTAACCTAACAATCCATAGATATATTATAGTACCTAAACACTATCTTACACCTTAGAAAATCGCGTTGGGACGACGGACTAATATGACTTACAAAGTTCGCAAATGGCTTCTCGGAACGAGTTTAAACAATTGCAAGAAAATTCACGATATAGATATTTTCGAGGTCAAGAAATCTAGGTCTGTTTTCTAGAAATACTATCGCTATATTTTAACAGTAGTTTATTAGCAGAGATTGAAGAAGACTGGAGCTTGATGAAAGTACTTACAATTTTTATGCTTTGAAAAGTTTGGCTTATTTTTACGTCTGGCCGCCTGCCTAGCATCAACCCTCCTTTCAAACGTCAACCTTCCTTGGGAATGCTTTCGTTTCACGGGATGTAAGTGTTTGACCGTTTAGTTTAAATATTTATTCTTAAACTGAATATATAACTAAATATTCTGTAAATGTTTGGGCGAAATCGGACATAAATCACACTAACGTGATTTTTTTTTGGGTACGGAACCCTAAAAATTAAGTACTTAGAATAAATAATAATCGATATTTATATACATATTTCTTGGAATGACTTAAGATAAAATAAAAACATGGGGGCTAGAACACAAGTAATTAAACGCACGATAAGTAATTAAGAGGGATTAACACTCATTGTAGGATATTTTCAGTATTTTTTTTTTTTTTATAGTTCTTTATTTATGTTTTACAAGAAGTTTACATTGTTTGTACATATATTTACCATCAAAAACCTATATAGGTTTATATTTGGTAAGGAGTCACTACTCGTTACAATTTTTGGTTGTTAATATGTAATTTTTAAGCACATATTTGCATTTGGTAGCCTTATCTATATTACTTATTTGATTCATAATATTGTTAGGATATTCATTTAGTGTACATGGCAGAAAATACTCCCACATCCTTTTACCGTGAACGTTATTATATGACGGTAGGGTATATTTAGATAGGTATGATAAATTACGCAAGCCCGCACTCCTAGTACTTACTTTTAAATGTTTAATTTGTTGTAGGTTTTCACACACTATTTCCATTTTTACTTTGTCATATACGTTTATAACTTTACAATAATTGAATAATTCTTTATAATTAAGTTTATATTTATTTTTTATCTTAGTCGGGGTTATAATCTTGAGTAACCTTAATTGTAGTTTATAAATATTTTCAATATGTGTGTTGTATGTTCTGCCATAACTACTTATACCATAGTTAATAATGCTATCCGCCAGTGACATATACAGCATGCGCAAAATATGATATGAATTTTTATTAACAGTAATTAGCTCGGTAACATTATGTTAAAACAACCAAAATTACACCAACATCACAATACGAAGTTGGTGATATTTGTAAAAAATAAAAAGCTTTGGAGGATTTGAACCTGTTCATTCATAATCACACTAACCATTAAACCGTAGTGCCTACCACTTGCGCCACATCTAACTATTGAAGTATCTTTGAAATAAGCGTATCGTATGCTAGGGCCTGTTTTATTTATCAAAAATCGAATAGATGGCATTAGTCGTCAAGGGTATCAGATTTCTGCTTATTAACCTTATTTGTTCATTCACAATTCAATAGATGGCACTAGTCGCAAAGGATATTACACTTGTATATTTTTATCTTTGGGTTTAAACCACGGATGTTTCTTTAGTTTGCGAAAAATGTCGCTGTTGTAGGGGGTCAGATATCTCATTGGCTGACTGTACTATTGATTCAAAAGTCTTAATAAAATAAAAACTCGAAAGCATAAATTAATGTTACACATATTTATGAGAAATATAAATTGTTATCTAAAACATTAACAATATTTTTGAACTTGTCTTAAAACAATAAAGATTAAAAAGTTATATAAAAACTTGAACATATAAAAAACAATACAAAATTAGGTCACCCAGCGGGATTCGAATCCGTAACCGTAACGTCTCGCCGTCCGCGTCTTAACCCGCTGGTCCAGTCGGGCACTGGCAGGCAGGACGAAATAAGCGACCATATTCTGCGTGGAAAGAAAAACGCATGAAAACTCGAAAACACGCGTTTTCCTAAACGTTTATTTACCGGCGTCGATGCATCAATCGATCACTGGTACAAGTAACTAAATGCCGCGCAATTATATTCCAACGCAATTGCTTATGCCTTATAGTATAAACGTCGAATCAAAGGTATTCTGATGCGCTGTTAATCGCATTGGCATTGGTTCGACAAGCGAAATCAGGCCACTGAGCTTCTTGCAGGTAGAGCATAACTAACGAGCTTATCGCTTAGCCCGGTTATGGAAGTCTTAGGATAATCCTCGTAGGGACTAAAATAGTATACACTATCTACATACATACATATAACACGTCTTTATTCCTTACGGGGTAGACAGAGCCATAAGTCATAAGACCGAAAGGCCACGTTTAGCGTGTTGGTGGGTAAAGGTGGATAACGGAATCAACATAGCGATGGGTTGCTAGTCGCATCGCCTTTTGGTATGATTCCTTAGATTTTCGCCCATTCCCTTAACCGGCTTCTACGGTCTGCGCGGTAAGAGAAGCAGCTGGCACATTCTACGTTTTTTCTTTTCTCCCAGACCAGCATGGAAGTATCTACATACATACATATGGTCAACTAGCTTTTGCCCGCCGGCTCCGCCCGCGTGAATGTCGATCCCTCGGGAAATGTACTTTTTCCCGGGATAAAAGGTAGCCTATGTTCTTCTCCGTACTCCAGAGAACTTGTACGCAAAATGTCATGATGATCGGTTCTGTAGTTACGGCGTGAAAGCGTAACAAACAAACAAACTCACTTTCGCATTTATACTATTAGTTAGGATGTTGCCTTTACCAGAAAAAAGGCGACAATAGCTTAATCCATAATCTTATTCCTTACTAATATTATAAGTGCGAAAGTGAGTTTGTTTGTTACGCTTTCACACCATAACAACTGAACTGATTCATCATGAAATTTTGCAAACAAGTTATCTGGATTACGGAGAAGGCCAAAGGCTACCTTTTATCCCGGAAAAAGTAACAGTCCCGAGGGAACGACGTTGACGTGGGCGAAAGCTAATAGTTGATCATAATTTTGAAGTGTAAAGTGTCAAAGCGTAGCTAACAGCTCACTTTCGCATTAAAAAAAATATCTACTTCTTAGCTTACTCTCATCCATAGAGATAGATAATCCTCATCATATTTCAAATTTAAAGTACCAATAAATAAGTACTATAAGTTAATTATATTGATGGACAGGCCCTTAATAGCGTTACGTCGTTAGGACAGTTCGCGTACAAAAGAAGTATACCTTAACTGTTGATACGTAGTCAACCCAATGAGCCTTCTCTGAAATGCTTATTATCAGATGGCGCATTGAATAGAAGGTACCTTATAATTCGCTGTCAGTGGCTAAGCAGAATTGACACATTGTTGCCTTATTACAGTTGTCGGACCCGAGACGCCTCAGTGCTGCCGCCACTTAATTCTGAAAACCTACATTTATGACAAAAACAACACATACACTCGTATACTCGTTATGCAAATTATCATCATCATCATCATCTCAGCCGCAAGAAGTCTACTGCTGGACATAGGCCTCCCTCAAGGATGCATATTATATTTCTTGACTTTTGTTAGTACCTAGAATCCAAAAATAATAAGGTTTAAGGACTCTGATTTCTCTCGTAACACACCCGCATCGAATCATGTTGGTAAAGGCTTTTAATAAACCCCGTTGTATCGTAAAACAAAAGCCTGCGAGACGCCGCGTGAAAGGAAGGCTTCAGTAGATTATGTGCGTTATTTGGGATACTGGTTAACAGAGATTTTAGTGTTACGTATGAAGGAAAAACTGATAATAGATACCAGGAAAAATATCATGTTTAGTTACGTATCCCATATAGACCTCGTCCCAAAGCGATTTTCTGATGTATAAGATAGTGTTTGGGGACTATAATATATGGATGGGCACTTCGTTTGTGAACTGCTCAGAACAATACTGCCGATCGTGCTCATAAAGAATTTTAACACAATCACTAACACAAATACAATGTTTTTTAAAATTCTTGATCTTTTAAAAATTCCGTAAGTCTTATACGCTTCCTAACCTAACAATCCATAGATATATTATAGTACCTAAACACTATCTTACACCTTAGAAAATCGCGTTGGGACGACGGACTAATATGACTTACAAAGTTCGCAAATGGCTTCTCGGAACGAGTTTAAACAATTGCAAGAAAATTCACGATATAGATATTTTCGAGGTCAAGAAATCTAGGTCTGTTTTCTAGAAATACTATCGCTATATTTTAACAGTAGTTTATTAGCAGAGATTGAAGAAGACTGGAGCTTGATGAAAGTACTTACAATTTTTATGCTTTGAAAAGTTTGGCTTATTTTTACGTCTGGCCGCCTGCCTAGCATCAACCCTCCTTTCAAACGTCAACCTTCCTTGGGAATGCTTTCGTTTCACGGGATGTAAGTGTTTGACCGTTTAGTTTAAATATTTATTCTTAAACTGAATATATAACTAAATATTCTGTAAATGTTTGGGCGAAATCGGACATAAATCACACTAACGTGATTTTTTTTTGGGTACGGAACCCTAAAAATTAAGTACTTAGAATAAATAATAATCGATATTTATATACATATTTCTTGGAATGACTTAAGATAAAATAAAAACATGGGGGCTAGAACACAAGTAATTAAACGCACGATAAGTAATTAAGAGGGATTAACACTCATTGTAGGATATTTTCAGTATTTTTTTTTTTTTTATAGTTCTTTATTTATGTTTTACAAGAAGTTTACATTGTTTGTACATATATTTACCATCAAAAACCTATATAGGTTTATATTTGGTAAGGAGTCACTACTCGTTACAATTTTTGGTTGTTAATATGTAATTTTTAAGCACATATTTGCATTTGGTAGCCTTATCTATATTACTTATTTGATTCATAATATTGTTAGGATATTCATTTAGTGTACATGGCAGAAAATACTCCCACATCCTTTTACCGTGAACGTTATTATATGACGGTAGGGTATATTTAGATAGGTATGATAAATTACGCAAGCCCGCACTCCTAGTACTTACTTTTAAATGTTTAATTTGTTGTAGGTTTTCACACACTATTTCCATTTTTACTTTGTCATATACGTTTATAACTTTACAATAATTGAATAATTCTTTATAATTAAGTTTATATTTATTTTTTATCTTAGTCGGGGTTATAATCTTGAGTAACCTTAATTGTAGTTTATAAATATTTTCAATATGTGTGTTGTATGTTCTGCCATAACTACTTATACCATAGTTAATAATGCTATCCGCCAGTGACATATACAGCATGCGCAAAATATGATATGGGAGTTTATATTTCAAAATAGACAATTTAGACATAACTGATCTAAGTTTAGTACAAATATAACTGATGTGGGGTTTCCAACTGAAACTCGTATCAATTATAAGTCCTAGATAGGTGTGTTCCTTAACTAGTTCTATTTTTTTACATTTACATGGTTTCACTTTAGTATGTAGGCATTGATGTTCGTGGGCAACTATAGTAGGTCCAGTAGGTGTTTTTAGGTAAGGTGTGTGTATGTGTAGTAATTTTGTTTTCTGTGCATTAATATGTAAGCCAGCATCATGTGCCCATTGGCACAAGAGATCGAAACTGTTTTGCATAAGCTCTTGCGCTTTCTGTATATGCTTGTGCGCTACTACTAAGCAAGTATCATCAGCAAACTGGTACACAGAACCCTCTTTAATAATATTACACATATCATTGGCATATAATAAGTACTCAGTAGGTCCAATTATCGAGCCTTGTGCCGTGCCTTCATCAGTCGGTATCATGTCGCTTAATTTGCCATCAATTTTGACAGCTGTTTTTCTATTAGCATGATAGTTCTTGAACCACTCTAATAATGGCCCACGAATACCTGCCTGCTCAAGCTTGTTATATAATATATTATATTTTAAAGTTTCGAACGCTTTGCTGAAATCAATAAAAACAACAAGTACGTGTTTTTTTTGATTCAGATGACTGTTAACCTCATTTGTAAACTGTGACAGTAATTGAGAGGTATTCCTATTTTTTTGAAAACCAAACTGCTTGGAATTTATAATATTGTTTGATAATAAATATTTGTTAATTTCACTACTAAAATACCTTTCAATAATTTTATCAATAGCAGACAGAATTGTAATTGGTCTATAGTTATTTATATCAGTGTGACTACCTTTCTTAAAAATGGGTCTTATTATTCCAATTTTTAGGTTATCAGGATACAGTTGTTTATCAATACATGCATTTATTAAATGTGTTATGACCGGTGTGATATCATGATTTATATATTGTATGTCAGATACACGGATACCATCATAACCGGGACTTTTGTTTATCATTATAGCTGAAAAAGTAGTTTGTTATAACTATTTTGCAGTTGTAATTTGAGAGCGGAAATTTATTTAGTTAGGCTTGGACTTTGTTTTATACAAGAAAGGATCAAATAAGCAAAAAAGGATGGAATGTGAATACAGTAGAGATGGCGACAAGACGATTTCACCTAATAGAGTTGGGGTTATATGGGGTGATTTTATGATTATGCATTTTTTCATGATGTAGAGCGGCAAACGAGCAAGCCGGTCACCTGATGGTGATCACCGCTCCCATGGGCAACGGCAACACCAGGGTGTGACAGGTGCGTTGTTGGCATTTCAAGGTACAACACAATATACTATTAACAAAAATGTATGGAATAGGAATTCGCGGGACGGCACATAAATGGTTTAAGTCATACCTAAAAGATAGGCAACAGTTCGTTGAAATCGAATACTATAACCATAAGTCAAACGAAATTTTAACAGTGCGTTCTGATGGTGAAATAGTTAACGCTTCTATACCCCAGGGAAGTGTAGTGGGATGTCTCTTGTTCCTTATTTATGTGAATGATCTTCCCAAAATCATGGACGAACCATGTGTCTTGTTTGCAGATGATATCTCGCTACTCACATCCTGCCAAAACGAAACAAATATTAATAACAAATTAAATTCGTTGCTTTCGAAGGTTTAAACGTGGATGACAGAACACAATTTGGATATTAATTTTAATAAAACCAAACTAATATGCTTCCATCCACATCAAAAAAGACAGCTGAACATAGAATTTACATTTAATGGAACTAAAATAGAATGCGTAAAAGATTTCACTCTACTCGGTCTGCATATAGATAGCCACATTACCTGGAAAACACATGTTCAAAAAATTAAGTCTAACTTGTCAAGTTTTACATATGCACTTCGGGAAATAAAAAAAACTACTGATATTGATACAGCACTAACTGTTTATTATGCCTACGCGTATGCCTGGCTTAGCTACGGTATTATTTTATGGGGCAACAGTGTAGATGCGCATGTTCTACTCACAATGCAAAAAAAATAATAATTAGAATACTTGCAAATATACAACAGACTGAGAGCTGTAAACCACATTTTCGAAAATTCAATATACTCACGGTGCCCAGTATGTACATACTTGAAATCTGCAAATTCGTCCGCATGTACCCAGAATTTTACACAAAACGAGGAGATATAGACACAAATTAAACACTTGACCGTTATTTGAAGCTTATTTGTTTGAGATAGGCCCTTCCTGTTTTCCGCTTATATGTCCCTCTCTTTCTTCTCGTGTATCTCTCTCGCACATCCGCCCCACTTTCCCCCACCAGGCAGGGCTCGCCGAGAATTGTATCACGGCGGCCATAGCTTGTCATTGGCGTCTTGTTTTCCGCCGCGAAAGGTTGTCTTCAAGTCAACCACCAAAGGTTTACATTTGTGTATATTATACCTTTAGTTATTTTATTAATTAAAAATATTTTGTGCATCAAAGCACAGGTGAGTAACTATCACATTTATATGAAATAATAATTATAATAAACGGTTTTACCGTTCGTATACTATAAAAATAGAATTAAAACTTTTTTTCTTGTTCCATTTCTGGCTACAAGGGTCAGAAAACTATATAAATATATTCTGTACATTTGAAAATTCCTTTTATAAATACGTCCCTTTACTTTTTATCATTAACAGATTTCATATAGTCCAGAAATCAATTGTTATGAGTGATTCAAATATAACCGCCGGACCTTCGAGAGAAAAGACTCCGACAAAGGCGCGGCCCCGGGACAATGGCGGTGACCGTAAACGAGATGAGTCTTCTAGTAGCAGCTCTTCATCCACATCGTCCAGCGATGACTCAAGCCACCGCCGCAAGCGACGCCGTCATGCAAACAAAAAGGGGGGGCGCAAGTATGCCGATCGGCATACTTGCGCCCCCTGCTACTGCTAAGTAATCTGTCACAACAGGTGAGTGACCTATGCAATCATTTACGTGAAAAACCTATTACTCAATGCGCCTCTTCATTGTCTCAATCTGCCTTCATAAATAACGAATCCCTGCTGGATGACAACATTAGTGGGGAATTATATCAGGGCAGTGATAATGAGGGAGCTGAGATTCGCGAGACACAGCTGCCTTTTAATTTTGATATTGAGACTAAATTAAAGGAACCGGCCATTCCTAAAGCCCCGGAAAAGTTCGTACAAATACTTCAAACCGCCCAACATTTTAATAAACCTGAATGGAGCGAAGTTCGTTATTCTGAGGTACAGAAACTTTATAACCACACCCCTGGCTTTACCGATTTGGAGGTGAACGAAGAAGTCCGTGCCTATGACCAATCAAAACACCTAGCTTATGCTGATAAAGCATACGCAGCTCTTACCTTTTGTGTCTTGAAACAAAAAGAAGTTTTAACATCGAGTTTAGCTGAACTTCTAACATGGGTTGGTTGCAATATTGTTAATGTAGAGGAACTACATAACAAGTTAACTGAGCTTTTTTGCAAAGGGGAGTATTTCAAAGTGTCTTCGGATTTGCTGAAATTGGTGTGTGGTCACAGAGCAGAAGTTATCCAGATGCGACGCGACGCAATTACTAACTGTGTTCGAGACCCATTAATAAAGACTAACCTGCGTAAAATACCACCAGCATATTTTCAATTCTGAAATGTTTATTGCTGCGCTTGATAAGGCAGGGGGGGGTCAAGAAAGCCTTTCTACCTCTGACCAAGCCCACGTCTAGGCCTGCTCCGCAAGCAGGACCAAGTAACTGATACACCACCCCTCGCAGGGGTCGGCACATTGTTATGGACCCTCGCAGGGCTCCAATCAAACTTGCTGCCAGCAGCAAAATTATTATCAGCCCCCGCAGGGCTGTCAACATGGCCATGGCCATGGCCATTCCGCGAGAGGTGGCCATACTCACACTAATCGTCACACGGGCAGTAGTACAAGAGGTAACTTTCGATCGTTTCGAGGACGAGGTGATCAACATGGCAATAGATCCCAAGATTCCAGTAGAGGCCGAAAACGGGCTGGTGACTACAAGGAACATAATTCAACCAATAAAAAACGTAAGTATTGACTCGAGGGAGTTCAGAGCAGGGCGGCTTGCACTATATCACAGGCACTGGCAACATCTGAGAGCTCCACCATTTTTACTGCGCATAATAAAAGGGTATCGCATACCTTTCACAAAGAAACCTCCTCTAATACCGCCAAACCTAAGTGGAATTCGCTGCACACAGGAATCCAAAGACATGACTTTGATCATATCTCAAATGAAGGCACAAGGGGTATTAGAAGTAGTTCAGAGCTCTCCCAGCTTTCTGTCGACAATGTTCTTGACGCCCAAGAGCGATGGCTCACACCGGCCTATATTCAATCTAAAGGCCCTGAACAAATACATCAGCACAGAAAGATTCAGCCTGATAAACATTTTTCCTATTTGACCTTGCAATCTCATGTGCATCTCTTACTGAACCTCCTGGAGTTCCTGGGGTGGCAAATAAATTACGAAAAATCTCTTGTTGTACCACAAAAATGCCTTGTCTTTTTAGGGATCGTCTGGGATCCCTGGCTAAACAAAAAATATCTCCCCAAAGACAAAATATTGCAAATTACCAGCAAAACGACAACACTAATAAGGCGCGGCAAAGCCTGCTTAACAGAACTACAGAGCTTAGTAGGTCTATTAAACTTTGCAAGCTTTGTAATACCAATCGGCAGACTGCATTATCGAGCTCTACTTGCATTCCTCAACTTCCTGCTAAAAATACGAGCTACAAGAGCCCTCGACCTTCCGCCAGAAGCTCTGGAAAATGTAGAATGGTGGCTACTCAATTGTCACCAGTCCTCGGACATCCACCTACAACCGCCAAGACACTTTGTAACGACAGATGCCTCGGATGTGGCTTGGGGAGCGCAGTTAGATGGTTTCCCGATCTCGGGCGCGTGGACCGAACAGGAGAAAGGACTCCACTGCAACATGAAAGAGATGCTAGCCATTCTAAAAATCCTAGAACTTCACGGCCATCGCCTGAGCAACTCCACAACTTTATTTCAGTGCGACAATCGAACTGTCGTTTCACATATAAGAAAACAAGGGGGGACCCGTTCACGTGCATTGATGGACACAACGTTAAAAGTGTTTTATCATCTGGAATTACACCAAATAAACCTAATTGCGAATCATATACCGGGATTGTACAACGGTCACGCAGACCACTTATCCAGACACAAGACCCCACCGGAATGGCACCTGTTGCCCTATTGCACAGAAATGATCTTCCAAAAATGTGGAACTCCAGTGGTGGACCTCTTTGCGTCGAAAAAGGCACATGTGGTATGGAATTATGTGACATTAGATGTGTGCGACCAGCAAGCCCTGTATCACGATGCCTTTTCCCGACCGTGGTCTTACCCAATGGCGTGGATATTCCCGCCACCGTACCTGATACCGAGGGTACTCAATCACGTCAATTCAGCGACAGGAGTTTATCTCCTAGTCGTTCCCAGGTGGCACCAGGTATTCTGGCGAGCAGATCTAAAATCACGAGCATTGGCACCCCCTTACACAATAACGAACCTAGATCTGAAACTTATAGACACAGCAACGCACCTACCACACCCAAATGTTCACCAGATGACACTGGAGATATGGCAGTGTGGGGGTGGACAAAAAGCGTAACGGACTGGGGAACAGAACAAAAGAAATTACTGCAGTCAGCATGGCGCCCATCCACCCGCCGAACCTACCAAGTAGCCTGGAAACGGTGGATTATGTGGACTAGGAATCACGACGTTGATCCTTTGAATCCAACGGGACCTGTACTCGCTAGATTCCTAGCAGATTTACATCTTGTGTATAAACTCGCGTATAATACGATTTTATTACACAAATCGGTTGTCGCAACATTAAGTAACGTAGACACTGCAGGGAAACTAAGCTCACATCCCCTTGTTCAACACATGCTAAAGTCCATTGGCATTAATAAACCTGTAGGTCAAAAATCCTCTGTTTGGAATATTGACCAATTAATATTATTTTTATCGAGAATGTCTGTTGACAAAAATAACCTATTCTCTACCTGTAGACATACTGCTACGCTTTTACTTTTATGTTCAGGAAGAAGAGTTCACGATCTGACATTACTTTCTGTTGATCCAGATCATTTAATCGAATGCGATGATAATTTAACCTTATGGCCTACATTTAGTTCTAAGACCGATAGCATTAATTACAGGCAGTCAGGCTGGAGATTAACTGATAATCCTGATAATGAGAATCTTAACCCACGGTTTTGGGTTAGAAGGACTGTCGATTTACTTGATGACAGACGCAAATTAGCAAAATGTTCTAATCTTTTCGTGTCTATAAGAGGACAACCTAAAAAAGCCTCACGCACAGTGATTGCCGGATGGGTTAAGTCCATGCTATCGGAAGCGGGCATAACTGCCACAGCTGGTAGTTTTAGGTCAGCAGTAGCTTCCAAAAATTGGGAAAACAATTTCCCTTTAGACGAAATTCTTTCCAGAGGAAACTGGCGCTCTGGCAATACATTTGCACGATTTTATAAGCGAGAGGTTATGCCCGTAGAAGATAGTAGCTGTAGCAATAGTGTAATCAGAACTTTCACTCCCGATGATTAGAGTATATTATGTGATTATAAATACAGAACTAATAAGTACACACCCGAAGTGCGTGTTTCTATATAGATATATGCTTAATAATACTAAGTATAAGTGATATCCAGTAAATAAAACGATTTTGTTATTATTCAATCTTTTATTTTATTCAAACATCTTAGCTGCAGCCCAGGGAATGTCATCCCTGGTAATATTATACTCGTATACACTAATAACAAAGTAAATAAAATATCTCTCTCACAAATGTCAAGGTATATGTGTCCATTAATATCATATTAATTACATCACAATTCATAATTACTTTATATTTTAACCTAAAATCATCTGCACATCCGCGAATAGTGGTCAAAGTGCGATCACATTCCACGCAACCACAACAAAGCGCTAATGAGGAATTCTTTTGACTGATCTTCACATTGGCGTCCACTTCCACCAGGCGATAACAAACACGTCTCAAACAAATAAGCTTCAAATAACGGTCAAGTGTTTAATAGCAGCGTTTTACCTGAAAATAAAACGCTTATTAAATACTTACCTTATTTTTATTTTCGACTCAATGACAAGCAATGGCCGCCGTGATACAATTCTCGGCGAGCCCTGCCTGGTGGGGGAAAGTGGGGCGGATGTGCGAGAGAGATACACGATATAGGGCAGAAAGAGAGGGACATATAAGCGGAAAACAGGAAGGGCCTATCTCAAACAAATAAGCTTCAAATAAGGTAAGTATTTAATAAGCGTTTTATTTTCAGGTAAAACGCTGCTAATATCAATCGCGTCTTAACCATAGGAATAAGTTGCTAATGCCAGCTGTCCGCTTACAATTGAATTCTACAAGTACTTTAATGATGTCTATAAAAATCTATAATAAATTACCTAAACTACTAAAAGAAGAAATAAATGACAAAATATTTTTAAATAAATTAAAGCAATTTCTTATTAATAAAACCTATTATAACCTAAATGAATTTATAAATGAAAAACAATAAATTAAGATTTCTATTAACAGACATACCTATAAAATAATAATAATTTCCTAAATATTCTAATAATCATTGTAATTATTGTAGCTTATGAATGAATTAATAAAATAAAAAAAGTTTTTTTTATATATTTTATAGAATTTAATTAATTTTGAATTATATAATGTTGTAAAATAAAGAAAAATAAAATAAATTAATAAATATAATAAAATAATCCTAATATAATAATGTAATATGATAAGATATTAAATATATATTTATTATCTACTTAACTACTACAATGTTAGATATGTATTATAGGTACAGTAAAAAATACAAAAGGAGTAAAAAAAAGTTTAATAATAAATAGCTAGTTACTGTTTATGTTGTTGCTTTATATATTTCGTAAGTCGGAAAACTAATTCTATAGCGTTACGAGTCTACTCGTACTTACCATTATTTATTAGAGTGCGTCCTCTTCTTCTCTTACCAAGTTGCTGTGCCCGACAGGGTACATAAATGATCTTTAACTTTGTATTGTCATCTATTGTACTTTATGGTTTGCAATAAAATATTGAATTGAATTGAAGGAGTCGGGGGAAGGAAATGGGGAGGGGAAGGGGAAGGATAGGCTTCCGGTTCTCTCACTCACCGAACGAAGCATAGAAGCGGTAAAGCTTCTACACAGACGTCGATTTTCTGTGAGAGTGTGGTACTTCCCCTGCTACTAGCAATTTATTTTGGTTCGGTTGGTGGTTCGGTAGCGTGGCTCTACCACGACTAAAATTTAACCATTTTAACCAATTCTTTTATATTCTAGCAGTAGGTACCTATCCAGATAATAATTAAGTACATATCAAGCTCCGTTAATGAGGGCATTATACGCTTATAATAAACCCCTGCCGTATCGTAAAACAAAAGCCTGCGCGACGCCGCATGAAAGAAGTCTAGGGTGGTTATGTCAAGTTATTTGGACAGCCTAGAGAGTAAACAGTAATTTCATGTATTAAGGAAATACTGTTGATAATATAAACATTCGTATTTATAATATGTAGGTATATATGCTTATCATGATAGTAATGTCTAGGAATGACACAGTAGTGCGATCGATTTTTCATCCTCATAAATACTATCAGTTAAAGTAATTTTCGATAACCCATTTACGATCAAAGCGTATGTTAATATTTTATTCGAGTCATCCCTGTATACAGCGTGTAACAGAACCAACAACGTTCCCGTGAAAGGGTGGCTCAGTCCGCCAAAATGGACAAATTTTCCTATGGGACCAATGTAGTGTGACGTTACAGTTTGTTACACTTTTTATCGAACTATGACATCACAAGCCTCATGAACTTTGACGTGCTTTATATTTATCAATAATTGTTTAATTGACAAAAGAAAAAAATATCTGTCTGATGACTAATTATAATATTATTTTGACCCAGGAAACAAGATTAAGAAATTGATTTTATAATGTTTTTATTCCTGTATTTACTTGTTTAACAAACTACTAATAGAGAAACAAAATGAGAGTATTGTTAGTACTCACCAGTGTATAAGTACGTTCCCGTCCCGCAGCCTCGCGGCGTGTATGAAGTCGTTGCAGAGGCTGAAGTACTGCGTCAGGTTCTGGTCGGGAGAGTCGGACGCCATAATGCACAAATAGTGTTTGTCCTGCAAACAACAAAAAAGCAAATATTTGAATATACTATCTGCAAAAGTCCTTACATAGCAACTAGATAATAATCGATTGTATAAATATAATACGTAAAAAATATATTATGCCGAATCTTAAACCTCATGGGACAAAATATGATCTCTACTACGCGTCCAGGCGATAGTTCCAGGAAAATCTAAAAAAGAAACGTACGTGCAAACTACCGAGTAGAGCCTGGTGCTACAAGACTAGCAATTAATATTGTTATACATGGTGAAATTTTGATCGAAAAAATTCATCAAAATGAACAACTTTTCCTATGGGAACAATGTTGGGAACTTAAAAAACAATTCGACATTCCCATACAAACCGGGTCGGCGGAGCGGCGAGACTCTGTTTTTATGGAAATGACAAAATTTTTTTGAGTTCCCAGCATTGGCCCTATAGAAAAACTTGTTCATATTGATGGTCTGAGTCACCCCTTTAAGGGTTTAAAAACGATAAAAATTTCACCGTGTATTTGCGTGTTGGTGGGCAGGTAGATGGAAAAAGGAATCAAAATAGTGATGGGTTGATAGCCGCATCACCCATTTTTCTTATTTTCGGGTGGTTATGTTCATATTTTATTCAATGTAATATTGTTTTTAACCAATAGGTGGTCATGGCGATACCTTTATCGTTCGCCTCATTTAGATCGTTAATTGTGCAAGTGGAGGGGCAATTAGGACATAAATTGATATGATTACAAAGATTTTACGTCCTCAGATTCCATCGATCGGCTTTTACTAGGCTTTTACCGCGCGGGAAGATTACACGCAGACAAAACTGGACAATGCAGCTGGAACATTCCACCTTTTTACTTTTCTAGACGATCAGCATGGACCGAAAAATCATTGATTATAAAAGTCACTTAGAACAACATTTTATATACAGGGTGATTGAACTCCCTGGCAATATTTTTTAATGAGGGAATCAGAACGCCTAATAGAATGTACATTCGCAAGAAATATAGATAATTTATGAAAAATAAATAAAGACTTTCCATAGAAAGACCAGCTGCTCCGTGAATTTGTATAGGAGACCCATTTTTTCTTTTTTTCTTGCAGGTTTATATTCTAGTAGGAATTCTGATTCCGACATCAAAATATTCCCAAGAAATTCAAAATCAGCTTGTATATTTTGTAGATCAACATTTAATTCAATAAGTTCAATACACAAACGTCTTTAAAGTCTAAAAGCCACTGCAAATGGCCAGTCCCGCGAGGACCTACAAGCCAGCCAATGTTCCTGCACTTACATCATTCTATTAAATAAGCCACGAGAGCTTCGTGCTGTTGTGAAATTTTAAATTCCTCTCAAACTCGACGGCGAGAGTAAAGCTAGGAATTTAAGTCCGTATTGTGGTTTCTTGCTCTATTTGCTGGAATTAAATTCCGATTTCGACGTGGGTATTCCATTTTGGTGTGTCTATTAGTCGTAGCTCCCCAACGCAAAAAGAGGGGTGTTATAAGTTTGACAACAAATATTGATGTAGTTTTGTTTTGTTGAAAGGTAATTCAATCAAAACTATTTTTAGCTATATTCGAAATCAGTTTAACCGTTTACATATAAGACCTTTTTAAAGGTTTTTTTTGTGTAGGGCGTTGCTTAAATTTTTTTACAGTAACTTGTAGATATTTTAAGGACGCTTTAATTTAAAAGGACAATATATTTTCGTTATTTTTAGCCACAGCATTTTGCTTATGATATCGATTTTGGTACAATGGTGACCATATGCTTATATAGTCACCATTGGCAATTAGTAATGAGTTGATGGTCTATCGCATTTGGATATTTCAGCTTTTTCTTTTTTAAGGTTGATCTACACGAAAGGAAAACAGCTGGTGTTCAATTTTTTATTGAGTTACAGACAGGCATAAAAGATTTTGATTCGCAGATTATTATAATGCAATAAAATGCATAGATGTAAGCACACAAAGAAACCTGTTAAAGTTACGAGTGCACTTCTAAGTGATCGTTGTAGTAAGTATGTTCTATTTTTTTTAAGTAGGTACATAAGTTCCTACTTTGTTTTTATTTCAGAAAGTAAATAGTCGGGCCGCGAAATATTTATTTGGTCAGCAAGATTATACAATTGGGGCAGCAGAGAAAACATTTGGATAAGCTTTGCTTTCCATCTGGAACGACTGAGGGCAGAAAAGAAGTTAGGTTCAAGTTAGTTCTCTTTTATTACTACTGGAACGACTGAGGGCAGAAAAGAAGTTAGGTGGCCATAAGTTGCTGCCCAACTAGCTATTTTAGCTGACCGATAACATTTTTTTGCTAACAAAATACAAATATTCTGCTAACCGTTTAAAAAACACCCTTTTATTTTTTCTATCTTATAAGAGTTTATCAAAGATTTGCAAAATGCAACATAAATTTCATGTTACAATAATTGATACCCTGTATGTCGTAGGTGCTTATCGAAGTAGTGTTGTAAAAATCTCGGGGCCGGGAGTCTAATATTCTTTATTTTCTCTGACTCGACTGTAAATCACAAGACTACTCATAAATAAAGACTCCACTGTTCGATGTGTTAGTTATACTCAAGCTCCCGTAATAGACTCGAGTTCGGACTCGATTATATTGTGTGCTCGAGTTTGATTATGTACTGAATCACGCTCGAGTCTGGTAAGTAGCTATTAAGGAGTGGTGTGAAACGTAATTAGTTATTTACAAATATTTATATTTGTAGTTTGCCTATCATAAATATCAAATACATTTTTGAATGTAATTCTTTGTATAACTTGTTGTACTGGAGAGTTTGTTGAGTGGAAGTTGTTTCGAGTTTGGTATTCGAACTCGAGTTGGTTCGGCGACTCACGTTCTTAGTCGACTTGAGTCCATGCTCTGACGACTTGTGCTCGACTCGACTATGACTAATGAATGTCTTAGTCTACGAAGTATGCAAAATTAGACATGTTTTTAAAAGTAAACTCTCGGACTCGAGTTTTTTACAACACTAAGTTATGAAGTAACGTCATGACGAGTAGGTATTATATTTTAAATTGGAGATAGTGTTTTCAACTTTCAATGTATCGCCAAACAGTGAATAGTTCGAATGCACTTCACTACATAGTATAAGTGTAATCGCTTCCGGCTCTCTATCTGTCCTTAAGTATGCTTAGATCATTAAAACTACGCACCGGATTTTGATGCGGTTTTTTATAATAGATAGAGTAATTAAATAGGAAGGTTTATATGTATAATTTATCGCACCCGCTCGAAGCCGGAAGAGGCATGGTAGTGTACCTATAAAATGTGTTGAATAACTTCATCGCAGTGATTTGAAGATACGGCAACAATGGTGGAGACTGTGATTTTACATTATATATTTTGAATTCAATTATTATACCGCTTTACCGCGGAGTTTTATTCTATTCTAGTGACCCGCCCGCGGCTTCGCAAGGGTTCGATAAATTATACATATTAAGCATTTCTCTTGACTCTCTTTATCATCATTCTATCATCACTTTTAAAGATCTAAGCATACATAGGGACAGGCAGAAAGCGGGATGCGACTTTATTTTATACTATGTAGTGATAAAATAAAGAGTATTATATTGTTTTGAATTTAAGGGTACAGACTCCTTTAATTCACCGGAATGTAGTGCGTATTCAAAAAACTTTTCGACTTTTGAGCTATGGGCTCATCAAATAACGTAGGTATGTACTACTAAGATTAGATCCACTACAGTATATTTTAATATTGTTCTAAATATTTATCTTATCAATTTAATAAAAAATATAATTTATTATTGGAGTGACCCGGATTGGCAAGCGCCTTCTCTCTTTACACGCTTTTTATTAGCTTCATCTGTATGCTTGTTTGTTTGTTTGTAACCGACTTCTTTGAACTCGATTTCGACCCACTTTAAACAGTCAGATTTAATTAAAATATTGCAGACTTATCAAGGACCGATGACAATGCAATAATTTGACAAAAGCGTGTCTTTGTGTTTTTAAACTATACGTATTATTAGTAGGCCATAGTGAGTGACATTGACGATTATTACCGCTCGATATAATATGCTCACTATCTGTCACATCAGGGCAACACACCCTAGAATTACGTAGGGCAAGGCCATGTTAGGACATTAATCACCTTGAAACACCCATTTATTATAATGTACCTACTTACGTTTATATTATACACTGCAGATACAGAATAACATCCGGGAGATACAAAAGACATGATTTAAGCTCAGAACCTAAGTTGGACAGAGGCAACAAAGGGTCAATGACCTTTTAAGATGGATAAATAGATAAAAACTTTATTAGCATCAACTGAGACACACACAAAAATATATTATACACACGTAAACATATAAGACGAAACTCAAAATTAAAATAAAATTTGATTGATTTAAAGTTTTCTTAGAAACATTTACAATAGGGGTTTTAAACCTCTATGCAGAAGGTTATATAAAAGAACCCACGACTTACGTTTGTAATATGTATTCAGCAACTTTCATGTACAAACACTGTCTTTCAACTGCGATGGGAACAAAGCCGCGCATTCAAGTGAGCGAAAGCGAAAACCGTAAGAAAATTCTACCAGATGAAACTAAAATCAAAAGATTCCAACATAACTTTCCACCGTGCCCCCGGGAGGGCGTTCAGCGGCAAGCGGGAAGTAGTGCTCGTTAAGTTTACTGTTACACAACTGAGATATAAGTACTCAATAGTACTTATATCTTATTCGATGATATTTATGGGGCAATCCCCATAAATATCATCGAATCGCGGATAGACAGATTTGATCTAACGATGGAGGAAATAATTGATGAAACTACTTCTTTTCAATGGAAAGAGTAAAGATAACAGTAGTGCAAGACGTTTTATGCCAAGATTATCTTTTGGACAATATTCTCTATGATCTGTACGCGAGAAGTGCTCGATTTAGTGCCCGTTTAGTTTACGCACTCGAGAGATGGTTTTATAAGTACTTTTGTCCTATAAACATCATCGAATCGCGGCTAGTCAGATTTGATATAACGATTAAGCTAATAATAGATGAGATTGTTTCTTTTTAGCAGAAAGAGAAAGAATATTAGTCGTGTAAGGGGAAATATCATTTTAAGCGAACATTACCTTTAGGATATACTCTCTTTAATCTGAGCAAGAAGTGCGGTCAGTTTAGTGTCCGTTTAGTCTACACAGTCGAGAGATTAGCTCTATTGCCCAGTAAATTTTATCGAATCGCGGCTAGACAGATCTGATTTAACGATGAAATAATAATTGATGAGACTATTTCCTTTTACTGGAGAAATAAAGAACATTAGTGGTGTAAGAAAAATATTCTTTTATGCGAAGATTCTCTTTGCGACATACACTCTGATTCGTGTGCGGGAAGTGCGGTCAGTTAAGTGTCAGTTTAGTTTACGCAGCCGGGACATGGTTACTATTGCCCTGTAAATATCATCGAATTGCGGCTAGCCAGATCTGATTTAACGTTGCAATAAGTCACCTAGTGACTTATTGCTAATGAACAACGTATTTATCCTTACTAATATTATAAATGCGAAAGTGAGTTTGTTTGTTTGTTTGTTACGCTTTCACGCCGTAACTACTGAACCGATCATCATGAAATTTTGCATACAAGTTCTCTGGAGTACGGAGAAGGGCTACCTTTTATCCCGGGAAAAAGTACTATTCCCGAGGGATCGACATTGACGCGGGCGGAGCCGCGGGCGAAAGCTAGTACTTTATAAATTAGTAATAATTAACAACTGATACCATATATTATCGAACAAACAAATAATTGATGAAACTATTTACTTGTGTTAGAAAGAGTTTTCAGTGGTGTAAGTAGGGCGCTCGTACCTTGACACCCCTGGCCTAAAGCCTAGCCATTTATTATTTATAGGTATACAAAAGCCACCATAAAACAATAAGAAATAATGAAACTTTCTTCTAACTAAATAATTAAAACGAGTAGGATCTAACTAAGTAATTAAAACTAGGAGTAAACAATTGTTCAACAGAATTCTATAAACATATTCTTTCTAAGCATTCTTAAAGCCAGTAAAATACAAGTATATTTTCTTTTATGTGTTCGCACAAGTGTGGCACGCTTAGGAAATTACGTAAAAAGGAATACCGTGTTAGTGTTCCGCGAACTGAAAATGTTTGACGTAACATTGTTTAGTTTTGGTCCCGTCGGGACGTAGTGCCGCTATATTTTACCTGGCTGGCATTGACAATTCTGCGCGTCCCGGGGTCCAACCCTGGGTAACTCGATCATAACTCATCACTTATTCGCAGATCGAGGCGACGAGCGTGCAAGTGGCTCATTCAATATTGATGGTATTGACGCGATGTTTATGGAATATTAATGTCAGAGCAGATGTGATTTCGCTTGGCTGACTGGCATAGACTATATTGCGTGTCCGGAGTCCAGGCTTTGGATTACACAATGATCATGCATAATTCATAATTTTTAGGGTTCCGCACTACTAAAGGTGCATCACTAAAATGAACCCTTATCAAATCACTTGTTTGCTCATCTGTTCGTCCATTTGTCTGCCTGGCGAGACCCATTTTCTCAGATACGTACCTACGCGTGGACGTATCAACTTTAAAATGAATATCAAATACTCAAGTTTGTATTTAGTCGCCTTCGAGCTGTGAAAATATCTGTAACTTGACGTACTTAATGTATTTGACGTTAGTTTAATTTATTGTTTGAAGCTAGTGTTTGTTACTTGTTGTTTTGTTAAAAAATAATGTTTTCCCATTCATTATCTATTTATTCGGGAGTTGATTCGACCTATAGTATATAGGCTATTTTCCTGGGTCTAAAATATGAAAATAAATAAAAATATGAAAATTAATTAATCAGATAATAACAAAATATTGGACACTTCTTTTTTTTGGAAGGCCTACATGTTTTTTTTCCTTTTTTTAATTTTATAATAAATGATAAACTAAAGCGCGTCAAATGGTGGCGCGTGACGTCATCACTCGAAAACTTTAACGGGCTATATCTTTATTATCTTTTGTTTAATTGACAAAAGAATCGTGTCCAATATTTTTTGAGTATCGCACTGACTGACTTCTTATAATTTCATTATCATAGTAAGCATATTGTGATCTATGGTCTCCGACTTTTTCTTCTATAAACAGCTCAGATAAACAGGATAAATGCGTCAACAAATACGTCACAGAAAGCGAAATTTATTGAATGTCTCAACAATTCTTCGTTTTTCAAATCTGATTATCGAATTCATTGGATTTAGCCTGTCAAAGAAAATTTTGCTTAGCGAATTGCTCCTATGAAAACCAGCAATTAAAACTTTTCTATTGAGCCGCTTGCGTCGCTCATACGATACGCTCACACGTTATTTCCTACTTTATTATTACAAGTTTCTACCGTGAATAATGATCTGAATAAAGAAACTGCCGCTTTATTCCTGCATAACATAGTGTAACACAAAGTCACTTCCAGTCGTCTGTACGCTTAGATATTTTAGCTTACATATTATCGCCAAACGTAGTTTAGTTCTTATTTCATTTATTAAAATAAAAAAAAAAACCTTTTTTTTTAACAGAGAAAGAAGCTTAAATCTGAAGTTACAAGAAATTTTCGGTCTGAAGAAGAAAGAGAAAAATAATTGACCCAATAAAGTCTTGTCACGTAAATATGTTTCGTGACCTCCAAGGAATTCAGGCTTCAAAATATTGAACCAGGGACCCTGAATGTTTAAGTGGTAGTCTCAAGACGGCAGAGCGAAAGAGGAAAATCGCAAAGGGGATTGGGTAAAATTGGCGTCGTTTTCGAATTTGCGCGGCCACTAATGAAACTTGAATATTTCGATAGAACAATATAAAGGGAACAAAAGTTATTATGGACACATTTCTCTAAACAATATCGGAACGAAGATATTTGGCTTTGAAATTCTCATTTACATAGACGATTTTATTATGTCATAAATGAACGGTTCTTACGATAGTGGCTCTTCTCTGCTTTGTCTTAAGAAGCGACGAGGTGGATGGGCAGGCTTGTGGTCCTCTGCACTGGCAGCATCGCAGCCAGTCACAATGGACGGTCATTGGGTGGCCATGGCGGACCAATTTTGTATGTGCTCGCTATAATAACAACGTTGTTCAATTTGGTACGTGCCAAGTGCTTATACAATATTGTTGTGTTGGTGACCACCGGGGTCTAGCTAAGGCCGTCAATGGAGCCCGGGCATCAGTGGAGCGCATAACTTAAAAGTATGCTATTTCTAGGCGACATAACTATCACATCCGTCCCATCCGTCTCTTACCTACACCAATACACAGACATGAGATGGCTAGCTTATTCAACCAATCATAGCGCACGGTTCGTTTACCTGCTCAGCGGCAGCGCGCCCGGAGTGGTGGGGGGACAGTCTTGTCCCGGGCTTCACGAACAAAGACGTTACAATTACTCACCGATTGACTCCCGTGTTATTTGCGTGTGTTTTTGTTTATTTCATCTGACCTGCTAAACGACGACTCGGCGTGTTTTCTGGCTATACCGATTTATGAATGTGAATTGTGATAACTAACGGCTACTCTTACTGGACCCTGCGATACTATGCGATTGGATTTGTGATTGATTGGACAATAAAATCGTCATGGATGCTATTAACAGTCAATTCTGCATCTGTTGCCGACGAAGTTTAAACCGAATTGGTGGCAATCGTCGAAGATCTTATTTCTTGATTGAAGACTTTGTGCAAACTCATCCCCAGCTGACGGCGTATTTTGAAATAGCTAATATAACACAGGTAAGCAAAGAATTGCTTCAGTTCAGAATTTCACTTTCTCGAAATGTTTTATCTCGAAACGTCACGTCTGTCATAATTCAGTTATTTCGATGTTATGATGTGAATAAATAATTGATTTAATATAGTATTAGTTTCCTCATTGATGGCTTATTATTATTTTGTAATGTTTAATGAAAAGTCGCTTTTTCTTTGTGTGTGAAATACACGTGTTATTTTATTGTGTGATTGACGACCTCAGTGGTGTAACGGTTAACACGCTCCATCCGGAGGTTCGATTCCCAGCCAGGGCAAGTTGGAAAACGGATTTTTATCTATAAATATTTGTAATATAAAAAATATAGTATCGTTAGTTAGTATCCATATAAGTCGTGAGGACGGCATAAGGATAGTACAAAGTTCAAAGTGTATAGTTTAACTGTTGTCAGTACGTATCCATGAGTAGTCAGATTGCTTGTTCTTTTTTTGCAGTTTCGCGTAGAAGATAAAGTCTGCAGGCCCTGTCTTCAACGTGCGCAGCGTTATAATTCAGCTGTTGAGCCACCTGCAGAAGTTGCTACTGATTCACCTCCAGCAGTTGTTGCTCATTCACCTGCAGAAGTTGCTGCTGATTCACCTGCAGAAGTCGCTGCTGATTTACCTGCAGAAGTTGCTGCCGATTCACCTGCAGAAGTTGCTGCCAATTCACCTGCAGAAGTTGCTGTCGATTCATCTGCAGTGGAAGTCGGATTTGTGAAGAACATTCTATAGCTCAGATTTGGCAACATATTGACACAAATACACGTAGAATTTTGGATGAATTTTCACCAACACATTTAAAAGACATGATGGACATACTGCGAAATCGTAAGGTCACTTTAGATTTTGACAGACTGCTTCAATGAAGGATGCTATCTTTCAGTATTATATAGGATTTTCGAAAGCAAATTTTCAGGAAATCCTACAAAATACACCTAGTATTTCCTGCTACTTCAAAAACAAAGCAGGCAGAGCTTTGGCGACAGTACTGACGAAGTTACATACCGGGGATTCGAACGAAAGATTGTCAAATATATTTAATATAACGAGAAAGACGCTAGAGAGAACAATGAAGCTAGTGAGGGGTTACTTATTAAACGAATTTGTCCCACGGCATTTGGGTTTCGATCACATGACGAGAGAAGAAGTTATTTCACGGAGCCTTTCCATCCCGAATGCTTTGTTTGGGAATCCAGAAGCTCCTCAAGAAGAAAGAAAAGCTATTGTCATATTAGATGGAACTTATATCTACCTCCAGAAAAGCAGTAATTACTATTTTTAAAGAAAATCTTACAGTCTACACAAGTATCGCCATTTACTAAAACCATTTTTAATAGTTTGTCCCGATGGACACATTCTGGATGTATATGGATTGTATCCAGCAACGACATCTGATGCAACTATTTTGTCGGAAATCGTGAAACCTGTCGATGATCCCTTTATTTGGTTTTTTGAGAGTGATGACGTACCAATCTTAGATCGTGGTTTCCGAGACTGCGTTGATGACGTGAATTCGTGCGGGTACGACGCCTACATGCCCGCAAATAAAGATGAAAATGAATATCAGCTTTCAGTTAAAAAAGCTAATGATTCACGTAAAGTCACAATGTGCCGCTGGGTAGTTGAAACTATTAACGGCAGATTGAAAAATCAGTTCCGTCAATTAAGAATGCAGAATATTAATATTGCAGCGACACATTTATTTGACGAAATTAGGATTGCTGCGGCATTATTAAATGCCTTTGGAGTTCCCTTAGTAGACCATAGATTGGTTTAACAAATATTAACTCGCATCCCTTTGTGCGATGGCAACCGTAATCGTCTTAGCGAATATGTTTTAGAAGAACGCCTCAATTACAGAAGGGCCGCCTTTCAACCTATGAGTGCCGAAGTTCCTGGCCTAGACGACTTCCCGCGAATGACTGCGGACGAACTTATAGTATATGCACTTGGCACATACCAAATTGACCAGCTGCACCAGTCTGTTGAGGTTCTGGCGCATGACAAGGCAGTGATTTATAGTCATTTGTGTATTGTTTACTTGTAAATACATTACTTGATTACCTACTTGTGTTTGTAGTATAAATTGTCAGTTTGTTAGGTTGGTACATTGGTCAAAAATGGGCGCAGCAGTGCACCACAAGGCTAGAAATATTAATTTGTAGATTGGCACTGCTGATCTGTGAGAAATGAAAAAACGAAGAATATGCCAACTGCTTCTCTTCTCGCGCAGATCGTAGAAACCGATCTAGGGGTTAGTCAGTTTAAGGGATCATGTAATTGGCGATGCCGCTAGCAATTATCACTATTTTAGTTCCATTTTACACCTTCACGCAATATAACACGCTAAACGTGGCCTTTGGTACTTGTAAACTTAGGCTCTGTCTACCCCGCAAGGCTAAAAGACGTGAAACTATGTATGGCACTGATCCTGTGATGAGCTACTATGGTTATTAGTCATCAGGTGCACAATCTGTTGACGCTGTTTTAAGATTTTATACATATTAAATAAAATCTTTGAAAGGCCATAACTCAGCTCCGATATTACTTACAGCAAATCTTATTGTATAAATAGTCTTTGGGTAAGGTAACGTTAAAAGCAAGACACAAAAAGTCATTGGCCGCTAAAAAAAAAAACGACGCCACTGGTCCATACAAAAGTACCCAAACCCCTTTACTTCCGAAGATATTGAATTGGGGCTCCGGCTTTTGTACGCGCCCTTTACCAATTTGATCGGCCGATTGGAGGTTATATTAAGAAATAACTTCAGGTTTCACGGATATTAATGTAACGTTATTCAAAAAGCATTACTTTTTATTTAAAGAAAGGAATCCTTTATTCTGCGGTGGTTTGCTTTTTTGTGCCTCAATTTTCTTATTTTGAGTAAGTAGTTCTTTTTTGAAAAAAAAAATGTACCTAAAAGATAATTTGGTTGAGTACAATATTATATTCAATACGCAAGTTTAAAAATTTAGAAGTTTATTCCATTTATAACGTTTTTTTATTAATTGATGTAGGCATATGGTAAACCGCGAACGAGAAAATTCTTGGAAGATTGGCAGTAGGCTGCGTTGATAGTAATCGGTGGAGGAAGAAAGGGGAGATCCAAAGAAAGGATCCAAAGAAAGGGGGCCATTAGAGCGTTTTCGCGGTTGCATCCTCAGCCGCGATTTTTTGGATTGCGTTTAGGTTCAAAAGTGGTAAAAAGGTACATCTACGGTGAAGAGTTAAATAGTAAGATTTAACAATCATACGTTATGGTCTAAGATCCGAAAAGGGGTCGATATGATCCTAACTAATATTATAAATGCGAAAGTGAGTTTGTTTGTTTGTTTGTTTGTGACTCTTTCACGTTGTAACTACTCAACCGATCATCATGAAATTTTGCATATACGTTATCTGGGGTACGGAGAAGGACATAGGGTAGGTACATTTTATCCCGGAAAAAAGGACTGTTCCCGAGGGATCGACATTGACGCGGGCGGAGCCGCGGGCGAAAGCTAGTAAGTTATAAATTCATTTTTTTTTTCATTTTAATGAATTTCGTAAACAATCGATGAAGGTTCTCAATTTGTATCCTCTGTAATAAATAATATTTAAATTAAAATTATGCTTAATAATATTATAGTGACTTTTTTTCCAGTTTATTGAGTTGACTGAACTAGAAACAATCAAATTACGGTGCTACGGTACGTGCTACAACTATAGTATCGCAGCATGTCTGTCTACGACGTACGAGTTGTCATTGAGTTCGTCTAAAATAAATCTTGCACAAGTCGTTAAAATCGCAAGGAAACGGCTAGGTTAGATTTTTTGATATGTTGTTAGAACCACTCTAGCGTAGCGTTTATCTCAGTATGCAGCTTTGAAAGCTTCCTTTAAAAATAAACAGGTTTTTTTCAATAAACAACGCATAGTAATGGTGTTACAGCGAGTCGGCACTTGTTACACTGAACATACCAAACATTTCGCGGTTTTACAAGTGTTGCAAAGTTACACACAGGTGTTTCGAAGCTGCAAACTTGGAAATACTCTTAATCTTAACATCATTTAAAAAAATGAGAACTAGCCCTTTTCTTGCGATTTTAATGTACAATTTAACAGGCCTAAAACTAGCTTTAGAATATGATGATTTAGTCGCATGTAATTAAATAGTTATATCAAAATGGCCTCAACATGTAATAACGAATAGATGACGTGTTTCTCTTTCAAAAAGTGACCAGAAATTCACCAATACATGTTTTAGATTTCTTTTTGAATCGTTACTGATAACTGTCTATGACATAATTATTTTTTATTGTTAATGTGGCAACACTGCCTCTTTTCTTTTTTTTGATTCCACCATTGTACCGTGTAAGAACAGTGCATTACAAATATTTAAAGTTTACAAGTTTCTTTCATTTAAAATACAAAATAATCTCTGTGCTCAACATAATTTGGTGCCGAAAACATTCAGTTATACTCTCAGTACATGTTATTTCGTATATACAGTGTTAAAAAAGATTACATTTACGCCGGGTCACCGAGTGGTTTGTTTTCGTTGCGCAGTTCAGTGCGCATCGCCGTTGCAGTCCGCTCTGACGCACGTCAGAGCCATATCGGCCAATCAGAATCGCTTCCGCGACGCTTCCGTCATCGTGAGGTGACTGACAACGACAACAAGAACATACTGATTTTGCAGGCCAACGAGGACCTCCGCCATTATTGGTCTCATTGGCGAAAAAATATCTTAATATCTTTACATTTACTATAATTAATTACATACTAATTACATTTTCCCGCGATGGAAGATAAGGAAAAAAAGCGGATTATCTTTCTGCGTGGCCAATGTAAGGCTACAATTACGAAACAAGAAAAGTTCCTTGCCGAATCTACAGCGATCACATACGAGGACTTGGAAGTGAGAAAGGCCGTAGTAGCAAGCACTTTGGATAAATACGTTCATTATAACAACCAACTGTTGCTCAGTGGTGAGCCAGCCGGGGAAGATGATATGGAGGAACGAATACTTCTTCTTCAAGCAAAAATGAGCCGGCTAATGAAGGGACTCAGCCAATCGACGAGCGATCCGCCACGTGGAGAAGATTACAAGGCAAAGTTGCCGGCTTTGGATATACCGGTATTTGATGGGAAAAACATCGCTGCATATCGGCCTTTTATCGAAATGTTTGAGGCCGTGGTAGATAATGATAAAAGAATTCCGAATATCCAGAAGTTATGTTTCCTCAAGAAGTATTTGCGTGATGAACCGTTGCAGCTCATCGACAATCTGCCTATAGTGGGAGATTCGTACACGTCAGCACTGCATCTACTGCAAAAACGGTATGAGAACCCAGCATTATTAGTGAACAATCACGTGTGTGTGCTTTTAGATTTGCCGTCTTTGAGTAAAGGTACAGCGACTCAGCTTAGGGAGCTTGTAGCGAAGGTTAGACAGCATATGACTGCGTTAAAAAATTTAGAGCAGCCAGTGCAACAATGGGATGCTATATTATCTACCATTATCTTAAGAAAAATTGATGCATTTACAGCCAGGTTGTATCACTCAGATAGAGACACTACTCAAATACCTACAGTGGATAGCATTTTAAATTTCTTAGATAAACGTGCGGCATCCTTGGAAGCTAGCCCATCCATGTCTGATAAATTTAAATCTAATGTAGAAAAGTATAAGCCTAAAAGTATTGTTTCTTTAACTACAAGTGAAAATATTCCTGTTAAAAAATGTACAATGTGTTCCCAGCCGCACAAGCTGCATACATGTCCACAATTTATCGCTCTGTCTAATAAAGACAGACTGCAGTATGTAATTAAAAATTCATTATGCAATATCTGTTTAGCTCGTCATGCCAAGAAATGCCGGTATACATTCAAGTGTGGGGAATGCCAAGCCAATCACAACACGCTACTCCATGTGGAGGGAAGCCGAGCTCAGGTTGAGCAGGATAATGTACATGCAAATGCCGTAAGTTTACATTCTTTTCAACCAGCTTATACTAGTGTGTTATTGCCAACAGCCAAGGTGTTGGTAACTGATGCTAATGGTGACAAGTTTGTGGCCAGAGCTCTTTTAGATAGCGGCAGTCAGAATTCATTCTGCACTACATCACTGGCTAATAAATTAAAAATTCCTACATTTGATTTAAACAAAAATATTATCACTTTAGGTGGCAATAAAGATGAGTGTAAAAAAGGAATAAAATTAACTATATCTTCCAGAGCACAGAGTTACAGCTTAAATATTACATGTTCCATAATTGATAAAATTACAACAAAATTACCACAAACTTCATTTAATTTAAAGGGTTTTTCTATTCCAAAGTGTGTAGCCCTAGCTGATGACGAATTTAACATTTCAGGTGAAGTGTCACTACTGCTAGCAGCTGACATCTTCTTTAGAATCCTGATAGATGGCAAGGTTGAAGGAGATCCAGGGGATCCAGTCTTAATCAACACACGCCTGGGATACATCGTGTCAGCGGGTAACCACCCCAGTTCTATTTTTAGTACAGCCTTGACTATGCATACAGTTGATAATTTCAATTCTGATTTGAGTGTTTCAAACAATGATTTAAGCAATCAACTGAAACAGTTTTGGGAATTGGAAAGGGTTCCTGAGGTATATCAGGAGGATTTGCCCGAGCATGAGTATAGTCGCAAGGTATTTGAAGAGTCTGTGACCCTCACAGAAAATCATTTTCAAGTCAAATTTCCTTTAAAAATTTCTTTACAAGATGTTGATCCATCAAACTCTTATGCAATTGCATTACAAAGACTAAATAATTTACAGAAAAGGTTTAAAAATCATCCTACATATTACATTTTATACAAAAATTTTATACAAGAATATTTAGAGTTGGGTCATGCAAAAATTCTAAATTTAAATAATTGCAGCCCTGAAGACCAACCTTTATTCTTTCTACCGCATCATGCAGTGCTAAGAATGGAAAAGAAAACAAATAAACTGCGTGTGGTGTTTGATGGAAGTGCTAAAACCAAAGGGGGTCACAGTCTCAACAATATACTTTGCAATGGGCCAGTTTTACAGCGAACTCTATTTGAAATATTAATTTTGTTTCGCACTTACAAGTACACTATACAGTGTGACATACGTCACATGTACAGGAATGTCTTTATCCATCCAGAGCATCGTTGCCTGCAGAACATACTATGGAAGGACGATAATGTAATACAATGTTTACAATTACAAACAGTTACCTATGGGTTGACTAGTTCTGCATTTTTAGCAACAGCTTGTCTTATGGAGCTTGCCAAGCGATACCAATCAGAATTTCCATCAGCTAGTAAGGCTATTATGGAGTGTTCCTATATCGATGATGTTCAGTCAGGCAGTGATACTCTTGAAGGCGTTATTTCTTTGAAATCTGAATTATATGAGCTTATGAAGAAAGGTGGCTTTGAGTTGCATAAATATGCCTCAAATTGCCCACAAGTATTGCAAGATTTGAATAAAGATAAAATTTGTCAAGGCTATAAAGAAATTGATCAAGATAACTCTTTTCATAAAATTTTAGGGGTTGGTTATGACTCTCTGACAGATGTATTCAAGGTGAGTGGTAGAGCGCTGGCCGTCGAGCCTACAACTCCCACTAAACGGAGTATTTTGAGTATTTTAAGCAGACTTTATGATCCCATGGGTTTTTTTGGACCTGTCACTGTCAAAGCTAAATTGTTTTTACAACAGCTGTGGCAATATAATTTGGATTGGGATGCTCCCATACCTATTGAGTTAAATAAGCTTTGGAAGGAATTTTATTCTAATCTTGTAAACATGCCAGATATGTGTATAGATAGATATGTTCAGACCGCTGATGCTGAGCATACTGAGTTGATAGGCTATTGTGATGCTTCCTCCAATGCCTTCGGCTGCTGCATTTATATAAAAACTAAAGTAAATGATAAAATTTATGTGCATTTGCTATGTTCAAAGTCAAAGTTGGCTCCCTTACATTCAAAACTTTCCATACCTAAGCTTGAATTGAATGGTGCGTTGTTATTGGCCAAGCTTATGACTCGTGTTATTTCTATTCTTAAAATTAAAAAGGTTACTTTGTTTTGTGACTCTAAAATCGTTTTGGGATGGCTAGCCTCATCACCTATAAAATTACCTGCCTACATAGCTAATAGAATTCAAGAAATCAATAAACTTGTTTCTTCTTCTGATAGTCAATGGCTATATATTCCAAGTCTAATGAATCCTGCTGATATTTTATCGCGTGGCTGTGATCCAGAGGAATTAATTAAATGTGAGTTATGGAGGCAGGGACCTGATTGTATTAAGCACAGTAATGATTACAACTTTTATTTAAAAGAAATGGAACTACCCATTTCAAATGATGCCTGCAATGCAAATTGTAATGATATTCTCAATTTTGACTTTGTATGTCCTAATACAAGTGTAGACAAAGTAAAAAACAAAAGGATTATTTTACCTATCTTTGAGAAATTTTCAAATTTATATAAAACTATTCGTGTTGTAGCATTCATTTTGCGATTCTATGAAAAATGTAAAGGCAAAGGTAACTCTGGTAATTTTTCAGTGCAGGAATTTAGATTGGCTCTGTTGTGTATCATACGGGGTGTGCAAAATTTTTATTTCCATGATGAATTAAAATGCATAAAGGAAAAGGGTGTTTTAAAATCTCACTTAAAATCATTGTCGCCTTTTATAGATGCTGAAGGTGTCCTACGTGTGGGTGGTAGATTACAAAATGCCAATCTGGACTTCTCACAAAAGTTTCCTATAATATTGCCAAAGAACTGTCATGTAACTCGATTAATTATAAGGCAAGAGCATTTAAGATTGATGCATGGCGGTTTAAAACTTGTACTAAGCAGCCTTAATTTAAAATATCATATTATTAACTCTGTAAGAGAGGTTAAAGGTGTCATTCATAAATGTGTTACATGTTGTAGGCACAGAGCGCATACTGCTCAGCAGCTCATGGGCTCTCTTCCGGCTGAACGCACAAATCAAGGTCGTGTTTTTGGAAAATTAGGCCTTGATTTTTGTGGTCCTTTTGAAATTAAACAATCCTCTAAAAGAAGTAGTATTATAAGCAAGGGATATGTAGCAGTCTTTGTTTGTTTTATCACCAAAGCTGTTCATTTGGAAGTGGTGTCCGATATGTCCACAGATACATTTCTATCTGCTCTCAAAAGGTTCATTGCTCGGAGGGGAAACCCCTCAGATATCTTCTGTGACAATGGATCCACTTTCAAAGGAGCTCATAATAAGCTTAAGGAATTGTATGATTTACACAACTCTAGTAACTTTAAGGATAGTATTATCAACTTTGCTTTAGAAAGATATATACAATTTCATTTCATACCTAAATATTCCCCTAACCATGGGGGTTTATGGGAAGCAGCTGTTAAATCTGCCAAACATCATTTAAAAAGAATTTCATCATTTAAAGTTTTTACTTTTGAACAATTTAATACCATTATTGTTGAAATAGAAGGCATCCTAAATTCGCGTCCTATTACGCCTTTTTCTCAGGATATTTCTGACTTTTCATTTTTAACACCTGGTCATTTTTTAATTGGAACGGCCTTATCTTCCATTCCCCAGCCTAACCTTACTGATGTTCCTTCTAACAGACTCAGGTTTTGGAGATGTTGTGAGCAAGTTAGACAAAACTTTTGGAAGATATGGTCAAATGACTATCTTTCATCCTTAAATAAAAGGACCAAATGGCAAAAGGAATTTCCAAATTTGAGAGAAGGTATGATGGTTTTACTTAAATATCCCAATATTCCTCCTCTCAAATGGCCAATTGGTCGAATTATTAAAACTTTTCCTGGCAAGGATAACAAAGTAAGAGTGGTTGAGGTTATAACTGCTGATAAAAAGGTTCATTGTCAAGCCATTTCTAAAATTATTGTTTTGCCTATTGAAACTTAAGACCTATAGCTGTATTTTGGTTCTCTAACAGTTAACATCCATTGTTATCACATTTTCTATTATAACTGTGCTAGTTCATAATCAGTTCCTATAGTATATAGTTAGATGTCATAATATACTAATATGGTAATATTGTTAAGATAGTTATTATTTTCAACCTAAATAGTGTAACTTGCTGTAACAAAAAACCTAAATACATATGTGGAGTGTTAGTTTATTATCTTTTGAAAGACTTAAAGTTTTAAGTATTGTTTTATAATGTTAGGTTCAGTTTTTCGACTTAAGATTGTTTAGGTTTGTACTTAGTTTGCCAAATATGGTCTCATTTCAAAATTTTGATTTGTATAAGTTTAGGGCCATCTCGGGCCGCCCCAATTTATGTCTATGACATAATTATTTTTTATTGTTAATGTGGCAACACTGCCTCTTTTCTTTTTTTTGATTCCACCATTGTACCGTGTAAGAACAGTGCATTACAAATATTTAAAGTTTACAAGTTTCTTTCATTTAAAATACAAAATAATCTCTGTGCTCAACAATAACAATTCTACTTTTCAACTATATATCACAGCTGCTTTCCATAGCAATGATAGCGCCAAAGCGATTTTGCATATGCACCGGCCGCCGGCGAAGCATTGAATATTTAAACCGCCACGATGCAGTTTGCATTTCCAGAGGGCACAATACTTCGAGCGCAAAGATTGCTGTCGAATCGGACACTTGAAATCCTATAATTACAGTTAGTAGACAGGTTGTTATCATCATTTATCAGTGTGTAATCATTGTAAGTCATTAGTTTTACAAGATTAGTTAGTGTAAGCAAAAATTTCGGGTTCTAATTTTATAGACAGAAAAAACTTAGTCCGATGTACAGTCAGGTACAAACTGACCCCTCTAACAACAGATTTTAACCCCTGAAAACGAGCGAAATTTTATTATGATTGTTTCATTAGTGGCGTGTATCGAACAAACTCAATTTCGCATTTATATTACTAGTTACAGATTAGTTAGGATTATGTCAGAAACAACTAAGCCTTTTTTTTTTTTGATATGACTATGTAGCTAGCTCCAAGTGAGCTTTCGCTACTTCACCGGGCGTTTGAGGCGAGGGCAGAGTGCCCTCGGCCTTTATAGGCAACATCACCAAAGGGCCCCCAGGAGGGACGGACTTCGGCTTTGGGCGTTGCCTGTGTGCGCAAGGCTTGGAGATACAGCAAACTCTCATATTGCCTGATGGGCCGCGTATGCGTGCATGCAAGCCTGAAGGGCCAATCTGAGAATCAATTCTCTTTTTCCCTGAAAATCTGAAGGGCCAAGCCTTTGGAGAGTAGCAACTCTCATCTTTTGCCTTCTCTACTGCCAAGTACTCTTGGCGCTTAAATAAATAATAACGCACCAGGCAGGCCGTTTATTTGTGGAGCGGCGGACTTTAAACAAGTTTGGTCTCATGATATGAACGTGAAAGTTTAGGGTCCTCGCAAATGCTGCTTGCGTATGCAAAATTACATTTACATATTTTAGTACAGCTGCTGTAGCTAACAGTTGTTCATCAATACTAATAATAATTCTGTAAGGGTTGGTCATGGAGTAATTTACTTTGTTTTCAGAGATATCGTGTTTATAAGCTCTATACATATTAGTTCAACTTAGTTAATAAATTTAGATTCAACTAAATTGTTGATTTTTAGAAATATTTTTCTGTGTGTATGTATGGATGTTCTCCATAACTCTAAAACGAATTAACTGAATGTTATAAAACGTGGTAGATAAACATTTAGACGTACAGTGCACAGATTAGGCTACTTATTTTTTCTTAAGGCTAATGCTAAGGCTTATCGCTAGTATAAAATAAATATAGTAGTAGTTAGGTACGTATGTCATTTTAAATATAATTTTAGTAGATACATACCAGTTAGTGATACTTCTGAGAAAAGTACTAAGATTTTGTATCATTAAAACTAACATGAGATAAATACATTATACAGGGTGAAATTTAATTCATTAGAATACGTTTAAGGAGTGACTCAGACCACGAATCTGAACAACTTTCACTATAAGACCAACTACGAAATTGCAAAAACATTTGCTGTTCCATAGATAAGAACATATGAAAAAGCAGATAATTTTTCCACGATGTCGAAGTTGGTCTCATATTGAAAGTTTTTCAGATTCGTGTTTTGAGTCACTCCTTGAACGTATGCTAATGAATTAAATATCACCTGTATTTTGAAAACAGATCACTGACGTTCTATTTAGTCGACAATCCTGACAAAACGTGCACGTAGGTGACCCGGTTTCAAAATATATTATAAGATTTTGATTGAACCAGATAACATGGTATCGGTCATCGTTGTTTACATACATTTTGTCGTCTGTTTCTGTTTCAGTCATGCATGAAATGTTTTTCTTAGACACAATGATAGTTACGGATGCGTGAAGACCCATTTCACTAATTTCACGCATCCGAAACTATCAAAATATCATATCACCGTAAAATAATATTACCAAGATTATTTTCATCATATCAGTAAATACAGGTTTTAGGTTTGTGAATTGAATACTTTAGTATAGTATATCTGAGAAATACATAGTACTCAATACCACAAAAGTTAAACTAATTAAGGTACAACCAACCGTTGTTCTCATAGATCCTTTGAAATCGAAATTGAGCGATCCTTACTGAAACAAATTGGCATCATAACAAAGCACCACGGGATATCCAGTTTGAACCACATACTTATGTTCTTGTGTAGCGAGGAAAAGCCCTAGTATTCTAATCAAGTATTTAGACAGTAAAACTGAAACTAAACGGAACTATTCGAATTAAGTGAGTTTTGTAAATTTTTACTGAAAACCTAGCTATAATTTTAATAAATTAACAAGGACCACATTGTTTATAGTTATCTTGTTATATATTGATATAACTTATTATTTACTTATTTGCAAACTTAACCAAATAAATATACAAGCGCTTAAAACGCAAATAAAAGTAGCGAATAAGGACTTTCACCGACGATCTGAGGACTACAGAATCCTCCAAAAGATGAATGCGTTTACGTGACTGCGATACAAAGTTAGTACACGAGCTATTTACGGTAATGTGAAATATTGGATTTTGAACTCTTTTTATGCGATAAAGTGAATTTAGATAACTAATATTAAAGTCTTAACACTTTAGCTGACACTGAACCAGACACAAAAGAAACAACATAAGAATTACGTCTACAGGCGGGCAGTGTCAGCAAAAGTGTTAAGCATATGTACATCACAGCAGACGTTTTTACGTCCGTATATAAGTGAACAAGTTTATATGTTAGTCGTTCAAATATGGAATAATCTTTCATACAAAAATATAACCGACTACAATCAAATTACTGAACCGATTTTGATCAAATTTTAACTGATTAATCAGGATGCATATCCTTTTAAATAAAGTAATACTTTTAACAGACATAAAAACCCGTAAAATGCGAGTAGGACTCGCGCACGAAGGGTTCCAAACATTATCCTTATCCTTACTAATATTATAAATGCGAAAGTGAGTTTGTTTATTTGTTTGTTTGTTACGCTTTCACGCCGTAACTACTGAACCGATCATTATGAAATTTTGCATACAAGTTCTCTGGAGTACGGAGAAGGACATAGGCTACCTTTTATCCCGGGAAAAAGTACTATTCCCGAGAGATCGACATTGACGCGGGCGGAGCCGCGGGCGAAAGCTAGTATATAATAAGTTTGAAATTATTAAAAATATTTTTATTATATGATGTAACTTCAAAGTAATGCTTTACGCAATTTTTCCTTTATGTGTGTTATAAGACGTTGCTGCCATAGCATCCATTACAGTCCATTTTCGCGTCTGGGAGTGTTCATTATCACATAATTCACGCGACACACCACACTCTCGCACAAAATACGAATCATCTTTTAACGCCTATATAATGTATTCGTAGTGTGATCTAAGATTTCAGCAATAGCCGTATACTTTTACTTATTCTGTGGCAATAGTGAAAAGTGCAGACGTAGCATCCATTACAGCACTCATTGCCGCGTCTGGAAGTGTTCATTATCACATAGTTGACGCGCGACACACAACACTCTCGCACAACATACGACTTGTTAAAAGATGACTCGTATGATACGAGTCATCTTTTTAACGACTATATAATGTGTTCGTAGTGTGATGCTAACATTTCAGCAATAGCCGTTATACCACAGAACACGAAAGACATTAGAAATGGCAAGGGGGTGTGGCACGCGCGCCGATATGAGCTCGATCAGCTCACTTGAATCACCTAAGTAGTTTGTCCCGAGATCGTCAAAGGACAAAAGTGAGATTCACGTGAAAAAAATCGATAAATTCCGACGTGTGCTATTCTAACGTGTAAAGTGAGAAGTCCCCGTGAAATTTTGACCAAAGAAGGAGTTTCTATTCAATTATGTTGCGTAAGTAGTATGCTTGAAACGGGGCGAGAGACGCTGGTTTTCCTAGAAATCACGCGTGATAACACTTCTAATTGTATTTGTTGTTCTGTGCCGTATACTATTACTTATTCTGTGGTAATAGTGACAAGTGCAGACATTCCGTAGCATCCATTACAGCACTCATTGCCGCGTCTGGAAGGGTTCATTATCCTACATTCATGCGGCACACCACCAGTTGAAGCCTTGACTATGGGGCTAAGAATTTAGCAATTGAGTTACATATAGGTACATAATAACTATGGCAAAAGTTACAAATGCCGACATTCCGCTGATGGAGCGTCAATTACATCATTGACGCATCTGGGAGAGTTAATTATCCGCCATTCATGCGACACGGCATACGAGTACGACCTGTACCACGCCTCGCACAAAACACGAGTAATCTTTTAACTTCTGCCCGCAGCTCCGCTCGCGTGTTTGTAGATCCCTCAGTACCATTTTTTTTGGGATGACAGGTCTAGGTGTGTTCATTATCTCATCATTCATGCGACACACCTCACACGTATGACGACTTGACACAATTCCCGCCGAAATTCTGCCGCGTTTGGGCGCAATAATGTTTATAGCCGTCATAGCAGCTTTATTGCTTAACTGAGGCCGGTTTTATGCGACAGGTTGGGGTTTTATTTTTTATTTAGAATTGTAATGACTGGTGCCAGCACTGAGATAGAATGGGTGAAAGGAGGAAACAAGGGTCAGATTGGAGGGTCGTCTTTAACCATTGGAGGCTTTGGGCGCATTATAGAACCATAACAGACTACTACTCAAACAAAGTATCAAAAAAGAATTAGTAAATAAATAAATATATACGGACAAATCACACAGATTGAGCTAGCCCCAAAGTAAGTTCGAGACTTGTGTTATGGGATACTAACTCAACGATACTATATTTTATAACAAATACATATATAGATAAACATCCAAGACCCAGGCCAATCTGAAAAAGATCATTTTCCATCTTGACCTGGCCGGGGATTGAACCCGGGCACTCCGTGTCGCAGGCTGGCGTGTTAACCACTGCGCCACGGAGCTGTCAAACAACAATGAAGTATTATTGCCGTCAGAAATGTCATTATTTCTGATATTAAAAATCGGCAAAGTAAAATAAACATTCCATAAATTTCATACGGAGAATGTGCACGATAAAAAATTTACCTATACTGTTTATTGATTTCTAAATAAAATTTTGCATTTTTAGGGTTCCGTGCCTCAAAAGGAAAACACGGAACTCTTATAGGATCACTCAGTTGTCCGTCTGTCTGTCTGTCTTTTTCTCAGGAACGCGTAGAGGTATCAAGCTGAAATTCATATCAAATACTCAGGTCTACTGTTCCTTTGAGGTTTTGAAATAATACTTTACAATAAAAAAATTGGGCGCACTTGCCAATCGCGAGGCCCTGGGAACGTGTCTAGAGTGCCCAGCAGGAAAGAGGGGGCCCCTCTTTCCTGCTGGGCACTCTAGACACGATCTAGGAACCCAGGGCTCTGAAGCATCTTATATGCCTTGGTTTTTACCGTCCGTCCGATCAGGACAGAGCTATACAACGCGTAAATTGACTTGACCATCGTTATTGACAACTATTCCTATGGAACTACTACTGGGATCTCAAAAATTTTTTCGACATTCCCATACAAATTTTCCAGGCGGCTAAACACTTTTGTATAGAAATTGAAATTTTGTTGATTTTCCAGCATTACTCCCATAGGAAAAATTGTTCATATTCGAGGGTCAATTTACACGCTGTGTACATAAAATATAAAGTTTGGTATAAAGGTTTCTTTTTTACGTATATAAGTCTATCCGGCTCGGACGGACGTACAGGCTCGCTCTGATGAGAGAGAGAGAGATGATCAGCACACTCTTTGACCGTTTGTGCGCTAGAACTACTTCATCATCAGGTCTTTTTTAGTCTCCACTACAGGAGCACGACCCTCTCTGTACTACTAGGGCCATACTTGGCCAGAGCAGCCAGAGTACTTGGCCTACACTCTCCACGCTGGCCAGACGGGTTGGAGAGATCTCTTAGATGTTTATAGGCTTTGTTTAGCTTGTATTTCCTAAGTCGCGTTCTACGACATCCACGGGAAGACTTGGAGTAGTCCTATTCTACTCTGCCGGATACCACACGGCTAGAACTACTTATTTCGCTATTTTTATGAATATTTATTTCTAATCAAAGTTAGAACCACAAAACTCGAATTCTAAAGGAAGCCATAAATATAGAGCATTCATAAATAATAATGTGGCTGAAATTATAATACTTTCAGGCGACCGCACTTGTAGGTCTGTATTGTAGCGATTCAGCACAGCATTTTATTTTATCCGGTAGAATATAATAATTGTCTAGAATGATAATATTTAGTTCTACATATTGACTTGACTAGCTCCGTGGCGCAGCGGTCAACACGCCTGCCTGCGACATGGAGTACCCGGGTTCGATCCCCGGCCAGGTCAAGATGGAAAATGATCTTTTTCAGATTGGCCTGGGTCTTGGATGTTTATCTATATATGTATTTGTTATAAAATAAAGTATCGTTGAGTTAGTATCCCATAACACAAGTCTCGAACTTACTTTGGGGCTAGCTCAATCTGTGTGATTTGTCCGTATATATATAAAAAAAACATATATAAATAAATAAACAACATTTGTTTGTTATCTATACATATAATAAAACAGTAAAAATATTTTGTCTGTACATTTCGAATTTTTGACTGAAATGGATAGAGGGACACTTAAAAAGAATAATAGAAAGCAAAAAAAAAATTTTGGAATTTCTTGTCTGTCTGTCTGTCTGTCTGTATGTATGATCACGATTATCTCCGAAAATACTGAACCGATTTACTTCAAACTTTCACCAATTGCTTTGTTTTAACTCAGTTTAACATTTAAAGTTTGTTTCATCAAAATCGGTTCATTAAAAAAAAAGTTATCGTCATTTGAATGAACTCAAGGCATGAGTTTGCCTGCAAACATATAGCAAAAATAAAATAAAATAATAAGTGACATAAGAAAATTAAAATCCAAAGTCAATTCATCATCATTATACGACAGCATTATACCTATCCATACAATCCATAGTAATCCATACTAAAAAAAAGGAGAAGCTGACTGACTGACATATCAACACAGGGCCTAAACTATAAGGGTTAGGAACTTGAAATTTTGCACAGGGGTTCCTTTTATAACGTAGGGAAGCACTAAGAAAGGATTTTTGGAAATTCATCTCCTTAGGGGGAAAAACGGGTTGCAAAGTTAGTATGAAACTTTGTTGTTTTTGAAGTTATTCGAATGAAATTCAGCATGAAGGTTCTTTACTGAAAGGTATGAAACACGAGTAAAATATTTTACTCAAAAATCATCCCTTAAGGGGATATAACGGGGATGCAAAGTTAGTATGAAACTTTCCGTTTTTGAAGTTATTCAATTGAAATTCAATATTAAGGTGTTTCATTGAAAGTCATGAACTAATGTATTCCGGGTTCAACTAATAATTCTACTGTTCCTGAGAAATCGACACTTATGCGGGCGGAGCTGCGGGCCAAAGGCAAACCTGACTTATATATCAACGCACAGCCGAAACTACTGTGCACAGAAACTTGAAATTTGGCACAGGGATTCTTTTTATGATGTAAATGAGCACTAAGAAAGGATTTTTAGAAAATCAAAGGGGTTGAAGTTTTATGGAATTTTCTCATTTCTGGACTTAGAAGTTTGAAAGTAGGTACGCAAGTTCTCAATTAAAATTAAAAAAGATCTGTTTATTAGGTGAACCAGACAACATTCTCCCTTGAAGGGGTAAATAGGGGGTAAAGTTTGTATGGAATTTTTCCATTTCCAGACTTAGAGGTATGAAAATAAGTATTTACGTTCTAGGTTACAATTAAAAAAGATCTGTGTAGTTAAAATGGTCGAAATTTCCCCTTGAAGGGGTAGAATAGGTGGGGTAAAGTTTGTATGGATATTTTTTATTTACTTAGAAATATGACAATAAGAAGTTCTCTATTACAATAAAAAAATATCTGTGTAGGTGAAATGAGCAAAATCCCCTCCTTAAGGGCTAAAGATCTATGCAGGTGAAATATATTAAATTCCTCCTTACGGGGAAAAAGCAAAGGGGCAGGGGCCGTCTCGTCCGGGGAATTACCACACTCTCACAGAAGATCTACGTTTGAGTAGAAGCTTTACCGACTCTATGTATGTTTCGTTCGGTGAGTGAGGGCCTCCCCATGTCCTTTCTCCAACTCCTTCAAAGGCCGGCAACGCTGCTGTCTGTCAAAAATCTGACACCAGTATAGGCCAGTTACATACAGGAAAAGTTTGCTTTCACGCAATCACCAAATAGGATACTTAGACGCTAAGACTTGCAATTAGCTTATATTACATCATTGAATTGCAAATAATTTATTCAATTTATACATTTTATTTTCAAACTGTTACACGGTACAGCCTTTAACTTCATCACAGAGAAAAATATGCAATATACTGAAGTAGGTATTTGAAAATAAACTGTCACAATAACAGCCTAGAAGCGCTTTTCTTTCCATCGGAATCGGTTTGGTCATCAAGCCCATTTACATCAAAGAATTCTCACTCCGCCTTGACTGGAGGACTCCACTTAGTCACGTTCAGAAACGAATTGTAGGTACTTGTGATGATCATTTAATAATGGAAAAAATTCTTACATAGAAAGAGGTAAATGTTTTGTTATAAGTGCTCATCTGTCAGAAATGAAGATAGGTATTTTGACGTAAAGTGCTCTAGCATTGACTTTATTTTCAATACCTATCTATCTATCTATAATTTAAGAACTGTGTTCTTGTCGGTGGAGTAGGGGAGCGGGGGGGAATTGGAGCCTACTAAGGATAATTGTTAATAATAACGACATCTGTTTAAATTACGATATATTTTAATTAGGAACATAAACCGTATTTATTTGAGTATCAGATAATCACAGTTTGAATGAACTAAAGATATGCCTTTTGGGAAAACAAAATAAAATATAGAAAAGGTCATTCGCTCTCATTACCCCACACTTCGGAAAATGAGAGCCTATTCAACGTTAATATGTGAAATGAGAGCCATCACTTCAACTTATCTCAAAAAACGATTCTTACAATAATTTAAGCAACAAAACCTTTTATACTAATAAAGATAAATCTTAGTAATTAACAATGTTAAAAAAAAGTAATTAGTTAGGGCTCCAAACAAAATGAGCAAATGTAAGAAGCTGGATTGTCACTGCCGGAACATTCTTTATGGGCCCATCTTCCGCAACTTCTGCATCGATACCACATCTCTCCATTTTTACCCGTGTCTAAACAAATTGCACACAAAGTTTCCTCTTCCGAATATTCAGACTCATCATCACAAATCAAATTTTCATTTATCTCTTCCACCGACGTTTCTTCAACGTCACTATCAAATAAATTATTTTTTGCTTTTTTAACTCTTTGGCTTTTAGATGTAGTTGGTCTTCGTTTAGCTCTTTTATCTTTATTACATTTCTTATTCGAACATTTTCCTTTAGCACAATTTTCTTTATTCCAGTAAGTTTTTCTTAATAGTTTTAACTTTATTCTCTTACGTGGCATCTAAAACAAACATACAAAAATAATCAAAAAAGGTACTTAAAATCCATTGTTGACATTACCGGGAAATGGGAGCCATGTCGGGTAATGAGAGCCATCCTAGGCTCTCATTACTCGCTTGCCTCCATTTTGATAAATAATTAAACATAATTTTTTCTCAATTCTTAATCACAATCTGACAAATGACACTTGATAGAAGACTAATTTCTGTTTGCAAATAGCATAATCATATTAAATATAAACATTTTTCTATGCTTACCTTGTCGCTGACAATTTGAACTTTTTTTATAAGCGCGAACCGAAAAATAAACAAGCGTCCCTTATGACTCAATGCTGCACTCTAACAGGCTGGCCGCGATAGACGAACATTCCCGAAGCTTAACGTACACGCCCGAGCGGTCACTCGTGCGCCAATCGGGATAGTTTTCGTTAAAACACTACCGCTCTCATTACCCGACCGCTCTCATTACCCCCCGCTCCCCTACTCTCCATGTACTCAGTACTCTCAATACCTACTTAACTATAAAATGCCTCTGAAAGTTATTTTAGCTTAAGCTCAATATTCCTATCCCATATTTTGTTGCCACTAATTTTACTAGTTCGTATCAATTTACAGCATAGTCACAGTCCGAATAATGTTATTTTTATCGAATATAATTCTGAATCCTTGGATAAAATACTTTCATAGAAATTAGTATTTTGCGCCATTCTAATACAAACAAACAACTAGGAAATATATGTTTTTATTTTAGTTTTCTACCCACCCACGCAAGGAAACAGCATGCCGCGTTAATTTGTTCACCTTCCTCTGTTACACCTATGAGTAGTCTGGGGCTATACGATTAGCACAGGGATTAGCGGCATTTAAAACTTGGGCCCAACTTTCTCAGCCAAGATCTACTGCGTTCGGCTTTAGAAGTTGGATACTAGTTGCTATTGTGAATGGAAACTGTATAATTAATCTTTGGATTTCAGTAGATAGCGAATAATTGTGAAGTGATTTCACGCTGAAATGAAAAGGCTCGTTTTCATTAGGAAGTTATATTTGATGAAAAAAATTTTTCAAGATTTTTTTTACCCCTTTTTTGCCATGAATAATATACACATCCATACCAAATTAAAGCTTTCTAGTACATACATACACATAGTATATTCTCTGAGTTAAACCGCGGACGGACAGATGGACAGACATGGCGAAACTATAAGGGTTCCTTGTTTACTACGGAACCCTAATAAAAAGGTGGTCCGTATAAAGGGTCTAAAATACATCTTTATTCACGAGGAACTAAAAAGTTTATTTAATTCACAATTAATACTTTTTTAGTCCCGTGGGAATGAGAACACAAATATTGTTTTTCACATAGAGGGAGAAGAGAAGCAGAATGTGGCATCTCGGGACTTACATTATACTTATACTTTCATTATAATTATACTTAATAGCGCCAACTAGTGAAGTAATTCCAAAGCACCATAGCTGACGTGCAACCGTAAACACACTCAGATGAAGAGTCCAGTTTATTTATGACGGCGGATGGGACACGCCCTCAAAAAATATTTATAACACAGAAAGGTCGGGCTTAATTTTACAACAAAACGTTTTGCATTCAGTACAATATTCTTTAGTACCTACCCGCCGTATATAGATTTATAAAAACCAGCCAAGTGTGTTTCGGGCCTCGCGCAGGTTCCGTCGTCATTTTAGGAGTATAAGTTGATTGTCTATAAGTCTCTGACCTGTCTTTGAAACCTTTCTTAGCTGTGATAGTTTTTCCTTAAAACTCCGTTATATATGCTACTGCCCTGGATTTTGTCACGTATCCATGAAATAAACAATCATTAAGCTTGTAGGGAGTGGGCACACTTTGAGTCCAAACAAAATTTTTCGACCCTGGGACCCGTTTGTGATAGCCTCAAAGTGTCTCCATCCCCTCAAAGCTAAATGATTGTTAATTGATACGTCTGAAAATTCAGGGCGAATATAAAATGAAAACTATTACGGCATACAGAGGAACGTATTAAAGTGATTTTATTAAAAAAAAAAAAAAACGCTCTATATTTTCTAAAAAACATAGTTCTTTGTCGGCGTGATTAATTTATATACAGCTTTCTAAAGCAAAGTAAAAGTAAGTAATAATACCTAGTGTCTGAGCTGAATCGCGGACAGACGGACAGACAGACATGGCAAAACTATTTAGGTTCTTTGTTTACTACGGAACCGTAAAAACGAGCCCCACACCGCATGAGCTCGCTACTGAGCTGTTGAATTTTTAATTAGCTCGGACGCGGACTACTATGGATTCCGGACAGAATATGTAGTACATCATCGTCTACCTACTATTACTGTTAGTATTTATGAGTTTATTATCCTCTTCAAATGCTTTGCTAGAATTTTATAAAGACAATCGTGTGATGCCGAAATACGTTACTAAGGATTTCCATGCGCATTAGATAATCGAACACTAAAGTATCGATTCGATTATGATATAAGACAAAATAGATGCAAAATATTATTAATATTAATATTAGATATAATATTGACGTATTTACGACTGTAGTTTTAGACTAAGAGCAGGCGCAAGAAGGAATAAAGGTCAGGACATGTTGATTGTATAATTTTGGAAACAACAATATACAATCATAATATACAAATAGATATTTTAAATAGACACGTATCATAAAAACATTAAATGTCTATCGAACAACATCCTTACTAATATTATTAATGCGAAAGTGAGTTGTTTGTTACGCCGTTACGCCCTATCTACTGAACCAATCCTCATGAAATTTTGCATACCCTTTGTCTGGGGTACAGAGAACACAGTGTAAGTACATTTTATACCGGGAAAAGTACTGTTCCCGAGGGATCGACATTGACGCTAGTGGAGCCGCGGGTGAAAGCTATAGTAAAAATATAAATATGAAATGGACACATTACAACATTTTCTAATATTAAAATTTCATTATGTATGCCAACGACTCTGTCAATTTCGAGTTAACATTAGAAATAACCTTTTTGAAAAAATTCGTAATTTGCTTAAGTGCCTCTTAGTGACCTCTCTGTAGCTGAAAAGAGCAAGAATTTTAACGACTAAATCTTTTTCATTTCATTCTAATGGTTTAATTGTAGTAGTTTTATTAACAAATTTTGTTGATTGTAAGCTATCTAAATAAGTAAATAAATACGGACATCTCACACAGATTGAGCTAGTAATACACTACACAGTAAGTTGTGAATTAATGTCGTAGGACAGTAACTCAAAGATACTAAATTTTTTTGTTATTGACACTTATATATAGAAACATCCAAGAACCAGCCATTCTGAAAAAGATCTTTCTCAATCATCGGAGATCGAACCCGGGAACCTGCGATTTAAAGGCACTTGTGTTATCCCTGAGCCACAGAGGTTGTCAATATAAACATAATTTGTATGTATGTATCATGTCTACACCGTATCCGGCGACAGCGACGCCTATATGCTTCTACTAATTATTAATTAATTTGGTCTTTGTTCCGGTGAGCTCTGATGTGACTAGCAAAACCAAACTTATGCCTTAAAAATTCGTTCACAAGACGCACACACGTAATATACATACCTACTTACGTATTACTTGTTTACCTTTTTCAGTGTGAAAGATATAGAACGACGAAAGGTCACGTTTATCAAAATGAAGATGAAATATAATAAATCAGGTAGAGTGACTAGTGGCTAGTTCATATATTAAAATTTCTAGTGATCCGTTCGTTTAACCGACTATTACGATTTTCGCGGCAGGAAAGCAATTCGCTCTAGTTTTGCATTTCTTACTGTACTACTGTGAGCATTAGACGCGTCATATTTCATTAATAAAAATTATTCATTACAAATGATTACAGTTCACACATGTAGCAGGGGCTCTCCAATTTGGTTTAGAAACAACCTGTTTCTGGGTATAAATACCAATGGATTGTGTGTATTCTAAGGGAAGGATAATTGGTTAATAAGAAACAGTTCGGTCTCGGTGGAATCTTACTGAAACGTCGTATTGTATATGTTACGGCTAATAGGCGAAGTGCGGCTCGCCTAGTTCTAGTCGATTACGACTAGATGCAGCCAATATGCGGTTAAACTTAGGTGTATACTACTTATCTTCGGTTATCATCATCATCAGGTCCTTTTTAGTCTCCACTACAGGAGCACGACCCTCTCTGTACTACTAGAGCCATACTTGGCCCGAGCAGCCAGAGGGCTTGGCCTACACTCTCCACGCTGGCCAGACGGGTTGGAGAGGTCGGTTCTTCTCGGATCTTCGGTTAGAACTAGGTGCAGCTTGGCCCGAGCAGCCAGAGGGCTTGGCCTACACTCTCCACGCTGGCCAGACGGGTTGGAGAGGTCGGTTCTTCTCGGATCTTCGGTTAGAACTAGGTGCAGCCGCACACCAGTGGTTTAACTAAAGTGCAACCTATTTAACATCGGCTAGAACTAGGTATTCAGTTCTGTTATGGTTCTTGGGTTTATTTTGAGATTCTTATTTTGCGTTGCCCAATTGGATTACATGAAAATATATAAGACAGGAATATTGGAGTGACATTAATTATTTAGTATTTGACACATTTTAGAAAAGAAAAACATTTATTTGTGTTTTAACATAAAATATGAAGAGAAGATAATTTTTCATAAGTATGAAAAATTCAACAAGTCTATGTTGAATTTTTCATACTTATGAAAAATTATCTTGTATAAATAAGTGCAAGAATGGCTTTCTTGCAACATGATTGTTTTTTTTTATAATAGAACAACTTCGTAAACCAGTTTTAGTTTACAAAATTATTCTACTTGTTTTAACATAAAAACATGAGAGAAGAAAACAAATACTTGTGATTTTTTCATAGTTAAAAAGTAAATCTTTATTTTTTGAATGTTCAATTTCATTTATATTTGTGCATAAGATTTCTAATTCTGTTAATTCTGAAGAGAAGGTTTCTGGTACTTTGAGTTTTCATTACTTATAAGAACTTTACAAGCGTGATAAAAAAATACGTAACTACAATATTTTCAATACTTTACTTTCTTCAAATGATTTTCTTTACTTAAATATTTCAAATATTAAATAATAAATGTCACTCCAAAATTCCTGTCTTTATATTGTCCATGTAATCTAATCAATTCGGAAACGTAAAATAAGAAATTCAAAATAAAAACTAAATCCATAACAGACCATAACCTAGTTCTAGCCCATGATAAATAGGCTGCACCTAAGTTTGACCACTGGCGTGCGGCTGCAACTAGTTCTAGCCGCTATAATGAAGGCTTTATCTAATTCTAACCGAAGATAGGTAAGAAATGCCTAAGTCTGCATGCATGTGCCCAGCTGCACCTAGTTGTACCCGGCTAGAACTAGGTGTATCCCCACTTCGCCCATTAGCCGTAACATTCTATCAGAGACGTTGATTGTTCAGTACACAAAATTATTCAGGCGTTAAACTTAATATATCTTGATTACGTCTTATCCTGGCTCCATAAGGGCTGTCAAGAGGTTAAATGAATATGCGATTAAAGTAATTGCCTTCAACAGCTCCAGCTAACGGGAATATTATAAGCTTCCAACCCTAAACTAATAATTCGTCGAGATTGCTTGTTGTAATGTTAACACGTGGTTGTTATGTTTATTACGACTGTATTAGTTCATATGGTGTTGTTTTTAGTGTCATCTAATAATAAATGAATAAATAATTTTAACTATACATTTTAGTTGATTATTTAGATTTATTGATGTTATATTACTCTCATTAGGATTCCCTTTTATGAGAATAACAGAATATACAAATAAGCAATTCTGTGGGAATTAAAACACAAATATTGTTTCAAATATATCCGTGGCCAAAAAGGTCGAATCATATTTGTTTATATCATCATCATCATATCAGCCGCAAAAAGTCCACTGCTATATTTGTATACAGTTTAAATGTATGTATGTAATTGGCAAAGTTACATAAAAAAATGAGGCATGCTTGTTTGGCAAAGTTACATAAAAAAAATTAGGCATATTTTTATTAGAGGAAAAAACAAGAAATATAAAATTTATTGTTTATCGAATTTTTACCTAAATATCAATTTATTATCCAACAAACTGTTTCAAATTGTACAACTTGACAAGCAATATGTACTGGTTACATACTCGTAAGGTCCAAATCATAAGTATGAGTACCAACTCATAAGAAAAATTAAATAGTTACTTTAATAAGTATGTACTTCTAAACTTTCGCGTTGCATATTTACTATATTTTTAGTTTGTTTTTCGTATGTGAAAGTGACCAATACTGGCTTTATTATATTTAAAATCGGGAATTAACAAGACTTTCAGTTGGGTGGCACACCTAACGTGGTCTCTGGTCCACCCTGATATATTTATTATTCTCCAGAAAATACACCTACTGCTACAAAAAAAAAAAAGAAACGCATGGCAATAGGTAAATATGGATCTATATGTTCTTTGCTTCTACAATTCCTTCTAATTACCTGTATTAATCCTGAGGAAGAGAAAAGTATAATGCCATTTTTTAAATACACGTTTAAAATCGATACGACATTGTTTTGTTAAAAGTCCGACGCCCATAGATTTCAAAAAATTGCGCCCGCTATGCTCTTATCACATCCCGGGTGTTGCAGTGGTCCATGGGCAGCGGTGATCACGCCGGTGATCAGACCCGCTTGCTCGTGTGCCGTTGTATGTCATAAAAAAAAATAAGTCTTATGGCCCAAGGATTTGTCCACCCCGTAGGGGATAAAGGCGTAATTAGTATGTTTGTTTGTATAATGCTCAGGAAGTGATGCAAAAAGCTTGTAGTGTATGCAAAAAGTATGCCTTAATCCACATAAATTGATTCAGACAAAGGAATCAACAGAGTCCATGTCGTAGCATAAAATTAGCAAAATTTAAAAAACTTGTTTAACCAAGTTTACAAAAAGCCAGGTTATGACTGTAAGCAGCTGACAACATTTGTTTAAAACTCTATTTATCTGAGGTTCCCAGATCCATTGAATTTGCATATTCATATACGGATGACACAGGACAAACTTTGGCGGTGTAAAATTGGTCGTAATTCCTAATCTTCAATTAGGCTCTGCCTAACAAAAATGTACCTATATGACAATTAATTTCATGTTGAGGCAGCCTTTATTTTTTACACCAGGAAAATGCGGGGCTACAGAAAAGTTAAGCTGGACTCGCATCCATTTAAAGACCACATGAGTCCACCACTATTTACAAAATGGTGCAGAGGAGTTAGTCCAAAGAGTTATACAATATGAGGAGGCATTATTGTCGCCTTATCGAGACACTGTCTATATTGATGTATGAAGGTACTTAGTAGGTACAACCTTTAAAGCAGACTTCGCCTCCTCAGACACAGAGAAATGGAAGATCGGATAGGAAAAATCGCTTACTAAAGCCACGCTTGCAAGATTCCACCCGAAGAAATACAACATAGTTACATGCATACATTGCAAGTTAAACTAAAGCTTGTAATAAAAATAATACTTACGGAGTGTAACCGGCGGGCAGCGTCGTGTATGGACAGAATGTGCGTTATCTTGTACTTGTCCAGCTGCACGGGGTCCTTGGAGTCTCTGTAGTTACCCACGTACAGCCCGTGCAGGACCTGAGAACAAAGGCCAGGTGTTTTGTTGAAGCGAAAGTACTTCCATGTTGGTCTGGCAGAAAAGAAACAAAGGGGAGGTACCCTAAAAACTGGTTGAGGGAATCGGTAATATAATCATCATTTCGAGTAGGTGTTTAAAAGTAATATTGAATATTAGGTAGCGCGAAATAAACAAACCGATTATCGAGTAAACAAAAATTATATTTTATATTTTACTTGGAAGTGATACGTCCGATTCCTAACACAGCGCAAACACGAATGAAGGAATGACAGTTAGAGGTCGGGCGAAGTAAACAACAAGATGGCTTGATTGCTTTTTAAACTGACAGTTATTAGTCAATACAAAGATTAATTTTTGCAATCTTAATTAAATATTCCAACACGCCCCCTCAAAAATTAATTCTTATACAATCAAAAACTGCCTAAACAGAACTATATACCTTCCAAGTAGGTCTGGGGAAAATACAAAATAATGATCCAACATTTATTGCTCAGGATAAAGAAAAACCCAGAAAAACCTTATCAGATCATTTCATCTGCAATATATGCCATTATAAATATTCGTTAATCAAATGTAATTAAATTAGTAATAAATCACATTTATGCTTATGTAAATACACAGATTATTGTAAACCTCATTTCATGGAATGTGATTGTAGATAATGGCTTCGTAAATGCATCTGTCATTGGCCTGTGGGAATGTAATTTTGTTTTATTACATTTAACTCAATCTGTTCCCTTAAAAAAAAATGATATTTGATTATCTATCCGTTTATGATTAGTCGGATCATTAGCAATGCTTATACAACCGTTGTTGTCCTCATATATCACAATAGGTGTAGAAATATTAACATTTATACTTTTTGCTAAAGACTTAAGCCACAATACTGGCTTTATATAATGAACAGATTATATATATATATATATACTGTTATTGAAAAGGAAATGATTCATATATAACAAACAATATACGATATATATACTAGCATCATACTCAGTCTCAGTGGAGGAGGCTGCAACTGACAGTTGTTTTTTTTTGTACTCCAGGTTATTGAACATTTTTAAAACAATTTATTTAGATACCCGGTTGTACTTCTTCTGTCATTTGTATCATTTCTTCCCCAATCTGAGTCTACATTTTCACATTAATTTAATAATAATTCCTTGCCGTTTTCGGCTACAGTGACTGGCAAAGTTTTTAATATACACAATTTCAGGAACTAGTTGCGTGTGTCCTGATATGGCTAATGTACGCTATCTTCGCCACAAATGTATGAGCACAATGTTGGCAAGTCAAGTTACCGCCGTACATATACACATATGATGTTACTGTATTCACACCTTGTATAACATAACTTTAAATCAATTGTGCCTTTCAAATACCTAAGCACTCTTTTAAGAGATTGCCACAGTTCGTTTTTATTTTTATTAGTATACCTGCTCAGTATATTAACACTTGTACTTAAATCAGGTCAAGTGCATAACATTACATATATCAGACAACCTATAACATTATGACATAGTGCATTATGATTTTCGTCAGAATATAGTGCTTCATAATTCAGTTTGCTCTCTAATGGAATATTTACAGATTTTCAATCCTGCATTTTAAATTTAGCCAAAACTGTTTTAATGTATGCACTTTGATCTAACATTATCATATTATCACTACAATATTTACAGGTTTTAATCCTGCATTTTAAATTTAGCCAAAACTGTTTTAATGTATGCATTTTGATCTAACATTATCATATTATCACTACAATATTTACAGGATTTCAATCCTGCATTTTAAATTTAGCCAAAACTGTTTTAATTTATGCACTTTGATCTAACATTATCATATTATCACTTCGAGAAATTTTTATACCAAGAAACAACTTAATTTCTTGTAAATCGGTCATCTCAAATTTACACATTAAATACATTTTAAAATTATTAATTGCTATTTTATCAGACAATCACTAAAGCATTGACATAAAGTACCGTATTTTTTTTGTATATCGCCTTTATCTAATACATAAATACATCTATTAACTGATGAATTTTGAAAACCCTTCTCCTTGAGTGACTGCTCAAAAACTTCAAACCAGCATCTAGCTGTCTGACGGGTTAAAACCCGTATAATGCTTTATTTAATTTATAATCATAGCCACTTTTACAAGACACGCCTAAAACTTTCAAATATATTTCTTCCTATAGTTTCCCGTTCAGAAAAGCAGTCTTTACGTCCATGTGGTGTACTAGTAAATTAAATTGATTAGTAAAAGCAATAATGACTAAATCCCGTAGCAACCAGCCCGGCTTTATATCTTAAAGGTATTCCAAATTCATCAAATTTTACTAGTACAAATCCATTTGCAATCTATAACATTTTTTGTTATCTGGTCGTGGTACTAAAGTCCATGTCTTATTTAATGAAAGAGAATTTAATTCATCTTCAATAGCATTTTCCCACTGAGTTCTATCGTCTCGGGTTTTAATAATCAGATTTACAGGTATCTGATTTACATCTGTCAGTATATTGAGACATCATTGACTTTACTTTAAAATTATTGTCAATGTAAACACAATCATGAGAATTTCCAGTATTCCCTTCACGGTGCAATGCAGGCCTGGACTGTAGAAAATTTGTCTCATCCACAATGACATAATTATCAGATTTATAGGTATCTGATTTATAGGTATCTGATTTACATCTGTCAGTATATTGAGACTTCATTGACTTTACTTTAAAATTATTGTCAATGTTAACACAATCATGAGAATTTCCAGTATTCCCTTCACGCTGCAATGCAGGTCTGGACTGTAGAAAATTTGTCTCATCCACAATGACATAATTATCAGATTTATAGGTATCTGATTTACATCTGTCAGTATATTGAGACTTCATTGACTTTACTTTAAAATTATTGTCAATGTTAACACAATCATGAGAATTTCCAGTATTCCCTTCACGCTGCAATGCAGGTCTGGACTGTAGAAAATTTGTCTCATCCACAATTACATAATTATCAGATTTACAATCTGATTTACATCTGTCAGTATATTGAGACTTCATTGACTTTAAAATTATTGTCAATGTTAACAAAATCATGAGAATATCCAATATTCCCCTCAGGCTTCCAAACTTTGTATTCGTTTGGTTAATATCCAACAACAATACCTTTCTATGACTTCACATCGAATTTTGTTTTAAAGGTTTTATTATGCACATAAACCGTTGGACCAAAAACTCTTAAATATTTTATTTGCGGTTTTTTTTTTGTTATGCCACAATTCAAATGGTGTTTTAGATAAAGCATAGCAAACTAATTAAGTAAACAGCAGTTAAAACAGCTTCACCCCAAGATAATTCTGATAGATTTGCACCATTTATCATAGAACGAACTTTCTAGTTATAGTTCGTCTTACCATACGTTATAGTTATAGTTCTTACCTCTGAAATACCATTTAATTGAGGCGTTCTTGGAACCGTTAAATGGTAAGTTCAACACGATATCTTTCATATCAGTGGATAATACACTCCACCGTTATCGCAATATAAATAAAATAATTTTAAATTAAATCTCAAACACATACAACGTATAGTGGTCGTTCAATGTATTTTTGCTCTGATTGAATGGTAGTCTATTCTGTTTCCCATATACACAAGATTCGCACAAATTATCATTAGGTACCCCCTTGTCAATTTAATTTATGCTAACAATATATATATATATTTTTTTTTTACTCAATGCCCAAGCACTGATGCCATAATTCGTAATTATTTGTGGTACCAATACACATTTGGGAAACAGGGCGATTCACATTCACAGATTTCACAAAATCTAAAGCAATTTAATTATAAACTGACCTACCTTTCATTATTGTTTTACCATCTTTACATATTTGAGTGCCCCGTTGACCAAAGATGACTGTCGTTGCAGCTCGTTGCAACTTTGAAACATACAACAGGTTGTACGGCGCCTCAGGGCAGAAAAGAACGTCCGCCAATGTCCCTTTTCTTGTCTCTGAAATAAAGTCACCGTGTTTAGTAATTGAAATTTTAACAGATTAGCTAAATCAGTAAAATTACTAAATAAATCTTCCCTGTTGATAATGTGATCCGATGCTCCAGAATAGTCGTTTTTCACATGTCCTTTCCGGCTGCAGTGATGACATTCTTTCGCAAAACCAATGGACGTAATATCGCGCATAATAGGATAACTATCAGTCACTTTTAACACGTTTATTTCACTTAATAGCGCCCGTAATCTAAATTTCCGTATGCTATATTTCTCGCTATCGACGGTTTTATATTTCGGTTTATTTTTTTAAATCCATCGTAGTCACGGCCGTTACGGTTTTATAATTTAAAACTGATTCACTTTCGATTTAATATTAACGCAGCTAAATACGCGCACACTGGGCCATAACCTATTGAATATTAGGTAGCGCGAAATAAACAAACCGATTATCGAGTAAACAAAAATTATATTTTATATTTTACTTGGAAGTGATACGTCCGATTCCTAACACAGCGCAAACACGAATGAAGGAATGACAGTTAGAGGTCGGGCGAAGTAAACAACAAGATGGCTTGATTGCTTTTTAAACTGACAGTTATTAGTCAATACAAAGATTAATTTTTGCAATCTTAATTAAATATTCCAACAAGTAATAATTATTGTAGTAGACTGTAAATAGGGCTGGTGAATAAAAAGGTCCGAAGGTGTTGTACTTCGTATATTCTGCCATTGGAGATCAAAACGGAAGGAAGATACAATGGTTCACAGACAATATAATAAAAAATATTTATACTAAAATGTTTGAGGTGCCAACAGTACTGTGAGACGGTCAATCAACCATACACCCAAGTGTCAGAGTTCTTCGCAGCCGCCTTTCGGCCTCTGACGTAGTTCCTTTAACGACTACCAGATGGCAGCCGGGACCAACGGCTTAACATGCCTTCCGAAGAACTGAATCATCTTTATTATCAGTGATTCAACCCTGCAATATTCTAACCAAAATGGAAACGTGGAAATCGAACGACCCCCGGGTCTACAGGCAAATGCCTTAACCACTAGACCACGGAGGCAGTTGGGTAATTTATTGAACCATTTTAAAAGACGATGCAATTAGCAATCCATTTTTGACGTAAGAACGTCTTATAAATCGATGAACCCCGGCTGCAGCAGCAGTAACAGTAGTAGTAGTAGTAGTATCTATCACGCATCTTTTTTTTACCGTTACCGCGTAAAATTATCGTCCGTAAACTTATTATTATTATATTTTCCAACTATACTTGTATTAATAGTATAGTACTAATTCATTAAATATGTACGTTGGCCGCCGAAAATATTAAAAATCAATACTAAGACCTAACAGACTGTAGGCAGGTATGCAACTAGTAGAGACAAAGAACTACTCATTATTATTCGTAGTACTCATCCTTATGCGTTTATGTATACGAAAAACATTGAAACGAGCTTGTTTGCAAAAAATACATTTTTGTGACCAGCTTTTATTATAAACGAATCCACACTGTAAAGTGCTTTTCAAGATAAATCAAAGCGACTGGTGTAACTTGTTTAGTTTAAGAGTTCCTATCAGCGGCGGCCTTCAGAGGTGAAACAGGGCAATTGCCCGGGGCCTTGCTCTTGCAGGGGCCTCGCGCAACAACCCAAGCAAATTGATTGATGACCCAAGATCGGCTTTCAGGCCTTGCTACTCTTTCAAACGAAAATGACGTAGTTCATTCGTTACATTATTTTGATTTAATTAAAGATTTTGTCTTAGGAAAAGCCACAAGTACATCTATTTTAAAATTTATGTTGTAAATCTTTCAATGTAAAATATTTTTAAACTTTAATTTTATTTATTTTTATAACTTTAGTATTTCGCGTTATACATAACGAATATCTAAACCAAACAACCAGACCAGAACTACTTTCGCATCACATACTCTTCACGAAGAACAAAGGGCCTCACAAAGACCTGCCGCCCGGAGCCTCGCAATGGGTAAGGCCGCCACTGATTCCTATGGCCATCTACTGACTCCATCATCAGACCAGCGACAGCAATCAAATCCATAATATTGTATTGTCATCCGATTTACACATGCATGCAAAATTTCAGCTCAATCGGTCATCGGATATTGGATCAAATTTAACTCGCAAGATTTGATTACAGACAAACATCGGGACAGGTGAAACTAAATAAAAGCTTGTAAAATAGAATGTTCCTACCAATTACACAGCACTTAATGTCTTTTTTAGCAATTTGTAATATTTATAGGCAAAAGCAATTACCCAAAGGCAATTTGAGCCTTTGCAAAACTTTGCGACCGAGCTCAAATTCTTCGGCCAACCCTTTTCAAGTTCAATTTACTTAAGTGAATCCCGATGGAATTATCCCGAGAACATGTTTATGTTTTGATTTTGATTGCGGTTAATACAAACTTGGGATTAATAAGTGAACATACATATTTGTGAATACGATGAACAAAATTAGATGTTCAATTCTTGTTAGTCGAAATAATAGTAATTAAGTAGTAATGGATGGCATTTGTAATTCTTTTATTTTATATTCCATTATGCTCTTCCTGCCTTCTGGAGAAAAGAAACTTAGAATGCCAACTGCTTCTCCTCCCACGCAAACCGTAAAAGATGACCGAAGGGAATAGGCTAAAATCTAAGGAATCATTTCTATACGCATTGCGGCTAGCAACCCATATTGACTCCCACTTACATGTCCGTGCCTTAACCCGAAACCTATAATTGTTTCCGTTGACCGCAGTACTCCAGTCTCGTTGCGACTACGGCGATGGATGTAATTCCATTGAAACGTTAACGGAAATAGATAATAAAAAGATTCGTGCTAAGTCCCGTTTATATACTTACCTAATTATGTGTTTGAAGCGAAAGTTTAAAAATTAATACGAATATATTTTCTTTACATTTATCTTATTCATGAGATTGCCGTCGTGAGATCCTATGAATGCCAAAGGAACTTGGCACACAGGAAGGCCATATAATAAAAAGATAACAAAAGGTACAGAGCAGTTAAGGGATACCTTTTCACTCGAAATTATAAATTTTATTACTCTGTCTGTCTGCTTCTCTGAGGTTTACGGTTATTTTATTTTACGCTCAACTAACAGTAACATTAACAGAAGACGGTAACATAAACTCATCGTGTGAATATTTTAAGTTATTTGACGAAGAGTGTAGTAAGTAAAGTTAGTTATTATTACGAAACTGGCTGTTGCCCGCGACTTCGTCCGCGGCAATTTCTGTTATTATGATTAATTAGGTTTTTTCCCAAGGTTTTTTCTTATTATAGATGAATAATTTTCCCCCGTTTTCAAAACATTTTTATTGATGCTTCGCTCCTATTGGTCGTCGTGATGTTTTATACCCTAAAGCCTTCCTCAATAAATGGACTATCCAACACAAAAAGAATTGTCTAATTTGAACCAGTAGTTTCTGAGATTAGCGCGTTCAAACAAACAAACAAACTCTTCAGCTTTATAATATTAGTATAGACTAGCTGTTGCCCGCGACTTCGTCCGCGGCAATTTCTGTTATTATGATTAATTAGTATAGATCTATAATTTTCCCCCGTTTTCAAAACATTTTTTATTGATGCTTCGCTCCTATTGGTCGTAGCGTGATGTTTTATAGCCTAAAGCCTTCCTCAATAAATGGACTATCCAACACAAAGAATTTTTCAATTCGAACCAGTAGTTTCTGAGATTAGCGCGTTCAAACAAACAAACAAACAAACTCTTCAGCTTTATAATATTATAGTAATATAGTAAATAGTATAGAAGTATAGATATAGATATAAACGTAGTCTTTTCGTGGGTGCGTTCTAGCGTTGTTTAGATCATAAAGTCGTTTCGACGTATTTTAGGACTTTATTAATTTTAATGTAAATCGAGTCTTATGTTTTCTTGAAAGTTCGGCAACGCTCTTGTCAGATCCCGAGTGTTGCAGTTCCCCATGGACAGTGGTGATCACTAACTATCAGGTGACCCGCTTACTCGTTTGCCATCCTATGTCGTAAAAAACACTCGGTACTCTCAAAACGAAAACAAATCTGAAAACCTATGTGGGACAAACACAAGCATAAATACTTGATGAGAAAAACATATTTGGGTCGGCATAAAAAGACAATATCATACAAAATGTTTGCCAAGAACAGGTGTTTAATAAAAGCGATATTTTCCAGGCAAGGATCGTCTCGAATTGTTTTTGTTGAGGCTCAGTAAAAGTTGTCCGTAATTGTGCCGATGGCGATCTTTTCATCCCCTTACGGAGTTTACCGAAATCGTGGCAGAATTGTTTCGTTTTTGTAATTGTTACGTAACAATGGGTCCTTACTTTTTTTTACGCAATTTGATACACCAAAGATCTGAATGTTACGGAGATATAGATATTGAAGGTTGGGCTGACGATTCAAGTTTTAATTAAGCGTTTTATAAAAATTCTTCATCGCAGAATGTAGAGATGATAAGCTAAAAATAATTTACTCGCATTATTATATCCTGTGGCCTAGTGGCCGTGATGTCAGGCTCACACTGGAGGTCCTGGATTCGATTCTTTCATTATTCATTTTTTCTTAATTCGCTAATATTTTTTTTATGTAATGACAAGGTTGCTTCAATCACTGAATTGATATGGATGGAATTTAATATTAAGATCGTTTGATACCTTTCATCCCGCCAAAGTGTAAAAAATTCCTACTACTAATTATATTAATAGCATTACAATGCTCGGTTAAATATTAAAATCGAAAATATGTAATGAATATTTTTTTTTTGCCACAAGTAGTATAGTGGGTAGTAATGCAGATTACGCGTGCTTCGAATGCGTGTACCTATAATATGTGATGAACAAATTCGTCGCGGTGATTTAAAGCTACGGCAGCTCATTGGTTGAGAGCATCGAGGGGCCAGATGTCGAAGGTTTGTGGGTTCAAATCCTTACCTGTGGCGAAATTTTTTCATCTCATATTTTCTATTTTAATAATACCTACTACATTTACGCAAACACAGCAGCGGAAGGAACTTACTCAGTGGAAACAAATAGTTGCGCTTTCTCATCTCAATGAATTCCCCTATCGAAGACTAATATACATACGTCAAAAAAAATAACCAATACAACAACGCTGTTCGAATAAAAAATATCTCTGTCTTCGCTAGGCTAGGCAGCAAAAGATAACCTTGAAAGTGGCACAAATATCGCGAGCAAACAGTTTGATTAATCCCCATGTTTATCGCTTTCTGTGCCAGCTCTCTTTTATGTTCATTTTATGGCAAATCATTTGTTTTAAACAAAGTAACTGGAGCACGGCATTCGTTTGTACTTGAAATGCCTTCAAAATAGTTTATCTAGCATGCACTATTTTCTAATAAATGTTTGCAATGCGATTGCGTGTAGTGACTTTGGTTTTTTCAAGCTATTCAAACGGAATCTGCACCTGCCATTTTTTTTAATTTATCTTGCTATGTACCTTTGTATTTTCTAATAAATATTTACAATGCAATTGACAGCATACCTACTACAATGCGGAAGTGATGGTATTTATTTACGCAATCGAAAGGACCTACAATGTAGACCTTCAAACTTTAAGAATTTTTTCAATTTTTTTTACCCAAAATTCATTATTTAACGAATTTTTGAAAAAAAAAAATATAGGATTTATGAGCAATAATGCCATGCTTAATCGCATGACAATGTCAATGTCATTGTCAATCTGTCAAAAAGTGATGACGTTGACTGCCAAGTCTTATGAGTTGCCAAGTTGGGGAATATTTTTCCCGTACAGCTTACAAGGATCGTCTTTTTTTTTGATACTGCACTATAATAAATTCACTTGGTGTGTTTGTTGAAATGAGATTTACTTAGCGGGTAGGTTTCATGTAATAAACCTACTTTATTATAATTAAATATTTTATTACCTGTTGATAAAGCGACAATAGTAAATCACATTATGTGTTATTTTCTTAAACTTTTATTTCTTCCCTTACTTACAATTTTCAAGTATTCTTATTATACCTAACAACTACTCGTACATGAGTATTACCGTGTCAATTACTGGATAAGGTAGCCAGCAGTCAAATCGAGAGCATTAAAAGCGTTTACGCATGTTATGCATCCCTGGGCGAAGTCCCCACTGTGATGGGTGACCGCAAGTGGAATAAAAATATCTCGAGCTCCTCCGTGCTTCGGAAGGCACTGACACCAGTGCTGGCCACTTTGGCACACACAAAAAAACAACAAAAACTGGTTAGGGTAATACAATTATTTCGAAAATTACACAGATTTATTTTAAATGATGTATCAAATCTTCGCAAAACATCGAATTTTTCAGAATCTACAAGTGACTAATAGTGTGTAGCTTAATACCATTATTTGATAAGTAATATAAAAAAAATATCCTATTTTATAAACTTAGTAGCGACAAGAAATGCGAAATCATAATGACGGTTAATAAAGTACTCTGTGATGGTATTCTTTCCTACAACGGCAGCTATATCTATGAATGTGGTGAAAGCACTTTCTACCTTGCTTGAAACTATGTAATGAATCAGTAATCAGAGCTAGAACCACTTGATGTTTGAAAAGAAGAAAAATGGTGCAAGGCTGATAAGGCTAATCAATCAGATGTAATTTAAGAGGAAGGGGCTTTTCATAGATGAATTGATTCCTGAAAAGTATTTGAGTAGGTATTGGTATCGTTATAGTTTGTTCATATATTTAGGTACTGAGATCTGGTATAAATTATCATGCTAGGATTTCATCATCATCATCATCAGGTCCTTTGTAGTCTCCACTACAGGAGCACGACCCTCTCTGTACTACTAGGGCCATACTTGGCCAGAGCAGCCAGAGGACTTGGCCTACACTCTCCACGCTGGTCAGACGGGTTGGAGAGGTCTCACGGATGCTAGGATTTATCACGCATGATTTCAATATTGTTGTAACTTGTTTGTCATAGTTATATTGTCACAAACTCGCAGCGAAATAATACCGACGGTTATTTGCTATTAGTGCTTATTACTAGTGCAACTATCATGAATGATGTCATAAAGGTTTTACGGCACCAACATAATCTGAAGAGCATTAAACATGTCTAGGTACCGATACCGACCTCATATCAGCCCTAAGGCAACTTTACGAGCCTTTTAGGAACTTTGCCAATGTTACCACTGTATTGGCTATCAAAACGAACTATTTGAAAATTTTCATACGTGTAACTCTTTTCAAATTCTCCCCAAGGTACACTTGGTCAAATGATGAAATAAATAATTAGAGCACGAGTTCGCGTTCCATTCAGTTCACTTCAAGCCACATTTGTCAATTCATTCATTTTAAATGATGAGAATTCATCTACTCTGTCGTTTCAATTAAATTTATGATAGCCTTGTAGAGTGAGATAAGCTGCCTCACCTTCATATCTCGTTTAAGTAAATGTATAAACTGATTTTCAAAAAGATTAACTCTTTTCACCTTTATTCTTTTTGAAAGACCAGCGGTGCATAGGTACTAGGTGTGCGATGTAAATTATAGAAGGGATGAGTGATTTTTAGCTACTATTTTTAGTTTAACACTTTCCGCTATTATTATGAGTATGTTAATATACCGATATTGATAGCGGATAATCCTTGCACTGTCTCACACAAGTCCTATATAATCATAATACATTTTCGCTGTAATGCCATCCAGCATCCTCATGGTTGAGGTTACTCGACCGGAAATTTTGACATTATCAAAATCTCATCAGGCGGAATTATCCTGGTTGTTCATCACTCAGAAATAGATCCATCATTCCACTGCATGTCGGAACATTTGGGCCGCGCCCAAAATATCAATTAAGCTCTCCATCAGACTTTTCCACGTCGCAAGAAGTTTAATTTTGATAGCCATTAGAGCATCGGAGGAAAAACCCGTCGATGCTCGTGAAGCGAAGTCAGCGCTTCATTATAAGCGTGTATGTACAATTCACGTTACGGTTATACTAAGTACCTATGGCGAATAACTATACTTAATAATGTCAAGGCATAGAGACATCCATAGACGAAAAACAGTCACCGCTCAGCGGATTAGCTCTTTGAAATGGCAGTGGACGGGGCTCATAGCGTATAGAACTAATGACAAATGGGGGAAAAGATCAAAAAGCGGTTACCGCTAAGCGCAGCGTTGGACACCCATTCACCAGGTGGTCGGACGACCTGATCAAGATAGCAGGGAAACGCTGTACTCAAGCAGCAACCAGTCTTTTGGAAATCCATATCGTAGATATAAGTAACTAGCTTACGCCCGCGGCTACACCCGCGTCAATGTCAATCCCTCTGGAACAGTACTTTTTCTCTGGATAAAATGTACACTACCTATGTCCTTCGCCATACCCCAGATAAAGTGTTCTTCTGCAAAATTTCTTGATGATTGCTTCAGTACTTAAGGCGTGAAAGCGTAACAAACAAACAAAGTCACTTTCGCATTTATAATATTAGTTAATAAGATGATTTGTTAGTTAATAAGATGATTTGGAAAAAATCTTTTTCGTTTCTTTAGGCACTCGTAGAATTTGTAACGTATATATACTTAGTACTGATTCTCAAAGTTTTTTGCCTGTGGTTAGAAATTACGATATGTTATAGAGCCAATTATATTATTTTATTTGTATTGTCTCAAAGTTATTGGGATCCAAGATCCTAAAGACAATCAAGAGAATGTCGTTTTCTAGTTATCTGAGGTTGTTTGTGTTGACTGCCGCGGGCTTCTCGGCTAACATCGATTTTATCTAACTAGGCCTGTCGGGGCTCGCTGCAAATACTATTATTTATCTAAGAAAAGAGGATATTCCTCTAGACATACTTATATATTGTTTCTTATATAACTTCTATATAAGTGTCATCTTTAAGAGTAAACAGAACATGGAAAGTAGATTATGAATGGTTCAACTTGATTCTGACTGGGGAACTACCCAACATCAACTTCTCCAACTCTACGTGTTGGATGTAAGTACGAGTATATCTCCACGCAAGCCCTTCAAGGGGCCGGGGGAACACCCCTGAACTAAAAGGAGATACAAATAATAATCTATATATTAATACGTAAAACAATAACTATGTACCCTTTTTATACAAAAATTGCGCGGATGGAGGAGTATGAATTATTGCACACTTATAGTTTACTAGCTTTCGCCCGCGGCTCCGCCCGCGTTAATGTCGATCCGTCGGGAATAGTACTTTTTCCCGGGATAAAAGGTAGCCTATGTACTTCTCCATACTCCAGAGAACTTATATGCAAAATTTCATGATGATCGGTATAGTAGTTTCGGCGTGAAACCGTAACAAACAAACAAACAAACTCACTTTCGCATTTATAATATTAGTAAGGATAAGGATAAGGATAGTAAGGAAGTTAGGATAAGGATAAAGAGAAGGAGTGCAGAATGTTAATATTTTTGTTTTAATTCTGCAATCATCATCATCAGGTCTTTTTAGTCTCCGCTGCAGGAGCATGACCCTCTCTGTACTACCGGAGCCATACTTGGCAGACAGAGGATTTGGCCTACACTCTCCTCGCTGGCCAGACGGGTAGGAGAGGTTTTAATTTAGGAAATTCTGCAATACATTACAGCAATAAAAAAAACATTACACACTAGTGTGTGTAATAATTTTTTGAAAGTCCTGAATTAAAAATATTATTTTATTACTGAAATTATGAGTTGTGTGTCAAATACATGGTAGTCCATGTATTTCACATACAACTTATAATTTAAATTGATTATGGTTTTGATGAACGACAAATTTTGACCACTGGGCGACCACTAAGAATTAAACTGTATCCGAAATACCTAGGAGATGTAATAAACTTGCATCATATAATTTTGAAATCAGCAATTATTTGTCTCTATCCTCTATCCCATCTGACTGAGCGAGCACTGATGATGATCACAGCTATGACGCTTTGGTAACTGGTTATTTTATAACTGTCTTCTTTCACATACAACATTGACTTCAAATAAAGTACTGTAATTTATTATATATATATTATATTATTTATTGTAATGTAAGTAAACAAATTGGAACCCTTTAAAGGTAATTTTTCAAATCAGTTTCTAAGTAAAGGATCAATAAGGTAACAAAACATAAAACAACATTCAGACTAATTAAGAACCTCCCTATTTTTTAAAGCCGATTGAAAATCGAGCTTCGAGAAAACAAAAGGCCAAGTGCGACTCGGACTCGCGCATGAAGGGTTTCGTACCATTAACTATAAAACGGCATAAAAAATACATATCTGTTTTCTTTATTACAAAATTAAAATAAATTTCAATGTTATTAAAATTTTTACTTCAAGCGTCTATTCTTCCTTCGTCCTGTTGCCGTAATCAATATCAGACAAAAACGAGCAAAAAAAATCACGATTGTTGTATGGGAGCCCCCTTAAATATCTATTTTATTTTGTACTTTAGTACAAAAGTACATCATCTGTGAAAATTTCAACTGTCTATCACGGTTCATGAGATACAGCCTGGTGACAGATGGATAGACAGGCGGACAGCAGAGCCATATTAATAGGGTCCTGTTGGGTATGGAACCCTAGAAATAAACTACCAAGTCTGCCTGGAAGCTGTAATAACTATTCGTTATAAAGTCGAAGTCAACTAAAATCGAATCTAGAGAGTCTATCTGAAATTAATATCTCCTGCGATCGGGAGTTTGGTTTGGAGCCCTAGGACACATCTTGCGGAGACACCGACTAGCTGGGTTATAGTTGATGGCCCCAAGAGATCATTCAAGTTAAAACTAATCGTAGGTTAGATGTTGGTTTCTAACTGCTTTTTGTCTTATTCTCCATTCTAAGTTTACAATAAGTAGTTTGTTTATTCCAAGTAGATTTTAACTGACATCAAAAAAAGGTGGAGGTTATTAATTCAATTGTATTTTTTTTTTATTTTCTTAACTTCGTCATTTAGGAACCGATTTGTTTTTTAGGGTTCCGTACCTCAAAAAAAAGTGACGCTTTTTCTCAGGAACGCGTAGAGGTAAAAAAACAAATATTCAGGTCTAACGCAATCAAAAGATACAGCTGGTTATGCCGCCAATTTTAGTGTTTTTATCGACATTCGCAAAGGAATCAAAACCTACAGGGTACTTCCTAGGACCTCAGAATCTTGAAATTTAGTATTTATCATCATATTTGGCATCAAAATCAGTTAAATAGTTTGATGAGTTGCTTTTATATTACATATGAAATATTGTAGTCTTACTTTTATTTTATGTAACCACTCTGAATTATGACGTTATCACGGAAGATATAGGCATTATCTTGTAAACATAGTCATATTTCTGTGACAACAAAGTATTCTCGAAAAAATAATCCATCTTTAATCTCTAATCGCTTTAGAACCCACTGGTTTGGTCCGTGATGATGGCAAGAGACCAGATGGAATGACTCTGGTGCCTTAGCGATTGGGGCGGCCTTTGGTATGGAATGCTACATGCGTTGATACCCTAGCACCGTCTCATCTTCAGATCACCAAGTCAAAGGCCGGTACAGCACAAGCCGCAGCGGAAAGCCTCAAAAGGCGCAAGTATGTAGGTATCAGAATCAGCGACATATTTGAGAAACAGTAGGTTTTGGTAGAAACAGTAGGTCCGTGGGGTCCATCAGCCCACTCGATCGATGCTGGCAATTACCTCGCTCAAAGGATAAGCATTGCTATCCAACGGGCAATGTTGCCAGCCTTTTGGGCACGTTGCCGCAGAAGGACGGTTTGCAGGGACTATATCATTTGTAAATATTTATATTTTTTTAAAAAGTTTTAATTATTATATATAAGTTAATTACTATCCATCAACCAATTATTACCATTCAGAATAACAATTCGATATATGTATTTTATAACACGAAAAAGCTTAGTTTACACGTATATGCCACCTTGGAATATTTTGTCGGCTAATTAAAACATAACATTTACAGCCCTCAAAATCGTCGCTCAAGTCTTTAATTTGGTCCGCCAGGCTCAGAGGTAATTTATAACGCTAATCTTATCTTACAAAGCTCTACGACAAACAAAGCTGTTATAACTGCTTCTTTATCCTTGGGTAATTTTTATTCCGTGTTTCTATTATGTTTTTAGTAGAGCCGAAATCTCCTTTTATATGTACCTATATGATATAATTAAAATATGCGAGCCAAAAAACCTAACTTATTTTAGGATATGCAAGATTCACCTTCTACGAGAGTGCTACGAGCGTTCGCTACGAGCTACGCGCCATAACGTTGACGTTACGTAACTTTGCCGTAGCCGTAGCGTACTGTACTTCCACAAAAGCGTGAACTAAAACTTTTCTATTAATTATTAATGTAAAACTTACCTTGTTCATACCGTTCCCCATAATGACAGCGTATACAAAACTTTTAACAATCAACCGAATTATTGTCGACGAGAACAATTTAACAACAACACTCAACGTTTAATATACATATTTAGCAAAAACGGCATTTTTGGCCACATTAACTGTCAAACTGTCAACACGATCGCGTCACTATGGCTACATTGTTGACGCCGGTGCGCCACGCGATTCTATCGATGACAAATTGAAATTGCAACACCTTTGGTTAGTGTGTTGTGTAGTGGGTAGTGGCCGAGCGGTACTGCACGTGTAGTGATACGACAAAGATTGTGTGGACGATATAACTTTTGGTGTTGGTTTATCGATCGAGTTTCTTTCAAGAGACGGGGCGTGTGGGGCAGGCGCTCGGTCTGCGGGCACAAGCCGACTGAGACGCGTGCCGAGCTCGGCCCGCGGCGCGCCACTACCGGCGTCACTGCGTCTATAAAATCGAGTAGTGATGTGAAAATTATATATTATCGAGATGGTAAGGCACAATGTAATCATTTAGCCTCAATATTACAGCAATCTCCAAACTAAGCACAATAGATTGTTCATTACAACTATTTATAACTATACTGGTCTGGAAGAAAAGAAAAAACGGAGCATGTGCCAGCTGCTTCTCTTCCCGCACAGACCGTAGAAGCTGGTCAAGGGAATGGGCGAATAGTTAATGTTCTGGGGTAGGTAATGAACTGTAATGACTTATACAATAAGCGTGTTCTCCCTGCTGACACTTTAAACCATAGATAATTGAAAAAGTGTTCTTGCTCGAAGAGTTTGGTTAAGGCTAAAATAAGCTGCTGAATGAAGTTTATTGGCCAAATAAAATAAAAAAGAGTTTGGTTAACCTTCTTCTGAGCTTACAACAGAGGTACTTGGAAGAGGATTTTTTCTCATCCCCGGCAATCGAAGCAAACATCAGACGCGTATAATGTCTTGCTATATAGAATAAATTGCTAGCAAACTGCCGGTTCGGCTAAACGTGACGTAATTTTGGCATAATTTGCCAGAAGTTTAAGTAGCATTGCAGGCGTAACCACGTCGAACTTAGATTGCGTATTTTCGGCATAATATTTACACACTTAGTGTGTGTGAATCTAACTTGACCGGTTTTATTAGTAGATATTAATTTTGACCAAAATTTCAAAAAGACAACTTAGAATTTAATATAATTTGCGGATCTTCCATGTACCAAGGGAATGGGCGAATTATGAAAAATCATGTTAGTTGGCGATGCAGCTAGCGACCCATCACTAATTTGACTCTGTTTTCCATCTAACGCCCACCAACTCCCGAGGTTTTCCCTGTGTGCTATGACTTGAGGTCCTTCAAAAGGCGTGTTTACAGGTATCTTAAGAGTCGGCAACGCATCAGCAGCTCCTCTGGTGTTGCAGATGTCCATGGGCGACGGTGACCACTTTCCATCAGGTGGCTCGTCTGCTCGTTTGCCGTCGAATATACATAAAAAAAAAAAAAATACATGCTAAACTTGGTTTTTGAATTTAAAGGCCTGCGCTCTGTCGACCCCGCAAGAGAAAAAAAGACGTCATAGATGTAATGATGCAGAATATAATGGTTTGCGATATAATATTTTTTTAGCATGTCGATATCGATATGCTAACAGTTCATGCCTATCTAGCAGCTGGCTAGCTCGGTTGCAGAGGGTGGATATTCTTGCGTTCCACGGTTCGCTTTTAAGACTAAGTAACATTTATGATCTCCAAAGTGAGGTGGCTTATAGAATTTTTACGACTTTTATCTATTAAAGACAACACTTTAAATAAAACAAGTTTTTTTTTTTTTTTACTAAATATTGAATTATGCATTTGTCTCCCATCTCACCTGATGGTAAGTGACGATGAAGACGAGGATGTTACATGAATGTACAAGAGCTATTGATAATAGAATCGGTGATATTACCAAGAAAACCTAAATCTGATTAATTTCACAAATAATTCCAGATCCAAGAGGAATCATATTGCCCTAATCTCTTGACTTGTTTTATTATTTCGACTGAAGTTCACAATATACTGTTTAGTTAGTTGTTTAGGTTTAGGTAATTTGTTTAGTTTTTTTTTTTTGAGTGTGTAGTTACGTGGCCGACTATAATCAGGTGAGAACATTAAGAAGCGCAGCTTTACGTTATATGCCCTTGATAATAACTGAAAGGAGTATAAAATTATATATTAGATAGTATTAAAATAAATAAAAGATTAAAATAAAAACCATACATTTATTTCTTTGAAGGAATAATACAAAATATAAATAAATGCTTTTCTACATACGAATTAAAATTGTTATTGTATTCGAAATATTACATACCGATAAAATAATCTAAGTTATATACCTACAAATGCAAAAATAATATGAGGCAAACCAAATAATAATAATAATAATAATATGTTTATTCATTAAATTATTTTACATTATCAGATCAGTATTGGGATCTCCATTTAAGTGTAATAGTACACCTGTGTTTGGAAAACCCGCTCTTCCATTAAATAGTTCAGTTTAGTAATTTTACAATTATTGCTTACAATCATAACAAATTATTATTATAACATTATATGTGATGTTAACAAAGTTATTAAAATTATACCAAAAAAAAAAAAAAGAAAAGTATGTCAAATAAATTAAATTCACTCAGATAAATTAAGTATACAATTTCAGAAACACAAAATTATTACGTCAAGTTAATGTAGAATAACAAAATTAAGTACAATTAAATTAAAAATTTTAAATTGATAATAGTAAAATTTACATCAGATAGTAGTAGGAGTAGAAGGCAACACAATAAGAGAGTTAGGAACTGCTTGTGAGTTGGCCGTATTATTATTCAAGAGGGATTCTGTATCTTCGTAGTTACATGTTTTAAGGTACAGCGTTACAATCTTTTTACATCCAAAGTAAGTCATTCCATAGATGTTTAATATTTTGTTTAGGGAGTTGTAGAGGTGTGAGGATTGCCAGGAGAATTGTTTTTGAGCGTAGGTTGTTTTTACTATTTCAACCGTAGCAACAGCGTGTTTTCTTCTTCTAAGTAGGGCAGTTTCTTTAAAAGGGGTCATCTTATGTCTTCTGAGGACGATATTTAAAATGTAAAGCTGCCTGACCGTGAGAAGGTCACACTCCGAATAAAGCTCAGAGGTGGGGTATCTAAAGGGCTTAAAGTACATCAACTTTAGCAGTGATCTTTGCGCTCTTTCTAGGTCTAGGAACTCAGTTTTAGATGCCCCACCCCAGATGGGGATGCAGTAGGCCAGTATAGATTGAACTAGTGAGATGTATATTTGTCTGAGTAAGTTCTTATCAGCTATGTATCTCAAGTTCCGAAATATCCACACTAGCTTTCGAACTCTACACGCTGTGGTTTCTAGAAATTGATCTAAACATACAAGTTAAGTAAAAAATACTAATATTAAATGTTACGCGAGACATAATTACTATAATAACAAACGGTGTCACTCACGTATCGGTCGTATAGTAGTCACATATAGTCGGTATCGCTGACAAGCCGTGTCGCGACGTCCCTGACACTCGCCCTGACGATGGCCATCTAAATTGGCTGAAACTTGTCGGCGATACTGACTATATACGTGAATACGTGAATGAAACCCACCTGCTCCGTGGTGAAACCGTTTGTTATAATTGTAAAAAAATACTGTTACAATTGTTGGAATAGAAAAATGCGTAGGTACCTAATCTTTATTGTACAGTTGTGATTATTATATAACGAAACAATACCTTAATCTTGAACCTAATCATATTATTAAGTATATATTTTAGCTTTGCTAGCCATACACGTCAAGAAGGATATAATCATCATTAGGTGCATACATAAATGACTGAGGATGGCTTCTGGAGACTTCTGTATACTGAGCAACTAGCATGTTTAATATACTCGTATCAACCCAAGTGCGCCTTCTTGGGCCAATCTTCGCCGGCGCTCTTCTGCATCTATATCGTAAAGCATTTTATCTCTTACTAAGACTTATTAAAATCAAAATTTTAGTTATCCCGCATGAACCTTTGTGTTTCTTTGTCTGTTTACCAGATCGAAGTAAAGTAATAAACGTATTGACGTTTAACATATGCATCAAATCACTGGATTTGATGCATGCACTTACATGCAAAATTATCATAAATTCCCGAGGGATACCTAAACTAAAATACAATTACTCGTGCACGCAATGCGGCGAACATAGCGATTGTACACTTAAAATTTGGAATTGGATATTAAGTGTCACTTGGGTACAAGTTACTTTACCTTTTTAATTTTTTTAGTAAAAAAATACTGTGGAATGTTATTAGAGTGATTGACTAGATTTGCATAGATGTAGAAGTTCTACGATAATGCTACGAAACGTCGTTATTCGTAGCGCGTGCGTAGAGAAATGCAATTATTAAAACAAACTAGGAAACACCGCTTAATAAATTGTTGCTTATTAATACAATATGTGTAAAATTACAATAATAGCTATACCTTTAAAAAAATACTTACACTAATAACATCATATGTCAAAGGCTCAGGTTAAAGGCAAATGTGTGATTACTACAATGCCAATTAACAAAGCAATCTAAAATTTAAAAAAATGCGCGTCTTTCAAAATTAAATATAATCCCGAAATGTGGAATGTGTGAAGATAGTCGTGATATTATATACTTTCTATCATAGACTTTTGAGTGTGCCTATATAAAATCTTGTATCGGAATCATCTGTCTACGATACAAGATTTTATATTAGATTTTTATAGAGGTAGACGCTAGCATTCTACGATCGGCTGCAAAATGTCGTAACTCGTAGTTAGTGGTGTGCCAGAGAGAACTTCTCTGTTTGAATTTCTCCTCACGGAAATTTGCGGAAAATTTCCAACAATTCTCGAGAATTTCTCAATAATTCCCGAACTTGAGAGAAAGAAGAAGAAATTCTTGGGAAAAACATCCGTCCTGTTCTCATTGTTCCCAAAAATTTCGAGCACGGCACAACACTACTTGTAGTGCATCTAAAAAGGCAAGCCGTAAAAAATCGTGACAGGTCAGGTGGGTAAAGAAATAACACCGATTTTTATCTACAATATAAGTCGTTATAACAAAGGGATACTTATTTAATAATACATTGTGAATACTGTAAAGAAGACACTAACAAAAGTAAGTTTTGATATAAGTTTGTAATACACCGCCCGTGAACACTAAATGTTTTTCATCACACCTTAGAGTAAAGATATATTTTTTTGGAAAATAACTGGGGGAAAACTACAGTGAGCAGTGTATCCACGGATTCTATAGATAGAGAAATTATTATCTCCAGAAAGTTAAAGTCGACGACCGATGAATGATGATGACGATGAAGAACAACGTAGTGATCCTATAAGGGTTCCGTTTTGTCACTAGGACGTACGAAACCCTAAAAAGTAGGTGTGATGAAAAATATATTATACTATTTATTCAAAAATCAAGCAAGCTTTAAAATATAACTCTACGTAGCCTCAACTCGTCCCATTTTTTAATTCCAACAAAACATGAAAATAAGTTAGGTAACTAATTAATATGAAATAAATGATTACAGTGGACTAAAAATAAGAAGATACACTATTCACACACACACAAACTATTCAACTTTGAAAACTTTCGTGTTACTAATACAACAACTATCTTGTCTACTACTTAAAAATAACTGGATGGTTATCAAGTACTCTTAAGTTTATTCCTCGGGCGAGCCACCAACCCCAGTCCCAGGAGTATGAGCATGGCACCCATCCACCACCGCATTGATGCATCCTCTTCGAAAATGGTTATCCCAATCACGCCCTGGCGAAAAATCCTATATAGTAAGCGTTATCAGGGAAAATAGAATGAACATTGACAACTTCCGAAATATTAAAATATTAAAAAATCAATGGAACGTGTTGTCATAGGTTACTAAACGTTTTTATACCAGTGGTTAAGGCGTTTGCCTGTTGACCCGGGGGTCGTGGGTTCGATTCCCACCGGAAGCATACTTTGTTTAGTTGTTTCCAGTTTGGTTACGACATTGCAGGCTTGAATCACCTGATTGTCTTATAATAAAGATGATTCCGTGCTTCGGAAGGCACGTTAAGCCGGTGGTCCCGGCTGCCATCTGGTAGTCGTTAAAGGAACCACGTCAGAGGCCGAGAGGCGGTTCCGAAGAACTCTGACACCAGGGTGTGCATGGTCGATTGACCGTGACACCTACTCGAAATGATGATGATGATGCTTTAAAAGGGGTTTATACCAAGAAGTGGGACATAGTAGGCTGTCGATGATGATGAAGTCATATATACACGGTGAAATTTTGATCATTCTGGACCCTTAAAGGGGTGATTCGGCCCATCGATATGAACAACTTTTTCTATGGGACTAATGCTGGAAAAGGTGACTGACTAACTGACATAGTGACCTATTAACGCACAACCCAAACCACTGGACGGATCGGGCTGAAATTTGGCATGCAGGTAGGTGTTATGACGTAGGCATCCGCTAAGAAAGGGTTTTGATCAATTCTACCCCCAAGGGGATAAAATAGGAGATTAAAGTTTGTATGAAACTTAACGCGAGCGAAGCCGCGGGCAAAAGCTAGTAATCAATATAGAGGCTATAAAATTAAATCGATGTTGTTGCTGAGAATCAATACTTAGTAAAAACTCAATATACCTTACCGATAACACATAACTAGAAGCTGCAGAAATGACTGTGGGAGCCACAGAGTTCGTAGCCGCATCCAGGGACCGCAAGAAGTGTCTGCAGCCCCAAGTGTTCACCACCACCATGACGAGCAGAAGTGCCCCCCAAATCAAATAACTATCGCCCTAAAACAAATATGTGTGGTTCTTTTTTATTTTTAGGTTTTTTGTTTGTAGGTTTTTTTAAAAGATATGCTTATAGATTGGTCTCATTTTTAAATCATCAAAATCGGTTCTGTAATTTGTTTGAAGTTGGTAAATACATGGACAGATGTGTGTGCAAAGGTGGATTTTCGTAAATACAATGACCGAAATAAGATGGCAACAAAAGAAATACGTTATTATCATATCCAAATTAAAACGGATTGTATAGTGAACGCATTGAATTAGAAAACTATGGAAGCAGCATTGCGCTCAAAAACGGACACCACGCAAAGTAGCTCAAAGCGGGCAGGGCTTAAAAAGTAGTAGCGTTCCGTGACGGAAGGACGCGTCGATAAAAGCATTTAACGACATATTTTTGTGAACATCGGCGAAATCTTAACAAATTAAGAAAAAAAAATACTTCTTCTGTAGTAAAGTGATGCAGGACACGCAAGAAAAGACGGAAAAGTGACACTGGAGTAACTTATCATAGCGAGCGAGGCGAGCTGCTAGCCTACCTACTTCCGCTATGTTGACACCATAGCGTTCATTAGATATGTTGACCGCCCCGTGACCTTCCGTGACCGGCCAATCGCAAAATAGCTTCGTCTATGAGTGCGTAAGTTTTTTTCTCTGCCGGCCTATTTCCTAACTTAGTGTACAACGTTATGATAATCACTTCAAAAACATTGCGGCTTTCGTATGATTGACTATTTTTATTGAACATTTATACAACATTTAAAAAACGTTATGAATTTCGAACTGACTATGAAAACGTTGAACACCAAGTTAGCAAATAGGCCGATATGATGTGCTTAAATTCGAGAACTTTAATTTAGCTTGAGATCCCTCTAATATCCCTATAGCATTTACCAAACAGAACTACCGAGTTCGAAACTATAGTCGGCAATCCCGACGAAATAGCACGTGAATGACCCATTTTTGGTCATAATTTATGTCTTTATTTCACGTTAGTTTTAATGATATAATTTTGAGTATTTCTTATTTCATTGTAACATATGTAAATAAGGACTTAACTATGTTTTTTATTTAACACTCTGATCTTCTTATTAAAACCATATTTATTTCAAGTTATTATAGTGCAGTATCACAAAAAAAATGGTCCATGTACACTTCCGAATTACGGGTAAAATATTTCCCAACCTGACAACTTGGATGAAAAAAAAACGGTTCTGGAAGTATTTAGATAGAAGGTACTTTGGTTATAGCATAAATAATTGCATAAATTGCAAAACGATTGCATAAATAATAACGGTAGCGAATTGATGTACCTAGGGAATTTTGTGTACGCTATTAATTGGCATGTACATATGAACCAAACTGTGTGCAAAGTGTTTTATAAATAATACCTATATGTAACTGCTGTAAGCGTGCCTATATTAAATAAAAAAATAAAATAAAATAAGTAGCACTTCCGGGTGATCGCAAGTTGTCCAAGCGTACTCGCTAACTTTTGACAACTAGGGTGTACGTTTTTAATTGATCTTCAATTCAAAATTAATTGCGGCTTTTGTTTGATTGCCTATTTTTATATAAGATATAGGTATATTATACACCGCAATCAAAGAATATACATATACACTACGCGATGGATGTTGAAGTAACCATTAAAACTGAGCCGTCAACAAACTCTGCATGTAGGTATGAATGAAGGAAATGAACAAAAGAGAAAAGTATTTTTTTTAGAAAGAAACGTCAAGAAACAACAGACATGCAGATAGGCCGATCCCTCATCATGACATGACTAAACAGATATTGTACTTACAACAACTGCATCGCTTCCAGATAATTTTCCTAAACTACTTCCAATTGAGGCCCAAATGCCAGCTAAAAATGCTTCGTAAAACATTCTCCTTTCTTCTAATAAAGCAGTGAGTGTCTTCTAGCAGCACAGCGTGTTGGTTTTCTGTTATCAGCTGTTTTTGCTGTCAGCTGTCAAACCTTATGTCATGTCAAACAGACGTTTTAATACTAATGACTCATTCAGTTCTTTGAATTTCTTTGCAATGCAAGTTACTTTACTTCAGTCAGTCATTCATTCATTCGAGTTGTCAAGAACCGATCAAATGCACGTCGATTTGTGGTTTTGAGAAATAATTTATATTTATAGTTACAGAAATATTTTAAAGTTGGCGTCCATAAAAAGCAATAATAATTAAATTGAATCTTCCTTCAATTGACCATTAAAATACAGCTTTGTCCAACCTCTGCTCCGGCTTTGTCTTTTCACCAGTTTCTTGCGTCGTCTTTTTAACTTTTACAAAATGAACAGCATCAAAGTAGGAGACAGTGTTCTTATTATTTGGAAAGACAGTGAACAAAATGATCTCGTCAATTTGAGAAATGAAATTAAGACCGCTACAAACAACGGATCAGTTGTTTTGGAAAACGCAGACGTACTCACTGAATGTAAGTACAAAATTCTTGAAATACCGCTTTAAAAGGCTTTGCTTCTCGTCTGCGGACATTTAGAAAAGTTCACCGTGACAAAATACCACTGCCCTTCTAAGTTTTATTTACTAGATTTAACGGAAATTAGTAATGGATCTCCTAGTGCATTATTATGTTCCTGAATACCCAGTTGTGTGGTATCGGTCACGTAGGCTTGTTTTAACCAAGTATTGTACCTATTTATTTACACACAATGGTTGTTTCTATGCTGGCAGTATTAGGTGACCATATCAAACTATTTACAGTCTATCACAGGAATTTATACAATCCTTGACAACCCCTGTGGCCTAGGGGTATCATGCCAGGCTGTCAATTCATTGTGCCTGGATTCAATTCTTGGTCAGGTCAAGATGGAAAATAATTTTTCCGATTGACCTGGGCCTTGGATGTTTGTTTATCAATATATGTATTTGCAATAAAATCTTGTAACATTGAGGTAGTATACCATAACACAAGACTCGGAACTTACTTTGAAGCTAGCTCAATCTGTGAATTGTACTTTTATTATTTAGTGTACTATCTCTGTGAGTGTGTCAGAGTGCCATGAACAGTATTGCTCTGTTTCTCGGGTATGTTGTGTCCCTATGATGTTTTACCTTTATACCTACTATTTCTTAATACCGATAAATGTAATGTTATAACCTATACCCGTAAAAAAAACACTATTATATATAATTATGAAATAAACGGTAAAAGTATTAAGAGAGTCACAAATATCAGAGATCTAGGTATAATTATGGACTCTGAATTATCATTTAAAATACACATTGATCACATCGTTAAAAAAGCCTTTCAAAGACTCGGATTTATATTAAGGATAAGTAAGCCATTTAAAAAAACAATAACTATGAGAATTCTATATTTTGCTTTTGTTCGCTCCATTTTAGACTTTGGTAGTGTGGTATGGAATCCCAGTTATAAAGTGCATATAGATAGAATAGAAAAAGTACAAAAAAAGTTTATGAAATCACTGAACTATCGTGGACAGCTTTCAATTGAATCCTACGATGAGGCTTTATGTAGGTATAAATTACTCTGTTTGAATGACAGACGTAAAATGTTTGACATTGTATTTCTCTTTAAAGTTCTCAATAATTATATTGACTCTCCAACACTTCTCAGTAAGATTTCGTTGTTACCACCTAAGCGCTTACCCGTACGCTCCTCACGTAATACTCCTCTGTTTTATCCTCCGCATTTACAGAAAAATTATACTCGTAATACATTTATTCACCGTTCCACCTCCTCTTATAAAGAATTTGTAAACATTGACATTTTTCATGAATCTATTAACAGTTTAAAACGAAAATTAACAACTCAATTAACTAACAAACCAGGCTGAGATATATATATATATATATATATAATTTTTTTTTTATTCATATATATATTTTACTTTATCACATATATTTTAAAGTACTAACACTATAGGTATAGTTAGTGATTCTGCCATGTTTCGAACCACTTTGTATTTGTTTAATTTTTTAAAAACTTTTTGGCACTGTTGGTCTATTTTTAGAAAATAAGTTCAATAGTATATTTTTGTTTAAATGACTGTTTGTTGCCATAAAATAAACAAAAAAAAAAAAAAATACCTATAATTGCCTTGATTTCAGCCTCCCGACCGGCTTCTTCATATGATGTGATAATTTCAAACTGGTCACCACCACACACAGTGGTCCACAATGATGTTATACTTGCAGTACTTGTGAAGTTCCTGAAACCCAGTGGAAAATTAATAGTTAAAGATTCCTCAGACATAAGCACTGCTCTTAAATTGAATGGTTTTGTGAATGTGACTCGGGAGGGAAATGTGTTTGTAGCAGAAAAACCTAAGTTTGAGGTGTGTCTTTCATAATGTGTTCAAAGTTAAATGTCTATTACCAAGATTGCAGAAACAATAGATTTTCCAAGAATTTGTTATGTAATATTGCATAATTGACTTTTTCATAGTTTACTCTTACAATCTAGATTTTTCTTTTTGCTGTAGAATGTTCACTTACTTATTGTTAAGAATAACAAACCAAAAAAGTAGTGTTAAATGTATTTTTAAAGTTCTTACCCAAAGGTAAAACAGAACCATTTTGGTTTCTAATATTTTCATGTATATAATCTCCTTTATTACATTATTTTTATACTTAATATGATAAAACCAGATTAAGTTATTTAATTCAAATACACAACCATTTTATTTATTTATTGTTTATAGTTATTTATAGTCCTTAGTTAATAATATATTTTTTTTATATTTCAGGTTGGTGCAAAGGTTTCCCTGAAACTAGGAAGCAAGCCCACAGTATGGAAACTAGATGACACAGTGGAGTCTGCGTGGACGGCAGGCAATGATGATGACACCATTGACCCAGACCAGTTGTTGGATGAGGATGATCTGAAGAAACCTGATCAGTCATCTTTAAGAGGTAAATATTTCTTATTTTTAATTTTTCCCACTTTTACTAGTCCTTTCTGTTTTTTTCTGTTGCATACTCTCTATGTCACATCTACCCTGATCATACTCTTATTATAGAAGACCATAAAAAGGCCATGACTATTGTCTATGAAAGTATGTTGTTGGGCTGGCAGCAGCACCACATTGGCAGTACTTCTGTGAAGTGTTCGCTAATAACACTGAACTTTTACATACATTACAACATATTATCCTATATTAACTCTGCTTGACCTTCAACCCCCAAGCGGGCCGATCGGTCTGCATAACAATACAAAATACACTGTGTCTGATTTTTTTGTGCTTGATGCGTTAAAATATATTTTCACTGCTTTTTAAAACATTTTGTCTCATCAATTTAGTACAATACATGTACAAGTATGAAACAAAAATATTGCAGATTTTCATGTCAAATGACTATGACCGACAAAAAATAATATTATTTAATTTTGTTGTATTTATTTTGCTTATCAAAAGATTTCATGTTTGTTTTTGGTTACTGTATCCTACAATCAACAGATAACACAGTTCCATTGTCATCTCGATAACAGAATACTATTGAGGTTTTGTGTTGCGAGTTGGCTGTGGATCAATGAGTGTGTTGTGGTTTTGTGTTCCAAGGTTGATCCACTTCAACGAGGTCAAACTTGTTTTTAAATACAAGTTAACAAGTCTTGAGACTTTTTTTTTAGATGTTCTAAGTTAAAATGATATGAAATTTAGTCATATTTTCTGCACTGTAAACATGAATTTTGTCATTAATGTCCCAGAGTAGAATGTTTTAGAACTTTCGTAAACATTGTTTGCCCTGCACACGCATGGCCTGGATGAGATATTTATTATTGTAGAATTATAATAGCTTTGATATTCTAAAGTCAAAGCCGAGAACAATTTGAATTTTCACTGTAGGATTTTGAAATATTTTATAAACTAATACCTATGTGCATTTTTGTATTTTACACAAAAATAAGTACCTTCATGTTGATAAACATAGTACATTTCAAAATATTTTTTTAAAGTTTCGGACTTTATGAGCGTAGTGTATATATTCTTTGCTAGCGGTTGCTATATGGGATTTCGTGTTACGTCACATAGTCTTGACCAGCGGTCAATCAAGAAACTTTAAACAATATATATTTTTTTTTAATAATGTTGGATAGTTGCCATAGTAGGATAAAAAAGATAGAGATACAAAAAACATACGAGTACAAGTATTATAAAATTCAATATCTACATTTTTTGCATTCCCGGAAACGAAAATCCCTTTATCTTGTCAACGGCTGGAGCGATTTCGATAAAACATCTTTAAGAACCATCGCTAGAAAACCTGTGTTTAAACAAAGCAAACCACATCCAAATTGGTTAAAGAGCTATGGTACCGCAGACAGACAGGCACACACATAATGGTAAAACTTACCGCTCCTATTTTTGCGTCGGGGTTCAAATTATTTAGATCATAGGCTAATATTCTTTTTGACATATGTTTTCAGTATGTGCTACAACGGGCAAGAGAAAAGCGTGTGCCGATTGTTCGTGCGGTCTAGCTGAGGAGCTTCGTGGGGAGACCAAAGAGACACCCAAATCCTCATGTGGTAGTGTAAGTATCTATTACACATCAAGTCGTTTTTAAGTTAAATATTTAGAAAAAAGGTTGTTCGTTTTTAGGGTTCCGTATCCAAAGAGTGCCAACAGGAACCCTGTTACAAGCATCAGTTGTCCGTGTGTCCGTTCATCTGACACAGGGTTGTATCTAGTCGTATTGTACCGTAATACATATGAAGAGACGTAACAATTTCTCAGAATAATTACCTATTTCCGTTTTTTTGCAATGAAAAATTTTAGGTCTCTGCAAGAAACGTACTTTTAAAACGTTTTTCTAGTTAAATATTGTCTGGTGATACGGAGCCCTTCGTGTGCGATTCTGACTCGCCTTTGGCCGGTTTTATTGTTTGTTGTTGTGCAACAGAATTGTGCAACAGTATGTTCTTAACGACGACTGTCATTTAGCGAATAGCAGTCGTCAAGCTTAGTACAGAGAACAATTTTCATATAAAAATCTGACTTCAATCAAGCTACTGAACCGATTGTGATGAAATTTAAATCGGACCAACTTGAAAGCAAATCCTTTCAAACAAAAATAAGTTTTTTTTTAAATCGGTTCAATAATGACGGACTTCTGAGGTATTAAAAAAAATACAACCAAATTGATTGCCTCCTCCTTTTTTTTGAAGTCTGTTATTAAAATACTAGCCCGCAACTTTGTCCTCGTAGATTTTATTACGTTTGTTACCCGCTTATGTAGCTTTCTATATGTAAACATACATACATACATAGTATCACATCTTTTACCCTTGCGGGGTAGACAGAGCCTAGGCCTGTAAGACCTAATGGCCACACTTAGTATGTTGGAAGGCATGTAGATAGAAAACGGAATCAAAATAGTGATGGGTTGCTAGCCGCATCGCCTATTGACATGATTCCGCAGATTTTCGCCCATTCCCTCGACGGGCTTTTACGATCTGCGCGGGAAGAGAAGCAGCTGGCACGTTTTACGAAGAAAAGAAAAAAATATTTACTCCCAGACCAGCATGGAAGCATCTATGTGTGATTTTAACACAATGCACAATTTTTTTAGCAAGGCCGTCGTGTACTTCATTTTCGAAAATAATCTTTTTCTCAAACATGCTCGGAAATGTAGGCATTATTGTAGTAAAATGAAGCCACGAAGTTTGTAATTCTTGGCTGGTGCACTACTTTACCGGCCTAGGCCAGGAAAGTAAGTATGAAAATTCATTCCTGGCCGCTGCTCAAAACTTTTTAATTAATCTATATAACTTGTACTATCTAACTTGTCATACAGCCAATGGCTACCACATTATAAAAAAATGCACTCATCGAGCATATAAGTATATGAATATGAAAATAATTTAATTAAAATATTGGTAAAATCACACAAAAATATGCCAATAATAAAGAGAAAAAACGCGAGAAAGCAGATTTTTACGGTATTACATTTTTTGGGTAAGAAATGCCTGGGCTGTATGGGCTATGTTTCCTTAGCACGAAATGACAATTGAAATTAAAAAAGAAAATAACGCGGGAATGTACTATTATATAGTTTACTGCAAGCAAGGTTGTTGTTTTGCAGATTGCTTTTAATGGAGTTTATAATGTAAAATCGGTGTAATTTGGTGTTATAAATGGCTATGTTTATGAACAATGTGTGGACTAACTAAAGTGTCATAGTGTGGATTTAGAGATTTACATAGCGGGCTGGTTGTCGCTCGCGTTACTGCGTAGTCTATGATCAAACCAGAGGATTCATGGGAATTGTCGCCAGGAGCTCCGTCGGATCAACGAAATGAATTATACCATCATTTCTTTGATAAAACGTTGAAAAATACGAAGGAAAAGGCGTAGAACACCAAATGCCGTAAAACAAATATGAAAATAAAAATGTACATACTATTATCGTTTTTTATATTATACTCATTTATTCCCAGTAGTAAGTCTTTCATGATTTCCTCGCATTTATTGAGAAAAACACAATACATGCCTTTGCCGGGAATCGGCTTGCCGGACTCGTATTTATTCCAAGGCCTCGCTAACGCTCGGCCTTGAAAACTCTACTCGTCCGGCATTCCCTTACTTCCCGGCCTCTGCAGTAATGTACTATAGCCGTACTTTACAAACCTGTACAGTATTTTTTTTTTTCTGTTTAAAAGAATAGTATTGGAATTTATTTTGCCCTTTTGCAGTGCTACCTGGGAGATGCATTCCGCTGTGCCACGTGTCCGTACCTCGGGATGCCAGCCTTCAAGCCAGGCGAGAAGGTTATGCTGGACCTCAACTCCGATATATAGATGTTAGTACATAGCTTTAATTATATTTAATTTGTATTTCTATTCCACGATGTGATCGCTTTTGGTAATAAATGGTTGTATTTATATTTTTTTCTTTTAATGTTTACACAATATCATTATCATCATTATAATTTCGAGTAGGTAGGTGACTCGGTTAATTAACCATGCACACCCTGGTGTCAGAGTTCTTCAGAACCGCCTCTCGGCCTCTGACGTGGTTCCTTTACTGACCGTGCCTTCCGAAGCACAGAATCATCTTTATTATCAGATTAGCCGTTGCCCGCGACTTCGTCCGCGGCAATTTCTGTTATTATGATTAATTAGTTTTTTTGGTCGCAGCGTGATGTTTTATAGCCTTAAAGCCTTCTTCAATAAATTGACTATCCAACACAAAAAGAATTATCCAATTTGAACCAGTAGTTCCTGAGATTTGCGCCTTCAAACAAACAAACTCTTCAGCTTTATAATATTAGTATAGATCATTCAAGTATAGGTCATTGCAGGCTTGAATCAGGTTATTCAAGCCTGCAATGACCTAACCAAACTGGAAGCAACTAAACAAAGTGTGATTCCCGTGGGAATCGAACCCACGAACCCCGGGTCTACAGGCAAATGCCTTCACTGGACCATTATGGTGTCTAAAGCTGGTACCCCTTTAGAACCAACGCTAAATCTCGCGCGGGCGCATGGCGAGCACCCGCCTGCGTATTTGTTTCGTAATAAATCATGAGCAGCGCTATTTAGTGAAGGCAGGCGCGTGCAGCGGGTTTTCACTAGTTGGACACTTGATTCCCCAAATCAATTGAGCGCCGCTACGTGCCACAAGTCACACGCGTCAGACCAATATTGTACTAACCGTGCGGTACGAGGCGGATGGAGCTCGCAGCGTGCCGCAGGCTGCGACGAACGCCCGTTCCGTGCGCCCGCGCGTGTTTTAGCGTTGGTCCTTACTCTTGCAAGTAATATGTCAGCAGAAATAATGCTCACAGTCGGCGGACACTGGATGTGTACGAAAATAATATAAAAATATAGATGCCGCCGGCATAACTGGGTAAACCAGCAGCCAGATGGTCGGACGACATTAAACAGATGGCAGGGCCGACCTGCACCAGGATCGCCGCATCACGATCAGAGTGGAAGTCCCATCAAGAGGCATATGTTCAGCAGTGGACGCAAATATGATGAGAAGAAGAAAAAGAAGTCGATAATTTCTATTTGCAAGGTATTAATATGGTCTTTATTTTATTCCCAGACATATGCAATGTATTTTATACAACCGTGAAGTCATTTATAAAAAACCGGCCAAGTGCGAGTCGGACTCGTGCATTAAGGGTTCCGTACCGATATCTATAATAAGTTTAAAATTATTAAAATAAATGTATTAAATGATGTATAAAAAAAATTATGCTTTTCGCAAAATTTCCATTATCTGTGCTAGTAGATTTTGCTTCGTACCAAATTTCAAGATTCTGAGTTCACGGGAAGTTCCCTGTAGGTTTTGATTCTCTTGCGAATGTCGAAAATTTGCAGCATCATCGGCTGTATCTTTTGATTGCGTTTGCTAAGAAGTTTGATGTTTTCTCAGCTCCGCAGGGACAGTAGACCTGCGTATTTGATATGAATTTCAGCTTGATACCTCCCCGCGTTCCTAAGAAAAAGCGTCTTGACAGATAGAGAGACACAGGCAACAAAGTGATCCTATAAGGGTTCCGTTTTTCCCTTTGAGGCACGGAACCCTAAAAATAGGTTTTTAAACTAATCGTCGGAAATGTTTCGTGTGATTACTTAGTAACTATAAAGTTTTCGACGATTTAAGGAGTAAATTTTCAGCTACTACAAAAAGCATTAAACATAATATGTTAGTAAAACCAAAAGAATCTGTGGTGTTGGTACTTACTACACAAAAAAAAAATAAGGATAAGAAATAGTGTTGAGATTTTATACATACTATCTAATTGGTAGATAGACTTAAAACACTTGAAACAATAACCCTTACTTAATAATATGTATAGATAGAAACACGAAATTACAGAAAAAAATAGGAGATACAATATTTTGTTACTTAATTTTCAACAAAAAGCGTTTATCTTTGATCAATAAAAATAAACCGGACAAATGCCAGTCGAACTCGCGTTATGTGCATCAAATTTCCACTCTATCATTCCAGTTCAGGTTCAGAGAAAATCTACTGTGACTGATAAAGGGTTTTGCTTTGTCACTAGGGTGGTATGGAATGCTAATATTTTTTTTTATGTATAATTGACGGCAAACGAGCAGACGAGTCACCTCATGGAAAGTGGTCACCGTCGCCCATGGACATCTGCAACACCAGAGGAGGTGCTGATGCGTTGCCGACTCTTAAGATACCTGTAAACACGCCATTTGAAGGACCTCAAGTCATATTACACAGGGAAAACCTCGGGAGGGAGTCCACTCCACAATCTTGCTGTACGAGGAAAAAAACCACGTGACGCTGAAGTGTCAAGGATGTGGGAATGGACTTTACTCCTGTGGCGAGCGGTGCGGTGGTAGAAAGGTGACGGTGGCACCAATTCAAAAAGTTCTTCAGAACAGTCCCCATCGTATAGACGGTAAAATACACACAGAGAGCCAACGTCTCTCCGTAGACTGAGGGTGTAATATGTACCTATACCGTCAATTACATAATTGTTTACTAAGTTTTGTCTTACTTATTTTGTAGTTTTGGTACTAGGTAGATGTTCAGAGGTTTGTTCAGAGGGTGATTCTGTCATTTACCTGTCCGGTAACTGCCTAATAAGAATCACTACGGGTGCGCGACCCCGGACTGCTCTAGCTGCTCCTGCCACACTCCTCTCTTCCGTGGTAGTAGTATCCCACCATTTCCCTTCGTTTCTAATCCCTTAAGTGGACGCCTCCCACTAACATCCACTGGCGTTCCCGGCCAGTTTCACAGGTCCTAGCTGGACGTAAGTATTAGGTCTGCGTCAGAGGCCTTGCTGACGCTTAGGGACGTTCCTACCTCTTGCCGATTGTAGCGATCTCTCGTTCCATTGGATTCAGGGAGGTAGGGATAAGAGTGCACCTGTGTTCGCGCGCACACTGTCGTCTATTCGTTTCGTGCACTTTAATATATCCTGCGCAAATGACTTGGCTCTGATAACGGAATCCGATTTACATATCAGTCCTGCGGCGATGGACAGAGGTAGAGAGGTCTGGCTGTGATGCCAGTCAGGCTTTGTCTGATGTCTGCACGTAGGCGGCTCGGGAAAGATGGTCGTTTTGCGCTGCATTGGGTTCAACAGTGCAACTCGGCAGCTCCCTGAGTGACGAAGCAGCTCTATTCAGAGAGGCCCTGCTTCCCCCAATCCGGGGAGGGGACTAGAAAAGGTGTCCTAAAAAAGGCTTGACCCACCATACTCAGAGGTAGTTACCACGGCTGCCTCTGCATCACTTACACGTGGTCGAAAGATGCAAAAAAAACTTAATGGACGTGAGACCCTTACCCAAAATATGACCTTTGCAGCGTGGAATGTGCGCACTCTCCTTGACCGCGAAAGCAACTTGGGTCCTCCTCGTAAAACCGCCCTTGTATCTCGAGAACTCCGACGCTATGGTGTGGATATTGCAGCTCTCAGTGAGACACACCTGCCCGACGAGGGAGAGAGAGTGGAACGCCTGGGCGGGTATACTTTCTTTTGGAAAGGTACTCCGTCTTCAGAGCCTAGGAGATCCGGTGTTGGTTTCGCGATCAGAAATGACATTACTAATAAATTAGAGGAGTGTCCTGTTCATATCTCGGACCGCGTCACCACGCTTCGCCTACACCTAGATAATGACAATTACCTTAATGTCATCAGTATTTATGCGCCAACAATGGACAAGGATGATGACATCAAGGCCAAGTTTTATGAAGAAGTTACGCGAGTCCTATCTAAAATCCCTCCTAGAGAGCAGATACTTCTAATGGGTGACTTTAACGCGAGAGTTGGACGTGACTTTGAAGCTTGGCCTAAGGTCTTGGGAAGACATGGTGTTGGCAACATGAATGATAATGGACAACTCCTTTTGTCCCTCTGTGCCGAATTCGAATTGAACATCACCAACACTATGTTTAGACTCCCGGCAAAATATAAAACCACATGGATGCATCCAAGGTCGAAACATTGGCACCTGATTGACTATGTGATTGTCCGGCAAAGAGACATTTCCCAGGTACATATCACTCGTGCTATGCGTGATGCCAATGCGATCTGTAGCACTGATCACCGTCTGATCATCACTAAACAGCAGCTTCGACTTCATCCTCCTCACCGATCCCAAGGAGTGAAACCTAAACGCATAGGTATAGAAAAATTGCAAAGTTTAGAGGTGCGTGAGAACTATGCACAGTCAGTAAGTGGTGCAATCCAGAGGATGGACGTTGAGGGTGGTGATTCTGTGGCTAATTGGCAAACGCTCTCGTCCTGTTTAGTCACTGCCGCCTTGCAGACACTGGGCGTCAAATCCAGCAGACACGAGGATTGGTTTGATGACAATGACGAAATCTTGGCGAAAGCCATTCAGAGTCACCGATCACTCTTACGTAAGCATCCAGATGATTGCCAAGCAGAACAGGTCAAGCGAAGTGGTGCAGAGCTACGGAGATATGTACGGGAAATAAAAGACAAGTGGTGGCGAGACAAGGCCGAGCGCATGCAGTGGCTCTCTGATACTAATCAGTTGGGTGCATTTTATGATGAGGTGCGAAAACTTGTTGGTAACGTGTTTCGTTCAAGAGTGCCCCTGAAATCTCTCGACGGCACACAATTGCTTACCGGCAAGCAAGATGTACTCCAAAGATGGGCAGGGCATTTCAACACCTTGCTCAATGTTGATCGAGCTGCGGATATTTCGTACATCCGCTCGATAGCAGCATGTCCCACAGTCAGCAAGCTGGACGACCCACTGACTCTGCGCGAGGTGGTTGTTGCCGTTCAACAACAGCAGAACAAGAAAGCGGTTGGCATTGACAATATACCTGGAGAACTGCTGAAGTATGGGGGTACAGAATTGCATGAAACAATCTGGAAGTTATTTGTTCAGATGTGGGATGAGGAGCGAGTACCTGATGACTTTCGTGTCTCACGTGTTTGCCCTCTTTACAAGAACAAAGGTGACAAATCAGATTGCAATTCTTATAGAGGCATTTCACTTCTGACTACTCCTGGAAAAGTCTTTGCGCGAATTTTACTTAACCGCTTGATGCCCTTGTCTGAAGACATTCTGCCCGAAACTCAGTTTGGCTTCCGGCCGAATCGAGGTACAGTTGAGGCTATCTTCTCTGTCCGGCAACTTCAAGAGAAGAGCCGAGAACAAGGTCAACCGATGTGTCTTTGTTTTGTTGACCTGGAGAAGGCTTTCGACTGCGTGCCTCGAGAAGCTTTATGGGTTGTACTGACGAAACTTGGATGCACGGAAAAGTTTGTACGAGTGATCCGACTCCTGCATGATGACATGCGTTGTTGTGTTAGTATGCACGGCGAAGATTCAGAGTTCTTTTCAGTGAGCTGCGGCGTAAAGCAAGGCTGCGTACTCGCTCCAACTCTGTTTGCCCTGTATTTTGCAGTTGTAGTTAGGGAAGCCCTGCAGACTTTACCCGAAGGCATTTGTATTCGTTTCCGTACCGGTGGTGGTGGTGTCTTCAACTTAGCTAGACTAAAAGCTCACACCAAAGTGTCTCTCACAACTATCACCGAGATGATGTACGCAGATGACCTGTGTTTTGCGGCGAAATCCTCTGAGGGTCTACAGAGGCTTATGTCGAGTCTTGATGAGTCTTGTCGAAGATTTGGCCTTAAGATCAGTGTTAAGAAGATCGAAGTCATGGCTCTTGATACACTGACCAGTGCCCCAGTCGACATTAAACTCGGTGACGACTCGTTTAAGCAGGTAGATAAATTCAAATATTTAGGAAGTACTATAACATCCAAGTGTCTCCTTGATAATGAAGTCAACAGTAGAATTGGAGCAGCTGCTGCGGCCTTTGGTAGACTTCGTGTCAAGGTGTTCCGCTCGCATGACGTAAAGCTCTCTACGAAAGTATCTGTGTACATGGCAATAGTTCTGCCAAATCTCTTGTATGCCTCCGAAACGTGGTGTCTATACCGCAAGCATATCCGTACATTGGATAAATTCCACCTAAAATGTCTTCGCGACATTATGAACATCCATTGGTCGGACCATGTTCGTAACACGGAAGTACTACGACGAGCTAATGTTGGTGGAATGGAGGCGTATCTAATGATTCGTCAGCTGCGGTGGGCTGGCCATGTCTCCCGCATGTCAGACGACAGAGTGGCGAAGCGCATCTTTTATTCAGAACTGCAGGATGGAAAGCGGAAACCAGGCGGCCAACTTCTGCGGTACAAAGATGTGCTTAAGCGTCACATGAAGCGATGTGACCTGGAGCCGTCGCAATGGGAGACAATGGCAACGGACCGGCCGCGGTGGAGGCATATCGTGAGCACCAAGGTGCTTGAGTTTGAAAGGCGTCGTAAAGAAGAGCTCGATGCTAAACGAGACGAGCTTAAGGCCCGACCACCCGCGGCCATACAATATAATTATATCGGAGGGGTGCTGACTTGCAGTGAATGTGGACGTACTTTTACTGCAAAAATTGGCTATATCAGTCACCTGAGAGCTCACGAACGTAGCTCTCATTAGCCAGAGACAAAGTCGCTGTGGCCGAAATCGGTCTGGATGGATTATTATTATTATTATTATTACTAGGTATATGAGAAATAATAATGCAAAGAATTGCACAATACTTACCTAACAATTGTTTGATCTTGATACTTCATTCCGATGCATAGTTCTACTCGTTTGTACGTCTTAACGGCGAATAGGCAAAGAGCGGGGCAGAATTTTTACAACCATATTTGGATAATTTCCAAAAAACAAATAATACAGTAAACCTATCATTCCTTTGATATATTTGATATAGATATAATTTGTTTCGTTACCAGATTGTGCTTCATAGCTCTTGGACTAGCCATTGTATAAAAGAATGACATCTTCTAAACCAAAGATCGACTAATTCTGGTATTCGGCGACTGCTTTTAAAAATTCTCGATTAAATCTGGCAGAAAACAGATCTTCGTTAGGTGTTATAGCTTCGGAGATTCGGACGTGGCCACGCCATTGACGAGTGGAACTAACCCTGTGTGCTTCCTGGCTTGGCTACTAAAACATGCTTGGAACTTGTAATCTATAGACCGACAAAATTTTATTTTTGGCGACTAATTCTCCGACTATGGGTGCGAAACGTGGAAGGTGACCAAAGGCATCACGCAGCAGATCCAAGTCTGCATCAACTGCTGCCTTCGTCAGATATTGGGTAGGTATCTTTTGGCCTGAAAAGATATCCAATGAACGTCTGTGGCAGCTTTGCGGCGAGACACCGATCGGTCACCAGCTAGCGCGTCGTAAATGGATATGGATTGGCCACACGCTCAGGAGGAGCCTTCTCACATTCCGAGACAGGCATTGGAATGGATTCCTCAAGGAAAGAGGAAGCGTGGTCGACCAAAGCAGACCTGGCGGCGATCGGTAGCGGCGGAGGTGAAGACAATCAGGCTGTCTTGGCCCGAAGTAAAGCGCGTTGCTCAAGACAACGAGATGGAGAAGCACTGTAGCGGCCCTCTGCCCCACCTAGGGGACATAAGAAAATAAGTAAGTCAATTCTCGACTAAATATTGGCATGGTCAGAATGTAAATCGGTGATGGTGGCCAAGCCAGAAAGTGTCACACTAAGTAAATAAGTATTATTTTAAATAAGAAGGAGTGAGGAAGTGCCAGAAAAGGCCTATTTACATTTTCTAAATAAAGTTGATCTCGTGACACAGTATGATTGATCTCGGAAATTATTGATAGTTTGATATAACTAGGAACGCAGACTGGTTACCTACATGATAGGCTAAAAAAAGGCTGTGCGTAGAGTAGGAACGTGAAAGAAAAGTGTTATTTTGTAAAACAATGTTCTCATTGCCCATAAAAAATCCTATTGTTTTGTCATGTATAGAATTTTGACGTCTCTCAGAAGGATCTCAAGATTTCTGGTATAAAGGAAAACCTGTTGGTTATTTGAATAGTGACTAAATGCTGTAGTATTTGTATTTTTTATTTCAAGTTTTAGTAATATGAATTATATTTTTCTTATTCACATTAATCTTAGGGTTTCGTCCCTAAAGCTTACAAAAGACCCTAATACTGAACCTACTGTCCGTCTATCCGTCTATCTATCTATCCGTCGTAAAAAAAAAAAAAAAATCACAGGGTTGTATCTTCTAACCGTAACCGGCTTGAAATTCTGGTAGGTGTGAATGATCAAGAAGAAAAATGAAGAATTTGAATCAGATTTTTGCTGCCGATTGTTGTTGAAATTTCTTTTTACCCCTTTAGAGGAATTTTGTCCAATTTACCTACAAAGAACTTTATTAATTGTAATCAAGAACTTATACACCTATTTTATACTTCTAAGTCTGGAAATAAGAATAGAATAGAATAATTTATTTGCATGATTTATTTAGATCTTAAGTCAAAGGTAACCAACCTGCATGCAGGTGTGCAAATATTATTAACAATAATATGTAACGACACTTAAATTATACTCTAGCATATACTATATAATCACTTAGAAAATTCCATATAAACTTCACCCCCCTATTTCACCCCTTTAGGGGTTGAATTTCTAATAATCTTCCATATTGCACACTTTCATCATAAAAGGAACCCCTGTACCAAATTTCAAGTTTTTAGGTACAGTATTTCGGCTGTGTGCGTGACGTCATACAGCTTACCATGCTTTGTCATCCAAATTAAAAGGGTATACACAATTTCTCAGCTCTGTCGGTGGAAGATATCTGCTACAAAATTGAGTAGCAAGATTTGACCCGAACAAACATAGTTAGGTACATATGTACATCATCATCATTATCTCAGCCCATCTTCCGCCCACTGCTGATATAGGCCTCTCTTCGCTTCCGCCATCATCCAGGAGCGACTTTCAGGCTGTTTCTACTTACTTTACATAAAGTGGGATGAGGAGTAGAAGAAGAAGATGGTGGCACGGAACCCTTCGTGTGCTATTTAGACTCGCACTTTGCCGGTTAGGATTGAGTTTTTAGAAATTAGGTATAGAATATGTTTTAATTATAATATTTAGGCCCGTGTGCTCTAATTATTAGGTATAAGTTCCGAAATAAAACAAACTGGTTAGCAAATATTCATTATACATATTTCCTCTTCTTTTTACAAACAGTTAACTTAATTTAACATATCTCGATCTATAACATTTTCCATTTACATTAAGTCTGAAATAGTACTCATTCCGCTATACAATAAAATATACATATATATTTGCCATATTTGTCATATAATTATATAACAATTTTATATTTATCTATGAATTAAATGACACAATATTCCTGTCCTCTACTTATCAACTGATTCTACATTCTGAAAACAGTGTCCTGAACAGTGTGAAAATATTTTATATTTATACACCCAAATATAATCTAATATGTAATTAATTTCATTTTACTGTATTCAGTATGTTTTTTCTAAAAAGTTTGTGTTAAAATGCTTTTCAATCAATCCAAACATTGTTTTGATGTTACGTACTTTAAAAATATATTATCTTACCATAAACGACTGATTTGTTGATAAAATGGTGTGTTGTGAATGGCACAATTCATTTGTGTCTTTGTTATTTTTTTAATTAGGTATATTATAAGGTATGGACTACAAAAACCATTACTGGCCAGTAACATTGGCAACACTGAAATTATTATGAATCTATATACTGAACCATCTATGTAATAACATTATTTGCATCCATTCACACAAAATTATTGATCACTGCTAAATCGTCATATTACTAAAATCTGATAGATGGAGAAACAGTTTTAATTGTAAACATTTCATCTTAAAAATCTATTGCATTAATCCGTTAAGGTTTTGTCTGGAAATACAAGTTTACACTTAGAATAACATTTGCATTGTATAGAATGGAAAGTTTTCTCAACATCATTCAAAGAAACTGGAAATGTTATGCCAGTATATTGTGTTAAACGCTGTAGGTATTATATTTTTATATTAAACCACAAATTATGGAAATTGTGGAGTATTGTCTCAGCGTGTTACCAATGAAAGAATGTTCGTAACGGATAAAATAATACAGTTCTAGAATGTGTGTAAAATACACGTCATATTAATATTAAAGTAGGTTTTTAATTGACTGACTATGGGAGACGCGGAAGAACGAGATTTTTGCCAATATTTGGCCAAAATATTGTATTGGTAAATATGAAAATGTATAGGTATTGTCTAGTAAAAGTTTTCCCTCATCAATCACGATTGTGTCTGAACTTCCACAAAAAAGATCTAGCACCTTCCGTCGAAATTAAATTAATACTTACTGTTTTTGAATTTGGGAATTAATACTTTTCTTTATCAAATTTTGTACTAAACGATAGTCCAGCAGCGTTAAGCGGAGCCTGCAAATATGCCACGGAACGAGCGCGCGCCCAGTTACTAAATAAATGCTCCTATCTCATAATTTATAATATCTTCAAAGAAACTACTATCCCACAACATTCAGTAAAGCGTCCCAGTCTTTTTAAAAGTTTATTTTCATCAAATTGAGATCTTGTTTAGACTTGATTGCGACCGGCCCGCGCGGAGCCACTAGTCTTAAAGTTTGTGAGGTAGGCTTAGTCATGATCTAATGAAAGCGCCTTGTTAGAAAATACCGATTAATAAAATGAGATCTTTCATTATAATTACAAATTATATAAGACGATAAAACTAGAATTACATATACATTATACAACAAATTATTAAACTTTTGTACAACACTATCCGCCGTCGTTGAGGTGTTCCTGTTCCAGAGGTTATTAACATGCGGTGAATAAGCAAAGAGTATACGGTACAATGAAATACGCATTGTAAATCCAACGGTCCATTTCCCTTGGTTTGTGTTGCTGTATGATCGTAAACTTCGCGATATTTGGCAAGTTCACTACACTACTAGTTTCTGCGGATTATGGTAAATTTCCTAAAATATTACGTTGTCGAAGATGACATAATGAATCGGCCTTAACAAACAGGCGGCCGACTGCAGCATGCGACCTTCGAGCGTCACGCTTACCACGAGACTTACTGATGTCCGCCTGACGTTACTTCAGGATCATTATGCAGAAGGAATTTTGATGAGATACCAAACGCAGAACAAATAATAAACAGTACTTATTATAATATACAAAATTAAATTGATTGTTTGATATGGCCATGCATTTTCGTTACGTTACATAACGATATATGTATATTAATCACAGACGCTACTTGTTTATATTTGTTTCAAGTTTCAGTTTCTTCCAGCGAAATATTTTTGAGTATACAACATTTCTTAGCAATACTTACTTAGTCTAAAACATATATATTTCCTTTATTCAAGCAATACCTCATACCTAATCTGACCAATAACTACAAAATATCACAGACTGTGTGTTTATTATGTATACATCTTCTCATAGAAAAGTTATGTGTATCACACATGGACGTCAAGAACCAATAGAGATGACATCTAATAACTATGATCATTATACATATTTCATTTTTACAATATATATTTTTTTGTCAATTATCAACATTTATATTACACGATTAAATTATTTGTCAGAAGAATTTGCCACTGTGATTCAGCGAAGTATCACTTAACAACTATAATGGAGGACCGGGTTGTAGCCCGTGTGACGAATGCCATGCCGGGTCGAGCGGGATATGTCTGCAGTCACAACCTACGGGGAGCGGCCGGCGCGACACGGGCTGCTCGGGGCGGAACGGTCGCGAACACAGCATCAGACTTGCGCACTCGTCGGCCACTACATTTATATCTAACATTCATTGTACCTTTAACGTTTTGTCTAATATGCATCGCTACGAGTCTGGCTATTAAAATCTCAATGGTTATCACAATATCTAACGTACTATAAGATCTGGTACAAACTTACACATTGTTATTTTGTGCTCATTTGAAGTTTTCTCCATGTTTAGAATGTTCTTTTTTGTGAGGAGTGCATAGAGTGCTCCCTGCATTCCTAAAGGTTTCCTGCTGTGTGTATACCGAGTGTCAATAACAACGACTACGCACGCCGCTCCTAGAGCTGCGTAAGCGCGATACTAACTACATTTGTGACACATTATTTAGTCATGGAGTGTAACGTTTAACTTTGAACTAAGTTACATACATATTTACAAACATCGTACACGAACGCGTACAGAAGCACCCGACATTAAAAAGCACCTAGAGTTCCCGAATAGAATATCATAAGCGTACGATTGGACCACCGATCACTGCAGGAACCGTGCGAATCGCGTGACTACACGCTTCACTCACTGGGTCTGTTCCATCTACCACAGTTATTTAATAAATGGTTAAGAACTGCCGGTGTTACGCAGTATCGGCTGGCTCTTCATAAACGTTTCACGCAAGAACGAAACTAAACATAACAGTGTCCGAAAAAAGTCTTTGCAACGAAGGCGATCACAACACACAAGAGTTCCCAAACGTTCACACGCCAGCAGCGACGACGGGATGGCTGGTTCAGCGTTTCTTATGCGGCGGGTGGTCGTCTTGGCAGACGTCGGAGGCCGACCACCGTCTTTTGCGCGCGTCTTCCTTCACGCTGAGGTTTTCTGGATGTGTTTGTGGGGGCGCCGGCGCGAGGTGTGTGTTGGGGGCGGAGGGGGGCGCTGCCACGTGCTTCCTGGGCACGAGGGACACGCACACGTCGCCGACCTGCAGCCTCTGCACGCGCAGCCCGTACCGAGCCAGCGTGCGCTCCGGCTTGAACGACGCCCAGCCTCGACCGTACACGAAGTACGGGTGTTCTACTGTCGACTCCAGTTCCACCTGGAATTCGAAATTGAAAATTGCGGATATGAAAAAGGATTATGTAATAAGTAAAAAGTAGGTAGGCTCTGAGAACTATTGGTCATTGATCAGTTTCTTTGTAGCTCAAAGTCCGTCGCATTGGACAGTAAACGAATTTTATTAGAGAATCTAACCGATCTACCTACTCTCAAAAACGAACGTGTCGGCAAGTTTCTCGATCAATTTCTTAGTTTATCGGCCTGAATATATGCGTGAACATATACTGCACGACGCTGAAATCTTATGTTTACAAATAACAAAAACTTTTAAACGATGAATGGCCGCAGATAAAAAAAAATACAAGGTATAGGTAAGGAATATAAAGCTGTTTACCTGTGACCGATTCCTATCGTAGGTAAGCGTGAGCGCTAGTTTCTCGCCCCGCTCGTCGATCCTCAGCAGCGTGCACTGCGTGAGCGCCAAGTCTCCGTTTCTCTCCGCACTAGACACGAAGTCCTCTATACGCATCTCCTCGACGCGCCGCAGCGAGCCGTCCTCGAGCCGAATCAGCGCTCCTCGGCAGAAGTACGGCGCAGGAGCACCTCGCTCGGGCGACATGGGAGACGCCTAGAATTTACAAACATTTATATAAGTACATGGCAATGTTTTTATATTACTAGTATGTTTTTGATCTCACAGATCGGTATTGTATTATTTATTAAAAATACTTAAAAAATAACAATAATTCTGATTATAAACTTATGTTATACGGGAAAGCTTCGATGAATAATTAAGTAGACCTTCTGAGCGCAATAGTTCAGTGACTAGACAATTCAGAGAAACTTTATTTTTTTTTACTTTGAACTTTGTATTTAAGAGCATTTTTAATATATGCATATCTTGTGTGGCTGAAAAATACAAGGAATTGAAATGGCTTCTAGTCATCACTCAAATAGGTGTTCTGTTAGAAAATTCGTTTTTAAAATATAATTTACAATTACCTCTCGAGGTGGAGGTATCGGTGCTGGTGCCGGCACCGGCGGCGAATGCGGCGCTGGCGCCGGCGGCACGAACCCTGACGTCGGCCGTGGTCTCAGCGGGTAGTTGATGGACGTCGGTGGCTGCGGCGGCCCCCGCGCCCGGTACAGGTAGGACGTGTACGGGGTCGGGTGCGACAGGAACGAGGCGTAAGCGCCAGGGACCGACGCGAACGGGGGGGGTGCCGGGGCTGGTGGCGCCGGCATCGGGTCTCGTGGCCGGCGCGGCGCGTATCGGGCGTAGGGCCGCGGCGGTGGCGCTAGGAACTCGGGCGCCATGCCGGTCGGCGGCTGCGGCGGGTACAGGTGGCTGAGCCCTAGCTGCCCCAGTTGGGGCAGCGCCTCGCCGGGGAGACTCGCCGAGATCATCGGTCGCGCTGCAACAATGGAAAAGGGAACGTTAACACCCCCAGACAAGTAAGTATGATGTAGAAATCAGTCTCGTAGTTTAATCTATATCTCATTATCATCATTACAGCCGTAAAAAAGTCCACTACTGAACATTCTGAACAAAGGCCTGTCCCAAAGATACTTCGTTCTATGGGAGAATATTGCCATACTCACCACGCTTAGCAGGCGGGTTGGCGAGCGCAGTTTCTTTAGCTTCTTGTGCTTCCGAAACTGCTACCCATCGGAAGCATTTTAAAAGCTTGGGAAGGATAGGCGTAAATATAATTGACTACGAAGTTCAAATTGACTTAAATGACATATAAATTATTGCTCTTTGATCGAGGCATTTCATACTTAATTAATGAGGGGCTTTGATAGTGTCGTTATCGACGAAGTTATATTCGGCGAATCGATCCATAAATAACCGGCTAGTGAACTGGCCGCGTAAGAGCGAGCCCTTGTTCCTACGATCACACATCTGTGTTAGATTGCTTCGAGTTTAGTACGCGAGATAAGAATGTGGAGCGAACGGCGTCAACATTATAAATAGATTTTATTCTCAGACATAAAAGTCAGTAATTTAGTATACTCGTACACGCCATATGACGATGTTTTTGTCTGTCGTATTTAGAAGTTTTAATAGAACATATACCTAATATTAAACAAAAGTGTGTAATTCGTTTTGGCAGCCAACTAATGAATATGTGACAAAATTAAACCAATGAGAAAAAAATATTTATATAAAGATATGGAGGCTAATTGCACAGAATTTAAATTTGAAGCGCCAAATACTTTTTTGTGTTGTTGAAAATATCTCGACCCGGATAGATAACAAATGAATTCGATTTATATATACGGACGGACAAATACGGACAAATCACACTGATTGAGCTAGCCCCAAAGTAAGTTCGAGACTTGTGTTATGGGATACTAACTCAACGATACTATATTTTATAACAAATACATATATAGATACACATCCAAGACCTAGGCCAATCTGAAAAAGATCATTTTCCATCTTGACCTGGCCGGGGATCGAACCCGGTCACTCCGTGTCGCAGGCTGGCGTGTTGACCGCTGCGCCACGGAGCTAGTCTTTTTATACAATATAATATAAATTTATACAAAGTTTTATATAATATGGTTCATTTGTTTCTTATTACCTACCACAGTATCAAAGGAGATAACCCGACAAATTATCATGTATGTAGGTAGGTAGGCAGATACAACAAAAGCGGAATATACGACACAGATAAAAACTACGTAGTAGAATCACAACTAACCCTTCGCATTTAGCAGTTGGATAGAAGGTTATCGGGTAAATACCGAAAATACATATATTATCTTGTTTACATGACTCGCGAGATGCGTGCAGTTTATTTTTTACATTAACTCTTGAAACATGTTGGTGCTCACGCGCAGGTCTGAGATTCCTATGGCCGAGACGATAATTGGTAGAACAAAGAACGCAGGGCCGCACCTGCGCACACAATATGCCTTTGTCGAGCCACTGGAGGGATGAACGCCCGTATCGAATGACTTATTATAGTAAGCCCTCTCAGTTACCTATTTACAATATTTTATTTATGTGACAAATAATCACATATAAACGTTAATATGTCTATGTCATAAAACGCAGGCTGTTTAGATTGCAGTCAGTAAAAGGGGCATAAATCTTATGGCTTTCCTAGGGTATAAAAGGAAATCTGGGCGCTATAAATTAGATAGCTAATTAATTTAGATAAAAGACCGTTTAGTGAAACTGGTATCGGAATTACACAAGAATAGCTTTCTCGACTCACGACCTGCCTGGCCTTGCCATCGCCTTAACGTTTTTATGAAGAAAAATACATTGATTTCTCCCCGATTTCGTGTAGAGCAACAATAAGACCTGGTTTATAGGAGTTGTTCAAAACTATATCACATGCCGTTTAGTAACCCACTTTTTAAAATATCAAGATCCATGTCAAGAAATGAAAAAGGTACTTATCTATTATAAATTTTCTGTAGGTACTTAAAATAGGAAAGGCCACGATAATGTTATTTATTTTATTATGAATACGTATATTAGGCGTACAGACTTTTACTTCTATTTAAGTAAAGTTAAAGACCTAAATAAGTACATTTGTGAGACAAGAATAGTCAAGTTTCACAAATGAGGAAACGTTCGGTGCATTGGTGCTGTGACTCACAAAACAAAAAGATGGCGTACTGTGACTAAGCCTTTAAAAATGCAAGCCAATTAGCTAGCTCTCCAACCGCACACCAGACCTATTTTTGGTTTTATTTTAGACGAAAAACCTGAATATTGTAAAGCAAAAACAGATTTTTCTTTCACGCGATTTTAGCTTTTACGACAATATTAACAAGATCGTAAATTCTATTGGAAAACATGTCTGCGCTACAAGATTCTGACTTTTAAGAGTGAGCTAACTGACGCTCTACTATTACATAATTCATCATGCTAAGTATTATGGTTTTTATTTATTACCAAGTCATGCCAAATATATCCACAGTAACAAGTCACTTTGTTTATTGCTGTTATTCAGTTTAAACTGTAAAATAAATTAACATAGTTATCATTAAAACGTGCGTAAGCGCGTAAAGACATTCATTACAAATAGATTGAAAACGATCTAATTTTGAAAGTTGCTCGCGTTGCGCGTCTGTCGGCTGTCGTAGCGGCGTAGGCGCAGGTTGCAAGGCCGCGGGTTCGCCGGCCGCGGTGTAAAAAACATCACGATGAATGGCAAGCACGCCGGCATACAGAATACTGAGCTAAATTCGCGAGCGAATCGGCGGAAGCCATGCTTACATCACGAGGCGCCTGCGCAGCCAACAATAATGGCCGCCGTGTATCGTTGAACCGAAACTATGCCGTCGCTAATTACTTGTTTATAACTTCGCACTCGTGTGCTTTTAGTGTTGGAATCGAGCCTAATGTATTTTTTGCGGAGGATTGGCAACAGTTTCGAATATCGCATCGTTATTTCGATTGTTATAGTTATCTACAGACGTACATGAGGAATACAGGCCACATGCTTAGATTAAGACGTTAAAAACATGTTATAAATTGTCTTAGAAGAAGTTAATTTTGCTGCGCAATTTTTGTTTTGTATTATTTGGTAGGTATACTTTTTTTTTCAAATATCTATACTTCTATACTACCTATAAAATAAAGAGATTAATGATTTTGTTTTGTGTTTGTTTGTAATGAAATACTCAAAATTCAGTAACTACTTTAACTCATTTTAAAAATTCTTCTTTCACCCACCTATCGAAAGTTTCTTTGTAAGCTGATAACATAGGCTATATACATAGGCGGACAAGGTTGCGGGAAAACAGCTTATTTAATAAACGTTAAGTGTCTTCTGCAATAGTTTTTATTTTAAACTTGTATTCTTCTTTCATATTCGAGGACGCAAGAGGTTGTCTAACTTAACTAATTTATAAAGTTAACTTACTCATCCGATACTTTGTACACATTATTGTGTAATAACAAACGGGCTAGCCTAACAAGTATATATTCCATTACGATAATACAGCTGAGCAAAGCGTGGCGGGCGCCGCCCTATCGACCGCCGCCCGCCCGTAACCCACTTCCGGCGCCCATGACCTTGCTGCCGCCATTCACGCCGCGTCTTACAGCCATCCGCCATAACCCCCTTCTGCCGCCCAGCAACCCCCGCCCGCCTACGCCGCAGCCAGAATTTACAAGTGCCAGGAATATTTTGGCTTCATTTCGTTTCACTTTTATCAGTTTGTTTCAGTTTATCAGCAATATGTGTGATTGATACGTGTGATGTTTTGTGCGTTTGCATAATTAGCTATTATTCTAATTATATGTTATGCATATTATACTGACGCTGGACTTTAGCCTTTTATTTGCTTTATAGGCAAAAGGTTAACTCGTTTTTCCCACAAGGGAAAAGACGTGATACTATGTATGTATACATAGTATCTCGTCTTTTTCCCTTGTGGGGTAGACAGAGCCTAGGTCTAAGTATAAGACCTTATGGCCACATTTAGCACATTGGAGGGCGTGTAGATGGAAAACGGAATCAACTACTATCTATAGCGTTAACTCGTTGATGTTATATATATTACTTCTAATATTTACAATACTTATATTACACAACTGCCAGAAAAGAAGTGTGTATGTCGGTATGTTAATATGTATGTATGTGAGTTCTTTCGACGAACGGGGTGTCGTCAGAATCCTTACATCCGAGGGACATAGGCTATATTTTTTGGCAAGAAAGTCTTTTTTTAAATAACGGTTGTTGGTTATTTATGATACATCAATGATGTAATGCATGAGTTGCTATCCGCATCGCCTACATACCTAATGCTTCAGATTTTCGCCCTTTCCTCTATTTCTCTTCTACTCTCTTTTCTCCCCGATCTTTTCTACCCGACCAGCAGGGAAGAGTTGCCCTTAATGTTACGGTTGGATGATTCACTTGCTCCACAAGGAAAACAATGAACTATCATTTATATGTGACTATTTATAAAGCGGATGATGTAACTGTTGCATGAAAAAGAACGCCATAGATATTTCCTCAAGCCCGCTCGATAAATTCGATAATTATTGTAATTATATGTAAATCTAGTAATTTACGCCTACGCTGATATTGATAAACCTGTGTGACTACATGACGGTTAAAATTATTTACATTTTTATGACTGTATTGTATTATAACTATACTTTATATTAGCATTATAAGAAACTTGCGGCCCGCCCCGTCTTATCACGGGTAGCTAGGTATTAATTCTATAGCCTATGTTCATCAGGGATAATGTAATTTTTAACAAACAATCAAATCTTTCCTCTTTATAATATTATAGTGTTACTACTTACACTAGATTTTTAAAGAATACTTCGTCGCTGTCTCTATATGAAATGTATAGATCTCGTCATTGACGATAACGGTAACCCTAGACAATAAATCAAGTGCAATGTCTAACGTGAGCCTATTTTAATGTGCATACAAATCTATAAATAATTATTTATCATTTTATAAGCACAGTTTTATCACCAATGATGTAAGAGGTAAGAATAAAAAAACAACGGGTTGGAGTGCCCGCAGAAGTAAAAAGAGAGGGGGTCTCCTACGCCGCGCCGGCGATCTCAGATTACGTGTCCGTCTTACGAATCAGATCACGTGTCCTGACGTTTAGTATCACACCGTTGACTCTATCATTCACTAATAGGCACCGCTAATGGTAGACGTCTCAAAGAATATCCATACAAAGAATGAATGTAGTCAGCCCAAAATGTATTCGTAATTTTGCGTTATTTCTTTATAGTAAAAATTTTGTACCGATTATTTTCTCTTTTTGTGTTGTTATTGTAGAATAGTTCAATCAATAAAGACAATATTTTATTTTTCGAAAATCAATTTTTATCAAAAGCTTAACCTATTATAACAGAACTTCCAATTCAATAGGATAGCAATTTTAGTCTACATTAAATGTTTTATGCTATAATTAGCATAAAACATTTAATGACGTTTTTGTGAAATAACTCAGAGAACACGAGAATATATCTATTCTCTCCGCTACTTTGTTAATATAGCGTAGTGCATATTGTGTTTGGCAAGTCAGAACTAGCTATAAAATTTATGCTAAGGTAGCCGTAAGCAGTGTGGGTGTTGAGCCTCGTTTTGTAAGAACTTTTACTAAACAACAACTCGGATGACCTTTCAAACTTCGTTTTAGGCTTGTGTTATCATAACTAATTATTAACTGTCATTTAAGCTGTTAAATGTCACGGGTCACATGGTAATGAGAGGTTTCATTTCCATTTAATAGCTTTCATTATTAAGAACGTGGTGATCGTATGACGGTGATATGTTCAGAGAAGATTCTTTGTTAATAATACAAAGGGATAAATTGTATCATATTAACAAAGATTTTTCTTAAAAAGAAATGACATTAACGTAAAATTGATATTCCTTTGAAGGGGCTTTATTTTAGCCTACTATTTTTTCTTAAAAATGTAAGCTAAATTTGATTTTCAAAAAGATACGGAGTCATCCGTAAATTGTATTAATATCACCCAAGGTATCAATTACTTGCATATAGGTAAACGTCATTCTTGAGTGTGTCTATAAACGTCATTATAGGCCAAGCGCTGGGAAAACCAAAGATATATGGGAAAACAATTCATGTCTGTGACATATAAGCGTTTTCCCGCTTATAGTCTCATCTAAGATGCTTCCGAATCCGGAGTCCGGGGGCCGGGGGTAGGCCAGGGGACCCGGACGGACTGTGTGATAAATCGAAAACCACACGGATGCATTCGGGAAATAGTTATGTAGCCCGAAAATGTTTTTATTTGAAGTCCATTTTCGTCACATAACGTCCAATCAGAAGTACTTTCACTTGAAAAGTATGCGAAGATGAGACGTCAACATATGGGGAGAATAGGAAAATATGGAAAACATTCAACCGACAAGAGCATACGAGATAGTTATTAAATTAATGATGGTGAGAAGTATGCACTGTATTTTATTTCTTTGTGGTACACAAGAAGTTAATAGTTCCAGAATAGGGCAACCTTGCACTTTTAAAAGGGTTACTGTCATAGCGTGTGTGCGTAATTAGTAAGCGCGCAAATAACCACAGGAATATGGGCAGCTCCCCGCGGCATTAGTGTCAACGTCACAGTTAATTGAATTAATTGCATTATTTGTAGCGTTATGGCCATGGCCACTATCCATTAATACTGATAAAATATATAAATTGGCACGTAGGTTATATTGAAAAGCGCATAAAAATAAGAGAAACTTGTATGAAGGATAACAATTTCATATGCCTTACATTATATTTTTTATGTAATTTTCATTCAGAAAAAATGCCTTATCGTTTACATAAAATGAATAATGAAACTGAGACTGTACGAAACAGAATATTCCACCGAAACTGAAAACGGTTTAGGAGTCAGTTTCGGCCCAATGTGAAACCGAAACTAATACAAACTAATAACAATCATCTAGATTATGATATGACATACTAAAAATCCACTAAATATATGACACTTATACAAAGGTAGATCAAGTTAATAAAAAATCAACAAAGTCAACAATTTCATATTAAGTTTTAACCTACTACTAGTCTATACCAATTGATCCAAACAGAATTTCGGCTAAAGGCTCGGCCTTTTTAATGCCAAAATTGTCGCTGAAACTCAATTTTACTCAATTTTACCACCAAAACTTGTCAAAACTAAAAACTAACCTTCGGTTGGGCTCATCCTTGCTTATCCATACTAATGCTTGTAATATCCTTACTAATATTATAAATGCGAAAGTGAGTTTGTTTGTTTGTTACGCTTTCACGCCGTAACTACTGAACCAATCATCATGAAATTTTGCATACATGTTTTCTGGAGTACGGAGAAGGACATAGGCTACCTTTTATCCCGGGAAAAAATGTTCCCGAGGGATCGACATGACGCGGGCGGAGCCGAGGGCGAAAGCTAGTAATATTATAAAGGCGAAAGTGAGTTTGTAAGTTTATGGCAGCGTGAAAGCGTATTTCACGCCGTTATTACTGAACCGATCATCATGAAATTTTGCATACTAGTTTGACAAAGACTTCCTTTCATCCCGGAAAAATTACTGTTCGAGAAACGACGTTGACGCGAGCGAAACTGCGGGCGAAAACTGGTTCTTTTATAAATATGTCACTCGAAACATTTATCTCTCTCCTCCTTTGGTGGATGATTGCCCTCGCAAAACGCTCACCACACCTGTCCAGCCCAGATGTCGACCACTCGTCACGGCAACTCCATAATATGCCTAATTACAGATGACATGCTTCCACGTTTATGAGCTCCTGATAATTGTAAACATTTATCTAGTAAGTAACCAAGTCCATAAAAACTAGTAGAACGGATATCCGCTGTTTGGAATTGAATTATTAATGCATTAGCTATTGATAAGGTCATTATTATTCATACGTAAACAAGTGAATAAAATATTATTTAACTGTTTTATGTTTCACTAGCAATTTGTCCTGGCTTTGCACGTTTTATGTAAGTTATTAAGAGTAGCTCGTTGCTAACAGTTGTAGCAATCTCGCAAATTTATCATAATTTATATTGTATGTTTAAAGTATAAAAATAATTTATTATAAGTAATTATTTTGCATTGTCATATTGATTTGCTAATTTAACCAAACATAGGTATAGGTACCTATTGCAAGTAAAGACAAAAAAATAATATAATAAACAGTTAAAAAAACTATATATGTGAAATCTGGATGCACCTTGAAATTGTGCTGTTTATGTTTATTATGTGCATAGAATCATGAAATTAAAATCAAAATGAAGCGTATCACAAAGCGATTTGAATATCTTTGATGCGTAGTATTTCGCTTTGCGACATTCCTATACGAAATTTTGCCTATAAATAGGTACTTGAAGTGAAGTTGTTATTGTGCGGCTGGCACCACCTAATCTGCAGGTCAATAGGCTTGACGGTCTAACGCCCCGTGAGTGCAACGACCGCGTAAACCAGCTACATTACAGCACATTATAGGTACTTAGCATCCGACAAGCTGCGAATTTACCTGACCATGATTCTGAAGCTTGCCAAGTCAACGGATAAATGGTCATAATGCACCATTCGAGCCGTCTCACAAATTGGCGAGGCGTGAGGGAGAGTCATCATCATCAGGTCTTTTTTAGACTCCACTACAGGAGCACTGCCCTCTTTGTACTACTAGAGCCATACTTGGCCAGAGCAGTCAGAGGATTTGGCCTACACTCTCCACGCTGGCCAGACGTGTTGGAGAGGTCTCACAGATGTTAATAAGCTTCGTTTAGCTTGTATTTCCTAAGTCGCCTTCTACGACATCCACGGGAAGACTTGGAGTGGCCCTATTCTACTCTGCCGGATACCACACGGCTTTATACCTATATAACACACTTAAGGCTTCATGTTGTTTCGTTGTTTATAAGCTAGTTTCCTAAAAAAATAAAATTAATCTGTCAGATTCCATCGAAAGAAAAAATGCCGCGTCCGATATTTTTTGATTGTCTATCAAAAAATATCGGACGCGGTATTTTTTTCTTATGTCAATTAAACAAAAATTAATAAGATATAGCCCGTTAAAGTTCCTACTACACTTTTTAGCAAACTTTAATGTCACGAGACCCCACTCATGTACTTTGCCGCGCTTTATCTTCATATTTTTTGTTTCATTGACAAAGAGAAAAATACGTGTCCAATATTTTTTGATTATTTCTAACTGATGGACTAATTTTAATATTATCATTTTGATCCGGGAAACTAGCCTTTAGATATTTGTTTGAAATCGTTCAGTCTAAATATGTTTTTACCTCTCCTCTTCATGTTGGTGAAAATTCAAAGTAAAAATTCACCTAGCTCAAACATTTGAAAGAATAAAAAAGTTTTGGTAAATTAGTGTCATTTATATATTACTAGCATTTTCCCACGGCTCCGCTCGCGTTAATGTCGATCCCTCATCCCTTTTTCCCGGGACAAAATATACCCTCTATCCTTCTCCGTACCCCAGACGAAAGCGTAACAAACAAATTAACTCACTTTCGCATTTATAATATTAGTATGGATTGTATTTAGAAATTTAAAGCGGTAGGAAAATTATAATACATTTTAAAATAAATTCCATAAATATCCTTTTAACATTACGCGTCTGCAACTCAAAGTCCATATGGAAGTATCACTAAGCAGATAGATACATGCATTATCATTATCACAGCACAAAAATAGAATAAGATAGACGTATAGGTCATCCATGGCCTTAGTGTTTACATTATATGCAACGTAGGTATAAATATAACGATTGAGATATTTTATTTTAAGTTTATGATTATTACAGAAATGAAAGCGATGGCATCGTCGCATGTTTCCTAGGTAACACAGATTTCAGGTGCCTCGTGTGTGTCATTTCATTTTTACCCAAATCCACTAGTGACTCTGTAGCCGTAGACCTCACGAGTCTTATGATTGGTATTCCGTCATATAGAAAAAAACCTAAAAAATTAATCACCATACAGATAATAATTTTCGAATCTGCTCACAAAATTTCACGAGAATAGGTTGAGAACTACCTGTAGACACAACCGGACAGACAAATGATTTTTTTTTTGCCTAAGCTGAAGCTGAAGCAATTATATATTTGACCGAGAGCATCAAATATATAATTGAGTACCTCAATAAAGGAAACTTAATGAGAATTATATTGTTTATTGTTTAAAATATTAAAAATTAAACTTACGTCACAAAGTTGAGTTGAGTGGCTATTTTATTCCTCTATCGACCATTATAATGTATCCATCATGTTTGAAGTAATTTTTCACTTTACACTCAGACTTAGATAAATTTCAAGATGTTAACCGTCTCTTTTTAAGGTAAATATATTTGCGCCTAGCACTGGTGTGGAACTCTTACTAAGATCCACGAATGTATTACGGCACAAACAGAATGAACATAGGAAATGTTCATGGACCGAGTGTTATACACAATTATACAAGTTACATTACAAAGTAGAGTTGAAGGCGGTTGCTCGGGTCTGAATGAACGGTCGCAGTCACGCGAGCATTACGTAAACCCCAGTTTCCAGCCTACCTGTCTGCAGTAAAAACGACTGACGCGATAATTGCATTATTTGCATTGCAGTATAGCTAATTATAATGTTGACGCGCTGCGATATCGACGAACTTGTTCTTTAGGGCTTCAATAGCAATAAGGCTGTTCTAAAAAAGCAATTTATATATTTTGCAATAATAGCACTTAGGGTCTGCCGGCTTATTTGTAACTTGAGTACAACGTTTTGATAGTCACTTCAAAGTACATTACGTTTTATATATCTTGAATAAAAATAGTCAATCTTACGAAAGCCGCAATGTACTTTGAAATGACTACCAAAACGTTGTACACTAAGTAAGCAAACAGGCCGGCTGGTAGCTAAGCTGTCATTGGGCAGCTATATGTCCCTTGTTGCTGCTTGTCAAATATTATCCAATGATAGTCGTTCTTCGCACTCTACGACTCAGTGCTGCCATCTGGTGTTAAGCATTTCAGAAAACCATCATAGGAGTGATGCACTCGAATGACTAAAAAGTTCCGGGTTCGACACCACGCGAATCGGCTTATGCCTTTGAATTTGTATTTCAATCTGACTCACGTAGGTAATTACCTACGGTAATTTTTATTGAACATTTCTTACTTTCAGTGTTAAGGTATACAGTTATTCTGCGGGTTTCCGCATACCAACTGTTGACTAGTGTGTAAAATTCTTTCTATGAATGGGTTACACCGTTAGAATCGGTTGCCATCTTTCGAAAAAATAATATTATGAGCAAAAACCCCATAAAGAAACAAGCCTTTTTTAATTTGAATTATAAATATATGTCTTGGCAAAAAAAAAAACATATGCCAAATTCATTGAGATATTTAGTTCTTATGGAGGAATAAAATAACTCACATAGGTACATACGTATATGTAATACTTAAACTCGAGAAACAATACAATCGTTTTTGGCAGTCGTGTATACTTAAATGCCTTCGAATTTAAATAATACATAGCCTCTGCGCACATTTCATTCATTCTAGTTATGCGACCTTCTTGTAAATTCTATTTGTCCACAATATTGATTGCAGAGGCGCTGCAGTAAACTCTATAATTGGTTAGTTTTTAGTTGAGAACAATCGGCGTTGTTCAAACCACGTTAAAACGTTCAATTTGGAGTCCGACAGCAGTTTTATTGAGCGGATCACGCAATGGCCGAGGCAAACAACCCGCCCACACGCTTGCACGGAGTGTGGACACGATCTTGAATATTTACACCATTTACACACTTGACGGTGTAAGATTTAATCTTTTAAAAATATAAGCCTATAGTTTTGAACTGGAAACTCCTTTACCCGCGTTGATTTATGGTCGGGAAAATCTTATGGGTTCGTGTCGCCGAAATGAGTGACATGCTCGTGACACGATGGTCCATTGTTTTGAGTTTTCACTCCTGTCTATTTTTATTCTTCTAACAGCTAAATACTCAAAGGTTCTCCTATTAACAGTTAATCAATGCTCAATTAATACACTTACGAGTATTATATTATAGTGTTTGGCCGTTATAAGAAAGAAATCAGAATAATCATCAGAAAGTTATAAGAATCAAGTGTATGACTTGCGACATTGATTAACTGTTAAGAAGAGATTATCTTTTTCAGCAACCTTTGAGTATTCGGACGGAAGTATCTGATATTTTGAAGGCTCTATGCTTTATATCTACCTGGAAACCATTTCTACTAATTAATCAGGCATGCTGCTTTGTATATTCATGTCAATAAATTGACCATTATTGACTAAATTGTCATTTAGTCAATAAATTGATAAAATTACCTAAACGTAGATAGATATCCGAGCTCCGTGGGGCAGTGGTTAACACGCCAGCCTGCGACATGAGGGTGCCCGAGTTCGATCCCCGATCAGGTCAAGATGTAAAATGATACAGATTCATCGGGAGAAATATCGATATCAATCCAAATATCGGATACATTCCTAGTTGTAAATATGAGCGATGTAATTCATTTCACCGTACAGTCCGACTGTTTGGTTTGTAGGCCGCCTTTGTTTAGTGTTCTAGTTCGTTGGTTTAGCTCAAAAGTTTACTCGACCAAGTCCATTGTTAGGTTTGTTAGGCTGCGAGCAGCTCCTAAAACATTCGGCACAAGTAGGTACAATGGTTTCCAAAATAAAATTTTGACGCTTTGTAATTGTATGTGCATGTGCCACGTAGTTACATCATCTTAACCTTCTGCATACAAGGTGAAAAAAATCCTCAAACATATAACGCAGGGTTAAAATTACACTTCAGTCAATATCTTACTAATAAATGTGTGTATTTGTATAGGGATTTAACGCTAAACATGTTATCAAAATAATAATTATAATAGAACCAAATATTATAGACAAATATTATAAATAATGACAAAAAGGAACGGGTTGCACTCCAGGAGTGCCCGCAGAAGTGAAAACTCCGCGCGGTAGAAAGAAGAGGGACATTACTTCCTCTCCTACGCCGCGCCGTCGGTCTCAGGTCACGTCTTACGAATTTTCGACCATCTATCATACAAAATCTAAAATCAACAAATTTTATTTTGCAGCATAGAAGATACTAGATTGTTACTTATGAATAGACGTATTTTACCCGGGCTGCGGATAAAAATAACCCACCTTGTATGCAAAACGTTAGTTATATAATTAATATATGCAAAAGGTTAGTTATATAAAGGAAAATGAAGGTTTCTTAGGATGCATGGATGTATTTATAGACCGATGTTTGTTATTCTTTCACGCAAAAAGTACTAGTGAATACGTCTATTAATGAAGATTACAAAAATACATTATTTTTTTATGAATTATTTGCCCGTGTGAATTCAAAATATGTCCGGAAATCGGGTTATAGTAATGATGGTGATGATATTCCCGTCCGCCTAATTTCCCAAAAGTAGACTTCCAGACAGGTACTTAATCAAACTAGGTAACTAGGTATCTCTATTGTATTATAAACACATAGAATGAGTAGCAAAAGATGACTTACTAACATAATTAACATCTAACTAAATGGAGCCAGAAATATGTAAATCAGCTAGATAGAAATTAAGCAAAGACGAACCATGACTTCGTCATTTAATTAATTATAAAGTCCGCACTAACCGAATCCTTTGTATTTAGTGGAGGCAGACGCATGGCGACCGATTCAATTATTGTAATAGCTACTAAACCCAAGGCATTTAGGTTATAACCATTACAAAGCCATATAAAATTTATCGATTATATTTACACAAAACAATTTACGCGGAAGAAGGTTGTTTGTTAAATTTCATGGCTGATTTGAAACTCTAAGCAACTGTTGTGGCGATAAGAAATGTGTGACATTAACATTAATTACGGGGTTCAGTGACCGCTTACCGGCTATTATTAGCTAATTTTAATGCACTTAATTGCATTGACACTATTATGCTTGTTGAGCAGTTTTCGATTGTGTCAAATTGTTATTTGTTACACGTGTTGCGTTTTATGGACTATTGGATAGATGACTAAACAGTGAGGTAATTATTGTAAGTAATGTTGACGCCAAGGTAGATTTTTTTGTATATTATTGCTTTTTTCAATTAGGTAATTGCTTAACCCTTTGACTTTAACATTTTTAATACACAACAATTATTTTGTCAATTGTATTTAGAAACCTGTCTGCCGAGAATGTTATCACCAAATGCTCTAAGTTCTCACCTATCGATATTAGAATAAGTAACAGAATAATAAGAAAAATATATTCTAGTGAAATAAAGGCCTGAATATTCTACCTACCCGTAAAGATCACAACAGTTTCTTTTTTACTAGACTCAATGTGAATTTTATATACCAAAAATACATGGTTGTTTGTATCCAAGTAAATACTTTTTTAGCTATTTATATCCCACTGCTGGGTAAAAGTCTCCCCTCTAGCTTTCTCCTTGCAGTTTTTCTCGTAATACTGTGACTGACTCGACTACCTTGTTAAAGTGCGATAGAGTTTGCCTTTTCATGTTTTTTTATTATTCGAGTTAATTATAATGCCCTTTTACCTCGGATCTTACCAATACAATATAGGTGTTAACAGAGAAATTAGTATATTCGAATAATAAAAGAGGTCGAATGGAAGTGTGGGCAGGTGTCCCGCCCACATCACTAACTGGAAGTTATTCTTTTACCTTTGCAATGTAGGCTAGGAGCTAGTCAAGTCTAATATGCTACACATTAGGGAAACAAAGGGAAAATCATGTAAATTATTTAAAAAAAAAAGACACAATATTTTGTATAACGTTGTTACTGCGTCGTAGACGTCGTAGCAAGGACGTAGCTTACCGTGATCGTAGCTATAAAGGTAATTATCTCCGGTCCATAGACTAGTAGAAATACGTTCCATCCAATAACACTCGGTAAACGTATTTCCAGAATCGTATTTGGAATGTTTAAATATTATCGTCACTTCATATTACGTGACAGTTGTGAAATCAGTTATAATACAAGTAACCGATTTATTATATTTATGTTTATTTTTATCATATTATGTTTAAGTTTAATTAATGCACGGTACAAGACCTAATGAAAAGGCGATCACCACAGCTAAATACTAGTCAAAAGAAATCAGTTTTATACTTTGGTTTTATATTAGTGCTAAGTAATAATTAGCCTCCTCCGTGGTCCAGTGGTTAAGGCGTTTGCCTGTTGACCCGGGGGTCGTGGGTTCGATTCCCACCGGAAGCATACTTTGTTTAGTTGTTTCCAGTTTGGTTAGGACATTGCAGGCTTGAATCACCTGATTGTCTGATAATAAAGATGATTCCGTGCTTCGGAAGGCACGTTAAGCCGGTGGTCCCGGCTGCCATCTGGTAGTCGTTAAAGGAACCACGTCAAAGGCCGAGAGGCGGTTCCGAAGAACTCTGACACCAGGGTGTGCATGGTCGATTGACCGTGACACCTACACGAAATGATGATGATGATGAGCACTTTAATTCGAAGGTGTGTTAATTTGGCCTCATGCCCCGGACCTGGGTCCGCAGAAAGCCGCAAAAGCAGGTCACTACGGATTTAAAATTCCCCTTTCCTATGCCGGTTATATCGGAACTTTTTTAATAATCGGGCCACCGCGGCTGCAGCATTAGTTATTTTTGGAAATATTCGAACTGACGTTCCGATCTATGGTAGACTGTTTTATGAAGTATCCGGTGAATATAGATTTATAGATAGTAGATAGTAGTGGATAGGGCTTAGAAAATTAGATTAGATTTTTTCTTTAACTGACGGAGATATTTTCATATAATAAATATATACGGACAAATCACACAGATTGAGCTAGCCCCAAAGTAAGTTCGAGACTTGTGTTATAGAATACTAGCTCAGCGATACTATATTTTATAACGAATACATTAATAGCCTGGGTCTTGAATACCCAATAGATATTCAAGACCCAGGCCAATCTGAAAAAGATCATTATCCACCTTGACCTGGCCGGGGATCGAACCCGGGCACCCCGTGTCGCAGGCTGGCGTGTTGACCGCTGCGCCACGGAAATAGCCCATATTAATTGAGGCTATGTATTCTTGAATATACAAAAACAACAAATACAAAAACAATCTTACTCGAATCATAAAAAATAATTAGTAGTGGGCACTCAATTACGCAAAAGCTATCTACTAATCAGATCACAAGATACTAAAGATCGGTTCACCAGTTCTTGAGTTATAATAACTTATATATAGTAGTGATTCGAACAAACCCGACTTTGTTTTATAAATATAGGGTTTTTAAAAAACAATATAGAGCAAGATGATACTTCGTTAACCGTACCGCTCTTGCCGCAAGCAGGCTGCCTCTCAACAATTAATTTTCATTGAACGATGTCACAGCAGGTCTATTTGATCGCGGGCTTAGTCAGTTCATATTTCTGAATAAAATAGCTGAAGGTATAAGTATGCAATACTAACCTTAAACAATCTTTGAACGAGTGCATGATTCATTCCTTTTAATCCTAACAAATATTATTAATGCGAAAATGAGTTAGTTTGTTTGTGACGCCTTCACGCCCTATTTACTGAACCGATCGTCATGAAATCATGAAATTTTGCATACCCCTTATGTCCTTTTCCGTACGAAAAGGACATAGGGTACATTTTATCCTGAGAAAAAGTACTGTTTTCGAGGGATCGACATTGACGCGGGCAGAGACGCGGTTGAAAGTAAGTAAGTACATAATAATAGAAACGAAATCTTTACGATGCACGTTTAAAATAAAGTTTCCATAGAACGATGTCATAGCCACTTTAGCTTGTTTGTGGGCTTAATCATTCGATATTTATAAATAACAAATATTTTTGCAAAAAATACTATCACAAAAAATATACATAATATTTTTGTGATAAGCTTTTATTATAAACGACAAATCAAATGAGCCCAAACACGATTAGTACCTTGATTGGTTTAGGAGTTCCTATGGCCACCTTCCGACTCTATCATTAAACCAGCGTAACGATTCTATAGTATTGTATTGACATCCGGTTTACACAACACATGCATGAAAAATTTCAGCTCACTCGGTAACCGAGAAGTGGATCAAATTTAACTTGCAAGATTTGATTACAGACAAACATCGGGACAGGTGAAACTAAATAAATAATAATAAAAGCTTGTAACGTAGATGAATATAAATACTTACTACTAATTTTAAATTATTCTTAAAAGAAGTGTGTTATTCATTGGTCGATTATTAATATATAATTCACATACAAAATGAGCAATCAGCTGGTCAAGTTTCTATGGGAAGTATATTTTTTTTGTTTTTTAAGTTTATATCATGGACTGAACTTGCCTCTTTTTTCATATTATTTGACATTTTGTTACACACTGTAAGTGCTCAATAACATATAGGCATAACTAGGTAATATGAATTAAACCTCGGAAAGGCTGTGGTAACAAAAAGGACGTTGCTCTAAGTCCCAGTCGAGCACTGAGTGGAGATAATCAATCAGCGTTAGCTTCGGATGACAGACGCGCTGGATCAAATGTTTTTTGCGCTTTTCAACGCTTTCATAGCAAAATGCCTTTAAAAGTGTAACAAACGGGCAAATTAATATTTAAAATATTGAAGATATATTCACCGACATAGATATAAAAAAAATAATTTAGTTAAATGAAAATTCAATCAATTAATTCTTTAATTTGTATGGCACTTTGTATTTTGTTTTTAATATTGTGATGATTTTTAAGTTATATAATGTTTTATTATAGTTATGTATATATAAAAATAATATGAATTAATAAACATTGCAATGGCAACACAGACGACACGTGTTTGGTTGGCGGAAAGCCGCAATCACGTGTTGCTGTTTACTTTCTCGAGTTCATATTGTCAACCCGGTCCGGTCATTCTATCTCCGACGACGATTGAAATGAGAGGTTGTGCCTAAATTGAATTATACTGATTAGGTATACTGTGTAAAAATAACGAATTGATTGTATTTCAAAGTAAGGTGATTAAATTAATTATTAATTATATAAGAGTTTGAATTTTACAAAAATATAAAATGTCCCGTAAGCGAATTAATACCTACATATTAAAGTCACAAACATAGTGCTTATGTATTGAATGTGTTTAATTATATAATTTTAGTAAACGGCTATAAGTATAAGTTTTGCATTTTCTATAGCAGTATTTAAAGTATAATGTTTGTTTAAAAACTGGATTCTTACACAAATACTACTTTAGAAAATGTTAGCAGCTCTATATCCTATAAATAATGCCAGAAATAACTACTTAGAAAAGTATCAATCACAAGCCGACGCTAAAATAGTGAGTGATCGATCAATCGGCCACGTCAATACATTAATGGAGTGCCAAGTCCAAGAGCTCCCCTTTACCGTGCCAACAACCATCACCCTACTCTATTTTACTTTCCAGCTTTATGTCTGACTTTATTTAAAACCTAGACTGTCTCACAATAGGTACATCTTCACAACGGTATTATTCTCATGAACTCATGAGTTTAATTTTATTTATCAGTGCATCAACACACTTATTTTTGCAAAAGAAAGTGTAGTTTATCAACATGTAAAGCCAAGGCTCGTGACTCGGGTCCTTGCTTGCCTTATAGAGGAAACACGTTGCGCGTGTCCTATTTCGAATTTGCAAACATATCGATACTGACCTCGTATGAACAGTTATTGCCTATCGATTTAGATTCCATTTACGAGTGGCGTAGCGTAGGCGGACGCTGCCCCCTCTAGAATACTAAGCGCGGATCTGAGCGACCGCGTGACTAACAGTAGGAATTACCAAGATTGTAGCAATTGTATGCTAAACAGCTGCAGAGTGTCGAGTGCTGACACGCCGACGATCGACTACCATCGATACTCGAATTAACACTCGAATACGAATTACGCCACGTCGATTGATGAAAATCGCTCGAGAGTGATTAAAGTCCATTCTAGAAAACAGTATTCATAACAAGTTTTATCTTTTAAATTCTTATCAACTTATTTCACATTATGTAACGATTCAAAAACAAACTCTAAATACTTATTTAATGTAGCTTTTGGCTATCCTTTCTATTTATAAGTATCTATCCCTCGGGAACTTATATGTAACTTCGTTTTGATATGAAAATTGGCAAACGAGTACACTTTTAGTAGTTATACCTACCTAAGCTTGTTTACCATGTGACAAAAGTGATATATGAAATATGTTCGTAGGGCGTAGAGCATCTGTTCAAACATAGTAAAATATTGGAGTATTGATAATTTTCAGGCAACAGTAAACAGTCCGCAAGGTTAAATGAAAGTTACTACATGCGTGGATGTACAAACAAGGCAAATAAGTTACAATTCCGTGTTTTTCAGCAGCACTATCATACATAAGTTTATAAATATTATGTGAGTGTGCGGTGATGTAAGAGTCACGTGTTGGATGATGTTTTGACAACCGTTATCCACAAAGAACTTAACTTTTAATGGAAACAAACATTGTTATCGCCAGATTTTATTGGGTATTGTCATAAAAATACTTGTTTGTCCTGTACTGATTGATTAAGCTCGTATATCGTAGAATAAGCGACTTGCCTACAAGATAGTAACCTAAACCGTCTTTAAAGTACCATGCAATTAATTAATCTTTATGTTATAATCGTTAAAGAATCTTTAAATTCGATTTGTTGATTAAATTAGTTATCAACTTATACCTATATTCAAAAACAACTTCAAAAGGTGACATTTTTTACAATATCGCAATAATATGTTATTGCTTATAGAGGGAAATTGTCAACATAACATATGATCATAATATTGATGTTATGTCCGTAGTCGTAGTCAGTAGTAGTAAGTCCGGAGAAGTGATAAATTTAACAGCGTAATCCTGATAAAACAATCTAAGCAGTAGTACTCAATGCAATGACCTAAAAATCCCCCACATTTTACATACATGAATGTATTATCTTGACACTAAAGAGCCTTGACATCAAAATGTTGCTATCCTTATCGGGGCGACATCTGTTTGCTGATTTTTTGCATAGGTAGATATGTTTTTATCGCGTAGGTACTGGCGATTTAAATCTTTATTCTCTAAGTAAGAAATAGTGTTTCGTACAATTAATACTATATAATATTATAAATTCCAAAGTAACTGTCTGTCTATCTACTTTTCACGCTACAACCATTGAACTTTGGATGAAATTTGGTATGGAGGTAGTTTGTGGCCCGAGGAAGAACATAGGGTACCTCGCGTTCCGAGAAATTCTACGGTTCCCGAGGTTAATAGCTAGTATATTATAAGGAGTTAATTTCCATTAGTATTTGTTCGTAGTTTGAGAAAATATATGAGCTTCAGAAACTATTTTATTATATACAGTCGGGGCAGATAAAACTGACCCCCTACAATTTAAAATCTGTTATTAGAGGGTCAGTTTTATCTGCCCCGACTGTACATAATAAAATAGTTTCCGAAGCTTATATATTTTCTCAAACATAGGTACGAACAAATACCAAATAAATAATAAGGAAATTAACTCCTTATTAGCTTTTTCCCTCGGGAACAGTAGAGTTTCCCGGAACGCGAAGTGCCCTATGTCCTTCCCCGGTCCAGTCGGGGCAGATAAAACTGACCCCTCTAATAACAGATTTTAAATTGTAGGGGGTCAGATTGCCCCGACTGTACTCCATTAATAGATGGTATTATTCCTGTCTCGTAGTGTTAATGTTAATAAGTTTTATCTTTTCTTCAAAACGATATACAAGACCTTGTTTAATTTGTTTATCAAACACATGAATTGGGTTTTGGTATTGGTAAAGTTGATAAACATCTGCAGTTGCTATGTGGACATTATTGAGCGCGTCTTAATTTATCTGACCCAGTGTGCCTGCGACCGCGTCCCATGCGATACGGCTAATATTATACCCGATTAATGATGAAACTTTAGAGCCAAGTTGCTACAGTACATTCGTATTTGATTGTGGATACTTTGTTTTGTATATTCTTTTTTGTATTTTTACATCCAATAGAGAGAGGGTCATGCTCCAGCAGTGGAGACTAAAAAGACCTGATGATGATGATTATTCAATAGAGGTTGAGGTAGTGAAGTCAATTAACAAAGTTGATATTTGCCTTAACCGGTAATTTTAGAAATCCTCCGATGAAGACCGATGTGGTCTTTATGTGACTATGATGATGATATGGATATATACAAACTGGGGGTATTAATACTTAGAGGCATTATCAGCTCATTATATTGAACAACTTACTTTAGGAGACATAGATCGGTAAATGAAAAAAACAATTCAACCTTCCGTACAAAATGAGCAATCACTTGATCGACTTTTTATGAAAAGTATTTTTTTTTCGTATTTGTTGGTTGGTATTAAACTTAGCCTCCGTGGGGCGTTTGCCTGTAGACCCGGGAGTCGTGGGTTCGATTCCCACGGGAAGCATACTTTGTTAAGTAGATTTCAGTTTGGTTAGGACATTGCAGGCTTGAATCACCTGATTGTCTTATATTAAAGATGATTCCGTGCTTCGGAAGAAACGTTAAGCCGTTGGTCCCAGCTGTCATCTGGTAGTCGCTGAAGGAACCACGTCAGAGGCCGACAGGCGGTGCTGAAGAACCTCCGCCCCCCCTTGCTCATGCCCCTTGTTCGCTCATTTTACACATCATTTTACACATTGTATTATTAATCCGTGGTCCGTAAAAACTCCCGATATTTTTTACAAAGAAACTACTTAACAGAGGTTATCTCGCATATCATGTATGGGCAGGATCCCAGTTGTTCATGACCTTATTTGTACAAAATTCATAACAACAAAACTCGTACAATAACTGTTGTAATTAATATGTTACTGATAACTTTGCCATTGCTATGAAGCTTATTACTGAATACTCGTGTTAGTGATGTGATCCCGTGGTAACATACAGATTATTCTATCTTTTAATATCGACTTGTTGAATAAGGTTAAGTAGGTATGTGGTAGGTATATTTTTATAAGACTGGTAACGATTGCATTTTCAGTTAAATTTACAAAAATTAAATTAAATTTGGGAGAATTCCGGGTATGTTCATCCCTAGCTATTTCAATAAAAAAAAACACGCCGAAAATCAAATATTCAGTATCATCTTTAATTTTGCGAAAGGAAAAAATACGTGTACCTACTTAAGACGAGGACTCAAATGTTTGGTACCTTTGCTCGGCAAAGGACTGATCAAGTGCGCGCAAGGGATAGCGCTTGGCGGTTTAGCCCGTGAATGATGAGATAGGAGATAGTCTCGAGTCGCTCAAAGAAAAAAACGTAAGCGCCAAATTCGTTATTTCTATTTTATATAAAATCAGACCGGTTAATTGTATTTTCATATTTACATTTTGATGAATTACTAATAACCTATCTTTTAGTCTAAAAATCATTATTTCATTCGTCGCATTTGAGCTACAATAACAAAAACTCTGCGAACGAAGACCATTTTTCAAAAAATATTTCTATCGAGAAAATTTTATCAAAACGTGTTTTCATCTTCAATTTTTGGAGATGAAATAGTCAAAAGTCATATTACTTAGATTTGAAACTCCTAATTTAAGTATTTTGCGAGATAAATAAGGTTCAGAACGACCTTATTTACAGTGGTATCGCCTTAACTGGTTGACTATAATAGCATAAATATTTCCATATAAATGATTAAAATTTAACAAATAATATTTTGGATTTTTAAATCCAAAATATTATTAGTCAATTACAAAATGTGTTTATAAATAAATGTTTGAACTCGATAAAAAGGTTAACTAATAAAGATAAAAACGTTCTAGATGCAATAAATTAATTAAACAATTAAATAACATTGACAAGTACACGGTTGAATAACGGCAAATTGATTTCAGGGTAATTTTTTGGTGAAGAATAATCATTCATATAAAAAAAACGACTTCAATCCTCGCCTCAAACGCCCGGTGAAGAGCGAAAGCTCACTATGAGCTAGCTACATAGTCCTTCCAAAAAAAAGACTACTCAACCGATTTTGATGAAATTTAAATGGGAATGGGACCAATCTGAAAGCATACCCTTTCGGATAAAAAAATAATTTCAAATCGGTTCATAAGTGACGGAGTTCTGAGGTAACAAACATAAAAAAAACGTACAACCGAATTGATAGCCTCCTCCTTTTTTGATGTCGGTTTAGTATATGTGGACTTTTTCTGTTATCATCACCTACTAATTTTGATGAACTTTAAAAAAGTCTTGTTTTACAAATTCTCTTGACTTTTAAAGGCTATAGACTATAGAGTCTTAGTCCTTGTTCTAAGACATTTGCATAACCATTCTTAGCTGTAACGATACCCTGTGAAATTACTAAGGTAATAGGTATCTGTACTATAAGAAGCAAGAGGCATGCTATTTCTTGTTCGTTCAGTTTAGATATAATCATCTGATGTGAGGAATATTTTTTGACGTGATGACGCCTTGTAAATCGATGAATGCCGACTGCACGCACAAAAAAGTGTCACCTTTTGTGTGCAAGCGAGAGTGTGGTACTACAAGCGATAGAGGAACGATCGGCCTAAGCGTTTGGCTTGTGACGCATCTATCTATCTTCCTTCCACCGTTATCACGTAGAATTATCGTCCGTAAACCGACTTTACAGACAACCAATTTTATTATCCCTTATCATCAGGTGTTCTTGATAATTGACGCAAGATTACGGATATGCCAGTTCGTTCTTTTAAAAAATACTTCCGCACGCGTACCTCCCTACATATGTAGTTGTGAGTTGTGACAATTGAAAGCGTAAACAATAAATATTTGGCAGTGAGAGCGACGCACACGGATATACTGACGTCACGTTCATAATGAAGCCGCGTTGTTGAAAGACGCGCACGCGTGCTTCATGGAACCACCGGCTGTTAAAGGAAGACACGGGCTGTTTTCAAAACTGTTCAAAGAACAAGCATATGTTTGTCGTAAACAACGGTGGTCAATGGGATGCTCTATATCTGTGGATCAAATTGAAGATATGGTCTCAACTTTGCCGATGCCCGATGCCGTCCGTCTGGGACGCGTGGCATTTAAAAAAGGCCAATTAGTTTATTAGAAGACTTTTCATTTTCCCGTGGCCGAGGCTTGATTAAGAAATCACAGGCTGGTTAATACTTTTAAACTTTCACGCTGCATATTTATTAAATGCATTAACGGGAAATTAGCGCGAACATCATGCATCGATCATCCAGTAACCACGGCCGGAGCAACCTGGTCGAAACTTCTGGAGAAAACGGTATGTTCGCGCTAATTCCCGTTAATGCATCTAAAAGAGGCTGGTTTCCATGCTTAAAAAAATCTGTGGCTTGACTACTTATTTCCTCGCACAGTACTTGGTCGACACCGTCAATCAAAATGTTTAGTACGAAATGCAATGACTCGAGAAAAAGCGTTCCGGTTCCGCCCACCGTGTATTCTAATTAAAACAGTACAGAAACGAACTGTTGCTAAAGTACAGATTGTACTTTGTTGCACGAGCCTAGAATGTAATGCCGTGTTTGTACGATTGCATGTCATTAATCCGCGTAAAGGTAACACAGTAAATAATGGCACACATTGCTCATCTCCATCCAGTAATTGTGTAAAGTAATACGAGCACTCATGGAAAACAATAACGCTTTATTTATTCTGTAAGGTCAAGTTTAATTAGTGTGCACTAATTACATTTTTCCGATAACTAGCCATGAATAACGATATTGCAAAAACTATGAGAAAAACTCGCAGATCTTATCAAGGAGAAATACCGTTTTCCATGAAAACATTGCTGAGAATCTTACCTCATTGCATTATAATCAATGTTGGTTCTTACACAGCACATTCTTTGTTAGTATGCACTGTTACTCACCCACACAAATCTTGACTTAATGATTCGAGTGTGTGCATAGTAATACTTTGTCAATCTATGTGGAACACTGAAAAACAATGTCTGAACATTCAGACATTGTTTTTCAGTGTTCATCAAAGTTGCATAAATACATATTTTTATGCAACTTTGATGCAGGATAAACGTGTATTTTTGTATATTTTTACACTAGTATTATTATTAAATCATGATCCAATCACTATTCAATTTCCTTAAAAAAATATCTACTTAAAGCGTATAGGTTCTTACTTCTTGGAATATTGACGCGGTGATGTTTCTAAGGCGGACGAAAATCATAGGCCTTTTAATATGAGAACCGAATTTTATTTCAGACGTACGTATGTACCTACTGGCGCCTTAAAGGTATGGAAAAGAGCATGTAAAAATATTCTCCTAACGTTTGCGAAATAATATTTCACGAATAGAATAGTGTTGTACTAGCTGTGGTAAGGCACGGTAAAATTAATAAGCAGCATTGAACTTGAACGGCGCGAGTGAGGTGCGTGGCGTGACGTCACACACACGTGCGCGCTGCGAGCGCAAGGCCGCCTCTACATCAATAGTATTATAAAATTTGATAAAGCCTTTTGCTTGGAACGAACGCCTCAGCTCGCCGACTCGGGCCGAGCACCGTAACGAAACACAAAAAATGGACTGGCTTGCAATTTTTTGTGGTAGATGCTCAAACCACATGATGTGCCCCAACTGTCCCTCCACCTGCACAAGACCTTAATAAGGCAAACGACAAAAGAAACGCTGTGGCCACCTACTTTTCAAAAACTGTATAAAAGAAAGCATAAATAACCATTTTGACTCCAAAAGAAGAAGAAGAAACTACATCATGTAGTAATAGGTATGGATGCCTAACTATTTAAACATAGATAATTTAAAAATACAACAGTATTAATGTTCTTAACATTTTTGTCACCTATGCACATATTTTATGCACTTTGGAATTGTGTTAAAACATGAAACTGTAGAAGAATACATTTTGTTTGCAACGAGTGAAATATATGAAATATACAAATCACAAAATAGAGGTATATTACGGCTCCTTGCAATCACATCTTGAGCCATTTTCACACCGAATATCTTATTAAAATCCTTCTCCGTGCTGCATTCGCCTTCGTACTTATGTGCTGAATATTATAAAATGTAATGTTATCGCTTAAAATAAATGACTTAATACAGTTTTATCGCGTTTATTACATTATAATTACACCTAAAGTTTTGAAAACACACCTAAAGTCGTCATGTTCGTAAGTAGACTAAGTTGACATTTGTGTAATATGTTATAAGAACTATGCAAAACTACTGCCTACAATCTTTACTGATAAAGTTCCGGCTACACGCAGTCGTAAACGTAAGGTGTTATAATAATGTAATAAATGCGATAAACCCTTATTAAGTTATTTAATTATAATATATAAAGTTTTATATTTATAAAAATGTATTTAGTATTGACATTGCAAAAGTTTTTATTCACGGTAATACAAGCCGCTCTAAAACTAGCATTGTTGATGTGGGGCACAAAGTTGCCAAGCTCAAATGGGATTGGGCGGGTCACGTTTGCCGAATGCATCTAGATCCAGCCGATGGGCTATAGTCACAAAATGGACTCCGGAAGATGGATATAGAAAAAGGGGGAGGCCTCGAAAGCGCTGGTGTGATCATATCGAGCCGAAAAACGACGATACGAAACGATGATAACGAGCCATGAAAAGAAATGTTCTGAAGTTGCACAAAAAAGAGATGTTTTGAAGGAAATGAGGGAGACCTTTGCAGTGGGACAATGTAGGTTAAAAAAAAATACAAGCCGCTACTGAAAAAGAATTTATGGCTTGATATATATCTGTGCATGCCTAATTAAGTCCATATGACTCTATCAGCAGCCGCATATGGCTGCTGATAGAGGTATGGCCTTAGTTAGATATAAGGTGGGTATGCAATGCAGTCGCAAGACCTAATGTCTTTCGGCTGCATTGTATTGCATTGCTATCTAATAAAACGCATTAGCAACTCCAACAAAAATGTCCAATGAAATTGTGTATTAATCAATGGATAGAAGAGAGGATACGTAAAATGTTATCATGGGTCCAAATGCAGTCAAAAGACTTAAAGTCTTGCGGGTGCATTGTATTGCTAATTAATAAACGCATTAGCAAGTTAAACAAAATTGTCCCATGGAATTGTGTATTAATCAATGGATAGAACAGAAGATACGTAAAATGTTATCGTAGGTAGTATATTATCAGAACCACGAGAAAGATAAGATGTTTCATTCTTACGTTGTTATTGTTATCTTGATAAATATCACGTCAAATAGATTAATTCCATGCCTCCATGCATAAAAGATATTATTTTCTTCGAAATTACAAGTAAGCACTTGCAAAATACGACAGTTCATGGAATAGCAATGATGTTTTCCAAGTACATTTTTTTATAATCAAATTACAATTAAACTAAGAAAATAAAATATAGTAGTAACTTTTTTGTTATTGTTATTCTTACTAATATTATAAATGCGAACTCTGTCTCTCTGTCTGTTTGTTACCTACTTCACGCTTCAACTATTTAATCACTTGCGACGAAATTTGATATGGAGGCAATTTGAGGTTAGGTTAGGTTGTTAAAGTCATAGGGTATTTTAATCCCGGAACAATCTAGTGTTCTGAAAGATCTACATTAACGTGGGTGGAGGCGCAGGCAAAAGCTAGGTTCTTTTGTTGTGTCAAGCAGCTGTTTTAATTTTAGTTTTAACCCCCAATTGTTTCATCAGCACAATTATTATATAACATAGCATGATTCAAATCTTCACGATCACCATATAATGTAACTTAAGTAAGGTCAGATAGGTAATCTATTTATTACTCCATGGCCGTAGACGTGTTAGACAACTTTGATAAGTTACATACAGCTTGCATAATCCACCTATTCGTGATCGAATCACTTTATTTATATCAATTAGTAACAGCAAACAAAAAATAAAAACCTCATCCGGAGATCTTCGCCGTCCCGATTAGCACTGTTTGCGCGTGTCTCGGTTTACATACGCCCTGAGGAACTTCTGGATGAGGTTGAAACATTTCGGCCTATAGCTGACATAGTGCCCAAAGTGGCGCATCTTGGGAGAGTCCTACGACCAGCAGTGGACTGCCGCAGGCTGCTAACGACTTTGTACGTGAGTAACCCATATTTCGCATATTTATAATGTGGCTCGCGTAAGTTTTATTCAAACATAAAATGTCGTTTTTCGATGAGACCAAACCGTTAGTAAAACAATACAAACACAGTTACCCACGAGTAGTAGAACAAATATCTTCCACCTACTGGTAGAGTGGGGAAGTCTCCGTCTACCAGTAGATGGAAGATATTTGTTCTACTATTCGGACTGGATAGAGATGTAGACTTCAAGAGCGCTTTACAGAAGTTATTGCTTATATATAATTTTGTTTTAACATCAGGTAACATTAAAATAAATATGTTATAGTGCCCAGACTGGACAATATAACATGTTTTTTGATTGCAATGTTTCATTAATTAGGCAGGAAACAAAAGTATAGCCTTTATCATTGCTATATTATAATCACTTAAATAAGAGTGAAACAATGGTTTTATTAAAAGTTCTGATAACGGGTCCTTGTATTATCTGCACTTGTTTATCATTGAACAACATACCTACTTTCAAATCTGTTTAATGGTGCATTGACGTCCTTCTCGATTAGATGTAACGTTTCAAGATAAATTTCATAAAGATAGCAAAAGGACCTACGGAACTCTTTATTTGTAACACTAGCTGTCACCCGCGGCTCCGCTCACTCAAAAACTTTCGCGTTTATAATATTAGTAAGGATAAGTAACATTTGTTACTTGTGATATATAGAAACGCATTACTAAAATTCTCATTAGGCACGTACATATTTTTATTTATTAAATAGAAAAGGTACATTACTGTGAACTTTAATTTACGTTGCTATTGTTAATTGCCTAAAACCATATTCACAGAATCATATTCACAACTAATATTTTCCTTAAATATTTTCTATTGTTAATATATTTACTAACAAAGTGTCACCGATTCAAATTATATAAATGCAAATAAACCGGTTTATTGAGTATGCAAATAAATATCTGTCGACGAATTAGTATGCACTTATGATAACGGCTAGTGCATCGTCACATTAGCACTAGTTGTATGAAATATTCGTGGTTATATTTGCGTATCGCGCATCTTGCATAAGTGCTGTATTTCGCAACTTCTTACCAGCGCTCGAAAGCAGTGATGTAACGACTCTACTGCTCCATTGATTAAACCTCGTGAATGTAGAGTTACTTAACCTGTCTTCACTGAAACTGTTACCGCGATTCATCATCGAACGTAATATCTAAAAGTATAATCAGAATTTTTTTTTTTTAATTGGCCTGGGTTTTGGATAAAATATCGTATCGATGAACTAGTATCCCACGACACATTACTTTGCTTTGAACTTGCGTGAATAAAGCCGATTCAAGTATACACAGTATATGCTATATACAATACACTCGTATCATATTTATAATTTAGTTATCTGGCTGTTTTATCCTCATAATCATTAAGATTTAATACATTATCATTACTACTTACTTATAAATTATCTATCACATAAAATTATATGAAATTAAGATACTGTAAGTAAATAGAGTAGAAGGAACATTACGTACATACATAGCATGAATAAAAAAGCGGCCAGATACGAGTCGAACTCGCCCATGAAGGGTTCCCTAGCAGCAAGTAACATAATATAAAAGTTCTTGTGATATATGAATTGCGGTTTACGATTTATGACGTATTAAAAAACTAGATCTCGTTCAAATCAATTGTCGGTGGAAGTTTGCATGGATATTTATCTATATTATATATTTTTTTAGTTATTATCATTCTCTTATTTTAGAAGTTCCAGGGTCTCATTTTACCACTTTGGAAATGTCTCTCGCGCAAACTATTCAGTTAAGAAAAACAATATATTAGAAACCTCAATATAATTTTTGAAGACCTATCCATAGATAACAGGTATGGGTTTCATGAAAAAAAAAATGTTGACTTTCAGTTCTTAGTATTGGGAAACCCCAAAATTTAATGTTTTTTTTTTTCTTTTTGTGTGAAAATCTTAATGCTGTTCACAGAATACATCTAAGTACCAAGTTAAGTATGAGGTATAGTTCTTATAGTTTCGGTAAAAAGGCTATGACATATGGACGGACAGACAGGCATGACGAATCTATAAGGGTTCTGTTTTATGCCATTTGGCCACGGAACCTAAAAATCGAAGTGTAGTTGATTCCTATTAAAATTCAACTGGCAAATAACATATTTCAATGGCACTGACAAACAATAGACAAGTAAAAAACTTATTCTTACGCATCATTATGGTTCTAAGAATATTCGTAGCATTCATATGTGTATTAACCTTGAATGCCAAGGTTATATATCACAGAAATCAATACAAGTTTTTATGGATGAAATACCAATACATTTTCTATTAACTGCTCTTCAGAGTAGTTTTACCACTATAACGATATTGGAAGGATCAATAAAATCAAAAATTACCCGAATGGCTTTGATAAAAAGATGTTCGTTCCTTTTTTACAAGTAACTCGAAACATAATGTTCAAATGAGGTTATTTGTTTTTAAAAAGTTTTTTACTTTTAACTTATTTCTGTCGCCTTGGCGATTTCGTCCTGACTGAATTCGGATGTGGCTTTTCGCACATCTGAATTTATCTCTGAATTTCATCTCTGATTCAAATCCATCTTCAGCATCATGGACTTCAAACACTGACGAAACAAACAACCCTCGTACAAATCCAAGCAATTCAGGGGCTACCTTTTGGCATACATCATTTATTTGCTTATTATATTATTAGCCCATAAAAAATATAAACGCGAAAACAGCTTGGCCTGCTCTCTCTCTGCTTGTAGTTGTACACATCTCAGACTCGGTTCGGACAATCTTATTCGTAATATTGATTAACGGATAACGAAGTAAAAACTACAACCACACCGGAAGGCAACCCGGAAAACGCTCACATTTGTTGTTTTTCGTGTTTTATAAGTGTCAAATTTTTCAAGTAGCATCTGATATAGCTTAACGACTGCCATCAATTATGTCAGCCGGGACCAACGGCTTAATGTGCCTTCCGAAGCACGGCGGAGCTCGACATATTTTTATGCCACTTGCGGCCATCAATCCCAGTGGCGACCGCGCCGAGGGTTCCTTAACTTACGTAAGCGCTAATAAGCCCACTGGACCATCGGGCTCCTCACGCTCAGGTGAGGACTAGGAGGAGACTTTAGGACTTTCAAGGAACTAACCAGCCGCTATTGTGACCACAATAAAGTTGTGTGGTTCAATTTATGTTTGTTGACATAGACTGGAGATACGAACGCACTTCCACACAAACAAACAACATCTAAAGGGCGGTGTTTATAAACATATCCCGCAATAATACAGACGCTGACGTTGCGGTCAGAACCTTTCACTAAACAAATTATTTCCATCGTGTATGTGACTTCAATCACTATACGTTTTATAATTTTAACGTACACATTTCAATTATTTTCCATATTTTTGAGTAGGTTTTGTTTCCATGAATATATTTCCTTCATTTGCATTCGGTACATAATACAAATATCGGTACATAATATTAAGTATACTTGTATCACCGACATACATTATCCGCTTAATACTTATGTTAATTAAATTATATTTAGGACGATATTTACAGACACGGGTTTATACTATATATCAATTAAGGAAAACCGCACAGCGAGTTAAACGGATCATTGCCAACCAATTTATTTATTAAACTTACAATGTTATACTTTATGCTTTTAATATCTATCGACGTTTCTCTATACTATAGTGCGTTTATTATAATGTTAAAAATCGTGCGTTAAGAAATTCAATCTTTAGAAGGTTCTTGGGACGGATCACCAGCAAGTTAATAATTACTAACGATGTCGTTCTAGGGTTTGCTGGATCCAGAAATGTGGAACCGCAATAAATTAAAAATAAAGAATATAATAATATTAATATTACTGCACAAAAAACGCCACATATAAAACTAAACAGCAGAGAAACATCAAACTATATTTGTAAAATCTTTAGAAATAAATCGCAAAGATGCTTAACACGTTCTGGCACTCAAATCAGAGTCTGCTAGAAAGATTATTATATAAATGGGAGAGTAAAATGTAAACTTTTAAATGCAGAGCACATAGAACGGGTTCCGTAAAGCTAATTTGATACATATGTAATACATATAAGAAAGTACATTTTGTAAAAAAGTTCTTACTACAACCTATTTCTATATTTCATATTAACTTAAATTTACTTCGAACAGATGAATCATTTTCTAGTAAAAGAAAACTATACGATGAAAAACGAGTGTTCGAGTTTCTTCTTCTCCAAATCTGGTGGATTGAAAATTCTGCTGGGTTGCAATCCCTAAATGGATCACTATAATTTTCTTTTCTTATAAACATCTTGGTTTTCTTTCGATCCTTTACTTTAATTGAAGGCCTTAAAACATTGAAGGTTAAGTTTGTAGGAGTCATATAGTCATGCAGTCATATGTTGAATAACAAAAGTATGCAGGTATGCGAGTTTATCGGCGGTAATACAGCTGATAGCGATACCTACACGACGTAGGCGGTAGCTGTGATAACGCACACTTTGCAGCCACATGTGTGGGTGCGCCGATATGTCTGCTAGATCAGTGTTTTTCAACCTGTAGATCTTGACCAAACCTGGACAAAATTTTTAATAAGGATCATGTGGCCTTAACTACTAACCGCCTTTTAGCAGCCCTCCAATTCCAAAGTTACTTAAAAATATGTTGCCAAAAACAGAACAAGATATGACAAAAAATATTTTTGGGGACAAGCTTTTACTTAGGCCATCTTCGGACCTTATTATCAGACCAGCTGAAGACTTCATAATATCGTATTGTCATTTTATTTACAAAAGTATGTAAAATTTCATCTTAATTGGTTAAAAAGGGACAAAAGTTGAGAGTTGCTGCTCTCCAAAGCCTTTTCCCATTGATTCTCAGATCGGCCCTTCAGGCAAATGCATTCAATCGCGGCCATTCAGGCAATATATGCACACAGGATACTGCCAAAACCGTTTGCTCTCAGAGTGCCCTCAAATTACACGTATATGTACATACATGCAAGAGTAGCGTTACATAGTCCATGAAAAAAATTGTAATAAAAACAAACCATTTCATGAGCTCTCGTTAACAAAAATGCCATCTATTTTTGCATGCCTTGTAAAAGGTTGTGACAAGAAAATAACACTGACGCCAGCAAAAAATAAAAACGTTCAAAATGTCGTCTTCAAAGTATGTCGGTTTGGTCAGGGGATCGAGTGATATTTTAATCTTAAAAGGGTTGAAAACCACTTGCTAGATATAGAGACACCGGCCATATCTCTTTGTTTACTCAGACCGCCTTGTAAGTAGGTATTAGATACACGTTTGCAGAAAACAGATAATCCGATACTGGGGAAACAGTTTAAACTAGAGGGTAGTTTAATATGTGACTTATATAGGTATCTTACGAGTATAACAACGAAAAAACAGGTTTGCATCGATCTAACCAAGTCTTTTTATTAATATACTTCTAAGTTGAAACTATTATTACTTATATTAGTGAAAAGATAGCATTAATAACAATTATTCTTCTTCAATATCTTACTAACCCAACTGCCAAAAAACGGTTTTATTTTTCTAAAAAATCTTCTTGTTAAATATGTTATACGATTCAAAAATAGTATAAGCAACAATTACTACTTCAATACAGGTTGTAATTGCTGTGATACAAATATATTGTTTTTCAAATATCACAAAACATTTCACCCAGATATAGACCTTATTATTGTTTTGACTAGATCTAATGAGAAGGGGAAATAAGACACTTAATATATAAACTATCTACGTATAATGTCACCATTATAATTCCACATTTTATCTACGCAGACAAATTACCCCATATAATGTGTCTACCAATTAGTCTCGACTGTATACGAGTATGTTTATTTTTTGTTCACGACGCGACGATTTATAATTATAGGTTAATATTTATCCTTTAGTGTAAATGAAAGATAATATTACTACATTACTACACTTACAACACAAACAAACAAGTACACTTAAACAAGCACATATACAAATCGTGAATAAGTTTTTTTGCAAGCTTTTATTCAACGTGCAATGTATTTATGTAACTATCTTTGATCGGATGGAATCTTGCAATTCAATTTTGAAGGAGATATCTTCCACTGATTGAGTTAAAATTTTGTTTACACGTTTAGTTAGGGTGACAATACGTGGCTAGCTGTGTGACGTCACTCTCGTCTTCATCGTCACTTACCATCAGGTGAGATGGGAGACCAATGCCTAATCCTAAGTAAAAAAAAAACTAAATCCAAAAAGGGGGAACACCGGACTAGCTTCTTTTGATGCACTTGGCCAATATGGATATGAATTTTTGATGCACTTGGCCAATATGGATATGAATAAATCAAGGTTCTTTGTTTTACCTTAAATTTATTTGTTTTCTACTTCCATGAGTGCTAAAACTAAAATTTTAGCTATACCGGATTATATATGGTAATAATATAATAAATGCTTGCAAAAAGCACAGGCGTCCAATCATCACAGCCTGCCAGAATGAAAGAAAAATACGCTTTTGTTGCTGTAATTCAGCTTAAATTAATTTAAGAGTAAAGCAGTGTTTATACAGCCTGCGTCTACATTGAAGCTTTTGCAATGGCGGTTTTCCATGTTGTTTTTCTATTCTTCCCGTAGATTCATACGTTACGTGTAATCAATGACTCATTATTAATTTAAATAAGTTCAATGAGCATTGTTTACAATGTACATTTTGGAAGTCGCGTTGAATTACTTACTATTTGTGTTTGTTTACTAGTAACTTATTTTTAATTTAAATCCTAGCAACAGTATATAATAAGGGCTCTATTTGTTTGAACAGTGTTTAAACCTACACCAGTTGCGTACTAAGAGGTCGGAGTTTATCAGAGCTAATTACTTGCTGTACTTTTCCTATTTGTACTAATTTTATATAATTAATTACAGTTAATGCAGTACGTGGCATAACCGATAAGCGTTGGACGTTATTATCTTACGCGTAGGCTCATTTAAGCCCGACATTTTACACTTTATCACCTTTGTGCTTATTATAGTTTAAATGAACGACTCTAGTATTGAAACAATAATACGTAGTAAAGTATAATTTGTCGTCCCGAGCTGCTACTTGCTCTTTCCAATTCATCCGAGCGAGTATTGCGTATCCAAAATCCATCAAATTCCTATTCTTCCCCAGTTTAAAAAAGCTTCTGATGGGCAGCAGCATCGGAAGCACAAGAAGCCAAAGAAACTGCACTCGTCAACCCGCCTGTCAAGCGCGGCAATATCCTCCCATAGAACGAAAAATCTTTGGGAGAGGGGTTTGTCCAGCTTTTCATTAACGGCTGGAATGATGAATGATTATAATTTGTCGTATTTGATAGTTAACAAGTGTCAGGTGCTGGCGTCTGTTGTAGCATATTAATTAATAACTGGCAAATAATGTGGAAATAGTCGCGACTCATATTCGTTAGGATTAAAAGAGGTTATAGGTACCTCGTTTGCCGTATAGTCCTAGTAGAACCACCACGGGGGTTATTTAAAATTATTTATTCTTACAATGTCTCTACATTACTCATTTAATGATGTTATTTATATACGTTTTACGTAATTTTATAAAGATGTGCGGATTAAATGGCGATATTAAAGTATTGATAAAATAGTAGGTACTCTAGTATTACATTATAATCAATACACGTGCAATCAATTCAAACGAATTATTTTATTAGAGAAACAAAATAATTGTACTAATAGCTTTTAATAGGTAGGTACTTAATTTTAGTTAAGTATGTCACAACGAATTACACTCGTATTCTGATAATAAAAGTAAGGCTTATTTTTTTTATAAATTTGAATTTAAAAAAATACTTTTATTTTCTTCTTATTATATTTTTAGATAAGTATATGATTTTATATAACTTTATTTTAAGTAAAGAAGCCCAGAAGGTTTTTTTAAACAAGCTAGGCTTCGACCGCGATGCCGCGTTTTGAAAATTTATGTTTAGAAACAATATTCATCTAAACATTAATTTTAAATTAAATAAGTTAAATGGATATTTTTATTTGTTTCAATCGATTTTGAGACTTTTTATTGCCAATGTTGAAGATCTGAATTTGATAGAGTCCTGTCTTCTGATAGGGTAATTAATGGTATAGGTACCCGTAGGTAGAGTTGTAGAAGTTTTCCGTTATAGACTCTTTCTTTTTGATACTTTAGAACAAAGATATTCATCGGTAATGGTACTTTGCCATCTGGTAACGCTTAAACGTTTACTGCTAGCATCTTAGGTAGAGCTAGAGTCGCTATTTTAGTTTTTTTAAATTAAGACGAGCTTATTCGTGATAAACCTTTTTCATAGGATGAGTTATATCGGAAAACTGCATTATTACAAAGTTTTTGTAAAACGGTATGTTCCAATTAATTTCTAAAACGTTTTTATCGACCTTGCTAGTCGCAAAAAATACAGAAAAAGTAAACAACGACGTTTTCCTTAGCCCAGTGGTAAACAACTCAAGACAAGTTAGCAGATTATAATACCTATGCAAATTAAACGTTACTGATGATCAAGATTGAAGGGTCAGTCAGGTCGGATTGGAAGCAGCACAGGTGAGGTGGTCGGCGGAGGCGGCGGGCGGCGCTAGCCGAGCCGATACTCTCGGAAACAACCTAAATAAAGCAGGCCAGCCAGCAGGGAGTAGCCGTCTCGTGGACGCGGACGCGACGCACACACACACAGCCAGCACCCATACGCGCCCGCCACACGCACACACCGCTGCCCAGACGAAAATAAAATCCACTCGTATGCGCCATGCAAATAGGAAGGCGGCCTGTGCACGCAAGCCGTCGAATGAACGAACAGATCCTTACGTTTCGTGGCACTGTCGCAAGACGGTCACGGACGCAGCATCGCAGGCAGGTCACAGCTTCGATCACCGCTCGTAGATCTCATCCAAGGAAAGGCGCCGTCCGCCACTCCGAACTGGTTTGGTTCGCTCGGAATCCGATGGAAAAGTACACGGACGTGACGTCTACGAACATTCGGCACTCGAGGTATCGCGCGCCAGCACACAGCGGTCACTCGGCAGGAAAATCAACGGCCGGAGATTAGCATGAATGATATCACGGATGAGTATCGCGGAAGGCCAGACATAAACACGGTGCGATGTCGGCGCAGGTCGCAGCGCGACTGGCGGCGGCACTACGCAGAGCCCCGTGCGTAGTGAGTGGCCGTGAGGAGCGGGGACGAGGAAAGCCGGCGCGAGTACGGGCTACGGAGCACCCGGCCGCGGCCCGGCTCCGCGGGGGGAGGAGGATTAATCACGTAGTAAGTATGCCCCCCTGGGCCGCGCTCCGCCCGCGGCGCCGCCGATAGAACCTGCGCCCGACCGATACATAAATAAATACTAAAATGCAATATGAGCGCTCGTCGTGCCAGACCGAAACCGGACACTCCTCGAGGCGAAATGAATTCCTGCGTGAGCGTTGCCACCGAATCTTGGCCGCGTGTCCCGTCGCCGACGGGCTCGTCGCGTCGACCTGGCGACGCCACGTGATGCAAGCTCTGGTTAAATGCTTTGTACTGCTTTGTAAGTTATCACTTACCCTGAAGCGTCCCTACATATCCTGACAGCTAACTAAAGTTCTTCTCGGCATTACTGTACCTCACGTTAGTGTCATTAATCGATGTTTACACACTATAACTACTTTCAGAAACAATCTCTACAACAGGGATTTCCCAACACACGTATAGTGGAAAGGTTCCCAAACCGGTTAGACCTGCCTGCACCGTTGACGATGGCTTCGTGTTTATGATACGTTAAACGACTTTAACGTACAGATTATTGAGTGCCGGTGTTCTGGCCAGCTGACTATTGAGGCTCCTTGTAAAAAGTATAATTACATTTTTCATACGTGAGACAGATTCATTGACAATCATTGTGAGAAGAAAAGAAGGAATTACATTGGGAGATAAGTGACGATTACCTCATACAAACTTAAGTACCGTCTCGTCGGTAGCCAATAAGTACCGAGCCGTAATCCTGCTAGCGCTATTGTGCGAAGAAACGGTGCCTCAGATAAGCCTCAAGAAAGAAATGGTTCGGCCCTTAAGGACAAATGATCCGACACGGCCTTTTGTTCAGAAAAATATGTTTCATTTAATCTTTATTAACTGTTTTCGGCCTTGGAGCTTTGTGAAGCATCGCTTTTATGTTGCATGGACACTAAAAAGTATTAGGAACTTAACGTAATGTAATATACAGTTTTTGTTACTTATTTGTGAGCTCGTCATGTCATAAATGATGCAAAACCTCAGTTTATCGATCAGAAACGAGCTATGTGAATCAAAAATTCAACTCCAAGCTTTTAGTAAGTAGATATAAAATACAATATTTCAAATACGCATTGCTGAGCTTAAAAGCTTCACTTATAATTCAGTTACACATGCATGATTAATATCGGCATAAAAAATAAAATACCATACTTAAAATTTCATTTTACATTTTACACTTCATTTGAAAATATTTTTTCATTATTTTCATCAGTGTGGAATATTTCTTATTTTTGAACTTGCAAATGTAATCATGAAAATCCTTATAAGTAGTTACACCGTCGCTCGCGTCAATCGCCCACGCTAAAATTTAAGTAAATAATTGCATCGTGTTCCTTCCGTGCTCATTATTTTGTCCTGGAAAGCACACCATAAACACTTACACCCGTAATAAAACCTTGTCACAAAAAAGGATTAAAAAGAAGCATATTTCATTGCGCTATGAAAGAATGGAAAATTTAAATTGTGGTTTTAACCGATCCCCAATGTAACCGAAGGTGCAGCGCGTGAACTCTTCGGCAAGGGCCATCGCACGATTGGCCACGGTCCGCGCACAGAAAAACAAACTCGTTTTTTTACGATCACGACCGACAACGTCTCTACTTTTGTAATGTGATATGTATTATTGATGTCTGATGGAGGTACATCAGTGGCAGAGTGATTGATAAGTATCTACTTGTTTGTTTGAAAGTTACTTTGAAATAGCTTTTTGTTGGGGGTAGAGTCAAAAACCCCTCAGTATAAATTTTTGTAGTTGAGGTAGAGCCACGCTACCAGTAAAATTTATTTTTGCTAGTAGCAAAGATGGGCCAGCACATCCGGGGAAGTACCACACTCTCACAGAAAATCGACGTTTGAGGAGAAGCTTTACCGGTTGTATGGTTCGTTCGATGAGCAAGAGAGCCGAAGGCACATCCTCCCCCTCCCCATTTCCACCCGCCCATGTCCTCCCCCCATATCTTTCTCCGAACTCCTTAAAAGGCCGGCAACGCTACTGTCACACCCTGGTGTTGCAGTTGTCCATGGGCAGTGGTGATCGGTTACCATCAGGTGACCCGCTTGCTCGTTTGCCGTCCTATAAAAAGTTGATTGATTATTTTCCACAGTTCAATATCTGCTACTCTACTAGATGTTCTAACTGTGCCTTGTTTAGCTTTACCTTAACTCTATAGTAAGCATTTCTTTTTAATAATTCTTTGGAAGTAGAGGTATATCTATGCAAAAATTATAAAAACCGGCCAAGTGCGAGTCGGACTCGAGCACGAAGAGTTCCGTATCTTTAAAAACGGCAAATAAATCATGTCTGTTGTATGGGAGCACTTTAATATTAATTTTATTTAATTACTAGTTGTTGCCCGCGACTTCGTCCGCGGCAGTTTCTGTTATTATGATTAATTCGTTTTTAAAGGAATATATTTTAAAGTACTTCTGCGTAAATTATATTTTTAGTTTTATTTGCTTGTGGCAGAAGAACATATTGATTTTCTCCGCAACCCGATCTTGACAGCGCGACATATAGTTGGCCGTGTAAAAAGCAGTCTTGACGTAAATCGATACCTACGTGTTTAAATGTTTGCCCCTGTGATTTATTAATTGTTACGGCAAAAGATAACTTAACTGGAAATTGAATTCTTTTAAAATGAAAGGTACATCATTTTGAATCATGGGATCTCGCATCCCAATGATACAAAATGATGTAGCATCAGTGTTTGATCAACTGCTGGACCAGTCAAAACTATTGCAACGATCACGTTATTACGGAGAAACTTGACTTGAAGTCGGGTCCCGTTACATTACAAATTATTGGGGCACCTATTTTTAACTTGAGGGAATATGGGGTAAGGCCACTCGGGTTTAAGGGTTTAAGAAATTCCTGTGTGTAATAGACCGCGTCTTCTTGATCCATTACATTATCAATAGATGTGTAGGTAATTATACCTCCTGGAAGTTTAGTTAAAATTAGGTCGTTAATTTCGTCAACACTACTGTTTCTTGCCGCCAATATTGCCCTTTGACACATCCATTGATGATCTTTATTTTCTATTTCAATGATATCTATGGGTAAACTTTCGATATAAGATCCTCAATGCTAATCGATCTTTCACCTAAATCGCAATCAATTTTAATTTTTTGTGAATGAGGTACTTTCCCGTCTCTTATATATTAAAGGTGGGCTCCTATACAACAGACATGATTTTTATGCCGTTTTAACAGCGTAATAGATAACGGTACGGAACCATTCGGCGCGAGTCCGACTCGCACTTTGCCTGTTTTTTAAATTCGTTTAAATAGAAATAATTCTTTAATACACATTTTTTGGGTAACTTGAACCGTTTACGCATCGCACGCGTCGGATGTCCTCAACTATGAATAATTTTTCCCCGATTTCAAAACATTTTATATTGATGCTTCGCTCCTATTGGTCGCAGCGTGATGTTTTATAGCCTAAAGCCTTCCTCAATAAATGGAATATCCAACACAAAAAGAATTTTCGAATTTGAACCAGTAGTTCCTGAGATTAGCGCGTTCAAACAAACAAACAAACAAACTCTTCAGCTTTATAATATTAGTATAGATTTATTTTTGAAGTGAATATATTACTAAATATTCTGTAAATATTTCAAGCGTCTACCTGTTGCCGTTATCAATATCGAGCAAAATCAAGCAAAAAATTCACGTTTGTTGTATAGGAGCACCGTTAAGTATTTATTTTAGTAATTTTTTTTGTATTTGTTGTAATAGCGGCAATAGAAATACGTAATCTGTAAAAAAATAACTGTCAACTATCACAGTTCATAAGATACAGCCTGGTGACAGACGGACAGCGAGGCGGTATTAATAGGGTCCCGTTTTACTCTTTGGCTACGGAACCCTAAAACAAACAAGGAAAATGTATTTCAATGTGTGCCTTTGTGACAAAATTACGTTCAACTTGTTTACTTCTTCGAGACGTTAGGAACTCGTATTACAGCTGCTCATGTAAAAACTTTCACGGTCACTGCGATGTTTATTCATAGATAAACCAGAAAAACACAAATATTGGCGAATTAAATACTTTGGATCATGCAAATACAAAAATTCTTTATTGCACCATATTAGGAATATAAATGTGTAATTTTAATTGTGTACAATTAGGCGACCTTAACACTAAAAGCAATCTCTTTCAAAGAAGGGGAGCTTTCTAGGGAACTTGAAAGAGTTAGAGAAAAAAATAGGAAATTTATTGACAGGCGCAGTTATTTTACATAATTCAAAATTAAAAAGTATTAAGATACTAATCCTATATATTGATTTAATAAGGCTTTTGAAAGAAGCAACAGTTTAAACACGCCGGGTAGCAAGTGGTCGGGCATTCCACTTTGCGTAGAATTCAGTAGAATAGGCTGGAGTTCTTAGTAGAAGGTTTTCTGCACGAAGAGACCGATTCTGTCATTCACTGAGAAAGACAAAACGTTCTTTAAGATAAAGGGGGAAAGTAGGATCATAATTCTTTCCAATCACGGTTCATAAAAAACGTGCTCGATGTTGGTAGAAAGTTAGGCAAGCTGAAGTGGGACTGGGCGGGTCACGTCTGCCTTATGGGCCAGGACAGATGAACTTATAGACTTCGACTGACGGGGAAAGAAATAGAGGAAGACCTATAACAAGGTGGTCGTATGTACAGCATTATAAGAAAATCTGGAATGAGAAAGCTAGGAATAGGAACACTTGGAGAATTGAAGGGCTTTTCCCCAGCAGTGGGACATAAATAGCTAGGAAAAAAAATAAAGCTAAGTAAAGAATACAGGGTCGCCGGAAAAGTAATATAAAATATTTGATTATGCTTGACAATAAAAATAACATGACGTAAAATTTACATAATCAGTAAAAAAGAGTCAACCTTGAAGTATTTCGCAAAGTAGGCACTCAAATCCTCTAGTTAAGAAATGAGACAATAAAATAAATACTTTCAACAAACAAAATAATTTCGAAACCAAAATAAATTATAGTAGGATCAAACCCAATGCAATAGAAAAAAAATATAACAAAAATTAAAGGAAATTTAAATTACGGGCGACGAGAGTCGGGATGTGGAAGGGGGTGGTGTTTTAAGGGTAAAAAACGGTTTAGCTCGATTTCCAGCAAACCTACAAGTCCTTATTTTTCCTTTAATGTTTGTTATATTCTCTTTCTTTTGCAATGGGTTTCATCCTACTATAATTTTATTTTCACATTTTATCGAGTATAGAGCATGTTAATAGCAAGTGCAAATAATCTGCTGAAAATAAGAAGGCAATTTCACTAGTTTTACATGATAAGTTGTGACTTATCATACATATCCGTGATGAACTGTGGTTCATGACGGATATGTATGGTAAGTCTCTGCATCAGTCAAGATCAGATAAATTTATCTTCTACAACATAGGAGGCATGGTTACCAATATTTCGTACCAGATAGCTCTACATTCTTCGGGAACTTTTTTTAATTCTATATATATAAATCTCGTGTCACGAATAGTCTCACGATGTATGTTCGGAATAAACACTAAAACTACTGAACTGATTATGGACACACTTCGTAACTATCTGTAATTTATAGTTTTTACCTTATAGCAAAACGAGGTTCGCCGGAACAGCTAGTATATCTATATTTTCACACATTGTTGTACTTTCTAGGGAGCTTGCAAACTTTTTATATTCCATGATATTTAGGATCGTGAGATTTGGAGTGCGTTGCGGCGTTCTGCCCCGGGCAGCGGGCAGCGGTGCGTGACGCGTCGACAGGTGTGGCGCGGCGTACACCGACGCTTCACTGACTACCAATGATATGTCGTGTATTTAGAGTATACTATTCTATCCTGTACATTCCATTAATATAAATATTTTTTAAAGCACGACTAGCCTAGCACAAAGACCTGACTTTACTACTTCTTCTTATTCTTTACGAGTCAAAATAGCTATAGAATTAAAATTTATATAATAAGTTCTACCAGAATTTGGCAACCTCGACGGCACGATCAATTGCCTCAATCAAGTCTTGTACAGTGCAAGAAGTAGGATAGCTGGAGCAATTCGTCAGATGGGTCATCGTCTGAACAGCGCCACAGCTACTCAGATTGTTGCTAGAGAAACCCCATTTAACCTGGTTATCTCGGCATCTTCCAACACCAGCCCTAAGTCTATTTAGGGACTTCCAGACTGGCCAGGAAAGTTCACCACTCGAAGGTAGTTTCTCTGCAGGTGAAGAACAGTAGGTGTTGAAGGGTCAAGTGATCTCCATTAGTACTACTAAGCTCGTATTAAATTATTAATATACAGGGTGAAATTGAATTCACTAGCAAACGTTTAAGGAGTGACTCAGACCACGAATCTGAACAACTTTCATTATGGAACCAACTCCAAAATTGATAAAAAAATCAGTTGTTCCATAGGTTATGGCCAAGTAGATATTCCACTTTTGTATGAAAGAGCAGAAATTTTTTTCACGATGTCGAAGTTGGTCCCATCATGAAAATTGTTCAGATTCGTGGTCTGAGTCACTCCTTAGACGTTTGCTAATGAATTCAATTTCACCCTGTATACATCTTTATGTTACTTACCTATAAGTAAATTATTACCACCAAAAATATTTGTTTGTAAAATAAATGTAAAGTATTTTATGATAAATAAATGATATTTGAATTGACTTGCATATATTTATAGATTATTTATTGCAATTTTCAATCTTAAATTATTTCGACATTAGTAATTACAACTTTTTATGTTGAAGATGTAGATAGTTTTGTATTTTTTAACACCTATTTGTCTACATAATCATTAAGTAACCATAGGCTTTGCAATATGAATAACTTTTTAATCTACAACCTTTTATTACACACTCGTTTAAAGTACTTTCAGCTAAGATGTTTGAATTTTATTTTTGATAGCTTATGCATAATACCATCCTTCCTGAAGTTCCTGAATAAGAGACATCTCACATTTTATCAGTGTGTGTAACACGCTGATAAAATGTAGTAAGCCCCTTGTCATAAAAGTTCCAAGCGTGTTTCTTGCCTTATTCATTTGTTAAAGTAAGTATTTTTCTCTGCCCAACATAAGATGGGTATTCCAGTATGATTTGTTTTGTTTATCATGTGTGTAAGTGGCTAACACTGGTGTCAGATTTTTCAAGGAGCCTGACGGAATCTGATATGGCTTAATGCCTAGGGTTTCGTGATAACAGCCGGGATCAACAGCTTAATGTGTCTTCCGGATTACGGAGGAGCTCGAGATATTCTTATGCTACTGGTGGTCACCCATCCCAGTGAAGACTGCGCCTGGGGTTGCTGCGTAAACACGAATTATGTTCACGCCCACTAGGTCACAGGGTTCCTCTCAGTTTGATAGAATATACCTAAAACCTACAACTTTAACGAATTTACAAAAAAATCGTATATATTTCTTAAATTCATATGACCATTTGATATATTTAACATTAACTGTCGCCCGCGGCTCCGCTCACGTTAGTGTCGATCCCGCGGGGATAGATCTTTTTGCCGGGATGAAAGGTAGCCTATGTGTTAATCCAGGTATTAATATGTGTGCAAAATTTCCTCAAAATCCATAAAACCGTTTCGGCGTGATTGAGCCACAAACATCAATACATCCTCACAAACTTTCGCGTTTATAATATTGTAAGGATTATACATACTCCACAGCACTTAGGTGGTCTAAGAATTTGTGCCTACGTAGCAACATCAGCATGGTATCACATATCCTAAAAACGTCATTTTACAACATGATCAACTATACTCGTTAATACATGAATAAATATCTGCTTAAATAAGATCAAATAAACTGCAAGTGCATTTTCGCTTACGTAATGCATTGTGATAATACTTTATTTATATTTGACATGCAACAGTGCAGTTTGTTGACTCGTGGCTAGTTCGCGCTAGGTGATCCGGCAAATCTCGACAGGTAGAATACCTATATCTTGTCTAGTTAGTTATATGTCATGGCAGACGTCTGCCTGCCCACGCACGGACTGTCTATAAAATATACCTTGGTATGTAGTAGCTAGTATCAAATGCCTATGTATTTGTTGCTTGTAATTTATTGATTTTTACTAATCTTTATTTGTGGAAAATGTTATATTCTTTTAAGACTTTCGCGCTTTATTAATTCGTGCTAAATCCTGTAAACCTTTATTTATTTGTTTCTTTCCGCCGTTTCTATGGGGTTACATCGTAATACTCCTAGCAGCGAGATGAAATAAAAGGGTTCGTTCTGTTAATGTTAATATCAATATCAATAAATTTAATCTCACTTAATGTTTTAATTGTGTTAGTTTGTTAGGTGTTTGTTACACCCTAACTGAACTATACATTACGCTGGTAAAGTCAAAGAAAATATAATCTTATATAATCTAGAAGACTTCAAGTAAAAGAATGACTTAAAAATATGTTTTAATTATACAAAAATGAAATATCAACCACGATAAAAATCATTTTAGCAGATTTAATGTTTTTCAGCATAAAAATTGCGATAAACTTTGTCTTTGTCATCAAATGTAAAATCTTTATGATTGATCATGAAAACCACTTCAAAAAGGCGTGGATCCATTTTGATGTACGATTGATATTACGTAGAAAGCAGTGACTTTTATTAAAAACGCAAAATAATAGTCGCTTTTGTAAGGCTGGCGTATCATGAATTCACGGTGACAAGAAGATGAGAAAATATTGATCTTACCGCACACAGATATGGAGTTTTCAATATTACACTGTGGAGCGTGAGATACCGGTCGAGTTTTCTACAGATGATGAAACACTCATGTGCTTGCTATAGTCCATAATTTTAGTGATGTACAGGACTTGAGTCCTTGATTTCTATTTCTGGGTGTTCGAGTCGGATTAGCAGGGTTCTATTAGCTCAATAGTCCCGATGGTAGGTATAGTCTCGAGTTTCTGAGCAACGACTCGGGATTTCAAAAGTGCTCGAGTCTTAAAATAAACGTGAGACTTCAATAAAAGCTCAGGTCAACCCCGCTGCTAATGCAGCAACTCTACCTTCCTGGTGACCTTAATCACTCGTAACTGTTTAAAACTTCGAAGCGTGGTTCCACATCAGCCCATCCTAACATTGAAATATCAAACAACTTATCTAAATAGGACTAGAGCACAAAAAAATCGAATGCAGGAAAAGACCCATGCGCAGAAAGAGACTAGAGCTGTATTGTCATGCTCCGAGGCTCGTAGTCGTCGAGCAATCTGGTGAAAAGAGTCAAGCCCTATAAACGACTGCGAGCCCTGTTTAAAAGGACTCGGAGAACTCAAGTCTTGTACATCACTAGTAAAACATGCACTGATCCGTTCGGAAAGGTTAAATTTGAGATGATGGTACAGATTCTGTACCATGACCTATCATCTCAAATTTAACCGAATCTGTACTACAGATTTACCTATTCAGTTAATTTCAAATATACATTTTAACTTTACAATCGAACCATTTGGTCGTGTCCTCCGTCGTAGCCATGTAAACAGCAATACCCCTAAAGAATAGATCTGATACTGACGATTTGGCGTTTGTTTGCTTTCATGGACTGAATGTGGACAGTTTACATTAAATTATACTTCTAATTATTTAATTACAATTTACGTTAGAGTCTTTAACAACGATACAAACTATGACGTTTTTTTAATTCGATAAACTTATATTTGAACATAGTAAATTCATATAAAAAAAACAGACTTCAAACAAACTACAACAAATGAAGGATTTCTGAGGTAACAAATATAAAAAAAATACTCCTCTTTTTATAAAGTCGTTCGAAAGGATTACAAATTATGAGAGGAGATATCAAACAGTTCTCCGATTTAAGCTATTTTTTTAAACAACAACTTATTATTTGTACACGTAGTTGTGAACACATTTTACAAAATATAATATTAAAGTAAAGATTTAGAAATGTTTCGTTTCGTATGTAATGAATAACCCTGTCGTCTGGATGATCAAAGTGGATGCGATGGCGCCACAAATAAACGCATTGAATGTGCTAGCTGCCAGGGTTATGACAGGCTGGCATTCAAATATTTCGTGTGGATTATAAAGGTGTTTTGAGCATCTATAATGCCATACTATCTTAGTATAAGTAAATAAAGAAAAAATATATGGTGATAAAAATCCATACGCGCAGGGCTTGAACTGACGACCTTAGCCTTTGTATGATCTACACACTACTAAGTGAGTTTCAATCCTGTATCCTGTATATTGAATATCTACAACATATGCAATCCTCTTAAGCCTCCGGTACACGCGTAGAGTAAACGGTAGAGTAAAAGGTAGAGTGCTAACTATGCCAATGTGCACGTTGGTCTTATTTATATGTTCCCAAACTAAGCGGAGCTTGTAACTAGGGAAACCAGTTTTCAATAAATCTTAATTATGTGACAGATTATTTTAAAAGAAATGTTAAAAAAAGCTAGTGACGTATATTACAGGGGTCTGAACTAGATATTAAAGGGGGTTCTTAAAATAAGCATACACTTGTGTCTTATGAAAATAAATAAATTAAAATTAACAAAAATTAATATATTTTATAATGCATGTACTTATCTATTAACATCGCAAAAAGGTAACTAAATGGCCACTGAAAATAGATACTATTTCCTCGTAGTTAGAGACTCAGAGTTAACATCGTCACTTACCATTAGGTGAGATGGGAGACAAATGCCTAATCCAACATTTAGTAAAAAAAATAAATGTTCAGTGATTCTAATTTTGCTCCAACAGTATTGGTAGTGTACTAAAAATTGCTAGTGTTGCTTGACTAGCAGTGGGGGCAAATATTACTCTACCACTTGGCTTTTCCCAACACTGCGTCCACTCTACTTAACCAATATTTGTTTACTCTACCTTTACGCTTAGTTCAGTAAAATACGAGTACAGCTGACGTCCGCAGCGTTCTCATTAGACTATCAAATAATCACATGTGTCTACACGTTACGTAACATATATCTACTTTACCAAAACTGGTAAAGTAACCAGAATCTGTAGAGTAGTAAGCTTAAAGTCCATGATTTTGAAGAAGGACCAAAATAAACAATTCCTCTCTGTTTATGACGTTGTCTTCCATTTAGCCTTTAATTGGTATACTAACATGGGATATCCTTATAATACATATTATAGAGGATCACGCCGGTGAAGTAGAGAGAGCTCACTTGGAGCTAGCTACATAGTCCTTTAAAAAAAAACTTAATCTCTTACAGCGTACACAGATATTAACGTTAATAAAGATAAAAAGAAAATTAGAGAAAGCTCTGAAAGAAATCTCTATCGTTCTACAGTACCCATGGATCTGAAAATAATCAGGACAGACTCCTAACGAATGTAACGCAAATAATTATTCATACAAACTTGTATGTGTGTGAGCGATTCAAGCTTACGCACATATCGAGGTTAAAAAAAGATGCAATTTTCCTATTTCTGCACACATATAACGTAAAACGTTGCCGTCACTTTAAACGCCCTCTGCGCCCAGTCCATATTATTCCTGGTCCATGCTCGTACCTATGATGGCACGAGTTGAATTATAGAGATGAGTTTTCGAGCTTTCTCTAATTTTCCTGATTGTTTTTGATGCTCTGTGTAGGGAAAGAAACAGTTGGCATATTAATGTTTCTTCTATGCGAGGAAATGAGTGCTACAATACAACAACAAAATCGGAGACATAATTACATACATAGTATCACATATTTTTCTCTTGCGGGGTAGACAGAGCTTAGGTCTTTTAGTCTTATGGCTACATTTAGCATGTTGGATGGCGTGTAGATGGAAAACGGAATCAAAATAGTGATGGGTTGCTAGCCGCATCGCCTATTGATATAATTATGCAGATTTTAGCCCAATCTGCCCAGGAAGAGAAGCAGCGGGTACATTTTACGTTTTTTTCTTTTCTCCCAGACCAGTATAGATGAGGAATCGGAGAAATCGAAGACAGCCATGAATTTTTCATGACTTGTATTTTAGGGGTTGAAATATTATTAAGGTCCCGGGAACTTTGTTATACAGCGTGATTTTGAACCCCCTAGCTATATTGAAATCTAGGAATCAGAATCCCTAAAGGAACACAGAATTGTAGGAAAAAAGGGTAAAAAATTAAAAAATAAATTTACCCTTTCATAGAAATTCCTCCAGCTGATCGGCGAATTTGTATGGAAAACCTAATTTTTTTGTTTGTTTTTTACCTTTTTTTCTTGCAATTCTGTGTTCCATTAGGGATTCTGATTACCAGATTTCAATAAAGCTAGGGGGTTCAAAATCACGTTGTATGTTGGAATAACTTATGTCGTCTAGCTAAAGTCTTCAAAGCGCCGGCGCCTCATATAAACGTCGCATATGCCGTCGGTTATTACCGGCTGCCATTTAGAAATTCCTGTAGCCTGACTATACTACTGACTCTTTTGACTCACGGAAAATTTCAGAGAAATATATTTCTATTATGTACTTAGAAAGATAGTAGTCATATGGGGAGAAATATAATTTAAAATAGATTTGACCAAGAAGAAGTTGACAGATACAAATTCACCTTAATTCTAGGGCAGCCAAAGAAAGATTTATTTCCGATATAAAAAAAAACCCGCTTTTCAATGTGCCTATTCGTTATGGAGCTACGATGCTACAGAATAATTGAATTGTTTGTAATGTGTTGGAAATTTAGAATAATTTCTTTCGTGTAGCTGCGATCTGCGGAGAGATTGGGGGACGCCGTAGGGGGGGATAATTGCTGGTAGCGTGGCTCTACCGCGACTACATCCATTGGGCTTACATCTCCACAATAAGAAATAATAATGTTATTTTGTATTCTGAAATTCTATGTATTTTATCAATTAATTATAAAGTCTAAACAAAGATCTCATTGATAGTATGCTATACCTTGACTGTACAAAAAGGCGTGTATAATATAATTTGTAAGTGGTTATGACAAATTTTGTCAAACAGTAGCAGTGCGTCGCGGTCTCGACTCTGTCTCGGCACTGCATGGGTGTCTTCACTCGTATCTTATGATCCACTGTTTGTGGACGGATCAAAGTCCTTTAGATGCATCACGATTCTATTTCACCTCATAGAGTTTCTCAAAAGTGTGCACTATGAAATTGACAAATATGATCAGGTAGAAACAGACTTTTTACAATTAAACAAAAATGAATGATCTACCAGAAGTTAAAATAATTAATTTGAAATTTACCTACTGTACCTATTTATACCCTTTTTGTGAGCAAAATCAATGTAGTTTAAACAAGTTTTTTTACAAAAATTAAATTTTTGTGACAAGTTTTTATTAAACACCACTGTAAAGTGTTTTCCAAGACAAACCACACGATTGGTGTCTTGTTTATTTCAAGAGTTCATATGGGTATTTGTCACCTACTGACTCCATCATCAGACCAGCGCAACGATTCCGTAATATTATATTCTTATCCGATTTACACATGCATTCAAAATTTCAGTTCAATCGGTGGATCAAATTTACCTTGCAAGATTTGACTACAGACAAACATCGGAACAGGTGAAATTAAAAAAAAGCTTGTAAAAATATATTGTTCGTCAGTGCCTTGTATCGCATCATGTGATCCTGTAGTATTTGCAGAGTAACATGTTTTTATTAAATGGATCACCTGAACCGAGTAAACATCCCATCTCTGCCAGTAGTTTTATTTGAGTGGGGCGCGCGACCAGTCTGTCCGGACGGCCGTCTATTTCCGACCAAAACCTACGCATACGTTTCGTTTCTATTTGTTTGTAGAATAAATTGCTGTCATTATATTTACATTGCTGTCTGCGAATATTTTTAACTATGGCGTAGATAAGTCTAAACATTCGTTGTAATATGCCATTAGTGGCATGCGATGAAGGATTTGATTCGATTCGCCTGTGGGTTAAATTATTCATTACATCATGATTCATGATTCAGACACTACTTTGATCGTAAGAATTATACCATGTAACGTTATGTATATTTTGAATTTAAACTATATTTAATTTTCCATAAAATACCTTACTAAAGTAATAACTTGCTAAAGTAGGTATATGTATTAATAAGACTCTGATGAATTAGTAAAAGATCACTTGATATCAATAAAAGTTTAAAATGTTAAAACACTTCCCTGATTCCAACTGTGACACAGTTATTTTGAAACATAGCGAGTAAAAACGTAGGATTGTTTTAAGTTTATAAAAGTAAGGCGAGACGTATTGGAAACATGCTCGCTTACATTTATCCAATCGGTGTAGGGAAACACGAGCTTCATAGTAAACAGCGGCCGGCTCGGCGTGCGAAGATTTAGGCTTCCCAGAACAACGCAAACACATTGTTTCTCTGAATAGGTTCAAAGAGTGTCGGCTCATTAGGAACAAACTGGTTTACTTGTTGAGTCGTTTCATGTATCTGCTCTAGCGCTAAACATGCTTGCGATTTCGTAATGCAACCAAATACTTTTATAAAATAATTCACGGTGGCCAAATTCTCCCCGAAAACATTTACTTACGTTTTCCAAACAAAGTCCTGAATATTCCAAAAACATTTATAGAAATTATTTTTGAAAGATTTAAATACTATTTTAATTTAAATACTATTTTAATTTTAAGGCCAGGGGGTGCCATTCGCAACTGCTTGACCGGTGGTTGCAGGTAATGACTACGGGTACGCGCGCCCGGCTCCCCGAGCTGCTGCTTACTCATCCCTGATTCATCCGAGTGAGTAGTATCCCAAAGACCTTTTTCTCCGTGTGGGGACGGAGTAGAATACAATTCCCCACTGCCCGTCAGGTTGGCATCTCGTAAGAGGCGAGTAAAATACCCGACATGCTCGGTGGTAGGACCTCGTGGGGTCCGACTGGCTGGCGACCACCCTCATGCCGAAATCTATCGTAAAGCACCGTTGGGTGTGTTTCGACGGTTGCGCGTGAGAGCCAATCCCCATTCCCGATTCCCGTAGTTTCGACAGTTTATGGTCCCTTAGGGGCTGGAGTCTTGCACTGTCTGATTGGGGGTGCGACGTTGGCGCGGGGGCCAGGGAGACCCGATGAAACGGTTGTCCGCTGGCCGCCCGCTGGTACGTAGAGGACCCGAACCCTGGCTGTCCCGGCTAGGGAGGCTGTCCTGCCGCCAGTGTCAAAAGCTCGTGATTGGTCGTCGTGCCGGCCTGGGAGACCGGAGTGGAACACGGCGGCTGATCATTGTGTTGGATCGGGGGCCCTTCCGTCCCCCGTGCCAGCAGCGCACCTCACTGGTCATTCATTGCGGGCCATCATTCCTTAACTTTGCCTATGTAACTGTCGTAACTACGGCAATCCTCAATTTTTTTCCCTGTTAACCACCTTTTTTATGGCAAGATCGAAAAATAGAAAACATGTTTCTACAGCGGCACCCCCTTCCACATTCAATGTGGACTTCTTCAACGTCAGAGGAATGCATTCCAACCTCAATGTCGTCCATCATCACTTGGAGACGACTAAGCCGGCTCTATTTTTCCTGACTGAGACACAAATATCCTCTCCTACCGACGTCACATATCTCTTGTATCCCGGTTTCAGCTTGGAGCACAAGTTTATGCCCAATGCTGGGGTGTGTATGTACGTACGGGAGGATGTATGTTGTCGACGTCTCAGCAGCCTTGAAGACAGAAACCTGTCATTGTTATGGGCGCGCGTAGATCACGGTGACCGCATCCGGTTCTATGCGTGCCTTTACAGGTCCCATAGCGGTGATGCCGAAACAGACCGACTTCTCGGGCATGTACAGAAGGGCATAGACGAAATTCTCCAGCAGCACCCATCGGCGGAGGTAGTGATCCTAGGGGACTTCAACGCTCACCACTTTGAGTGGCTAGGATCACTGAAGACCGACTACGCTGGGAAGGCTGCATACAACTTTGCTGTAATAAATGACCTCAACCAGTTAGTTGATGGTCCTACCAGAATACCTGATATTGAAGGACACAATCCTGCTTTGTTGGATCTTCTGCTGACCTCACATCCAAACGATTACCAGGTATTCCGTGATGCCCCTCTAGGAACCTCGGATCATTGCCTGGTACGTGCTGTGGTTCCGAAGCCTGGGTTGCTGCGCGAAATGTCAAGGATCGTAATACTTCTGATTTGAAGAAGCGGTTCAACGCAGCTTCAAGAGCCTACAAGAAGCAGATCACTGCAGCAAAGTTTGCGCACACTGCGCGCATTGGTAGGAGACTGGTTGGCTATCCCTCCGGGAGTAGAGCATTCTGGTCTCTTGCTAAGGCAGCGCAGGGGAATTTCTGTCGCCCTTCACTTCCATTTCTGCACAATCGTCAGGACTCGCTGGCTCACTCCGCAAAAGAGAAGGCCGATCTCTTGGCTACTCTCTTCGCGTCAAATTCTACCCTTGACGACGGAGGAGCATCGCCGCCCTTTTTACCGCGATGCGAGCACTCAATGCGGGAAATTCGGTTCACTCAAAGTGCAGTGCGACGTGCTCTGTTTTCCCTCGACGTCAGGAAGTCCAGCGGGCCTGATGGCATTCCAGCAACTGTACTCAAAACATGCGCCCCTGAGTTGGCTCCGGTGTTAGCACGCCTATTCTCGCTGTCTTACACCTCAAGAAAAGTCCCGTCTTCGTGGAAAGTAGCCTACGTTCACCCTATTCCTAAAAAGGGTGACCGCACAGACCCGTCTAACTATCGGCCTATTGCGATAACCTCCCTGCTCTCTAAGGTGATGGAGCGTGTGATAAACATCCAGCTCCTTGGTTACCTTGAAGATCATCAGCTAATTAGTGACCGTCAATACGGGTTCCGCCACGGGCGTAGTGCTGGTGATCTTCTTGTGTACTTAACGCACCGATGGGCAGCCGCCATTGAGAGCAAGGGAGAAGCACTGGCATTTAGTCTAGATGTCACAAAGGCTTTTGACCGGGTCTGGCATAAGGCTCTTCTCGCGAAGTTACCATCTTTCGGGCTTCCTGAGGGACTATGCTTGTGGGTAGCTAGTTTCTTATCTGGGCGAAGCATTCAGGTCGTTATAGACGGATTATGCTCCGATATCATGCCCATCAATGCTGGCGTCCCCCAAGGATCTGTTTTATCACCTACGCTGTTTCTTCTGCACATCAACGACATGCTTAACACTAGTAGCATCCATTGCTATGCAGACGACAGTACGGGTGATGCATATTATGCAGGTCGTGCAAATATCCCTCAAACACAGGTGGAGGAGAACAGAAAGAGACTTGTGTCTGACATTGAGACCTCTCTGGAGCAGGTCTCTGAATGGGGTAAACTAAACCTAGTTCAATTCAACCCTACTAAGACACAAGTCTGCGTGTTTTCCGCTAAGAAGACCCCCATTTAACATAGCACCGAAGTTCCGGGACACCTCTCTTACCATTTCTAAGAGTATTGGGATCCTTGGCGTCGATATTACGAAGGAGGTCCAATTCCGGAGTCATCTGGAAGGTAAAGCCAAAATGGCTTCTAAAAAACTTGGGGTGCTCAATAGAGCGAGGCAGTACTTCACTCCGGGTCATAGACTTTTATTATATAAAGCTCAAGTCCGGCCCCACATGGAGTACTGCTCTCATATCTGGTCTGGTGCACCTCAATACCAACTCCTTCCTCTTGATTCCATCCAACGCCGGGCAATTCGTATTATCGACGATCCCACACTCACAGACGATTTAGACACCCTCGGTCTACGGAGAGACGTTGGCTCTCTGTGTGTATTTTACCGTCTATACTATGGGGAGTGTTCTGAAGAACTTTTTGAATTGGTGCCACCGTCACCTTTCTACCACCGCACCGCTCGCCACAGGAGTAAAGTCCATCCCCACATCCTTTACACTTGGGTCTCCAAAAATGTCAGAGCGTCACGTGGTTTTTTTCCTCGTACAGCAAGATTGTGGAATGGACTCCCTCCCGAGGTTTTCCCTGTGGGCTATGACTTGAGGTCCTTCAAAAGGCGTGTTTACAGGTATCTTAAGAGTCGGCAACGCATCAGCAGCTCCTCTGGTGTTGCAGATGTCCATGGGCGATGGTGACCACTTTCCATCAGGTGGCTCGTCTGCTCGTTTGCCGTCGGATATACATAAAAAAAAAAAAAAAAAAAAAGACCTTGTCCCGTTTTCCCAAAATCTAACAAACTCCTTCCCATCCCTCGCTTAAAAAACGTCTTTGATGGGCAGCAGCGTCGAAAGCGATATAAGCCAAATACACTGCGCTCACCAACCCTTCTGCCAAGCGTGGTGAGTATGGCAAAATCCCCCCATGGATATAGAAAATATACCAAGGCCCCCAGTCCCCGGCGGCCCCGCTATTCCTGGCTCCGGTAGCGGTCATGCTAACGGCGGGGCAGGGGGTGCTAAGAATCTCCGGAAGAGATCCGGCTACCACCCCCAACGAAGACTGGCCCTGGTGACACACAACATTCGCACTATGAGGCTAGACGAGAAGGTCGAGGAAGTGGAAGAGGAAATGAGTAGGTTACGATGGGACATAGTGGGGTTGTCAGAAGTCCGAAGAGAGGGAGAGGGCACGACAACCCTAAAGTCTGGTAACCTACTCTATCACCGGGAGGGTGACTTTAAAAAGTCACAGCATGGTGTCGGGTTTCTCGTCCACAAGTCCCTCATTAACAACGTCGTAACCATCGAGAGTGTTTCCAGTAGGGTAATATACCTGATCAGATGAAGAGGTGGAAGTGGTGTATGAGGACATCAGTAGGGCCATACACGCTTCCCAAACCTATTTTACGGTTGTTATGGGGGATTTCAACGCAATACTTGGCAAGCGGAGCGACGGAGAGGCCAGGGTGGGGCAATTTGGATATGGAAAGCGGAACGAAAGGGGCCATAGGCTGGCCGATTTCTTGGAGGAGGGAATCTACGCGATGAACTAATTCTTCAAGAAGCCGCCTCACAGAAAATGGACCTGGATGGGTCCAAGCAGGAAGGAACAGGCCCCTGTCAAAAATGAGATAGACTTCATCTTGTCGACGAGGAGAGAGATATTCAATGATGTCTCTGTGATCAACAGGATTAAAATCGGAAGTGATCACCGAATAGTAAGAGGCATCTTGAATATCGATCTCAGACGAGAGAGGACTCGCTTGATGAGGTCTACACTCCGACCGTCTCCGGCCCATATCCAAAATGTCGAAAGTTTCCAACTGGAACTCTCGAATCGCTTCGATTGCTTAAAGAATTGCGTATCTGTGGACGAGTTAAATAATGGGTTGTAGTGTTGAAGTGCCACAATGTCAGTCCGAGTACAGGAGCAGAGTACGAGGGCTATCCGACTACAGAGAGGTGTGAGACAGGGAGATGTGATATCTCCAAAACTGTTCACCGCTGCTCTGGAGGATGCCTTCAAGCTGCTGGAATGGAAAGGACTTGGCATTAATATTAACGGCGAGTATATCACTCACCTTCGATTTGCTGATGACTTTGTTATAATGGCGGAGTCGCTGGAGGATCTGAGTGCCATGCTCAATGACCTCAATGAAGTTTCCCAACAAGTGGGCCTTAAGATGAACATGGACAAGACGAAAATAATGTCGAATGTCCATGTTGCGCCTTCTCCAGTGCTTGTTGGCAGCTCCATACTTGAAGCTGTTGACCAATATATCTATCTGGGTCAGTTGATCCAGGTTGGAAGTTCCAGCTTCAAGGATGAGGTCTTTCGACGAATCCGACTCGGCTGGGCAGCGTTCGGAAAGCTCCGAAGTGTCTTCTCGTCCAAAATACCTCAGTGCCTCAAGTCGAAAGTATTCGACCAATGTGTGTTGCCAGTGATGACTTACGGGTCCGAAACGTGGTCGTTTACTATGGGCCTCATAAGAAAGCTCAAGGTCGCTCAAAGAGCTATGGAGAGGGCTATGCTCGGTGTTTCTCTGCGAGATCGAATCAGAAACGAGGAGATCCGTAGAAGAACAAAGGTCACCGACATAGCTCAGCGGATTAGCTCTTTGAAGTGGCAGTGGGCGGGGAACATAGCTCGAAGAACCGATGGCCGATGGGGCAGAAAGGTGCTCGAATGGCGACCACGTACCGGCAAGCACAGCGTTGGACACCCACCGACAAGGTGGTCAATCGACCTAACCAAGGTCGCAGGAAGACGCTGGATGCAGGCCGCTTCCAACCGGTCATATTGGAAATACTTGGGGGAGGCCTATGTCCAGCAGTGGACTTCTTGCGGCTGAGATGATGTTGATGATGATGAAATACTATTTCAAGGAAATGAATGACTTCATTGCACTTTCTTCTTTACGTAAAAGTTTCATGAATAAAATATTTTCAAAAGCCTCAGATCATTTGTATAAGTTCCCAAAAAATACTGAAAATTTTCACTTTTTCTAGTATTTAAGTTTTCTCGAACATAACACTATGTTATGATATATTGTGCAAACCAAATTTCCATTCAACTATAATATGTTTTCCACTTTTAATGGTCGAAAAATATCATAGATTTTGGAAGTATGCAAATATATTATAGAATTTTCATAAAAATATTAATCACTAAGTGGATCAAATGATAAATCACAATACTCCTGATTTTCCATTCACTTCCATATACAAACTTTCTACCAGCCGACCAATATGTATTGGAAAATTATATTTTTCCTACCTTCAGCATTGGTCCCATACGAAAAATTTATCATACTATGTCGAAGGTAAATTCATGCCCAATATAGCAGTAAGCTAAAGATCTTCTTGGTGTTTCTCCAACCACCTCCGTGACCTTATAAAAATTACCTGTAATCTCGTAATTATTTCGGCGTATTTATAAAACTTCTACCTTGAGGATGCAACGTGAGATTTTTAAAACCACCCTTTCCTCCTTCCACTATCACGTGTATTTTTGCGAGGCGGGCGATAAATTTGCCTGTTTCCGAAACAAGCCAGCCGTTTGTGGCTGGACTCGAAAACTTATGTAACAACAAATTTGCAATTTTCAGAATTTTACTAACTTGCTTACGTAACGTGTTGCAACTTAGTCGAATTTTAAGAGTCTCAGTCAATGTCAGTGTCTTATAGATTTATATACATATGTCTCATAGTACCGACATTTTTAGAAGTATATTTCAACGTACAGTAAATAAACTGTATTTTGTAAGCAATTGCTTAACTTTAACATATCTCAAACAACAGGTTTCTCATACTAACTTAACGCTATATTTCCGAAAGGTAACGACTGTTTAAATTCATAATATTCTGTTTCTTTATCTATAACGGCTACCACAGGACAGGCATTGTTGCCTAGTGTAGGGTGACAAGTAAGTATACTAGGGGTATTACATCTAATAATGTTTCCTTTAATGCCAATTTTAAAAGCATTGTACTTTAACTTGAGCTCTTCTATCGATAAATATTTTTGTATTTTGGTTCTCGTATGAATGTACCAAATATGCGATATTTCTATATTTAGTATTTTCTGATTGCGTTGACTTGTCCACAACGCACAAACTGAGATCTGCAGACCCTCGGAGTCCGGTCTTTTAACTTGATACCTTCACACGTTTCTGAGAAAGGGCCTTAACAGATAGATATGTCCATAACGAAGTGACACCATAAGAGATATTTTTGTATATACCATATTTAACGATAAAAGAGTAAAATGCATTATTTTTTTAAAAGAAAATTATAACATACATTTATCTTCTAAATTAAAATCTCGCGACATTTTGCTGCCAGCTTCCTTATTCATTAGCCTCCCGTGGACGAATCTTTAGGTTAATTGAAATCCAAACTAAATTACAGTTTGTTGAAAATACTTTTTTTTTATTATTACGAGTCAATAACAAATGTCCCAGAGTTGGGCAAAAGCCTCTTTCTCTCTTTTCCATGTCAGTCTGCCCATTGCTTTTCTTGACCATTATTTGTTTTTTTTTTATGTAAATGTACATAATATTTATCCCAAGATATATGTGTTAAAGTGCTGTAACTAAATACTTGTTACTCTGCATTTGTTCTTCTTGAAGTATTTTCAGCCCAGCGTACTTTGTCGCCTGAAAGTGCAATCTATAAATCAGAGCCGCGACCGCATCTGGGAATGCGACACTCATTACTAGTTATTTTAATTAGGTTAAAGAACACATTAATTTAATTGATTCCTCGCCGACGACGTGCCTCGCATCTGTCACGACGGATGCCTTATCGCAGTCGAGGAAATTAAACTAATTGAACGAGTTGCGTTGCGTACTTATTAATTATGCACATACTATGTTACATCGTAAGTACCTACTTACTTATATTCTGGAAACGACTACTATGTGTACATTTATAAAGAAGACTTGCTTTGTCCGACTGCTGTAAAGAATCCATTTGATTCAGTGTGTCTGAGTTAAAATAGAGGTTGATTTTCCCCCTGGCAATGCTGAAATCTTAAAATTGATAAAAGAAAAACATTTAGGTTTTTCAATAGAAATTCCACGAGCTGAGCGGTGAATTTGTATTATGGTTTCAATTTTGTTTTTCACTTCATTCTTCCAACTTTTTATTCTATGAGTGTTTCTGATTATGAGATTTAAATGATAAGTAGGGGGTTTTAAATTAATCTTCAAAACCTAAACATTAATTACGTGAGGCGACTTTGGCAATTTTTTACCCTTTCATAGTGAGATCTCGTAATTTTTTCGAATTTGACCTTCTCCCCCCCTAAATCTCACAAGATTTTTCTTTAGTTTCGGGATTTCAAAATAACAATATTTTAAGATTGAAGAAATTGAGATGCGGTTTGACAAAACCCGCTTTTAGCCTCGTACAACATTCAGGGGTAGAGACAGAGTCGGGTCTATTAGAGGCCGGAAACCACACGGCACGCTAAACCAACCTGCAAGATTACTGGCTAACTTTTGATAACTACAGAGTGCGTTTCGATAGTCACTTCAATATCCATAACGGTTTATCTTAACACTTTCGCTGACACTGCCCGCCTGTAGACATAATTCTATTGTTATTTCTTTTGTGTCTGGTTCAGTATCAGCGAGCGAGTTGAATAATAATAGTCAATCATACGAAAGCCGCAATGTATTTTGAAGCGACGATCAAAACAATGTACATTGTAGTTGTCAAAAGTAGGCTGCTGTAAATGCCTAAATGCCACGTGAATGTGCCATGTCGTCGTACGCTGGCGAATTCAATTAATAGTGCTATTGTCGTACCGGCTACAGACACCAACCGACCTAAACCCGTGCCAAAACGTCTATACTATAGCACTTATATACTGCTGTAGTATCTATTGATGTAGCTGTAGTGCGGTAGGTACATGATCCTACTTTATGATTAATCCGAACAGCTGATTGTCTAGCGTACCTATAAATACGTTTTATTGGCTACCGTTTACTGTTCCCTTTGGCTCTACATCTGATATAATTAGAAAAGACATTAATATTTAAATTAATTTGTTATATCTTGTACCTAATTTGAATGTACAATTTTAGTTCATTATAATGATTAAATCGATTTCACGAAATAACAAACACATTGTTATGCTGTGCGTATTATTGCGGTGATTCTATTGATAACAAAAACAGAGTTACAGTATGCCTCTAGTTTGACTATATTTTATAAATGTACATACAGGTATTGATAGATAAACTAAAAGCCCGATGAGATAAGGAAAAATCTTTTGATTGATACATATTGTTTTTTTTTCTGCAAACGTTTCAGATCATCCAACAAAGCAATAACTAATGCATCTTGATTCGAAAGCTCTTTTCATCTGATTGTCAACTCAGAGGCAAGGAACTGAGATTGATTGATGTTTGAGGAGACTGTCTGGGAAAGTTTAAACTTTGCAATATTATTTGCGGTAACACATGCTTGCCTTCGCGGCATGTTTTTTTTAATTACAACTTTATTTAGTCTTATAAAATTATGTCAGAGCAATCTTGCGCCTATAAGCATTTATTTTATTCCCTCAGGTAAACATTCGACTAGACCTAGTAAGGTGCAGTAGTAATCATAGTTTATATTCTGACATTTTTCAAGATAGTTAACCATAATCACGATCACGCCTGATGATGGCTTCAGTATTCTATGACCAGAAGTCCCAGAATACTGAAGCCATCATTATATTATTACAAAATTGACTTGGATATTTTAGGGGGTGGTGAACCAACTCTTTTCCATTGTTTTTATTGCTGTTTATGATGTACTGCGAAGAACCCAGGTTTCGTCTAAAAAAAAATAACCTGAGTCGGCTTCACTTCAAATAACTCCAAATAGTCACATGAAATAGCCAATCGCATCCTTTTTTGTTTCACCGGAAGCAGCCCTGGGACCCACATCACTGACACCTAGTCTATCTATCTATTTTTTTTTATCTGTGGCCTTGCATAACTACACTAAACCATATACGAGTATTATAATAAATCAAGTATGTTTTCTCTATTATCGTCAGTACTGGACGTCGAAGGTTTCAGTGCGGTGTTCGTCTTTCACACTCTCTCTACCACGCTTGAATTCTGCTACCCATTTTTAAAGGATTCAATTTGACAGAGTAGAATCTCCTTACTAATGTATTGACCATGTCATCTGGATCGCTGTTGGTGATAACCCCTTGTTATGAAGGTACTTAATCACAGCACGCTGCTCCATTTGCCAATACTGCGAATTGCTTGATAACTTTAACACATTTTACCCACTATTACACGTTTCGAACTTCGCATAGTTAATTAGTCTGTCCTGAACTAAATAATATGGGTAGTGAAATATTAAGAATTTAATGGATCTGTATCAGTACGAGTATTTTCAATCCAGCCAAGGTAGCTTATGTAATTGATCAAATCGAATTCTGTATCGAATTAACCGATTTCCATGAAGCTTTCTCTGATATATTTCGCGGAATTTTAGCATTAGCTGTCTCTGCGCCATTTGCCGAAACCCCAGACAATATATAAAAAAATCTAAAAGGTTTCTGTAATACCTTCTAATGACTTCTGTAAACCTTTAAAAAATCGTAAGATTTCACGCGAATAATATTTTTTAAGGCCTTCAATGTGTCTTTTATACATATTATTACGTTATTAAATTATGTAACAACAGGTTACTCGTTGTTACATCATTTAATAATGTCGTTAGTTTTAATCAAAAAATATTATTACGTCTTTATCACATGCGGGGTAATCAGATCCCAAGGCCATTTAAATAGATGGAAATCGGAAAAGTGCTGGGTTGTTAGCCGGATCGCCTATTGACACGATTCCTTAGATTTTCGCCAATTACCTTCACCTTTAAGGGTCTGCGTGTGATGAGAAACAGCTGGTACATTTTACGTTTTTTTTTTTCTTTTATCCCAGAAACAACCTCTTCAAACCAACAAGAAGCTATTATAGAATATTCTCATCTTACTTGATAAAAGTCAGTGAATTTCTCTGAATTCAAATGTCATAACAAGAACTATGCGTATTTCCCAACAAGTTCATGTAACTTTAATTCTGCATCGAATGCATTTCCATGATGCTTTCTGTGATATATTTCTCAGAATTTCAGTCCCTATTCACTGAGCTGCTGCCACTGCAGACAATAGAAATGTATTCATCTATCCAATATTGGATAGATGAATTTCTAAGAAGTAAATTATATGTGCATATTACATGTGTCTTATGGTTTCCGGTGTAACTTTAACTTCAAATTGTATGTATAAATAATCCATATCCATTCTAATACGAGTATTATAAATTCGAAAGTAACTCTGTCTGTCTTTTCACGCTTCAACCATTGAAGCAATTTGGTATGGAAGTAGTTTGAGGCCTGGGGAAGGACATATCTTACCAGAGTACCTTTAATTCTGGGAAATTCTACTGTTCCCGAGGGATCGACACTAACGCGGGCAGGGCTGCGAAAGCTAGTTGTGTATAAAACGTAATAATTTAAATCGCAGAGATTAATAATGTACACTAATCGAAAACTTACGTATAGGTATTTATTAGTTATATAGATATGTACATAAAATGTAACCATATAAATTTACCTGCCACAGCACTTTAAGCTTTTGATCAAATAAGCTTGTTTCTGGAACAAAATAATAATATTAAATTAGTCCGTCAGTTAGTCAAAAAATATTGAAGTCGTATTTTTCCTTTTGTCAATTAAACAATAAATTATTCAGATAATGCGCGTCAAAGTTCCTGAGTGGGGGCTCGTGACGTCACAGTTTGCTGAAAAGGGTAGCAAAGCAAAGTGAGACGTACACGGAGTTTTAACGGGTTATATCTTTATATTTTTTTGTTTAAATCAGAAAAGAAAAATTCGTTGCCTATATTTATTGGTATCTTATTGATGGACTAATTAAATTTAAAAATATTAGACTATGGACACTAGATTATTATATCTTTACACGTGGTAATATCTTCTGATTATGCTTTACTTATGTTACTTATTTAGTTACAATTATTATTACTTACTACTTAAATTATGTGCTAACAATTTAATACGAAATAAATGATACAATAACGGGTTCCCGTCACACTAATAATATGACTAGGCATGCATGTGTCAATACTTAAAATATTCTAGTTAGTAGTCATGCTGTCTACATTAACGATAATGTGTAATAATAAGCCGGTTCATAAACCAATAAATACCAGAGATAACCTCTGCTACGGTGGCGTCCCTCGATCAGCGATCGGCCGATGTCAATCGCGTGGGCAACACAGGTTCTTACTACGGAATCGTTGACTCTTGTCTTCTTTTCCCGAAGGGTCATCTTCATCTTTGAAATAGTTCTAGACCCATTAATTTTATTTAAAACCACCAGGGTGGCTGTCAGGGTTGTCAGGTGACCAGAGGGCTGGCAATTTTCTAGGACAAAGAATAAGTATTGCCATCCAACGTGGTAATGCTGTCAGCCTTCTAGGTACCCTTCGGCGTAACAACGAACTGCAGGACATTTTTTATTAATAAGGTTTTTTATTTTTAAATTAAGTAGGTTGGGTTATTTTATTTTTAGGGTGGTTTAGGTGGCTATTCGGCCATAATAAATTGTTCCGTTTAATTCGTATTTTTCTCTTAGGCAGAGCCTATAAAACCATTATAGGTTCTGCCTAAGGGTATAAGTGAGCGTATAGGTGGAAAAGGTATCAAAATAGTTAAGGGTTGCTAGCCGCATCGCCTATTGACACGACTTTTAAGATTTTTGCCCATGCCGGCTTCTACGGTCTGCGCGGGAAGAGAAGGAGAAAAGAAAATGTAGGTACATTCTTCATTTTTCTTTTTTCCAAGACCAGCATGTAAGAACATACATTTTTTATACCTCGAACTCATGCTTCAATTGAGATAAAGTTTAGAATGTATGCTGGTAATATTGGTACAATTTTCAAGTTTATTGGGCATGTGTAGTTTATAAGATATTTAAAATATGTTCGCGAGGTCCAGTTCGTAGCAAACTACTGTATTAGAATCGATGTTTATATGCGTTGCATAAGTGTAAGGAAGATGTATGTAGCAAGAGTAGTACGAGGGTATGTCTATAACATTTTTTTGCTCGTTATCTTCGTGCGTACAACGAAATATTGTTGCGGACGTCGTAACTCGTTTCCTATAGTACGAGCCATTAAAGTGAGGTGACATTAAACTGTCCATTACACGTAATGGAGCGCCAGTCTTCGCTATTTGCTTAGCTATAACCGGTCTAATAATGTTCCGTTTTAATCGACCGACACGGCTTCCGTCGGCTACCAGAGATTGTAAAAAATATTTGGACTTAAAGTAGGTAATGATGAAATAATTTATTTCGTTTTAGTCGATAAGGTTTTTTGTCTGTCTCTCATCATGCGAGTTCCCAGTTGTATCCTCAACTGTGATTCTTCGAATTCCCGGTCTGATGTCAATTATGGTTTCGATACTTTATTTTTAAAAGCCCTAACGCTTTAACACAGTTTATTGAATAGGCTACTTTCCAAGGCTACTTTCCTGGGTCACAATAATAACATTACAATTAGTTTGTCACTTCTGTCAGTTAGATAATTAAAATATTGGACACGTATTTTTCTTTTGCCAATTTAACAATAAATGAAATACAACAATAAATAATTACTAAACAAGCTTAAATAGCAACATTTATTTCTGCGACTGGAAAATACATTGAATCATCTATCTATACATATAATAAAACAGTAAAAATATTTTGTCTGTACATTTAGAATTTTTGACTGAAATGGATAGAGGAACACTTAAAAAGAATAATAGAAAGCAAAAAATATTTTTTCGAATTTTTTGTCTGTCTGTCTGTCTGTATGTATGATCACGATTATCTCCGTAAATACTGAACCGATTTACTTCAAACTTTCACCAATTGCTTTGTTTTAACTCAGTTTAACATTTAAAGTTTGTTTCATCAAAATCGGTTAATAAAAAAAAAGTTATCGTCATTTGAATGAACTCAAGGCATGAGTTTGCCTACAAATATATAGCAAAACAAATAAATAATAAGTGACATAGGAAAATTAAAATCCAAAGTCAATTCATCATCGTTATACGACTGCATTATACCTATCCATACTACTAATATTATAAATGCGAAAGTAATCCATACTAATATTATAAATGCGAAAGTAACTCTGTCTGTCTGTCTTCTTTTCACGCTTCAAACATTGAACTAATTTGGTATGGAGGTAGTTTGAGGCCCGGGACAGGACCGAGGGATCGACACTAACGCGGGCGGAGCCGCGGGCAACAGCTAGTAATATCTATATCAAACTAAGTACATACATAGTATAATTAGATATAAACGGGTCTAAGCAGGACCTTTGTTATTATTTGTTTCCATTGACGTTTCATATCATAATGGAGTATCCGTCGTAATCCCAACGAGACAACGATGGATGAACGAGAAATAATAAAAAGGTTCGTGTTAAGTCCCGTTTATACACATTATTATGTGATTAAAGCGCAAAACTTTAAAAGAGAATATTTCAAACTATTTTGACGTGTCTAAATAAATAGCAGCCAAAGAATTCATGAATTAAATCGTTAGAATGACCTAGGAAAACAAGAGTATGTGTGCCAAAAAGGGTTGGCAACCGGCTCCATTCTTTAATGTGGTCGTCTCATATTTAGGGTTCAGTATTTAGTAATTAGATCAGGAAAATATAATAGGAGGCAGCCGGGAAAAACTCTCGAATGATGGTGATTATTACGTCAGGCCGTGCGGTATCCGGCAGAGTAGAATAGGGCCACTCCAAGTCTTCCCGTAGATGTCGTAGAAGGCGACTTAGGAACAAGCTAAACAAAGCTTATAAACATCTGTGAGACCTCTCCAACCCGTCAGCGTGGAAAGTGTAGGCCAAGTCCTCTGACTGCTCTGGCCAAGTATGGCCCTAGTAGTATAGAGAGGGTCGTGCTCCTGTATTGGAGACAAAAAAAAAAGACCTGATGATGATGTTTACGTCAGGCAGGGGTGTCATCCTCAACTCAATTGCCTGTCCAGCGGCTACGGGTATGGCATCGGGTACGCGTTCCCGGCTTGCCATTTGGCTTTCCTCATTCATCAAGTGAGTAGTATCCCAATACATTTCATTCCCAAATCCAACAAATTTCTATCCTTCCCCAGCTTAAAGATGCTTACGATGGGCAGCAGCGTCGAAGCACAAGAAGCCAAAAAAACTGCACTCGCCAACACGCCTGCCTAACATAGTGAGTATGGCAATATCCTCCCATGGAACGAGGAATCCTTGGGAGAGGCCCTTGTCTAGCAGTGCAATTTTAACGGCTGTAATGATGATTATTTAAACCTAAGTACCTACGGAACCATTCGTCTCGTGTTGTCAGGTTCTTGACCGGTTTATTTCACACGTCATATGTTCGAGGAAAACACTGAACAAACAAATCGGAGTTACGCACTGATTACTTCAGATTTTAAAGACTTGCTGCCTTCTGAGAACTCCGTGACCGAGGTATTTCCTAACATTCGTGTTGTTAATGTAGTAGGTACCTACTAGTAGTACATGTACAATTTAGTCCTTGCCTCAGCTAGATACCTATATTATACGATAATCTTTACTGACTTCAGTCAAACTACTGAACATCGATACAATAAACCAAAACTTAAATTAAAAATAAAATTTATTTCTACATACATCAAATTATTAACTACTGAAATGATTTTCGTGAAATTTAAGTGGTATGTGGACCTGAGAATCCAGCCCTTATAATTTTTGCGATTAATTTAAATGGACCTTAAATAATTTATAATACACGCGTCACAAGACCTACTCACAAAGAACATGCAGCTTTTCCATCCAATATTTCCGTTTCCTCCTATTTATGCCAATTAGTGTCGATGTCAGAAACACAGCTTGTTATATAGATTTATATTGCATAAAAATGGGCGTATTCCTGCCCGGAGAGGGGTGAAAGGGGGGGACTCCCAGTACACACTGGGGTATCATTCATACTACGACCGAAATTAGGTCATGAGAACAATTGGGAAAAGAAAGTAGTCACAGCGACCACAGTCTAGGCAAAGCCATTGTAAATATTGCATACTCACGTTGATAATACATCTACACATGTCTGGGACCTAACATACTCCCTTGCCGTGTATGTGTTAGGTCTTTAAAGAAAACTTTTTTACCAACTTCAAATATAGAGGTTCAAAATTCAACTGTATGTTTGTTACGCCATAACTCTGTCGTTTAAGAACCAATAAAAATATTTTTTTATTCAAAAAGGTATGCGCCTAATTGGTCTCATCTAAATTACATTTAAATCGGTTTAGAAGTTTGGTTGAACTCGGTTTTTATCTGTTAAATTAACATTACTAGCGGCCCGCCCCGGCTTCACACGGGTAGGTATAGCCTATGTTCATTATGGATAATGTAGGATTCTAATAGTGAAATAATTTTTCAAATTGGTCCAGTATTTTCGGAGCTCCGAGCTCCTAAACGAATCAAGACTAATTAAATAATAAGCAAAAAGTAATTTCTATAGATACCTGTATACATTTAGTTTTTTAATTCTAAGTGATAGAGCGTACCTGTAAAGTCTAATATTCGGAATGAAGCTCTAATTAAGCTGCTTTAGATATGTCTTGTATAATCCAAAGAAAACATTTAAGAAGTCATTCTGTAGATGTATGTACCTATTACAAAATTACATATACAGCGTGTAAATTTTCCTCGACATTCCCTGAAAGGGGTGACTCAGCCCATCAATATGATCAAATTTTCCTATGAAATCAATGCTGGGAACTTAAAAAAAATCGATATTTCCTTATTAAAAAAGTGTTCAGACGCCTGGGCAATTTATATGGGAATATCGATATTTTTTTGAGTTTACCTTACCCAGCCTTTGTTCCATGTAACAAGTTGTTCATATTGATGGGCTGAGTCATCCCTTTAAATTTCAAGGGTACATTTACACGCTGTATACTAGTGTAAGTACTACTTTAATCAACTTAAACAAAGTAGGTCCATCCACTTTTTAAGAAGGCGGGGATTCCCAAACTATTAGAGAATTCTGTAGAAGTTACTCGATCATATGATGTGAAATGGTCTCGTCCACACTATATTGAACACAACCAGTAAACTCGATTGTTTTTAAAATAGTTTGCAATTTCACAAACAATTGGTGAAGTAGTGTCGTGTGTCGCCACTTAGCGTAATTGTGAGACTTCATTACTCGCGTGGTGTCAAACGGAAGACAGCGTAGAGTCAATATTTGGTATTGTTTGGTAACGGCATTTGGGCGATAATAATGCACGTAACACACTCTGTAATAAGTTCCTGTTCGTTGATAGAAGATTGTTATTTGCAAGCTTCTATTTAACTGGCAATGTATGTATGTAACTATGTTTGTTCGGGTCAAATATTACAACTCTCAACAATATTTTGAAGCAGATATCTTCCACCGGTTGAGCTGAAATTTTGTATACTGGTTTAGTTTGCATGACAAAGCATGGTAAGCTGTGTGACGGTGACGTTATTCATAATCCAAGATGGCGGACTATCATTTTTTATGCACTCTGTCGGAGTGTAATAAGTAATAAAGATATTAAATTAAAGGGCTCGCTGAAAAATATTTCGAAACATAAAGTGATGTACATAAAAGCTTGTTTTTAAAAAGTTATTTACTTTTAACTTATTTTTGTCATGGAAAAAGAAACCAATACATAAGTATATAATTTATTTAATTAGTAGTAAGCATAAGTACTTATTACTAATTAAATAAATTATTTATGCACTTCATCATAGCAATGGTTATGCTTTTCTTAACTGCCCTAGAGACGAACATAAATAGAAAAATCCTGATAAACATAGATGAAATTAAAAGTACGTATTAACGTGTTTATAAAGCGTGCTTTTTACAAAAAAATAAAGCAATTTAAAATCTGAACATAATTACATATTAGTACCATAAACACTACAGTACAGACCCTTGTACTCGGAGAAACAAACAGGGGTTTATTTACATACCTCGCGAAATATAGGTCAGGTCGCGGTATCTCGGGGCTGATGCAGCGCCGACCTGTTAACCCAGATGTCGGCAGCACCCCCACCCTTGGACCACAACAGCCATCAAGTTAGAGCCCTCAGTGAGAAAATCACAGGCCCTTATGCTTTGAAAAAATGCCTATTACCAAATGCGCAAGAGCTCTACATCGCTGGTCTTGAAATCTCGCATTGCATTTCCTAATGATAGCCCGCGGCATGAAAATGATACTTTTCAGTTGCAGCGTCGAAACAGCGACGTAATTTTCTTTTAGTGTTTCTGGTCTTTGAAAATGGGAGAATATGAAAAAAAACGAAGATTATGATATATTTTATTGAAAAAAAGATCTATAAATAAGTATTTTTTAACATGCACCAAAATAGATTTGTATCAAGGGACATGTTCAGTTCCGAATAATATTAACCCTAAGCGCATATCTTCCATAGCTTAACCCTTACGTAATGTTCGCGTAGGAGGATCTATATTGGAAAATCACAATTGTGTTTCATATTCATCTTACTAATTGCTCTAAAATTGAACTTATGATTCTCTATACAATTACTGAAATAAATGGGTTTAATTGTGACTTGTGATATAAATCTTGCATACTGCTGTAATGGCAAGCTGCTATAATATAGTGCTGAAAACAAATGCTGCAGTAAAATTAAATCAGACAGGTAAATAAAAGTGCCATAAACCAAACCTAATCTTAATTCCACCGTGTGTACAGGCGGCAACAGAAAATATTACCTACACGTGTCACATTCACATTACACCCACCTTCCTTTATCCATAACCTCCCTTCACTTGCAGATCGTATGAAATATATTTTAACAAAATATATAATATATATTTAATCTTAGTTATATTTTGATATGACATGATTGGTACTATATATGTTCATAAATTTAAAAAATATAAAAAAAGGGAACCCTGATATAAATAAATTTACTAAATTAAAAATAAACTGACGAAAAACAACATTTATCATAAGCGAAACATACATCGCTTATCTCCAAAAAAGTAAATTTATTGAGAAAAAGACTACCCTACCAAACCACAGACTAAAATAAAACCTTTTTACACTGGATAATGGCTCCACATTGATCCTTTTTCGAAAATATAGAGCTACATCTCTCAAAAATGAGAGACACGATTACTTTTTTATTAGCCTTATTTTGTGTCCCACTGCTGGGCTAAAACCTTTTTTAGCCTCATTATCTCGCTTATATTTTAAAAATTCTTATTGACTTATCTGCTCTGTGCAATCCTGAAAAAATTACAAGCCTTTACTTTTTAGTACGTGGTGTAAAAAGATGATATGAAATACTTTATACTTTTAACCTTTAACTATAGACGTCAAAATATTGTTACATACTTATGGACGCGAGGTCTCGTGGACCGCTAGTTTTTTAATTTATTTCTTTATGATAACAGTCAGGAATTTAATAATTTTAGTTTTAGTATACTTAAGGGACAATGAATTAAAAGAATATGTATAATTTTACTATATAAGTATTTATTTCTTTATATATCCTCATTAATAACAATATAAGGCACTTTTCATTCTTAAATTACCCAGAGATCTAATAAGGAACTAAAACTTAAATAAAAAGATCTTCGAAACATTTTAAAAGTAATTATCTATAAGTTTAGACTATACCAATCACAAAAAACAAAAAATAAACTTCTAAATTAAAAATATAAAAGTTCTGACGTCGGTCTAAAAGCAAAAAAATTATTGGCAGTCCTTGCATAATGGCTTAGAACACTGAAGACAATAGCTTGACCGCAACTGACACAATTGTAGTTATTCTTCCTTTTTTGTTTTGGTGGACAGACTCAGCAGGTCTTTCGCTTTGAGGAGTCTATTTCCAAAGGAACAGGCTCTTGCTCTTCTAGAGGCAAATCTGCTCTGAAGTTCTGAAAGTGGCATATCGCTCTCTGAGTCTGAGCTACTATCATCCCAACTACCACTTCTTATATCCGTCTTGTACGCTAGTAGTAGCGACACTCTCTTGGTCTTCATGAACACTACAATGCCGTTGCTTCATGTCATCTTCATCCACCAAACAATCGGCGATGTCATCATCATTGTCCTAGTAATCTGACTGTAAAAGTATTCGATATACCTCATTTTCAAATGAAGGATCGGCAACGCGTAATATTTTTTTGACTGCTGTTGCGATGGGGACGTTGACCTTGTAGGTCGCTTTAATGCAGAAGTACTTGGTTCTATATTTTTTGACATATTGATTGCGTAAAACCGAAATCAAAGACAATGGCAATCAGATTTTTTTGTATGAAAATCATGGACGCGCGGTCTCACAGACCGCGGCCGAAATTAAAAACGAAATAACTTACCGAATTTGCAGCCGACGACCAAACCTCCCACCTCCGATGACGTTTTGCGACAAAAACTGAAGCTACTAAGCGCCGTAGGCGCGGAGCGTGCGGAGAAGTGGACAAAATTCGATTTTTGAAAACGAGAGCGGCCTGTAAGACCGCGCGTCCATAGTTAAAGGTTAAAGTGAAGTTGCTAAATTCACAAATATTTTTATTTCGCAGTATACTAGCGTGTAATTAGTGCAGAAGTCAAAACGAAGTGCATTGTAGTCGGCGGAAGCACGCACGGTTTCGCGCCGCTAATTAAAAAGTTTATCTTTACAGAGACACGAGTACGCCCGTCCGGGAATTATATTTCTCTTTGTTTCCATTTTTAAGTTCACAGCCACACGAAAGCAGATGCAAAAAATGTAGGTACACTATAATACACACACATATATATAAACACATTTAACTAGCTTTTTCACTCTAACCAACAGCTTGATTTCTTTTAACGTATTTTTCTCCATACGCGAAAGTTCAATGTGATAAGTTTAGTATTTATCTCTTACGAAGTTGACATAACTTAAGACTATAGGCCAAATAAGCGTGTTGGTAGGCATATAAGTAGGTAGATTTTTGCCCATTGATATAAAAGTGAAACACCAAACGAATTCGTTTCCGCATTTACAATAATAAATAGTTTCAATAAAGTCAGAAAGAACTTAAGAACTGATAAAACTTAGGCTTAATAAATAGGTAAGCACAAAACAAATTAGAATACTTACAAGAACACAACTACGTCTAGTATGTCAAACACAAATAAGCTAAGGCTTTGAACACATGACTTATCAAAACGAGCGATTTTAAATGGAAACATCGGTTGTTTTCGAACAGTCACTAATTAAACAAGTTTTTTTTTGCAAAAAATTTCGTGACCTTTTTTATTATAACAAATACACACTGTAAAGTGTTTTCCAAGACAAATCCAATGAGCCCAAACACGATAGGTGTACCTTGTTTAGTTTAAGAGTTCCTATGGCCACCTTTCGACCCCATCATCAGACTAGCGCAACGATTCCATAATATTGTGTTGTCATCTCATTTACACATGCTCGGTTGTTTTCGAACAGTCACTAATTAAACAAGTTTTTTTTTGCAAAAAATTTCGTGACCTTTTTTATTATAACAAATACACACTGTAAAGTGTTTTCCAAGACAAATCCAATGAGCCCAAACACGATAGGTGTACCTTGTTTAGTTTAAGAGTTCCTATGGCCACCTTTCGACTCCATCATCAGACTAGCGCAACGATTCCATAATATTGTATTGTCATCTCATTTACACATGCATGCTAAATTTCAGCTCAATTGGTAACCGGGAAGTGGATCAAATTTAACTTGCAAGATTTGATTACAGACAAACACCGGAACAGGTGAAACTAAAAGTTTATGAAATATAAATCGGATTTACATTTCAGGCTTTTTAGGGATTTACTAACTCCCAACCAAAAATATAAAAACCTCGCGTTGCGGATAACTATTGGAATTCATTTCTTCAACTGGCAACAATGTCATCTGTCGATCGCTGTCAAAGCTCTGAGGTTGATGGTTGATGTGCGTGGCCTCAATATATACTATGCGTGGCAAAGATATGTTTCATAGTAGATCTTTGATGCGTGGCCTATGCCATAGATGTTGTATATTATTCTTACGTAAAATGCCGGTAACTATTAAAAGTTATTTTATTCGCATTATTACGAAGTATTTGTAAAGTGAAAGTCTGATATATTGGAGTTTATTTCTCTATATATCTAATAACATCACGGGCCTTGTCTTTATAACGCATGTATACGACCATAGTACCTATTGCTATCTATAGGTACGTGTACGTAGTATCACGTCTATTTCCCTTGCGGGGTAAACAAAGTTTTGGTCTATAAGACCTTATGGCCACGTTCAGGATGTTAGAGCGTGTAGATGAAAAAGGAACCAAAATAGAGATAGTTTGCTAGCCGCCTCGCCTATTGAAATGATTCCGCAGATTTTAGCCTCGAACGGAAGAAGATAAAGAACTATAGTTAATTTTGCACCCCCAGGGCAGGTTTTTATATGTTTTGGGTCGGGCTTTAATTCAAAATAATGTGTTGTTAAAAGCGTTCCTACCAATACCCAGGCCGTGAAAATATATATAAAAATGTCGGAAGTGTTAGACCTCTAGGTTTTCCTTCCCAACAACCCAAGGTTTTGGTGTCTGGCAAACCGTTTTCGGATAAATACGGGGAACACGGCAATCCAAAGCCTGGTGAGTTTCAGCGGCTTGCACATGCATGTGGTGCCCAGAACAAACCGTCCGTCATGTCGTTATGGAGTGCCGCAAAACCAAATTTAGTGGCACACTACACCTCAGAGCTGAGTGGAGCAACAGTAGACTATTTTAAGGACACTAATATTATGTTTTCACAGCGCTTTTAACTTTAACTACCTTCCTCCGTGGTCCAGTGGTTAAGGCATTTGCCTGTAGACCCGGGGGTCGTGGGTTCGATTCCCACGGGAAGCATACTTTGTTTAGTTGTTTCCAGTTTGGTTAGGACATTGCAGGCTTGAATCATCTGAGTGTCTGATAATAAAGATGATTCCGTGCTACGGAAGGCACGTTAAGCCGATGGTCCAGGTTGCCATCTGGTAGTCGTTAAAGGAACCACGTCAGAGGCCGAGAGGCGGTCCCGAAGAACTCTGACACCAGGGTGTGCATGGTCGATTGACCGTGTCATCTACTTGAAATGAATGAATGACAGCGTTTTTAATATAATATTACCATACGATCAATAAATAGTGACGTTATACCAGCCCTGTCTCTGCCTCTCATCTTACCGTGTGCCAGTATGCATCCTCGGCTATAAAACTTCGAAACCCGGAAACTGTTATTGGCTCTTCTCATCATTACAGTGGTCACAAGTCCACTCCTGGACAAAGGCTTCGTGCTCTCTTCATCGTTCCATGGGAGGATATTGTCATCCTCACAACGCTTGGCAGGCGGGTTGGCGTGCGCAGTTTCTTTGGCATCTTGTGCTTCCAACGCTGCTGCCTGCTGGAAGCATTTAAAGTTGGGGAAGGACAGGAATTAGTTGGATCTGGGAAGGGTATGAAGGTATTAAATTACACACTTGGATGAATGGGGGCAAAGCAGCTCCGAGCGAGCTTACCCGATGTCATACCACCGGACAGGATGAAATTTAAAAAAAGCGTCGTCGCGTCCTTCCAGATTGCAAATACGGAAATTTATTGTACAGTCAGGGGCAGATAAAACTGACCCCTTTAACAACAGATTTTAAATTGTAGGGGGTCACATTTATCTGCCCTGACTGTATTACCAAACATTCAATAACATACTATACGTATGTATATTTTATATTTTCCTGTTACAAAACTCACAATAACCTGAACATTTACCTGTTACGAAGTGAAAGTCAGAAAATATACAACACAATAGGCGCTCGTATATGAAGATTGGCTCGTGTTAACAGCTGGATATGTATGATCACAGGAATCGATATTCCTGGTCATGTTTACTACGCAGTAACATGTAGCTGGAGAGAGCCATGTTTTATTTATACCTGTTATGTATAATGGAGACTCGATACCTAAAGGCAGTGTTGTATGTCGTTTATTCTAATAGATTTTACTTCATAAATAAACAGTACTGGCTTGATTGCATCGCAGTGAAAAACTTCGAAGTTTACTACTGTAATAGATACTCTGAGGATTTCATCGCTACTAAAAAACATAATTAACGTGGCTTTTAGGTCTTAAAGACCTAGGCTCTGTCTACCCCGCAAAGACTTGATAGTATGTATTAATGTGGTTTTAAAATATAGGTTTATTTCCAGGTTCCAAAATTAATCTTAGCACCGTGATTGACAGTGACCTAGGTACTAAAAGATAAAGATAATAAATATGTTTATTTTCTCCAACAACCCCTAAAAAGTCTCTGCTCTAAGCACTGAATTCTCCCATCTGTTTTTCTGCTTCTTTGGCCCTTTTCCTTACAATAAACTCCACAGTATGCTCAACATCTTCTCTCTTCCTAAATTCTCCTCTAAATCAATCGTCTCAACATACCTGACAACCCTTAACTATTATGATACAGAAAGCCTACTCCTTCCACTAATATAAATTAAATAAAGTATTAATATTATTATTGTTATTAATTAAGCGCACTATTTTGTAACTTACTCTAGTCATTTTCTTTTTTATTTGGATAATCCAGAAGTGATAGGACTGGAGATCTGTGCCACAGGCCAAGCCTTCTTCAGGCTCCAGTCTCCATCAATCTGATTTTATACCACCTTGTTGTACCTTGTTATACTTGTTTATATTTTTTTTTGGGTTGTTGGAGAAAATAAAAATATTTTTATCTTTATCTTTGAAAGCAAAATAACTTATGTAAACTGTACTCCTTTTCTATCTTTCTATACCCAATCTATTACCTTAGTTATTTTAATAAGTTAGAGTTATCTTCCTATCTATGTTTTGGCTTTAAATTCAGAAAAAATGAGAATATTTGTGGTTAGGGAACTATGTCCATACAATATCTCAATTTTACTTAGCTGGTGGTACAGTCAGCCAAGGAGATATCTGACCCCCCTACAACAGCGCCATTTTTCGCAAACTAAAGAACCATCCGTGGTTTAAACCCAAAGATAAAAATATACAAGTGTAATATCCTTTGCGACTAGTGCCATCTATTGAATTGTGAATGAACAAATAAGCAGAAATCTGATACCCTTGATGACTAATGCCATCTATTCGATTTTTGATAAATAAAACAAGCCCTAGCATACGATACGCTTATTTCAAAGATACTTCAATAGTTAGATGTGGCGCAAGTGGTAGGCACTACGGTTTAATAATTAGTGTGTTTATGTGGGAACAGGTTCAAATCCTCCAAAGCTTTTTATTTTTTACAAATATCACCAACTTCGTATTGTGATGTTGGTGTAATTTTGGTTGTTTTAATGTTACCGAGCTAATTACTGTTAATAAAAAGCATTTTATATGTTTAAATACTTTATTACATCAAAAAATTTAACAGTGAAATAAATACCTGCCTACTTAATTCAAACTATGATTAATCTTCTGTAGAGAGAACCAACATGTTACTTAATAAGTAACAATTTACATCTCTCAACTGTTTTTTAATCATAGTATTAGGTATATTTTTTAATAACTGTAATGTGTAGGGTCAAATAGTGCTATGTGAATAACTTTGCTTCGATAATAGTATAAGAATCAATATGTAAACCTATGGCATTAAATGAATTTTAATATGGGAGAGGGTAACCCCCCATTTTGAAGCTCTTATTCAAGTCTATTTGTCATTCCACTTACCATGTTAGATCAGATCACATATCACTTATGCGCATATTTATTAATTTAGTATAACCTCTATGTCTAAATTGATTTAAGTTCAAACTTCACTCGTGTCTCGTGTCCTAGTTAAGCACTATTTGACCCTACAATCTGGGATTTTAATTGGTCACTCAATAACAGTTAGATCACAGAACAATTGTCTTAAATAAAATATATTCTACATTGCACACTGCTGGAATCACCACATCTCGTAAAATTTCCAAGTATTTTTCTTTATTCATCCGACCGCCGAATTCTACCAGCTCCCCTGGGCCCATTGAAGACATCTGTCCCCAATAACCTGCAAAACAATAATACGATCAGTTACCTAATAATCTACACTGCGTAATACACTAGGTATAAAATATTATTATTATTTTACTTAACTATTTAATGAATATTTTTACCTAATGTTATCCTGCCACTGTTCTCAAAGGCAAATTATTTTGATGGCTATACGCTGGCCATGTCTTCTCCGCAATATTTTTCTGCCATCATCATCAGACTTAAAGCTTTTTTTATCAGAATAAAATACGATCTCGTTCTTGTTGAATGTTTCCTCACTCTTTCAATTGAAATATATGTTACGCCAGTTGATCGAGTCTTCTTAAATCTCCGAATCCACAAACGGACGGTGTTTCTCTGTAAGAGATATATTTATCTTAGACATTTATCACAAACCCTATGTTTTACGGAACAAAAAATAGTGTGACAATTAAGTAAGTATATTAAATACTTATAACTTCTACTTACCGATACCTAATTCTCTAGATATAGATACTTTAAATACTGCGGTTGTCTTCACAATACACTATTAGCTTTCACAAATCTGCTGTATAAGATGAAACAGGATGCCTAATAACTGGTGGGGTTTTGGATCACTACACAGTAATCGCAGTATCTTGAATGTAATTGTGACGCGAGTAAACAATATTTTTGTTTAGTTGGTATGAGGTATAAATAAATCTGATAGATTACCCTCAATTTATTTGTTAAAGCAATGCGTTGCAGTTGGTGACAATGATGTCATAGCAGTAAAAATAGATAGCCAATTTCGCCCGAGACGTCATATCGTCGGTTGGCGTATTGAGATAAGCGCTAGCTTCTCAAGTCGTAGGTCCATGGTTCGAATCGAACTTCACGTAGGATTGTTTTTGATTCTTTCTTGTTCTTACCATTGATGATATCTGATTTACTTGAGTTATTAGCTGAGATTATTAGAAATACAAAATTTGCAACTGAGCAGGTTATCAGAAACAAGTTTATACAAGCAGTTGTCTGTCTACTTGCCAAAAATCACGGTAGGTGGCGCTTCACAGCAAAGTGTGAATTTACGTTTTAAAAGTCAGGGGGTCAGGTATCTGCTCGGCCGACTGTACAATAGAATTACTCTGAGTTTGCTTTTAATCAAAGAAAACTACAAAACATAATTTAGAAATTAGAAACATTTAGAAAAGCCAAATGTTTTCTAAATATGAAATATAGTGGATTTTATTTTCATTAAGGTATTAAGGTGAACAAACAATTACACAAACATCTTAATTATTAATGTATTAATTAAAAGTGTACTCCATACATGTGCAAACATCATCGCCACCACGGATAAAATTGAAAAGGTGCATTGCTACAATATTCATATACAACCGGTAATCCAATGTCTTCATGAAACGTTTATAAATCTATAATGGAAGAAATACCTTATCAACTAAATACATTGGATCACAAAAAGCACATTTACTACAAAACTATTAACCTGTTTAGTGAGTGAATAGCCCAAACTACAAACATGTCGATGAGCTTCGATGAGTAACAAAAACATACAACGTGATTTGAACCATCTAGCTATATTTGAATCTCAGAATCAGAAGCCCTAATGAATAATAGAATTGAAAGAAAAAAAGCTGAAAATCGAAAAAAAATTAGGGTTTTCCATACAAAGTCGCCGTTTAGCAGGACGAGTTTCTATGGAAGGTCCAATTTTTTTTTTCGCTTATTACCTTTTTTTCTTGCAATTCTGTATTCCATTAGGGATTCTGATTCCCAGATTTCAATATAGCTAGGGAGTTCAAAATCACGCTGTATAGATTACAAAATTGCTCGCTTGGGTGTGTTCGGTATCAAATAAAACGTATTTTTATTATATATATAAATTAAATATTATCCAGTGAAACTTTAAATACTTATGCCTAGAAATATTAGTACCTACCTAAGTAGTTGGGTTTAGTTTTAAAACTTTATCTTGTTTACTTATTTGTATGAAATATTTTATTCATCAGCTCTAATTGGACCCTAAGCACAGAATTCCCTAAGCACATACCTAATACTCTCAAAATAGACTCTAAAAATGTCAAGAAGCCAGATCAAGCGCATTGGGCTCATTCAGCCTAAGTCCATTTTACATTCCGATCAACGAAGATTTTACCCAATTACTGACACAGAGTATGGTCAACGAAATGCCTACTATGTACAGATAAACCACTCGAGCATTATCATGATTCTGAGAATTTGTTCACCAAACAAGTTGTGGAGTGGAGGTTGTGGAATGAGCATACGCGCACGTCGCGAGTCGCGATGCACACATGTGAGCGTTGCAAAGTGATTACACGAAGGCTCAAAGCCTGGCAACAGACTGTAGCGTTTGTTACGCCGCACACTTAGGTAGTTTTTGTGGTGTGGGGATAGCTTGGATGTGTGCAGGCTGCAAAGCGTGGGCGTTACGTACACAGAGAGCTTTCACGGCGCAGCGCAGCCTTGGCCGCGAGACACGTGCGTCACTAGGGCCGCGCCGCCCTATTGGTTATCGATAAGGGCTTACAATGTTAAAAGCTATAAAATTAGCATAACTTATCATTTATTTCATTATTGCCATTAATAGTTTAACCACTACAGAAAGTAGGTTCTTGAAGAACCTGCTGATGCTAGATCGCCTAACATTGATAGTGCATTCTACATACACCCCAAGCACAAATATTTATTCTATGTTTTCAGTATGTTTATTTTAACAGATTTCTAGTGTTGATTTTATTTAGAAACGAATCATATCTAACTAGATCTTGTCTAATCTAATCTAAAAATATTTCAACTATCCCAAAAATATTTAAAATGAAACACGTTAGGAGCTTTTATCTAAAACCTTAGGCTTAAGTAATAATAGGTGATGTTACCACTTCATATTCATCATTTCGATTAAATTTTATCGCGTTTATTAAATTAGAAAGTTTACAGTTTTCATGTTAAGAAAACATTTTAAATTGCTTTTTAATCATTTGCAAACAGTTCAATCTCGTAAATTACTAATCTCCACACCGCTATCCTATGAAATCCTGTTTTACTTATAAAAAAAATATTATGTCGGCGATATACAATACACTGTGTCAAATTGAATACTTTTAGGTATAGTGTTGACGCACTGTTGTTGTTGATGTATTTAATGTGTTTAAGTCTACACTAGTGTGAGATTTTTGCACTAAATCGGGTGTAGGCTTCTCTATATTTTTGTTAAATCTTGCGAAATGACACATAATTAAAAGTCTTATATGAATAAGAAGAAGTTGTATGTTTAAAAAGACCAAGTTTCAAAATGTAAATATTCTTAAGCATAGAATAAAAAAATATCGATATTATTTACTCATTTACAAGTCACCCCCTCTCTACGTAGTCGGGTGGCGGGCGGACCCCCTTTCCCCGAGTATCAGCTGAGCAACACGTGCATCATATATACTATTTCGTCTAGTGTAGACACAACATCAGGTCAGGCCCGCCCGACCAGCCGTTGTGTGCTTGTTCACACATGCGAGACCCTAAAACCAAGAGTACTCTTCTAGTTACTGCGCAGGAGGTTCAGATCATCCGATTCTAGTTTTATTACGAAGACATCTTTGTAGGGAGAACTGAATTGTGCAAATAATAAACTGTTGTGGATGATATCACTTTTCAAATTCAAAAATTCAAAATTCAAATTTTCTTTATTTTCGGACAACTAGATCCATTACTTTACAAATATGATTTAAGTAAAAGTAAAAATAACAATAGGTAGGTGACCATTAATAAATCACATATCTACGAGGCACTCCGTGCGGATGAGACCGAACCTCCAGACGACAATCTTGTCTTTCCGTCATCGTCCGGACGAAGTGTCTCAGTAGAGGTGTGTGTACATCCTCAGCTAACATTTTCATGATGCTGTTGTCACTCCCTCGCACCCTCCTTACCAAGGACGCTACTTTCTTTCGAAAGATGGCATGAAAACCGTCAGTTTGGGCCTGAGCAAACATTGCGGAGGCGCTACAGAAACGAGGAAGTTTCAACATCATCCTCAAAATGTTATTGTATTGGATGCGTAGTGTATCTAGCGACGTTTTGGCAAATCTAAACCATAGGCCGCCCGTGTACAGACCCTGACAATATGCCTTAAATAGGGTAATTTTAACTTGGTCAGAACATCGGGCAAACCTACGGATCAGCATGTTGCCGCGGATCGCCAACGACCTACGCTCCCTCTCTATATCTGCGTCGTCCTTAAGGTCGTCGGTAAGTATATGTCCTAGGTATCGAAATTGAGACACACGTGTCAAATTGACTCCATTCAACATGGGGGAGATATGTTCAGGACACCTACCGGCGGCCTTAAAGACCATATATTCGCTTTTCTTAGTATTATACACGAGCCCATGCGACGTTGCATATGTCTCACATACCCCTAACAGCTCTGTGATCGACTTCACAGTCGGTCCCAGCAGCACCATGTCATCCGCGTAGCTAATGTTATTTACACTAACTCCCCCCACCCTGCATCCGACACGCTTGCTACTGAGCTCGACTATGAGCTCATTAACATACAGGTTGAAGAGTGTAGGAGACGAAACCCCCCCTTGTCTCACTCCACATTCCGACCTGTACGCTTCAGAGACACTATTTGACCATTTTACAAAATTGGTCTGGTTTGCATACCAATATCTAAATAAATTAACTATGTGATCCGGTATGCCCCTGTTCCTCATTTTACTCCAAAGCACATTGTATGAAACGAGGTCATAAGCCTTAGAAAGGTCCAGAAAACAGGCGTATACCGGTGTCCTACGGTCGGTGTAATACCGGACAGTGTGCTTGAGCGCCAATATCGCGTTTTCCGTAGATAGTCGCGGCCGAAACCCGAACTGAGCGTCATGCAGATTAAGATACTTTTGTAGGCAAGAATCAAGCAGACTGTCCAATATTTTAGCCACAATTGTCGCGAGGGAGATAGGACGATAGTTGGTTTTGTCCGAAATGTCTCCTGTTCTGTTCTTAACAATCGGCACAACAGTTGTTTTCATAAGCTCAGCTGGTAAGTATGCATGACTTATGCACATTGTAAAAAACAAGGACAGGACCCTCGGAAGATTACTCCCTGCATATTTCAAATGCTCGATACTGAGCCCATCATGACCAGGGGATTTGCCCCTGCACATGCCTTTTATTACGTCGCTTATCTGACCCGAAGTAAATATAAGCAGTGGCTCACCCCCACAGTCACTCAGACCAGAATCAGACATTTCCGTGCATGGACCCAGAGGAGATCGCACTTGAAAATGCTCGCTAAACATATTTGCGATCTGTTCAGTATCACTCTTACCGTCCACGCTTGCAGGTAGGCCAGGTCCCTTACCAAGATCACTTGTGGCTTTCCAAAATTTCCCAAAATTTTTATCCGCCCTAAGTTTTGCAATTTTGTCCATTTTTATTTGATCTTGGTGCTTTAGGCACCACCTTAGTTTACCCCTATAAATTTTACGAGACTCACACATTTGGTCATAAATTGGACCTGCACGCGGCCTATTATGAAGTACCCATAGGTCAAACCCAAGCCTGGCCTCCCTGTGCGCGTCCCTCACGTGGCTATTCCACCCACACAAGGGTTTGTTTCTCCTATTTGACTTACATTTAGATCGCTTATTGGTCTGTACAGCCGCGTCTCTGAGTACATGCACCATTTGTTCATACAGCCCATCCAGGATAAGTTTATGACTAGCCAAAGTACACGACCCCCTGCTGCATTCTGCAAATTCTTTGGGAAAGTCAATCTCTCGCAAACCAGCGTGGCACAGGTCGTGGTATCTATTTATTTGCGATTCGTCCATTTCCCCCCAAATGACTGCGGAATATCTTACACCACTGGTTATGAGCTTAGGCCTCACTATATCTAGATTGCATTCTATACACAAAGGTAAGTGATCTGATAGAAACACATCTTCAAGCACATTCACCCTCACAATGGACATCATAGCTGATTGAGAGACCACACAATGGTCCAGCCAACTTCTCGTCCCATGATAAGTGTCTATATATGTATATGTTCCTGAGTCAATTCCCAGTATGTCTACGTCTGCGCATACCCACGACTTATCCGAGCAGAAATTAGAAAGTTCTGTATAGAAGAATTCATGAGGATCAGCATTAAAATCTCCTAACATGTATACAGTTTCGACATCACAGCTCGCCTCAATAGCACTGATTTCACCGAGTACTTCGGTAAAAATTGGCAAGTTACTATGAGATCTAGTTGGCATATAAACTGAAAAAACCAAGATATTGCGTCCTCCACAAGAGAATTTGATGGCGGCAAGTCTTGGGCTTCTACAGTCAATAACTGACACCGAGTCGAAAATTCCCTTCCTATAGAGTATGGCTAGCCCACCGTATGGTCTCCCTTTCAGTATACCAGCAGAAGAATCCACAGCAGACTTACCAAAGTAGTCAAATTCATTACTGACTAAACCAAGCATTGGGATATCGTGCTCCAAGAGCCAGGTCTCCTGTAAACACACTACACTAGATGTTGAGCTTATAGCTCTAATATCCTCAATCGATCGTTTAAACGATTTACAATTAAAACTGGTTAAAGTAACATTATTTTTAGTTTTACAATCCATAATTAACTTATATTATTGTCTTTAACATTGCGATTTGTTTGTTTTGGACCGTAAACAAATTTAACAAACCTCCTAAAAGTAATGCCATCTGGCCAAAGTGCATCATCTAAGAAAATATCCACCCTATTTTTAGGTACAAACAATTTGTATGCGTTATATTTTTTTGAAGATTTCTGCACACGTAATTTTATTATAAATCGGAAAACATTAACACGGTGTTCGGTTCTGGATATACGAAAGAGTATCGAAAAGGGAAATTTTGAGATGATATTTCTAGGTAAAGGCATTATGATGCTGAGACAAAAATAAACTTCACTTTTTCAAACAAAACAAAAAACCGACGATGTTGCCCATTTGACAAAGGTCCTCTAACAAAAAAAATTAAATAAAAAATATTTGAACTCGCATCAGACCCCTGACACAAGGGATTCCATATTCATATCACGGTCAGTGTTATAAGAATGAAAGATGCACGTACGCTGCTACAAAAGGATTTTGAAATGGATACTTAATCAGACAACACCGAGTTCTTTTTTTCTTTGATATTAGATTTCTTATCTCATCAATAAGTTGATTGTTGAAAATTTATCAATGAGTACTAAACATGATTTTTTTATATTAGGTAAGTATGCTTGAGGTGTAAAATTAAATAACACTCTTCCGAGTGACCGGGCTATATTTTTTTTGCAAGGCAATTGTGTCCATCTATACCAATATTATAAATGCGAAAGTAACTCCAACAAATTTGGATGGAACTTATTATTGAGGAACTACCACAATACCAAATTTCATCAAAATTAAAAATATAGATAAACAATCGCAAAGAGCTGACAAAATAGATTTTATCTATTAGTATACTTCGTTGTCCTACCATTATATATTGTCCTCATGGCTAAGAATAGTTACCACTATGGACGATTCCTGCCAGAAAATATCTGCAGGTGACCCTGGACAGGGCTTGATGTATTTTCAGCGCCATTTTGGTGATGGTTGGACCGTGTCTATATAATGTAGGTGTCAATAGATGGGCGACGTAAGTATCATATGTAAATCGCACGACAACGCAATATAATAGTGTCAACGGTCTGATGAAGGAAAATTCCTTAACGCAGAATAACTTAGTCACAAAAGTTCACTAAGAGCTTATCTCAAAAATTATCAAGGACAACTTATACAATATACAATAATTGGGATAGGTACCTACAACAGTAACAATTCAACTGACCTGCTACCTAAGTAGGTACTTAGATGGTTTAATTTAAAGAAAGGTACCAACTTTGCGTAAGGTGACGTGTCCAAGTAGTAATTGAGTGATTAAAATACAGTGTGCACAACACAAGCCACTTGCACTCTGCCTGCGTGCCAATCTCTGGACAAAAGGTCACACATTCTTGATGTGCATAAACAATGACTTGGTGGGCGGGAAGTGGCGACAGACCATATGCGATGCTCGTTTTCGTGGACAATATGGATGCAGCCAACATTGGTAGTACTCGTAAACAAGTGAATATATTTGAGCATGCTAAGGTATCACATAATCTTGATTAAAGCTTATAATGAACGTCATGGACAAATACTAAAATATTATTGTTTGTTTTCACTCGAAAAACGCTTAAAATCATATATGGAAAACGCGTAGGTTTGTTTTATCGACCACGGGCATAAAAACGATGAACTAATCCAAATTTTTAGAATTGCGAAATGCTCACATTCAAATGTGTAAAAACTGGACTCCATCAGGACGGCAGCCGACGGACATACCAACATTTAATCTCGTATAACAAATTCAGCCATCACTTTGTTTTGTAACCCGTCGTCGATCTGATATGCACGCGCGCATGAATGCATTCGCAGTGCGGCGGCTTCCCCATATGGCCAAGGCTATGCCTTTTATGGCACACATAAGTGGCCACTCACCCACCGCCTGAACGAGCCAGCAATATCAATGAACTGGCCATCAATAAAACATGTGGCACTAAGCCACTAAAGGAAACTGCGAAATGAGAAAAAGAAATATTTGAAAAAGGAATGCAATGCGTACACTCGATTGTTTTGCAATCGGAAGGCATTCAATGTAAAGCTCCACATACACAGCATGAATTATTCGCGGCAATTCGTTTTTGTGATGATTATGCGCCGTCATTGAATCTACAGCATGATGTTGCGTAACGAACTTATTTTTTAACTATTTGTAACAGGTAGGTCGTAAGCAAGCCTGCCTGACTCATTCAACCTCTGAACTCACCGTCGCCATGATCTGATAGCGCGAGCTAAAAAAAAGTATGTGTGCAGGCTCAGCTTTCGTGGGAGCGCTCAGTGACCAGTCATGGGGTGCATTCCATAAACAGGAATTGAGATAAATTTACCAGCCATTAAAATTATACCAGCGGCATGTTGTATGCCAGTGAAGGCACACAGTGGAAATCTAGCAAATGCACATTACTCTCCGCTCATTATTTGGACACAAAGTTTTCCGACCGTGTGCCCAAATTTGGTAGCAAGTTTTTAAGCTTTTCTTGTCCATATGTAAAAAGTCTTAAAATTAAAATCTATTTAATATTAGAAATATTGTCGCACGCATTTTTAATCTGGTGAAGGATAACAATTTGTTGGATCTGATGGAATGAAGGTTTTGGAAACTACTACTCACTCGGATTAATGGGAAAAGCAAGTAGTAACCACAGGACAGGGAGTTGAGGATGACACTCTGCCCTTCGTTGTTGAAAATAACTTAAGCTTGATTAAAAAAGTATTAGGTACACCACATATAAAAAGGTGAGAAAAATAATAAAACGAATTTGGTTTCCACCCTTTACCAGCGGACGTCTAATGAGGTGGTTCGCGCAGCATTCCAACCGCTCATATTCTGGGAACCTGCTTCCTTAATAGTGGGATGGAATGCCAGTTTTTAGTCCGCTGCATGTGGGTATGATTTTTCATTGAATTTTAAAAGGTTGTCCTACGTAACAAGTACGGGCGGCTTCTGTGATTTTTTTCCATCGTCGGAATCCCTTGAAGTTATTATTAAGTTAATCTGCCTGGATTTTTGCTTGTTATAATAAACAGTCCTTAACAAGCAACAACTTAAATAGCAACAAATTAGCCCCATGCATCAACCCATGGGGATAATTTGTGCTATTTAAGTAAGTATTTTTACAAGTAAAATTCCTTTCTTTATAGTGCCTACTTAAATATTTGATAAGGAACTTTATATTATCTTAAATGACCAATTATAAATAAGAATCATAAAACAGAATCAAATAAGTGTTCATAAAACTATCGAATCATAGAACGAATATCTCGTTGTTTCATTTATTGTTGTTCGTTCATGCTAGAGATAAAAGAAAAATGTCGAATAAACCAGCTGCTTCTCTTACAGCACAACGGCATCCTACTATCTTACTAAGGAATCATATTAATAGACGATGCGGCTAGCAACTCATAACAATTATGTTTCCGTTTTCCACCTAAACGCCCTCAATACGGTAAACGTAGTCTTAGGGCCTTACGGCCTTTCTCTGTCTATCTCGTAAGGGATAAAGCCATGACCATTATATGTGTTCGTTTTATTACGTGACTCGAAGATCATCATCATCATTAGGTCTTTTTAGTCTCTACTGCAGGAGCATGACCCTCTCTATACTACCGGAGCCATACTTGGCTAGAGCAGACAGAGGATTTGGCCTACACTCTCCTCGCTGGCCAGACGGGTTGGAGAGGTCTCATTGATGTTTATGAGCTTTGGTTAGCTTGCATTTCCTAAGTCGCCTATTACGACATCCATTGGAAGACTTGGAGTGGTCCTATTCTACTCTGCCGGAAACCACACGGCTAACATTATATTTTATAAATACCTTATTATTAATTTTATATAAGAAATAAATAAATCACCAAAATAAATATCACATCGCATATCTGAATATAATGCGGATTTGCCTGATAACTCTTTACTGAAATGCAAAACCTGGTATAAACGCGAATATACCGTTTTTCTCCAGACGTTTCAGTGGGGTTACACCCATCCGAAGTCACGGTGTGTTCGCGTTAATTCCCGTTTTGTCATTTAGTAAATATGCAACGCGGAAGTTTAAAAGTACCTAGTAATTGTTAGGGGTCATCCTCCACCGCTTAGCCGGTGGTTGAAGGTATGGCATCGGGTATGCACGCCCGAGCTGCTAATTGCTTTTCTCCCATTCATCCGAGTGAGTTGTTTCCCAATACTTTTATCATCATCATTATCTTAGGCACTATAGCCGCATATGGGCCTTGGCCTGGTCAAGTAAATCTCTCCAGCCGTTTCTGTTTCTGGCTTTTTCCTGCCACCCTCTAATTCCCAGTACTTTTAGGTCTTGATGTACTCCATCCAGCAATCGTACGTTTAGTCCAATACCTTCCAATACCTCTATATCCTTCCTAAATCCAGCAAATTTCTATCCTTCCTTAGTTAAAAAATGCTTTCGATGGGCAGCAGCATCGGAAGCACAAGAAGCCAAAAAATGTATATAAGTATTTAACAGACGCAATTAATTATGTATATCAACGGGACTTACATCTTTACTAACGAGACTCGTTGCGACCACGATGAATGTAACTCCATTGAAACGTCAACGGAAACAAATAATAAAAAGGTTCGTGCTAAGGTTCGTGCCGTTTATATACATAATTATGTGTTTAAAGCGCGAAAGTTTAAAACAGCAGACGCAATTAGACGTTCTGTGCGCAGTCCCGTAGTGACAATAATAGTGATTAAGACCACGAAAGCTTAAAATCATATATGATCTGTGCTGTGCAGGGATTTGTAATCCGCTAATGATAAAACGTCTCAGGCATGTTAATGATGGCTGCACGGAGTTCTCACGGAGATCCGGAGATCGCGTGAGCAGGCGCGGGCTTCTGCTCGCATGGGAACCTGCAATCTCCGCTGATAAACCGCCGATGGAGCTATTTATTTACCGAATTAAAAAAGTGGGGTCTTTATTCGATTTATACAGATTAATTTTAATTTAGCTACTAAGATTTTCTTTCTTCTTGGAATGAGTCTCTTGTGGAAGAAAATCTTACGAAAAATAAAACGAAAAACGCATGAAAACGAAAAAACCCTTGAATTTCCCATACAAATTCATCGATCGTTAATTGATATTATAGTTCCAAGATTATGTATGTATCCAAGAAAACTGGGGAATGATAAGATTTTTGTGTCGTAGTAATCGAACAGAAAAATATTGTTATAGCGGCAATAGGTATAGACACTCTGTGATAATTTCCAGCCACTTTATTACCTATTACGGTTCAATAGATACAGCCCTGAGACATACGGACGGGCGGACTTCGGCAGCTTAGCAATAGGGTTCCATTTGGCACTTTTGGATGAGGAACTCTAAAAAGAGGGTTTTATGTTCAACTAGCTTTCACCCGCGGCTCCGCCCGCGTCAATGTCGATCCCTCGGGAACAGTACTTTCACTCGGGATCAAATGTACACTATGTCCGTCTAGTACCCCAGACAACGGGTATGCAAAATTTCGTGACTATCGGTTTAGTAGATAGGGCGTGAAGGCGTGACAAACAAACAAGGAAACAAACTCACTTTCACATTTATAACATTAGCTTGGATTCGTATCTTTGCAGTTAAATTTCAATGGTAAAATATGTACTTCTTCTCCTTTCCACTAATATTTACGTGGGCACATCTTACCCATATATTTCCCTTATGACTCATCTATCTTTTCTTTTGTCTCACCTCCCCTGCTTTTCGCCTCTGCACATTGAAATTATTTGAAAGCGACTTAAAAAATACGGTATTACTTCCCTATTTAATGTAAGTGACACACGATGGAAAATAATACAATTTGAAGTCGGTTGAAAACCAGTTACAGGTAGTCACAAAATCCAAGGCATATGGTTACAATGAAAGAGCATCTTTTCAAAATAAAACCAAAATCCATCCCAACAGGCGCCTGATACGGCGTATCAGAAAATGACTTAATACTACTCATTTATTTCGTCGGGCACAGATATACAGCTCTTAATGCCCCGATAAAGTGTAATGGACGTCGTTTCGATATTTGCCGCCATTGCAAAGGGTTCTCAGCTATTTATACTGCATTTTTTGGTTTTAAGTGTGATATATAAATACGCAGTGTAACTCTAGATAAAGTGACGTGTTCATCTAATTGATGTATGAAGGTATCGTAGGCGCATTTGTTAATCTTAATATATATATCTTAATATATATAAATCTCGTGTCACAATGTTTGTCCTCAATGGACTCCTAAACCACTTAACCGATTATAATAAAATTCGCACACCATGTGCAGTTCGATCCAACTTGAGAGATAGGGTAGTTTTTAACTTATGGCGAAACGAAGTTCGCCGGGGCAGCTAGTTCATTAATAAAAAAGAAAACTCTACAAAGATAAAATAAATCAATTTCTAAACAAATCCAGACTCCTAATCCAAAATCGCAGTATATTCTTCTCCGTATCCAAGGCAACGTGTATGCAAAATTTCATGATAATCGGTTTATTAGTTTAATCGTGAAAGCGTAACAAATAAACAAGTCAATAAAAATACCTACCAAGTGCGAGTTGGACTCGCGCACGAAGGGTTACGTACATTATATATAAAAAGACGTGTGGCACTCGGGGACTGCCGCGGTAAAGCTATTGCACAGCATTTTTTATCAACTTATGCAATTATAATTATTTATTTTATTTATGCAGTAAATCAGTTACTGTAACTTAACTTAACAAAGTTAACTTATGTTAACTTACTGTTACTAAGTTAACTCACTGTAACTAACTCCGTTACTGTAACACTCTAACAGTAACTCCGTCGAGCTTGTCGCGACACCAAAGTCAAAGTATCACCGCTGTGCCGGTCGGAGTGTGGAGGGTGTTAGGTTTTTTCGTTACGGAATTTCTGGATTCGGTCTCCACGTTCAAGGCCCGCGATAGAAGCTATGCAATAGCTTAATAAGTTCGAAATAATAAAAAAAAAATATTCTATGATGTAACTCAAAATTAAAGCTTTACGCAATTTTTCCTTTATCTCTCTTATTGTGTAAAAAAAGAAAATTATTAAAAATATTTTTAATATATGATGTAACTGAAAATTTGTACTTTACGCAATTTTTCTTATATTTGTGCTATAAAACGTTGCTTCGTACCAAATTTCAAGATTCTAAGTTCATGGGAAGTCCCTAGGTTTTGATTTTCTTGCAAATGTCGAAAAACACGAAAATTTGTGGCATAACCAGCTGTATCTTCTCTTAGTCTCTTAGTCTTTTGATTGCGTTGGCTTAGAAGTTTGATTTTTTCACAACTCCAAGGGAAAGTAAACCTGAGTATTTTGATATGAATTTCAGCTTGATACCTCGACGCATTCCTGAGAAAAATAGTCTTGACAGACAGACGGACAACCGAGTGATCCTATAAGAGTTCCGTTTTTCCTAAAAAAACAAACCAACTAACAAACTCACTTTCACATTTATTATATTAATTAGGATTTAGCAGATATTATAAAGTGTACCCGGGTGATGAAAGTAGGTGAAAATTGTTTTGCATGGAAAATGTTTCGCGTAGATCATTTGTAAATTCGGAAAAATAAATTGAGTAGAATTCTTGTTACTGCTAATTTTGGCCATTGTTTTGATTATTTGTGGCGGTAGCACTAGACGGCAGCTGCAGTCAACAGCGCCTCTTTGTTTAAATAGTCATCAGTCAGCGCTGCACACTAGCCACTGGTGGTACCTCGCCAGATCATCAATTCATCACAAAGAGACTCAGAAAAATAAATTAATTCAAATTTCGTCTTACTGCTAATACGTTTTCATCATTGATTAGATTATTTGTGGCTGTTGCAGGCGGTAGCTCTCAACGCGGCTGCTGTCAATAGCCTTTTTGTTTGAATAGTTAATAGGTCAGAACAACACGCAAGCTACTTATGACAAGACATACTTTTTAGAATGCTTCAGTTGACTATACAGACCTACACGGTATAATAAGGAAGTATCTGCAGAGATACTAAAATCTACGAATAAAATCTACGATACTAAAATCTACGAATAATATGTTTCAAACCTTAGGGTTTGAAACATATTATTCGTAGATTTTAAGCTTTATCAGTCACAATCACTATTATTATCACTACGGCACTTACCGCGATTATTTTTGAATATCAGACAAACTTCAAAAATAATCGCAGTAAGTTCGGTTGTGATAATAGTATTATCTGAGGATTGGTCTTAAGATACTGCTGCAAAATGTATCTGAAGCTATGACAATAAGAAAACTCTACGTTTCTCTTACTTACCATACAAGTACATAGATAGTATTACGTCTTTGTCCCTTGCAGGATAGACAGAGCCAAGGTCTTACAAGTTTGTCAAGACCTAAAGCCAAGTTTAGCATGTTTGTGGGCGTTACGTGGAAAATGGAATCAAAATAGTGATGGGTTGCTAGCCGCATCGCCTACTAATATGATTCGTCAGATTTGCCCATTCACTCGACCGGCTTTTACGATCTGCGCGGGAAGAGAAGCAGCTGGTACATTCTACATTTTTTATTTTATCCCAGACCAGCATGGAAGTTTCTCTCATTTGGTTCTGTTATTACCACGATGTGTATTTTTTAGGGTTACACGGCTTACGTGTGCCAATTGGTACATAATCTCGTGCGATAACAAATTAGAAATCGATCATTCAAAAATAAAATTAGGTAGTACTCAGTTAAATATCCACCACTGCCCAACTCGACTCGCCATCAAATAAACCAATGTGCATCCTGTTGCTGGCCAATTTTGCTGGTTACTCAAGCAGAAGGTAGGTCTTATGTACCTACAATACAAACAAAAAATACTAAAACTAAATACGGATTCAAAAAAGAAATCTCGACACGTGACTTATCGTAAAAAACCTTCCGCCTTTCGATCCTGTTTGCTACTCGTCTTGAATAATGTAGATGGACTGGATAGTTAGAATGCAGTGAGAAACGAGGGTCATTCATTGCGAAAACAGGAAATTAATGTATGGAAAATAATTCTTACAGAATAGCTGAAAAATAACTAGTAATCATGATTGAAACTAGTAAACATGAGGAACCCGATGGCCCAGTGGTCGTGAGCATTGAAATCGCATTGAAAGCAACCCTGGGCGCAGTCCCTTTTGTGATGGGTAACCACAAGTGGCATAAAAATATTTCGAGCTCCGCCGTGCTTCGGAAGGCACGTTAAGCCGTTGTGCCGCCACGCTACGCCAACAGTCGTTCTAACCCGTCGTTATAGACAATCATCAAAACTGTAATTTTATTTACAAAACTATAATGAACAGTCGGGGGCAGATAAAACTGACCTCTCTAACGACAGATTTTAAAATGTAGGGGGGTCACATTTAGCTTCCAACTTAAAAATATCAAGTAGAATTTAGCTTTTATCATTATTAATACTAAAATTATAATATAACAGCTACAAAACTAAAATTGATTAATCCTATCTAAAATAAAAACCTACCTATAAATAAAACCTAACTATAAATAAAAACCTACCTATGAATAAAAAATGTCACGCAGGTCATTGCCCTGCAGTAATGTGCCCAGAAGATAATATGGCAGAATTGCTACGTTGAATGGCAATGCTTATTTGTTGGGCAAGATAGTTACCAGCCCTCTGGTCATTCGACACCTCGACCAAATCAAGTATTACCTTTACACATATCACGTTATCGATATCATCAAAGCATGTTCCTTACCATACCTGTCTGACCTATAACCACATTTCTGACTGGTTTAATTTTGAAAATACAAAAAAGTGCTCAACGGTTACCATTAGTGACCGATGATGTCATCTCTAAACGTAATTCACTAGGATTGATTACAAAATTCTCAGTGGGATTTGAGCGGTCACTGGTTTTTCGGCAGACCGAGTAGCGAATGAATTTTCAGCATGCCTAATAGCCTAGGTAAATAACGGTTTTCCGTGCCCCCGCCGAGTGATAGCTCGTTACATCAACCATTTTAGAAACGCTCTTAAGCAATACCATAGTCTTTCATTTTTATAAAAGCGTCAGTGGAGTTAGGAAGTAATACTCATCGAAAATTAGTAAAATTCATCATCATCATCATCATCACAGGTCTTTTTAGTCTCCACTGCAGGAGAATGACCCTCTCTGCACTACCAGAGCCATACTTGGCCATAGCAGACAGAGGATTAGTAGAATTACTGACTTTTAAACAATTTTTTTATGGTCATGGGTGTCAGTCACAACTGCCTGTCCGATGGTTGTAGGCATGGCATCGGGTACGCGCGCCCGGCCTCCCGAGCTGCTTCTTCCTTTTCCCTCATGCATCCGAGTAAGAAGTATCCCAATACCTTTCATTCCCTTCCCATATCCAACAAATTCCTATCCTTTCCCAGCTTCAAAATGCTTGCGATGGGCAGCAGCATCGGAAGCACAAGAAGCCAGAGAAACTGCGCTCGCCAACCCGTCTGCCAAGCGTGGTGAGGATTCTTCGTTCCATGGATTAGGAACGAAGAATCCTTGGGAGAGGCCCATGTTCAGCAGTGGACTTTTTGTGGATGTAATGATGATAATGATGAAACAAATTTTGATTATGGTCAAGGGTATTAATCCTGAACTGCCTGTCCGATTGTTGCAGATTGCAGGTATGGCAAAGGGTACGCGCGCCCGGCCGCGATTTACTTAAGGGCCCGTACTACCTCACACTGCTTTGCATGATTGACTGTTATATCAATAATAATTAAATACTCAAGTTGAAATAAAAATGCAGCAAAGTTCAGGACTAACTCTGGTAACTATATGACTCAAAAACACGACTGCGTTAAATTTTCTCGATAGAAAAAAATTGCAAAGTTGCCTCCAAATCACGTCTAATTTACTCGGTATATAGCATTATTCACCAAATACATTAAAATTAACCTTGAAACTTTTGATTATTATTGCATTACAGATAAGGCAGCCATCATATGTTTTTCTTTTTCGAATAACCCTTGAATATTCCTAAAAAACGAAAATATCCAAAGTAGCCAACGCGTTTAGACCATCCGCGTTTGTATCGCCACGCCGCCTGGCATATGTCGGACTCTTAACCGCTATTAATCCGAGTAAGTAGTATGCCAATACCTTAATTCTCTACCGAACCAACAAATCCTTCCTCATCTTTGCCATCTCAGTCAGATAGTCAACACTGTGTTTTACAAATACATGACAATTTTATTAAATAAACGTTGTAATAGTGTTCATTTTTACAAAATTGTTGAATAATAATACTAACTATCCCTCAAATAAATAGTGTTCATAAGTTTTAAAGTGAAACGTAGCTGCAAATACGAAATAACATCGACAAATTGTGCATTGTATAAAACCAATAAAAATTCGTGCGGGTATCAACGTATCGTCACCACGCAGCGGACGGCAGAGCATCCGCACGGTTACGCAGTCCGCGCAGGAGTGATTGTCGCGTGCAGCGCTAGCGCAACGCGCCCGTGAGTAGCAGTGACGTGCGCTTCATAGAGTATCAACGCAGAAGGTTCATTCGCTTACTTTGTCTCTGGGAGGAAATTTACAATTGCATTACAGAACTTTTGGTGTATTGTCAAAATGAAGTGTGCTGGTTGTATGAAGTCTGGTAAAGATGCAAACACGGTTAAATGTACATCTACTTCTTGTGAAAAGAGTTTCTGCTCCTTGTGCATAAATATATCCGGCCTCACAGCGGAACGAAAAAAGGTATGGAAATGCCCCGAATGTTGTGCCTTAAACAAAAAGGGAGGTGATAATAGTCTTACTCCTATCCGAACTGGCAGTGAAAATGTTACCACTCGAAAGAAGACAGATTCAACTGGCAACGAATTAAATCAGCTAACTGAACAGCTTCGCATCCTCACTCAGGAATTCTCTTCTGTGAAGTCAAATTTGGAGGATCTCACACGCTCAGTGACATATAACAATGAAAGGTTGGATGAAATTATGTCCAAAATTGTCGCTACTGATGAGAGGATAAAATATCTGGAGAAACGGGATACAGAAGTAGACGCGCTGAAGGCGACAGTTACTAGTCTTCAGAAAGAACTAAATACACAAGAACAATTTAACCTCAGAAACGAAATAGAAATAGTTGGTGTTGATGAAAATAAAAATGAAAATCTTCACCACTTTGTTCTCGTGGCGGCCAGGAAAGTGGGAGTGGAACTGGAAGAAAGTGATATTGATTGGGTTTCACGAGTGGGACCAAGGCGGCCCCCTGTTACTACAGCGCTTCCCGAGGACAGACTGATTGCACCACGTCCAGTTGTTGTGAGGCTTCTCCGTCGCTCCAAACGCGACCAATTTTTGAAGGCCACAAAATCTCGCAAAAATATAACTAGCGCTGATTTGGAAGTCTCGGGCAACCCGAAAAGAGTTTTCTTTAACGAACGGCTCACAAAGGAAAATAGAGTATTATTTCGAGAAACACGGATCAGAGCCAAACAACAGGGATATGCATACTGCTGGTGCTGCCAAGGTACTATTTACATCAGGCAGCGGGAGGGACAGGGAGCCACCCGCATCTCTTCTGACCGGGACCTGGATCGTGTTCTACCAACTTATTTTTCCGCGGCTGCCGAAGCCCCGTAGCCTACTTTCAATTATTGTTCGACGTTTTTCTAACAAATTAGAATACATAAATCATTTTTATAGATTCCGGAACTTCATATACTTTTTCAATCATACTGAGACTCGTTTTTCCTGTTTTTTGATATTGTGCAAGGTTGTCATTACATACTTTCTTATATATTTTTGCTCGTTATTACGTAGAGTAATTTCTTCTGTAATTTTACAAATTTGGCTCTGTATTTGTCTGTTTTGTGAAGCGGGTCTGCATGTGCTCATCTTACTCATACCGATAGTTTTAAGAGTCATGGAATATTTTTCCTTAGCAAGTTATCAAATTATGTCAATAACAACACGCAAACAGAAATCCATTATTTTGCAAACAATATCTAGGTATAATTCGTATTTGGAAATAAATATGATTAAAAGGCCTGGTTGATGAAGAAATATTGAGAGGATTAGATTCGATAAAAATTAACTGTGAACTATTTTTTGACGAAGTATATTGTAGGGGATCATTTAAACCCACTCATGATTTTAAACTTTTATGTTTTAATGTTAGAGGGATTGGTAAGAACTCTGATGCATTCCATGTAGCACTACAACGTCTTGATGTAGTCTTCGATGTCTTGATACTAACCGAATGTCAACTTACAAATGCAACATTAATTCCTCACATGTCTGGGTATAATCATTACAGAACGGAAAAATACCATAATAAAAATAGTGGGGTCGTAGTTTACATTAGGGACATATGGGGTGCGTCGGTATGTGAACCGTCCATACTAGAATGTGATTCTTTGAGCATTCATATTCCAAACGTTATTGATATTCTTGCCATTTATCGCTCCCCGTCTTTTCGACAATTATACAACTTCTTATCTTCTCTCGAAAGTTACATCGGAGAAACGAATATTCCTTTTTTGATTGCAGGTGATATTAATGTTAACATAATAGACATCTTTAGTACACCAAAAAGTATGGAATACATGTGTTTCATGGCTGAGCATGGACTTCTACCAGCAATCACAAAACCAACTAGGGATCGCCGTTGTATTGATCATATATACGTAAAAAATACGGGAGACTTTGAAAGTGTTATAGGTATCGTATGGAAATGTGACATAACTGACCACTCTATAGCAATGATCGGTATGAACCTACATAAACAAAAACCCGTCAAACAAAGTCGTTTCATAGTAAAACGTGATTATGAAGCCATAAGACAGGAACTCGAGGAAATAGACTGGTCTTGTGTAACTGATCAAACAGATGTAGATATTGCTAACGATGTGTTTATGAAACTTCTTTCAGAAATATTCCAAAAACATTCAAAAGAAGTTAAAATTAGCAGAGGCAGATATAATCTTAAACCATGGATAACGCCTGGGCTCATGCGTTGCATGAGACATCGTGACCGTCTACACTTACGAGCAAAATGTGACCCAGACAATATTATTTTAAAAATCACATATAAACGCTATCATAATTTCTTTGTAGACTTATTAAGAAAGGTTAAAGCTGAATACGAAAAGAAAAAGATTACGGAAAATAAAAAAAACCCTAAAGGATTGTGGCGTACTATTAAGGACATATGCAGTCTAACGCACTCAAACAAAGAGCCCACAGGATTGCTAAAACAACCGGGTTGTCCAAATATTCAGCAATCTTTGAATCGAGTTAATGCACATTTCTCATCGATAGGCCAAAAATTGGCAAACAATATTCTTTCGAATACAAACAAAACGGAAGTAGAACTTGCTGCTAATATTAAATTACGAAACTCTCCAGTAAATTCTTTTTTCTTAAGCCCGACAGATTGTGAAGAAGTTGATCGCATTATAATGAGCCTACAAAATGATAAGGCTCCCGGTATCGATGGTTTTGGCAATTATTTGGTTAAATACGTGAAGAAAGAAATTCTGTGCCCCCTTGTTCATATATTCAACTTAAGTCTTCAAGGCGGCATTTTTCCGAATGCCTGGAAAATTGCTTGTGTATCTCCTATTTACAAAAGTGGAGCAAAGGAGTTATTGGATAACTACAGACCTATATCGCTTTTAATAACTTTTTCAAAATTATTAGAAAAGCTAGTCAATAAACGTTTACTTAGTTTTATAGAGTCACAAAATTTATTATCTGCCACGCAATTTGGATTCCGAAAGGGTAAAAACACTGAAGATGCCGTTACATTATTAACAACCAATGTAGCATCACATATAGATAAAGATCGAAAGTGCATAGGGATGTTTTTGGATTTAACTAAGGCCTTCGATACCGTTTCCGTTCATATATTACTTAAAAAACTAGATTTAATGGGAATCCGTGGCACCACATTGGCGTGGTTTGAAAGTTATTTGAAGGATCGGAGGCAGTGTGTCAGAATTGGCCATATCACTAGTAGCATAATGCCGATCAACTATGGAGTGCCGCAAGGCAGTATACTTGGACCAACCTTGTTTCTATTATACGTCAATGATATTTTTGACATTAATATCCCAAATTCCGACATATTGTGTTATGCAGATGATACAGCACTTATATTTCATGGATCAACATGGTCTGAAGTTCGTACTACTGCCGAGAATGGAATGGCACTAGTATCTCAATGGCTCCAAAGTAACTTGTTAACCTTAAACACTAAAAAAACAATGTATATGTGCTTTCATAAAACTGCTGCATCGGCACCCAGAAAAGCAGACGTAAAAATACGAATGCATAACTCATCATGTAGTACGCAAATATGTCAGTGTGATACACTTACTCACACAAAAGTGGTTAATTACTTAGGTGTCCAAATTGATGAGAAACTATCATATAAAAATCAGATCGAAGTCCTTTCGGCTAGGATAAGGAAGGTGGTTAGTGTGATGCGGAAATTAAGCCATGTTGCGAGCGTTGAGACTTTAAAGACGATATACTACGCGCTCTGTCAATCTATAATTGTATATTGCATCTCATGTTGGGGAAGTGCTGCTAAAACCTTCCTTATTCGAGCAGAAAGAGCTCAACGTGCAGTTCTAAAGATGATGCTTCGCAAACCATACAGATACTCGACATCAACTCTTTACAAGGAGGCTGGGGTCCTTACTGTGCGGCAGCTTTACATATTAAAAACTTCGGTACAAATGCACAAAGCAGTTTTGTCATCAAGTTATTATGAAAACTTAGTAGCTCGAAGAGTTTTTCGTGTTCCCACTCCTGTGGTTAACACTACTTTTGCACAAAGATTAGGAACTTTTATTAAAATACATATTTATAACAAAGTAGCGAAATTGTGTGACATTAAGTGTAAAACTGCATCTCAGGCTCGTATAATTATTTGTAAATGGTTAGCAACATTGACTTATGAAGAAACTGAGAAAATAGTGGAGATTTGTGTTTAAATTATTTATGTAATATTTGGAATCCTTATGTTACCTTCTATTATTGTTACCAAAATAAGCTCTGACTGAGAATTCTAGTGTTAATGTCTTTATATGTAATTTTTTCTGGCTTCCTCGATACAGGCTTGCCTAGTAAGGAAACCATAGGATAAGCTTCTTGTAAATAAAATTAATTCTGCAATATATGTTCGAATATAAATAGTATTAAGTCGTCCTGTACTATGTGACTATGTTGCAGTTAATAAAAATATTTTTTTTTTTTTTTTTTTTATAGCTTAAAATGCTTCCGATGGGCAGCAGCATCTAAAGCACAAGAAGCCAAACAAACTGCGCTCGCCAACCCGCCAAGCGTGGTTAGTATGGAAAATCCTCCCATGGAACAAAGAATCAAGCATTCTTTGTTCCAGAGGCCTGTGTCCAGCAGTGGACTTCTTAAATAGTTATGATGAAATTTTGATTTGCTTGATAGTTTTTTAACTCATTGTTACCTTAGTAGGTACTTAGAAAAAATATTCGTAAAATGCAAAACTTCAAACATTGGTAATTCATAACATGGTTGATGATGATTTGTATTTTTTACTTAGTCCTTGCATGAGCTGTAGTACCCGTAATGAATGCTTTCAACGTATCAAACTGCGTAAGGTTATCGAACCCGGAACAAGACATTAGACTTTAGACACAGGTGTATACTCCATTAGAGGAATTCGGTAGTCATTGATCACCTTCTGGGAAAGTAGTTATATTCGCGAGTCTTCGAAAGCAATATGACAAGCATATAGCCATTATATGTGGGCCAAAGGGCTCACGACCAAGTAGCTTTGTCAAAGACCGTGCAAAGTGGAGAAGAAAACCGGTTAGTGGACCTGGGCTCTGACCCTGGCTCTGGCAGCTGAGGATGCAACCGGGAACACGCTCATGAAAGAGATAATGTTTTGAAATAAAAGCGCATCGTCATTCTGAATAGAATCAATTGGGACGCAGCATTTAGCTCAAAGAATGAGATGCCTGAATGTTATCATTGCATCAATTGTGGGTGAATTAGGTCGGCAACAAATGGTCTGAAAATAGCAAGTTAATGAGTGGAGTGCGAAATGATGGAGCTTCTGCGCCAATGAACAAGTGAATGTGGCTATTAAGCCCTCGCCACATCAGGCCGCAATGGGCCGTGAAAGGCTCGCCACCGAAATTGCAGTATTTTTAAATTCTTGTTGTGATAATGAAGCTGCTTTTTGTCGATTACTAATAATAATCTTATTTATTTCAGGTTATATACTAAGCACACATGAAATTAAACTATTAAGTACTTACATTTCATGTCACATGACCATTATTTCTTTTAACTTCTTCTTCTTAAATATATATAACTCAAAGGTGACTGACTGACTGATATAGTGATCTATAAACGCACAGCCCAAACCACTGGACAGATCGGGTTGAAATTTGGCATGCAGTTAGATGTAGACGTAGGCATCCGCTAAGAAAGGATTTTGATCAATTCTACCCCCAAGAGGATAAAATAGGAGATGAAAGTTTGTATGAAACTTAACGCGAGCGATAATACCACAGTGGGTTTTGACGACGAACAACACGCTAGTGTGGTAAGACCCTTACAGCGGCGACGGCACAGAAGCCGGCTGGCGCCATCAGCAGCACAGTAAAGTGTAATACGGTAGTAAAATGCAATGACCGAACTCGTATACGAAAGTAACACTTAATTTTACAGATTATAGATAATCGTCGAAAATTTATTTTATTTCTCTCCAAAAATTATACGGTAGCTATAATAAGTGCTTGCTTAATTGAACTTTTCGTTTTATTTTCTTAATTTAATGTTAACAAAACTTTTTTTAACGACCAAAGTGACTTCCATTTGATGTAGTAACCATATTATGTTTACCTCTCAAACCGTTTGGGCACAACAAAACCTACCTTTTTTTATCTTTAAGATCTCATTTTAAACAGATTTTTACAATTATGTTTACCTTGATTTTAGTGCTTAGGTGTTTGCCTCATTATGACACAGTTTCATTGATAGAATAATACGACCAGCTATTTAGATGGTTTTGCTGGTGTTTAGCTGGTGGTTGGTTTAAATTCTTTTTACTACTTTTTTTTAATTACCAACTTTTAAAATTGTGCATTACTTATTTTAAAAACAACACACTAGGAGGAACTTTTTCATGTCAGTTCTTGAGCTTTAAGGTTAGTCGCCGCACGCGCCACCTATTGGCAGTCAGCACTCGCGCCGTGCGCAGGCGCAGGCAAGGACGTCGACCCCCCAGCCTTGGCTGCGGCAATTAATTTCCACAATGTTTTTGTCTCTTACTCACTACTACGTCATTAAAATTTATAATCCGGTCCCATTTCGAGAGATTTTAGTAGGCAGATTTCCTAAAATAAATAAGACTTAATTGGCCAATTAAGTGGTTGTTCGCTTTTTATGGCCTATTCAGTCTCTGTGTAAGGCCTGGATATCTACTTCAAAAGTTTAATTATCGCATCATACGCATAATTATTTAGTGCTTTATCTTCGTGATGATATGTGTAGTATTAACAGAAATGTTTCAGTTAGATGAATGACCTCATAAAACTTGAAGAAGATACCAACTGCTTAGTCTTGATATTATTTTTTTGTTTAATTTTATAATATTCATATCTTGTACGTATGTATAATAAATTAGGTTATTTACATGAGTCAACTTGCGAAGAATAATAATAATATGGCAGTTTATTAAATATTGGTTTAATGTTTTCGTCTGGAATAAGTATAGGATATTATTATATTCCTATGCAAGCGAAAAATAATAAAAGTTTCAAATTATGATAAGATATCTTAGGATAGAAGCTCTTAAAATTACATAGCAACAGATTTACTTAATATCCAAGTGGAAGTTACGTCACTCGAGCTCGAAGAATAAATCGCTGCAATCAATTGACCATCCGTCGACCTCTTTGGAGACGTGCAAGCACGTACAGAATCGAATATTCGGATAATAGAGCCGACCCGTCGAACCACTACAGTTTTACTACGCTTCAAGAAAGTATGTTCCCGATGGGCTTACTGACATTGCACCATAGGTATCGCCAGATGTTTCCAAAATTGTAAGGTTTTGTATATCGAACAGGATATAAGAATAAACTCCTATTATGGCTAGTAAAAATATCGAGAGAAACTAACTTTCTCAGAGGCGAATTTTAGAAAACCATTAACTAGGTGTACATCGATTTTCCCATTCGTAAACATTATGAAAACCTAAAATGCATATTGAGAACACATATTTAATCACAAACACTCGTAAAGAACGTTCCCTACATTACTTAGGTACTACTTTTTCGAGAATTATAATTAATCTATCACGTACCAATTTAATTCATTTGTTGAGTGACTGCTGTGTCACCTTATAGTTTTTAAATTCAAAGCAAATACAACCTCGATCAAGAAATTATTGCATTAACTAGACTTCCTTCCACGTCAGTCAAATAAACTTGGACTCTTTGCTCAGTCAGACAACTTATATTTATATATTTACTACCAAAGTTCTACTAAGTATAGTTATCAGTAAAGCCATTTTCGTACATATTTTAAGGCTGGGTACGAGACAGAAGTGGGTCCAAAGTGAACACATCGTCAAGAAAGGCAGGATAATGACCTGTGCTGCGCTGCGTATGCGCACCTACTACGGCTCTCGTGATCCATGAACAAGGAGCTTGCAATTATATAGAGTTTAAATACAAAAATATACCTCTGACTTTTAGATCTTCTTCTCTAACTTAAAGAATAAGGAAAAAGAAAATTCTGTAACTGTCTTGTGAGATGAGATGAATAATTGATGAGAACCGTACTACATAGGCCTATCATAGATAATCGTTATACGTCCGTATAACTATGATGGGAGGATTGATACAGTCACGTGAACTGACATTGCAGAAACGAAGTGAATAAGGAAGATAGAAAGATGCTAAACCACAGCCCAATGGTTTGACTTGACTGACATACTGACTTTTTCATTGACTGAAGAATAATCTTCCAATTTGAGTGATATATTTCTCATTAAAACAGTGAAACTCGACTTATATAAAAAAGGAGCTAGTATTACATGACAATATGCCGAAGGTAGACTTTCTGTTTTTCTATATTATCTCTATGGTTTTTCTCATTGGCTTTTGGCAGAAAAATAGAGTTTCGGCGATAGTTTCAGTTTTGGCATTAAATCGGCCGAGCCTCACCGAGTCACGTGTTCGGGTGAATTCGTGTCGTGCGTGATACGAATCTATTAAGCGGGTCTATTGATTTCTTTATTAATAATTTCATCCTCTAGAGGTATATGTGTAAAATATTACAAACTAGGTATGTATATCACACATTAAAATAAGTTTCGATTTGTTTCAAGCCAATTTCGATGTGTTTGTTTTGGCTGATACTGAGACCCAAACTGAAGGTTTGTTTTCGGCAGAATATCTTGTTTCGGAGCATTTGGTTACAGGTAGACACTTTTGTAACGTAAATTTGTTTTGCTTCTTAGCTCCCCGTTCATGATATAATGACGATGCGTACTACAAGCTTGTAGGTACACACACCTACTTGACATTGTTATGTGATTGTGCGCTTGTGGGCAGAACAAGAGATAAATAGGCACAGCCGTGTTTACTTTATACGGTGGTCGCCTCTCACATGTTTTATAGATTTTACGGACGATCAACAGTGACCACGGTACTTTTTGTGTTTACATGTTAACTTTGGACTATAGTGAATCTACGCTCTTAACAAAACTGTCGTCGATATCTTTTGCACTGTCTGTTAGTCAGTGTGCTCATTTATGAGAAAACTTTTTTAGGCACGTTGAGCGATTTTTCGTAGGGGGAAAACTTGGGGATTCGCGTCACTCGTATCTTTTTCACTTCTATCGGCAGTTCCTAAGATGCCTGATTTTATTAAAACAAAAATGTTCTTATGTACATAGATATAGAGCAGATCGTAAATGTTGATCGTGGAAATGGGTGAAAATCTGAAAAATTATGTTACTAGGCGATGCAACTAGCAACCAATTACTATTATGATTCCTTTTCCCACCTTTAAGACCACCAACACTGTAATCGTGGCCTATTTTGTGTCTAATGCCATAGACTCTGTCTTCCCTGCAAGGGATGAAATGTGTTTAGTATGAATGTAGTATAGATATTATATTAGATCTGAATATTCTGTTAGAAAATTTAAGTTGGTTGTCCTGAGCTTATGATAATATAAAATATACATATATACTAATAACAAAGTTATATTATATTTGTATGACTGTGTAAGATTAATAATCTAACTAGAACCTAAGCGAGACGTGATGTAAGTACATAACATATTAACTTGTTAGACTTCAAACTTATTTAACTGACAATATATGACAGATTTTCTTTCAGAAAAACAAGAGACCAACAAGCCTAGTGTATATTTTTGTATCAGTGGGTTTTACCGGCGTCGTAAATATGTATTAGATTCTAATGAAGATAGGTAAAAGTAATTGTACGAGGCTGCTCGTCTGCATGCTAATGCCCACGACATGCCTTCGTGCTCGGCGTGTTTGTTTTTATACCACGCACTATCGAATTAACATCTTACGACTTTTAATGGTGTTTCTAATTTTCTTTATGGACTTTTATTTGAAAAGAATCTTGTAGGTTGCTTGAGTCGCTGTATCTTGTGGGTTTGTAGAAACCCCTTTATAATAAAACAAACTCGTGTTTATTCGAACAGTTACCTTATAACTTAAGAACGGGTAAACCAATTATACTATTAAAATTAAGAATATATAATACTTTTGGCAAAAAGAAATTGCGAAGTTCACGGGAACAGCTAGTAGTAAATAAAAAACCCATCCTCAATTTTTTAATGATATTTCATAATTAAATGATTTTTAGTTGTTAGGTTTTATATTAGAATTTTATTAAGAAAAAAAAACATCAAATAATGCAATTTTTCACTCAGGTGTAAATAAAGATCTAGGAAGAAAAGTTTACCTTATCCTTATCTTGTGCCTGTAGTCCTCTAGCTAAGGAAATGAAGAGGTCCAAATACTTACCAGCCAGTGACAGAGACACAAAATGTGTCTCTTTTAGTCTAATTGTCTCCTTTGATTCTTCGCATGTCCTACATAATGGGCTTTCGAAAATTCTTAATTTGAAGAGGTGACTCTCATTTACAAAATATCCTGTCAAGGCTCCCACTAGAATTCTTGTTTGTTTGCTGCTATAAATATTTTATTAAACATTGTGTCCGCGTCCGTGGTCCGCATTAAGAAGTACTTACTTGAGTAAATAGCCGTGTGGTATCCGGCAGAGTAGAATAGGACCACTCCAAGTCTTCCCGTGGATGTCGTAGAAGGCGACTTAGGAAATACAAGCTAAACAAAGCTTATAAACATCTAAGAGACCTCTCCAACCCGTCTGGCCAGCGTGGCGAGTGTAGGCCAAGTCCTCTGGCTACTCTGGCCAAGTGTGGCCCTAGTAGTACAGAGAGGGTCGTGCTCCTGTAGTGGATACTAAAAAGAACCTGATGATGACTTGAGTAAAAGATAAAACAATATTTAAATGCAATTATTACATTTTGTCACGTTTAAAGAAAATTAATAGTGAAATGTACAGCCAATGCCAAACGCAAAAATCGTAGGAATGTTTGCCATTGTAGTCAATAAAAAATATCCCTGAAATTCGCGATATTCAGACGGCACCGACAATATGAATGGCAAATTCCCCAGCCCACTTACTGGCCTGAATGATTTCGACATTCTTGGCGCGGCTCCGATAATCCGAGAAAAAATAAACGAGCAACGTAAATAAGACCACTCCGAGTTGAAAGTGTGCACGGTGGCACGAAAAATAAATCACGGCGATATGGTACGGCGGGAGCCGGATAACGTATTTTTACGCAACAGGCTCTTTGTTTATAGTTAGTAGCGACGTTGGGCGGCTGGTTATTCAACCGGGCGCATTCCGCGACGGCCCCACTTTTTGCTCAGCCCCGACCGCCGCCGCCGTCCTCGTCGCCAAACAAAAACGACCAATTAGAACTTTTACGGCGAGAATTAAAGTCGCGCATTGTCCACACTAATATCTCGGATGCCGAACCTTCCGTGGTTCCTCCGCGTTTTATATCGGAAATAATTCCACGGCAATCTTGCCCCTTGGCAGCTCTGAGAAAAACACATACGTGAGCTGTAAATTATGCACAACCCATGTTCCTTTATCCCGTCGGAGACATTCCCGAATGATGCGAGGTTAGGTATAGTGCTGGCGCCAGAGAGGCGATCCTATGTCATTGTTTACTCTCCGGCGGACCGTAGAAACGCTTCCAACGGTAGTCAATAGAGTGAAATTCCTTGTAGCACCTTACCCTCGAAAACATTGTATTCAATGGATAAAGAACACAGCGCTGTCGGACGCTATTGTCAAGAAAGTGCCTTTGACGGCTAATACCACTAATGCACCGGATTTGTTTTTCGGGGGCTGTGTACCTACTTAGCATCTAAAATTTATAATTAACGAAGTTTACATCATTTTGACAGCTCTGTAGTGCTACCACTGCCAGTAATGTAGCGTGGTGTCTACAAAATCTTAATTTTTTTTTTATTAAATGTTTATAATAATTTGATAGTAAATTTAGATTTGTATCTTTAGTTAAGGTATAGGTTTAAGTAAGATAGTTTTAATCTTCGAAACAATTTTACAATATTTAAAGAAAATCCTGTCCGATCCTTGATGGGTTGATTTAGCCCGACGATATGAACAACTTTTCCTATGGAACCAATGTTGTGGGAACTTAAAATTCTTTATTGATGTTCCAATGCAAAATGGCGGCCGAACATTTTTGTAAATATCCATTTTTCTTGAGTTTCCAGCTTCGATTCCATAGGCCAAGTTGTTCATATACAACGGGCTAAATTACCCCATCAAGGATTGGACTGCGTTTTTTTTATATATTGTATTTAAACTTTAGGTGAGGAAGGCACCTCAATTGCCTATCCGGTGGTTGCAAGTTACATCAGGTTGACGGCTCCGTGGCGCAGTGGTTAACACGCCAGCCTGCGACACGGAGTTCCCGGGTTCGATCCCCGGCCAGGTCAAGATGGAAAATGATATTTTTCAGATTGGCCTGGGTCTTGGATGTTTATCTACATATGTATTTGTTATAAAATAGAGTATCGTTGAGTTAGCATCCCATAACACAAGTCTCGAACTTACCTTGGGGCTAGCTCAATCTGTGTGATTTGTCCGTATATGTTTATTTATTTATTATTTACTAGCTGTTGCCCGCGGCTCCGCCCGCGTTAATATCGTTCCCTTGGAAACAGTAGAAATGATAAAAATTCCATACAAACCCCTCCCCCTCTGCTTTTTCCCCTTAAGGTGGAATTTAATACATTTCACCTGCATAGCATATCTTTAGCCCTTAAGGAGGGGATTTTGCCCATGTTGCCCCTTAAGGATCTTTTTAATTGTAATCGAGAACTTACATACCTATTTTTATATTCTAAGTCTAGAAATGGAAAAATCCCATACAAACTTTAGGTACCCCCTATTTACCCCTTCAAGGGAGAATGTTGTCTGGTTCACCTAAACAGATCTTTTTTAATTTTAATTGAGAACTTGTACCTACTTTCAAACTTCTAAGTCCAGAAATGAGAAAATTCCATAAAACTTCACCCCCTTTGATTTTCTGAAAATATCGCTGTGCGTTGATATATAAGTCAGGTTTGCCTTTGGCCCGCGGCTCCGCCCGCGTAAGTGTCGATTTCTCAGAAACGGATGATTTTTGAGAAAAATATTTTACTCGTGTTTCATGCCTTTCAGTAAAGAACCTTCATGCTGAATTTTATTCGACTAACTTCAAAAATGGCAAAGTTTCATGCTTACTTTTCACCCCTATTTTACCCCCTTAAGGGATGATTTTTGAGTAAAATATTTTACTCGTGTTTCATACCTTTCAGTAAAGAACCTTCATGCTGAATTTCATTCGAATAAATTCAAAAACGACAAAGTTTCATACTAATTTTGCAACCCATTTTACCCCCTTAGGAGATGAATTTCCAAAAAACCTTTATTAGTGCCTCCCCTACGTTATAAAAGGAACTGTGCAAAATTTCAAGTTCCTAACCCTTATAGTTTAGGCCCTGCGTTGATATGTCAGTCAGTCAGTCAGCTTCTCCTTTTTTTTAGTATGGATTACTATGGAAAGTATGGATAGGTATAATGCTGTCGTATAATGATGATGAATTGACTTTGGATTTCAATTTTCTTATGTCACTATTATCTATTATTTTATTTTATTTTGCTATATGTTTGCAGGCAAACTCATGCCTTAAGTTCATTCAAATGACGATAACTTTTTTTTAATGAACCGATTTTGATGAAACAAACTTTAAATGTTTTGCTGAGTTAAAACAAAGCAATTGGTGAAAGTTTGACGTAAATCGGTTCAGTATTTTCGGAGATAATCGTGATCATACATACAGACAGACAGACAGACAGACAGACAGACAGACAAGAAATTTGAAAAAACATTTTTTGCTTTCTATTATTCTTTTTAAGTGTCCCTCTATCCATTTCAGTCAAAAATTCTAAATGTACAGACAAAATATTTTTACTGTTTTATTATATGTATAGATTAATCAGGTGCACACGGCTGGCCTCACAAGTTGCTACTTGCTTTCCGCCCATTCCTTCGAGTGAGAGTATTCCAATACCTTTATTCTTTATATCCATAACACATCCTTCCTCAGCCTTAAAAATGCTTCCGATGGGCAGCAGCATCGGAAGCTCAAGAATCAAGAAACCAATGAAACTTAACCCGCCTACCAAGCGTGGTAAGCATGGCAATATGAAGGATATTGACATGGCAAAGAATCCTTGAGATAGACCTTTGTCCAGCAGTGGACTTCTAACGGCTGGAAAGATATATGATTTTGACGACATACATATTATAACACACTTGTTTATTATTAGTTGAACGTATGTATACAGCCGTATCTATCAAATAAATCACAAGATGTACACGTCATATGACCGTATCACATGACGATTATATGATCTATATAAGTAATAAAGTTAATCTTATTTCTGTGTAAGTAGGTATAGGTACATAAAAACCTTAGTAATTTACGCGGCGGCAGGCATCCACCGCCCGCCTACCGCTGTCCGCTGTCTGTGTACATACGATGAAATTAGATTTCGGTTTCCTTTTATGAGCAACATCGACTCGTTTAATCACAAGGCCTAGTGCTCGACAATGCAGGACCAATAAAAAATTAAATTGTAAGTTTTTATAGCTGTACGTGGCCCCCGGCAGACGCCAATACCCGATCACTACGCCGTAAAAAAGTTCACTCCTGGAGCGCACCATCAACATTATTTACATTTTTTTCTTATTCTACGGCAAAGTGGTGTCGAATTACTTATCTTGGAATGTTTGGTGGGCTGTATGCGAGAAACGTGCCGGTCTAATTTACTTTTTAAAGTCAAATCGTGAAGTGGCGAGCCAGTGTAAGCGATGCTGGGGTAGTACTTTGGAAATTCGATCTTCTCGTGTACCTGGATAATGGTTTTTACTTCCAATTGTTATCAGTTTTCATAGTATTGAATAATAACGCGGTGGTTTTGTTTTATCTGCGTAAACAAAGACTAATTGTGTGTGACATCAAAAGTATACAGCTTACTAGCGTTCGCCCGCGGCTCCGCCCGCGTCAAAGTCGATCCCTCGGGCATAGTACTTTTTCCCGGGATAAAAGGTCTAGAGCCTATGTCCTTCTCCGTACTCCAGAGAACTTGTGTGCAAAATTTCATGATGATCGGTTCAGTAGCTACGGCATGAAAGCGTAACAAATAAACAAACAAACAAACTCACTTTCGCAATTATAATATTAGTTAGGATTAGGATACAGCGTGTAAATTGACCCTCGCCATTCCGTTAAAGGGGTGACTCAGCCCACCAATATGAACAACTTTTCCTATGGGCCTAGCGGGGCGGCCGAATTCTTTTGTATGTAAATACCATATAATATTTTATTTTAGTTTTCAGCATTGGTCCCATAGGAAAAGGTGTTCATTTGACGGGCTGAGTCGCTCCATTATGGAAATGTCGAGGATACATTTCATAATCTTGAATCAAGTACTTATAGTAGAGATTGGTCAATATGTCGACTTACGCTCGGTAAACTAATTCTTTACTCGTTTTTCCAATACACATTAAAATCTCAAAGAGACCATGTTGGCTGCAATATGGGCGAATATCAGACTAAACTCATGTATCGCAATATTCAATATATCGTAAAAACATTTTTGTTAGGAAGGTTTATTACAATAAAAGACCGATACCTTCAAAAAAATTGTGACATCTGTAAGAACATTGCGTCATTTGACCAAAACATCTTTCCACGCAATATTAGTAATTTTAACGAAACAAAGATGGCACAGTTTCTTTATTCCATACTGTATGCTTACTCATACTACGCTGACTCATTTTACGTTGTAGAGCTTTGGCCAGTTAGCGCTGTGAATTTTAATTTAGGAGGACCTGTTGAGACTTGTTTGTATAATAATATCTCTCTTTCATAAAGTTGTAACGGAATTTTGTCTATATTTAGGCACAGAAGCTAAGGGCCCACATAGAGATTTTGGGCTGACTTAAATTTTGATTCATAAACCAGAACCTCAAGCATCTTTTGAACTTCATCCATCACACAAACAAACTAGGTACCTACCGATTGACAAGAAATGTTGACACCTTAAAATTAAAAAGTAGTACTTAGTATGGCTCCATTTTAACCATTTAGAAATCTATCATAAACTACCGAACCGATTCTGATGCCTAAACAACTTTAATATAATACCAATTTTACATCAAACGTTCTAAATATCCATATACATCGGTTCATATAACTCGATCTGGATACCAAAATAAGTTTCAAAAATTTCTTCAGTATTTTAGCAGAAAACTAATTAAATGCAAACATTGTCGAACGACGAACCGGTGGTCCCGGGTTCGATCACCGATCAGGTCGAGATGACTAATGTAATCTTTCTCAGGTTGGCACGGGTCTTGGATGTTTATCTATACACGTGAAATTTTGATCGTTTTGGACCGTTACAGGGATGATTTAGCCTATCGATATGAATAACTTTTCCCATGCCATCTATAATGAGAACTCATTTTTTTTTAAATCTCATACCAATAGAGCGGGCGGCCGAACATTCTTGTATGGAAATATCCATTTTTGTTTTGAGTTCCCAGCATTGGTCCCATAGGAAAAGTTGTTCATATCAACGGGCTGAATCACCCCTTTAAGAGTCTAAAACGATACTACATTTCTATAAATATCTATTTGTCATAGAAAGTTAGTATCCCATAAATAACACAAGTCTCGAACTTACTAGCCCCAAAGGCTACTAATATTACGACATTTATAGGGCTAGTTCAATCTGTATGATTAGTCCGTATATATTTATGTCGCAGGCAAATGTTAGTTAAATGATATTTTAACGGTTTTATTGTTTCAATACACCCACTAACAATTTTGGTTGTTTACAAATTGTTGCCTAGTTATACAAAGAAATTTAAAGTTTTAATTTATTCACTGAAGATTACTCCTAAGAACTTTTGGGTAAGTAAACAAAACAAATACTGTATTACTGAGGACTACACTTTTTGTTTTTATCTGTTTCTACATTTTATTTGTTTATGTGTAAAAACCATACCTAATAAACTGTAAAGCACACCTTTAATTTGATATTGGTAGGTACGCTAAGTTAGGGTAAAATTGGTTAGGCAAGTCCATAATTATTTAATAAAAAAATTTTTACCATAGGATATCCCTTAAAATTTATAGCAACTTTTATTACCAAGCCATTCCCATAAATGCAATATTTAACATATGTAGCTGCTAAACAAACTTCTGATGACGAGCGTGACGTCATATCGCCTACATGGTCTTATCAAAACGCTGTAACAATGGCTAATTAATTGACAAAATATTGAGTTTGTAACTTTTACCTATATCTCAAAGAGATTTTGGACTATTAAGATACTTTTTCACTAAAGTGCCTATTATTGGTCTGATCTTTCCATAGCACAACAAACAAAAATTGCGTAGGTATGTCTATTGCACTAACTTTCAATTCAAATACTAAGTAACTGTGTTTAATATTTTACCCAATTTAAATTATTCCACCTTAGTCGTTAACTTTACATCATTTATGAATACCTTAAAAAAACCATATTTATTAACACTACTTCTAACATAGTTAAAAAATATATGAAGCGCCATTGCCAATAACTCACCTCCCAGAACTTTAACTAGAGCTTTAAAATTTTGCATTCCGTCTATTTAATTGTCAGTCCACTTCAAAAAGAAAGAAAAAAATCTATACAAAACTGTATTTGGGGAAGACCGACTTTGTATTACACTCAACAAAAAATGTTACCTGTGACTTCACGCGGTGCTACAACTTTTAAATATTCTACTACGATGTTACGTTGTAGTAAAAAAAAGAAAAAAGACAATCGTTGGGAGGTGGCGCTTAACTTTGAAAGGCCGAGGTATTGAATAGAGTGCCATAAATGGAATCGAACCCAAACTCGAGTGTCTGCATTACTTATAGGTACTGACAATATGAGGTGGGTCTACCTGTGGAGTTCTCGGTACTGATCGTTAATGCGCATACAATGAGACGATGTGGGAGTGCCCTAATACAAATTCATACGCATAATTGGTATGAAACGCTTTATAACTGTCAGAGACCTGTTTGATATGGGAATGTGTGGGACTCATTGAAGTTGTTTACATTGCGATATCTAGATATTTTCTGGGTATTCCTTATGACTGGATTCTTTCGATATTCACCTATTCCCTCAATCGGCCTCAACAGCAGCTGAGTACATTCCGTGATTTTTTCTTGTCACCCAGACCCACATGGAAAATTATTATTATTTCAGTTTCCACCTAGGTATTCGCCTACCACGCTAAACGTGGGCTTTGGGCCTTTTGGCTCTGTCTACCCTGTAAAGAATAAAGACGTGATTAATGTTATTACAATCAAAGCTGTGTGAATGTGGATTGCTGTTTTTTTTCTTGAGCCACATATCCGAATAAGGAATTCCCTTAAGTTTTCTGGTTACCTTGTATATACATTCCTTGTATATAATAATAAAATACATATACGTTGTATTGGCTCTAATGTCAATTCTCATATACTGTCATAGCATAACTATGTTGTAAATATTGTCTGACTCGCAAATAAATTACTCTTAAGCGGTTATTTTTAAATTTTAAACTAACTTTTAACTTTTTTTTGTTTAGCGTTCCTTTTTGTAACCTAGGGTCAAAAACCGTTGGAACCAAACTATGCATAGCATGATAAAAAAAAATACGCGCGACCGCGCGACTCCATTTAGACTCAGTATCATCATAACACATGTTACGGGATCGTGAGAAACTTTAATATGATATTCTGAAAATGTCACCAAATAAATAAAAAAAATAACAACAAAAACCGAACACTTGTAAAGGAATTCTCGCACCAACATCCATTAGGATCAGTTTTCGAAGCACAATAGCCATATTGGGCCCATGTGTGCAAAACCCTTCACGGACGATTGTCTGCCTTTGTGTCCAAATCACAAATTTTACCGAAAATCTGTCAAAAGACTGCCCCGACTTTTGCACTTCATCAAAAATAAATTTATTTTAGAATAATGGAGTCCCAAGCAACCTGCTAGTCCCTTTATCATCTATGCAATGAAAAAAATGGGCCTTTTCTATTGACAATAGACAAGAAACGACTAATATTGTTTTTAACCAAGTTTTTTATTTGAATTTTCGAGTGGTTTATGAATAGAGCCGTCCCAAAATGACCATATACTGTATTGTTCGTAGGTATATTACAATACGGACGACCGCATTTTCATTTTAAATAATATAACCGATTGTTCTATGTTAATAATAATTTGAGAACAAGCAAAAAGTAGATAGATACCTACCACATTTCAAAGTGATCGGTACTTTATCCGTTCTCATTATTATGAATACTAATTTCTATGTCTTACTTGAATGTAGGTATATCCGTTCAGTCAAGCCTAATTGTTTTTAAAGAAAAACATTTCTGGAACAAGATACTTTTCTTTTTCAAATGCCTCCGTGTTTTTCTTTCCTACTGTGTCTAAATAAAAATTTAATCATGTTGTAATAATTACATTTTTTTACTGATTTTACGGATGAAAAGTAACTTCTTTTGCTTCTTACTAATTAATTTTTTTTTTTAAAACGTAAGTATGAATCATGCATGATGAACGATGGCATAGTCGCAAAACTATTAAAAATCAAACTTTTACATTTACAATATTAGCTTGGATTCGGGATCCATGTTGTATATAGTATAACTAAATAATTTTAGCTTGGCTTCGTATGTTAGAATTAGGTTTATTGTCGTTATACGTATAAGTTTATAATGATTCCTCCCCGTAAAGTTTTGTGACCCTGTACTGACATTACCCATTTCTAATTAAAAATTATTCATGTTAAAAAGTGCGTCTTGCTTGCTTCTTTGGCTTAAAGATTAAAGATATTTTTTAGCAAGATTGTCAGAAATCATGAAGAAAAACAACTGTAGTGGTAGAGTCAATAAGTAGAGTAGTCAGTGGAAATGATACCGTAGTGACATCTGTGTATCGTTGACTGAACGAAAACGAAGTTACAAAGTACTTGACATTAACATTGTGCACAGAACTTTTCCACACATACACCATCTATCGTGTGTTGGGCTAAATTAAATTTATAGGATGATATTGTAATTAGCGTTGCTTAACCTGGGGTTACGGTTTCGTAAGTATACCGGTAGATGGTGTGTGGTACAGAACGAACCATTAACAATATGTACTTTTCTGTAAGACTTTTCCGCATAGGTACATGTTTTTTTACTTTCTAGAGAAATAAAAAGCACCAGTTTTGTATGCTAGTTAGAGCTTTCAAGCTTTTGAATATGTCACGTTGGAAAAAAAAACACGCGTTGATGTCTTTTTTACTGCTTTTTAATATCATATGCGATTTATATAATACTAGCTTTCGCCCGCGGCTCCGCCCGCGTCAATGTCGATCCCTCGGGAATGGTACTTTTTCCCGGGATAAAAGGTAGCCTATGTCCTTCTCCGCACTCCAGAGGACTTGTATTCAAAATTTCATGATGATCGGTTCAGTAGTTACGGCAAACAAACAAACAAACTCACTTTCGCATTTATAATATTAGTAAGGATCTTTAGGGCATAAAGTCCATTTTCTCAGAGTCAAGACTGTAGAAACTAAGAACCATTACCAGAAGCTTGTTTTCAAATAAATAAAACATATCAAAATCGGTTCACACATCTAAAAGCCACGATGAAAAAGACACACAGACAGTCCGAGACAGTAACATACACAGACACACGCCTACAAACATATGATAGCGGTCATTTTATTCCTCAGAACAATAATTTTATTCTTACTTACCCTTACCTTCTTCTGAGCTTACCTCTCACTCAATTATAACAGTTCGAGGTTCGATAATTTTAATAAATTATATTCTCTTTGCTAGAGTCAAATTAACCCTGAATCACTGATGACGTAGAGAGTGATGACTTTGACACCTGTATAAATATTACAGTATGGTTGCACTATAACCTGCACTACAATATTATAAAATGTAATGAAATTTGTTGAAATTTGTCCGTGCAGCATGAATTCGTTTTAATAGGTGCATAATCTACATATCTCAAAATTATAATGTCAGATCTAGTATTCCACAAAACCTGCTTTACATCGCGTAGTACCGGCTACAAGTATCGGACTCTGTCCACCAATACTGGAAAACGCAGACGTAGAGACAGCCGAGACGAAAGCACCTTTGAGAGAAAGTTCAAGGAACTTAAATACGACATCGCATCGAGAATCGAGACCGAAATGGACCAGACTCAAGAAGCTCGGGATCATATCAACGAAAAATTTGCGAAAATAGAAGGTAAAATTGACTCTCTCATAGAATTGCAGGCCATTATGAAAGGGTTGAAGAAAGATTTACGCACAGCGGAGAGCAACCTGAGCGATTTGATTATTAGAGTTCAGAGACTGGACTCTGTGACGAGCGGCGATGAATTTAGCTTAAATTCCAAGCGAAGTATGTTTCAACCCAAAACGCCCATGATGGAGATCATTGAAGATACAGACTCCATTATTACACATATCTGATATTCTTCCAATTTTCCTCATAAGTTAATTAGCATCCATTAAAAGCAGAGTTCAGTTTGAGGAAAGGTTAAATATATTGTATTAAAACTTTTCAAATACCTTAAAATGTTTTTGGAAGTAACGAGAGATAACTATATTATATTCTAAAAATAGGTAACTAACAAATGCAATAAGGTGCGGTAGAGCCACGCTACCGGCAAACTAAATTTTTGCTAGTAGCATGAACGGCTCTTCCGGGGAAGCACTACACTCTCACAGAAAATCGATGTTTGAGTAGAAGCTTTACCGCTTCTATGCTTCGTTCGGGGAGTGAGAGAGCTGGAGGCCCATCCTCCTCCGCCTGTAACCTTCCCCAACTCCTTGAAACGCTGGCAACCCTCCTGTTACATCCTGGTGTTGCAGTTGACCATGGGCAGCGTTGATCGCTTACCATCAGGATACTGGCTTGCTCGTTTGCCGTCCTATATCAGAAAAAAGTAACTGTCTGTTACCACTTCACGATATGGAGGTATGGAGGTCTTTTGAGGCCCGGGCAGGGACATAGGGTACCTTTTATCCCGGAAAAATCGACCGTAGGCGAGGGATCTTCATTAACGCGGGCAGAGCCGCGGGCAAAACTAGTTATAAATATGTTTTGCTAGTTTTCGCCCGCGCTCCATCCGCGTCAGTGTCGATCCCTCGGGAACAGTACTTTTTCCCGGGATAAAATGTTTCACGTTATATGTCCTTCTCCGTACCCCAGATAACGTGTATGCAATATTTCATGATGATCGGTTCAGTTGTTACAACGTGAAAGCGTAACAAACAAACAAACTCACTTTCGCGTTTATAATATTAGTTAGGATTCATCTGGTAACTGCTGTTCTTGTATCAAAGATACAAAACCATTTTAATGTTTTATTACAAAAAGCTTTAAATATCATGTACTATATTGTATCTGCTCTAAAACAGATTCAGTTAAGTTGGCTTTATCGACTATTCGTACTTACGGATATTCGGGAATAATAAAATTCGATATTTTAACATCATATATTTTTCAGGAGTATTACACTATATTACAGCTCTGAGCTGAACACATTGATTTATATATAACATTGACTTTATTTAATCTATCATCAGCCAAAATGAGACAAATCTAAGCAAGTCAATTTCTTCGAATACATTTTTTAAACAAATAACTAATTAATTTAAATCGTTCAAAACGTCAAGAGAAATACATTATAATGATTGAATCACAAAAAAATTTGAGTATGAGCTTTATACATTTTTAAACTATGAATAGTGTGTATTTTACACACTGTGGTTTGATCGTCATATATGGCACTCAAGATGATGTTTTAATACTAAAGTACTTAAATTATCTGAGATTAAGAACACGAGAAAGGCAGAAAAATATTACTTAACAATTATGTACTTAACATACGACTAGATAGCACATACGCAGTGAAGTACCAACCGGAAAATTCCTTCCGGGTAATTCACTATTTGCCTAAACAAACATGATTATTACCTAATATTTAGCTACAAAAATGATGATAAATGCAACAAAATTATTCTAAAGGAAGTTGGTAAACGGAAATTTGTGCACCGACTTTGAATCAAGTTCTAAATGCAAATTGTTGGACAATTTGATATGTACAACAAAACAACTTACAAAATAAGTTTAGGTATATAATCGATTTAACATAGATATCACAACATTAAGATACGTAAAAGTCTACTACATGCAGATACACGCATTATCTAGAACCGCCGCTAAGCTGCGAATTCAAAACATTTAATTAAAGGACCTAAAATATTACCGGTCGTCGTCACACGCTTCAAAAATGCTCGCATCAAGACAAATTTCAGCTGCTTCCCGTATAACTAAAGGCAAGTTCATAGAAGTAAGTACATTTAATTACATAATAAGACTAATAAGTCAATAAAGCTCGAACAAAACAGTACTATATGAATGAAATATTATTCTTACAAGTACAATATGAGAGAGTAATATACTCAAATACTGTTATAAAAGTGAGAAGTGTGAAAAGACATTTTAATTATAATTCATTATAAAGTTTAAAAGGTATTTGTAAAAAAATACAAAAGATTACTTTCTTCCTAAGTACCAAAATGTCTTTCCAAGTCTATCTTTCATTTAACTATCAAATTCGTTCTACAGTTGGTATATACGTCTTACATAAGTACATTTACAATTAGGTATCCCGGTCTACTTTTAAAATCATATTTTTTGAACGGGAATGAAATTAGCACGTTTATAGTGCATAATATAACATGTAGATAGAAATATTGTCATTTTCAGTTACACAGCCTCGGGCTCGAAGTTACACGAGTAGACTGAAGTCTTGATCATTTGCCATTAGATCACACATCCACACTGTAGGAAGGTTGAGGAAGTCACAGTCAAATTCGTAATTACACTTCACACGTACATGTGCACTCCTTGTTTCAGTCGAACAAACAAATAAAAGCCCTAAGAAGCCCTTCGCCGAAACAAGCGCAGCAACCCGCCTTCTTGCGTTTTTCTTCGGGGGCAAAGCTGGGTTGCTTTGGACGTTTAGGACGGCGTGCGCATAGCTTGCTAGGTTGAGGCTCTTCTGGCTGCGGCTCAGAACGGGGACTCAAGTGTACTGGCAAAGCTGCTGGCTCCGTGGGTCGCGGTCGGGCCCACCGACGCAGAAGCGACTCTTGTTCCGCCCCTACTGGTACTGGTGCCGACAATTTACGAGCACGCGCAGTCACTAAAGCGCGCTCCATTGGCTCAAGTAACTCCAATCCCAAAGCTCTATCTAAATCTTCACCAGAAAGTAACAAATATCGAGGGCAATAGGCTAGCTCACCAAGTGCTGCTCTCTTATTACTCGATGTCAATTCTCGTTTACTGCGCTTGCAAACTGCGGTGGCCCATCGAGATAAAGCTTCTGCCAGCACTAATTCACTAGATATTCGCAGTGTGTCTCGCTTCACAATAAGGGCAAGATCTTCGTAAGTAAGTTCTTCTAAACGTTCATCTGTGAGAGCAGCATCTGCGCTATCATCCAAAACTAGCAGAGCGTTGTGAGCTAAGGAATCGCACCAGCGGGAACATTGAGCTAGAGATCGAGCAGCGGCATCATCAGAGAGTGCTGGGAGTGGTGGCGCTGAAGCAGCTCCCGGCAGCCTAGCGCAGAGGAATCGCAGATCTCGCAATATTTCAAGAGCGACGCCTGCATCTAACATCTCGTCCAGACGTCGCGCACATCGCTCCGCAAGAGGCGGACAGAGGAACTTGTAGGCTGCATCGAGCGCGCATCGTGCTGTTCCCACCGAATTGAGCTGAGTCGGTTCGCAGTAGTGGTAGCGAAGTAACTGTTCAAAACCTCGGCGATCGACATAATCTACGATTATAACGTCTGTTTTAGCTGATAGAAGTGCTGCAAAGACCGGGCTGGTGGCGGCAAGAACGCGTCTATGGCCGGGGTACCGCCAGGTGTCGCCGTTGATGCCAGCGACGAAGACGATATCGCTCTGCTTCTCGTCGTCGTAGAGGCGAGCGTTTTCGTCGAGCTCGAGTCCGGAGCCATCGCCGCCGGCCACGCTCTCCCGTCCTGACTCGATATCTTCATCCGAGTTGGTACGCGCAGGGTTGGTAACAATAGTCATGATGATTTGTTGTACTGGATATCTGAAAAGTAAAAAATCAGTATGTAAGGAAAGATAGAGAAATCAATTTAACAATAGGAACTAAATATTAACAGAAACTTTTTTCGGTATTGTTATTTTGAACTAGATTTGTTCAAAATAATAATAATACCCAAAGATATTAACAGTGACAATGACAATTGTTCTAAAAATAAACAGCATTTGATAGGTAAAGTCCCGTAAATCCATTAGAACCGCCTAATCCTTTAAAAACCTTATTCGAACTAAATAAGTATTTGTTACGGTTTAATGGCTAATATCCATGTATTTGGTTCTGGATTAAACGTCTGTTTATTTATTATACAAAAAAAATACAATTGTGAGAAAACAAAGAATTAACTGTATTCTTTTCCTCGTTTATCGTGAACTAGACGCTAACTAGGTCTTTTAGCACCCCTATTATACCATGTGAGAATATAAACACCATATAAAGAATCATTATTGCCTTGACTGAGTTACTAATCATCCTGAGTGTTAAAATGATAAATAATAACCAAGGGCGATCGCGCATCCACATAATACTACAAACAACAACAAAGTACATATGTACCTATTTTGTAAATAGTAACAAAACGGGACGCGTTAGGTATTTCGTTTTGCGGTTGCCCATATTGTTTACAACCACGATGATAAATACTGTACTCATAATAGTTATTATTGCAAAAACATACTTAAATATATTTTATACCTATAATACTTTAAAATAAATATATATAGGGACAAATCACACAGATTGAGATAACCCCAAAATAAGATACAGACATGTGTTATGGGATATCGTTGAGTTAGTTCTCAACGATATTTTTTTCAACAAATGCATAAACATCCAAGACCCAGGCCAATCTCAAAAAGATAATTTTCCATCTTGCCTGGCATGATGACCACTAGGCCACCAGCTTGCAGCACATCTTAGCAGTCTTGCAACATTTTCGCAGTCCTTATTTGGTTATTTGGTAGGAAGCCGGAAGGTACAGAAAATTATTACGTTAACCGCACACAGTTTATCTTTGTCTGTAAATAAGACCCTGAAAACTTGCTAACAGGCTCAGAAGCCTCAGAAGCTACAAACTTGTATTTTTTTCGTAGTTTTATTTTTATTATGTACAAATTGTCTCTGGCTGGAGGTTTATGTAAGTACTCAATTTTAGCGAAGATTATCCGTAAACGTGTGATTCGAAAATGAGGTCTAACACAACAAAACGATTTAGGTACTTACTAGGTAATAATTTGTAAGACTGCAATTTTTACTCAATGTTTTTTTTAAATAAAAGTGTGAAAATTCCAACTCGTGCACAAACACTTAAATATTTCGCCTTTTCACACAATTTCCCTGACCTCTTAAAGTAATAATATCTATTGATATAATTTTTAAATACAATTAAGGCTAAAATTAAAAAACAAATTGTTATCGTGCCAGCATTGATAAAAAATTGCTGAATCTTCATTACAAATGAAAAACACTATACTGTATTTTTATTTATTTCATATTTTTTGGCTGTTTAATAGGCGAATCGGTCATTTAGGTTGTTGTGATCGTACAATATATATAACATCATTATTTGTAAGTTTCGAGCAACACGGCTTCCGTTTGTAAGTCATACCAGGTCGTACGTACCTGAGGTCATAAGTACCTGAAGTTGATGTTCGTAAGTCATACTGGTAATTTAAAAAAAATACATACAACTCGCTTTTTTTGAGAGTGGAGTGGGCAGTGGGCATGACAGGGAACAGTAAGAAGATCAACAGATGTCTTTTCCCTCCACAAGGAGGGAAGAGACATTCTTCCCATTCCCTATCTATCCTAGATAATGGGATAAGGTAAGGATGATGATAATGACATACCTACAACTTGCTTTTGTCTGCGACTTTGAGCATATAATTTATAGCCTACTAAGTGGCCCGCCACAACTTCGCACGGGTAGATATAGGTATTTAATTCTATGTATAATATATAAGTCCATGTTCTATAGCCTATGTTCATTAAGGGTAATGTAGGATTAGAATGGTGATAGAATTTTTCAAATCGAACTAGCAAGTAGTTTTGAAGCCTATTCAATGCAAACAAACAATCAAAACTTCCCCTTTATAATATTAGTGTAGATACCATTGCTTTAGCGTAAAGGAGTAAAAACCATCCCCACACTCATATATACATCCTCACAAGTAAGATTTACATCAAATGCGTCGTTTTATTCTCTATTAAAGATCTAGAGTAAGGTTAATTTTATAACTTACTGACTTGCCGGACAATTTGTCCCAATCGAATCAGTAGTTTGGAGTGATTGTACAGTCAGCCAACGAGATACCTGACCCCGCCATCTTCTTGATTTTTTTCTTAAACTAAAAGTAATAGTAACATGATAATGTATATTTAGAAAGTCTTAATTAAAATTTTTGCACAGTCAGCCAATTAATTAGATGTTTTTTTAGAAACACGTATTAATTAGATGTTTTAGAATATCATACCTATTCCTGTTCAGACGGGAATAAGCGAGCACAGTCTATTGATTTTAGCCAGACATCCAAAGGATTATGTGTATACAAATGTATCTACTGCGTACATTTCATTTTGCGTACAATAACAGGTAATTTTCTCTCGGAAACTTCTCCATCATTCTATTGTCAGATTTTTCCTTTCACATTTTCATCTAAGGGCAAAAAGTAATTTATTTTCTCCTTCGTATCAACAGTATACATTTGTATATACATAGGGCGCACTGTAAGTTTCCGGAACTGGCCACTTACATAAACAATATTTAAAAATTTATTGCAACATTTGAAAATAGAACTCTTTGGCTGTAGAATGCAGTTTGTTTCATTTGACTGTCTTTTGTATTTACCTTGTGGCGCCATTTAAAAAATTGTGTGTCTGCATCAACATGGATTTAACTCGGGAAAATTTTCGTAGTATGATTTTCTACGATTTCAAGTGTAATTTGACAGCTCAACAGAGCATCGCTCGGCTTGAAACAGCTTTTGGCAATGAAGCACCATGCAAGACAACTGTTTAAAGCTGGTTTGCAGAATTCAAGCGTGGTCGTATCAATCTCAGTGACGAATCTCGCGATGGTCGGCCGTCCACCGCTGTGACCAACAAAAACATCGATGCTGTGCGCCGTATGATTGAAACAGACAGGCATGTGACCTACCATGAAATTCGCGCATCCTTAGAAATAGGCATGAGTCAAATACAATTAATCCTACACAAACATTTGGGTGTGAGAAAGCTGTGCTCGCGGTGGATCCCACACAACTTGACCGAGGCTCAAAAAACGGACCGCGTCACTTGGTGCAGTGCCATGCTTACCAGATTCAACGAAGGTGCGTCAAATTTGGTGTGGGACATAGTAACAGGTGACGAAACATGGATTTATTGCTACGATCCCAAAACAAAGCAGCAAACGAGCGTATGGGTATTTCAAGATGAGCCGAAACCAACCAAAGTGGCGCGCGTGAAAAGTGCATCTAAGCGGATGATTGCTTCTTTTTTTAATAAAACTGGACACGTGGCTACTGTTGCTTTAGAGAATCGTCGTACAGTGAATAGTGACTGGTACACGACCATTTGTTTGCCGGAAGTTATTGACGAACTCCGTAAAAATAACCGTAAACGCCGTATCATCCTGCACCACGACAATGCTAGTTCTCACACGGCCAGACAGACAAACGACTTTTTGAAGGCGAAAAATGTAGAACTCATGAGTCATCCTGCATACAGTCCCGACCTGGCACCTTGTGACTTTTTTCTGTTCCCAAAAATTAAGAACCAATTACGCGGTCAACGATTTTCATCACCAGAAAAGGCTGTCGAGGAGTATGAAAAACACGTTTCAGAGGTCACCACAGAGGAGTGGCACAAAAGTTTTCAAAACTGGTTTCATCGAATGAAAAAGTGCATGGACGCCAAGGGAGATTATTTTGAAAAACAATAAATTAATTATGTACCTTTAATAGTATTTTTCATATTCATTCCGGAAACTTATAGTGCGCCCCACGTAGTAGGTACTCTATGTTTATGTAGCTTTGTTTTCATCTGAGTGAGTTACAAAAATAATTGTCTATATACAACGTGATTTTGAACCTCCTAGCTATATTGGAATCTCAGCATCAGAAGCCCTAATGAATTATAGAATTGGAAGAAAAAAAGCTGATAATCGAAAAAAAAATTAGTGTTTTCCATACAAAGTCGCCGTTCAGCTGGACGAGTTTCTATAGAAGGTCCAATTTTTGTTTTCGCTTTTTACCTTTTTTTCTTGTAATTCTGTGTGCCATTAGGGATTCTGATTTCCAGATTTCAATATAGCTAGGGGGTTTAAAATCACCCTGTATTTACACTTGAATCTTACACTTTTTATTTTCCATCTACATTACAGCGTAAATGTGTAAATTTACCCTCGAAATTCCCTTGAAGGGGTAACTTAACCCGTCAAAATGAACAATTTTTCCTATGGGAGCAATGTTGCGAACTCAAAAAAATCGGTCGGCCCAGGTTTGTATAAAATTGTCAAAAAATAATGAGTTCCAAGCATTGGTTCCCTAGGAAAAGTTGTTCATTTTGATGTGCACACCTTTACAGGTATGTGGAGGGTAAATTTTGCTAATACATTAAACAAAAGTTAAAATATATGGATTATAAAAATACCAGCAAGCAACTGATGTTATATTTGAATTCGACTGCTTTGAAGTATTTCTTTTATTCTTTTAAACTATTAGAAATATATATTGACACACATCTTTTATAACGTCTAGGTCAATAATCAATTATCAGCTGTCTAAAATACTTGCAATAGGTAGTTATACGAATACAATTGCTGCATTTAAGTAAGCAACGCACAGTGAGTGTTTCGCGAATCGTGCGTCAACGCCCCGTCCGATGCGTCAATGTATGTATTCGGAGTTCCGTACTGCTTGAAAACAGCTACTGTTCAGGTGGGTTTCCACTGAGATCTTGATTTCAAGCTTTTTATGTACTCTCTAATATCCCAGAGTCGGTTTCTCTTTTAACTACTTTCCTTATAATGTAATAAAATTTTGTCAAGGAGCCTGGTCTAGTAATAGGAAACCCCTAAACGCTGGATAGCTCCAAGAGGCTATCTACCGCTTATAATAATAAGCTCATGGTAAAAAGTGGTCCCAAACATTAAATTAATGACTAATGTTGATAAGTTAATTATCCTTCCATGCTGGTTTGGGAGAAAAGAAAAAACGTAGAGAAACGCGAAAATCTGGAATCATGTAAGTAGGCGATGCGGCTAGCTACCCATTACTATTTTGATTCGGTTTTCTACCTAACGCCCTCCAACATGCAAAACGTGGCTTTTAGATCTGACATGGTCAGACCTGGGCTCTGTCTACCCCGCAGGGGAAAAATGTGATAGAATATGTATGTGTGTATGATGATTACATTTAGTCTCCTTTGGAAAAACAATGCCTACCAGTCACTATTTCAGATTTCCATTTTCCATATAAGCCCTCATCTTGATAAAGGTGGCTGTGAACCACAATAAAAAATTAAGTTTTAAGTCTTGCTATATTTACTTCTAATTATTCATATCCTGTTAAAGTAAACAGATCTGACTATGGTCCTGATGTCTGGATTTTTCGAGATTTGATAAAATACTAATTTGCGTTTTTCATTATACTAATTTTGTAATCGTATCGTTGGAAACAATGGAATAGCACCCTTTATCTGCACTGAGGCACGCGCCTCGACGGCCGCCAAACGTTGATAAACAAATTTGCTAAAGGTACTTTTATTGAGGTAACCTTCTTTTAAGGAACTTAATTATCCCCATTGCACGTGTAACAGTTCCAGTTTAACAAACATCTCCATATTGTACATCAAAAGATGATCAAAATTGATCTTCTTCTTCTTTTCGGGTCGTATCAAAAGTGTTCATATTTAACGTGTAAAAAAATTAAATCATGACAGATCTGATGTGTTTTCAAACTTCTAGGTGGATTAAAAGTTGTTAAATATTTAAAAGGGCAAAAACTTAAATACTAAATTTTCTAATAGTCCAAAAGAGTCTGTCCGACAAAGCATTTAATACAAAAATATGTACCTAAATGTTTCATTGGTATGATATATACGGCTGTAGTTTTATTTATTTGTATGGCAGATAACAAAGTCGTTCTTTAAATGTGTATAGTCTAAAATTTAACTTCTTTATCCACAAGATTGCGTCATTTTCCACGGCTGTAGTTGAAAATGCTAAAAACACATAATAGGTAAAAAACATAATAAATACCTAATTACCAACATACTTATGTTTTGCAAACCACATGTATTTGCAACAACATGTATTGCAAATACAACAAATATCTTGTTATTCTGTACTTATTTATGAGATAAATAAAATAATAATAAATAAATATATACGGACATATGACACAGATTGAGCTAGCCCTAAGGTAAGTTCGAGACTTGTGTTATGGGATACTAACTCAACGATATATATTTTATAACAAATACATATATAGATAAACATCAGAGACCCAGGCCAATCTGAAAAAGATTATTTTCCATCTTGACCTGGCCGGGGATCGAACCCGGGCACTCCGTGTCGCAGGCTGGCGTGTTAACCACTGCACCACGGAGCTGTCAAATACGAAGATTAATCCGATGTTTACAAGCTAGCAAGTAAAATTTCTAAATTCTAAAATGACTGTTCCGAGGAAAACCGCAATAAGATCTTGAACCATACAAGAACTTTTGAATGACTGCGAACCTTAGCCACAAACATGGTCTCACAAGACTTTAACCGTTTTGTCACATCTTAAAATTTCAAAAGACTTAAAAAGCCCATAAAGCGCAAGTATGAATTTAGAAACTGAAACAATTTCACAAAATAAAACTTTACCCTAAATCACGTTTACTACAGAAACAAAAACAGGAAAACTCTTTGTTTGAAGTCGTTAAAAATTAGGGCTATCCTACTTGTGCACAATCAATTTATATTTCCGTATTCTATTATTTATGTAGGAAATAATCCATTAAAATGAATGTTTTCTTAACAGCTGTCTCCTGCGGAATTTGTCTTCTATTGCGCAATAAGAAATCCGCAGGGCGCGCGTATTTTTATCTGGTTCGAGAAATGCATAATGTAATTTCGAAATGGTGGGACATTTACGATTGTGGGTTATTTGTGATGGCACCGGTGACCCACATGGGAACATTCGCATAGCTTTGCGTTGCCGGATTGCCCTATATTTAGCTGCAAGTTACGAAAGCAAGTACATTTCTGTACAGACCATTAGGAATGTAGAGTTCCTAGCGAGCCCGTGTGTGCGATGAACCGATATAATGTGTTTCGCGCAAGGAAGAGATTTGTTTATTTAATAATTACAAGTCGTGTCTACACAAATATTATAGAGAAGAAATATTTGATTGTTTGTTTGCATTGAATAGTCACCAAAACTACTGGACCAATTTGAAAAATCTTTCACAATTAGGATTCTACATTATATGCTGAACATAGGCATAGAAAAAAATACTTCTTATCAAAATTTTATTAAAATACATAGTCATACAACACATTCGTAGTCAAATTAATTACAAAGACACTATACATACATAAGATAATTAAATAATTAACACTAATAACTAATTAGTCAAATACCACCCCGGATCGTACCCGGCTCAAAGGTCCCCATGACACTGGCAGCATTGCCTCTTTGAATGGCCTCTTATCTTACCTATATGTAAAGTTACAAAAATGGAATGACATATATTATTCAAGTTATAGGTATTTTTAAGTACGCAATAATATATTGTAAACTATCAGAAACTGTATTAAAAGGACAAGTGCTTTTAACTTAATTTGTAGAGCTATAGCTTAATATTCTATTTGTTAATTAATTGATTTAGTACTCCGATAACAGCATTAAAACTAATATTATCCCAATTAACCAGCTAATTAACATATTAAATGAAATAAATCTAGTCGAAACGAAGGCCCGGCTGCCGATGCATAAATCCTAAATTGCACAAGTTAGCATCCACGGCTCGGTGAGTGGCGACCTTGCACCAAATCAAGGCGATTTTAATTATTTTATTACGTGCTATTATGTCTCGATCGATTTTTATACGGAGTTTTGAAAGAATCATTGTATGTCTGGCAAATTATATGAGTCTGCGCTTATTGAGGAAACGGATGTACTTAACGGTGAGATGGGCTAGCAACATGTATCTTAACTATTCCTTATTTCCGTTATTACTCCTGTAAAGCCATTTTACTAAATTAACTCGTTTTGTCCTGCTCCTGTAGCTTTCGGTGTTTTTCTTAGGATAATGACGTCAATATCCTTTAATTTATGTAATAATATATCTTTCTCTCTATCATCTCAGTATGTTCTCCAATTGCATCCTCGACTGTGATGCTTGGAAACCTGAGAATCGCTAACCTGCTAACCGTACCTTTTTTGTTTGCTTCTAAGTGTTATTCCCGTTTGTGTCTTCAGCTGGAATGAGTTGAAACCAGGGCCCACTATTATTATTGACAGCATTCATGCTGTAATATGATTTGGCAAAAGTTTTTACGGCCAGCTGCCTTTCTGACGCCATCCAATATAACAAGTAATATATCGGAAATTTAACCCTGTACCTCTCGTTTAGGAGATCGGCGTCTACTGAGCCTCAAAGGCCGTCAAATTTGGCCAAACGTACCAAAAAGCGGAAAATGTTGATGTGATATATATCAGGTATATCTATCTGTATTTAGCGAAGCCTTACTTTACCTGATTTCGAAGAAAAATGCTTGTAATCGGAAAAAATAAATATACCTATGAAATTCAGTTTGAACTTGGCTACAAAGAACGGACAGTTGATTGATCAGAAGCAAATAATTATATTTATTAAAGTTACCCATTTTGAGATCTTGTTACGAGTAATTAAAAGTTTTAAGTAAAGTAAACCAGTCAATTTATCATCTATCAAATAGTTCTTTTCAAGTTATCCGAACCTCGGAGCTATGTTAGCCAAAATCATATCGAAATTTGACATTTTTCTATTGTGTTATAAGAACTATGCAAATTACCGCCTAAAAAAGGAATATATGATCGAAGGCGTCAATATCTATTGATACGGTTAAGATGTTTTTAATTTTATTAGACTATCGAAAAGTCTAATAAGTTAAATTAAAAACATCTTGGAATGTATCTTTTGCAAGGACTTTTCCTGTTATAAAATAATCCCACCGAAATGACACAAAAAATCTCTTGTTGAAAATCACCCAAGTAATCTACCATGAAAATAAACTAAGTAAGACCTAATTCGACACTAACCAGATTACTTACTGGAGCAGAATAAAATTTAATTTCACAGGAGATCTAGCGAGCGGTTCCTATCGATACATAATGTCCCATCTGTCGCACGAGATTAGATTTCGCTCGCTGCGATCGGTCGCCTCGGAAATAGCCGCGACACGCGGAAACAACTGGCGCACTCCATGCCTAACATTGGAAATTTCGCATTATTTAACCCTATTTACTATCCCAACTACTACTAACCCTATATCTAAATATTGTCACATTATTGTTTGAAAATTGTGTCAATCAGTCTATGGCTCACCTAATGATTTGTCCTAAATACCTCACAACTTTTAAACCAGTAAAATGACAAAAAATACCCCTCCACCTGCACAATTAAAGATCTAAATAAGGTGAACGACGAAAGTATCACCATGGCCACTTATTGGTTAAAAACAATATGAACATTACATAAATAAAAATAACAATAACGACTCGAAAAGGAGAAGAATGTTCGAAATTGGTAAAGCAGGATATTAAAAAGTATGTTCCAGAACATACACGTGGCCACAGAATAAGTACTAGTACTTACGTACAGAAGTCGCACTCTGCAGAGCTATACAAGGAAACATCAACTCAATGCAGTTAGAGATACGGTATAATTTAGCTCTCGTCAGAACTCAACTCCCTTTTAGTTTAGATACCTACAGCAAGCCAATTTTATACTTATAGCTCTGAACATAATTCAGAATTCATTGAAGTCGGTATGTTTTCGATATCTACACGGGGAGTGAGACAGGCTTGACATGGCTTAAAGATACATCATAGAAAACGTTTGCCGCTGTAGTGAGAAAAGGTACAAGTTTTTCCCAATTCCTTGATTGATGTTTGGTCCCTGGCCAGTAATTGGACGTTAGTCTTATCTCTCTTTACTATCTATTATGATCCTTCTCAAAATTAATTCACCCTTCTGAAAATTAATTCGGACATTAGAAACCGTACCCGTATTTTCAGAACAGAAAATTAACTGCCACTTATTTTATGTAGCATATTTCAGTTGGTTTAAAACTGAATAAATGTACGTACACACCTCAAGAGCTCTGATTAATTTCGTACCATGACTCACGCTGTGATGTTGGTATCTACTTGTACTCCTAATTGTGTACGTTCACGCGTAAGGTTAATACAATAATCCGTGGATAAACCTGAACACTGTTTACAAATCCCGCGCAAACATCTTCTTTTCAGGCCCGGCTAATGTTTAAATAAACAATGTTTCGAAAGGAGACCTTATACAGATTCCTGACATTGAAAGTAAAGTAATACGGCCAACAAAGTATTGTAATATTATTTATATTTTTATTGTACGACCTCCTAACCAGTTTGAAATAAGCACTGAATTGGGCACAGGACACACAACATACAAAGCATTTATTAGAGATGTTAGTGTTACATGCACATATTTATCTTAAGTGCTAAGTAAGATGATATATAGAGCCAACATTAAATGATCTTCAAGGAAGATTCTAAGACTACATAAAGAAGAAAATTAAAAAAAAGGTTATTTAATTTAATTGTATTTCACAGTTTTATTAGGTACAGAATTTTAAATACTACCTAAGATGTGGGTATTTATAATTACGAGTATATTAAGATCATTTTATATATTTGTTGATGTAGCTATCAGAAAGTAAAACATTGTAAGTACAATAATTGAGTATCTCATTGTAGATTTTGATACAGATTTGAGAATATTTAATGTTTTGCTTTATTAGTCAAAGATTAAAATAAAGGCATTGAAATTATTGAATATTATCTTCTAAATACGTAAAGTTTATAAGTTCATTTGAATTTATATCATAATATATTCATTTTCATTTCATACCAAACCGATTAAAGATTTTCTCTGTACGCACAATAATGTAGGTAAATAGCATCGGACTTTCAGCTTAACGATGTTTAATGAGAGATTACACTTAAAAGGGATTTATAAGGGCTTTTGATAGGTACTAATATTTACATGGCCCTTTATATCCGTTAGCGGAGCAGCGGGCAGGGCGGGCGGCCCAGCACCGCCCTAAATACTGAAACTAGGTCAAGAGTATCCCGCGCTGAAAATGCCACGCTTCATGGGATCTGCATAGCCGGAGAAACAGTTCTTTTGATAGCCGGCCAACTCTTTGGCTAAAGAGTCAATATTAGGCGAAGACTTCCGCATGTAGGAATTTGGGCTACAATATCTCTCGGAAAGGATTTGCTAGTTAATTAATTGTCTATGCTGATTCAGTTCGCAGTGAACAAGTAGGTATACAATATACATAATTATACAATAGGTAATAAGTATACATAATTTTCAGTAGTTTTCTCTAATATTTTTTTCATTTCTATCCTTTGGAGTATTTTTTTTATAACTAACCTATATTGTCCCACTGCTGGGCAAAGGTCTCCCCCATTTCCTTCCACTTGTCTCTGTCCAATGCAATTTCAGACAATCCACATTGAAAAACGTCGAAAAAAATTTGGAGTATAACACCTGCAAATTAAGTCGTTTCTAGACCATTGAATTTACTTAAAAAACATGTCTTATGACGTTTCTATAGTCCATAATTCACATGTGAAAGCAACTGTCTAAATTCGCATAACTGTCAACTTGAGGCGTTTTCCGATGAGTGAGTGGAGGAAATTTTGAGAAAATTACTTAGAATATAAGGTCAGGGGTGCCATTCTCAATTTCTTGGCCGGTGGTAGAAGGTCTGACATCGGGTACGCGCGCCTGGGCTTCCGAGCTGCTAGTTGCTTTTCCCCCACTCATCCGAGCAGTATCTGAATACCTTTATTTCCCTCCTAGATTCAATACATTCCTATCCTTCCTCAGCTTAAAATGCTACCGATGGGCACAACAAGCCAAAGAAATTAATATTTAGTCGATGAAAATTGCGTTCGCCAATCTATAGTATGGCAATATCCTCCCATACAATGAAATGTGCTCGGGAGCCTTTGTCCTGTAGTTGACTTCTTATGGCTATAATGATGAATGAATGACTTAGAATACGGTCGTTAGCCTGAACTTTATGATATGAGTTGTTTTAAACATAGTTAGTCCATTATAAAGGATAATGTACGAGACAATAGTCTAGGGAATCATATATCGAGCCAGTAGAAAGGCATTGCATGTCAGCAGAGTCTTTGACCTGCCACCCTCGCCCAGGTGCCTCCACCTTCCATAAATTAATTAAACAGATAAATTATGTTAGCTACAAGTTAGCTCCATCTTTTTATTTTTTGTTTAGAATGCTGAATGATTTGATTAATTAGTGTGTAAGCATTAACTTTAAAAATCCAAATAAAATTACCTATCTGTGGTCCTGCTTCCGTTTCTCCATATATCTACTTCCTTTTCGCCGAGACGGCCTCTGATTGGTCGCACAAGACTAGTCGAAAAAATTTGGCGATCGAGTCTTGTTGAGCGCGCCCGTGCGCTAATATAATTTCCAAAAATAAAAACGACTCTAAGGGCTTCGCTGGCCAAAACAACCCTAAATCTTCATCGCGTGTATGTGATGGTGTACCACTAGTGTAGGCAGTAAGAAAATAACGCAGTTCAAACACAAGGATCGTCGGCCGGTCGACACGAGGTCCCGTCGCAGGCGAATCCTTCCGAGTCCTGTTCAACGTGAATCCAGGTTAGTGTTTACTGTTTTTTCCTTGCTGTGATTCTGGGGTTGATCGGAGAATGCAGTGACCCTTCCAGAAAGTCGCTACAATTAGAAATAGTTAAGTTATATCGCTAGAACTAAGCATTTTCTGAAATATTGTCATTCATTTTGTAGTTTACCTTCACGTAAGACCAGGCAATAAAAGTACTAAGACAAATGAACCATGCACGGACTTTCATAGAGTAACTAAGCTTTCATCCGCGGCTCCGCCCGCGTCAATGTCGATTCCTTGGGAACAGTACTTTTTCCCGGGATAAAATGTACATTATGTCCTCCTCTCTACCCCAGACAATGGGTATGCAAATTTTATGGCGATCGGTTCAGTAGATAGGACGTAAAGGCCGAACAAACAAACAGACTCACTTTCGCATGTTAATGTTAGTTAGGATAGAAGTAATTGAAATATATTTTTATGATACAACAAACGAGCTAATAACATTATTTACAATTTCACTTGTATGAATCTTTAATTTCACTTGTGTACAATTTCGTTTCAATGGTCTTGGTTTAGCATCTATGGTTGCGTTTGACTACCTGGTCCCTGGTTCGATCCCCAGTCAGGGCATCATGGAAAACGATTTTTTCGGATTGGCCTGGGTCTTGGATGTTTATCTATATATAAGTATGCATACATACATCGTCAGCTTTCCGCGACCCACTGCTGGGTATAAGCCTCCTTTTGTCTGCGCTATTCTTCCCTATCATTAGCCTTCGCAATCCAGTATGCATACAAATATTATAAATGCGAATGTAACTCTGTCTGTATTGAACCAATTTGGATGAAATTTGGTATGAAGGTAGTTTAAAGCCCGGGGAAGTACATAGGGTACCTGTCATTCCGGGAAATTCTACTGTTACCGAGGAATCGACACTAACGTGGGCGGAGCCGCGGGAAAAAGCTAGATTATGAGTTGAGTTAGTATCTCACGACACAAGTTCACAACCTATTGTGAGGGTAGCTCAATATGTGTGAATTGTCCCTATATATTTATATAATTAGTTATTGTTTTTCTGTATTATTAAACTAATTTAAAATATCACGTATTATATTGCATTGGATAACTTACAAGAAATCTGTGCTACAATTATGGTAAAACAATGTATCGTAGTCCGAAATTGTTTAAGCTCCAAATCACGAAGGTTGAGAAGCGTCATAAACAACGTTTTACAGCCGATTTTAACCGATCACCGCCGACCACGCGTTAAAATGACCATAAAACAGAAGGTCAAGATCCTGCGGATGCGTAACTAGCCAATTTTATGAAACAAATTCACACCACGCATACCTAATAGTTGTACGAACCGTGAATCATACGTCTGCACGTACTGGCTGTTATATATACGAAGATATGTAACGATCTTAAGATGTATCGTGATGATCGATCCTGATACATGCTAATGTTTTAAAAGATTCCATAGCTACTTAATTTTTTTTAAGTTCTATTCGAAAAACATGTATAGGTCGACGAAGTTTTTAATTTTTAAATCTTCTTCTTCTTCTTTAGCAGCCTAATTAATCCACTGCAGGATATAGGCCTCCTCTGATGCACGCCATTCATTTCGGTTTTGCGCTTTTCTTTTCCATAATGGACCTGCTTTGACGATGTCATCTCTCCATCGAGCCACTGGCTTTCCACGGCTTCTGTAGCCCAGCCATGGTCTCCAGTCTATTATTTTATGGCTCCATCTTCCATCCTCTCTACGGCTTATGTGACCTGCTCATCTCCACTTTATTGTGGCTACTCTTTTGGCTATATCGGCAACTTTCGTTCGTCTTCTTATTTCAGTATTACGTACTCGATCTCTAAGGGAAATGCCTAACATAGCTCTTTCCATAGCTCGTTGTGCCACAGAGTGTTTATGGACTATTTCATGTGTGAGGGTCCAGGTTTCACAGCCGTAGGTAATTACCGGGAGGACACATTGGTCAAACACTCGTCGTTTTAGGCATATAGGGAGTTTTCCTTTGAGGACGTCGTCTAATTTCCCGAAAGCGGCCCATCCTAGACGAATTCTCCTTTCTATCTCGGCCTTCTGGGAGTCTTTCTTGAGTGATAATATTTGACCAAGATATACATAATGCGGCACTCGTTGGATTTTTTGCCCATTTACTGTGATGTGGTCCACATCGTCGCTCATGAACTGGGTTTTACTTATGTTCATCTTAAGACCTATATTAATCGAAGCTATTTATTAATTTTTAAATATAAGCTTTAAATCCAACTCTTAGACAATTTTTCGTAAATCGTACCCGTCACTTGCATTTCCAAAATGTGTAATTTAATTGAACATAATATTCACTTTGTATTAGTACCCAATAACAATTAAAATTACACAATTACATAAAATTAAAATACAAAAAATTCCTTACTACAAAAAGCCATGTGTATGTGGACTCTGATTTATCTATAAGGACGCATGAAACCTCTTGCATGAGACCTCTCTTGTGAGGTTAACTAAACTCTTTCTTGCATTTCTTAGTTATCTGTGGTTTGACGTCACGGACTAATTAATTATAGTAGCAACTTTTACAGAATCAAAAAATAACACCAAAAATATAAATTTTCTTATATGGGACTCCCTTTAGTTTTCAACCAACTTAAAAGAAGAATTTTTTAATGTTTGTTACCTCAGAACTCCGTCTTTATGAACCTGTTTTATTTTATTTTTTTTGTTTGTAAGGGTATCCTTTAAAGTAGGCCCCATTTAAATTTCATCACAATCAACAAAAAACAAAACTGTATATATATTGATAAAAAATAAAATAAATTTTTATCATTCAATTAATCGAACGTGAATACAAAGCTGACATGACTAAAAAAGTACGTTTAGGCAGGTTCACCGCCCGAGCTTGCAAGGCGGGCGGACTGAGACAGCATGCTTGAGTGGGGCGGGCGGCACTCGCTCGCACTATGATATGTACGTTTTCAAGAGTGATTGTTGACTGGATGACTTATTTTCCACAGAAATTTGCAAGAGTTCTTTGTTTTTCTGTTTTTTATTCAACCATCTTTAAAAAAGAAGTAGGTTCTCACTCGGAATCTTTTTTTTTATTTACTAGCGGCGCGCCCCAGCTTCACACGATTAGTTATAGGTATTTAATATATAGCCTTTGTTCATCAGGGATAATGTATGATTGTAATGGTGAGAGAATTTTTCAAATCGGTCCAGTGGTTTCAGGGCCTATTCAATGCAAACAAACAATTAATAAATAATAATAAATATATACGGACAAATCACACAGATTGAACTAGCCCCAAAGTAAGTTCGAGACTTGTGTTATGGGATACTAACTCAACGATACTAAATTTTATAACATATACATATATAGATACACATCCAAGACCCAGGCCAATCTGAAAAAGATCATGTTCCATCTTGACCTGGCCGGGAATCGAACCCGGTTACTCCGTGTCGCAAGCTAGCGTGTTGACCGCTGCGCCACGGAGCTAGTCGCAATTAAATCATTCCTCTTTGTTATATTAGTATAGATTTAGACGACCTCTTTGTTATATTAGTGTAGATTTAGACGAGTATATTAGAGGAACCAATTTAATTTCAATTTAAAGGTTATATGTCATTTCCGACTGGTATTATAAATTTCATTGAAATCGGTTCCTTAGTATGTAGAAGCCGATTTTAAATCTGAAATATTACCAATTTTTCAGATTAAAAAATCATCTTATTTACCTTTTTTCATCTTTTTTACCTTTCCCGTGTTTTACATCTAGTTTAGTGGAGAAATAAGAACTTTACGTGATGTTTATAATGCAAATTAAGTAGATAATGTTTTATGACCTCAGGCTTTGTCTACCCCGAAAGGGACAAAGACGTAATAATATGTATGTATGTAAGTTAAGTAAATGAGTAATGAAGCTGCCGATAGATGCAGTGATAAGATAGGCCATAATAGGGGTTGCATTTACATTCATATACATAACACCTATTTATTCAGACCAAGAAGTGTCATTAAAATTAATATTAAGTCGATGAAAATTGCAAAAATCAAGCCGGAGGAAATAGGCTAGCTTAGTATAAAACAGTCTAACCAGTAATAAATATGTATTGTAGTTAATCAACTCCAAGAAATCCAAGTAAGGTCCATCGAGGCTATCGTAACTACCGGGAAAATGTAACTATCATAATGGTAAGTAGTTACATAGTTTAATGGAAAAACCACATCAAGCTTTAACTAGTAAACCAATTTCGATGATTTTTTTATATAGAGCTAGCTTAAGGTTCGTGGAAGGACATCGGGTACCTTCCGTCCCGGAAAATCTACTGATCCCGTGAATCCACATTAAAGCAGATGGAGCCGCGGCTAAAAGCTAGTAAACTACAGATGATCTCATAATCTGTACAGAAATATATAACCAGACATATATACGGCGAAAACAGACGCGCAAACGTCTCGCCTGCAAATATGAATAATTTTTACAGTCGAGACATATTCTTTACTAAGTTACGTAAAATAAGTCCCGAAGTTTATAAGTAAAATGTGTTTATCGGGAAAACGCGCCGTGACAACAAGCCGTCGTTTGCCTGCCATTTTCCGATATTACATTAGTGTACTCGGTCGCGCCCGGTCTCATAATTCAATTTATTCGTCTGGAAGTAATACGAGTATCTCTGACACCGTAACGCGATGAAAAAACTTATGTAATATTAGAATCTAATACATATTATCACGTTCGTGTCATATCCGGATAAAGATCCCTTTTGCCTGTAGACTCGGGGGTCGTGGGTTCCCACGGGAAGCATACTTAGTTCAGTTGTTTCCAGTTTGGTTAGGACACTGCAGGCGTGAATCACCTGATTGTTTGATAATAAAGATGATTCCGGGCTTCGGAAGGCACGTTAAGCCGATGGTCCCGACTGCCATCTGGTAGTCGTTAAAGATACCACGTCAGAGGCCGAGCGGCGGTTCCGAAGAACTCTGACACCAAGGTGTGCATGGTCGATTGAACATGACACCTACTCGAAATGATGATGACGGGGTAGACACAGCCTAAGGCTATATGACAGAAACCCACGTTTAGCGTATTGGTGGTCGTATAGATGGAAAACAGAATCTAGATATTGATGGATTGCTATCCGCATCACCTTTTTCAACCATTCCCTCCGCCGGTAAAAATCTATTTTATCAATAACTTTAACTTAATTTTACCTAACTCATGTTCATAGAAAGATACTCGTATATGGGCGAACATAGACCAAGCCAAAATATGTTCGCCCTTATAATAACCGTCACAGTATCGACACTATAGCACATACAGACTAGAGTTTGCAGACACGTACTGTAGTGTACCACAGTTTGCCTTTAATCTGTAGTTGAATTGTTTTACATACTCCACATCTAAACTATCGATGTCAATCAAAAAGTACTTACTCATTAAGGAACTGTCCGGGCAGAGCTTCCGCTACACAAGTTAAAGCCATACTACGAAAGTAATAAAACTGTCTCAAATTAATATAGTCCCGTACGAGTGCGTAGACATTATTCATGAATTTCACAGTTATGGAAACTTTTACGAAACTTTGCAAAATACCATTGAAAATTTCCGTAACCTACCCATTGGTCCAATAACTAATTCCAATAATGTGACGTAACTGTATGTATTCCTACGTACAGGTCATTTAGTACCTACAGATATCATACTTAGCCGTGAATCAATGAATCATAGGTACATAAGTAACCGTCATCTAAATACCTATATATACCCGTAAGTGACGTAGAAAATTCCTTATGATGCAAACAAATTAAAACATAGACGACTAGACGAGGATTCATCTTTAGTAGAGACTAGCTGCTGCCCGTGACTTCGTCCGCGGCAATTTCTGTTATTATGATTAATTAGTTTTTTTTATTAGTAGGTACCTATAAATGAATAATTTTCCCCCGTTTTAAAACATTTTTTAATGGTGCTTCACTCCTATTGGTTGCAGCGTGATGTTTTATAGCCTAAAGCCTTTCTCAATAAATGGACTTTCCAACACAAAAAGAATTTTCTATTTTGAACCAGTAATTCCTGAGATTAGCGCGTTCAAACAGATAAACAAACAAACTCTTCAGCTTTATAATATTAGTATAGATTAACCTTTATCTTTACTAATATTATAAACGAAAGTTTGAGATTAAGTATTGATGTTTGTAACTCAATCACGCCAAAAATGCTAAACGGATTTTAACAAAATTTTGCTATTTTCCGGGATGAAAGGTATTTCATCCCGGAATAGTACCGTTCCTGCAGAATTGGCATTAACGTGGCAACAGCTAGTTAACTATAATAGGGTTACCAGATTTTGTGTTCCGCTTCACTAGCGTCAATCCTTCTTGAACAGTACATTTCATTCTGCCCAGATATCTTGTATATAACCCTCACAAAATCTCATGAAACGTTGTCAAATCTTGAGGTACAATATTAGTATTGTGGTATTTGTTGAGGCTTTTCGATGAAATCAGATGGGATTAGCCCAATGAAATGAAATGAAAAATGTTTATTTGGTGTGTACACAACGACAAATAAAATATATAAAACAATTTAACAAATTTTGAAAAATTGTTTCCCTCAGCTGTTTTGCCATGACAGGTACGAGTATGTCATGCATGACGCTGATTTTCAGGGAAGCCAGTTGATCACAATGATCCTATCTGCTATTCCGGAGATGTTATTCGCACGTTATATTCTAATTATTCATGTTTTACAGGTTTCATATTACATATTGGATACTTGTACGTGACTAAACATTATGTACAGTACAAAGCTGAGATCTTGAAGAGGGTATGATGGGAGCTATGAGTAATAAGTACAATGTATTTCCTTTGATTTTACTATGCTAATTATATTTGTTAGTTATTGTTATTTATACATTACAGATGTTATTATGATCACTTGTAATAATATTTCATATAAAAAAACCGACTTCAATCAAACTACTGAACCGATTGTGATGAAATTTAAATGGGACCACCTTGAAAGCATACCCTATGAAAGATTTTTTTTTATGAAATTGTTTCATTAATGACGGAGTTCTGAGGTAACAAACATAATAAAAATACAACCGAAAAAGCGAGCAAAGCGAGCGAGTGTCCCCCAAGTGTCCCTAAACTTTTTTTCTTTTCTTCTATTTGGCCATCAAACTTCATTCAGAAGCTTATTTTAGCCAATGTCTAGTTAATATTCGAGTTATTCTTGTGTATCAAAGAAATGATGGTGTAATTCATTCCGTTGATTTGTCGGAGCCCCTAGCGACAATTCCCACGAATCCGCTGGTTTGATCATAAACGACGCAGCAAGGTGAGCAAACACCAGCCCTCTAAGTAAATGCTGCAGCCGCACCACGACACTTTATTTTAAAATTCATTCATTCATTCAATCATTATAAACTCCACTAGAAACAATTTGCAAAACAAAAACCGTGCAGTCCGTTGAAATTCCCGCCAAGAACTCCTGTCCCCAACTGAGGGCGAAACCCCCAATTTATTTTTTAAGAACTGTTTAGATTGAGATTTCATATTGACTATTTCCGTTTATTTATAATTATTAATAATTTTTTTACTGACCACTTATAACAGCTCAGTTATAGTCCAGTAACTGACCACCCAGTTTAATCATATAGGTAAGGTACAGCTCAATATTTATTTGACTATCCATTAAAAAAATTCTTACTAATCGTTTTACTGAGTTTACTGCTCAGTTTTTCATAGATTAATTTATTCATAATATATTTATAGATACAAATTTTTTTTGTCCCGAAACTTAAGTAAGATATTTTGCACCATCATAGGAACAGACGGCTGCAGAGAAATCTGACTCCCTTTCAATAGTGACACTATCCTGAGAGGGGGTCAAATTTCTCTCTGTAGCCGTCTGTACATCATCTGAGCATTTTCCCGGTTGCATCCTCTGCTGTGACGCTTCGGAGCCCGGGGGCGGTATTGTGACAGCATACACGCTGTTCTATGACTTGGCGAAAGTTTTTATGGCCGGCTGCCTGCCTGTCGCAAACCCTCTTTGGGTCATTCCAGAAGCGCAGACAGATCTGTGAAATAAAGAAAATGAATAAAGTACTAGGTATCCCGGCGATCTTCGTTTCCCTTTTTTTGTCGTAAATTCTCAGCTTTTAAACCTTGCTTGAACTACGATAAACCCGATGCCTCCGTAGCAAGGAGGCGGTCATAATGTAATGTTATTAAAACATTTTCTTAGGAGGAATAAGGACGCATATCACTTAATCTAAAGCGCCAAACAGTCGCGCAGCACTTCTTTTTTCATAATTAGGTATAGTATATTAGCGTAGATACTTATTTGGACAAAAACAAATAAGTATCTACGACTACTATTTAAATTATTATACTACAACATTTAAATTATCACTAATGTAAACTGCTCTTTACGTTAGTGATAATTTAAATGGAATCCAGTTGGCGCATGTATTAAAATTAACCTGCAAGTTAATTTAATTACGGACGGATATAATGTAAGTGCATTAAATACCACCGTATCATGAGAGCATGACTCAATCACAATAATAAAGGTCAAATAACTAATACTATAACTTTCCTTAAATTACTTTAACAATATTTTCCGTGACGAAAAGTAGGAAGTGTCTATTACGAATGTTCCTATAGCACGTAACGTAATTATTACCTACTGGATAATAATATATGTTCCTATGCTAAACATAGTGGCGAATCTATTTCTATAATCAATTGTCACTATCGATTGTTAGTCGATAGCCGTCGATTGTTGCCAAAGTCGATCCAAACGATGATTGTGAACTCAATTGCTTTCAAACAAGTAATCGACTAAATCGATGTTATAATCGACCGACTGTTGCAATACTACAACGGACCTAATGTAAATCAAGATAAACTACCACTGCTTCAAAAGGAACATACTCGTATATCCATAGGAAGAAATGGCACAAGAAACCCAAGAAGTTGTTGCCGCTGGCGCCGCCTTCGCCCCTTTCGTATTCCGCCCGGGGCTATTTAACTAGAGCATTAAACGAAGGAGTACATTTAATGAACCACTACATTGGTGCTATAAATGATTAATTAGAATATCTACAATAGTTTTTATACTGATAAGTCCCATATGTATATGCATGCAATAATGGTACTGCACGTCTATATTCATAGACTTGCTGTTATGGAAGCTACTCATTATATGGGTATATAGGTAACTACCAACCTATATACCCATAAATGAAACTATAAAAAAATGTGTAAAAGATAAATGATAGCTATGACGCAATCCTATAGATGAAATATTGCGATTATTGATGATTCAACTCTATTTATTTTCAGATACTCTGTATTTGCTTAACTCGGCCAATTTTATTTTATCTCTATATTGATAACAAAAAAGTTAAGTACCTCCTAACGTATGGTGCGACTTCAAATAATATAATTAATGTTGTTTTAGAGAGGGGTACAAAGAAAATGTTAAACAATTAAGCCTTCGAGCGGTATCGATACGGGGCTTCATGTTTTATAGAGATACATGTAATTAATTTGATAAGGGATTTTGATAACAAACTGCGGAGGCGGAGGTAAAATTGCCAACTAGAGTAGGATAATGTAGAGGCTCATTAATTCATCGATACGCGTACAAGTATGTAGGTTGTATATTATACTTATTTTCGAAAGCGTTTTTCAATATCCAGCTGTCGCCCAGTAGTCGAAATTCGACCATAATTAATTTAGATTATAAGTTGTGTGTCAAATACATGGTAGTATGTATTTTTTTTTTATTGATTTATTGTATTTCTTATGCATCATTTTAAAAAATATTAATATTCTGCACTCCTTCCCTATATAGATTATAAGTGTGCAAAATTTCTTACTCCTCCGTCCGCAATTTTCTTAAAAATGGGTACAAAGTTTTTGCTTCACGTATTAATGTATGATTGTAATATGTATGTAGAGTATGTAAGAGAATCCTTACTTATATTATATATATATATATATATCCTTACTAATATTATAAATGCGAAAGTGAGTTTGTTTGTTTGTTACGCTTTCACGCCGTAACTACTTAACCGATCATTATGAAATTTTGCATACAAGTTCTCTGGAGTACGGAGAAGGACATAGGCTACCTTTTATCCCGAGAAAAAGTACTATTCCCGAGGGATCGACGTTGACGCGGGCGAAGCCACGGGCGAAAGCTATTTGTTTATATGTATGTAGAGTAATTATGTAATCCATATCATCACGGACATTTTCACGAACAGCAACTAGCTGTTTGCGCCGATTTCCCCTGCATTGGTTTTGGTTTTATTATACAGTCTATCCGCATGGCTTCCGGCCCATCTCCCGGCCTCCGAACCCCGGATTCCGAAGCATCTTAGATGAGAATGTAACCACGATCATGCTTATACGATAGAGATATCCATTATTTCCGAAATGCTCGCACAGTAATTACGTTTTTAGGCAAATTTACACATTGTGTACGTACATTGATACAATTTTCGTACGAATCCTTTATTTTTGTAAAAATATAATATAGCCTAGTTATTCACTTAATTTTTTTTTTAAATGAGTAGTAGTTTTTGAGTTTATCCATTAAAAAGTAAAACTTATATCCTCTTTATAATTAAATAAATAATATATTTAAGGTAAAATTTTCAATACACTAGGCATTATATGGTTTTTAAGATATAGTCCAGAAAAGTCGATCAAAATTTCCGACTTGTAAAAATGTCCCATTTTAGGGCTTCTTCGGTTTTAAAACACCCGCAGGGTAAATTTTTTTATTTTTTATTTATTTATTCAGTAACTAAACAATTTTTGTGTTTGAATATTTTTTTTTTTTTTTTTTTACAAAATTTGAATTAGGCATTTGTCTCCCATCTCACCTGATGGTAAGTGACGATGAAGACGAGGATGTTACATGCCTATCCAAGAGATACCCATTTATTCTACTTTTGAATGTCCCGGGACTGTACTTGTTTATATAAAAATTTTCCATATAAATAAGTGCTTATAAACTACAATACGCTAATTCAAACTAAATAATACTTACATTGCAAATAAATAAACATTTCATATACCTAAAAATTATCTAACGAGTAACAACATTTTTCCAATAATAGATTTTTTAATTTATTGCTAAAAGTTCTCGAACATCGTATACTCTTAAGCTCCACAGGCAACTTGTTGAATAAAATCACAGTTTGATGACGAACGCATTGTGATGTCACCCTCAATTTAGGTTGTACAACATGCTTGAGGTTTTTTCTCCTGGTTTACTCTCTTTCTATCATATCAGTTTCTGATTCATAAAGGTATCTGTGCTTATGAAACTGATTCAGAAGAACCAGTATATATAAACTAGGTACTGTTAGTATACCCAGACTTTTGAAATATGGTGCACAAGACTCCCAAGGTGGAATACGAGCTATTGTACGGATGGCTCTTTTCTGTGCTACAAAAGCTTTATTGACATTGTATTTATAACTGCTGCCCCAGAACTCGATACTGTAACGCAATTTGGACTCAATCAAAGCGTGGTAAACGCATTTTAATTGTTCTTTTGTTAGCCCATCTCTTAAGCTGCGAAGTGCATAGCACGAAGAACTAATTGCGTTTACAATTGACTCAAGTTCTAGCTTCCAGTTTAAGTCTGCATCGATAGTAACACCTAGAAATTTAACGTGATTTACACTCTGTAAACTATTATTTTCTAGTTTGACACACAACTTTTCTTTATTTTTTGATGTGGTTTTAAAAAGAAGAACGTTACTTTTGGATACATTTAATTGTAAATTATTGATAACAAACCAGTCATGAAGAACCCTAATAGTATTATTGGCAAGTAATTCCAACTCATCTAAATTGTGTCCCGATATGACAGCGTTCGTGTCATCTGCATATAATACTAAACTAATGTTTGGAATATGCTTATCCAGATGATTAACGATATCATTCATAAAAATAATGAAAAATATTGGACCTAGAATTGAACCCTGGGGTACACCTCTTTTTACTGGGCTGAGTTTAGATTTAACAATATTTTCAGTTGAGTCCTCAAAGTTAGTATGTTTTATCTCCACATACTGCTTCCTGTTACTCAAATAGGATTTAAATAACATCAATTCTTTATTTCTGATACCGTAGTGTTCCAGTTTCTGAAGTAATATATTGTGGTCTATAGTGTCAAAAGCTGAGCTTAGGTCTAGGAACAATCCCGCAACTTTCTTTTTACCATTTAATCTTTCATTAACATCATGAATTAAAGCCTCTATAGCATTAAGTGTGCCTACTCCTTGTTGATACCCGAACTGTTTCGGGTTAATAATTTAATTTACTGTTAAATGAGTTAACAGCCTTACTTTTAATAACTTTTCAAAGATTTTTGAAAGTACTGGGAGCAAGGAAATAGGTCTATAATTTTTTGGGTCTAATTTAGATTTTTTCTTATAAATTGGTATAACTTTATCAATTTTAAACTGATCTGGGAAAATATTTTTATCTATGCATTCATTATAAAAATGGGCTAGAGGTTCTGCAAGTAGGGCAAAATAAAGGTTATACTTGCCTTCTGAAAATGTATGCCGAAATCTAAATAGGCTTAAAATCTGTATTGCTACTGGGAAATGTTATGAATCAAAGGAATGATACACTTTGGCGAGGTGCCAGTGTGAACAAACGGGTCAAAAATATGACTTTGACTAATCATCGCAATTCTCAAATGAGGCTTGAAGCCGTTCTAAACATATCTAAGGGAATGGAGTCACCGTTATGCGCATTGTATAGTGAGTATACCTAGATAGGTACTTGACCAGGCTCTCTACCTACTCCCTACCTATAAAGTAATTAAACTAAACTATAAATAATATTAATATGAAAATGTATATTCAGAAAGCCTTCATTAAAATCTTTCTTGGCTTACGTTTTCTTGTTTTCATTGATTATATAGAGTTTAAGAGAAAATTAAAGATAAAGGTAGAGAGCCTGGTTAGGTATCTAGGTTTTGACTGTACATAGAAGATAGTATCTATATTTATTACAAAGCGGTTTTGTTCAATACATAGGAAAATTAACGGGTAACCGGTAAGTTAAACAAATACGTTTTTATGCGTCTGTCTCTATCATATCATACGGCCCACAAAGGCCACGGCCTTTGTGGGCCGTATACTAAATTCTACCTTGCCATGAAAAAGAGACGTAATCATGTGTATAAGACGCCTGAAAGTATATATGTATTTCATAAACTAAAATAGACATATAACATCGTGCATAGGTAACAAAACTTCAACTCAAATAATAAAATTCTAATTGATGCTGTTATTAATGTTTTCACTGAATGTGGAAATCAAGTTAAAAATGTTAGTAAGATAGTTATGTATGCACGTATACACGTAAATTAATTTCTTTATTAAAATGTATTCGACTGTTAAGTATAAGCTATGAACTATAATTGTCTTTTTTGTAATAACGAATTCAACAAAGGATTTTTATGCAATGTAGGTTTATGTAAATATAAGTTCAATACGACTAAGTAATTACATGAATTAGCCGTTTTAACAGTCTGCAAATTCATATTTGCATGCTGTTAAAGACGGCTAAATAGGCCTGCACTTTAACCAATATGTGAACACTGTACTTACCCTATTTAAGCATTTTTTTATTTGACTCAATTAAATAGTTGTATATTAATGTGGTTACTTTATAAAGAATTTGCTCGTGAGATGTATTTCAATTGACATCATCTAAATAAAGTTATCGCTTCATAAAATTATGTATACAAGTGTTCAATTAATTCATTTAATTATTATTATTATACTAACAATGAGTAAAAAATACATATGTTATCCTTTATGCAGCACATACCTATTATAACAATAACTAATTGAAAAAAACATTCATATTATTAACTCGGTATTTTATAACGTATCTACCTAATCAAAATAAAACAAATGAATACTAGGTACTATAGGTATACAGAAACCAAACATGCACCAGCAAATTGTATCAGAGTAATTAATTAGCACAAATCAAAAACATTCGTTATGCCATGTTATACTGAAGCCGTTGACACAACACAATATTATTGTGTTGTTGTGTACACAACATTGCTTTACCTGTTGTTTAGACTCCGCTGTCACCGCTCACATCTCAGGTCCACGCCAGCTGTTAAGCGCACTCACTTCACCAACACTGTCAATGTTTTAATCGGCAAACGTGCAGTTGTCTAAATGGTAGACATTGTATTGAAACGCAGGGTGCCTGGGTGCGATCGGCGCGCGCCGCCCGCCCTTCCCGTTCTCCGCTCAGCGCCGCTCGGGAGCCATATTTTCCCGTTCTAATATTAATTTCCCGAGTTCAGTGCGAACGGGCGCTCGGGCGAGGTTCGAGTGATAAGTAAAGCCCGCTCGCGGCCGGCCAGAGCCGTGGCGGCCGCGCATGCTCACTACACTCGAAAACAAACAATAACCAAGTATCTAAGGTAAATTATCAGGTATCTACGGTGTTTACTATTGACAAAACCTCTTTCCGAGTTTATACAGACTTAAATCTTAATTCTGTAGAAACTCCGGTTATCTCGCATAAGTAAAGTCTTACACCAAACAGGAGAATCTAAGGAGAATAAGGTATCCATAGTTACATGCATGTATCTAAGTAATATAGGTGACCTGACCTGATGCAAGTGAAGTGCATCTTCTACGCATGTAATAAACATTTCCTGGGATTCAAATAAATCAATACAGCCATGTTATTTTTAGACATCCTGACCTATATGCTGTTCTGGAGCACTGAGGTATCTACTGCTTTTGTTTTTTATAACAGGTATCTGTTGTCCAGAAACCCGACAAAAATAAATTGTCTTCTTCGGCTACATAATATAAGGTACACTAGGCAAAGAAAAGCAAATCTCATTAGTAGGTACTATAGAAATCTTCCTGTATTTTGTTTTCGGGGAACACAGGGAAGGGAATTTGCTATCAATTAACATGTTTATCGTAGAGCCTATATCTAGGTACATATTGATTATAAGTATAAATTTTTCAAGCTACCATAAGGCATTTGACATAGCTTAACAACTACTATCTATGATAACAGCCGGGACCAATGGCCTAACATACCTGGGCATGGGCATAGCCAGCCGCAAGTGTACACTTTACCTACCGCCTCTGGGCTATTTAATTATAGCGATCCTCATCTACCTTTTCCTTTTTAGTGTTGAGCGGCCTTAATCCTCATCGAGCTGAAATGGAAAAATGCTTACATTTTTTTTTCAAAGTTCACTCATGATTCCTGAAAAACTGTTTGTACAAGTATCTTATACAGTTTTTGAAGTATCAATGTGTTTTTTTTTTCACTGATATACCTATTTTTGAAAGCTCTTTCTATAGATCAACCTAAAAAATGTGAGTGTATTACAATATTTTCTCGGCGTAAACGCAGCTAAGAATAACATTTCATATAACAAAACCGACTTCAATCAAACTACTAATCCGAATTAGATGAAATTTTATGGAAACAATTGGACAGCATACTTATTCTCATATAAAAAAGTAAAAACACAAATCTATACACTACTATTGGGGTCGAACAACGATTGAACAGTTGAGTCGGTGCCGTGTGCGCACCTCAATAGTGTATAGATTTTTGTCAACCGACTAGACTAGCCGTTACTGGTGACCGCCGGGTGGTCCAGGGTGACTTGCACCAAGGATAGGCCCTTCTGGCAACGTAGCTTTCGGCCCATAAGGCTAAACATGAGAGTTGTTGCTCTCCAAAGGCTTTTGCCATTGTTTCTCAGATTGGCCCTTCAGGCTATGCATGCACGCAATCGCAGCCCATCAGGCAATATGAGAATTTGCTGCCTCTCAAAGCCTTGCGCACACAGGCAACGCCCAAAGCAGAGGTCCGTCCATCCTGGGGGCCCTTTGGTGATGTTGTCTGGATAGATTGAGGGACTCTACCCTCGCCTCAAACGCCCGGTGAAGTAGCGAAAGCGCACTTGGAGCTAGCTACATAGTAATTCCAATAAAAAAAATACATAAATTAATACGTAGGTACAGGTACCTACCTAAGTAACATATTGCATAGGTATACTAATATTGTAAGTACAAAGTACGAAGAAGATACTTTATAGTACATAGTATAATTTTACTAGTTTATCATTTCTACTAAGTTGTATTTGTAAGTAAGTAGGTATTTAAACATTTAATTTATTAACATATACATTGCGAGCAAGCAAATATTGATAATGTTTAAATTATTCGTATTGACATATCGTTTAATTAGTAGATGTTAGACTAATAGGTGCTACATATGCGTAAGTGATTCTTTCTTCCGGTATTTTAAATAACGAGTAGCATTAGCAAAAGAATTAAAATATAAGTGTGGTTGTCAGCGTCATATAACAGTGATCTACGAGTTCGGCCACAGCTCATTTATCTTCACTATTGTGTAGCTGTATCAAGTCTGTCTGTGCATTGAACATTTTACAAGTAGGTATTTTTCCAAAACACTAATTTAGTCGTCAAGTTATCTCGAAATCCTTACAGAATTCTTAAAATGTAGGTACAGGCAAAGTAATACCTTACAGATTAAAAGTAAAAACCTTTTTAAAACAACCGTTACATACTATCTATTATAAAACTACAATTACTGTCGTATTATAAAACGAGGACTAACTTTAGTACCTGGTTTAAACTATTATCCGAACAAAATAAGATGACACTTACCACTTTGACGTTTGGTCAACTGTCATTGTCGATTTGTTTTGGACGGATAATGGTTTAAACCAGGTACTAAAGATAGTACACGTTTTATAATAAGACAGTATGTTTTATTAGACCGTGTATTTTTTTTCAGCGAGCCCTTTATTTGATATCTATAATTTCGGAGTGCATCATAAATAGCTAGTCCGCCATCTTGGTGTTCCGTCATGTTGGATTAAGAATTACTTCACACAGCTAGTCATGCATTCTCATCCTGACAAAACGAGTAGGTATACTTACAAAATTTCAGCTCGATCGATGGAAGATATCTGCTTCAAAATTGCGTTGCAAGATTCCACCCGAACAAACATAGTTACATACATCATCATCATAGTCCTTTCAGTCTCCACTGCAGTGTACCTATTGTACCTATTTCCTAAGTCGCCTCTTACGATCTCCATGGTAAGGAGTGGTCCTATTCTACTCTACCGGGAACCACACGGCTAAGTTACATACATTGCAAGTTAAATAACCCCACTAGCATTTAATCAATCAATTTACATAAACACTGTGGTCCACAGACTCGTCTGCAGACAAGAGCTAGTTATTTGTCAAGTGAACGGTCATTTATTTGTAGCTACCTATAGCACGTACGGTGACTACTGGTGCTTTATTCGAAGTAGTGGTGATCACGGCCGCGGTTGTCATTTGTTACCTACCGTAATAAATTTTAGTCGATAATGTACCTAATATCCAAATATGTTCAGTGTAAACAACGAATTGTTATGCTTGATCGGTGTCCCAGCCTTATTTCTGTCATGTCATGATCCCCACAGTATCCTTCCAGGAAAGGGAAAAAATATATATAAACAAATAAAAAATATAATGTTTATTGGGTAACTTTCCGTTGGCCTTTGTCATTGTAATGTTTATTGGTCCAAGTTGTGGGATACCTTTAGTTAATTTATTTTTTCATTGTTTCCATGCTGGTCTGGGAAAAAAGAAAAAACGTAGAATGTGCCAGCTGCTTCTCTTTCCGCGCAGACCGTTGAAGCCTGTCAAAGAAATGGACAAAAATATAAAGAACTAGCTTTCGCCCGCGGCTCCGCCCGCGTTAATGTCGATCCCTCGGGAACAGTACTTTTTCCCGGGATAAAATGTACCCTATGTCCTTCTCCGTACCCCAGATAACGTGTATGCAAAATTTCATGATGATCGGTTCAGTAGTTACAACGTGAAAGCGTGACAAACAAACAAACAAACTCACTTTCGCATTTATAATATTAGTTAGGATTATGACAACGGCCGATGCGGCTAGCAACCCATCACTATTTTGATTCCGTTTTCCACCTTTACGCCCAACCAACACGCTAAACGTGGCCTTTCGGTCTTATGACTTTAGGCTCTGTCTATCCCGTAAGGGATAAAGACGTGATAATATGTAATTATTTTTCATTTTCATTTAGTTACCACAAGTTTTACATTTTAGCCATGTCGTTAACATTTGACTTCCACCCATAATATGGTTTGTTATAAACATACAGTTGTTTTAAGTTGTATAACTTCTCAAATAAACGATTATTATTATTATAACTGTTTTTTTATTTTATTCTATGTGATAATTAACAGCGCGTGTCTAGCTGTGCCATTGCGAATTGAGTATTCACTATAGGGATCTTAGCAACAGATGTTTCCTCCTCCCCCCTCTCCCAGCAATATCGGCAATATAAGGTAGGGCTTTTTTGGATTCATTTGGAGAATATCTAACAGCAAGTCATTAATTTGGTAGATATAATTCCGCGGTCGGGCATAAAGTATTTTTTTGTACTCAGGTGCGTTTTTCTAAATGTTCAGGTCCAGATATCTCGAAAACTAGCGTGTCAATTTTTCTTATTTGCAACTTAATTTAAGCTTTAATTCTACTCTGCTATGCGTAAACATAGGTAAACCAAATATTGGTAGAGTGCGTGGTTGAGTAGAGTGGACGCAATGGTGGTGAAGGTATTTCTAGTCACTCTATTTTTCTCATTTCTAGTGCTCTATTTTACCAATGCTGTTTACATTAGTATAGTTAGTAACATAGGTAGTACTCTATCATCTACTTTACCTAAACGTTAAAGTAGGTACTCTACGCGTGTACCGGAGCCTACAGACCCACTAGTTTAATAAGTATCTATATCAAAGTATTGCCAATTTCAATATGAACTTAATAACTTCGTGATGACCTTAATAATAAAATTTTCTACTATCAATCATTTGTCCTTCTTTTATTATTTCCGGTCATATCCTGTCTATTGAGTTACTTCCGGAAAATGGTGCTCAATCAGACAGAGAATTAATAAATTACATCCGCCAGCGCCTTTTTAAAACTGGCAAAAACGAGTTCTTTTTATTGATGACTTACGATTTTATGTTATGACTAGTAACACATCTTGACATGAATAGAAAAATTAATACATATGTTAAAGCCCAAACATAAAGGTGATAGTTTCTCAGTAAAATGTACCACAAAAATGCATAGTTAATGGGATAATGTTAGGCCTCACTTCGCTCTATCGTATTTTAGTGTTTCGTACGCCCATGTGACAAAACCGAAACTTTATAAGTTCTCTCTCGTGTGGCATTTTGTTTTGGTATGGCCGTCTGTCCGTCTGTAACGGACAGTTTGCTGTTGATGACCGTCCGAGCAGACCACCGCCTTACCTTTATAAATTAAAGAATAGTTGCACGGGTTTCTCGTTTTGCTATAGGTAGGTATAGGTCCCACTCTGACCACCGTCTACCGTCGCGCAACGTAGTGATGACATTATATAAAGAAAACTCTGTACGATCCTTGAAGGGGTGATTCAACCCGTCGATATGAACAACTTTTCCTATGGGATCAATGCTGGGAACTCTGAAGCTATAAAATGATGTGTGAACGTGATAAATGAATATTTATTTATATATTTATTTATTCTGAAGATATATTTTTTATAGGTGTTTATTTTGCATTCTCAATGTTATTTCGATGTACTTATACTCTTATTAAATTAAGAAATAAGATATGATGAAAAAATCCACGCAGGCTGGGTTCGAACCAGCGATCCTAGGTCTATGTTATGTACAACCTAAGGTCGCTGGTTCGAACCCTGCCCGCTAGGAATTTATTTTACCATATCTTATTTCTTTTTAATATTCTGAAGATGCTTTTTAGGATTCCGTACCCAAAGGATAAAAATGGGACCTAAGTATTACTACGGGTCCACTGTCTGTTGCTCACCAGGCTGTACTGTATCTCATGAAACGTGCTAAAAACTGAATAAAATTAATATTTAAGGGGAGCTCCTATACTCTGCTAAGTGCGAGTCGGATTCGCGCACGAAGGGTTCCGCACCATTAGGTATCTATAAAACATTATACAGTGAAAAGTGAAAACTAATCTAAAAATTCTGTAAATATTTCAAGATTCTAGCTGTTGAAAGTTGTTATTAAGATTAGACAAAAAAAACGGCACAAAAAATCATGTCTGTTGTATGGTAGCCCCCTTAAATATTTATTTTATTCTGTTTTTAGTATTTGTTATAGTGGCAACAGAAATACATCATCTGTGAAATTTTTCAACTGTCTAACTATCACGGTTCATGAGATACAGCCTGGTAACAGACGGAAAGTCAGACAGACAGCGGAGCCATATTAATAGGTCCCGTTTTTTTTAAGCAGAGCTGTTCAATGTTTTTGCCTTTGCCTTTGTTTATTGTTTTCATTCGGTTGACTGTAATGTCACTGTCATCTGCAAAGTTTGAAAGCAGCTGTCAGTGTCATGCTGTCAAGTCTTAGTTATTGTTCTGAGGTCAAGTCAAGCTTTTTCGAAGAACGTCATAATGTTTGCAAATTGTAGGTAATATTGTGGAAGTTATTACCTAAATAGTCTTAAAATCATATAAAACTCTCGCTAAAACGAAGGCAGGACTTTTCACATCGGGGTTAATCCCTAAAATCAACGATGTCTTCTTTCCACGAAAGACAAAAGAATCTGTTCAACCTCTTGAAACATGCAGAAGATCAACATGGGTTTTCTAAAAGCAACAAAGTTACAGATCCTCCTGACTATGGTGTAATTGATCGCAGGGCATACAAGAGACTGAAACATGAAATGAAACAGTTCAGAGGAAAAGAAAGTATATTCAAGAAACAAGACGCCAACATACGAGAATGTCTTAGAGCGAAGACTATCCCAGATCACATAAGAAACCCTAAGAAGTATGTTTACTATTCACTGGCGGACGTGACGCCCGATCAGATGTCTGATGCTACAAATACAGCGACAGCTCTAGCATTGATTAAAAAAATGGAAGATCAAGAAGCAGCAAAGTCTAAAATGGATCATGATGACGATGATACTATTTTCAAGAAACCTACTTTCCATATTTCATCTGCAGTTAAAAAAGTCGCTCCAGTCCAAGATGAGAAGAAAGTATTTAAAAACAACAAAATTATTATGCCAGAATATGTCGTTGGAGTATCACAAAAGAAGGAAAAGAAAGACAACATTGTCAGAAGGAAGTCTCAAGAAGGTGCTTCAAACGAAAAGAAAGCTGAACTGAAGCTAAATCACCTTTTTGATGATGATGATGAAGAAACTTAGTAGTCTTATTATTTTATTTTAGTGTTATGTACATTCTTTTGTCAATTAAAACATAAAACTACAATAATTGTTTGTAATCCACCCAAACCAGCTCAACAAAGAAAGACATGTTAAGGACTCAATCAATTATCATCTCAAGAAACTACCAAGGCTTCCATAAAATTGTGGTAGTTATGGTGCAAATTTTCAGTTTGAAAAAGTCAACAACTAATTCTTATCAAGTACCTACTTGAAATCATTTTCATTTTGAGTAGGTGTCACGGTCAATCGACCATGCACACCCTGGTGTTAGAGTTCTTCGGAACCGCCTCTCGGCCTCTGACATGTTTCCTTTAACGACTACCAGATGGCAGTTGCGACCAACGTGCCTTCCGAAGCACGGAATTACTTGAATAATAAGGTATGTTGACTGAATAATAAGGTCTCTTCACTTGAAAAATTACAATGAGAATATAACCACTACATTTTAAATAATAAGGTATGTCACCTAAGTATCTATTCACTGACAATAAGTCAGTGACCTCTATTCAGTTATTCAGCCTATATACATTGCATGCATATTTGTGACTAGCTAGTACCCGCAAGTTCGTCCATATGGTTTATAGCCTATACTATCTATCTCCATTTCATCTAAATAGGATGGCATAAAAGGTGTCACTTTTTCAACCCAAAACTACTCATCCTTTAATGGTCACTTACTTTTGAAGATCTGAAAATCAAGATTGTGCATTGTAATAGGTTAAATTCAATTTAGGACAAATGATCCCTAACACTCAACTAATAAGTGGTTCTGAGACAGGACGCAGGCTGAATAAAGCTTGGGTGCATTTTCAAGCTATTTAAAAAAAAATTAAACAAATCATTTATTTTCAAATCTTTATTTACATAACCTTTCCTTTAACACTGTGATATAATAGCCGATTCAGTTTTGATTTCTAAGTTCTCTGCTTGCTGGTTGTCAGGTTTAGTCTCGGCACTGAAAGCACTGAGGTCTCTCATCATGGAGTAGGCGTCTTCTCCATCTGCATAGTACTTGGGTTCGATCTCCAGGATCTTGAAGCCTAGGGAATTTGTGTAGAGATTGAGGGCAGCTCTGTTGCTTTTCCTTACATGAAGTGACACATATTTAGCCTGGAAATACAGATAATAAAATAAACAACAGATAATAAAAGTAAATGTTTTAATCCACCCAAATGAAAGTTTCATCTATCATTCTTTTCTCCTGACCACCAGCTGACAACCAAAGATCATACAATCTCTGGTTCTTGGCTTCTGAACAACATTGTAAGCAATTAGATGGTCACAGTATGAATGATGCTGTAACTGTCCTTAATGTTTAACATATATAACATGTATAACATACAGCAGCTTGAAAAATCTGACACCAGTGTTGGCCACTTACACACACAGAAAACAAACAAAAAATTGACAAAATCACGATTATGGTTCTTTTACAACTTTATTCAGATATTTTTTATTATTAGCCTTATTTTCAGACTTCCTTTGTTGTCATAGTTCCATTATTTGTGTCTTGCTTTTTGTCCGATTGCCCTTCAGCAATCAGACTTACAGACAAAAAGGCCTCCTCCAGCCACTTCCACTCATTCCTGTCGCAAGCGATTATTCAGATATAAAGAGATAAATGACAAATACATCTTAGAGCCTGACAACATAGCCAGTATCACACTCAGCACACTAGCTCGGCTGTTGGCAATAGGGTCCGTGACTACACAGTATGCTAAGCTCTTCTTAGCTGGCTCGTGATAAATTAGATTACATAGAAAACCAGCAACTTTTGGCCTGGTTCCTGGTATCACCACCTATAAAAGACTACCACCGGACCTTTAATAATTTATATGACAATTATACCTGGAAGCATTCCACCATAGCAAGTGAAGCCTGGTTCATAAGTTTTTGTGCAAGGCCAAGTCGGCGATGTGAACGCTTCACTGCTAAAGATGTTATGTGTCCATGGCGGTTGTCTTCCCCATCCTCCTCCATTTTAGCTAGCACATAACCTGTAATATGGAGAACAAATAATGTAAATGGAGAACTCTTAATATTAATAAGCCATTTAACGAAGGGATGTACAACTACTGCAGAAGACGTAAATCAAACATTTTGGTAGAACTTAAATTTTTTAAATGAATAAATATATAGCGACAAATCACACAGACTTATTATTAATATATAAAAAAATATACTGATACATACCTACAATATGTCCTTTTTCATCTTCAGCCACGTAGCTGAGCTGTGGCCATGAAAGCCCGTGATAGAAGTAATATTTCATTTGATAGTTCTCTGGCAAGCAAAGCAAGTTGCAATGCTGCATGTTCATCAAGTCACTTGGCCGCGCACACCTTATATTCATTTTGACCTGTAAAATAAAATCTTATAATATAATAAGAAAACAAAAACGAACAGCACAAAGTTCTTTAAGAATATAAATTATTACTTACTGTGTGGTATTTAGTTAACTTATAAAATTTAATCCCTTCTCACTTTTTTTGTCCTGTTTGGTTGTCTAGTTTCTGACGCCGGAGGCGTATCTGACATACCACCCAAGAGCTCACGAACAAAACGGAACTTCGATAAGCAACACTTCCAGAATATGTACCACCCTAGAACAAAGAAAATGAACAATCAATACTTGCACTGTTTACTTACATATTACAATGAAAAAGATTTATCAAAAATGCATTTTAGATGAATCGTTAGTAATATTATCAGCGAATTGGACTACTTACAAAACAACACAAAGACAACAACTAAAAGTACACTACATATTCCAGTAAAAAAAGCTAATATTGCTTCCTTCATGTCTCACTACGCAAACGTTAATGATACTCATATAAAACACGATATTAATACATTCACTTTACCAGAACAGTTATCTATTATCCCTAGAACTATCAGTCAAAAGAAATAAGTCACAATAAAATATGATTAAATAAATGTTTACAACGCGTGCAAGTTACAGCGCCATTTTGACTGCATTATTTCTTTATTAGATCAATGCAACCTCAATAAGTGGTGATTAAAAACAATTAGTTAATGTTGTATGATAAGATAAATGCCTCGGAAATTAGTATTTTACGTACATTTAATTCAGAGTGCTAGTAACTCTTCATTTATTTAAAAAATCCAAAAAAGCGAATTGAAATTATAACCTTACTTTTCTGACATTTGCACCTCTTATTTTTTTTCTTTTGGCTTGGCATATAAGAGCGACGTATTTAGCCAGTAGCACCCTCCGAATTTGTTCATTCATTCATCTCAGTCATCTTTTGCTTATGGTCAAAATTATGTCATTCTTTGCGTCCTCACCCCCTCGCCCCTGCCGGGGTACTTCTTTTGAAAGTATGACACTAACTTCGAGAGATTTTTGTATGGAAAAATCGCTAGTTTAAGTATGGCGTCATTTCAAAAATAGCACTCCTGTAGACAGAGAATATCTCAGAAGAATATCGAGAGGAAATACGTCTGCCTGCAGGAGTACTATTTTTGAAAGTGTGACTGGTGACACTTGTCTTCGAGCGATTTTTGTATGGAAAAATCGCTCGTTTACGAACGGCGAAATTTCAGAAATAGTACTCCGGGACGGATAGAGTTAGGAGTTTACTCTACCTGCAGAGGAATATTCTTTTACTCCACCTATTTTTAAGTAATCAGCAATAATCGCGCAGAAACTGCGCACGCGACCCATTGTCAATTTTTACTGGTTATGTAGGAAGGTACCAATTGACAACATACTACAGACCGGAAGTGATGGTTTTTATTCACGCAATCGAAAGTACCTTGTAAATACTTCCAGAATTATTTGAATTTTTTATACAAAATTATTTTTTTATGAATTTTTGAAAAAAAAATCCAAATGTTGGATTTATAAGTGTACGGGTTATGTACACATAAGAAGAAGTGTAAGTTGATGTGGTAGGTGGTATGGGAATGGTTGATCGAAAAGCTTTATAAGGGTAACAAAGAAACGTTTATTGCGTCAAACACAAATAAACCACAAGTTTAAGAATAATTAGGTGTAGAAAATAGATCTTAAATTAAGAGTAAATGGTTAAGGAAATAATAATTAAAATAATGGTAAAATGGTATGAGCACACGCGACGACAACTAAATGGTTTACACAGTACTCGCGAATGGTAAGAAGGTTGATGGTGTACTAACTAAGAATCAAAATAAAATTAAATTCGGGCGCGGCGTCAATATGCTGACGGTGCCGCCGCGCCCCCCGCGCAGTCGATGTACGTAAACTGTACATATTCCCAGGCGAGAGAAGTTATCTAAAGTGCAAAATGATGTGATAGTGACTTGATGAGATGGTATTAAGGTGAATCAATATTTGGTGATTAACAAGGTGATTGGGCATAATGTTATATCTAAACTACTGTCTCTAAGAGTCCGATTGGTTAAACGATTCAAATTGGTAACGCAATTTTGGGGAGGTAGCCCTATCCACTCGCGCACTGAATTTTGCGATCTTTTCACTAACACTTACACATGAGGAAGAATGATCACTAACACTAGGGAGATTTGGGTCACTGACACTATTAGCCGAGCACTTCTAGTGATAAGTGCTCGGCTAATAATGTATCACTCACTTTCACACTTACACACTGAACGCCGGAAGAGCCTGCGGCGTCAGCGGGGCTGCCCCCGGCAGCCCGCCGCTCTGCACGCACCTGGCGCACTCGCCGGTACGCCCACACGATGATGACGACTGCTACTACTCCGACTAATACGTAACTAATGACGTAATGGTGCACGTCATGGTATGAAATTTGATCCGAAATACCCTTCTCAGATTTCATTCGTTCGATTTGGTGACCGATGGTTTTCAGATCTTCCTTTAGCTGGTTTGGCTCGACGTCATACGTGGTGTTGGGTAGAGACACGTTTATAACATGGTTTACAGGTGGGATATCAGGTGAAAGAATATCTGGTTTGATGGTTAATTGGCTGCTTAACGATTTGTGAGGAACGATTGTAAGTGAATCGCCCTTGACGATACAGTCTTCTCCAAGAGTGATGACGCCTGCCTGAGTAAGTCGCTCTGTCGTGATCTGGTTGCCACAGATTATTCGAATTGAGCAAACACCGCAACAAGAAAATAAATATGTATTAACTCTGTGAAGCTGGAGCCAAGAATTACTACAGGAAAGAGTATTAGTTTTGCATGTCTTGGTGACGGAGCTTTTGATACAAGGTACCTGATCAGTCTCCAATTGGTAAAGAGGACTGTGTAGCGAACATAAATAGGTGTTGTCGTCTGATTGAATGCAGTTATTAAAGTCATTGTCCGACATTGGCACATATAAGTCTTCTTGCAAGTTCATCGCAATATGATTAGTTGTAGGGACTAGGGTTACCATAGTTTCGTTGATTTCTCGAGAGATAGGAATTATTTGGTAAATATCGTAGAGACTTCTGCTCACCAATGGTATTTTGATTTCTAATAGAAGATATTCTCTGGTGATTCTGGTACGCACTTTAAGTAAGCGATAAATTTTCGATAAGTTGGATTGTATATTATCGATGGGCAAGGAAAGATCCTTGGAAAGATGACTGACAATAATGTTAAGTTGGTAGAGAAGTTGTTCCGGGGATAAAATGTGAATATTAAAATTCCCATAGAAAATATTGGTGATTGTATCAAGAAGAGTGTCTTGGATGTTTCTCAAGTCGTTCAAGAGGTTTGTAGCAATTATGGATGACATCGCGAAATCAGTTGTTTCGGAAACGTCCTGGACTCTAGACTCTAAGTTCTTAGCCGTATTTTCAAGAGATATTAGATGCTGGTTGAAAATCTTGTGTTGCTGGTCCATGGTACTCTCAGTTCTCTTCAGCAAGTTGTATTCCGCTTCAACAAGAGATGTTTGGTTTTTCCATAAGCTAGCTAGATGTTTTTGGTTGTCTTTTAATAATTCGATGTCCTTACTGTATTGTTCGGCGAAATTTTCGTCTAAAATTCCAAACAACGTGTGGGCAACGTAACCGACACCGTTTATCAGTCCGCGTCGCTGCCTAGAGTGCGGTGACCGGGGTGTGAATTGCTGACCGAGTAGAATTGTATTATAGTGATTATATTCCTCGTACTTATGATGTAATTGTAACAAGATCACGTCGCATTGTAGTTTTTTCTTGGAATTGAAACATATGTTTTCCAGATGGTGGAGATACTTGTTGAATAACTCGTCACATTGACAGTATGGTTTTAAATCATAATAAACTATTAATTTCCACTCGTCACGAATCAGGAACATAGTAGAGAGTTTATCGAAATAGAACATGCTCTGATTATTTCTTAAGTTCGATAAGTTGTAATCGGCTCGGATTGGATTACATAGAAACATTAGAAGTGTAAATAGTAGAGACAAATAATTGCACGATTTCTTGGTTCGTCGTCGGGTTTCAGGGGTGGTACTAGTGATGACGTCGGACTTGCTGTCACATTTTACGTCAGTCGCAACGTCAGAGGTGGCATCGGACGTGATATCATGTATCATTAGTTGTTCCGGCCGGTTGTCGTGAACTGGTAAAACTGACAATTTGAGGACGGGTCGCTTCATTAATCCATTTTTGGTTTTAAGGGTGACGACTCTGGTATAGCCGTCCTTTCCCGGATGTAGTTGTATGACTCGGCCTAATGCCCACTTTCCTGGTGGTAGATTGGCGTCGTTAATTATAACGATATCGTCGATTTTAATACCCCTACTTGGTTTTCTCCACTTACTTCTCGATGTCAACTGAGTTAGATATTCAGATTTCCATCGTTTCCAAATATCCTGGAATATCTTTTGAGTGAGTTGCCATCTGGTACGTGCATCTGTTTCAGTTTCCACAATGGTTAGTACAGGTCCGCTGGTCAGAAAATGTGATGGGGTGAGATAGTCCAATTCGTCAGGATCTTCGGAAAGAGGACAGAGCGGCCGGGAGTTAAGACACGCTTCGATTTGAGTGAGAATGGTGGTAAATTCTTCAAATGTGAGTTTCTGCTCGCCGACTACTCGCTTAAGGTGGTATTTAAAACTTTTAATCCCAGCTTCCCAAAGCCCCCCCCCCCCCCCCCCGGAGGGGAAGGAAGCTACATTAAAGTGCCATCGGATTCCCATTTCGGCGATTTCTGACTTAAAATCTTTATTAAAAACTTGGTACATCTCTTCAAGTTCCTTCTTAAGAACGCGGCTGGCTCCTACGAAGTTTGTACCATTGTCGCTATAAAAGTCTTGTGGTAATCCTCTTCTTGAAGTCATTCTACGCAAAGCGGCTAAAAAATGACGGCGTCGTCAGGTCGGAGACTAGTTCTAAGTGTACAGCCTTGGTTACCATACATATGAATAAGGCGACATATCCCTTGGTGGACTTCGATCCACGACCTTTATTGGTTTTTATGTAGAAATGTCCTGTTAAATCGGTTCCTATTTTTGAGAATGGCCTTGAGACATTGGTTCTCGATACTGGTAGCTCTCCCATGATTGGTTGTTGAATATGGGGATTATGTCGTCGACATTTTACACACAAACGGAGACGTTTTTTGGTAAATCGGTTTCCGCTTAAAATCCAGTAACGCTGTCTCAAGATGGCAGATGTTAGTCTAGCGCCTCCATGAAAAGATTGTAGGTGGGCTTGATCTATAAGTAGTTCGGTTAACCGATGGTTGTATGGTAATATTATTGGATGTTTCATATCCTCACTAAGGTTGGCATTTTTTAACCTTCCGCCTACGCGTAATATTTCGTTTTGGTCGAGATATGGATTCAAGTTAAGAATTTTACTATTTTTCTGGAGGTGTTCTTGGTTTTTTAATTTGTTAATCTCATCTGCAAATTCTAGATGCTGGGTGTTTTTGATTATTATGTTTCTTACCCTAGATAATTCTCCGGTGGTTAAATAAGGTTCTTGCTTCTTATTGCATAAACGCATCGCCCAAGCAAGAATGCGTATAACTCGTGCCAAAGAGCTATGTTTTGAAATAAGAGCCTGTATGATATTATAGTCAGGTGAATGACTAACCAAATTGGTTTGTTTACGTTTGTCAATCCTTTTCAACTCTTCCTCGGTGCTATATAATGATGTATTAGGTTGGCGATGACCTACGTTGGGAGACATTAGCCACGTTGGCCCTTGCCACCATAATGGATGTTGTCTTAGTTGAGATGCGTATAGACGTCTACTAGCACAGTCAGCGGGGTTTTCTTCCGACTTTACGTAACTCCAACAGCTAGCGGGCATGACGTCAGTTGTTTTTCTAACCCTATTGGCAACAAATGGCTTCCAACGACTTAGTTCTCTGTTAATCCATCCTAACACTACCATCGAATCTATCCAACCATACATCTTAATATGGTAATCGGTTAAGCAATCCTTTACTTTTTGCATGAGTCTACTTAACAGATGAGCGCCGCATAACTCTAGTTTAGGTAAACTAATTGGTTTACTGGCTGGGACGAGACGAGCCTTACCTATAAGGAAGACAACAGATGTTGATTCTTTTCTGATAATCTTGCAATATATTACACAAGCATATGCTTTGGTAGAGGCGTCGCAAAACCCGTGTAATTCAATGATATCTTGTTCCTTTGTGCCAAGCCATCGTGGTAATCCTAGTTGGTCAATTTCGTTAATGTCGGTTTTAATCTTCGTCCATTCCTTGCAGATTTCTTCTGTTAGTTTGCCATCACATTCTATCTCTTTTTGCCAAACAGATTGGAAGAGTAATTTCAATTTGGTGGTTAGTGGTGACAAAAATCCTAAGGGATCGAAAAGTTTGGATATGTCCGATAACAGTGACCTTTTGGTAGGGTGACAGTCCGAAAATTTATATTTTTATTCGAAGCTAAATATGTCTTCATGAGGAGTCCAGCGGAGTCCCAAGGTCTTTGTTGGTTCTTCTTGCTGTTTAAAGTCAAAGTGGTCTTGATCTGAACTTTGGTTAGGTAGTAATTCCTTAACGTTCGATCTCCATTTTCGAAGATTAAAACCGGCCGACTTAAACAGTTTTATGAGATCCTGTTGCAAGGCAACTCCTATCGATTTTTCAAAAACTCCATGAAGTACATCATCCATGTACATTGACTCTTCTAGCACTTTGGGAGCGTTGGTTTTCTTGTAATTTGACCGTTCGTCACTCGCGAGTTGCTTTAAGGTCATTATCGCCAGAAATGGTGCGGATTTTGTCCCATAGGTAACCGTGGTGAGCTGGTATTCCTCGATAGGACTGTTTGGTGTGTTTCTCCAAACGATCATCTGGTATTTCTGATCATCTTCGTGCATCCTGATTTGACTGTACATTTTCTCTAAGTCTGCAACGAAAGCGTACGGATATTGTCTCCACTTCAGAATTAAAGATTGTAGGTCCTGCTGTAAGTTAGGGCCTACTTCCATCAAATCGTTCAGACTATAAACACCGGTCATTTTGGCGGAAGCATTAAAAACGATTCTAAGTGCAGTAGTAGTAGAGTCTAAACGCAACACGCTATGATGTGGTAGGTAAATCGCAGGTGTCTGGTTACTGGCGCCGGCGGCTGGTTTCATATGTCCTAAAGAGCGATATTCATTTATAAATAATTTATAATTCTCTTCTAATGGTTTATTTTTAGTAAATTTCTTTTCTAGTTGTCGTAATTGGGCTATCGCTAATGGTTTCGATTTGCCCAACTTGTTCTCAAAATCTGGTTTCAAAGGTAATCTGACATGGTACCGTCCTTCCTCATCCCTTCTGGTGGTTGCTTTGTAGAACTTGATACAGCGGTCGTCAGCTTCCGACAAAGATGTTTGCGGAGAAATATCCTTTATATCCCAAAACTTTCGCAACTCGTCTATTTGGTTTATAACGACATTACAATGAAAAGTTGGTTGAATACTTCCGCATAAACTCCACCCTAATTTAGCTTCTTGGGCAACTGGTATAGATGGACTGATTTTGATAATACCACTCATTAGTATTAAAGCATAGACATCGACGCCTAAGAGTAAATCAATTTGCCGACTTACGTAAAACTGGGGATCAGCTAGTGGTAAGGTGTCTAGAAAACTCCAAGACGGTTTTTCAAAAGATTGGTTTGGTAAATTATGTATTAACTTATTCATTATAAACGTATCGATGCATAATGAAAAGTCGTTGTGTAGTGAAAACATCTGTATGGTTAAGATGCCTTTACAATTATTTTCTTTGGTACCGACGCCGAATATGACACCCTTGCAACGTTTTCGTGGTAAACCTAATCTTTGGGCAGCATTCTCAGAGATCAGGGACGTCTGTGCTCCAGCATCTATGAGACAACGCATGGTGTGGCGCGTTCCATCTGCAGCTTGGACCTCGATCAATGCTGTTGCTAAGAGCGTATCTCTGTCTGCTACACAATCTTGGGCCGCGTGACATGATTTTCGGTCATTGCTCGTACTGACGTTGGTCGATGGTTTTGCAATTTCTTTGTTTGTCGAAAACATGTCGTGAATCAGCGAATTGTGATTTTCATTGCAAAAGCGACAAGTCTTGCTTGATACGCATTCTTTTCCCTGGTGATTAATCAAGCAATTTTTGCATAAGTTAAATTTTGCAATAGTTTTTTGTTGAATCTCCGGCCTAGATTCACGGAATGATTTGCAATAATATATCGCGTGATTTTCTCTACAATGAGGACATTTGGTATTTTCCACGTGTAAAGATTTGAATGAAAATGGTTTCGATGATCTGGTATGCTGGTTGTTAGAGGAATGTTGGTTGAATGATTTTTTAAAACGGGAATCGTCTGGTGTTGTTGCTTTGCTGGATTCTTGTTTACGTCTGGAGACTTCAAGAGATGTAAATTTCATTTCCAAAAAACGTAAAAAATCGTCCAGTTTTGGCAGCTCTTTCGGATTTTTGAGACCTTCTACATAGTCACTAAGAGACTCAGCATCCAATTTTTGCGACAAAAGATGCACGATGAGTGGATCCCACGATGATATGTCGACTCCTAACCTCTGGATAGCATGCAAACACTCGTTGGTGGTGTCGTGCAATCGCTTTATTGAAACAGAGGTTTGGGATTGAATGATAGGTAGACCTAAAAGTGCGTTAAGATGCGAAGTAAAAATCAATTTTTTGTTGTTATAACGATGGTTTAGTATGTCCCAGGCTATTTGGTAGTTCTCGGAACTAATGCTAAGATGTTGAATTAGCTTATCGGCCTCGCCCTTTAGCTTGCTTTTTTAGAAATTGAAGCTTTTGAGCGCTCGACATGGATGGGTTGTTATGTATGGTTTCAACAAATAGGTCTTTGAACGACGTCCACTGTTGGTAGCTGCCAGTGAAAACTTGTATGTCCATCCTGGGGGTGGCTTGATCCCGGTGTGACACAGACCACATTTTAGCGTTGATCGACTTCTTCATGTGAGTGTAATATTCTTCATACTTGGAGAACTGCGCTTCATACGGCTTGTAGTCCCCGTCTAGTTCACTATCGATCTCCCAATGCAAGGAGTCGATAATTTGCCAGCGAGAATGCAGCATCTTGAGTGCGTCTTCAAACTCCCATTTGTCCGTCAACGCGTTGATATCAATGTTCGAAATAGTTCGCGAAAATGCTTTGAAATTGCTGGTTTGTTTTCGTAACAATTCGTCTAATTTGCTATTCGTACCTACAACATTTTTGGAGGGACCTGTAATAAAAGGTTCAGAAATCGAAGGAATATTCAATGGTGTAGCGGGTTTTAAAATTGGGGTAGCTGGTTTTAAAATAGGTGTGGACGGACGACTATCTTCAACCTGGTAACCCTGTATTAATTGCCTAGCCTGATTATAGAATTCATTGGTTCGCTCGAAATCTTTTTTATCGAAATAGGTATGGTTTTTATCAATAATTAAATTACATAACTGCAAATGGTTAGTTTGGAACTCTTCCCAGTAACTATCAAGGGTCTTCAGCTTCCTCCTGATTTTATCTGGTGTTTTACGATCACGACTATCTTTTTTAAAGTTAGTCTGATCCATCGCGGCCATGATCTGGTTCTGGGTCGCAAGCACGCCTTCCATGGTTATTAAAATTCAAATAAGTTTTAAAAAGGAAAGATCTTACTTGAGATTTTCGGCTTATGCTGGTTGTGTGAGCTCTTGGTTAACTCAACACTGTTGACTGGTTATTGTGAACTGCAAGTGCTGTCTAGCAATGGCAATGCTCGACAACGGTGTGGCCTAATCCTGGTGGCGCCTAGACCTGGTATTCTGGTTCTGGTAACTCCAACAATAGTTCGTAGGCACTGAACTGGTAATGTTCGGCACTGGTTTCACTTAGTGTCCTCTCGACGAGTATCATTTAAAGTCGTAAAATACTAAATTAACACAGTCGGGACAGGAATTAGGTATAACTCGAAGGACCAATAGGTCGCTGGTTCAGATCCGGCTCGAAGGACCAAATTATATGTACGGGTTATGTACACATAAGAAGAAGTGTAAGTTGATGTGGTAGGTGGTATGGGAATGGTTGATCGAAAAGCTTTATAAGGGTAACAAAGAAACGTTTATTGCGTCAAACACAAATAAACCACAAGTTTAAGAATAATTAGGTGTAGAAAATAGATCTTAAATTAAGAGTAAATGGTTAAGGAAATAATAATTAAAATAATGGTAAAATGGTATGAGCACACACGACGAGAACTAAATGGTTTACTTACACAGTACTCGCGAATGGTAAGAAGGTTGATGGTGTACTAACTAAGAATCGAAATAAAATTAAATTCGGGCGCGGCGTCAATATGCTGACGGTGCCGCCGCGCCCCCCGCGCAGTCGATGTACGTAAACTGTACAATAAGCAACTAGCTTTCGCCCGCGGCTCCGCCCGCATCAATGTCGATCTCTCGGGAATAGTACTTTTTCCCGGGATAAAAGGTAACCTATGTCCTTCTCCGTACTCCAGAGAACTTGTATGCAAAATTTCATGATGATTGGTTCAGTAGTTACGGCGTGAAAGCGTAACAAACAAACAAACAAACAAATAAACAAACAAACTCACTTTCGCATCTATAATATTAGTTAGGATAAGGATTAGCTTTCGCCCGCGGCTCCGCCCACGTCAATGTCGATCCCTCGGGAATAGTACTTTTTACCGGGATAAAAGGTAGCCTATGTCCTTCTCCGTACTTCAGAAAACTTGTATGCAAAATTTCATGATGATCGGTTCAGTAGTCACGACGTGAAAGCGTAGCAAACAAACAAACTCACTTTCGCATTTATAATATTAGTAAGGATAAGGATATTCCTACCATCATCATAATTTCATGTAGGTGACACGGTCAATCGACCATGCACACCCATGTTTCATCATATGACAATGTCAATGTCATTGTCAATCTATCAAAAAGTGACAACGTTGACCAAGTCTTATGAATTGCCAGGATGGGGAATATTTTCCCCGAAATTTAAAGATAAAGATAAAAAGTCATTTATTTTCTCCAAAAATTGTACATAGATTCTATACAGAAATTATAGGTAGGTAATATCCAAACACCAATTTAAAGAGACTGGAGATGGTACAGGTTACATCAAAAGGGATTTCCCTGTAAATTCTGATGTGAAAATTACAAACACTGCACGCTTATTAGGGAAATTTGGAAGTGTACATGGACTGTTTTTTTTTTGTGATACTGCTTAGCTTCTATTGCTGAAATATTATTTTTTATTTTAATATTGAATACCTACCTCTACTATTTGCCATATTGAGGGTTATGTGAAATGTCGCTAACCAGGCGGCAGCACTGAGAGGTTCAATTCAGACAACTGTGAAAAGTGACACATACAGCCTTCACACAGCCTACAGCAGCAGCACCAGTAGCTGCTGCTGCTGTTCATTTCTGTGCATGCTGTCGGTGTTCATCGATGTATAAGACGTTATCATATCACGTATGTATGTGATATGATGTACGTATGTGAATCATATCACGGCCTCCGTGGTCCAGTGGTTAAGGCGTTTGCCTGGAGATCCGGGGGTCGTGGGTTTGATTCTCATGGGAAGCATACTCTGTTTAGTTGTTTCCAGTTTGGTTAGGACATTGAAGGCTTGAATCACCTGATTATCTTAGCTAAAAAGATGATTCCGTGCTTCGGAAGGCACGTTAAGCCGTTGGTCCCGGCTGCCAGCTTGTAGTCGTTAAAGGAACCATGTCAGAGGCCGAGAGGCGATTCCGAAGAACTCTGACACCAGGGTGTGCATGGTCGATTGACCGTGACACCTATTTGAAATGAAATATCATGACAAAAATGCAGTGCCAAATAGATTACAGCAACATTGGAGTTCAATGTGACTTATGTGAATGTGAAACTGACAACTATCAAATGCCAGAAAATTGATCGAAGTTGAAAATATACAGTTTAATAAAATAAAAACAGCATAAATTCGAATAAAAGTTTTTATTTCCCTTCCATCTGGTTTGCTTTCTATATATATATTCTTTGACTATACTACATTAACATATGTATAGCTATATTTTTTGCTATTATTGGTAGCGTAAACTATTAGGCCCTTAAGCTTCATTCAGAAGCAATTGGCGTAGTTTAATCATTCGGCGGGCAACCACCAGCCCGCTAAGTAAATCTCACTTCAACAAACACACCAAGTGAATTTATTATCCTCTCAAGTGTCAACGTCAAATATTCAAAATGGCGCGTACAGCCAACAGCAATCGCGCGCGCCGCGGCCGTCACGTCTCCGGTTACACGATGAAGGACTTCTCGGGAACTACGATGTTTATATACATGATACGCATACTGCCGCAATCGCCGTTAAACAAGCAAACTCTTTGTTTAATAATATTAACAATAGATATTTTGAAATGTTTACAATCGCTAGCTAAAGTTGGTTGATTGAACTTTTTTCCGGTTTTTTGTATTAATACCCAATTGAATATCATATTCAATATCTTTAAAAGAAATAATTGTATATTTCATAAGACAATACATAATTTTACAATAAATTAATGTCATACGGCATGTATTCATAATTTTTTTTTACATGAGGAGCATGTAAACAGTCAGTGCGAAATCGTACGCGGCAGCCTTCGGGCAAGAAATAGGTTCAGATTTAGAGCTATATTTAGATCGAAATAAGTCACAATTGTATTTGAACTATATTTTTTTATTTATTAGTAACATATTAGCTATTTAAAAACAAAGTATTGTGATCTTCGAGCCCTTAAATAAAAAAATATAAACCAAATATTTAAGACACACGAAAACTAGTGCCATTTTAGGTCGGAGCACACTTTGTATTGTAGAAGTCATTTAAATCTACTTTTTGTCAAATTATTGCACTAATCCCATATTGAGAACACATATACTATACAAGAAATTTAAAAAAATATAAAGCTTTCATACAAAAATATTTCCTAAGGTACTTCTAAAAAATGTAAAAAAAAATTATATTTTTAATATTTTTTTATATTTTTTTATTTATTTTTTTTTAGATACGGCTGTTGAAATCGAATATGTATTTACGTCTTTTATATGCATTATCATAAATATATACCAATATTAAGCTAATATTTATAATAAATGAGAAAAATCACATGTATGGTGGCAGTTAAAAAAAATGGAGCACATACAACTTTAAGTATCAAATTTTATAACGAAATCTTTTAAAAATTATATAACGCATAATAAACTATTTAGAACACATCTGTTTATCGTTATTTTAAGGCAAACTCCTTAACAATCACAAAAACCACTTTAAAAATAACACCATTGCCACCACTTGAAAAAGCTTTTGACACGCCCCTTACGCAGTCCACGAAAGTAAACAATGACATAAAAAAATCTATGGTCGGGTAACCTGCTTAAGGATTGGTTTTATTCTTTTGCTTTTATAGAAGCGGTTTGTTCCTTTTTTAGGCCGATCCTAGCAATTTTAAACCGGCACATACGCAGATTTTTACCCGCGGTCGAGAGCAAACACGTCGTGTTCGCGGGGCCGTTGACGGTCATTTTGTCCGCAGACAGCAGATGTCTGTTGGGCGGTTGAGGGAAGTGCAGTATCAAAAAAAAAAGACTGTCCTTGTACGCTGTACGAATGTCGTGAAAAATATTCCCCAACCTGCCGGCCTATTTGCTAACTCAGTGTACAACGTTTTGATAACCATTTCAAAGTACATTACGTTTTATATATCTTTAATAAAAATAGTTAATCATAGGAAACCCGCAATGTATTTTGAAATGACTATCAAAACGTTGGTCACTGAGTTAGCAAATAGGCCGGCTGCTCATAAGACTTGGCTGTCAACGTCATCATTATTTGACAGATTGACAATGACATTGACATTGTCATGTGGTTAAGCATGGGAATTTTGCATAATAAATCCTACATTTGGGATCTAAAAATAATTGAATTTCGCATAATAATTCTGGAAGTTGTACATTTAAGGTACTTTCGATTGCATAAATAATAACCATCACTTCCGGTTTGTAGTATGTTGTCAATTATTGCTAACTGACGAAATAAATGAAGAAATGCTCTAAATATCACGCATTAAGGGCGGTATTTTAAAAAAATCAGTGACTTTGACAGCGAGAGACAGACTGTCACTGTCAAATTCACACTATAGAGTTTACTCAGAAGAATAAATAATATACTTTGTTATTGTTCTGAGAGAGTTTACAAGATTTGTTGTGATTTTGGATTTGTTTGTTGTTTTTGTGGAGTGTGTTATTATTTTATTTTAATCGTTATAAATTTGTATTTACGATATACACAAATAACTATTAAAGTAAAAATACAAAGAAAATGGAAGATGATCAAGATGATAGTGTTACTGCTAGCTTGATTCCGTAAGTTCTTACAAAACTATAAAAGCCATAGTTACTATACTTCCGATGAATTAATATATCTGTTTCTATTTCCAGCCGACATAGAAGTCCTGCATTCGATAAAGACGAAATTAAAGTGCTTGTCGATCTTATCACTGAATTCAAACTGCTTGTTTTAAACAAATCCAATACTACATCAGCATGTCGCGCGAAAGAGCTGGGTTGGGCGAAAATAACTCAGAAGTTTAACAGTCACGGCTTTAAGCACTCCAGAACTGTTGAAGGTTTGAAGTTTAAATGGAAGAACCTTTTAAAGGATGTGAGGAGGTTGTCCAAAAACATATTAGATGTGAATCATGGAGATTTTGATGACTTGACCAGTCAAATAGTGAGCTTAATGTATGATGAAGACATTAATGTCAGTGAGGTTGTATTACCATCTGACTTTGAGGAGGGCTTGAGAGGTACATACTAATTTTTATTAATGTTTATACTAACTACCCTCATTATGAATAGATTGTTATATTTCGATTTGTGAAAGAGACAAGGCAATACTTGTTATAAATCTCATCTAAGTTAAACAAAGTAGGCAAGGCCATATTTTTAACAGTGAGTGTTGAAAAATGTGCTTACAGTAAGACTCAATTTTGAATTCTTATTACCAACTTATATTTGTTTTTTCTAGAGACAAAACAACAAAAACTAGTAAATGAAGACAATAAAGATCCATGGAATGAAAACATTGATAAAGAAGTAGACGACTCCAGTGGTAAGTTTTGTATATGTATTTACACTTCTTCCCAAATCAGTTTAAAAGCCTGTCAATTCAACTGTCCAAGTTTTCTTCTTATCAAATCAATATGGTTTTGTTTAACCTTCCAGCAATCATCTACCAAACATGAGCAGTCACATGCAGTTTGTGGTTCTGCAAATTTACATGTCTTGTGTGTCAAATAAAACAAATAAATATTGCAAGTCATTGTATAACATTTAATAAAATTTCTTAGAATATTATCATGGTAGGTATACCTACCATGATAATCTTAGGCGTTAGTGTTTATTCATCATCAATTACACTATGGTGTACTCACTCAAATATATATTTATTTTTTAAATGTTACACCATAAAACAAAATGAAAACACTTAGTAATTATTTTTGGGACTACTGTGAAAGCCTAAATATAAAGCTATATATACAGCTGAAATATTTTCAAAGTTTATAATTTTATGCTTCTTATTATGGTAAATGTGTTTATTAGTATTTGTTACTAATTGTATAGCAAACCAATATAGTAATAATCGAATGTTGGCCTTATCGAGGACTTCAACTGTGCAAGTTCTGTAGTATGTATTAAGCTTAATATGGTAACATAACTAATAAATAAAAAATACACTTGTTACAGGTGATGACAGGATTGTGAGGTAAATAAATAATATGCTGTTATATTTTTCATCCTGTTCTTTAAATTTGAGTTTTTTCATTCTACCATAATTTCTAAATGCCGATGAATTTGGACATGATATGGACTATAAATATTGGGTTAATCCTGATTCATCCGATTCTTGATTTCCTTCGAAATACTATCAAATTTTTTATTGCATTTTATCACACTGATTAAGATGGGCTCAGTCGAGATAAATAAATACAAGATAGTTATTAATGCTTTATTCAGATCACATTATCTAACCACTATCACTTTCCTTAATAATCACAAATCCTTATAAAGATTTAGTGTTTAAGTTATATTGCACTCTATTATTAATATGCATTTTGCATGCATTTTTTCACTTAACTGTAAATACTAAATGTTGAAATTAGGGGGAAATGATAAAACAATTAAATTAAATTGTAATTGAATAATGTCAGGGAAATCAGGACTAACCCAATCTTTTTGCCCCTAAAGGCGCTTTCTTTATTGAATAAATGTCATGTTTATGTATTATTAATTTTTTTAACTAAACTAGATAGCTTTAACAATGCCAATATTTGCTTAATGTTATAAGGTGTTGTGTCATCTATCTGGGAGATGATAGCTTCCAGTTCATGAAATATTATTTTTCTCTAGGAATAGATCTATGAATTTCTCGCCGCATGAGTGCAGACTTCTACTGCAGTGTGTACGAGCTGAAAAGAAATTTGTTTTCTATAAAGGAAACACAAAAAGGGATCTTAATATAAAAAATAGTGCATGGACAAGGGTAAGAGTACTTATATGTATAGAGTATAAGCTATTAATTTAGTCTGCCATTCATCATAATATCACCTGCAATAATGATGAATTAATTTTATCCTTAACTAATTCAAATAGTTTTTTTATATCGAGTCATAATGGGTATTTATTACTTTTTAAATTATATGTCTTAAATAAAAATAGTATGTTATATAAAAGTTGCAATGTATTTTGAACACCGTTAGCAAAAGTTAGCGTGTAGCCCTTCTGGTCACTTTTAGAAATAAAACCAAATTCTTATAAGTCAGAATATTATATACAAAAAGGTACCAGAAGTAATAAACAATCTGAAGTATTAAACTATCTGGAATAGTTTTGGCATAGATCTTGTTACTGTGGCAAGCATCGTTGCATGCTTAGTGTGATCTAGGCTTGAATTTAAATTTATATTACTCGAGTAGCCCTGCAGGTTAGAAACTTCGTCTTGAATTATAATATCTATGTTCCTGCCATATTCATGAAGAATTTCTCTTTTTATGTTTTAGATAACAGAGGAATTCAACACACAGAGTCCTCAAAAGAGGAGTAAGAAGGTTTTACAGACAAAATTCTTTAACATGAAGCGCATTGCGAAGAGGTCAGATCTTAAAAGATTTTTTAAGACCAAAAGCAATAGAGATCTAAAGCACGAAAAGTTATTTGAAGAAAATAGTAGTAAAGTTCAAGTAAGTTTAAACCATTATAATAATGAACATCAACACTTGTCTGCATTATGTAAAGGTTAGAAAACGAAAGCATAATCAGAGTTGTAACTCTGGTCTGGTATAGGTCTGTCCTTTATTCTTCCGTACATCTATTTTTGAAAAGTTTGTTAGACAATATCATCCTCTACAAGGTAATAGTAATTATACCTATCTTCCTGCCCATACCCGACACTTCAAACCTCGAATTTTTCGCTAATGTCGATACCTCGGGAACAGTACTTTCTTCCGGGTGAAATGTATCATATGTCCTTCTTCGTATCTCAGACAAAGCGGTTGCAAAATTTCATGATGATCGGTTCAGCAGTAATGGCGTAAAAAGCGTAAAAAATAAACTAAACTCAACAAACAAACTCACTTTTGCATTTATAATTAGGATGTAAATATTGACGAGTAACTTCTACGACCACAGCAACCACAGGACTAGGACTACGAGTGTTTTGCGTTTTGTATATTCAATGTGTTGGAAGACCAGGTGACGGTGTTCGAATTACGTAGTGAATAAATTCCCTCTGAAGAGTTTGGTGTTTTACTCCAAATCCCGAATATTGCGTTTCTTTATTCGTATATGTACGTAACTTTAATGCTTCAATAGATTTGGATGTATGATTGATATATCCTTATCCCGAGTGACATTAGCAAATTTTTTGGAAGGGCCATCATGTTTTTATTTATTTTTTTAAACTTGTTTCTGTAAAGTCTACCAATTTTTCAGAGAAAAAATAAATTAAATTCTCTTACAGGATATCAAAGATGAGCCTACATTTGAAACAGAAGATGAGCCAATGAATGATGGTGATAGAAATGACACCGATGATCAGTATGAGAGTGTAACTCACGATGTGTTGGGGGGAGGCCACAAAGTAGATCCAGATCCATTGAGTACTGTGCTGAGCAGCGATTCTGGCTTAGGTGATTTTATGGTGATATCTTAAACTTAACACTGGCCTATGTACAGACACTGCATTTTTCTTTTTGAGTCACTAACCTGAATTGCACTTTTAGTACTATCTAAAAGTAAATGCGACAAACTACGGAATAATGAGACTAGTAGACGTTTTAACCCGCGTCGCCAAACATCCAAGAATCGAGTATTCATTTATTCGGCGAAAACATGCCGATTTGCCACTGTTGGGCTGTCGAAATGATAGTAAAAAAAAACTACTCGAGGAGACATTTCGTACCATCGACTAGTCTAGTATTATTTACCTAATATTGATATTGAAAAACAATATTATCAGCCAAAACATAATTTAAATTTAAACTAATTCTACAAACTCCCAGAATACATATAGATTAGTTAGGGAATTATTGTAACCAGTATCATCATCATCATCATCATATCAGCCGCAAGAAGTCCACTGCTGGACATAGTATTCCCCCAAGGATTTCCAATACGACCGGTTGGAAGCGGCCTGCATCCAGCGTCTTCCTGCGACCTTAGTCAGGTCGTCCGCCCATCTGGTCGGTGGGTGTCCGACGCTGCGCTTGCCGGTACGTGGTCGCCATTCGAGAACCTTTCTGCCCCATCGGCCATCGGTTCTGCGCGCTATGTGCCCCGCCCACTGCCACTTCAAAGAGCTAATCCGCTGAGCTATGTCGGTGACCTTTGTTTTTTTACGGATCTCCTCATTTCTGATTCGATCTCGCAGAGAAACACCGAGCATAGTCCTCTCCATAGCTCTTGGAGCGACCTTGAGCTTTCTTATGAGGCCCATATTAAGGGACCACGTTTCGGACCCGTAAGTCATCACTGGTAACACACATTGATTATAGACTTTCGTCTTTAGGCACTGAGGTATTTTGGACGAGAAGACATGGCGGAGCTTCCCGAACGCTGCCCAACCGAGTCGGATTTGTCGAAACACCTCGTCCTCGAAGCTGGAACTGCCAACCTGGATCAATTGACCCAAGTAGACATATTGGTCCACAGCTTGAAGGACGGAGTTCCCAACAAATACCGGTGAAGGCAGAACATGGACATTCGACATTATTTTCGTCTTGTCCATGTTCATTGTAAGGCCCACCTGTTGGGAAACTCCATTAAGCTCATTGAGCATGGTACTTAAGTCCTCCAGCGACTCCGCCATAACGACGATGTCATCAGCAAATCGAAGGTGAGTAATATACTCGCCGTTGATGTTGATGCCAAGTCCTTCCCATTCCAGGAGCTTGAAGGCATCCTCCAGAGCAGCCATGAACAGTTTAGGAGATATCACGTCTCCCTGTCTCACGCCTCTCTGTAATGGTATAGCCTTTGAGCTCTGCTCCTGTACTCGAACTGACATGGTGGCGTTTCTGTATAAGCACTTCAACACTTCGATATACCGATGGTCGATGCGGCATCGCTGGAGGGACTGAAGTACGGCCCATGTTTCGACCGAATCAAAGGTTTTCTCATAGTCCACAAACGCTAAGCATAATGGCCGGTTATACTCTTTAGTCTTCTGTATAACCTGCCGCAGCGTATGGATGTGGTCTATGGTACTGTAACCTTTTCGGAAACCGGCTTGCTCGGGAGGCTGGAAGGCATCAAGCCTGTTCATGAGACGATTCGTGATCACCCTCGAAAACAGCTTATACGTGGGGCGCACTATAAGTTTCCGGAATGAATATGAAAAAATACTATTAAAGGTACAAAATTAATTTATTGTTTTTTAAAATAATCTCCCTTGGCGTCTATGCACTTTTTCATTCGATGAAACCAGTTTTGAAAACTTTTGTGCCACTCCTCTGTGGTGACCTCTGAAACGTGTTTTTCATACTCCTCGACAGCCTTTTCTGGTGATGAAAATCGTTGACCGCGTAATTGGTTCTTAATTTTTGGGAACAGAAAAAAGTCACAAGGTGCCAGGTCGGGACTGTATGCAGGATGACTCATGAGTTCTACATTTTTCGCCTTCAAAAAGTCGTTTGTCTGTCTGGCCGTGTGAGAACTAGCATTGTCGTGGTGCAGGATTATTATGTTATAGTTATTTTTACGGAGTTCGTCAATAACTTCCGGCAAACAAATGGTCGTGTACCAGTCACTATTCATTGTACGACGATTCTCTAAAGCAACAGTAGCCACGTGTCCAGTTTTATTAAAAAAAGAAGCAATCATCCGCTTAGATGCAATTTTCACGCGCGCCACTTTGGTTGGTTTCGGCTCATCTTGAAAGACCCATACGCTCGATTGCTGCTTTGTTTTGGGATCGTAGCAATAAATCCATGTTTCGTCACCTGTTACTATGTCCCACACCAAATTTGACGCACCTTCGTTGAATCTGGTAAGCATGGCACTGCACCAAGTGACGCGGTCCATTTTTTGAGCCTCGGTCTAGTTGTGTGGGCTCCACCGCGAGCACAGCTTTCTCACACCCAAATGTTTGTGTAGGATTAATTGTATTTGACTCATGCCTATTTCTAAGGATGCGCGAATTTCATGGTAGGTCACATGCCTGTCTGTTTCAATCATACGGCGCACAGCATCGATGTTTTTGTTGGTCACAGCGGTGGACGGCCGACCATCGCGAGATTCGTCACTGAGATTGATACGACCACGCTTGAATTCTGCAAACCAGCTATAAACAGTTGTCTTGCATGGTGCTTCATTGCCAAAAGCTATTTCAAGCCGAGCGATGCTCTGTTGAGCTGTCAAATTACACTTAAAATCGTAGAAAATCATACTACGAAAATTTTCCCGAGTTAAATCCATGTTGATGCAGACACACAATTTTTTAAATGGCGCCACAAGGTATAAACAAAAGACAGTCAAATGAAACAAACTGCATTCTACGGCCAAAGAGTTCTATTTTCAAATGTTGCAATAAATTTTTAAATATTGTTTATGTAAGTGGTTAGTTCCGGAAACTTACAGTGCGCCCTATGTAGACGTGGCTCAGGAGCGTGATGGGTCTGTAATTCTTCAATAGAGTATTATCACCCTTTTTGAAGAACAAAACCACCACACCCCTGTTCCACGCCTCTGGCGTAACGCCCTCGAGCAAAACGGAATTAAAGAGCTTCTGAAGGACTTTCAGTACCGGCGTTCCGCCCGCTTACAGAAGCTCTGCTGTGATTCCGTCTTCGCCCGGCGCCTTGTTGTTTTTAAGCTGTTTGAGGGCAATCCTAATCTCGTACAGGCTGATGTCCGGGATATCTTCGGTATAGTGTCGGGTTAACTTGGCTTTGGGATCTCTGGTTGAGCCGACAATGGGTTTGGCTACTGAGGTGTAAAGCTGTCCATAAAACCTCTCAATCTCCCCCAGCACCTCGGCCCTTGTCGACGCCACGCTGCCGTCCTCCATTTTCAGCTTTGTCAGTCGACTCTGCCCAATAGACACCACTCTTGCAAACACTTTGGAGCCTTTGTTTTGCTCTATCGTCTCCTTAATACACTCTGTATTATAGGAGCGAATGTCGTGCCGTAAGGACTTTTGGATTTGTCTATTGAGCTGCCGATGCACGTCCGCGTCATCCGAGGTCTGCAGTGGCGTGGATCGTCGCGTAGCCATTAAGTTCAGGGTCTGGGGTGAGATCTTTTGAGGCTTGTGTTTAGGGCGGGACCTAAAGAACTTCGATCCCACCTCCTGGACAGTCTTTACAAACCCATTATTTAACTCGTCCACTGAAACGCAGTCCTTCAGGCAATCGAAGCGATTTGAGAGTTCCAGTTGGAAACTGTCGACATTTTGGATATGGGTCGTTGATGGTCGGAGCGTAGACTTCATCAAGCGAGTCCTCTCTCGTCTAAGATTGATATTCACGATGCCTCGCACGATTCGGTGATCACTACCGATCTTAATCCTATTGATCACAGAGACATCGATGAATATCTCTCTCCTCGTCGACATGATGAAGTCTATCTCATTTTTGACAGCGGGTTGGTCCTTTCTGCTGGGACGCATCCAGGTCCATTTTCTGCAACGTGATTTTGAACCCCCTAGCTATATTGAAATCTGGGAATCAGAATCCCTAATGGAACACAGAATTGCAAGAAAAAAAGGTAAAAAACGAAAAAAACAATTAGGTTTCCCATACAAAGTCGCCGATCAGCTGGACGAATTTCTATGAAACGTTAAATTTATTTTCTCGTTTTTTACCTTTTTTTCTTACAATTATGTATTCCATTAGGGATTCTGATTTCCAGATTTCAATATAGCTAGGGGGTTCAAAATCACGCTGTATTAGGTGGCTTCTTAAAGAAAGAGTTCATCGCAAAGAGTTTCTCTTCCTCCAGAAAATCAGCCAACCTATGACCCCTGTCGTTCCGTTCCCCATATCCAAATTGCCCGACTCTGGACTCTCCATCGCGTCGCTTGCCCAGTACTGCGTTGAAGTCCCCCATAACAATCGTGAAATAGGTTTCCGAAGCGTGTATGGCCCTACGAATGTCCTCGTACACTACTTCCACCTCTTCATCTGAGTGTTTCCCGGTCGGCATATATACCTGTATTACCTTCAACGAGTATCTTTTAGATACTCTGAGTATCAGGTATATTACCCTACTGGAAACACTTTCGATGGTTATGACGTTGTTGATGAGGGACTTGTGGACGAGAAACCCGACACCATGCTGTGACTTCTTAAAGTCACCCTCCCGGTGATAGAGTAGGTTACCAGACTTCAGGGTTGTCGTGCCCTCTCCCTCTCTTCGGACTTCAGACAACCCAACTATGTCCCATCGTAACCTACTCATTTCCTCTTCCACTTCCTCGACCTTCTCGTCCAACCTCATTGTGCGGATATTGTGTGTCACCAGGGCCAGTCTCTGTTTGGGGTGGTAGCCGGATCTCTTCCGGAGATTTTTTGTAACCAGTATCTTAATTTCTTTTATAACTGTTTCTTTATTACTTTAACCTCTGACTTCTATGCCGCCTCCCGCCAATCGAAATACATGTTAAGTCCTAGTTTTGTCAGGCCGTATTTTATTGTAATATTACTTAGTGTAAAGAAAAATTTATTTTATTTTATTTTATACAACACGTTACAGAAAGATGGCAGCACTTATTTGTAACTCCAATGTGGGAAGAAAAAGACGTAACTCAAAACTGTGCTTAATTGATTTCCGACCCTATGACACTACTTTAAAGTCTGTAATATGCTAACGGACGGGTTCATAACATTTTTTTAATTTAAACACAACGACCAATCGTTGTCATAGCTTAGTTAAGTTTATATTAGTGTGAGTTTGGCAAAATTGTTTCTGATACTAATCGAGGATCACGCCACTTCCGATAATCTCATTATTTTGTGGGGGCAAACAAAATTTAATAAGATCAACTGATATAAAAAGACGATGATACCATAAGAAGATTAAGTTTTCACATTAAATTAATCGCCTTATTATTAGTAATAATACAAATAAGATACTATTGCGTTTTTCAGGATCATCAATGAATATTGACTCTTTCAACCCATTTGAGAATAAAGAAGTGTCAAAATTAAAAGTTGAACTTTTGAAGCAAAAAATAGAAAATGCCAAGGTAAGATCTGTGACCGTTATTAATATGCGAATGCCGAGATGTTTCAACCTCATTCGGAGGTCTTCCTCAGGGTGAATGTTAATCGAGACACGTGCATACGAAGTCGCCCGGATTCGCACTGTCACTAGTGACAAAGACAATGTAATAGTAACATACATACTGCCAACCAAAATATTGGTCCAACGGCCTGTTGAAAGCAGCAGGCCGGTTGCCGGCAGGCTGTGGTAGTAAGTTCCAGTAACCCCTATGGGCGGCGGAGGGGGCGCTGCTGTGAAAGATAGAAAGTACCTAGTGTAAATTAAAATACGAAGAGATAGTAATTACCCTACCTTCTTATAACTCAATATCTGAAATTCAAGTTAGTACTCATAATAATTCTGCCATAATCGGAATTAGTAGCTCTATATCTCGTATTCAGAGTTTTATTTTTATTTGTCCAGTTGGAAAAGAAAAGAATAGAAGACGTAATGAAAGAGGAAGCTCTTGCTCGAGAGTCGAGTGCGATAGAGAGAGCACTACGTCTGCGAGCCGCGCGGTTGGAAGCTGTGGCGGCCGAGACGAGGCTGCCCGCCGGACACCCTGCCCTGCTGTTCACTGCGGAGGAAGCCGCGGCGCAATCCTACCTTACACAGTACCAGACTTGAAGAAGTTGTATCTTGGATTAAAATCCAATTGGTATGTGCATATTATTCTTTGGGCTACAGTTTGAACGATAGGCTCATTGCATTGGAAGAAAAATCTGTGTATAGTATAATTACTTGACGTTGGTTTGATGTTTACTAATATGAATTCATGAAAATAATAATATGAAATTGTTAGACATAAATAAAGAATATTTTTATTAATTCTCATAGTATTATTTACATGTATATTATTATACGTAATTCTATTTGTCATTTAACAGAGTGATATGTATCTACTTTAGAGGTAAAAGATAGCGAGAATCCCTTACTTCTCTTTTATTATGTTTGTCGTGCTATGTTGATTTGACTAATTGAATCGTGCGTAGGCCGATTAATTTTTATTTAAAACTTGATTGAGGATGTGTCAACAAATGAAGGCTTTGCTTTGTTGGCTACTGTCCAGGATTCAGGTCCAGGATGACATGCAATAATTGACATGTCATCCTGGATCTGAGTCCTGTTTAAATGATTTAAACATATACTTACTGGGAGTTCTTGGCGGGAATTTCGGCGAACTTCACGGTTTTTGTTTTGGAGCGTTTTGCGAATGGATTCTAGTGGACTTTATAATGTATCGATGTAATTTGGTGTTATAAATGGCCATTTTTACAATGTGTGGAATAACTAAAATAAACTGTCATGGTGCAGCAGTAGTGATATTTACTTAGCGGGCTGGTGGTTACTCGCCTTACTGCGCTGTCTATGATCAAACCAGTGGATTCGTGGGCTCCGCCGAATCAACGAAATGAATTACATCATAATTTCGGTAATACATAAGAATAACGTGAAGACTAACAAGACACTGGCTATAAGCTTCTGAATGAAGTTTGATGGCCATATAGAAGAAAAGAACTTTTTTTTTATCTAAACTCTAAACCATCGTGGGCCGTGTGGTGGTTTCAATAAAAATAATACACTTAATTAGATACGAAAATTTGTATATTTTAATTGATTGCGCTTTTACAAGATGATTAAATTACAATTCAATATTAAAATTATTATTTTTAATATGCATTTGTACAATTCATCTATACCTACCTAAACTACAACATCTATGAATATATTATATTACACAACGCTATTGTACAACATGCTTTTTACATTGATATCATTTCCTACATCTATCTACTTAAAGTACAAAATAGATACGTACATACATACAATAGTAAGTAATGACAAGCCACAATACATAAAAGATGAGCTTCACGTATAAATATTGGTAATTGAGCACACATTGCTATTTGTCGAGTCAGTCGTCTTTAGGAATTGTAGATTCAATGTAATTGTTAAAATACACAGTTAATTCCGTGGGCAATGTCTAGGAATGCACTGGTTTTCGTTGGAAATAAATCACAATTTGTTCAGTAAACACGTAATGAACAACTTTTATTTTGCATAGCGGCTATATTAAAATGGTGTAGGTATATAATTTTACTAACCCACTTCAAAAAATAACGATGTTCCTTTAGTTGAAATTTTCAATAAATAATGAATGTGAATCTTTTAATCGAGCAACACATACCTAATAGATCTATCTCAGTTGTAAATATATCGATATAACAAAATATAACAAAGAGATTAATAGCTGTAAACATTTATGATTCGATCGTAACAAAAACAGATGTAAATGATATTGTGTTGTTCGAAGTACTTATAGTAAGGTTCACATTTCTCCGTTTTAATCCGTTTATATACATGGCTCAGCCAATAAACGGCCCTAACAATACATTATAAAAGAACATTGATTACGTGTATAAGTAGTGCCTTAACGATTGTCGAATGAGGTACAAGTAGTTAGCCATCATACACAATACTCATACGATGTAGTACAAAATGCATTTAGTCATCTAAGTACGATATAAAATAGTTACAGGCGCTAAACGCGTGTTAGGCTAAGTAAAATAAAAGGACGTAGCGACATCGCGCGAGCAACGCTGTTTGCAATACAATATTCAATTTTTGAACTTTATCCCCCTCTCTTTCTACACGTCTTTTCGTAAAGTAGTTTTCACATCTGCCGGCACTCCTAGAGTACAACCCAGTTTTTTTTGTTACTGTGTGATTGGCGATATATGGTATAACTGATATAGTACAAGTACTGTGAGTACATAATTGTCATTGAGAGCCAGACTCTTTCCGCTGTCATTGAGTCGAAAGCTATCTCATCGCTACCATTATTGAAATATTTTGTACACACTTACCGGCATATTTAGCCCACGGCTACTTGTAATTTTTAGTCAAAACGCATATTATATCTGTTTGCTCAGCCTTGCTGCGCAGTGCCGCGCGGCCTTCTTAACTTAGCCTACTGGTTCTTACGAGCGGTCCTCGTACATCGTTGTAAACTGCACACGACTAAATCGACGCAATAATCCACATACACATCTACAATATAAACGACACTGTTGCAAAATTGTATAAAACTGGACGGACAACTCAACTCACTACAGCAAATGAGCATCCAGCAATTAAAATCTCACTTTACTAGTATGCAAACCTCTTTTTAATGAAAACTAATGGCAGCCTTCGTTAGTATATTTCTTATCTAATAGAAACTCAGTAAGTCGGCAGTCTACGTTGTCGTATTGTATGTCGTATAAGATATCTTTGGTATATAGTGCGCGGGCGCACAACCATGTTTCATGGTATAGGAAGACCCAATGTGACTTCCGTGCGGCGTTACTATCTAACGCCTGCGTCTTGGAACCCTGATCCAGCAGGTCTGTGACAGCTAGCTCCTGCTTATCTGATGCCCCTGTGCGAGTAACTCAATGTAATCGATTTCGAATACTTAGTCTTACAAATTAAAGATTATCTTCAGTTATTCGATGTCGATCGCGCTTGACTCGCAAACTTTACAACCAATTCGCGTTTTCCTTACGCTAGTTTGGCTTTTATATCTGTAGGGTCGCCAGTGAGGGAATTGACGGTGTACCAGAGTTGTTGTGTGGTGTCAGAGGTGTGAGGGGAGTAGTGGCAGTGGATGGTGGTACAGTCGTTGCAGGGGTGATGAGCGGGGAGGCAACGGGTGCAGGGGGCGGGTCAGCCGCACGAACTAACACTCTTCGTAATTCTTGAGCTCGTGCGGCGAGTGTTCGGGCCGCTTCGGCCATTTCCGCGACTGCACTCGCGCACGGGAACTGTTGCGCGGCCGCTTTCGTCTTCGCGACCGTTGCGGCCAGTGCGTCAGATAGCGCATCGGAACATCTCAGCGCTCTTGCTTTGAGACCTGTATGTTGTGCGCTCCTGTTGAACAAAAAAGGCATTTTATTTAGTCGATTCTAAAAGTCTTTAATAAATCTGTTGTAGAAAATAGATACGATACAAAAAAAACGAAATTTCTGTAAAATTGGTTTGGGTATAATAATTTTACATGATAACGGTGGAAGAGAGATAGGTGCGTCACAAGCTGAACGCTTAGGCTGATCGTGCCTCTCTATCGCTTGTTCCGCGTACTCGCTTGCACACTTTACGTGTGTGCAGCCGGCGTTCATCAATTTATAAGACGTTATCACGTCAAAAAATAAAGAATATTTGTCACAATTGCTTGGTCGCGATTGCTAAAGTTCTGTTTACCTATGAACAGTGTCTCCAACGTGAACGATTCTATGCGCGCTCAGCACCACGAACTTCCCGTGAGCCAGGAACACATCAGGCGGCTGGCCCATCTCTATAGTGCGGAGGAAGGCCTCCACGGCCGTAGCGAGGTGTGCGCCGTACGTCGCCGTCTGCGCCGCGTAGAACGCCGCTAGCTGCCGGTCGTCTGGCGGCAGTCTAGTCGCCGCTGCTACCGCGCTTACCTAAAGAAAAAATATTCTGTTGTCAGAGATACAGCATTGATATTTTGACGATCTTTCTGACCTAGTGGTCTGACCAGTGGGTTCGATCCCCGGTCAGGTCAAGGTGGAAAATGATTTTTCAGATTGACCTGGGTCTTGGAAGTATATAGTTGAGTTAGTATCCCTTGCACATGTCTCGAACTTTGGGACTCTATCTGTGTGATTGGCCGCAGATATTTATCAGTCAGTTATATTCTTATCAGCCTCAAAAGTCCAAAGCTGGAAATAACCTGCTAGAAGCGGCCTGCAGCTAGCAGGTCGCTTCTAACCGGTTTCATATTATAATTATAATAAGTTATTAAACCGGCCTAGTGTGAGTCTCAAATGCTAAGGGTTCCATACAATATTTAAAAAAAAAACACGCTTTTGTATGTGGTGTCTGACTGATGTATACATAAGAACACATGAATCCTCTTTCATGCCACCTCTTTTTGAGGTTAACAAAACTCTTTCATGCATAGAGACTATTTTTGACGTCTCAGTATTAAATGAGTAGCAACTTCTTTACAAAACCGAGAAATAACATGAAAAAAGATTCCTGTGTTGGGACCACTCGTTAGTTGTTATTTTTATTTTTTGTTGTTATAGCAATATATATACAAATTATATGAATATTTCAAGTATCTATCAATTATGGTTATAGAAACATCCCTGTGACCGACGGGCGGACGAACTGGACATTGTCGTCGGCCTTATCCGTCTTTACAGACGATTTAACCTATTGAGCGCCATTGACCACTTTAGTTGCAAAACGGTGGCGTGACTGAGACGCCATTGACAACTAAATTTATTACAATTTGTACTAGCCTAGACTAGCCAGGCGGCGTCGGGCGCGAAGTGACGTAAACAAGCGCTGGCGTGTAAAATGGTTAAACATCTGAGTCGCATAAATAGGGTCCCGTTTTACCCTTTGAGTACGGAACTCTTAAAAAAGAATCCATACTAATATTATAAATGCGAAAGTTTGATATGGAGGCAGCGGGCAAAAGCTAGTAAGTATATAATAGTTACCTCTCCAGCGTGGTCAGCGTCCCGCACTAACGCGTCAAAGGAAGCTCGTAATTTGTCAGGGAGCGCGGCGCGTATCTCAGCGTTCCGCCGCCCTACTGCCGTACGCGACTCCAGTCGCACGTAGTCGTACTCCTCCGTCCACTCGTGCTCGGGGACTGTTGCTGATCGTCTGTAATACAATACAAGACTTTAAAAATTCTTTGTACATACAAATGATCACTAAAATGATCACGCCTCTGTTCCGTGGGGTTACGCGGAGACCTTTGTCATGCTTCTTGGACGAATTTATTCGTCCAAGCATGCTTCGATTCTTACTAACCTCTTTCGGTCCATCTAGAGGTACATCCATCACTCTTTTCATACATATTCTATGGGTATTCGGGTAGGTACTCCTGAGAAGTCAGGAAACTATGCCCAGATCCAGGGGCAGGTGTGAATGAATACAAAAGAACATTCTTTTTATTGTACCGCAGGAATAGTAATATGCAACCGCAAAAACAATAAACACAAGTATGGACATTGAACTTTAACGCTGATGTGACATATTACTTATCACTGAGGGAAAATTAAGCAAGGTCAAAGGAAAACTGAGATGGATGAAGGAGAATATGAGTAAAGTAAGATGAAATTCAATTCAACAAAACGAAAGTCTTCACATTCTATTTGTACAACTCATTTCGTTTTGAACTTAAAACTATTCCAATATTTCTGATTCTGAATCAAATAAAGTGAAATATGAAGACAAAGAGAAACAGATAGCCTAAATTGATATTTGAACAAAAATCAAAATGTATCACACCAACCTGAAAAGTAGCGACGCATTTCCATTGATAAACGACGCGGCTCTCCTGACGTCTTCGGTAAGTGATCTCGCGCACGCCACCAGCTGGTCCAGTGCATCCAGGGTCCCGTCCGTGGGCTCCCGGTCCCGCTCGAGCCTCTCCGGGGCCCAGTCGCCTGCATCGAGGGCGCTTGTCGCCTCATGTGTTATCCGCTCGGCGTCTTTCAACGCTTTTACCAGCGGCCTTAGTTTTACTGCGATACCTGGGAGACAAAGCAAAACTTGAATGAAATTCTCATAAGTCATGTGAAAGGCAAGACAAAATAGATATAAAAAATGCAATATCGATAAAATTGCGGTTTCGCAGAGAGCCATGGAGCGAGCCATGTTTGGCATCAAATTGCAGGACTGAGTTTGCAACTCTGAGATCCGACGTCGAACGAAAGTTCACGATATTCTCTCTTGGGTTGCCACTTTAAATGGACCTGGGCAGGTCACCTGGCTAGAAGGAACAATTGAAGGTGGAGTAAGGCTGTCACCGAGTGGTAGGTATCCTAGAAATGCAAAACGTAGTGTTGGGCGTTCAGCAGCTGGGTAGGTCGATGACATAAAGCAGATTTCTGGTAAGAACTGGCTTACGACGGCTAGGGATAGAGAAGGATGGCGCAGACAAAAGGAGGCTTATGGGCATTGGGCATTAGGCAGTGGGTCGTGCAAAGCTGACGATGATAATGAATATCGATAAAGCGATACCTATGTATAAATCCAATTCAACACTACAGTACAGTACTTCGGAGACGTATCTAGGCGGGGTAATGACTCCATAGACCGGTTCTATAAGGAAAAGTGGAGGAAACCAGCCCGCGCGGCAGATCGCTTATGCGCTGGACTGACCAAGTGAAATCTACAGTAGGAAAATGTGTTTCTGATTGCATCAGATAGTCTGCCAACAGGGAGAGAGGGCGGGAAATCGTGCAAAAAGCTGTGTCCGCCTCTACCAGCGACATGGACGCTTTAACGTGGCCACGACCGCTGTGACAAAAGCGAAACGACAAAGTAGAGAGCATTTTTTGTCTAACACCTACAAATCGAATTCATACAGTGCCGCGGCTAATCTTACATTGTATGTCTCAATGCGATTTCTAGCACCCGTGGTCGGAGCGCACCGCACTTCTAGCCTTACGCCACAGCCCAGCAGCTGTTGAATCCTACTAGATGTTAAAGACACCCACCTTTGTCTTGCGCATCATGAGCGTTGGCGAGCGTGGCGTCCGCGAACACTGCAAGGTCATGCAGCGCCGCGCGTAACCTCGCACCCGCGACACGGACGTCCAACACTCGTGGTCTAAGCGACCCGCGTCGCCTCCAGCCTGGTGTCACGTACGACAGCAACCGGGATACTGCTGCTGACGCTTCCTCCTGCACATAGAGACAGTTTTTGGTAAATCTTTCCATTTCATGAATACCAAATAGTATACTGAAGAGATATCATCTGACGTATCGAGGAAGAGTTTATGATGTTATTCTGACTAGGTAGGCCGGTGGCTAGTTGTGAATAAGTATTTAGGCAGGCCCTTTTACCTCATCAACCTTGTTAGGAGTAACCACGATTCCATGATCACCGTTATAGAAGGACACGAAAAGGAGATTAGGTATATATACACTTTCTTAGGGTAGTGCGTCGTTGAAAATGTAAAAGACACCTAATCATGATCTTGAACAATATACGAGTAAGTAAGACATCGCAAACGCCTACGAATAGTAGCAAGTACATGAATTACTTTTTGGACTTTTACTGATAATGCCTAAGAATAAAATGTACTTCTGTACAAAGTGTTGTTGACAAGTTTTTACCTGTAGTCTTTCCAACGCTTCCAAGGCAGCGTCACACGGCAGGGGCAGGGCTCTCGATCTCGGCACGTCGTAGGTACTGGACGCCGAGGCCGCCGAGTTGGCCGAGCTGCCGGAATTGGCAGAGGCGCTGGACGTAGCCGAGGTCAGGGAGCCAGTCCCGCTGCAAGCGGAGTCTGCGCTAGCGGGACGCGGGGCCCGGGGCGCGTCGTACCAATCCGCCACCGGCCGGGGGCTGTCGTAGGTGGCGATGCGCTGAACTGGCATAGGCGCGCGGGGCACATCGTAGTGTGAGCACTCTTCAATCTGAAAGGAAGGAAAATAGGTGTGGTGAGACCTACCTGTATAGAGATAAGATAATCGATGCGACTTTTTACCAGACTGATCTTACCAAGGAGGGTGATGGTTTTAGGTATACCTTAACGATTGGACCAATTCTAAGTATGATGTGTCATGAAATTTGTATTCTTTCCCAGAGTGTGAGATATGTCGTCAGTCGGTCTTTTCCAATTTTTGGAAATAATACCTGCTACTTTCCAACTTGTTTAAGATGTGAAATTATTCTTAAACAAGTCAATCTTTAATATTCTTTTGCAGGCCTCTGGAAGATTCTGGAAATATCTGGGGAGGAATAGGGCAAACTCACAATAATCAACATAAATTTCGGTGCTTCTCTAGCTTGGCAAACACAGCAGACATGCAGTCTAACGGCAACTAGGTTATCTGTTATCAACTTATCATCGATTAAGTTACACTCCAAACTATCACTTATCAGCGACAGCTCAGAAGCTCTCCATATCAACTAGCGGGTCACATTTATTTTGACGGGTTGTTGTTTCAAATATCTACAGAGAATGATCTGTGATGAGAAAATAAATAAACATTATTATTATTATTATATTATTATTATTATCTATTGACGTAGAACTATCCCACCCTTTTACAACAAGATAGAGAATGGTATTAAAGTATGCTTCTAGACCTTCCCTTTCCTCTCCCTGCGTCGATTTAACTTTCTATGCAGGACCATACAAGGCAAAGGTATGTACAAGGATGTCAGACGGATGGCTAAGGACAAGAATAAAGTTCTTAAATAATAGATAGATAATAGATTTTACTTTAAGATTATTTTATTTATATTCAATTTAATTTCAATTTAATTTATTTATTGTAATATGGATTTTTTCCTGGAACGAATGCTTTGTTATGATTATTTATATATAGAAAATGTTCAAGATCATCGCAAGGTTTAATTACAGCTTGACCGATTTTGAAAGAGACCCGCTCTATGAAAATATGATAAATATAGTCTTATAAATCGATGATCGCCGGATGCACGCACGAAAATGTGTCACGTTTGGCGCGCAAGTGAGAGCGTGGAACAAGCAATAGAGAGGCACGATCGACCTAAGCGTTCGGCTTGTGACGCATATATCTCTCTTCCACCGTTATCACGTAAAGTAATCGTCCGTAAACCGACTTTGCAGACAACCAACTTTTTTCTTTCGTTTTTTGCAGGCATTTTTGATATATCGCACACACTATTTTGATAGAAATTATGGTGTTAATACTATGTCCGAACTCGGTGTCTATAAGTACCTAGCAAACACTCACTTTAGTAAAAGCTGGTGACTGCTGTGCCGGCAAAGGTTGGTGTGCGACCGGCGCCGGAGGCCGCGCCCGCCGCCGTTGCATGGCGGCGCTGGCATCGAATACTCCCGCCACCACCCGCAGTCTGTTCCCAGGGCATATTCCCTAGAAATTAATTAAATATCTCCAATGAAAACTGTTGTCAAATATACGAATAAGTATCAGTAGGACCAAGTCCCTCAATCCCTAATTTAGACCATGAGGCAAATCTAATAAAACGGCCCATCCACAGGGGCCTGCATGTCGTGGAATGAGAAAAATATTTCTGATTTCGTAAGCTTTTAATTTGATCTTGGTAATATTGTTTGGCAAGTCCAGTACCTACCTAGGAATAGATTTAGAAAATGATATTACCTCCCCTGAGATGTCCCTAAAAATTTATGGCCATTCCCATTAACATAGCTGCTGAACAAATTTTTCATATCGCGACGTCACATTTCTCTCGTCTTTTCAAGGCGCTGTAAAGGACTCGCACAAAAAAGTTGACTGCAACGATTTTTTGGGCTATCAAGGTACTTTTTTCACTGAAGTGCTCAGTTTTGGAAGGTCTTTTCATTGCACAACGAAAGAAATGCATGTTCTCTATTGTTTATATAGACCAAGGGCCTTCTGATCCAAGCGTGTTCCTACATAGAGGTGCATCCACAGCAGCTGTGCGTGGTAGCCCGGAGTTCGTTGTTATAACAGCATGTTACTATTATATACTCTTCATGTTGTGCTATTCATGTCCTCTTCTTAGGGCAATGGAACATGTAATAAAGTTAAGTGGAAAAATATAGCTCGTAACGGCCTGGGCTCTGTCTACCCCTCAATGGAAAATGACGTGATAATATATATATATACATAGAAGAGGACAAGATCAAAAGTATTATAGCGCTAATCAAAGTAAGTACAAAGTGTAGGTAAAGATAACTAGAATAAGCCATTATTTCATCATCTACTATACATATTTCAGGTGGATGTATTGTGTTGTGATACATCCACCAGAAATTATTGATGATGAACTACTGACTTTCCTCATTGTATGTTAGTAATTTACAAACTCCACGTAAGAACTAGCATTTTCCCTCTATAGCACAACGTCGTACCTACGCATACGAGACTTTATGTAGTTATGACATCTATAACGGCACTTACTGGAACAATATCAATGACGACTTGTACACGGCATGAATAGAATTCATCATACATTAATCATAACATTCCGAGCTTAATGTAGCACGTGCGCGAATCTTCCTTGTTGATATAAAGGTACTTTGTCTTTATAAAACGTAATTTTTATCCTGTTACTATCAGACCTATGATCCAAATTGTACCTACTTAGAAGAATTTCAGAGTTAGGTTGAGTTTCCAAACATTTTAGGTAGAATTAATAACATAACAACAAAATCTTCAGGATTTGCTTAACCTGATCGCAACGAAATAGCACAACCGCTAATGTTGCGCTCGTCCTAAGCAATCGGCAATCTGGCTATCTGTCTCAGCTATGCTTAGGAGCCCGAGTCTTAGGCAGCATGTAAGTTGCTTAGCTGATGCCTGATACCAACTTTCCCTGGACTTGATTTTTTCATCAGGTTAGTGTCGTAGGTTAGCACCGTCAGGAGTTCAGTCAGGAGGTCTGAGCATTGTATTTTTATTAACTTTGTACACAATACAATGTGGACTTAAAGCATGTCGACTCAAGCACCTGTCTACCGCGCCACGAGAAGTGCCACCAGCCCTCGCTGCCGCCCGTATTCCGCTTCAGCACTGTAAAGAGATCACCGTGTTGTAAGCTCTCACCTGTCTACCGCGCAGCGAGTATAGCCACCAGCCCTCGCTGCCGCCGGTATTCTGCTCCAGCACTGTAAAGAGATCACCGTGTTGTAAGCTCTCACCTGTCTGCCGCGCAGCGAGCACAGCCACCAGCCCTCGCTGCCGCCGGTATTCTGCTCCAGCACTGCATAGAGATCACCGTGTTGTAAGCTCTCACCTGTCTGCCGCGCAACGAGCACAGCCACCAGCCCTCGCTGCCGCCGGTACTCTGCTCCAGCACTGTAAAGAGATCACCGTGTTGTAAGCTCTCACCTGTCTGCCGCGTAGCGAGCACAGCCACCAGCCCTCGCTGCCACCGGTATTCTGCTCCAGCACCGTCAGGAGGTCGCCGCGACGGAAGGCCAGCTCGTCGGGCGACTCTGCAATATTGTCATATAGTGCTCGCGCCATGCACTGTAACAAATAAGAGATGTCATTTAATCAGTGAATTTACATTGTTTTTTTTCCTCTGTTGTATTAATACTAACAATTGTTTATTGATTGGGAAAACCTAGTAGGTCAAATCATAATAATTAGCTGGCTGTTTGATATGATAATAAGAGTTAGGTTTATAAATATTAAATTCATTCAACTAGGCATTCAGAATGTAGGAAATCCTGTGGCATAGATGAATTCTGGTCAAATTATTAGAAATGGCCTTAAGGTAGGAACTCCATTACTTTTGATGGCGTCGATCGATAGGCAGTTATGAAAGACTCAGATAATTTAAATTATCAAAAAGGCTTATAATAAGTTGGAACAATTTCAGAAATCTTCGGAATACATATGATAAGCCAATTTTAGGAGATACACATGCAGGACGAATGAATCGCTTTTTATTGTTTAGCGTAGCAAAAGAAACCGTTCCAACAGAATAATGGCCGCTTCAAAGGAATGCTCGATCCGCTAAACAAATCGTTATAAAATACGACATAATGCGGCGGATTTTCGTATTTATGATTAAATAATCTTTCATAAGTATAATAAAACTGACTTCAATCAAACTACTCAACCGATTTTGATGAAATTTAAATGGGACCAAATTGAAAGCATTCCCTTTCGAACAAAGAAGTTTTTTTTTAAATCGGTTTATAAATGACTGAGGAGACAACGGAATTTAGGTATACCTAACCTCTTCCTTTTTTGAAGTCATTATAAAGGGGAAAACATACACCGACTTTAACTGCCTCAGTTCCTTTCACAAATATTCGTCCGACAACCACATGAATCCCCACCCTTCGAAAACCAAGGTACCTAAGACGTCCTTCCCACTCCGCACTATGACCCTCATCGTCGTAGGTATGTATATCGTTCATGAGTCAGATTAGCCTAATAACTTAGTAACTCGCGCCTTCGTATAAGCACGGCTGCTGTGAGCACCCGATACAATATAAAGACGAACATAATTATAGGACAAAGGATTAGGGTGGTCGAAATCATTTTGGCCTTGAATAAATATATTCTCGTCTCTCCGTCTTCATATTTCTATGATTTTTGCGTATTAATTGGACGTATTTAGGCACTATTATGATATATTCTGATAGGGTAGCCGCGTTGTTATGTGTTCGTTTGCATTCGACACCCGCGCCCACATTTGCTGCATGTGAGCCGCAGCTGCGACGTCCTAAATCGGCCGATAATGACGGATTGTATTGAGCAACTGCGAATGCAGCTAGGGTTACCATTGCAAGACGAACAGATGCACTTTTTCAACGACTTCAAAAAAAGGAGGAGGTAATCAATTCGGTTTTTTTAATGTTTGCATAACTCCGTCAATCCTATTTAAATTTCCTCAAAATCGGTACAGTAGTTCGATTGAAGTCGGTTTTTTATATGAAAGATAGTAAGATATAGGTTTATCTGACTACCTCTGTGGCCTAGGTGGTCATCATGCCAGCTGTAACACCAGAGGTCACGAGTTCGAACCCCGTTCAGGTCAAGATGCAAAATGATCTTCTTTAGATTGACTTGGGGTTTAGATGTTTGCCTATATATGTATTTATTATTTTAAATAATATCGTATCGTGATAAAATATGATATCGTTGAGTTAGTATCCTATAACACAAGTCTCGGACTTACTTTGGGGCTAGCTTAATTTGTGTGATTTATCCGTACAAACAAATACAAATTAAACGCAAATGTTTACACCCATAAGCTAGAACAATGCTTTAAGAGCATTAAAAAAAATTCACGCTAGTTTTAGGGTATTTTGACTTCAACATTTGGAGAAATAGACTCAAAATACACACTGCAAGAAAAAACACTTTCTTGCCGTACAATTTTTTGAATACCTAGTATGGATACTAATTCTTGGATCAAAACTGTTGAATTATAGATGTCCTAAAAAAAAAAAGAATTTGAAAGTATGAAGAAAATGCGTGTCGTGCGCATTTTTTTGATCTGTGGGTGCCAGTCCTTAAAATATTTGCGCTGAATTTAAATGGAAGGTCCATTTAAATTATATACTACTAGCTTTCGCCCGCGGCTCCACCCGCGTCAATGTCGATCCCTCGGGAATAGTACTTTTTCCCGGGATAAAAGGTAGCCTATGTCCTTCTCCGCACTCCAGAGAACTTGTATGCAAAATTTAATGCTGATCGGTTCAGTAGTTACGGCGTGAAAGCGTAACAAACAAACTCACTTTCGCATTTATAATATTAGTAAGGATAAGCATATTTATCTTGTGTACAATCCGTCCCGCCTGGGCCACATATGGGCGCCCTAGCTGCATCGTATTGCAGTTCGCAGCCGATGTGGGCGACTCGTTGAGGCAGGCCATGTCCGCTTCCGACGCAATCGTTTATGTAATCAATGCTGATAAATGCACTTAATTCTAAAGGTGCCAATTGCAATCTGAACTGTCTATTTTCTAATTAGTTTATTAAAGTCTACCTATTTCTTATTGAAATAACGAGATTATTGCATATTGAAGTCGTCAGATATGAGGTGTTTTATTTTTATTTTATTATTCTTAACCCATAAGACACGTACTTGTATATCTAAGAGGATAAGTAGATATCAAAGAGTACCGTTATATTCAGAGCCTCGATGCCTTTTATCGTACCTAGGAGTTTTGCGAGTATTTAAATCAAACTAAGTAGGTAAAAAATAAATACTCTTTATAAAATAATAATATTTCAAAAAAACCAACATCAATCAAACTACTGAACTGATTTTGATGAAATTTAAATGCGAAAATTTTTAAAGCATACCCTTTCAAATAAAAAAAAGTATTTATTCAAATCGGTTCATAAATGACTCGAGTTCTGGAGTAACAAACATTAAATAAATTAATAAAAAACCGTATTGACAACCTCCTCCTTTTTTTTAAAGTTGGTTTAAAAAATATATGACTGACCTACTGTTTATCAAAAATGGTTGAATAGTGGTGAGCTAACAAAATAAAGTACTAATTGAAAAAAAATAGCGATGTCCGAATTAAATTCGCCGCAAATTACTAAAGATTATGACTCATAGGTACTTTTGATAACTGAATTAGTAAATAAATTTGAGACTAGCATTCCCCGCAGCTCTGCTCACGCGAATGCCGGAACAGTCAGTACCCACCTTTTTCCTCCCCCGGTCCTCAAACTATCTAGTTTTTTAGGAGTATTAGTAGTTTTAGGATCTCTCCATCCATACCAAATTTCATCTTAATCGGTGTTTGAAGTTTGATGAGTTGATGGGGTAACACAAATATAGTTACTTTCACAGTAATAATATTAAGTAGGAATTTGCTATCTTTGTGACAAAACTCGCAAAATATATCCATAGCTAATCTTTCATGTAAAAAAACTGACTTCAGGTGAAAATTAAAGAGTTTGACTTTAATAATTTTCATTTCAAACATAGAATATTGGCAAACTAATACTTAATTTAATGTCTATATTATATTGTATTAGCTGTTGGTCATCCTTTCTAAAATAAATAATGTACGGAACCCTTCCTGCGCGAGTCCGACTCGCACTTGGCCGGTATTTTTATATTTCTTACCTCTAACTCCGTCATTTACGAACCGATTTGAAAATTTCTTTTTTAAATTGAAAGAATTTGCTTTTAGATCGGTCCCATTTAAATTTCATCGAAATCGGATCAGTAGTTTGTTTGAAAATTAATAATTTTGAGTTTGATTTTCGCAATTTTTCTTTTATATGTGCTATAAGACGAGATTTCGTACCAAATTTCAAGATTCTGAGTTAGCGGGAAGCACCCTGTAGGTTTTGATTCCCTTGCGAATGTCGAAAAATCACGAAAATTTGTGGCATAAACAGCTGTATCTTTTGATTGCGTTAGCTTAGAAGTTTGGTTTTTTCACAGCTCTAAGGGACAGTAGACCTGAGTATTTGATATGAACTTCAGCTTGATACCTCCACGCGTTCCTGTGAAAAAGGCCGACAGACAGTCAGACAACCAAGTGATCCTATAAGGGTTCCGTTTTTTCCTTTTGAGGATACGGGACCCTAAAAATATCTTCTTTTTTTGAAGTCAGTTAGAAAATTATATCAATGCATAGAATTAATAGTTACATTTTTTTAATAAATCTTCTAATTCAGTTGATTTATAAGTAAAATGCTTGCTAGTGCACTTCATTTACGAATCAACTTAACTGACAACTAAAGACAAAAAGAAAACTGCATACCCAATTACTCTGTGGCGATTTCTTCCCATTTTTCACTATATTATGACACGGACATATTCGTTCCCTAGTCACTTGAATAAGCACACTACACTTCACCGTCTCCATTTGTTATAGAGCCACACAATGCACCAATAAGCCGTAATAAACAAACACAATTCCGACCGCAAGTCAACACGGTTGCTTCTGTTCAAAGTCAACAGCAAACTGGTTCATTCATCCCAATAATATCGAATATTGTTTTAGTTTGTTCCATTACGTAGGTATGAGTAATCCGCGACGTCATCATATTAAAGTATCGTATGTTTTGAAGGTTTAGAACGAAATATCAATTTTAATAAGTTTAGGATTATAAAACTCTTGTCGAGTACCGTGGCGCATTAGTTAACACGCCGGCCTGCGACACGAGGGTGCCTGAGTTCGATCCCCGGTCAGGTTAAGATGGAAATGATCTTTTTCAGATTGGCCTGGGTCTTGGATGTGTATATATATATGTATTTGTTATAAAATATAGTATCGTTGAGTTAGTATCCCATAACACAAGTCTCGAACTTACTTTGGGGCTAGCTCAATTGGCCATAAACGGCCAAGTGCGAGTCGGAATCACACACAAACGTTCCATATCACTATAGAATATTTAACTACAAAAAATCGGCCAAGTGCCGGTCGGATTCGCGCACGTATCCCATCTATAGTTGTATGGGATCCCCCATATTTTAATTACTTATTTTAATAGTGAATTTACAACTAGATTATCGGTGAATATTTCAAGCGTCTACCTATTGTCGTTATTAAAGAGGCAGGAAAAAACGGCAAACAATCATGTTTATTGTATGGGTAAATATTAAATATACCTATAATAGTAATATAAGACCTATATACCTATTATAATAAAAAACAAAAACTGTCTAGCATATCACGGTTCAGAGATACAGCCTAGTGACAAACAGACAGATAGTCGAGCAGTGGAGTGAAAGTAATAGAGTTCCGTTTTTACACTTTGGGTATGGAACCCTAAAAACTCTCCAAAAACTTACTAGTTTTGGAACAAGAAACTTCTTGCATGCCCCTTCCACTCCCTTAACATTTAATTTTGTTTATAAATTTTAATTATTTGTTATTATAGCAGTAATTGATATACATACATACCTATTCTGTAAAAAAAATAAGTATCTATTACTGTTCATAGATACAGACGGACAGCGGAGGCTTAATAATATGGTCCCGTTTTCACCCTTTGGGTACAGAACCCTAAACAAGGAAGTTCAGCATCAGTTAGCGGCTACGGCTAGGAGATGGATTAGCGCCGCAAGATGACAAAGATGCAGTCGAGCCGGATCTGAGTCAGCGAGTTCGCAGAATCGCGAAGCTTTGTGGATGCGCCTGCGCAGGCGTCTCGTCTCGAGGGCACGTAACCGCCGCCGGTGAGGTCATTGCCTGACCTTTTAATTCATAGATTTTATGCATAAATAAATGAGTAACGGTCGACATAGTCGTAAATAAATAAAATAAATCAATTGTACTTAACCACAGCAAAATTTATATAAGGCATGATTGGTCAATGCAGGGGATTTTAATTGTTAAATAAATATTGTAGTAAGTATAATAATAATAATAATAAGCCCGCAGGGCAGCTTGTGGCGAGCTGTTGGGGAGTAGCGACCCCACGGACCTGAGTGCTCCCAGGGGAGGCCCCTGTTCCTCGCCTCCGACTTGCCTTAGATGGCCGATCGGAGTGGACACCGAAGAGGTAACAGGAACCCCTACCTCTGACTTGCCTTAATCGGCCGGTCAGAGTGGAGTCGCGAGAGCTATATGCTCAAAGGGTGGATGTGAAACATAAGTGGCGAGTGGGCGTGCGTGATGGGACCCTCTAAGGATGCAAGTGATCGTACGTTTAAAGTCCAGTGACACCTCTCCGCCCTTTAGCCGCTCAACTAATGTTGCCCCTTTGCTGCACATTTTTGCGTCGTGCAGCCGTTTCTGGGGCCCATTGACTGAGTCGGCGAGTCACCACCTGCCTATTTTTCCGTGTGTATCAACATTGGTCAGGCAGGTGCCATAGTTATTCCCATAGCCCAGATACTAACCATTAGCCATTCATCCCAATAGCCCAAGAGTAGTGTTCCTTTATATCAATAGGTTTGCACCTTCTGGGGATTGTCTGTGAGCACATTTCTATAGTGTGTTTACTGTCATGACCTGGATAGTGCCCCACCCCATTTTATAGCAAACGTCTCACAAGGCCTCTACATGTTGGACATGTGTCCCCATGCAAGCCTCAAAAGACCGGGCTTCGGCCCGTGGTTACTTAAAGAGACAACATAATAATAATAATAATAACCCCCCCAGGGAATGAACCTTGTCGTGGTGGGGGGGCTTAATGGAAGTGTAGAAAGGTCAGCACATCAGGACCTCATACCCCAAAATGGAGTGTGCACAAAATATCAATATCGACATCGCCACTAACATCTTGGCTTACTCTTCCAAACCAATCTTTCCCAAACTGAATCTTAACTTAATGGAGTTTAATAAAAAGAAATATAATTTGCGGTCGCTGCCCGGGGGTCGCCGGGGCGCATCTGGAGCCGGTGCTGGATGCTTCAGTATACGGGACACCGGTGACGAGGAGCTGAGCAGGCGGGCTCTCGTCACTCAAGATACTACAGCCGGTCGCCGTAAGTTGAGCAGGCGGACTCGCGGCGTGGAGGTTACAGCCGAAAAACAAAGCAATTCACCTTCTTCCTCACCTTCTTCCGCAACCACTTCCTTATTTCCTTCGCTTCCTTCCTCGCCACCCTCCTATATAGATCGCGATTTATCTCCTTCTTCTATTACTACATCTATTAGTACTTATTCGAGAGCCGAGGATGTTGTACAGCTGTCTGATGGCAGTAGTTTGACTGTACCCGCCAAGGTTACTTCCCGTACGCGAATCAGATGGACCGAAGAAATGAACACATACATCTGGCGTACATATCTCATCTTGACATCTTTAGAAACTAACACTAGAACTTATTTGACAGAGTTACATAAACATTTTTGTGAACAATTCCCGGACATTAACGTTAGTAAACAACATATTGGTGGTCAGCGTAGGGCAATTATCAATAACAAATTACTTTCTCTCGATAAAATTAATAATATCCGGCTAGAAGTTCAAACCTATCTGAATCAGAATACACAAAACCCACAAAATTACACACATATACAAAATACTGGACATAGAATGAGATGGAGTAATGACATAAACGAGACCATAGTACGCTGTTATTATGAAATCACGGAGCTAGAATCAAATAAATCAGCATACAGACAACAATTACATCAATTAGTGACTTCAGTACATCCACAAATAGCACATGTTTCAATACAAAGAATAGCTGATCAAAGGAGAGTAATCTTCCAGAATCAATTAATTAGTTGTGAGAGAATGCAACAGATACGTGATGAAGTGTCCACGAGTATTTCGGCAAGTTTGTACGTGACGTCTAGACCAAATTCAATACACCAGTCACTCGCTACTAATATAACGCAACCTCTTATACATGATACAACACAAAATGTTTCTATTAACATGGAAGAAACTACTGAACCAGATTTACCGATTCATATAAATAACACAGAAATAGTCGAGGATGAGGAGTCTGTGCAAGAAGGAACTAGAAATAGACAATCGGAAATAGATGACATGTTCAAGGATGGTCTCCTACATTTTAATGATACTGACCCAACAAACAGACCTTTTGTACCGAAACAAAGAGCTACAAAAAAACTAGCAAAAACTATAAACTACATAAATAGAGTTTTATTACCGGAGAACGTCACGGCAGAAACTAGTTTCAAAGATCTTCAGACAATCATATATACATTGGCATGGACTGCAGCTAAAATTAACGGGTCTAAAATCAGTACAGTACCTAATATTTCGGTCAGACAGAAAAAACAAAAAAAACAGAGGTGGGAAATCAGACTTGAAAAACGGGTGGAGAAGCTTAGAACACAGATAGCACAAATATCGCACCATATTACCGGTGATAGAAGCAATAGACTCACACGAAATGTACAAAGAATAATGATTCAACACAAAACCCACTCAATACATGAAAACCCAAATACAGAACTTAATCACTTTTTGGATACACTTAAACAGAAATTAAGCGTAGCTTGTAACCGACTTAAGAGATATAAAGCATGTTCACTCCGTAAATCACAAAACACACAATTTTCCAATAACGAAAAACAATTTTATCGGTCTATTAGATGTGCTTCAAGCAATACACAGAACTCCACTCAAACTACTAATAACAATTCACCTTCTCTGGATATATTACGTACTTTTTGGGCTGACATCTGGGAAAACCCGGTACAACATAATAGCGTAGCCGAATGGATAAATAAAGAAAAAGTGAATAAAGCAGGTATTGAACAAATGAACTATACGTGTATCACTGTAGAAATATTTCAGGATATTATCAAAAAGTTACATAATTGGAAAGCACCTGGAACGGACCATATTCACAATTTCTGGTACAAAAAATTTACATTCATCCATCCCTTTTTATATAATTACATAAACGATTTTATTCAGAACCCACAGAACTTACCAGCTTATATTACAGACGGCATCACCTACATGCTTCCAAAAGACCCTAACGACACAACAAACCCAGCTAAATACAGACCTATAACATGTCTCCAGACAATTTACAAAATTATGACAGCATGTATCAGCCAAACTATTTATAGCCATGTTAATAAAAACGAAATACTAGCAGAACAGCAAAAAGGATGCAAAAAATATAGCCAAGGGTGTAAAGAGCAACTCACAATAGACTCCATTGTACACAAACATATCCAAAAAAATAGATCAGATTTATACACTATGTATATAGATTATAAAAAAGCTTACGACTCTATTCCACATTCATGGCTTATCGAAATATTAGGCATATATAAAATCCATCCAACTATTGTTAAATTTCTAGAATCCGTCAGCTCTAACTGGAATACTAAATTAAACTTAAATTCCGAAAAATCAGAACCCATAAAAATCCAGCGTGGTATTTTCCAAGGAGACGCACTGAGCCCACTGTGGTTTTGTCTTGCCTTGAACCCTCTCTCTGATATTTTAAATGCGCAAAATATAGGTCAAAATATTGAATTCTATACTACTGATACCGATAACCAGCCTCAAAAATGTAAATTTATACTAAACCACCTCCTATATATGGATGATATGAAGCTCTATGCTTCATCAGAAGCAGACTTGCATAGACTAGCAGATTTAACTGAAACTTTTTCACATGATATACGCATGGAATTCGGAATTGATAAATGCAAAATTAACTCTTTTAAAAATGGACAAAGACATGAACATTGCCATAATCTACAATCAGGAGCACTAATTGAATCCCTTGATGATAATACCACATATAAATACCTAGGGTATCATCAGTCGCAACAAATACATCATAAAGAAATAAAAGCCGACCTGACAAAACAATTCAAACACAGATTAAATACCATTCTAAATACCCAATTAAATGCACGTAACACAGTTAAAGCTATAAATACCTTTGCCATACCAATTTTAACATACTCATTTGGAGTCATATCTTGGACGAAGAGTGAATTAAAAAATTTGCAACGAACAATAAATACAACCATGACCAAACACAGAAAACATCACCCAAGGGCATGTTTTCAACGAATGACACTTTCACGACGCGACGGAGGTAGAGGGATTATCGATATAGCCAATTTACATAATAAACAAATACATTCTTTGCAAACATATTTCCATAGTAAAACTGAATTTTCAAAATTGCATAGCTCAATAGTTCAAAACGATAATAAATACACCCCACTAAACTTACATGACAGAAGGCCACAAAGTAATGAAAAACTGACTGACAGACAGGAAAAAATAGACGAATGGACGAAAAAATCACTTCACGGGAGACATCGTCTGGACTTATGCCAAAGTAACGTCGATATGGAAGCATCGAACGAATGGCTTAAGCACGGCGAACTGTTTCCCGAAACCGAAGGGTTTATGATCGCTATTCAAGATCAGGTTGTAGAAACGCAGAATTATAGAAAACACATAATGAAAATAGTGTCTACAGCCGATATTTGCAGACGATGCCGCGCTTCGACAGAGACAATTCAACACATTACAGGCGCATGCAAAGCAATAGTCCAAACCGAATATAAACATCGCCATGATCAGGCTGCAAATATCATTCACCAAAACCTCGCTCATAAGTACCAACTCACATCAAAACCATATACACCATATTACAAATACACACCCGATTCAGTAGTTGAAAATAATAATTTTAAGATGTACTTTGACCGGGCTATTCTGACTGACAGAACCACACACTACAATAGGCCAGACATCACTGTGGTAGATAAAATTAACCGAACTGCTTTAATAATAGACGTAGCAATACCGAATACTCACAATCTCCAATCAACAATTTCTGACAAAATTAGTAAATACGCCGATCTAAAAGACGAAATAACCAGAATGTGGAACTTATCTAAAGTCACTATAGTACCCATAGTCCTTTCTACCACTGGAGTCATCCCCAAACAACTTCACCAAGCACTATCAACTCTTGACTTACCACCTTATATTTTCAAACAGCTTCAAAAACCAACAATCTTGAATACCTGTAGAATAGTCAGGAAATTTTTACAATATGACAATTTGAACTCCCCCCATGATGCCCACTTGGCTTAGGCCCGTGTGTATCATTAATACCGGCAGATTGCCGAGCAGAACAAAGTTCTAAAAATAAAAATAATAATAATAATAAACGTTTATTTCAGGTTTATACCCATATTACAGCATTACATAGCAAATTGTCACGATAAAATAATGTATAAATCAGTTTATATTAAATTAAATAAGTGATATGGTTTTATCATGTCGTCATACATGGTTTTAGGTTGTTTTAAATTATCATTTTTGCTTAGATTGATCTGACTGAATAAAACTTTTAACATGATCCGTAGTATTGGTTTCTTCTTATTTTCTTATTGACGTGATACGTAACGTCTTATAAAGCGGTGAACACCGGTTGCACGCACGAAAAAGTGTCACGTTCCGTGTGAAAGCGAGAGCGCGATGCAAGCGATAGAGAGGCACTATCGGCCTAATAGAGATACTCGTAAATACGTAACAAGCGTTCGGCTTGTTACGTATTTACGAGTATCTCTCTTCACCGTTATCATGTAAAATTTCGTCCGTAAACCTACTTTACATAGAACCAATTTTTTTTTCATAACTTCATCAATTTATCCTATATGTTTAGGTATCTGTTATAAAATATATTATCATTATCCCTCGACACAAGGTTGTAACTTGCTGTTTATTTATTATTTATACTTTCTCTATGATTAACAACATTGCGTATCTATCGATATCTATAATTACGTGATAGCGATTATGGGTTGGTTTTAATTAGAATGTAGAGCGTGGTTTCGGGAAAATAACTGTATTTTCTTGTCCGTTTTTGTTTAGGTTTACCTATATATATATGTCTTTGTTTATGTTTATATATTTATATACATCAATAATAATATTAATCTTCAATAGGTACAATTACATTGTATTTTCCTTGTCATCATTTTTAAATTTACATGCAGCAATATTTCTTCCCTTTTACTCCGTTCTTTGTAATTTATGATGATTCGTTTAAAGAGCCTTCTTCGAGGTTATAAACAGGTATACGAAATCTTTATTTATGCTTGCGGTCATTGCGGTTGTTAGGTGTACCTACACAATTACACATTGCTACAAATAACTACATTTCTAGGTCTTTAGGTTCAGTGGAATTAATCTCAGAGTAAGTCCATTATTACTTATTGGGAAATGACTTGCTCCGGGGCGCAGCGGTCAACACGCCAGCCTGCGACATGAGAGTGCCCGGGTTCGATCCCCGGCCAGGTCAAGATGAAAAATGTTCTTTTTCAGATTGGCCTGGGTCTTGGATGATTATCTATTTATGTATCCTTACTAATATTATAAATTATGTTATTATATGTCATAATCTGTTTTGTGTGTCAATAAATAAATAAATAATAAATTAAATAAATAAATGCGAAAGTGAGTTTGTTTGTTTATTTGTTTGTTTGTTACGCTTTCACGCCGTAACTACTGAACCGATTATCATGAAATTTTGTATAAGTACAAGTTCTCTGAGTACGGAGAAGGACATAGGCTACCTTTTATCCCAAGAAAAAGTACTATTCCCGAGGGATCGACATTGACGCGGGCAGACCCGCGGGCGAAAGCTATTTTGTTATAAAATATAGTATCGTTGAGTTAGTATCTCATAACACAAGTCTCAAACTTACTTTGGGGCTAGCTCAATTTGTGTGATTTTTCCGTATATATTTATTTTATTTATATTTATTTATTTAAGTCCAGTGGTGGTGAGACGAGTTGATTTTCTAATAAATATACGAATAGATTTTGTTTATTATCACTTAAAAAGTATGAATAATATAAAAGTAAAGCTGGTAAACTCTTCAACGTAAGGGTACAACTATATATATTACATCGGTAGACTAGACACTTTTATTATAGTTCACCATGAAGATTGTCTCCTGGCTTTACTATAAGCTAATTTGCATATAAAATATATGAGTACCTGTTTAGTTTTCGTTCTTATAAGACAAACTGTTCATCATATGGTAGTGGGTCGAAAATCAATGGGTCGCGAGCTCGTTGCACCTCGTAGAGCCTGAATGGCAAGGCGGTGACCTCCGAAGGTCGCATTTCCCACCGTAGTACGCGAAGGGTTACCACGCATGCGCCCTGCTCAGGTTACGGCGCCCCGGAATCCTGTTACATTTTATATTTTCATTTCCGTTGCTCAGATTCACTGTTAAACGCCTTTTATTGTGGTGGATGTAAGTGTCTGATGACGGGTGATAAGGGCAATCCCATCCGGCCGTAATTAAAGTTAAGCGCGGGTAAAATTACTCGTGTTATACAATTTGCTATTCGCAGAGTTAAATTCGGACTGACATGAGTTGCTACGAAAAGAGTCCCTCAGGGTTCCGAATTAGGTCCACTGTTATATTTTATCAATATATTTTAAATTGCCTATTATTTTCGGAGTAGACGTAGACAGAGCATGGCATGACCATGACAGGTAAGATGAAAGATTCAACACAATTTATAAAGAAGATTTTAACCATAACATTTATTATTTCATTGGAACTAGTAGGCGGTATATATGTTCCCTCTATTGTAATTTGTAAGCCAATTTGTTGAAACTTAATTAGAGCTAATTAATGCAAGTTATGTACACATATTGTTGGTCGGTTTGGTTAATTTTATAATAACAGATGTAATCATTTTTATTCATGTACCCACCAACTCACTGTTTTGTGTGTAGCTTCGTGATCAGAACTACTGACATTAAATGACTACATACTAAGAAATTGCCCTACCCTTCAACAATATAAACAAAGTGCTCTGAAGATACTTGTAGACATAAGTAGAATAGGCCCTTTGGTTCTAGTAATTAGACATACCTACCGCACAAAAACATAAACATCCGCCAACACTCCAGCTAGTCAGGCTATCATGCAGAAAAGATAAACGGCCCAGGAAGCTAATGAGCCTGTTTAAAATAGTAACGTGACCACTGGATAACTAGGAGACTAACAGATATGTACAGATATATACACTTAACCAGACAATTTCGGAAAATTTAATACATATATATATATATATAAGCATCATATGTGTAGTCTTTATTTTGCGACTGGATGCAGTTCATAAAGCGACAGTAAAATTGGTGCGTCTGGCGCCTCGCGCACCACATGTCTAGACAATACGATTTTTTACTCCACTTTAAATGCTTTGACAATTGCTCCCATTCTTTGGATTCTATGGCAAGCAATTAATGTCATGAATACGATATCTTTATGCGGAATATTCTTAAAGGTAGCTGACAATATATACATACAACTGACCTAACCGTTAATGACTCATACATTTATAAATTGCGAATGAATGGAAGCTATAGATAGAGCCGAACTATAATGATATTACTTAAGTACTTATACGGGAAACAGAAGCAAAAACGAAGCAGCAATAGTCCCTAGCACTTAAACTAGACTGGTCCAACTCTAATGCGCTGAGGAGTTTTCAAGTGGCAAAAACATCTGTGGGGCCGGAGACCGCCGTTTGCATTTCAAAACGAGCAAGAAGTAGAGTAGATTGCAATCAGTGCCGTAGATAGAGAGCAGCATCTAAAAGCCGCAAACAGGGCTGCCGTAAATCTGTGTTCACGCTGTAAATCACCCTTTCGGAACAAAATAGGGAGGATGTGCGATATTGGCAGTAGTGTCGCAGTATTTCAAGTTTAAATAGGTTTCGTTTGAATTGAAATGTACGGGTTTCCGTTCTGTACGTGTTTCTTTTTTGCTTTTTGTTGGCAACCCTACACTTTGTTGAGACACGTGTTAGTGCTAACGCGACCACATCAACCACTTGGAATCCGGCGTCTGCGATTATTGCACAGATAATCGCCGTACTTGTATGCAAAATGGTAACATTCAACCTTTTTTGCAGGCAAATAGACTTGTAAAGTGGTCCCGCCATTTATATGAAGCGGAAAAGTAATATTGTGGAGCTGTTATTTAAATGTCGAAATGAAATCATCTCACGTTTTATTTTAGCATTCTGCATCAATAATACCCATATTTAAGTAGTCTTCACTTAGCACTCATTTCATTTCATTTCGTATGCTGTTAGACTACTCCATGATATAACTAATGGAACAGTCAGGAACATATTATGACATTACAGAAATACTTAGGTAGATAGCTATTTAAGTAAGTATGTAAAAAGTTATTATTCATCATATCATCATATCAGCCGCAAGAAGTCCACTGCTGGACATAGGCCTCCCCCAAGGATTTCCAATACGACCGGTTGGAAGCGGCCTGCATCCAGCGTCTTCCTGCGACCTTAGTCAGATCGTCCGACCATCTGGTCGGTGGGTGTCCGACGCTGCGCTTGCCGGTACGTGGTCGCCATTCGAGAACCTTTCTGCCCCATCGGCCATCGGTTCTGCGCGCTATGTGCCCCGCCCACTGCCACTTCAAAGAGCTAATCCGCTGAGCTATGTCGGTGACCTTTGTTCTTCTACGGATCTCCTCATTTCTGATTCGATCTCGCAGAGAAACACCGAGCATAGCCCTCTCCATAGCTCTTTGAGCGACCTTGAGCTTTCTTATGAGGCCCATAGTAAGGGACCACGTTTCGGACCCGTAAGTCATCACTGGCAACACACATTGATTATAGACTTTCGTCTTTAGGCACTGAGGTATTTTGGACGAGAAGACATGGCGGAGCTTCCCGAACGCTGCCCAACCGAGTCGGATTCGTCGAAACACCTCGTCCTCGAAGCTGGAACTGCCAACCTGGATCAATTGACCTAAGTAGACATATTGGTCCACAGCTTCAAGGACGGAGTTCCCAACAAATACCGGTGAAGGCACAACATGGACATTGGACATTATTTTCGTCTTGTCCATGTTCATTGTAAGGCCCACCTGTTGGGAAACTCCATTAAGGTCATTGAGCATGGTACTTAAGTCCTCCAGCGACTCCGCCATAACGACGATGTCATCAGCAAATCGAAGTTGAGTGATATACTCGCCGTTGATGTTGATGCCAAGTCCTTCCCATTCCAGGAGCTTGAAGGCATCCTCCAGAGCAGCCGTGAACAGTTTCGGAGATATCACGTCTCCCTGTCTCACGCCTCTCTGTAATGGTATAGCCTTCGTGCTCTGCTCCTGTACTCGAACTGACATGGTGGCGTTTCTGTATAAGCACTTCAACACTTCGATGTACCGATGGTCGATGCGGCATCGCTGGAGGGACTAAAGTACGGCCCATGTTTCGTCCGAATCAAAGGCTTTCTCATAGTCCACAAACGCTAAGCATAATGGCCGGTTATACTCTTTAGTCTTCTGTATAACCTGCGGCAGCGTATGGATGTGGTCTATGGTACTGTAACCTTTTCGGAAACCGGCTTGTTCGGAAGGCTGGAAGGCATCAAGCCTGTTCATGATACGATTCGTGATCACCCTCGAAAACAGCTTATAGACGTGGCTCAGGAGCGTGATGGGTCTGTAATTCTTTAGTAGAGTATTATCACCCTTTTTGAAGAACAAAACCACCATACCCCTGTTCCACGCCTCTGGCGTAACGCCCTCGAGCAAAACGGAATTAAAGAGCTTCTGAAGGACTTTCAGTACCGGCGTTCCGCCCGCTTTCAGAAGCTCTGCTGTGATTCCGTCTTCGCCCGGCGCCTCGTTGTTTTTAAGCTGTTTGAGGGCAATCCTAATCTCGTACAGGCTGATGTCCGGGATATCTTCGGTATAGTGTCGGGTTAACTTGGCTCTGGGATCTCTGGTTGAGCCGACAATGGGTTTGGCTACTGAGGTGTAAAGCCGTCCATAAAACCTCTCAATCTCTGCCAGCACCTCGGCCCTTGTCGACGCCACGCTGCCGTCCTCCATTTTCAGCTTTGTCAGTCGACTCTGCCCAATAGACACCACTCTTGCGAATACTTTGGAGCCTTTGTTTTTTTCTATCGTCTCCTTAATACACTCGGTATTATAGGAGCGAATGTCGTGCCGCAAGGACTTTTGGATTTGTCTATTGAGCTGCCGATGCACGTCCGCGTCTTCGGAGGTCTGCAGTGGCGTGGATCGTCGCGTAGCCATTAAGTTCAGGGTCTGGGGTGAGATCTTTTGAGGCTTGTGTTTGGGGCGGGACCTAAAGAACTTCGATCCCACCTCCTGGACAGTCTTTACAAACCCATTATTTAACTCGTCCACTGAAACGCAATCCTTTAGGCAATCGAAGCGATTTGAGAGTTCCAGTTGGAAACGAAAAAGTTATTATTATTTTCATGCATTTTCCATATTGGATAAATAATACCTATTTCTTGCATTGTATATTCGTACGTATAGAAAAATGAATACTTAAATATCTATAAATTTATAAGAGAAAGCTAGCTGGATAACAACAGTGCGTTGAGATTTAGCAAGATTTTTTTTTATGTATAAAGGCACAATATCCCTACTAATATTACAATTGCAGAAATAACTCGTATGTTCCTTCTTCACGCTTATAACACAGAATCAATCTAGATCAAATTTGGTATGGAGATATTATGAGGCCCGGAGAAATATATATGTAACCTTTCATTTCGAAAAAAGGTAAGTACTGTAGTTTTTTCGATAAGGATCTTTTGTTAATGTTTATTTAATAATTTTGTCTTATATGTTTTTGTCCCTAACTCACAGTCAGTATTAAAATACTATAAGTTCTGTGAGTATTGTGATAATTAAGAAAACCTGTTCAATCTGTATTAGCGTATTGTATTCCAGTTTGGGGAGGTGCAGGAAAAACTAAATTCTTGGAGCTAGAACGTGCCCAACGTTCTCTTATAAAGACGATGTACTTTAAAAAGGTTAGATATTCAACAGAACTTCTCTATAAAATCACTAACCTACTACCAGTCAGAAGTCTCTACATTTTGCATACTGTGCTTAAAACACATAAAACTATACCATTTGACCCAAAAAAATTGACGAAGCGACGAAAAACCTCAGTAGCGTTGACACCCATAACTAGAACCGTTTTTGCATCCAACCAATACAATTACTTGTCAGTAAAATTATATAATAAAATAAATAAAAAATTGAAATATACATAAAACAATATTATGACTGCAAAAAATCGATTACGGAATGGCTAAAATTACTTAACTACAGTGACAAAGAGCTGCTCTTACCACACATACAATAATATATGTTTAACTTGTCCATTACATTCACATGGATTAAAAATCTTTATAATCTGTTCTAATTTGCATGTTATCAAATATAAATCTTAATAAAATGACTGAATTTATATATATGAATAATTATAAGTAGATTAAAATTATATATCATAATAATATTAATTTAGAATTATATAACGATAAATATAAACTGTTATGGAAGAGCGAAATCTCCTAACACAGGCATTGTTTGCCTAAAAGGAGATTTCAAACACTAATTTATGTTAACTTGTATTTGACGAAAATAAAACATTTATTATTAAAAAAAAACATTTATTATTATTATTATTACCTGTTCCCGTGACTTTGTATGGGATCTACATTTATGCGAGCGGAGCAGCCGGGCCAAAGCCAGTTCTATCATGGACCGTGGGAGATAAGAGACCATATCTCTACCTTTGAGATCCTCAGTATAATTGATTACGTCACGACGTTCAAGCAGAAGACGTAATTGGATAACTTTAACAAACATTCACCTTAACTTCAACCATTAACCTTTATCCTCTCCATGAGATCACCGAAGTTTCGTTACAGTCGCGCCTGATGTATCCCAAAATTCAATATTCGAAGCTAGCGAGCGAGTCAACGACCCATCCGATAGGATAGATAAAGTCACCCTCCTACGCCTAAATCCACAATATGTTAATATTTATGCCGTGTAAGTGAAACGATCCAATGCCAGATAAGTTTCTATTTATAAGTAGAAATGTGTAAACTGATAACATTTTGCAAGGATTTCTTGCAGGAACTTCGACGAACTGCATTGCGAAGAGATGCTAGTGGACTTTTAAATTGTGAAATCGGTGTAAAATGGTGTTAAAAAAAAATTTCATTTGAAAAATTAGTAAATATACAAAAAAAAATATGACTGAAGCCTCCTTTTAAACAAAAAAGCTTGTGCTAGAACAAAACCTTAGACTGTAGTTGCATGCAATTACTATACCTACCATTATACTCATAATTAAATTATGTAACATCTAAAGTATATGATAATAAGTATAAAATATATAAACACGTTTGTACATATTTATATTTAAATAAATGTTTATGTGGACTTAAAGTTTTACGAAATTTATTCGACGAAATCACTGAAATTCTGTTGTGGTGTAGCAATTTTCTATCCTTGCAGCAAGTCAATGGAATTCCTATTAATTTTACGATTCGTTAATGGATAAATATGTGTACGTGACCATTGAGAGAAATATCAGAATAGGCAGTTATTCTTAATTTATTATTGACGTTATATATTATGAGTCTGAATATGTTTTGTCATAAATATAGTTTATTGCTTTACCGCAATATGACGCGCTGTTTTAATTCTATTGCAAAATATTCTTACACAAATGTATATTCCTAGAATTCAATAACTACTCTTTGACGTATCTTAACTTATGTATTGTACACTACATTATATAGTACCTATATCATCTTTATTTAATTCGCTAGTTGATATCGGTGCTAATTTAAACAAAAAGAATACGATCATAAAGTTAGGACCTCAGATTCCTGCCCATGTTTAGGACTTAGAATCAACTTTAGTGCATGCTAATCCTTACTAATATTATAAATGCGAAAGTGAGTTTGTTTGTTTATTTGTTTGTTTGTTTGTTTGTTACGCTTTCACGCCGTAACTACTGAACCGATCATCATGAAATTTTGCATACAAGTTCTCTGGAGTACGGAGAAGGACATAGGCTACCTTTTATCCCGGGAAAAAGTACTAATCCCGAGGGATCGACATTGACGCGGGTGGAGCCGCGGGCGAAAGCTAGTATCTTATAATGCAAACGCAAATATGAAATAAAAAAACTCTCTTAAAACTTACACATGATTTAACTTTCGAGTACCCATAAATAAAGCCGATCTCTTGTAAAACATTTCAAACGCTGAAAACAAACTACGTTATTAAAAAGGAGTTTCGTGAGAACACGTAGGCGGCACATCGCTCCCGGTTCCCAGCGGTGGGCGCTTGACATGAAATGTGATAATGTCGGACAAGGTAAACATTGTTTCGACGGACAACAAAGTTGGTGTGAAACGAATGATAATGTTACCGTCAGCCGTCCGCTCAGGTGAAATATGAAGTGGTAGTAAATAGGAATGGACCTATTCTAGTTCGTGTTGATGGAAATATGGTTAATTAAATGTAAAAGTTTTGAGAGTTTAGCCATTCTTAGCTTGTATATTTTCAATTGCTTTCCTTTGCTTTTTACGAAACATAACTAAATGAAATATTTAGTGAGTAAATGATCAATTTACCTTGAGGGTACGAATCGAACTCCTATGAATAAATTTCAGTCAATATCTTTGTAAACGGTATTATCCTCTCCGTCCTTAGTCCTTTTTACGAATTCATCCAATATGGGGATTTCAATGAATTTCATAAATTCTCAATGATTGAATTAATATGCTCCCAACCACACTACAACCCGTAATTCATATTAAAGACATTAAATAAACACCCCAGAATCATTAACTCGCTAATGGAATTCGAAGCTACGCAGGCCGCTATCAATATCATACAGGCGCATCAAAAATTCCTGAGACAACCGTCATAATTGCCCACTCGATATTTACAACGTGGCGTTGTATTAATATGATAATTAGGCATCTATGACGATAGATACAGACGTTTACTAGCTGTTTATCAATGGTTTGAATTTCAAATTCCCGTAGTCGACCACTGTAGCTTACCCCAGAGATGTTAAATTAAAAATGTAAATGTGAGTTAATTTATCAAGGAATTGAATAAAAACATCACCACGGATACACGACGAACAGTTGGACGATGAGGGGACGAATTGAAAAGACTCCCTCCGAGCGAGGGTGAAGACTGAGGACGTGCGGAGGGGCAACGATGCAATTTTCAACAGCTACAGATCTGCAGACGTAGAGAATAGATTTTACTTTTTAATCTTTTTAGCAGAGATAACAATTCTTTAAAACTTCTCGCAGCGCGCTCGATGTGGGTTTATTCAGGCTGGAGAGCTCTTGTTTTTTATTTTCTCGTCCTTTATGCCTGAATAGTTTATGATTTTATCACTACGGTAGGTATCTAAAATATAATAAATGTATTTCTGATATCGGTATTAGAAGAATACATTTATTATTTTTTGAGAAAGTTCTTATTTTGGTAGAAGGTTGAATGCCTATAGCATCCTTATGGACTCTAGTATAATATTTCACAGTTTAAAAAATAATCATCGAGCCAGGAAAACTTTTAACAACAGTGATACTTCTGTTGTTAACGCGAAATAATTAACGCCCTGTTCCCATTTCTGTTGCCCAATTACAAGTCTGTCCCAGGGCTGTGCCAACTCGGCTCCAGCCAGCCTGACACTTGTAGCTTTGTTGGACAGCTGCCAGCGTCTGCGACACAATGCAACTCGAGTTATCGCCGCTGCTCGATGCCGGTGGAATAACAACTTAAAATGCAATTAGAAAGAAACAGGAAATAGGTATTTGAAGAATATATTCGCATTCTCAACATAAGCGCAAAATCAGTTGGCATAGTCTGCGAGACATTGCTGATCGGTAGAATAATTGTTAGCTTTGATAACCTGAAATTCTAAGATTTCCAATAGTTCACAACAGATGGTGCTAATTTAAATCCTCCCAATATGATGACTTGACAATATCATGTTAATGTATGGTGCACTCTAGACATTTACCCACCTCAATGGCAACAGTTATTTTCTATTCGATATGAAAGGAACACAACACAATCACAAGACCCTACTTATATTAATAAATATTTCGGAGTTATAATGAATTTGGAGGCAACATAATAATCAATATATGAAAGCTTAATTAAAAAGAATAATTTTCCGTAAAACAAGATGCTTAATTCATTTTTAAACTTACGAGGATAATTACAAGCAAATTCAATTTAAATCTCGCTTCTGATTCTGACTTTTCCATTAGAGTTTTCCCGTAACTTGTTTAAATTTTTGATTTCACGCCAGAAGAGACTTGCTTGTCTGTCTCCTGCTATACCCACTAAGTATTCGTAGACGCAATTTCATTCTATCCATACGATTAACTACGTTGGTCTAGAGTCTAGACTTTCTCATTTTACTCTTTAAGTATCTTTGGTTTATAATTTTAATATCTTTTCAGCTGAAGAAACTTTAGGTACTTGAGTTCACCTTTCATAATTTAAGAAATTTAAATTGACAACTGTATAGATCTCCCCAAGGAATCCCTCATACGATTTAAAGACATACAAAATCACCATTTTGAACTCCAGGGAAAGGAAATGTCGGAATCAGATTCTTTTTTTAAATTCCTATAGAATGCTAGCTGACCCGGCAAACGTTGTTTTGCCATATAAATAATGTCTAAAAAAAAAAAATTTAGGGGTGGATTACCCCTCACATTTAGGGGGATGAAAAACAGATGTTGGCTGATTCTCATAGATACCGGATAAGCACAAAAAATTTCATCAAAATCGGTCAAGCCGTTTCGGAGGAGTATATCAACGAAAACTGTGACACGAGAATTTTATATATTAGATAAATTTGCACGAAAAAAGGTAATGTAATTAATAACCTTCGATCATGTATAAAGTTAAGTGTAATTTTATTCACATCACAGAAGACGTCCTGAAAGACTGGTGAATTTGTATGGAAGTTTTTAAATTTTTTTAGTCTTTTTCTTGCGGGTCTACATTTTATATCGCCAGAGTATTCAAAATGACGGTTTTTTAGAATGCTTGTGCCAAGAATAGGAGCGATACTGTTCAAAATTACCAATTGGAATTGTTAATAAATTATGTCATAGAAGAGGCGTGACCTAAGGGACTGTGACAAGACGTGAACCCATTGAACAGCGGCGACAATGCACGCGGCGTGCCCGATAAGGCACGCTGCGTGCTCGCGGGGCTGCGTCAATATATTCTTTGCCTGCGTGCTAATGCGCGGTGCTGTGATGAAACATGCATTAGCTGGTGCCGGTCGTATACACGTGGCTAAAATACTATCGATTTTGCTGTTCTATCCCAATTATAGATGTTGGTTACGCTTAACTTTTGGCCGACTACAATTTAGCATTAAGCACTTGAATTGTCTAATGTTTAAGCTCTCAGTGATGGAAATTTCTTTAGTAACGTCCCACAGCTGGGCAAAAACTTTATAAGGAATTAAAAAAAGATTAAACACCTGCTGCGTTTATTCGGTCTTACTTATCCTAAAACAAGCATAGCTTTAAATAAAACAGATTGTGCCACCATAAATGCAGTCATCTTAGTATATTCGTATATACCGATTATTTCCGATGAGCGTAAAAACCACTATTTATTAACTGTACTTATAGTTATTAGTTTGTTCGTCACGTTAAAAGAGAGCTTATACTACCTTGGTAGATAATGTTTCGAAACACTTCAGAAAATAAAATTTCCTTCTACTTCTCATAATTTGAAACATAGAATTAGCTTAAAACTAATAAAAATGCGAGGAGATTTTCACAGATATACAGGCAGAGCTCTGATTATACATAACCGCGCCTCGCTACTTCGCCTTTCTTTACTTGTGTCGGTAGAACAGCGGTGCCTTATTTAAAAATATAGATTCTATGGCACTTTTCTTATATAATAATGATTTGCATAGATGTACAGACAGAGCTATTACACCCAGCGGCGCATCTCTGATTGGCGTCACCAATACGCTGCTTGATTCCGAAATCCAGATATCTGAATGAATGAGGTAGCCGACCTGTCTAATATACCTGTATAGAGAGGTCGGTCATTAGGCATATCTCTTAATAATAAATACCCATCAGTACGATCAGTCGTGTCTGTGGAACAACTCTGAATAATTGGTGTGTTGCGCTGGGCTCGATGCTCTGATTACACTCGGCTGCGCTTTGCCTTGCTTTATTTGTGTCGCCAGTATGCTGCTTAATTCTGAAATTCGGATTTCCTGGTGTTTCCCTCATTTTAAAATGGAGCTATCTCGGCTTGAGCGTCATAAATTTGTGGACATGCATTGTACTAGGAACTACGAATAAGGAAAAAGTATCGACATTTTTATAGGTGTTCATTTAGCATTCATAATGCTATTTTATTTCTTAATTTAATAATAGAATAAGTATTGAATTTCCTAAAGGTATTAAAAATAAATTCTTTTATAAAAAATGAGAAGTTCATAATTTATTTAAGATACTAAAATATCTTAATGCTTAACGTCATTCTCTGAATTTTTTATTGATGGTACATTTGTATCAGATTATTTTAACATTTTTCATTATATGATAACACTTTGCTTTAGATAATCGTCGATCTTTCCAGGTGTCATAAACAGAGGTGACAAAATAATAATAACCATTAGTACCTATATCGACTTGAATCTATTGAGCAACTTCAAATATTTCGAGTGCCGATTACATAACTTTTTGCTTTTTTGTCCCGGCATACAGCGCTACCTAATTCAGAAATTCAATCTGAGTCAGGGTTTGGATCGGCGATCTTAGGTATATGTACGACCTAAAGGCGCCGTTTTAAACCCTGCCCGCATGGATTTTTTCACTATATCTTATTTCTTTGTTTAATAAGACTATGATAGTATGGCATTGAGAATGCTCAAAAAACCTCTTATAATCAGAAATTCATTTCCTGCCGCTACTCTATTCTAAACGCTCGCTGCAAACTAATAAATGTGCAGACGAGATGTGTAGTGGATTCAACGCTCAGTAGTTTAGAACACCTTCAAATAAGGTTCATAGTTTTGAACCCGTACCACAGATAAAAAAAATAACTTATAGAAACAGACAGTAAGTATAGACTACCCAGTCCGTCATACACAAGTTTTTGTTCGGTTTACAAAATGTTGTATCGGGTAAACATAGAAGAACTAAACGATTAAGGTTATTTTCTTAAATTATACTACCAATAATTAAATAAATTTTAATTACATGTTTCTAATTTTTAGGATCAGTGGTTTCGGCGATGGAGAATTTTTCGTCTATTTTGTTGTTATCTGTAAATGCTAAAATTATATAAATCTCGAAAATCTGAAATCCTCTAACGTCCGTTAATTTATATAGATATTGTTTAAAATAAATAAAATCAATCTAAAAATAAAAATATTTTTTTACTAACTATTAATATTTATGTTCATACACGTTAACTTATTAATACAAATATGTAATTTGTATGCTGTTTAAGTCCTTTTTTTTTAGCTCGGTCATATGGAATCCTAAAAAGTTTATACCAAAATACTACACAACAATTACATTAAGTTTCTCCCACTCACTAATAGACTTAATAAATGAAATTTTAGCATAGTAACAATACATATCATGAATCCCCATGAGAACACAAGGCGGTAACACAAATTGCCGTGTTTGCTAGTGTCTCGGAAATATTTTAATTTAGATTCGGATCATTAATACTACAGATAATAAAACGAGACAAAAGAGTCGGACTGGAATAGCAAACTGGGGTATCGGACTGTCGCGATTTCTAATTTAATATTATTATGTAACTGTAGGAACGCGGTTCACACAAACTTAGTTAGATTAATGTGGAGCGGACATAAATTTGACATTACAACGGCAGCCAGACGGCACTGGATTATGCATTATATCGGCAAGCACAGTGCTTCTCAAACAATACGGAATGTATGAATACCGACTAGGTAGCGCAACTATAGAGTAGTAGAAAATAGAGCAGACATTGAAATCCGTTAACTCAATAGGAAATAATTGCCAAAATTAAAAACGTGCATAACGTATGTGAGAGAATGACCTATTTTTTATGTGCTTTGGTGATTAGCGTCAGATGCTGGGACCAACAGCCACTTTTTTGTTTCCAACTGTTATACCTACCTAACAGTTCCATAGTGGAATTAATGGTATTTTTTTTCTTAGTACTTAGTCCTTTGATTTAAAATAGTAAAACTCTTAATTCCCTCTCCTTTTCATTGCATATAGTCTCAAAGTATTGTCAGTTTGGGTGATAAAATTATTATTATACAGCCTGTATGTCGGGGCTAGATCTTTCACAGAACTCAATGACTTCTGGTTATAAATATAGGATGAAGTCCGCTCTATTCGTACTAACATTTAATCTCCTTGCCTAACTACTTTGTTACATGCAAGAGAGAGTTAACATAAGAATTGAAATTCTTATTCTATGTTATGTCATGATAGTTTGATAACTTTGATAACATGTAAAGGTGGCGGAAAAGTGGCAGGTGCTTTACTTACAATGATTTATTAAAAACAAAATCAGCACATGTGCTGCACGTAACATGTGTGCCACGATTTTCTTTATTGCTTTTTCGATTCAACACACTTCGAGCTCTATTATTGGAAAACGTTTCTGAGTCTGTGGCGAATTGTGTCGAAATATTTGCATTGCATGACCACGGAGTGCATGACACTTCACGCGTGGTGTTGTGCGGTGCTCGAAATTTTCTAGAACGGCGACAATGGGTTCCGATCCTCATTTATTCCCGAGAATTTCTTCTTCTTTCTCTCAAGGGCGGGAATTAAAGAGAAATTCCCGAAAATTATTAGATATTTCCCGCAAATTTCAATGAGAAGAAATTCATGAGAACAGAGAATTTCTCTCCGGCTCATCACTATTCACGCGCGGTCTTTTCTAGCGATAACTTTTATATTCTGGTTTTTTACTTTATGTAAAGACATGTTTGTACAAACAAAGAAACTCACATTAGCATTTATAATAGTAGTTAGGATTAGGATTAGGATAAAAGTCGGGCTACAAATAAGTAGAAGAAAAGACTTATGTTTTTGAGTGCAATAAGTATGAATAACCGTGTACCCATTTCCTTGGCACATTCTACAGCTTTTCATACTTCCATGTGAGAGAAAAACGTTTCCCGCGCAGGCCATAGAAGCCGGCAACTACTGGACTTCCGTTTTTACGCCTACCGACACGTTAAACGTGACTTTAGGGTCCTATATCCTCAGGCTCTGTCTACTGTAAGGGATAAACACATCACGTCTTTATGTATGTCACTTTCAGCCTTTCTAAGAGGTATCGTACTCGACTTGTTTGGTAGTTTAAAAAGCTCTATGTGTTGGAAAGACGCCTTTTTAAGTTAGTTTTAGATTATTTAATTAGAAGGTATTATAGCTTTTATTTATCGATCGAACATTTTAAGAGATTTTGTATATAAACTTAGGACCCTTTTTATTATTTGACGTTTCAATAGCATACATTAGTCGCGTTCATTCGTATAAATACTTAATTAGGTGTTTAAAGCATGTTACGTTAAAAAATAATAATTTAGTAGATTCCTGGAATAATCTTGACCAAACTGCCACATATAGAAAACCGATCAATCTTGAAAAACGCAATAAATTACCAACTCCTTTAGACAAGGGTCACTTGTCTGTATGAGCGAGGCAAACATGCCTCGGCAAAGTTTGGGGGCCGGTGCTAGACGAGTCAATGGCCCTCCAGAGACGAAACATGAACTTGCATTAGACGCAGTAAGCCACCCCTGCCGGCCTGCTCCATTACTTTACTTCATCTATATGTAATTGAATTTCATGCATGAAACTAATAACCCCGTATAATGGAGTACATAAAGTTATGATGCCCTTGCTTGCACTGGATTCACCCAACATACCTGCTAGACATATGTATCCTTATTAATATTGTCAACGCGAAAATTTGTGAGTATGTATAGATGTTTGTCACTCAGTCACGCCAAAACGGCAGAACGGATTTTGATGAAATTTTGCGGACAGATAGGTTATGGAATAACATATGCTTCCTTTCATCTCGGAAATAAGTCCCGGGAACAGTCCCGCGGGATCGAGGAGCCGCGGGCGACAGCTAGTAGGTCATATTTGTGTATTTGGCAGAGTCGAGAAGCTATCTAAATGTAAAATTATATCATCTGTTTACCACTGCAACTGCGGGTCAGTTCAGCAATCATTACCTATAACAAAAAAATATTTCATTAGGTTCTTGTCCATATTTACATACCTAAAGAATTTTATAGAACTCGAGGTACTACATAATTTAACTGCTCAGAAAACATTTTATGAAAGTCAAGATTAGGGAAAAACATTTAAAACTCCGCAATTAATCCTGGACGCCTTTGATCCGAATATTTTTTGTTCGCGATCTCGACTGTCGGTATCCCCCCGCGGCGCGACGGCTCTCCACGGGATAACGCCACCCTCCGTTTTTTCGCCGTCCTATACACACCTAGCTGTGGACTACTCTCATTACTGTACCATTTTTCTCCCCTAATGGAGGCAAACAATACCATAAAATACGTGTATGCCTCGCATCAGAATTTTACGGCGAGGTCAGATCACCCCTATCCATCACGCTCATGTACAAAATTACTTTCTTCCTTTGTTCTTAACAGCTCTTTGGCTGCCCTTTGTAATCACAGGAACGCAATTACATTGCTGCTGGCTCATGGCATTTAATAGAGACATCCAGACAGAGAAAGTTTCATCCCAACAGATACGTCAAATAGGCGACACCTGACAATTTGTTACCATGTTACTTAGCTTGTATTAACGAGTAAGTGAACATGTTTACAGGACGCCTATAAATAACTATCATGTTTGATTGGTGTGGGAACAGAGATACTTAGTAAGATCAATCGATGGGACGATAACAGACGGCGACAGCGTTTCGGTTCCCCGAGGCAAATCGGTGGAGACGAGTGACGTTTTGATGAATAGCCTGTCGCGCTGTCGCTTCTGTATGGATATCTAGTTAGCTATGGAAGGGAAGGGTTGGCAAATAACTGGATTTGGCAATTCTAAAGAACGATTTATGAGGGCAAATGTTTGTTCAGTTTAGCTCTTTGCTTTATTTCTGTCAGTCATGACCACGTTTCTTATTCAAGGGACAAATTGGCTCTAGTTAGAGAATTGTAACTTGAAAGTTCGTTATAACTTCCGATTTTTAATCGGAAGTGTCTTTTACATTTTTAAATTTACATTGATCACTCGTCGATAATGAAGATTTCTATCAGCGTAGTGGAAATAAATACTACGTACAACTATCAGTATTTTATTTTATCGGATGACTAGTTCTACAGAGTAACTCGTACATCCAAATATTACCTCTTTATTCTTACTCTTAGCTTACATATAAAACACATAAGCCCTTCTAAGTGCAAACAAGCTATACTGTTAAGTTGTTAACCCTGAATCCAAATATGGCGCCGATTATCGTTTCTTCTCGCCGACTGCGGCTACCGAGAATCGTTGCATACTGAGCTAATCACCACTGATTTTGAGTAATGATGGCTAGTTACAGTAACAAATTAAACGATCGCATGATCATTTATAATAATTGGGGCAATCAGTTTGCTTACACAGCTACTCGTAAATGACGATTGCGTGCGCCCGAAAACGTTGGAGACATTTCCCTTTGTTATTGAGCGGCGACGCGGCAAGTTATTTCAATACCTTAGTATATTGTTGATAAAACCGACTGGAGCTTGCCATTTTTTATTTGTTTATATAAACTGCCGTTTCATCATTCATCATCATCATTCCAGCCGTTAAAAGTCCACTGCTGGACAAGGCCTTAAGGATTCTTCATTCCATAGGAGGATATTGCCATACTGGCAAGCGCAGTTTCTTTGACTTCCTGTTCTTCCGACTCTGCTGCCTATGTTTAAGCTGGGGAAGAATAGGAATTTGTCGGATTTGGGAAAGGAATTAAGGTATTGGGATACTACTCACTCGGATAAAACGGAAAAGCAAGTAGGTAGCAGCTCGGGAGGCTTAAAGCGCGTACCTGATGACCTGTCCGAACAAGCAGTTGAAGAAAACTGCAGTTTATAAATGATTCGCTACTTCTCAAATATTTACGCAATGAGTGGTAAGGTTCACAAAGGTCCCTCACCTTTCTTTGTAAAGTTGTTAATACAATATTACATAAGTTAAATTATGTCTTAATCATATTTTTTCAGAGATCGACTTTATGACAAGCTGTATGAACTAATAAAATGTATACTAGGTACAATTACTTGTGCTTTACCTATGTAAATTGATATTATACTGATAAGCAAGCGACGCGGTGAATAATTTCGATAAGTACCTTACTAAGTATATTGTTTGTGGAATCCGACTAGTGTTTACCAAATGTATCTAATATTTGATGTAGATTAACTGAATTAAAATGTGGTTCTCAGAGGACCTGTCGTTTTTCTTAAATATTTACGTAATGGCTGGCAAAGTCCCGAATCCTTTGTACAGTTTAATAAAAAGTAGAGTTTAAGTTGGCAGCTGGCAGCAGTTTTTTACATTTTTGTTATTTTGCTTTGTTTTTAATATTCATTCATGTCCTACTATGTTTTCAATCATTATTTCTTAGAGATTCGATATAACGCAACTATTTTCTTACTACTCTTCTATGCTGATCTGGGAGAAAATACAAAACGTCGAATGTACCAGCTGCTTCTATTCCTACGCGGAGCGTAAAAGCCGATGGAGGGAATGAGCGAAAATTGAGCTAACTACCCATCAATATTTTGATGCCGTTTTCCATCAGCCCAGACGGAGCCCAGGTCTTAAAAAGATCTGGGCTCCGTCTACCCCGCAAGGTAAAAAGACGTGATAGTATGTTTGTATGTATTTTATTACTTACTAATATTTTATTACTTGCGATTTACAGTAATCTATCGGCAATATTAAAGATCAGACAGAAACGTCTTTAGAGCAATATTACAGCAATATTGCTTATTACGGCATCCTCGATTTCCTATTGAGCTGTTCTGCAAAATAAAATAGGGCCAATAGGAGTTACTTGATATTTGTCGCTTGTTAGAGCAAATCTCGACAACTTATTGCTTTCTGCGCTCCAGTTCGCATGTATTTTGTATAGGGAAACTTATTGCCGTGGAGTGGTTACGGCAATATATTTTGTGCATTATGCTTGTTCGGTTTCACTGCCTTGTTATTTACTGTTCAACAACAAATTATTGACTTAAGTACCTGTCAAATAGTTTAGGTGTTTTTACTCTAAACACATTGAAAGCAAGTAGTTACGAAACACCGCCTTCAGAAGAGGTAATGAGAACCTAAACTAAAATATGAGTTTCTCTTCAAGTAAGTATCGAGGTATCCTTTCTTACAAGCAAACCTTCCAGATGAAATGTAGTCATCATCATCAGGTCTTTTTAGTCTCTACTGCAGGAACATGACCCTCTCTGTACCACCGGAGCCATACTTGGCCAGAGCAGATAGAGGATTTGGCCTAACGTAGTAATCACACGCTTATTAAGCGGTAAGCATATTATAAACGGACCGTGTCTTGTGCCCGTGACTTCGTCCGCGCGTGCTTTAGTTGAGCCTTGTTAAGGGTTAAATTTCTAAAAATCCTTTCATAGTGTTCACTTACATCATGAAAGGAACCTCTGTACCAAATTTCAAGTTTCTGGGTACAGTAGTTTCGGCTGTGCGTTGATATATAAGTCAGTAAGTCAGTTTTTCCTTTTATAAATATAAATAGCTTGGCAACATCTTGTTAGGTATTATGATTGAAATAAAAAATCAACGTTTCGTGTGCCTGTATTTTCCTCCCGCCGATCAACGACACGCCTATAGCCAAGAGGGATTAAAGAGGGTGCGTTGTACTTGGTTGTACGTCAAATTCCCGCAGCGCATGACAGCGACAGTGAAGGCACTCCAAAACGATGCATTCTCGAGTGCCTCCCCGCGTCTGACGTTGACATCGGTCCAGGAAAGTCTGGCGGTATATCCGCGATTATGTCACTCCGCATGACATATTATGTGATAATCGTTCATATCGCGATCCCAAAGGCCGTAGAATTATTATAATGCCAACAAATAATAATTAGATACCGCAGACAAAATGATTTGAGTTATTCGGATTCCCAAAATCTGATACGCAAGTGGATCCGTTTTATTTTAATTATTTATTATTCCGGTCTGATCCCCCGTTCAGAGTATCAAATAATGTTTAAATATTTTATTCCGATCCGATACCTAAATAAAATTTTGGTACAGTCAGTAAGTAAATATTTGTACAGTTGCTAATGGAAAATATTTATTCATCTTTGACTAGCTCTGTGGCGCAGTGGTCAACACGCCAGCCTGCGACACGGAGTGACCGGGTTCGATCCCCGGCCAGGTCAAGATGGAAAATGATCTTTTTCAGATTGGCCTGGGTCTTGGATGTGTATCTATATATGTATTTCTTATAAAATATAGTATCGTTGAGTTAGTATCCCATAACACAAGTCTCGAACTTACTTTGGGGCTAGCTCAATCTGTGTGATTTGTCCATATATATATTATATTTATCTGGTATATTAAATTCTCGACTGACTTAACGTATATTCATTAGTATTATTTAACTTGGAAAACAGTGGGATCTTTTGTATATGTAGTAGAAAATCGTTTACATCAAGTGTAAATTATATGATTAGGTATCTTTAAATGCTGTGAAAACTAAATAAAAACTGATTATTTTTTCATCAACTCCTGTTTTTGTCTTGACTGTATTTACCCTTGATAAAAGAAAGGGGATAAGACCGGCCTAATACAATTCTAATGTGGATGTGGATCCTACAAAGTAATAATAATAATTACCAGTGGATCCGTTTGGTAGATCAGACCGGAATAACTCAGTTATTCAAAACTAGCATTGGAACGTAATTTTACGTTATGTTTGTAAGAATTCCCTAAGAAAGCTTATTGGTAAAATTTACTTTTAAGGGCAGATATTGGAGATTTCGTATGAATCATTAATTTAAAACAAGACTCCACGCCTGAAAAGCTGGGGGCAAAAGCTATTATGCTCATAATTATATGAATGGGATGCTGCAGAGCTGAGCGATCGATAAGTTAAGTTAAAAGGAAACCATTGACGTCACCGACGCTGGATTAGCTGACATCGCAAAGTAAGCATTAAATGTTAAGAATTCATTAAATCTTATCATAAAGTCGTGTGGTATCCGGCAGAGTAGAATAGGACCACTCCAAGTCTTCCCGTGGATGTCGTAGAAGGCGACTTAGGAAATACAAGCTAAACAAAGCTTATAAACATCTAAGACACCTCTCCAACCCGTCTGGCCAGCGTAGAGAGTGTAGGCCAAGTCCTCTGGCTGCTCTGGCCAAGTATGGCCCTAGTAGTACAGAGGGTCGTGCTCCTGTAGTGGAGACTAAAAAGGACCTGATGATGATGATGGTGATTCATTAAATCTACCTAGTCAAAGCCTTTACGCCCGACGAAAAGAAACTGGGTCTTAACTTTATGAATGAAATTCTTAATACCCAGTTCGGGAGATTTTCTCAAATGGTGAAACCACTTGAGAAACACTCTAAAGTCGAGTATCGACTAATCGACTTTTTCGGTTGCAAATAAAGCTTCAAAAGCTCTTGTACCTCCCTCGTATCCCTGCCTCCCTATTAGGCTGCGAAGTACTGTTGTCAATTTCGTTGTGGTAATGATTTGGGTAGTCTGAAAGTAAGTTTGGTATATTTTCTAAATATATACAGATCTAGAGCGACGTTTCGAGAGACACAGTCAAATATCGATTAATTGTATTTCTAATTAGCCGTGTGGTTTCCGGCAGAGTAGAATAGGACCACTCCTAGTGGTGACTTAGAAAATACAAGCTAAACAAAGCTCATAAACATCAATGAGACCTCTCCAACCCGTCTGGCCAGCGAGAAGAGTGTAGGCCAAATCCTCTGTCTACTCTGGCCAAGTATGGCTCCGGTACTACAGAAAGGGTCAGGCTCCTGCAGTGGAGACTAAAAAAAACCTGATGATGATGATGTATTTCTATTGGGTTCTAATAACGCTTCAAATCATTAACACCTTCTTTGCTAGCCAGTGAAGGGTGGTTATTATCAGTAGTGTTTTCAATTTCGTTCCGGTGATGGTTTAGTTAGTCTGAAAGTAACTTTATAAATGAAATATTTGATCTAGATTTATTCGCAAACGATGGGACCTCTCGTAAAACATCTCAGAAGTCGAGTATCGACAAATAAAGCTCGAAATCATTTCGCCAGCACTTGTGCCTCCCTCCATACAGGTGGACGGTGGAGGTAAAGTAATTTAATTCCTTTGGTTGTGTTATTGATTCAGGTAATATAGATCGGGCGCTTTCACAAACGGTGAGATCTCTCGAGAAACCCTCAATAGTCGAGATTGGCTAATCTACTTTTTGAAAATGATTCAAAATCACTTGTGCCACCCTCGGTGCAGGTGAAGGGCCTGTTGGAGCAAGGTTTTATTTCCGATGTGGTAATGATTTAGACTGGAAGCACTCCCGTTGCAGTTTGTTGCAGAGATACGGGATCTGCGGTCTTGTTTTAGTATGTAGCTCGCAGAGCTTAGCGGCAACTCGCTGAAACTGCGCTGAAACGAATGTATGTGTGTGTGTATTAATAATAATAATAATAATAATAAAGCCTTTATTAACAATCAATCAATATGACATTTGCATTACATACATTTCCATTTAGTGACTTCGAACAATTTATTATAATTATATTTGTATTAATATTATAATTTCCTATTAAACTAAATTATCAACATTCAATTATCGATTTTTAGACACTGGCAATTAAACTAGTGTTTCTGATTGTCTTGCTTTTCAGCATAGGCCTCCCCTAGAAACTTCCATAATTCTCTGTCTTGTGCCTTCCTTGTCCATGTCGGGCCCGCTACTTTTTTGATATCGTCCTCCCATCTGCAATATGGTCTGCCCTTTCTCCTTTTGTTATATCTTGGACACCACTCTGTCAAGTCTTTTGCCCACTTATCTAGTTTGGTTCTCATCAGATGGCCTGCCCACCTCCATTTTAATTTTTTGATAGTATATGTAACATCTGTGACTTTTGTATGTTTTCTTATAGTTTTTAATTTTACTTTGTCTTTTCTTCGTATATTCAGCATACTTCGTTCCATACCATGTTGGCATGTCTCCAACTTTTTGTATTCTTTGCTTGTTAAACTCCAGGTTTGGCACCCGTAGGTCATGCTAGGCAGCTGTTGAATACTGTTCTCTTAGCTTTTTGTGGTAACTCAGGATTTTTCATAATTTCTTTTAAAGACCAATAACGTTTCCACGCTATGTTTATTCTGTTCTCGATTTCTTTTTTTGATATGTCTTTTGGGGAGATAATCTGTCCCAGATATGTATACTCTTCCACATACTCTATAGGGCCTTTTTGGGTTTTAATTGGAACTTTCTCTCTGTTTGTCATTAATTTAGTTTTCTCAATATTCATTAGTAGTCCCACCTTTTCGCTTTCATACACAAGTTGTTCAATCATTACCTGTAGCTTGCATGGGTCTTCATTTATTAGTATAAGATCGTCTGCAAACCTTAAATGATTTAGTAGTGCCCCATTGATTTTGATACCATATCTTGACCACTCGAGATTCCTGAATATGAGTTCGAGAACTGCAGAAAATAATTTAGGTGAGAGTGGGTGTGTGTGTATTAATGAGGTATTAATACAGCGGTGTTCTCATTGCGTTGTTATTTTATGTAACTCAGTTATGGTACTCTCTAAAGGTATTTCTAAAATAAAGTCCAATATGTATGGTAAAAAATTAACAACAACATCGGTGCAATTGCGTATACATTATCCCTTACACATATATTTAAGTGTTAGCAATATGAAAAACCTTTACCGAATAATTGTACTGCAAGGCAATAAGTAGGATAAACAAACATGCAGTCGAAATGGCGGACCCCGGGCTCCGAAGCACACCTCATATTACTTATAGTTTTTCTTCTAAACTTTTGGACGCGGGCTTTTGGACGTCCCCTCGTAACTAGTTTATAGCTCTACAGATATCTGTGAGGCGTACTAAAGAGCTTATCAATTAATCGCCTTCCTAAAATACCGAAATTTTACGAGCCAAAACTTCGGCCATAAACACACTTCCAGACTTTGAAACGCGAGTTACGAGCGACGCAAACATAATATTGGTTAAGACCTCCCAGGAACGTTCAATAAACCTATTAATTGACTGATTGACTAGACCGCCGAGCATTCAGCTATTGTGCAAGAAATATGCAATCAGGTGCAGTTTTCTGTGTTCCCTGCTGGATGCAAATGCAAGTTTGCAGCACGCACTTTATCAATAATATAACAAGATATTACGTGGGAAATGTAATACTTCCAATAAACGTATTTGACTAGACCGCTGGGCATTCTGCTATTGTGCAAGAAATATGCAATCAGGTGCAGTTTTCTTTGTTCCTTGCTCGATGCAAATGCAAGTTTGCCGCGCGCACCTCATCAATAATATACAAGAATATTACGTGCGAAATGTACCTGATACTTTCAATAAATCTACTACATTATTACGTGGGAAATATAATACTTTCAATAAACCTATTGAATAGCCGTCGAGCATTCAGTTATTGTGTAAGATATATGAAATCAGGTGCAGTTTTTATGTCCTCGCTCGATGCAAATGCTGGTATTATGCAGCACCTTATCAACAAGATGACGTGGAAATGCAATACCTACTTGTTGTAATGTTATCACATAAATCCTATTGAACATTGTACGCAGCGCAGACTTACAAATGGATTTAATAATCCAATACGAGTGTGTACCTAACTACTTTATGTCAGTAAGTAAAGTAAATATAAAACGTACAAATGTTGTGGCTGATGTCAGTTAATATATTTTAGAGACCCGTATCTGAAAAATTAAAAGAAACCCTCGTCTCACACTTTTCCGGTTTTTAAACGTAAATTAAATGGATACAATTATTAATATATAATGGATTAAAATTGTTACACTAAATGGCCAAATATCTGAAGATATATCATACTTCATTATATATTTAAAAAGATATTATTATATATTTAAAAAGATTATTAATTAAGATTATATATTATTAAAAAAATAAATATCAAATATCATTGACATTTAATTTTTAAACGTTTTTAAACTATTTGTTCTGCAAAGCAAAACTATCTAAAAACTAATAAAAAACCTAACCTTATCATTATTTAATTATTCCTGCTGACATCACCCCCTAAAAGCCATTATCAGCCTCAATTTGTACACTTCCTTTTATCCACAATGACCACCCGCTTGCAAAGTTTATAAAAGGTAAAGCCTCTGTAATGGCCTACATAATGCAATGAACGGGAATGTGACGCAGGTTTCCCTGCAAGGGGTAGTCGTATGGCTCATTCAGACGAGGCAATCTAATCTAGTCTAAGATCCAAATACGAGTAGAGCTCTACTTTCACTTTTCTCTGTTTACTCGTTGATATTTTTCTGTATCAAATTAAACATGATAAATTTCTTTTTAGGGTTCCGTACCCAAAGGGTAAAAAAGGGACCCTATTAATATCGCTCCGCTGTCTGTCCGCCTGTCACCAGGATGTATCTCATGGACCGTGATAGATAGACAGTTGATTTTATTGCACATATTTGTTTTCCAATCAAACTTTATTCTAATCGAAAGTATGTAAACGTAAAGTTGCTGTACGGTTGACAGGTATAAACAGTCGATACTATAAATTTGTGTTTACTCAGTAATCTTATATTATAACCCTTTACCACAACATATACCTACAAGTAATATAAAATGAGAAATTTTAGCAACCCCGGCACGAAAATTGGACTATCTTGTAAACGGCTGGACCTATTTTAATAAAATATGTCTAAAATCCATGGCTTGCTAAATTGCAAAAAACTGCTTTCAAATAATTAAAAGTCGCATTCAAATTACTTCACCCCTTTCACAGCTACGGTGCCACAGGTAAACACGTACACACATACATAGCTCAAACTTATAACACCATTTATTTGCGTGATATCATAGTTTAAATTAAATTTATCATTGCGTTGACACAATATTTATAGGCAAAGCCCTCGCGATATATTTTTTTACGTGTTTAATGTGATAAAGAATAAATATCATTAATATTACAGAGGGTGAGAGACGAGCTCTGTTCGGATCCTCTACTAATCCGTCGAAGCGAAGTCCAACCACGCGCGGCCGATTGATAACAGATTTTATCGATTCACTACAAAACTATGATACGATACTCGAGGGTGCAATGTCAGCCTGCCTTACCCTTTTCAAAGGAAACAGGTTATTGGAAGAGTTATCGCGTCGGTATCTCGCCCGTAACCGATTATGTCATGCCGTCAGCTGCGATTGATATTTTGTTGCTTGAAACTATTTTATTGGACAAATGTAAATAAAACTTATTAGTTTTTGTTAGATATATTGATAAATTTATTGATCGTTATAACTTGCGGTTACATTAATGGCATCAGTTATAATAAAATTAATATATTTGGGGACAAATCAAATAGATATCAGATATGACTCTAGCAAACGAAATAATACATATAAACATTTCGGCCAGAAGCTGACTTCCTACGTACGAGTAATGTAATACTTTCACTTTGAACGACATAACACTTCTCTAGATTTTTTTATCAACATTTAAGTATATTCAACTATGCTTCCTTATTATTTTGTTTAACACGTATATCATATTTTTTTTCGATTTCAAAAAAGAGAAATGGTTATAAATTCGGTTGTTTTTTTAAATGTTTGTTACCTTATAACTCCATCGTTTATGAATGTTGAACCAGTACTTTTTTCATAAAATTAATATTTATCAAACCGAACAAATTCGCAAATGAAGGAACCACGATTAAGGAGCTTTTACTATATGTATGTATATTAGTGACTACTTGACGCACAGCTATTGGTCGGTTTTATTCAAACTTTGCAATAATTAACGATAAAATAATACATAGTTAAATAGATTTAATTTTAACTAAGATTAAGAATATGCAGTACTGTTATACTGTTCATTTAAGCATTTGTTAAAAGTAAGTAATTTAAAAGTTATTACAGATAAGAGAATTTTATTTTAAAAGGTGTGCATAATCGTTTTAAGTTCAAGTAAACAAGATCCTTCGTTTCATTAATGGCTTCCCGTAACCACGGTTACCTAACATTGTTTACATAGTGCCAATCCAATACACCCCACACCCTTTTATGGGAATTTAACGGCTTGTAATTTCGGGAGTAAATATAACCAGGAAATGCATTAACTTCAATTAAGGATAACCCTGGACATAGGCAGAGACAATAAATAATTCTAGACTTGCAATTTTTCATAATTTAACAGTAAAAAAACTACATCTTAGATGTGTGAATTATATAAATTTATAATAACACTATGCACTTACTTAATTTGACACATATGTATAATGTTAATAAAAAATATCAACACTTTCATTAGAATAGACATATTATTAGATTGGGCTGAATATCAATGAGCATGTCGCAAGCAAGACCAAATTGACCTAACATAACAAGTAAGTTTCGTCGAGACTGAAGGTTCGATTTTATACCGAAACGGTCGCGGAATCTTTATTATTTTACCGAAACTTGCGAAAACTGAAAATAAACCTTACGACCGACTCGATAATTACGTGGAAATTCATAACGATACTGCTTAATAAGTATCGGTTATTGTTATAAATTTCTATTACAAAGTTTCTATGACTCCGTATAAGTATACTTTCAGGGTAATAATCGAAGGTAACGCTTTTATTACTTTTTGGGAACATACTTATTTTCTGATGTTTTGGAATCCCCAAGGAAAGCGCAAAGTAGGCCGTCCTAGACAGACTTGGCGACGTTTCGTTCTCGATGAAATTAAAAAATCGGCAAGACCTGGAGTGAAGTTAAGCACGTAGCTCAAGACAGATCAAGATGGAGAGTCTTTGTGGACGCCCTCTGCCCCAGATAGAGGACATAGACAAGATGGAAAATGATCTTTTTCAGATTGGCCTGGGTCTTGAATGTTTATTTATAGATTTATTTGTTATAAAATATAGTATCGTTGAGTTAGTATCCCATAACACAAGTCTCGAACTTACCTTCGGGCTGGCTCAATCTGTGTGATTTGTCCGTATTTATTTATTTATTTATCCTGTGCAAACGTCTTTTACCAATTTATGTTTTGTTAACAATACTAATTAAAATTGAATGAAAGCTGGCTTAATTATCAAAAATATTATAATTTAATATGCAGAGTGGCCACATAAATGGCTTTTTGTTAGCCTAGCCTCCAAAACATAGTTCCTCGCGCAGGGTACCGTAGACCTGAGAGCAGTTGATCCCTAGATTGGATATAATGACTCGTATATCATTATAACAGTGTAATAAATACCAAGGTTATATTTATTACAATACCCAACAACAATGCACCGTGTAATACGTCGAATTATTGCTTGTATTACACGATAACTATTTTATCTGTTGAGCGCAAACGCAGGTATGCTAGAAACGCCCAGTAAGATTATGGGTGAACACTGCCACCTTATCTATCGATTGCCAGCCAGTACTTTAGCTCTACATGTTTGTATTTTTATGTCGCTGTTTTAAAAACACTTTGATACTGGTCCTTCACTTTGATCTGTATGTAGAGTTACGAAAGTTTATAGAGTTATTTATAATAACTGATTAAATAAAAATCTCGTGTCACATTGTTTGTTCCCAAACTCCTCCAAAACAGGTTGATCGATTGTTATTAAAATTTGTGTTTTTTCAGTAGTTTAAAAAAAGGACGTAAATTATTTTTCATACCCCTCAGTGATAAGGGTGGTCCACCCTTTAAATGGCAAAAAAACGTTTGTCCGGTCAGCTTGTTGTTATATACCTACTAATTAAATATAAATAGTTAAATATTAAAAAATCCCTTTATTAATTATTATTCGAAAGTGAGTTTATTTGAATTTCCATAATTCCAAGTATTTTGCTTGTGACGCTTTCCCGCCTTTAATTGAACCAATATTAATGAAATTTTGCATACGCGTTGTCTGGAGTACAGAGAAGGACATATGTAGTAGCCTATGTCCTTCGTAATGAAAGGTATCATCCCGGAAAAATACTGTACCGGAGAGATCGATAATATTCGAACGGAACCGCGTGCGAAAGCTAATCTTACATATTTGATACATTTTATGTCCACAACTTTTTTCACAAATACGTTTAAACTATTTTTATTTCGAAAAATTTAGAAAACGTTTTATATGTACGATTTTTGTTTCACTGTGTCAGTATACACCAAGATTTATTTTTGCTCTGCGGTAGTAGTAGACAATCTTGTAACAAAGAATTATTCAAAGCTTGAAAACGGAGAATCTTAATTTAAGATTTGTCGGTGTTTTTTATCTTTTACCTAATTTAGTATTTAATTTGTATTAAATTTGTATTAAATAGTATCCCTACCACATGTGTTAATACCTAGCACATATAATAAAGTGCCTACGATGTTTTAAATAATCTTTCAATAAATATTGTTATGTTGAATGTACGAATGGAGGTCAGCTGATAATAGTCGTAAATTTATGAATTCACGTAACGTAAACTATATAGAGTAATTATAATTTCATTGAACTTCAGTATTGCCATATTCTCCATATTTATCAATGACATAATATTGATAATTCGCGACGAAAATAGCCGTCTAGCCTGTGACGCACAAGATAAGGCCATCGCTCCATTGATGCACGAGGTACACTCGCGCCTTCTAAAATAGGGCGAAAGCTGACGCACGGCCCGAGATACCGAGATATGGGAAATAGCTTTCAATATATTGGCAAATCATTTGGTACTTTGTCACAACGATAAGCGTCTGTAGATGTTGTAGATAACTTTACGCTTTTAGTAAACGTTTTGGATATATTGACCTAACAGGGCTTTAAGTTTCATGAGATATAATTTTTACTTGTATTGTGTTTGTTTACTTAGTATCTAAACTAATTAAATGTCAACATTAACAATGTAAATATTAATATCAGTTGTAGCAAAACATTATATAAAACTGTATTGTTAACACGTAAGGTCTACGACACGGTCTACTACGACTACGTGAAGTGGTACGAAGGCCGAACGTCTGTTATGATAAAAATTTTATACCTAATAATTTAGTTTACAGATCTATACCAATATATTGGTAACACGTATCATACAATTTCGTTATAATAAACTTAATAAATGTAGTTTATAAAACTAAACAACACGCTTTTATGATCAATCGAACTAAAAAGCAAAAAGCCGGTTACAAACAAACAAATAAGCAAACATACAGAGTGAAGCCAATAAAAAGCGTGTAATAACAAAACAAGATTCTATAAGTATTTACACATATCACAACATAAATATCTACCACACAACCTACAAAAGTATTGACTAAAATTATCTCATAGTGCTTAACATTGTTCTAATTAGAATACATGCACACAAAAATGTTGGCAACATCTTCTTTAGACGTTGCAAGCATTCCAGTATTCTGGAACACTGCACAAGCCATGCACCTTGTGCCTGCGTCGCCTCCGCTAACCACAGTATAATATCTCCATATGTACATCCAACAAAAGTGTTGTCCTTAAATACATTTACATACAGAAATGCTTGCTTAAATACTCTCCCATTTTATGTACAACAACCAAGATGTTGCCAGCGCCCCGGGCGCTGATATCGCGGACCATTGCACCAGTCATGCACTCAGTGACCTTGCGCCCGCGTCGATGTCTCGTCGATCGTCGATGATTGCGACGCGACGACAAAATATCGGTGCTGCAGATACAACAGACTGTGTATTCACCCACTACAAGATATAGTCGGATAAGCATCTCTGCATTTAGGTGGGTAAAATATCCTAAATAATTGGCTACTTTCCTAAAAAAATACAATTAGTCCGTCAGTTAGATATTCAAAAAATATTGGACACGTATTTTTTCTTTTGTCGATTATACAAAAAATGATAAAGATATAGCCCTTTGAAGTTCCGTGTGACGTCATAGTTTGCTACAATTTTTAGCAAACTTTGACGTCACGAGCCCCCACTCCTGAACTTTGACGCGCTTTATCTTTATTATTTATTGTTTATTTGACAAAAGAAAAAATCCATCAGTTAGATGGACTAATTGTTATGTTATTATTACGACCCAGGAAACTAGCCTATTGAGCATAATTGAGATAGTTGATTAATTGCTCACAAAGCAATAATCAAACTCCATCTTTGATCCTCAGCTGTGGTGTGTCGGAGCCCGGCTTGTTTGGATATTTTAACAGCATGATACTCTTATGTAATTTGGCAAAGATATACAGCCGTCTGCCTTCCTGACGCTTACTCTCCTTGGGTATACATTATCACTATATGTTGTTTGTTGTTCTCCGTGTGTAAGTGGCCGATACATATTTCAGTAATACATATGAAGCTCTTACTGGCCTTAAATTTTGCCTTATCAAGACACCCACCCATTTCCTGACTTAATGTTTATTTAAAGCTTTGTCAGTTACCGTAGCCAAAAACGGCCAGGTAAATAATAATAATATATACGACTACTTCAGTTGTCCGTAGGAAGAAACGGAGTGGGCCGAAACGGAAGCCAAACAGCACATCTAAGAAGGACATACATATATTGAATTCTGTCTAAAATTAGAAGTATAGAGCTAAATAATCCTTTGTTCCTCTGTATTTTGTGATAGCGGCGCGAAGGGAAAATAGCGCTTCGCTGTCCGGGCTGACGCAGCGATACCGCGGCGCCGGCGCCGGCGCCAAGCTCCGCCATACAAGCATGTAAACCTGCCATTGTATGCGAAACACGCGAGCAACGGTCCCAGCATAAATGGCCAATTAAACTCTTATTCCAAGCAGACTCTACGTTGACTTATTGCCGATGCGAGCACTAAATCATCCTTTGTCTCTCCTAAATTATAGGTAACTCTCTCCGTACATAAATTACTCGTTTTAGTACCGGATGTAACCCAGAATGCGCCAACGTAAGGAACCCCATATCCTTCGTTAAACACAATGTGAAAGTTCTTTAGTTGGCTAATTTGCATGAAGTATAAAGAGAATAGGATACTAGACAAAGTTACGTATAATAAAGGAGAGTAGGGTGCAAGCAACTCACTACGCTAGGGTCTCTTCCTAGATAGAGTATAGAGGTAATTCAAATTTAAATCGCAGTGTTTATTTCAACGACAAAATATAATGATGAAGCTCTTGCATCTCGTTATTAATCTTGTGGTGATTTTTTCCACACAAGCCGATCGTTTACCGATACTGCGATGGCACATACGACACGGCTTAAGAAGCAGATTACACCTCCGATACAAATCCGCTTCGTATACAACGTAGCCTAACTGATTTTACATTAAAACCGTGTAAGCGATTCGAACCCTTCTTGTATTTCAATACAGTTCAATTCCCCGTGACCTTATCTTATGATCTCAAACAGGAGACACCTGGGAGGCGCCGTAATCTCCACACACAGGATTATTTTTAAACCTAAGCCGAAGGGTACTCGGTAAATACTACGAGATCCCAGTATAGATTACGCACAATCTATGGATCTAGGCCGCATATCAGACACCGAGGAATGTAGCCTCTCGGTACATTTAGAATACAAATGTTTATTAAAACAGTGTTCGCAATAATAACTTAGGATTGTCAGAGCTGAATTTAAATAAAAAATATAAACAGCTTTATTCCAAGTCGCCATTTTGCGACGAGTCAGTTTTCTCAAAGTCTTGGCTTAGCAGAGGCGTCGTTATGAGCTCTCGCCTCCTATTAAACTGGCCATTTTAACGCCATCAGTCTTAGTAATTAGTGCAGTAGTGGCGCCCGTTATTTAAGTAATTTCTAAAGACGTCGCCAAAGTTAATAATGAACATCTGTTTTGAAATTGCTCGAAACCACAAGCACTTTACCGCAATATTTACTTACCTATTTAAAAATAGCATATACTGATGATTCCATAAAATGTGTCAGTAAATATAGGCCTACACAATTTTGTTATATCCTTTCATCAATCACGTACCCCTCTCTTGTAAATGCGCAGTCAGGCGCCCTTTTATTTTAATTACATTCAAAATAAACCAGTCATGGCGTAAATGATGCTGCAATCTGGCAGAAACATTGGAACAATATTTGCAAAGATTTCGACTGTTAAAACAACTATGTATCAGCTAAGTAGATACCAAACATTTATAAACAGTCATCTAAAAAAGTCAAAGATTTCTAACGATGAATACTAGACAATGATGATGCTTTTGGTCATGCTTCAGAACAGAGACGCGATTTTTTTTAATCTATGTTAAGCACAGGTTACAGGTACATAAAGTAAAAATGACATCAACAAAATACACAACTCCTAACAGATGCTTTTTAAATCAGCAGCTTACTTAGGTTTTTAAAATACAATTAAACCTAAAAAATCTCAAAACTGATAGATACAAAAAATAGAACATAACATTAACCAACGTTAACTATCCATATTTTCCGGATTTCAACTGCATTTTTTAATTCCCAGCTCTCCGAGGAAAGTGCTGACTTATGCCGAGTCAGCGTCGTGCAAAGCATCCTTACACAGTCTAGAAAATACTGTGAGATTTATATGAAGCCCGTGAGTGGTGTGCGAGGCCTTGCTCGTCGCGCGCGTGAAAACTTAATGCCTTGGAGTACTAAAACTTGTTCACGACTTCAAAAGCCAGACGCTCAACTTGGCGTCGGGCAAACTCATGTTCCTCCTCTATCTGCGTACATAATTTTCAATATTGAAAGTGCTTAATGGTTGTTATACATGTTAAGCATTGTTAAAGGAAGTAAATCTTTTTGTTAATCGATCTTTGGATGGAATATAGGTACTAAACTAGATCCGTGTTATTTATTTAAACCATTATCCGACCAAAGTAAGTCAACACTTATGACCTTGAATAGTTTAAACCAGGTACTACAGTTAGTCCTAGTTTTATAATAAGACGGGATAGGTTTCGATGAATTCTTTTACTGATCTTTTCTTTTCAATTCATTCACGAACCTTATGAAAAAGACGAAACGAAAATAAGCAGTCTATCAGTTATTATCTTATCTAAATTAATTATCCGAATTGGAATCGAACCCACGACCCCCGGGTCTACAGGCAAACGCCTTAACCACTGGACCACGGAGGTAGTTAAAGGAACCACGTCAGAGGCCGAGAGGCGGTTCCGAAGAACTCTGACACCAGGGTGTGCATGGTCGATTGAACATGATACCTACTCGAAATGATGATGATTATCCGAATACAAATGGTATTAATAATTGGTGTACGTAGCCGTGTGGTTTTCGGCAGAGTAGAATAGGACCACTCCAATTCTTCCCGTGGATGTCGTAAGAGGCGACTTAGGAAATAGAAGCTAAATAAAGCTCATAAACATCAATGAGACCTCTCCAACCCGTCTGGCCAGCGAGGAGAGTGTAAGCCAAATCCTCTGTCTGCTCTGGCCAAGTATGGCTCCGGTAGTACAGAGAGGGTCATGCTCCTGCAGTAGAGACTAAAAAGACTTTATTAATTGCGTTATGCGAGCTCCGTGGCGCAGTGGTTAACACGCCAGCCTGCGACACGAGGGTGCCCGACACCGATCCCCGGTTAAGTCAAGATGGCAAATGTTCTTTTTCAGATTTGCCCGGGTCTTGGATGTTTATCTATATATGTATTTGATATAAAATATAGTATCGTTGGGTTACTACCCATAACACAAATGTCGAATTTACTTTGGGGTTAGCTCAATCTGTGTGATTTGTCCGTATATATTTATTTATTGAAAAAAATAGGTAGGACTTTTTTATACAAGCAAGCTCAAAACAGAAAGCGTTCATATTATTCCCACAGATTATTCCTGTTTAATCAAAACAATTTTAATCAAGTTCAGCCTCGTGCAAATACAGGGGCGTATTCGGAATACTCTTTTTATGAGCAGACTTAATTGAGGCGACAAGCGACGCGTGTGCACAGAAAAATAGCTAGGGTCGTAAATTAGGTTGCGCCTGTGATGTTTATGTGAGTGATTTCCTCTGTGACCCTCCGGGCCTGAGCTAATTTCTGCCTAGCCTACTAACAGCCAGGTGCAGTCACTCAAAAGGTTCAGTGAATCTGAGACGGAAATAGCATTTCAGTGAGCTACTGGATCCATGACTTAGGCAGCTGAAGTTTATTTTATCAGCATTAAACTTTAAGAGGTAAATATGAGGATACCTACATTATTATTGATTAAAATTAATCCTAAGTGCAACCGTCTGTGAATAATAAAGGCTAGGTCTAGCCAAAGTTAAGCTGGATACATCTAAGTGTAACCATCTGAGACTGGCTACTTCTAACTCTAGCCGGCGAAAACTAGCCGTGCCCGCATTTCGGCTTGCAGCCGTAACATATGTATATACATACAAAAAAAAATGATTTTATGTGAATGAAATGCTTAAATTTATAATATTAGGTTCAACCTCATATTTACGAAAATGGTTCCCATAACACTGATTTTCAGGGAAAACCAGTTGAGTAGAAGATATGGCACTACGTACGTACCTCAGAACAAATGTTCTGAGGTTCGTACATACCTACCAAGTGTTATAAATGACATTGACATAATTCCTTACATTTTCGATTTTTATAATCTGTCATTTGTTGGTTTTGTTATCACCCTAGCAGACTAAGTATTCAAATATACGAAATATTAACGACAAAAAAATAATAGCGAAACGAAGTTCGCCGGGACAACTGGTTAATTATAATGTAGGCATTCCCTAAGTGATGTGATGTGTCACTGTAATTAATTATTGTCAATGACGCGTATAATTTGTTTCCTATGACTTACATTTAGCATACATGTTATAATTCTACAGGTAAACATAAGCAGATATCTCATACGATAGTACGCGCTCTGGCAAAGACTCCGGCAAGCTTAGTTCCAAAAATAATCGTTAGATGGCAGTACGTTCACTGCTAGATTAAAGCATAGAAATAGATATGATGCATTATTTTGTAGGATAAAAATATAACTTGAATACCCAATTTTAAATCATTCATAATGCTTTTTATTGTAAGCTGTATTATGAATATCTGTTAAATGTGGCACGTAACGCCCTCTGTGTATAGTGCAGCGCAACTCCAGTTTGTATAAAACGTCGTGAAAACGTCAAAGTTAATACAATTATGTGCAAACCTTTATTTTAAATACGTATAAATACATTACGTATTATAAAGCTTCTTTCATACTATTGTATTTAAAGTAACCCAAACAAACAGTAACAATGCGCCGCAAAAATGTTACGAAGCCAAAGATTAATAATTTCATGGTATTTCTGTCCAGTCACGCTTAGACATAAATCTTTTTTATTCATTCTACGAACCTTAATTGGTGTTTTGATTCAGTTACTTACAATATTTTTATCATTTCACGCAGATGTATAAGAAAATATTAATTTTAAATCCATTTTTGAATACTTCTATATATATACAATGTACGTACTAATCAGGACTTGGAAATGACATCAATGGTTTCGATGAACTTTTGTAGGTATGTAGGGGCTTGTTCGGGTGAAAAATCTAGCTAGGTCACATCCATGTGGAACCCAAATACTGTTTTGTAAATAGCGTATGTAGGTTAGTTTTTAATGGTACAGAATATAGGATGTTAAACGAGCAAGTGGGTCATCTGAAGGTATATAGGTATGTAAGTGATCACCGCTGCCCATAGTGAACGGCAACATCAGGGGTGTGACAAGAGCGATGCCTTTTAAGAAAACATATACTCGTTTTTTAAAAGTCGTATTCGGAAATATCGCTGCAGGAAGTTCTTTCCACAGCTTGACTGTACATGGCAGTAAGTTTCTATTAATTAGATACAAATGTTTAAAATCTTTTTCTGAATGACAATTTATACGAATCCATTCGTTGACGATTTGTAAGAAAAGTGTCTGCATACTAATAAAATACTGACTGTTACAATTAATTAAATTTTGTTGTTGTAAAGTCAATGCCACTCTTGAAGACTTAATTAGCAAAATTGTTTCTGACGCAATCCCCTTTTAAGCAAAAGCTACGGTGGCAAATAAAGTAAAATAAAGTGTTGTTTAATTAAGTTAATTTATAATGTGGTGAGAGGAGTTAACAGAGCCGGAGTAAGGGAAGGGGCGGTAGCGGTAACGAGATGAGCGGTCACGCGCGACTGGCGCCGGTAGATAGCGCGCCGTAGCGCCCCTACATCCCTCAGCTTACTATGGCATCCGTAATGTCCGGCGGCCGGATTTAGCAACGCTTTCAATTGCGTGCTCATTTGAACTAACATTTATTTGCAGTTGCAAGCTATGCTTTACACATGTATGGCTTTTCGACTCGAGACGAAGATTTTCCATACTTATTTTTTGTAATATGTAAGCGATAGCCGCTGCTATAATTTGTATATTTATTTTTATATGTAGATATATAATTTGTAGTAAATACGTATCATAATAGGCGTGGACAGTACATTAACAAATAAGGTTTCCCCATAACTTGCACAATAATCAATAAAACTCATCGATAATATCAATACAATAATCTCACATATACTCGATAAGTGTTACATAACAGCTACTTAGTGGCTCATTGTCAACTAATCGATATCTTTAAATTCAATGGATTTTTTACAGCATTCTGCGAGCGCGTGGTCGAGTATTATTCTCATTTAATAGAAAATGTTTCAAATAATAAAATCTTTTGATGTTTGTTTTTATTGAAAGCAGCACAAAAGATGATAAAAGCAAACCCCAGTCAAAACACCTTTGGAAAAACTCTTTTGAAGTTGCATCACAAGTATTAGATAAAAAGAGGGATTATTTTAAAGGCACTTTGATAGATTGTAGTGAGAGTATCATAAAAATAATTAATTAAAACTTTGTTGGCTGTGACGAAAGTACAAAATCATGTTCTGACAAGGTCGTTTAAGGGTTCGAACAAGAAATACAGGGCTTGTCAGTGAGGCAAATAAAAAAAGTAATAAAACAGTGCTAGGGAGGCGCGGGTGGGTTCCAATCAGTGGTATTGACAGGGGACTGGGATCACATTGATCCAAACGTTTTATACTCCGTACAAATGACAATGGTGAATAATGATGTAAACACAAAGAAATAGGGCTTGCAATTGATGGATTTCAAGACGCAGATATGTTTTATGTGTAGGTAGTAAGTTAACACAACTAGTCAACTAGCAAAATACGCCAGCTATGAGACCACGAGCGAGCCCACTGTACCAGGACGACTTAGATGTAATGGACTTCCATTTTTTCAAGTTATTATCCAAACGGAAACAGCAACGCGCAAAACAAAGAAACAATTCGCAGAAGCTCAATGGAAACTCTTTTAACACATACAGAGCGAGTAATAAACATGTGTAACTGTTGTTTTAATTAAGTTCACTTTCGAGCTTGTGCTTATACAGGGCGGCATTTAGAAAGAGCAGTTACAAGACCGTTCCCGGTAGAGCGTTGTTTGTTTACGTTTCACTCGGCTATCCGACGCATCTTGCTTGACCAATGCGATGGGGCTTATTTTCAACTTATCCATGAATGATACAATGCAGTTTAGCTCTGTATAAATAAATACGAGCATTGCAAGTAAGGAATTATTTTTCAGAAAAAGTCGGTCTCTTGTTAGAGTAAACTAATCATTCTAATAATTCTGCATTGCTGCTAATAAAAATTTGTGTTCTTAATGTTTTTAACATTCATATGTATATATAATGTTATATAATTATGTTGTTATATTATGTTATGAAGAGTTAGACATACCTATTCGCATATACATGCTATGATGTTTTTAAGTAACACTAGCTACAAAACTTTTGCATGACCGTCGTGCTTTTTAATTTCAAGTTGATAAAAGACTTTATATTTTTTATCATAAGGCACATCGACATGAATCTGGAATTATTTATCTGTGTGTTTTTCGTGTGTGTGAGTGGCCAGCACTGATGTCAGATTCAAGCTGCCTAAAGGCATCTAGCAGACCTTAACGACTGCCATCTAATGATGACAGCCGAAGGCTAATGTACCTCAGGTATTACGAGACTTTTTACTTCAAAACTAGGGACTTGGGCAATATTTTTACAAGTATTTATTGCAAGTAGATTCAGAATTACAATACAATGGAAAATTTAATATGACATTATATTATATGACCTCCATCAGATTTGCAAAATATGAGCACAATTATGTCAAGGATCTGGGAAGTAAGACGTCAGAGTTCAGAGTTAAAAATAACACATGTGCATAGGGCGCCAGGCCATATGACGGAGACGTCATCGGAAGATGCTCTTGTTGCGTCACGTATCAGGCTGGATTCCACACATGGTGCAAAAAAATAACTTGACAGATTTACTTGAAGAGTTTAATTTTATTTTATGGACAATTCTCATTTGTTTCTTGATTAACTGTAGTTTAAGAATCTGCAAAGCGACGAACTAATACGAGAACTGATCTGCAACAGGTAACTCTTCCGGTAAATGTGAGTGTCATTGCCGAGGTTTAATAAGCTATCTCGTCAATTAAATTTAGAGTAATTTATGTAGGGCCTTTCGTACCTCATAATTTGTCCATCAAGTTATTTAATAAAATAAGGCCTTCTATTCAAACAATACTTTTCGACAGAAAAAAACACGGAGTTAAAAATACACAACTTTAAGGGTGTCCTACTAGAGTTCCTGGCCATTTTCTAATATGTATTTACTTGATTCATCAGTACCTTAGATATTCAACCTAAAACCACATTCTACAGAAAACTATTCGTAAAAGCTGCATATACTTTTTTACATTTTCTCGAGATTCCGTGTGAATAAAGTCGACGTAGAGCCGCAATCGAATCCGGAACGAATGGGTGTTTGGCGCGACGAATCGCCACATGCAGATATGTGTGCTTTGTCTGAACTAAATGCCTGCAGCAACGAAGAATGTTCAGATGAGTGATATTCCACCTTCCCAACTACAAAATGATGAAAATTGAGAAAGTTATAAAATAAAACACAACAAGCATACCTACTCAAAAGAAAATTAGTCAAAACCTGGGATTATAAGAACAGAAGAAAATAATTTGCACACTTACAAAGTAAACTTGCCTTAAATTTATTTGGTGTACCTTTTTAATTTTTACCTCAACGAGTGGAGTTTCACAAATCCCTCATTATAAATGTTATAAAACAAAAGTGTGGTTAATTACAAAGATGTAAGCGCCAATCTTAGGCGTAAGGGGGGCGCCCCGGCCGTTCACTCCGAACTTGGAACAACCGTTTTCAGATAAAAAGTGGGTGTCTCAAAACTGCCGGGTAGAATATTTTATTCAAATAATGTCAAGTTGTTTGTTCAGCTTATTCTTTGTTCAAAGGCCACAATAAACTTTGTAGATTATTCGTCAAATGGATCTGTATCATGCAAATTAACTTAATTTATTTATGAAAACGGCCCACGTAGGCGATGTTGAGAACTACGTAAATGGCAACTGACCTTTCCTTTGACAAGGAGCCCTAGAACTTTCTACAGCCTTGCCGCGGGCCCTCGCCGCTGGTCGGCTGAGTCACGCCGGGTCACTTTACGAGTCATAATCTGACGTAATAATAAAATATTACTAGTTCTTTTTGGAGAGATCCAGTGAACATATCAATAAAGTGTGAATGGCATCACGAATGCCGCCCCTCAGATTTTAAGATAAGACTAAGCATGTAAGTTATGAACGTATTTATAGAATCAATTGAGATATTTACTCACAGTCATAGAAATAACTTTTTCACTGACGCTAATGGAGCTCATAATGACTTGAACTACATCGATAGGCGTACCATCGCAATCGCGAGCCATTAAAATGACATTTCTGTACGGAACTAAAATATTTATGATCTCAACATTGTAATTAGTAAATAATTGCTCATAATAAATTTCCTTTTGTAAATATACCAACATCCACCTACGTCAAAAAATACAAAGGCGTTATCATATCCCGACGTGAACGTGGATGGGGCTAATAAATAAATTCACGAAGACCTTAAATGATTTGAATACTGTGACCACCAGCTTAGAAATTCCAAAAATCCATAAAGCCTCAGGTTTCAATGGAAACCGCATGCTGCCGGCTGCTTTTGTTTTATCTTATGACGATCGACGGTTGTAAAAAAGATTAAAAAAAATATGAATGGAACAAGTGCTAATCCTGTGGAATTTTGATGAATGAAACGAACGTTCTGAGGGTCAAAGCATACGTTTACTGACGATTTTGAGCCGTCGTAGCCTCAAATCTTAACACAGTAGGGCAGTAAAATAAATAGTGGCCCTTCAAAAGTTTAAGTTAAATGCAATATGTTAAAAAAACATTTGCACAAAAACATCCACGTTTTTAAACGAACGGTTAAAGTAGTGCAATCTGTGATACACTAGTGGGGCGCTTACAGTTCTGGGAATACGACTACCTGCTTTTTATGAGCGAGATAAGGGCTGCACAAATATGCATAACCGACCCAACTCAATTATTGATCAGACCGACGTGGCCGATAGGATTGAACGACTCTTCAAACCGATGGTATAATATCATATGGAAATGACCCAGTATCGCGAGTGACGTACAAACAAACATATGCACGGCCATATGGTGCTGCAGTAGAGCAATTTATTTAAACGGTCCGGCATGTGCATCTAGTGGTACATTGTATCTATGCAATCACGGGAATGGATATTACTTGGAGAATCAGCGTCTTAGAGTATCACTATTATTATTACAACGGAACTTACATCGTAATTATCAGTCAGTCTGTAAAAATGGCAGCAACAATGTTGCCGAAATATCAGAGAATTCTGAATAATAATCGTGGCAAGTCTCGTAGTGATAACAATAGTGATTGTGATCGCGAAAGCTTAAAATCGTATGACTTACAGAATTTCCACCCCTTTCACACGACTTTAGCTTTTGTTTTATATGTTGTTTATATCTTCTCATCTCATGCATTGCTCCATTTTATGTGCTCTTCCTTCCGTGTAAAGACTCCCGTGTGAAATTGTATCACCAGTCACCTGAGAAAAAGTTTCTTTCACTGCTATTAACAAAATAAAGAAAATACAACGATATTGATGCCAATACCGTTGTATTTTTTTAATTTTGCGATACCTATAAGTATATATGCATATACTTATAGGTATCGCAAAATTAACGCAATATTTTTAACAGTAGGTACTTAAAATCTTACTTTAATTTTGAGATTCCCTTTATTGTAAAATGTGGATACAAAACGCTTCAATCATTCGGTAACGAGACGTTATTGCTGAATGATTGACGCTTTTTTCAAGACCAAGATACTTTATGTTAATAATCACTCTTAAAAATCAGTATATCTTTCCTTTCCCCGTGTCATGTTTTCTCTTGTCCATTCATCAATCATCATCGCACGCATGAAATGAGAAATGCGGTTAACAGCTATTGAAATGGTCATTTAAAAGGTGTGATAATAAGAAAACAGCACACATCTTTTGTCCTGGAGACGTGGAGATTGCTTTACAAATGTAATAGCCCGGAACGTATCCCGACCGAGGCATGGAGCGCCACAACAAAAGACAAAGGTAGCGTAAAGACATGGTCGAAAATATAGAGACCAACAGAAGAATCTAGTGCTTCATTTCGTACCTATTTTGAACGTTAGTGCGTTTGCAGGACATGTTGCAGTGCTGCTGCTCAATCTTGCGGCATTACCTCTATTTTATTTTAATATTGCTTATATTTTACAAATATCTTTTGATCTAAAGCCAAGCATTGGAAAATACAAAGATACTATTCAATATAAGCGTATAATTGTACGGATATATTATTGCAGCGAGAAGAACTACAGCAGTTTGGATCAAAATAGAAAATAGGCTAGTCCTTTGAATGATGGATATGCTGCTTTGCATATAGTTATATAGAAACAAGCAGTCATTTTATGTACATATACGTACAGTGTTTTTATATAGTTACTTTGATTCATTGTATATTCATAGTCATTAGGTCAAGGAGTCTCTTCAACTTCCAGGTCGGAGGTACGTGCGCCCAGCCTCCCAAGCTGCTACTTGCTTTTCCCCATTTATCTTTCCCTTTCCAGATCCATCAAATTCCTGCCCTCGCACATCTTAAAAATGGGCAGTAGCTTCAGAATCGCAAGAAGTCAAAAATACTGCCCACGCCAGCCCGCCTGCCAGCGTGGTGACTAAGACGATATACTCCTATAAAACGAAGAATCCTCGGTAGAGTCCTTTGTCCAGCAGTGGACATTATATAGCTTAAATGATGAATAATGAAGCGCATATTGGGTGATAAGTCGCATCTGTATTATGTATCTGTATTATGCTGCGACGGTGATAGTCGCGAGTCTCGCGACTGATTTAATTGTCCAGGCCGACGCGCACTTTGTCGGCGAGCAGCCGTGTCGAGCCGCGATGTACTCATCTCATTGTACCAGAGACGGCTCCAGGGCTGAACAACCCAGCCAGTAACATTGTTTAATTTCCATTTCAAAGCGACAGTAACATGACTATAGCTCTACCAACAACGCAACACTTTTGCATTTATCAATTGACCTCAATATATTTTATAGCTACATTTTTATTCATCGAATTCCTCTGAATTCTAAACGATATTACGGCGGACGGTATCGACTTTTGTAAATATTTGAAGTAACGTAGGACCGCAAGTTTCAGATCAACGAAGGGCGGAAATATCATTTCTGGTGTGTTGATACCTTTATCGAGGGAAAGACGGGGGTAGTTTTATGTGCCCATAATGCATCCAATATGAGGGTGTAAACTTGTGATAAGTGCACAGACACTTTAGGAGGTCCTCCACTAATTTATCAAGAGATGTAAGCAGAAGTTTGTGAGAGAAATGTGTACGACAGCGTTATATGATTGCGTCTTACCTCCATATCGAGATATGTCTATGTCCAGTTCGTCACGATATGGAGATGATGTAAAAAGTCGCATCCAAATCATAAACTCTAGCAAATTTTAAGTTCAAAAAATTTTTTTAATTAGTTTGCTAAACATGAAATTATTTTTTTAAATGACCGCCAATGTCATAATATAAAAATATATTTTTTAAGCAATCACCGACACGAAAATGCCTACATGTTGTAAACGGCTAGACCAATTTATATAAAATATGTTTAACAAACATCGTTAAAAAAAAACTGTTTTCAAATAAAAGTCGACTAAACGATAGCACCCTCCTATGCGTAGGTGGTTAAAAACAAGATGACGATTGACATTCCTGTTTACGAAAGCTTAACTCACCAATTTACAGAGAACACCGTGAAGTCAAAACAGAAATACACACCTGTAACAAAGAAATCCAATGTTATAAACAGCTACAATATAAAATAAGAAATAAAACCTGGAGTCACAATTCGTTCACACATTTACAGTCGGAATACGAGCAACTTTTGTATTGTATTTGCGTCCATGTATCTTACACAAAGGGTGCTGGGCGGTGGGCGAGCGAGGATATAATAAAAAGCCTCAATAAACAGCCTTCTCCTTTTGACAGTAAGCCTTAAGTTATAGGGCATAAGCATCAGGGTATAGGGTGGCTATTAGATGACAGATGAGCGGTATTTCAATGCTTTATTGCGCCAGCCTTTTTGTTATGAAACGTGACTTCCGAAGGTCGTCGACCTCGCTACTGATTCCTGTGGAGCGAGATAACCCGTCGTGAGATCGTTTGTTCCCTTGATGCATATCTTCCCACCTTTTTGGGGCTTTCGTTAATCTCTCCTCTTTAAGGAAACATGTGACGTAACAGCAGTTACCGCTCGAGTAGATGCAATCTACCAAAGGATTATTACGGAAGATAATCTGTTTCAACGAGTTTAATCGGCCACAGCAGTAAAACCACTACGCGTTTGGTGGGTCGTGGTTGTAATTAAAAAATATAAACAACGTGCCATTAAATTTGCATACAGCAATATGTCTTCAAAGATATGGCCGAATCCAAGAGTCGTAAAAACTGAGCCGCGGCCGTTTCCCGTAAGTCTTGAGGCCTTGATGACCTCACACTGGAAGGTTCGCACCGGATTTGTGAAAGACAAATTTAAACAACAAAGAAAACGTAAAAATATCTATTCATCATCCAAGATAGGGATCTTGGAGGATGAAAAGATATTTTTAGCTAGCTTTTTCAGTGGATTCCTTTTATCGTAAGTTGATCTAAATATCCACATCTTCTACACTTTTTAGGGTTCCGTACCTCAAAAGGAAAAAACGATACCCTTATAGGATCACTCGGTTGTCTGTCTGTCCGTCTGTCTGTCTGTCTGTCTGTCTGTCTGTCTGTCTGTCTGTCAAGACAGCATATTCTCTTCCTCAGCAAAACTACTATGGAAGCCGATATTTTAAAATTTATTATTGTCAAGTACTTTAATTACTTAACACATAATTTGCATAAATCTTCCTCGGGTACCACGCTGTTCTATGGCATTGCCCAGGAGCAGTTCCCAAGGAACTTGAAGTTTATGAACCGGCTACCAAGGATACATGAACATCCTGTTAATTAATAAATAAATACCTGTAATAATAATTAATGGTATATAAAATTAAACATATATAAAAGAACGTTAAGATCTTCTTGGATTTACATATAAAATAACTGTGATTATAGATTAAAAACTGTCGACTCTATCTCTTATGTTGATTTGATATAAAAATCAAACTAGCACAGTAGGTCTTGAGCACTGTAATCTTGATGTTGGCAGCCGACAACCACTAATCTTCATCCCCGAAGGGATGATTGTGAAGTAATTAATAGAGTATCCCCACAGGATAAATTGGAGTGGGCGCATGATTTACGAGAGCGCTTACGTTTCATTACAAAGATAAACGGAAAACTTGAGGATATCTTAATTGGTATAGATTTGATCATCAAAAAATAATACATCCGTATCCGTCCGTTAATCAAAGCGTCTGAGAGATACGTGTTTTCAATTCTCTCTGTTGGAACAATCTGATCGTAACAAGATAGGAGTTAATTTCTTTAAACATACCTATCAGCTTCAATTTCTTTATAAAAACGAGCTCACGAAATTAAAAAGTACAAGAATGTTTGCAGATTTTTTTCAAGATATTCAATGAAATGAAAGAAAGAAGAATGACTGTTTTAAGAGTTCTTGGTGGGAATTTCGGCGGACAACACGGTTTTTGTTTTGGATTATTTGCAATTGTTTCTAGTGGAGTTTATAATGTGAAGTCGGTGTAATTTGGTGTTATAAATGCCCATGTTTATGAAAAATGTGTGGAATAACTAAAATAAAGTGTCATGGTGCGGCTGTAGTAAGATTTACTTAGCGGGCTGGTGTTTGCTCGCCTTACTGCATCGTATATGATCAAGCCAGTAGATTCGTGGGAATTGTCGCCAGGGGCTCCGTCGAAATCAGCGAAATGAATTACACCATCATTTCGTTGATACACAAGCAAGAATAACTCGAAAAATAACTAGACACTGGCTAAAATAAGCTTCTGAATGAAGTTAGAGGGCCAAATAGAGGAAAAGAAAAAAATATATACTATTTTAAATTGAGATGAGATCGTCCAAATGTAATGATTCTACGCTGACCTTTACATAAAACGCCTCTCGATAAGTCGATGAATTTTAAAAGGCTTTAACACTTAAAGGCTGCTTTATATCTTGCCTTTGGCGCCAGGTTTATATTTATTTGCCACGATTTCTTCGCAGCAATACTAAAGAATTACAATGGAACAACTATCGGTTTGGCTACTTGGGCGGGCTGACACAGCTATTTAAAATGTACCTAATTGCCAGCCTCCCTTCGCAGCATTTGCCGTCCGACAACTCGAAATGCATTTGTGCATGTGCAGTAAACTGCAAGTTTTATTGTGCCGCCATGCTCGAAGTTAAGCAACTACTCGGTAGCGTAGCTAGGTCAAGATTGGCCTATATAGACAATCGCATGGGGCCCTTCCTTCCATTCGACTGCTGCAAAGTGTCATTGTTTACGAGTATTATTCTATAATTCTTCAGTTATTTCAGATGTCATATTCGACATAGTAAGGGTCAATTTTAAGTAAGGAAAAATAGTGAATATTGGTAAAACATAAGTTTCTGTCTTTGTAGTGTACTTCATCCTAGGTTTTGAAGCGCCACAGCTGAGGATGCGAGAGGACACTCCTATGAGCGAGATATATTAGAAAACTAGCTTTCACCCGCGGCTCCGCCCGCGTCAATGTCGATCCCTCGGTAACAGTACTTTACCCTGAGATAAAATGTACACTATGTCCTTCTGCGTATCCCAAAAAAACGGGTATGCAAAATTTCATGACGATCGGTTCAGTAGATAGGAGTGAAGGCGTAACAAACCAACAAACTCACTTTCACATTTATAATATTAGTTAGGATATTAGTTAGGATGTTGATTAAGCACACAGATCCCTCAGTCTCAGAAGCCCTGAATCATTGATGTGGGAGATTGAACGCCAGCTACGCCCTGCAACTACTGCACTGTTAACGAGCTCAAACAGACGTCGTTAACAATGCGTGGAATATATACTATCGTGTCCATCGTTGTCATTGTTGCGACATGAAATTGGGAAATGTTTGTTGTTTCTAACGTTTGTCATCCTATGAAACCGTTATTATGGAGGTCTGATATATATCTCAACATAAAAGGAAAATGTATCACAGATATTATGTAAATGCTGAACAAGGAAATGTTTAACACAAACAATTTAATTAGAAAACTATCACAATTAATATATTTACACTGCGTAACAATACCAGATAACGTCCATGACCAGATATAAAAAAATAAACTATTAATAATTGTTTAGCACACAATGTATGTACCTAGTATTAAATTGATATGTGGTATGTACTTCGATCACATGATCGAAGGGTATGTATGAGAGTTTTTTATTCCACTATAACTTTTAATTCATTAAACAGATTAAAATATATGACGTATCCCGGGCGAAATAGGAAATAACGTTTTTGGCAAGCAGCATCTGTTTGTCTTATGAAAACTTGTACCTTGCGATGATCGATGGCAAATTATGTGAAAGACGTCATAGGTAGATGAGACTTTTTCTGACACTGTTTTAAATGTTTTAATTTGAATATTTAAACGTAGACAAGACAGTAAAAATAAGTCCACTTGCCTATTAACGGAAAGCTGCAATGTTTTCTTTCCTAAATGGAGCGAAGCAAACAGGTTAGTAACCAGAACTGCGCAAATATAAATAGCCCAATGTGCGATAGTTCATCTTAAGCAGGACGTTGCAGACGGCGTCATTAAACCTGCATTTAAATGCAAACGCATTTTAGCTAGTCACATAACTTATATACTGCTGCTGAGAGGTAAACTGCTTAATTAAACTGAATACCTAATAATATTATTGGCGAGTAGGCGACCTCTCTGCAGTGGTCGGTTCCGAAAAGTAGTCTGTAGCTTTTGAACCTTAATAATTAATGAAATAAATATTTATAAGAAACATCATTTTGTAATGTGGTTTGCCTGCAAAATGCCTATTTTCTGAATAGGTAAACGTTTTTGTTTTTAAATAGATGTCCTTTCTTTTAATGACTTACCTACGGGGCAGTACGAGTATAACACTTCAGTCCGAGAATTTAGAGACTAGTGCCTATAATTTTCGATTGTATTACTTTCAAGGCTTTTTAATCTGCATTTGTGTAATATAATCATCATATTCATAATCATGTTCGTATCTATATTCATCACCCATTTTCTTAATAACTCATCAGCCTGCTTTTACTGATTAATCTGATGTATGTCGTTCTTTCTAATTACGATGATACTCCGCTGAAACAAATCATGAAGAAGTCTTTCCTTTCAATTACAAATTGTTTTAAGCTATTCCCGAAATGAATAACGTGTTAAATATTATTTATTTTTCCATCCTGTGTGCATAATGAAGTGCATTAGTTTCAATCATACATTTATTTGTGCCATACATGTTACAGTGGCCATAAACAGCAAATAAACGGAACATTGTCATGTGTCCCATTATTTAAGATAAATTGTAGCCGCCCTCGGCCATATACGGCAATTTAATTAACAACAAGACATTACATATTGTTTACAAAATGTCCATGCGTGTAGTAAGCGGTCATGATTTATATTTTGAAGAGATCAATGTTTTATAAATTTTCAAGGTAAAATCTTTGTATGAGATTATGTTTCTTTAGTCTGCAGAAGGATGATAAAATAATCTTTGAGGTTATACCATTGAAACTAACGTGAGATAAAGACATTATACCTACTTGTACTAAAAATTGGTCACTCTCATGCTATTTCGTCGGTTCGTGGAGTTCGGGACCATCCGCCGCGCGTCCCGCACTAGCCTTGAAAATTAGCTCCTGATAAGTCCGAAACTATAGTCGGTAATCCCGACGAAAAAGCACGTGAATGACCCGTTTTAGTTCATAAAATCTTTGGGATTATATCATTTGTTTAGTAGTACACGATTGCTATAACATCTTAGCCTGCATATTGAATAGGCAAACCGCATCTCAAACACTTTATTTTTGTATTATATGTGTTGTATAAATTAAAAGGGCTATTCACTAACTAGACACAGACTTACAGATCTCGACACACGCAAGTTTAGTTGGTGAACTTGTAAAATAAATACTGTTTTTATTATGAATTGAATACTCTATTATACTTGTATGTCTCATGTATTCGTCTTTTTTTGTTGAAATAAATTAATTCACAAATGGTATCTTTTTTCCAACATTATCTACAATGTTTCCAAAATACCAGGACTGAACCAATGCACGGTGAAGATAATATCACGATTTTCTTGGTAGAATACAATATTTCATCATTACGATGGAGATAACAAATAAAACTTAAATACTTTAATACATTTTAATTTATTATTTCACCAACTAGAGACGCGTTAACGCCATCTGTTTGTACGACCTTATGGCGGTAAAAACTCGATAAACTAGTGTCTACTATGTCCAGTTATTGAATAACCCAACTGAACCTTTATAGTTTACAGACATTTTTATTACCAGGTTACATTAAACACTATCGTTAACAAATGATTTCGATTTAAATTTGTCTGGTGGGTGTTGAATAATTCATTAGTTTTTATCATCGATTGAATTAAGGCTTGTATTGGTATCGACACACATCAGCAACATATCGTATTAGCATACGTCTCGAGAACCGGACGAGTGTCGTTGTTTCTACTTGTTCGTGTCGATCAAAAGTAATGTAAGATCATTTATGATCTGTCTGTCTCAACTCTATCAAGTACTTAGCAATTTTTTTGTATATGGTACAGTTTTTTTAATATATTTTTCTACCTATATAAAAAGCGCACCCTTTGTTATACCTACCTACTCCAATAACCAAAGCGCGTATACATTAAAAAAATATCTCAGATATATTATCACTTTATCAATTAATCAATTTATTGCTATATGATTTTCAATAATCATATAAATTTTATGATAATATTAGCAATAAATAATAATATTTTTTTTTTTGGCAGAGGACTTAGTTCCATTGGTAGTGCAAGTGAGTAACGAAAACAAAAGGAAAGCGTGTGAAAAGAGGAACGGCCATCAAACTACTTATTCGTAGCCATAGATTTAAAAAAAAAAAATCGTGTTCGTAGCTATCAAATCAATAGGTAATAATAATGCTTGCCTATTCATTCTAAGAGGAACGGAGTATCTAAGTACATAATGCTTCATAATGTTGAAACTTATAAGAATTGATAAAGCCTCCGAGTTATCTCTATGCTAGACTAGGGTAGCGCATTATCTTGAATTAATATTAAAACACAGACTTACTTGAAGTAAAAATTACCTCTGAATTTGGCCTCTGGCATTATGTTTCGCCGGTAGGGGTTTTTCAAATGAGTTTATTATTTTACCAGCATTTGACCGCAGTTCAAATGTCGATTACCCCGGCAACAGAACTGTTTTTTTCAGGATGAAGGGTAGCCCATCCCGAGTCCTATTCTAGGCATCGTGAGGGCAAAATTGTATGTTGGTCGATAACAAACAAATAAATAAACAAACTCACTTAAGCTTACGCACTTATAATATGTAATAAGTTATGATAATTTGTATAAATATAAATATTTATATATATAAATTTCCAATTTATTCTGAATATCCTGGCGATATTCTCTAAATTACGATCATAGAACTCAACGAAATCCAATCAACTGGTCCCATTTCTATGGGAAATTTGAAATTCTACATTATAAATAGTGAAGTAGGTACATACTAAAGCTGGCAGTGCTTTTAGCCAGAAGTCGCCTCCTTCAGTCCATAAAAAATTCCCCAGTAGGAAGTGGCAATCACACGAAGTCACGATTGTCAACTGCGTTCGCTCTGATGGTATCTCGGCACGAACTCCCATAACAAACACCCTATTTCGGGGGTCACCTACCGCTGTGCGTTACTGTGTGTTTTGACAAATCAAACGTCATTTCTTTTTTTTTAATAAAAGCAACCCAGTTGGCTCCAGTTAAGGAACTATGCAGTAACATAAAATCAGGTAGATTATTGAAACAACTAGCGTGCGCCAGTCAACATTTATTCCCTACAAAAAATATCTTACCGCGCCTAACGTAGTTTTCACTTCAATGAAATAGAGGACTAGCGGTGATTAGAAGATATCTATTGATGTAATACCTGTATATGGACATACATACAAAAACACCTTACTCCTGTATCTATATATATATATATAGACGTTATGAGCGATTAGTATACAAAAAGACTTCAACGCGCCTCCATTTTTTTAACAAGGCCTAAAAGGCCTTGTTATATTTGTGGTAGTTCTCACTCACAAGAAAGAAAATTATTTTATGCCCCATTTTAACAAAATCACGATGCTTTTAGCATGTAAACCTGAATTATCATTTTAAAAAGTGTGCTACTTTGTAATTTTATATTCATCAGTAAATCTTTAAACTTTAGAGCTTTTAAAGTTTAAAGATATACAAATTAAATAATATTGTTTTATTTTTAACGATATTTCAATTTATATATCTCGCTAAAGCCTATTTTTAACAGAGTGTGTACATTATAGAATAGATATGTATAAAAATGTACTCATAATATTCTAAGGTTATAGAGAAATCAACGCATCAACATAATGAATTATGTAATCGAAAATGTCTGAAAACATCTTTGGAGTCAAAGATCGTTGTACTTGAAACAGTGTGACCTTTAGGGACAAACGGTCGATGAATGTAAGTCAGAGCCTTTAGAAGTTATTGGCGCGTATAAAACTTTATGAATTCTAATTTTTTTCACGTCTCAGAAATATTGAGTAAACGCTTGAGGCAAAGACTTTGATTGAAGCTTTTTTGTCCTTTATTGCTTAAAAGTATTACACAGTATATTTATTATTGTATGAATTTTCTATAAGAATTGTATGTTTAATTTTTTTATATAATCAATACTACTATTATATACTAATGTATAATGAATAAATATTTAATGGATGAACCGACTTTAATAATTTTTTATTACTTTGTTAGCTTCATTATCAGCGGGTAACATAGGTCATAATTTATACGGACGGAGTCGCGGGAACAGCTAGTTATATAAAAGTAAATTTTCATCATTCAGGCAGATATATACTAGCACTTAGTTTGTTACTATAAATATAGATCGAAGGAAGATAAAAAGAGATTAAATGTTAAAATATTATCAAATTTTCCAAACTATTAAGCCTATTAAAGTTTTTATTTAATTAATTTATTTAAAAGTAAAAAATAAAAATTTATTTATTTAAAAGTTTAGGTATACTACCACTGACATGTATGTATATACTCGAAGTTTTCTGTTTTGTCAAAAATAACATTCACTTGTTCCAAAAGGTAACAAATACTAGAAGCAGAAGAGACCCGTATAAACTTGTATATAATAAAAATCCTAAATTGACTCTTTATTTAAGGCAATGCAATTATATGTGTGTAAAAATATTTAATGCCATACCACTTGACATAAAATCTGTGACAAATAGTTCATTTAAGTGTAAGCTAATCGGATGGCTAAAGCTAAAAAATTTTTATTCCTTACATGACTTTTTTAAATGTAATAATAATTAATGATGACAAACTTTCCCCTTTTGACGAATGTGAATAACTAACTGATCATGAATTTAATTATAAATAAATTGTTTTAGTAACTCTTTAGATTTAAATAAAATATAATGATGATTGTAACTTAATACCTTTAGCTTCAAATTATTTAATTTATATTTGCATGCCAATTATGGTAAAATATGTGGATCTATTTTATGTATATGAAAAATCTTAATGTATCATATTTTAAGCAAAAAAATATATTTTTATTATTATTAGTTTTAAATTAAGGAATTAATGAGTCTCAAAAGTCAAGATATTAAATTATATCCACATTTCCGTCTGCTTTCGCCCGAAAAAGAAAATCTAACAACATTATGTCTTAACGAGAGGCCGTATTGTGCAAAGTAGTCTGAAAGTTCGCACGTTTCCGCGGACAAGCGGCCTGGATCCCTAAATCTTATTACAAAGTAAAAGCCAAAGAGCCGAACACGTAATTTCTATCTCATTCGACATTGACTTACGTAGAATACTAATCAGAAACAGAGACGTAATTAGGGCAGCGTCAGCAGCGCGCGGGTATGGAGTACAGACACTGGAAGGGGCGCAGAAAAGACCAGGGCCCATGATATTGGAATCACTCTAGCCAGACTACATCTTACCCTAATCCAGCCAATCTTTTCAGAGCTATTGACATTGAAAAATTGGTATCATGTCGACTATAGGGCTATATTTCATATACTTGACACCAATTTTTCCAACCAACAGTCAGGCAGGGAAATTACCAAAGAAAACCAGTTATATTTCAGCATATACCTATGTTTCTTCCCGAGAGTGCAGATAGTAAGGCACGCGCCGGGCTCATAAATGGCTAGTTACGGAACTCAATCCAAACCACGCTTCAAGATTATACATTTAGCTCGTACCGACATTCTATCATTTTAAAGCCTCTACGAATGTTAATAGAGTTGGTTAAATGTGTTTTTATACACGTCGTTTCTTAAAATCGTGCAACGATATCAATTTGCCTGTACGTGCTTAGAATTGAAATTCCATGAGTCGTGTGGGCCCCGGCCTAAAAGGGAGGCTTCCCTGCTGTGAAAGGACGTATTGTAACATAAGTTACTATGGGACTCGATTTTATGCCAACTACCAGTCGCCGAAATTCCCAGACAAGGGTATCTGTTACAAAGAACGGTCATGAACGATGCCATTATTACATTCCTAGTTGGGAATTATATATAGAAAGCGAAACCTTTTTGGGAAACCAATAGATCTTTCTGAAGCTAATATTATGTGACGTAATTTAAGATGTTTGAACAAGTTAGCACGAGCAAAGATTGTAATTGATTTTATCCAATTTATTTATTATTAGTGCATGCAAATTATAATATGAAATTATCGTACTTTATGATTTACAGTGTGACCTTGCGCTAATGTTCTTTTTTTAAACGATATTAGGGAACATTAAAGGTACTATTTGTTAGCACAAAGCTAGTTAGTTTAAAACGAAACGAACGTAGAAACAAACGTCAGACGAAGACCCTCAAAACGTAATTAAAACTCATGAGTAACAGAATTAAAAGTTGGTAACAACGGGAAAACAAGTTCGTAACATTACCCAATTCATACGTAGAGCCCTCCACGAGTGCGAAAGCTCTAATTATGCCACACATCGGAACACACGAGTATAATTCAAATTTCTTAAAATGCTACGCGACTAATCAATTTAGGCAATTGTAGCTGTCATAATAGTTATGATGACCACGAGATCTTAAAATCATATATAACTCAAATTTTAGGTCTCAATATAAAGGGTGTAATATTGCGATTAAAATATAACATCATACACTGAGGCAATAAATAAATATAAATCAAACAAAATGAGTTCGTAAAACCAGTAAGTAATTTTTTAAATTCACGCAGAATAAAGTGAAATCCCTCCCTCTGACTCATATTTTTGTGATCCTTTCATCCAAGCAACCGATGATAAAGTCTCTTTTGTCTACCTAAACTTTAATTTAGAAGCTCATATAAGTCCATTCTTACACGAGCTTCTAAATGAAAGTTAAAGTTATAGTCTTCGTTCATAAACGTTAAAGCCATCATCAACGTTTATGAATGAAGACTACTGTGCGATTAGAGTAAACTATTATCAAGTACCTATGCCGTAAGAAACCCGATGGCCCAGTTGTCGTCAGCATTAAAAGCGCTTACGAATGTTAAGCAATCCTGGGCACAGTCCCCACTGTGATGGGTGACCGCAAGTGGATAAAAATATCTAGAGCTCCTCCATGATTTGGAAGGCACATTAAGCCATTGGTCCCGGCTGTCATAATTGATTTAGGCAGCTTGAAAAATCTGACACCAATCTTGGCCACTTACACACACGAAATCGCACTAGCTAATCTGTGGGACAAATCGTCCCTATTATATATAGGGACGATACGTACATATATTTCTTTATCTTTTTGTTTAGGCCAAAAAAATGAATTGTTTAGGAATGAATCTAGTAATACCTGCTAAGTGCATTTGCGAGGTCTAGACGTAAGTAAATTAATTGTCTAAGTGCCAGCTTCGTGTAGCTTAGCGCACCAGACCGACCACTTTCGCGAAACATGGACCGGCTTTTAGCAAAAATTTGATCAGTGAAAGTCAAGAGTGATTCGAGTGCTATGGACAACCGAAGGGACCACTCGATGAGTTATTATGACACCTAGCTAAAATTATTCGCAAGCTAACAGTGAAAGTTTCGTTAATTATGCGCTGTTTCTCATGCATTTGCTATATGACTATTGCTATTGGATATATGACTTTCGCTAATTTCTGATATCCTGTTAGATTTCAGAAATGAGCGAAAGTCATCCTATCATATCGTAAGAGATAAAAGGATGTACATTTGGCAGTCTTGTCGCCTAAAACTGGTATGTTAGTGGTCGAATGTACATTGAATGAAATGTATGTAAGTATATATTTTTGTTGATTTATTGCTGCGCTGTGTTGATTTTTCTTTGCGTCAGAAAGCAATAAATCATTTACGTGTAAATCGAGCAAAGAAAACAAATATATATTTTATTTCAACTTCACAAAATGATTTTATTGAGGAAGTTATTTCCTAATCTCTTTACGTTACGACCACGAATACCAAAAAGGAGTGTATTTTTTTCGAGGTCATACATACATAGTATTACGACTTTTCTCTTGCGGGGCAGACAGAGCCTAGATTTATAAAACCTAAAGGCCACGCTTAGCATGTTGGTAGGCATTAAGTGAAAACGGAATCAAAATATAACATGATTCCTCAGATTTACCCATTCCCTCCATCGGCTATTACGATCTGCGCGGGAAGAGAAGCAGCTGGTACATTCTACGTTTGTTCCAGCCTGGACCAGCATGGAAGAATTTTGAGGTCGTATAGATAATTAAGAAAGCAGCCAAAAATTAGTGTATAGTTTTTCGAGTTTATATATGTATTGTATACGAGTTTATTTATTCCACATAACTTCTAAATGCCTCAACGGATTTGGACGTCCATGCGTGATTGACATATGCTAATGATTTTGCCGAAGCAGTAGTGTTTATTAAGGATTGTTATTATAGCAATATATTCCAGTTAATATTTGAAATAAATGAAACAAATATACAATACTTCCAGAATACGTACATAAAAAAAATATCACATTTCTCGGACTTTTATTTAAATTAAGTTTTCTTTAAAACCTGGAATAGGTAAAACTTATAAAGCAATTAAGTTTTGCAGCCGTATAAAATAAAGCAAACAAGTGTAATCATAATAACTTGGTTACACTTTTCCTTGTGTGTTTCACACAGATTAAACAGCCCATCCATTCCGTCATTCCCATAATGGACGGACGGGGACAGGCGACAGCACGGCCGTCAGCTCTGCAGATATGGGCTCAATTTGCAGAAAACGTCGGGCAGGTTCGAGACTCTTTTTATATCGCACTCAGGGTCATTGACATCGGCTAAACACCATTATTGCAGTGTCAACGCACCAGGAAACTACCACTAACCTTCAATTTTAAATAAGATAAAACCTCCAGTAGCTATTTATAGAATCACACGAAATTACGGAAAAATCGACAAATTTTAAAGTAGAAATGAATGAAGTAAATCGATCGACTAAATTTAAAACTAGCAAGCAAACAATAATAAGCACTTACAATTTGTCAATATAAAAAGATTGCCGAAAAAAGCCAGTACTTGATCTGGAGGCAAGGTAGTGCTCCATTCAATGCAAAACAAAAGAAGAGCAGGGCATTACCTTTTTTTAAGCCTTTCGTCGTATTTTTATACTCTTAGATTGTACAGTGACAAAACTCTAAATTCTCAGGATATGATGTCAATACAGTATTAATTAAATATGCAACGTTTCAAATGTACAGCTATTAAACTTTAATTTTGCACTCTATAATTCTCATTTTAGCGTTCTACGTGAATTCATAAATCCCTACACCTTAATCAAAATGTGTGGCCAAGCAACAGAGGATGTGTAAAGTTAAAAGCTTGGCTCTCCAAAGATCTCATAACTTTTTTACAGTGCAAGCAATATGTACTCGTCTTGATGTTACTTTATATGATAATGTTTTTTTTATGGGATTGATATTTTTCCTTCACATCAATTTAGCACGGTATATAAATTTACTCTCGATATAATTTCAAAGCGCGAATCAGTCCGTCAATTTGAACAACTCGAGTTTTTTTTTCAATACAAAAGTGTTTATCCCGCTAGGCAATTTGTACGTACCTAAATGTCGATTTTTTTAAATGTTATTCAAATTGACGGGCTGAGTCGACCCTTCAATCAGCGGAATGTCGAGGGCCTAATACAACCGGTATACATAATAATAATATTAAAATGACTATAGTTCCGGAAAACTGTTTAAATTGTTAAGGGTGGTAGGCGATATTATGTCCTAGACCCGGTCTAATATAAAACATTTTGTTGGTATTTTATATTAGTTTAAAATGGCTACAATCATCAATAGTTAAGAGAATATTGATTACTCATGCTCACCTACAACTCTATGACTCACTGCAATGATGCGCGAGGTGAGAATGCGCCAGGAATTATTTATGAGTTAGTTTTTAACATAATTTAGTATATTCTTAGAAAATCTATTGGCTAAAAATAGCGGAAGACATATTAGTCGTTTTTATAAACCATGTAGAATATAGAGATACTTCAGTGGAAAAGTCACCGGTCTACATGTACTTATATCATTGTCAATGAGGACATGGATATCCTCTATCGAGGTAGAACTTATCAACAACTTTATCCAAACTCTTTCATTCGTGTCTGGGAGAAATGAAAAAACGTAGAATGAACCCGCTACCTCTCGAGGAAATGGGCGAAAATCTGACGAATTATGTTAATATGCGATGCGGCTATCATCGTCATTACAACCGGTAATAATCCACTGCTGGGCAATGGTCTCTCCCGAGAATAATTTCGTTTCATGGAAGGATATTGCCATATTCACCACGCTTGACAGGCGGGTTGGCTAGCGCTTTGGCTTCTTATGCTTCCGACGCCGCTGTCCATTGGAAGCATTTTTAAGCTAAGGAAGGGTAGGAATTTATTAGATTTGGGAACGGAATAAAGGTAAAGGGATACTACTCACTTGGATGAATGATAGAAAACCAAGTAGTAGCTCGGGAGACGGTCTGCAACCTCCGGACAGGCATTTAGAGATGACACACCTGATCATATGATGCAACGCGAACGCAAAAATAAGAAAAGCGACCATACGATGAGGCTATACCCCGTGACTATTGTGATTAAATTTTCTACCTATACGCCCACCAACACGCTTAACGTGTCCTTTTGGTCTTAAGTTAGGCACTTATTTTAGGCTCTAGTGTCTATAATCAAGAAAACATTATAAATCACCAAAACGCGAGCAAATTCTTTAAATAAATAACTAACTCCGACGTAAACATCCGAGCCTTCAAAGTTTATTTTCCTCGGCAGTAAGTCCACTAGATTGATGAGTGTACTTTCCTTGAGTTAGTGCTGATGTCGCCACGGCCTAGTTTAGAAAAGTGCAAGAGTCACGCGTGACCGTGCCCATGCCAGACCTAGACTAGACTACACCCAACAATATAGACGGCGAAAGAAGGACAAATCTATAACTTATGTACCTAAATTTAAGTCATTTGTAAACGACATACTTAACTGCTCTCTCTTGTTATAAATATTTATTATTTAGATTACAACATTAAAAGTGCGAGTCGGTCTCGCGCACGGAGATTTCCGTAAGGGAGCCCCAATAAAATAATAATTTTATTTTATTTTAATTTTTATTTAAGTCAATAATATAACTCAATACCAGTGTGTTGTGAATATTTCAAGAGTCTACCTGTTGCCGTTATCAATATCGAGCAAAAAAATCATGTTTATTTTATGGGAGCCCCCTTAAATATCTGTTTTATTATAGTTTAATTTTATTTTATTTATTTATTTAACTACATATTCTGAGAACATTTCAGGTGTCTACCTATAGCCGTTATCAATATCAAGCAAAAAATCAGGTTGGTCATATAGGAGCCCCCATAAATATTTATTTCGTTCTATTTTTTGTATTTGTTAATGGCAATAGAAATACATCATCCGTGAAAATTTCAACTGTCTAACTACCACGGTTCATGAGATACAGCATGGTGACAGACGGACAGCGGAACTATATTAATAGGGTCCCGTTTTTACCCTTTGGGTACGGAACCCTAAATTGATTGAGTTTTTAGATATACGACCTACGAATAAGTAAAAAGTACTAGTAGTATACGATACGACCAATATGTAAATGCATGAGGGAAAACAATATACTTACACCCATACACCGTATAAGTGCACCAATGACAATCCCTCGAAGGTAACTCAGCCCGTCAAATTGAATAACTTTTCCTATGGAACCAATGCTGAAAACCCAAAAAATGTTTCCACATTTTCATAAAGTTTTGTATGGCAATGTCGAATTTATCGAGTTCCCAACTTTAGTCCCATAGGAAAACTTGTTAAAATGATTTTGCTTTGAAAATCGAATTTCATTTTAAAGTCCCTGGCGAGACATTTCGCGAAAGAGACGTTTTACGACCAAGGGACATTTTGCGAAAGAGACGTTTTGCGGCTGAGCCTAATATTCATGTACTGATGATCACCCCATCGAAGAATGTCAAGGGGAACATTCATATACACCCGGTAATTCTGTTATTCCTCATGCAAACCTAATGGCCCGATTTTGGTGAAAGATAAAATATCTAATAGGCTAAACATAAAGACGGACAAAGTAAATCTTTCAAAAAAGCTTTATTGTGTGTTAATTGTGAGCTTCGATAAATGTAAGGTATAAAATAACCTTCACCTCGGACTGCTTATGTATTATCACTATCTGAAAATCAGTCTACAATGCGTTGCTAGCTAAAGCAAACATGACTAGCTCCGTGGCGCAGCGGTCACCACGCCAGCCTGCGACACGGAGTGACCGGGTTCGATCCCCGGCCAGGTCAAGATGGAAAATGATCTTTTTCAGATTGGTCTGGGTCTTGGATGTGTATCTATATATGTATTTGTTATAAAATATAGTATCGTTGAGTTAGTATCCCATAACACAAGTCTCGAACTTACTTTGGGGCTAGTTCAATCTGTGTGATTCGTCCGTATATATTTATTTATTTATTTATTTAATTAGCTAAGTAGTCGCATCTGTTTATCTCTAATTTGTGACTAGAGGAGAAGTTATTCTAGATCTACTATGACATAGAACTGGTCCGAGAAAAAGTTGCAGATCTAGATCTAAAGTTGTGTTTGAGAATTTAACGGTAGTTTTATTTGTATTGTAGACTAGTTCTCTCGATTGGTTGCGGTGTGGTTATTTCTTACTAAAAATATAAAATGTAAGAGGGTTTTTTAAATTTAAGAGGGTCTTTTTCCCTTAGGGGGTAGACAGAGCATAGGTCTATTAAGACCTTATGGTACCTTCTATTATGCCAGATTGTGTATGCTGACAGAATACCTACATGGTTATTAGTATTACATATTATCATATCGTCCACCATAAACTTTTCATTTACTATCAAATCTAGTTGGGACGAATTTTTTTGTATATATGTATATCTCCTAATTTGAAACGCATGTAGGTAATAGAAGTACAATTCTCAAATAATGAATTTGAGCATCAAAGTAGATTCATGCGATATCGGTATATGCGATATCTAAGTTAGGGGCAAACTAAATACTAGTAATATTTGTTGTCACTTGTATCACTGTTTATACCTACCTATACAGATATGTAATTAATTTCATACATTTATTATTAAAATATAGAAATTAATAAAAATATACCTATTTAAAAGTGAACATAAATAACATTTGGTCAACATGAATTTAAATTGAACTCATCCGAATCAATTATAAACAACCCATTATATTTTTAATCGAAGTAAACAACCGAACTACCTACCAAAAGCCTGTCCGGTCACCTTCACAAGCCATTTTCACCCGTCTGGACCCAATTTCATTTAACCCTACCGTTTACTTTCATGAATAGTTTTACATATAAAACAGATATAACTCTATTTGTATTGTAATCCGGGACAAATTGGGCTGCAGCGATGCAACCAAATTCCAATCATGCAAAAACTTGTAAGCCTGGAAGAGAGCTGACTATTTACACATGTCTTTATTTTCTTTTTCTATTTTTACTAAGCTAAAGACGTAATATTTTCTTTAGATACTTTTGTCTTTTCTTATGTCCAACATCATTATCCTCCCTTGTCAAAAAAATAAAAAGCTGAATAAGTTTTTATCGAGTACAGTCGGGGGCAGATCTGACCCACAATACAATTTTAAATCTGTTTTTAGAGGGGTCAGTTTTCTCTGCCCCGACTGTACATAAGCTATCTACTAACCGTATTTTTTTATATTTTTTTCTACGTCAATGGCCAACGGTGGACCAATTTAAGTTATGAACACCCTAAGTTCTCTAAGAAAAGTTATTTAGTTCACTGAACAATTTGACAATTTAAAATGGTTACCGAGTAAAGTCTCCTAACATTGTACTCGTACGTAGAAGCTACCAATGTTTCGTTATTTTTGTCTGAAACAATAAAATGTTAACAGATTCCACACGACCCGTGACCAACAGTAGCTCGGGCACTCGCCGCCAAATTATTCCCATTCCGTCACGCTCCTCACGAGAGCATGCAGACATCTTAAGATAATTTGCAGCCACCCGCAATAACGACCTGTCGCTCTGAAGACACAAGAGCGAAACTTCAGTGCTTAGAAAATAAGTTGGGATGTTTAATTATAAACACTTTGTGAGTTCAATAGTGCTTTCAAGAATACTAGTCCAGAGACCACGGAACTTATTTTTCTTACATACATTCGTCTCCAAGATTAACAAATACGTATAATTATATGTCACATTTCAGAAAATAGAAATAAAAGATGATACTTTAGATTATGCTCAGGTTAGTTAAATTATATTTCGAGCTGTTTTAAAGTACGACCAGTGCTTTCGAACCCGTTACCGCACTAGTCATGCAAAATAAAATTAGTCATGAAGCCAAGAGACTAGTGTTTTTTAAACACTAATGGGGTCATGCAGTACTTAACCATATAAATAATTTGAGCTATTTGATTCTAAGTGCCTACTGGTTAGGTCCACTTCACAATAGTTATATTTTCTTCGAGCCTGAGCTTTCGTCTGGTGGGTCAGCATCAGCACACACAATAAATCATCATTACACAGTAGACAGCAAACTTGTCGAGTAGACTTAAGAAACAAAATCAAGACTCCAGCTGGGATTAGCTACTTATTGGTTTTCTGTGCAAGCGGCTAGCTTTATTTCATATATCAACATGCATTTATTTATTTATTACATGTCCTTTATCTCGAGGCGAAACTAGACTAATCGTGGACTAAAATTGTAGACTAAATCGAGTCGATATTAGAGACTAATTTTTCAAACACTAGCGTCGTGCAGTAGCCTCTTTATTAGCTTTGAGCTATTAGGTTCTAAGTGCCTGCGGTTAGGTTCACATTAGTTCGGCGTGTATATTATGGAGAGCAAAGGCTCGATCGCACGATGTAGAGAATATATGCGCTATTCTCCGAGACGTGTCTTATCTCTGTTGGACCGTCGCCCTCTTATCATCTGAGCTGAGAGCAATTGATATTGATATAAATCCCTGCTGATACCCACTTATGATGTTCTCATATACTCGTATTTATCTAGATCAAAATAAAATCCAACTTGATTTAGAGTTTAGTCAAGTCAGGAAATATAACCGTAGAAATTAAAACTGAAATATATTTTAATATTCAAAATGGAAATGTTGATTAATTATTTTGAGATTGATCTATTGAGATGAGATAATCTACCTATATATCTATATACTTATATAAAAATTAATCCCTATTAGCCTTGGTCACGACATCACGTGTGAACGGCTGTACCGATTAGCTAATTATTTTTGTCGTATTTTTTTTTCTTCAGGAGAAAGTTCATAAAATATGCGCGGAAAATTAAACGAATTCAGAAAACTTAACAACTTTATCAAGCTTTTAAATGTAACCATAGAATCGCATTGCCAGTCGTTTGGCAGTTGGCATCTATTTACTTATAGTAGGTAGCACAACGTCTGTCGGATCAGCTAGTACAGTCAGCCAATGAGATATCTGACCCCCTACAACAGCGCCATTTTTCGCAAACTAAAGAAACATCCGTGGTTTAAACCCAAAGATAAAAATATACAAGTGTAATATCCTTTGCGACTAGTGCCATCTATTGAATTGTGAATGAACAAATAAGGTTAATAAGCAGAAATCTGATACCCTTGACGACTAATGCCATCTATTCGATTTTTGATAAATAAAACAAGCCCTAGCATACGATACGCTTATTTCAAAGATACTTCAATAGTTAGATGTGGCGCAAGTGGTAGGCACTATGGTTTAATAGTTAGTGTGATTATGAATGAACAGGTTCAAATCCTCCAAAGCTTTTTATTTTTTACAAATATCACCAACTTCGTATTGTGATGTTGGTGTAATTTTGGTTGTTTTAACATAATGTTACCGAGCTAATTACTGTGAATAAAAAGCATTTTAAATTTTTAATTACTTTATTACATCAAAAAAATGTAACAGTGAAATAAATACCTGCCTACTTAATTCAAACTATCATTAATCTTCTGTAGAGAGAACCAACATGTTACTTAATAAGTAACAATTTACATCTCTCAACTTCTTTTTAATCATAGTATTATATTTTTTTAAATGTGTAGGGTCAAATAGTGCTATGTGAATAACTTTGCTTCGATAATAGTATAAGAATGAATATAAACCTATGGTATTAAATGAATTTTAATATGGGAGAGGGTAACCCCCATTTTGAAGCTTTTGTTCAAGTCTATTTGTCATTTCACTTACCATGTTAGATCAGATCACATATCACTTATGCGCATATTTATTAATTTAGTATAACCTTTTTGTCTAAATTGATTTAAATCAAACTTTACTCGTGTCTCGTGTCCCAGTTAAGCACTATTTGACCCTACAATCTGGGATTTTAATTGTTCACTCAATAACAGTTAGATCACAGAACAATTGTCTTAAATAAAATATATTCTACATTGCAAACTGTTGGAATCACAACATCTCATAAATTTTCCAAGTATTTTTCTTTATTCATCCGGCCGCCGAATTCTACCAGCTCCCCTGGGCCCATTGAAGACATCTGTCCCCAATAACCTGCAAAACAATAATACGATCAGTTACCTATTATTCTACACTGCGTAATACACTAGGTATTAAATATTATTATTATTTTACTTCACTATTTAATGAATATTTTTACCTAATGTTATCCTGCCACTGTTCTCAAAGGCAAATTATTTTGATGGCTATACGCTGGCCATGTCTTCTCCGCAATATTTTTCTGCCATCATCATCAGACTTAAAACTTTTTTCATCAGAATAAAATACGATCTCGTTCTTGTTGAATGTTTCCTCACTGTTTCAATTGAAATATTGTAGTGTATATGTTACGCCAGTTGACTCCGAATCCACAAACGGACGGTGTTTCTCTGTAAGAGATATATTTATCTTAGACATTTATCACAAACCCTATGTTTTACGGAACAAAAAATAGTGTGACAATTAAGTAAGTATATTAAATACTTATAATTTCTACTTACCGCGATACCTAACTCTCTAGATATAGATACTTTAAATACTGTGGTTGTCTTCAAAATACAATATTAGCTTTCACAAAATCTGCTATATAAGATAAAACGGGATGCCTAATAACTGGTGGGGTTTTGGATCACTACACAGTAATCGCAGTATCTTAATTGTGACGCGAGTGAACAATATTTTTGATTAGTTGGTATCAGGTATAAATAAATCTGATAGATTACCCTCAATTTATTTGTTAAAGCAATGCGTTGCAGTTGGTGACAATGATGTCATAGCAGTAGAAATAGATAGCCAATTTCGCCCGAAACGTCATATCGTCGGTTGGCGTATTGAGATGAGCGCTAGCTTCTCAAGTCGTGGGTCCATGGTTCGAATCGAACTTTACGTAGGATTGTTTTTGATTCTTTCTTGTTCTTACCATTGATGATTAGCTGAGATTATTAGAAATACAAAATTTGCAACTGAGCAGGTTATCAGAAACAAGTTTATACCAGCAGTTGTCTGTCTACTTGCCAAAAATCACGGTAGGTGGCGCTGCACAGCAAAGTGTGAATTTACGTTTTAAAAGTCAGGGGGTCAGGTATCTGCTTGGCCAGATACCTGACCCCCTGATTTGTCCCTGATGAGATTGCCTTGGCCTTTGCTAAATAACACATGAATTATCTTATCAATTAAGTTAAGCGTCAAAACTTCTTTATGTTTACTAAATCTAATTCACAAGGTACTCTGAATTATAGAGGCAATATTTGGTGTAAATTATGTCTAGTTTCGTCTTTATTAAAAGTCATCGATTTTATTCGTCTCGTGAGCAGTATCAATAGGCAGATCAATGTTTTTTAGTCCCAACGTATGCGACTAGCCTGGGGCTGCGGCCTCGTGGAGCCAGCCACCATATATGGCGCTGCCTGCTCTGCGTCGCCGCGCCGCACTTGCGACAGACGCGGGCGCAGGTATTTTAGGCGCACGCTTGCAGCAAGCCCTAAATTGTTTACACGCATGCACTTACTTACCTCATTCTGTTTTAAATGTCATGGTATGTTTTAACGACTGCATACGAGTACTCGAGTACTAAGTGTAATGTAATATTGCGTACAAATTACAATACTTAATCGTAATACGTTATTTAATGTATGCGTATGTAATTTTATGATATATCAGAGATAAAGAAGAGAATTAAGCCTAAAATAAATACAGTGTGAGTTACATTTAAATATTTATTGAAATATCATCAATATTTGAGTGAAACACACTGAGGTTACACAAGATTTTGCTTTAGTTTTATGTGGAGTCACGTATAGGATAATGCTGTGAAAATGAAAATTTCTAGAGTCGATTGAAATTATAAATAGCAATTCCATGAATGATTTTCTTTCAAATCGATATTCATGATCCATTTGCATACGTATCAGATCTATGCACTGGCATACAATACAGTAATTTAACTATTCACTCTGATATAATCAGCATTAATAAATTGATCAGACTGAAACAACGCTAAGCTAATCTGGAGTATCACACAGCATTAGTATAATTAAGTGGCTACGAGTAAAGTGCAGGCTGGATCGACTGGGCCACCGATTGCTTGGCGCCAGTAAACAGGATTAATCAAACAGACGCAATTACCTTTTAATCTCAGGCATTATACCCGTAATCCGAAGGGACGGTCTCCGCAAACGATGATCACTTCAAAAGAACCAAACGACGCTACACAAATCAAATTTTAATGAAAAAAGTTTTTAAATAAAATGTCGAAGATTACCAAACTGGGGCGAACAATCGAACGTCGAATGGCCGAGGCATCGATCGATTATGTAGCCCAATAAGGGCCTTGGGAGCATTCTCTAAATGTGCAAAAGGACGCCGCCGAGGACGGTGCACAAGAAACCGAATTGCGACTGGTCGGTTATTGGAATTTCTGCGAAACCACGCACGCCAGCCCTTGTAGTAAGCGTGGTAAGGAACGCGGCGCGTTTTTTGTTCAAATTATTACAAACTCGTTCCCAAACCACAAACCTTTAAAAGTTTGGGAACTTGGAAGCTTTGAGATTATTTAGCAGTTGGTGTTTTAGATTATATATATATGTGGTCTTACGCGCAAGAGTGCGATTCGGAGAAGTAATAATATCTGCTCACATATAAATAAGTACATATAAAAAAAGGGCTAAGTACCCTTTTTTTATTCCGCACGACTAAATGACAAAACGGAACCCTTATCCTTATAGGATCACTCGTGTGATTGTCTGTCCGCCTGCCACAGCTAATTTGCTCCAATTTTGTAGACCGAATTAGGCGAAATTTGACACACTGGATTTATGCTATACCAACACGAACATGTTGATTAAATAAATAAATGACGAGTTTGGAATCACAAAACACACAAAAAAATTAAAGAAATGGTCCTTGTTTCACGTTTAATGATTTTTTTACGAGGACTTCACATATATTTTTTCTATTAGTTACTCGCACTTGGTTATTTTTTATTTAATTATTGAAAACTGTTGAAATCACGCTTTTTTTTACTCTATGGAAATCATAGTCAATCTGTCTACTTATTATCCGTCTTCGAACTTTGTCGCTACTAATTCAAGTAAATTTCAAGCCCATTATGTCTCTCAAAACTGAAAGCCGTTCGTTTCCAATTAAAGTCTTCTATAAAGTATAAAGTCTATCTTCCAATCCCTTTATTTAAATGAAATGTTAATAGCTCTCTTCTTGTACTTTAACTCTGAAAAGCTTCCCTTAGAAATCGGTAGATAAAAGACGTAAAAAACGGTTGCATAAGAGCTATTAAATTATAGAACTCACGAACGAAGGCAGTTTCCAGTTTCAAAGACAAAGTTCAGAGACGACACGGCTGCAAGTTGGGATTGGAAATAAACCGTGATTGGGTAAGTTTTTTAATGGTGCAATTTATAAATAAATATTAGACAAAATTTGTTTTTTTTTTTAAATGAACCTTTATATAAAAACGACTATTTGGAACGGAGGTATACCTTCCTCCGTTCCGAATGATCATTTTTATGAACTTACCAACATAACATGTTTAGTGTTTACTGTAAACATGTTGATAAGTTCATGAAAACGACTATATGAAATTATTAAAAAGGTTTAAGATTTTGTTATATTTTAAGTTGAAAATGTTGAATTGAATTGAATTGCACATGTAACCAATAGCGTGCATAAAGAAGAACTTGAAAGATAAATACTAAAAAGTAGAGTCGAAATTTCGTAGCAATATCTGTATTCAGTTTTTCTTTTAGAGAGTCATACAATTTACCCAAGGAGATTAAATATGTAAATACTATTAAGTCGATTTTCATATACCTAATTAAATTAAGCCATAATGACGGTCGTTGACCGTTGTCATGAAATTAATAATGTATTTATGGAACATGCGAAAAGAAATAACCTGCGAAGATTTATTTAGATTTGTATCATATGTTGAATTTATGTACATGTAATTCGGCACATTTATTGTCATCATCATCATCATCAGGTCCTGTTTAGTCTACAGGAGCACGACCCTCTCTGTACTACTAGAGCCATAGTTGGCTAGAGCAGCCAGAGGACTTGGCCTACACTCTCCACGCTGGCCAGACGGGTTGGAGAGGTCTCACAGATGTTTAAAAGCTTTGTTTAGCTTGTATTTCCTAAGTCGCCTTCTACGACATCCACGGGAAGACTTGGAGTGGTCCTATTCTACTCTGTCGGATACCACATGGCTTATATTTATACGGCGTACATTTATTGTGAATGCGTTTAATTTCTTCTCCAAAACTACCATAATCTGTCAGGTCAATTCACTGAATTGTACCGAGTCAGTACGCTTTCGTGCTAACTTTTGGTTTCTTTTTCCTCTCTATACTATAGTACTTATATATTTGTCCGCGCGACTTTGTCCGCGGAAATTTCTGTTATTATGATTATATAATAATTTTACCTCGTTTTCAAAACATGTTTATTGATGCTTCGCTCCTATAGGTCGCAGCGTGATGGTTTATAGCTTAAAGCCTTCCTTAATAAATGGACTATCCAAAACAAAAAAAAATTTCAGCTATATAGCACAAACTCTTCAGCTTTATAATATTAGTATAGATTTTACGAACAAATAATACTCATTTCAGTTCAATTTGTGGGAACGGTAAATCCTTCTAACATACCTATAATTGCATAAAAGGATACCAGCGTAGCCGCACACATGCAGCAGATGCTGATAAGCTCTAGGCGGAGGCCTGTCCATTATCGTAATAAAGGCTAAGATGCAGACAATGTTCCTCGATAAAGGTTATTGCTGGGGGTAACCTACTTACGTGTGCTCCTGGAATATATGGCTAGCTGCAACGAGCAGTGTCGGGGAACAATCGCGACTAAGGAATTTATAGAGTTTATGTATTAAGGCAGAGCTAAACCAGCACGTTTTCTAAATTTGTGCAAAAGACTATTCCTTTTGGATTTGATTTATGAATCATAATTACAAAAAGAAAAGGAACACAATCTTTCTCAGTAATCAATATTTAACATAGAATTTATGTCGTAAATTTAAGAAGCTATGATATAAAGGGACTTCGTCTTTCGTTGAGCTATTATTAATTAAATATTTATGTTGAAACTATAACTATTTTTTAGCTTCAACCCATGCAGATGTTTAACGTGTGAAATGCAAGTAGAAATTTTGCTTTAACGTGGGAGAAAGAAAAGCTTATCGCTTATTTTAAGCCTTTTATCTTATCTAAGTGCAGATAAAGCACCTACTAGAAGATCCATATATAAAGCTTCTACTTATTAAAGTTATAAAGGGAGTTAATTTAACTTCGAAATAAATGCAAAGTAACATACATATATACATACATACTATCACGTCTTTTCCGTTGCGGAGTAGACAGAGCTCGGGTCTTTAAGACCTAAAACCCACATTTAGGATGTTGGTTGGCTTTAGGTGGAAAACGGAGTTAAAATTAGATTCTCTCGATCGGCTTTAACGATCTGCACTGGAGGAAAATACATAAAGAAAAGCAGCTGATACATTCTACATTTTTTCTATACCCAGACCAGCATGGAAGATTAAGGTAAATGTAAAGTTATTAAAGAAATGTAACGTTATTAACTAAAGTTGTCTTAAGCCGGTTCAAAGTTCAGGTAAAATACTTAAACAAATTGTAAAAGAGATAAGTCAAGATAAAAGGTTACAACGTTCATAGATAGGTCATTCCCCTTTGCCTATAGACTATGTTTACTTGCTACGTAGGCTATGAAAGCTAATCGACCGAGTGAGGAGGTCACTTCATACACGCCTCTGTGACCCAGTGGATCGAACTGGGATGTGATTGGATTACACCGATAAATTGACGCGATTATGGTCGGTTCACAGCCTAAAATGTCATTTCGAGGATAATAGACTCCAGTTTGAAGCGATTATGATGTGACGGAGGGAAATGCTGCAAGAAAAACTGGCTCCTAATTTTGATAAAATTTGTGATTATTTATGCGCATAGGTCCAGCAGTGGACTGCAATAGGCTGATTGATATGCGCATAGGTACTGTGATATTAGTGTTTGTTTTCGTGTGTAAGTGGACAACACTAGTCAGGTTTTTAAGCTGCCTAAAGGCATCTGATAAAGCTTAACAACTGCCATCAATGATCACGACCGGGACGACCGGCTTAACGTGCCGTCTGTAGCACTGAGGAGCTCGAGATATTTTTATCCTAGTGGGGATCGCGCCCGGGGTTGCTTAACATGCGTAAGTGCAAATAATGCTCACGACTACTGGGCCATCTCCTTAGGATGGATATTGGATGGTATTGGTAGAATGTGTTGCAATGTTCTGTATAAAATCTAAATTACAAACATTTTTATTTACTGAAAATTCCTTGGGCGCCTTAGTTTTTTCGGTTCCGTACCCAAAGTGTAAAACGGACTATATTAATATGGCTTCGCTGTCCGTCTTTCTGTGACCAGACTGTATCTCATGATAAATTTTCACAGATGATGTATTTATGTTGCCGCTGTAACAACAAATACTAAAAAACAGAATAAAAACAATATTTAAGGGGGCTCCGATACAACAAACGTGATTTTTTGCTCGCATTTGTTCGATATTGATAACGGCAATAGGCTCCTATACAACTCACATTATTTTTTTGCCGTTTTTATAAATAATGGTATCTACGGAACCCTTCGTGCGCGAGTCCGACTCGCACTTGACCGGTTGTTGTAGGTTGTGTGAGAGTATACACAACCTATAGCTAAAAAACTGAGGCCATCCTCCGCTTTCCATTCAATATAGGGTTATTGACACTTCAAAGATATATTTCAGTTTTATCTTCTAAAACCTCATGGACATAGGGTATGTGCGCTGACCCATGGTCACTTGACACCATTACTAATTTGCAATACCCCATCGCGTTCACACCAAAGTTTATCTAGCCATTTAAGTAATAGCCGTATCTAAGCCGACTTGCCTTAAAAGATAAGCCATTCTTCGAAGTGAGTGCTGACTCACATAGCATTGAAGGCGATGCAAGTAGGGTTGCCGGGCGTCCAGATAAAGCCGGACACAGCCAAACGGGCTTTTTGGTTGCGAGTCCGGTCCGGTCTAATTAGTTGGGTTTCCGGCTAGTGATGTAACGAATTCTCACGTTCGCTTTTGCATTCGCGAATATTCGCATATTTCTTGACATTTGTATTTGCATTCGCATTCGCTAATTTTATAAGAATGTTTTTCGAATATGAATGTCCGAAAAATATTTTTTATTCGTCTAAAAGGTTATACAAAGAAATATTAATTTCTTATAATACCTATTACAAAACTTTTCTTATCTTCATATTTACACAGTCTTGCAATGATAGTTCTCAATTTTTATTATATTAATTATAATCAGACTTTTGGTATTGTAAATAATCAACTTTTCATTAGAATTTACCAAACAAAAAATGTTATAATAATTAAAAAACATTTTTTTTATACTTTAATCAGTTTTTACTCAAATTACCTACTACTGCCAGATATCAGCTATTGTGTGTCCGGCTTCTAGTTTTAAATACCTGGCAACCCTAGTGCAAGTCGGACACACGGTCAATTCGACCGCGGACGGTTCCGACTGAACCTAGGTGACGCATTGCCGGGTTAACTCTTATTTTTATGTGGAGTTCCACTTAGATAAAAATATGTATGTATATCGTGTCACACGATTTTAAACTTTTGCGATCACAATCACTTTGTCACTACGGGACTTACCGCGATAATTTTTTAGATTTGTCTGATATTTCGGACACATTGCAGCTCATCATCATCATTTCGAGTAGGTGTCACGGTCAATCGACCATGCACACCCTGGTGTCAGAGTTCTTCGGAACCGCCTCTCGGCCTCTGACGTGGTTTCTTTCACGACTACCAGATGGCAGCCGGGACCACCGGCTTAACGTGCCTTCCGAAGCACGGAATCATCTTTACTATCAGACAATCAGATGATTCAAGCAATGTCCTAACCAAACTGGAAACAACTAAACATTGCAGCTGCCGTCTTCACAGACTAGACTTCGCACTCTGTGAAGATGGCAGCTCTGCAATGTTCTCTCAAATCTCAAAAATAATCGCGGTAAGTCCCGTAGTCACAATATATCGTGTAAGAGATCTTTTTACAAGCTTTTATTGTACTTGCCCTGTTACTGTTAGTCTGTCAGGGTCAACATTTGATGAAATTCGCAGATATTACGTTGAAATGTTCCAAGTAGTTTGGTAAGCTTACATTGTCGTATTATTGAAAAATGTAATGACTACAATATATACTCGTAAATGGATTAAATAAAAAAGAAGTTGTAACTCATTTTGAAGCACTTAGATTTATCCAATTAAGTTGATTTTTTTTTAAAGTCATTGACCTGCCGGCCTATTTGCTTACTTAGTATACAACGTTTCGTAAGTCACTTCAAAATACATTACGTTTTATATTTTAAATATAAATAGTCAATCATACGAAAGCCGCAATGTGTTTTGAAGTGACTATCAAAGTGAGTTAGCAAATAGGCCGGGTGATCTGATGAAGGTGTCGGAATGTGGCCATAGGCACTTCTAAACTAAAGAAGATAAAACTATCGTGCTTGCTCTCATTCAATTTGTCTTGGCAAACACTTTACAGTATGAACAAAACATAATTTTGATGATATTTTTCCCGTAAATAACCCTGGATGTGGTTGAAAGAAATGCACCGCGATACACATTAAAACGGAATACTTTAAAACTGTGCCTTACCTCATTATTTACTTTAGTAACCTCGAATAATAATCTACTCGTAAATAGAGTATTGTTGCAACTATTTACATAGCCGTAACCAAGGAACACCTGAAAATAGTCGGCGGAAATAGCCGCCCAACCTTGCAGCGTGGATCAATAGGGCCTTGAACTTAGGCCAAAACGCCAGCCTCGGCGGAACCTTCACGGGCGGCTTAATTGAACCTAAATATGGAACTGAATCGTACGCCTTTTAGAGTAAAATTATTTAGTCCAGTATTGAGACTACAAGCCGACTCAGTATTAAAAATGTAATTTTAAGTTTACACCCACTGACTGTGTGATGCATTAAGGCAAGGAAACTAAATAAACAAAGATCATAAACATACTTTCCGAATTCATACAATATGCATAAGTATATATACTTATACATATTGTATGAACTAACTAGATATATGTCTATACTTGTATCTAGATATACTTATGTCGAAGAAAAGCTCAAGACCAAGCTCAGTGGCGTGACGTGCCATGGGAGAGACCTATGTCCAGCAGAGGACGAGTGTAGGTTGATGATGATGATGATGATATCTAGATATTAAAGAAAGGTTCCTTTTACTTACACGCACCCGCAATGAAAATTTTCTTGTTTCGTATTTTTTTCAATACGAAGAGAGTAGGAGGAATACGGAGTAGAAATATTATGAATATTTGTAAACCCTATATAAATAAAATTGTGCGTCATCTTTAATACGTATATACGTAATAGTTAATCAGATTTGCATACTGAAGTATTTTTATAATCGGTGTAAATATTTAATTTACCATAAGTGGAACAATAAATAAATCAAGAAACTGATATGATAATTTAGACCGACGATACGGGCTAAAATGTTTGTTGTAGAACAAAAATCCCGTTTTTGTTTTACAACAATCATTCGTGTGTACTTAAGTATTTGAAAATGTGTGCCAAACGAATTAATCGCCTTGTTAAATAAAAAATAATAATACAAGCTGTGGTTTGGTATTGAAAACCCATCACGTTTCCTAGCGTGACAAATAATTTAATAGTATACCTATTCGTCCTTACACCATAACCTTCAAGGAAATAAATCGTTATTGTTTTAACATAAATAAGATAAAGAAGAATAAGTAGACGACCAAAGCTGATCAAATGAGTAGCCGAAAGGTTTTCTTTCTCAATAATTAAAACATTCATCCAAAATGTACGTGCGCCACCAAGTAACTATTTAGTAATCTGTGGCGCTACCTTGTACTATCCAGAAAACTCGTTTCAACTCTATATTTATAACCAACATCACAAATACGTGGAATGATGGATTGAGTACTTGCGCATATCGCAATCGATATCGCTGAAAAGATACGGTTCCGCTTACGATATATCGAGTACGATAAGATGACAGGACAGCTGATAGTGTAAGTGAATGTTATTCAGAGGGAAATGCGCAGTGTGCTCTATCTTGATGTTGTTTACTTTTTTGACACCAGGGTGTGCATCGCCTACACGAAATGATGATGATGACTTTTCTGTTTGGATGGCTTATATTTTGCACATGTGAATTAGTATCAACAGAGAATGCTTTGAATGATATCATAATAAATATAGTTACTAAAAAACACGCTTTTATCAAATTACTAGCTGTTGCCCGCGACCTCGTCCGCGGCAATTTCTGTTATTATGATTAATTAGATCAATAATTCTACTCTACCTAAGATAAGGTGCAACTCTACCTACCTCAGATGTGGAAGAAACCATGTGGCACATAATGTTAATTTGTGATTTTAATAAATTAACCAATTGGGAGAACAAAATATAAGAAAATAGGTTGATATATAAAAAGCTTACTCGGCATTTATACAACTATAAACTACTTATAATACTTATATTAGGAGTTGTATAACTTGTTGAACGGTAACAGTTTATTTTATATATGTAGGTATAATTAGCTAGATAGACTAATTAAGGGTGTGAATGTATCGATTAATATAAAATGAAGATGTTAATATAATAGTTGATGTAGAGTCAATAACGACTTAAAAATATTTTGTATGGTAAGCTTTTTGTCCCCAGTCCCCAAATGGACTATTAACTGTATTTGGGTAGATATATATAATAATAAATCAATATTGTATCTATATAAAATACCGGCTTACATAAATAAATATTCTAGAAATCTACAAATTCATGAATACCTAACTCTACACCCGCGCATTGTTGTGGGTGAATTTAATTTACCTACCTACCCGCGAGTAGGAGGGACCCAATATACAAATATGTTTATGATTACCCTGTCCTAGCTACTTATAGGCCCTGCCGTGTTACACCTAGATACCAAACATGTAGCAATTTATCGGTGGCATTGGAAAAATAAAAAAAGAAACGCTATCTAAAAAGATACGAGACTGCTTATCAGGCCGTGAATCAATAATAATCATGGAATTATAATTCTCTTCAAAATAAGTCACGTAGGGCTTAGTCGCCCAGCTATTGAACAACTAAACTCTATCGTCATACCTATACGTGTTTGTAAAGCTGTTAACTTGCAATGCTTGACTTCAGTACTAAGTATCTAAAACTATTTGCTTAATCAAAATGAACATCCAAAAACATGCATGCCTTATAATTATAATAAACATACGTACACAGCTGCAAAATGACACGTACATAACAACAAAAGTTTTAAACTAGCACATGGGGTTGTGAAGAGAGTGCTAGTGACAGCCACTTATTTGATTAGCGGCCGCGCTGGCGTTGGCGACTGGCACACGCACCGCAACTCACTCGGAAAAGCGGGACTCACCTGCGAAGGGAGCACAATCTCCCGGCCCAGGGGTATCGACATTTTGCTAGCGGCGCCGCCGGCCGCGCCCCGGCGCCCGCCCGCGCCACACCATCCACCGATTTGCCACTACGAGCGGGAGCCCGCCCGATGCCGGTTCCAAAGGCGCCTCGCACAAACAAGAAAAACACTTTCCCCGAAAAGCGAATTTCCACGAACGTACTCCGTCTCAGCACCTTAGGTACCACTACAACTCTGCTACAGCACAATCCTTGTTCATAAAATAATTAGCACTGATTAAAAAACAATCCCAGTACAATTAATTCAGAATACGGCTACGCGAGATGCGAGTATACAACAAGACACCGGACTAGCAACCGCCCCGATAGGCGCGAGCGTGCGACTGGCGCGCCACCGTTCGGCCGCCGCGCGCATCTCACCCCGCGCCTTCGCACCACGGCCCTCGCTACGCCGACTCGAGCCGCCTCTTCGGCACGGGGTCGCAAAACAGCCTCCTTCATCTGACGGAGCTCTCGGATCCTTACGGCGGACCACATGGACACGTGCCGTCGACACGGCCGTAGTGCGGTTATCGAGCGCGAGTACACATGCGCACTGCGCCTCACTACCGCCGTGGCTCATTCATTTGTGCATTTGCTTCGAATAACACACACCTGACCAAATATTATGGAATAAGTCGACAATGAGCGCGTTGTGTCGGAACAACAATTACCGACGAACCAAGACACAACACCTCTATGCACCAATTTGTTTATGACGTAGAAGTCATTGAACTAAACTGGAATTAGTTTCATTTCCGGTGCATAATTGGCATATATTTTTCTTTAATATATTTTTTCATAAATTTGACTGGCCTATCTAATGGGTTTATTACACGAGCCGAACCAGGCTAGCAAGCCATAAGCCAGTGATTTCTATTAATTGGGTATTGTTGTTTACATGACGTAAATCGACTAGCTTATTGGTACTGGCTAACTGGCCTGGCTCGGCTATTGATCTCGTCATCATCATTTCGAGTAGGTGTCATGTTCAATCGACCATGCGCACACCCTGGTGTCAGAGTTTTTCGGAACCGCCACTCAGCCTCTGACGTGGCTCCTTTAACGATTACCAGATGGCAGCCGGGACCAACGGCTTTACGTGCCTTCCGAAGCACGGAATCATCTTTATTATCAGATAATCAGGTGTTTCAAGCCTGCAATGTCCTAACTAAACTGGATACAATTAACAAAGTATGCTTCACGTGGGAATCGAACCTACGATCCCCTAGTCTACAGGCAAACGCCTTATCCCCAGTGGTTAAGGCGTTTGCCACGGAGGCAGTTTATTGGCCTGTAAATAGGATATTACTGATGTTTAGAGCTTTAGTTTGAATTAAAAGGAACACCACCACCACCACCCAAAGTATTCGTAAAATAACTATATCATAAACAGGCCTTATATAACACAGGCCTAACATAAGACAGGTTCCCTGTCCCATTAATCATATGTGAACATTTCAATTGTTTTACTATTATATTTCGTTTATGGGCAGGAAAAGGGTTTTCATAGACACTTATTTCACAGAGGGAAAACATACTAAACACAAGATAAAAAATTTCATCTTCAAAAATTTACTGAGCTTATAAAGCTTTTGGTTGCGGCGGAAGACCGCCTAAAAGATGGACCGGAAACAGAAGTTGGTGGAAGGTTGAAGAGGAGGCCTGTGTTTGAAGACGAACCCAAAGGCTGAAAAAGTTAGCTATCTTTTGTGCTTGCGGATTTGTTTTACAAATTACAGAAAAAGTATTTATTTATTTATTTATTTAAAAATTTATGTACACAAAATGGTCACATGAAAAACATTTTCATTATAAATGAGTACAAAGGCACTACTTATTTCTTAAGAAATCTCTTCCAGTAGGCCTGTGAGAGGAGAATATGTTACGAAAGGCAGACTGGCGTGTTCATAAATGAAAAACTAAATAAAAATAGATAACTAATATTAAAAGAGAAAAAGACGATAAATTATTAACCTACACCTATAATAAACATACTTAAACAAACCTTTACTTATATACTTAAATAAATACATATCATTATAATAAATATACTAATACATATAACCAATAATTTATAATTCGGAAAGGTAGGGTTCCTTGACCCTTCTTTTAAAAATGGAGATTGATTGTGATTCACGAATCTCAGGTGGTAGCGAATTCCAAAGTCTGACTGCATGAACAGAAAAGGAGTAGGAATAACAAGAAGTGCTATGGGATGGGAATCTAAGGATGGTTCTGAGGTGGGATCTACAAGGAGAATTAGAAGAATGTAGAAAGGAAAAACGCTCTTGCAGATAAGAAGGAAAAGATGGATTAAACAACACATTGTAAAGAAGACAGAGAATACGAGTATTTCTACGGAGACGTATAGGGAGCCATTTTAGCTGTGCGCGATAAACGGAAACATGGTCGAATTTTTTAAGACCGAAAATGAAGCGTATACAATGGTTTTGCAGACGCTCCAGTTTATTCAATAGCTCTTCAGTTGCATCCAAGTAGCATGCATCAGCATAATCAAGAATAGGCTGGATCAGGCTTTGAACAAGAGTAATCCTAGTTTCAAAAGGTAAGAAATATTGGAGGCATCTAAGAGTATGGAATGAAAAATGAATCTTGCGACTAACTTCATTAACTTGAGCCGTCCAATTGAGATTGGAATCAAATAAGATACCTAAGTTTTTGGCTGTGTTAGTATACTCAATCGCAGAACCTTCGAATCGTACAGTTGATAAATAATCGAAGTTAATTTTATTACGCATAAATCTAGTGCCTATTACCATTGCTTGGGATTTTAAGGGGTTGACCTTGAGACCAAAGCATTTGGCCCATTCCGATATTTGACGCAAGTCGTTATTCATTGCTTCAACCGCCAGATCAGCCTCCTCAGCTCTGAAGTGCCTATACAACTGCAAATCGTCAGCATAGAGATGAAATTTACACGAAAGAACTTTAGTGATAGCATTTATAAAAACAGAAAATAATAAAGGGGAAAGGACACCACCTTGTGGTACACCAGCATATAAGTCACACCAATTAGAGACAGACTCTTCAAGGCGGACCCGCTGAGAGCGACCACAAAGATAGGATTTGAACCAAGATATGGTAGAAGGAGAAACATTTATAGAATGGAGGATACCAAGAATGATATCGAAGTTAACAGAAGAGAAAGCGCTACTAAAATCAAGTAATACAAGAAGTGTAAGAGATTTGTTATCCATAGTCCAGCGGATATCATCTGTCACATTAACCAAGGCAGAAGCAGTACTGTGTCCCGGTCTAAATCCGGATTGGAAAGGACTAATGAGGTTGTTTTTAACCAAGGAAGAAGAAAATTGGCTGTGGATAATCTGTTCAAGTACTTTAGAAAGGTAAGGCAATATTGAAATAGGGCGGAATTCTGAAAGAGAAGATGGATTGGAAACTTTAGGCAGTGGGATTATATTAGCTTGTTTCCACGCAGATGGAAATGAACCAGTACTAAGAGAGAAATTGAAGATATGTGTTATTATAGGGAGAAGAACAGGTAGAGTTAATTTGATCATATTAGAACAGAGAAGGTCATTCCCAACTGCATTAGAAGAAATACGTTGAATAGATTTTAAAACTATGTCGTGAGAAACAGAAGTAAATTCAAAAGGAGAATAAGTAGGAACAGGTAGGTTAACTAATGTATCTAAAGTACAAGTTTTAACGTGGGGATCAAGAATAACAGGGGATTTGGAAAAGTGCTTGTTAAATTCGCTTAAATCAATATCATAAGAAGAGACTTCAGATGACTTGCCCACGCCAACAGACTTTAAAAACTTCCAGACGTCCGCGGGACTACGGTTAGTAAGAGAATCATGGAAATATCGTCGCTTAGCATCACGACACAAGCGATTGCAGCGATTACGGAGCTCTCTATACCGGTTTAAATTACACTCAGACGGATAACGTTTGTATCTACGCTTGGCTCTACCCCTACGCATCATAAAATCTTTTATTTCGTCAGAAAGCCAAGGAGCGGGCTTATGTTTAATCTTAATACGACGAAGTGGAGCATGACGATCAAATAAATTAAGAACCAAAGAGTTAAACATATTCACCTTATCGTCTATGTTATCTTTTTCCAAGACTAAGTCCCAATTAACACAAGCAGCATCACTTAATAATGCCTCTTCGTTAATACCCCTGAAATTTCTAAGAAAACGATAATCGGGTTTGTTCTTAGGGGGACGTATAGAATATGACAAATAAATAAGGTCATGATACGAAAACGGTGCAGTAGTTTGGCCATATGCAGATACATTTTTATGAGAGGCGACAACTATAAGGTCTAAAAGAGAAGGTGCAAGATGAGGGGCATGGTGGGTAGCAGAGAGGGGTAAAATGTTAAGATTATATGATGAGCAGAGATCCAGCAGTGCACGGGTACGCGAGTCATTTTTAAGAATGCATGTATTAAAATCACCCATTAAAATAATATGTTCATAAAAAGGACATAGGTCATTGAGGATCGTATCTAAAGAACTAAAATAATTAACTCGAAGATCAGGTGAATAAAAAACAGAAAGAAGTATTTTTGTATGATTCATGGTCAGTTCTAGGAAAATAAATTCTGCAGATGCGGTATACACTGGAGGAGAAGCTCGTAGAATCTTATAGGGTATAGATTTGCGCAGGTAAACAGCTACGCCACCACAGCTAGCCCCAATTCTGTCATTGCGTATAAGAACGAAGTCAGTTAAATTAAATAAAGAAGAGTGCAGAGAGGGTTTAAGAAAAGATTCAGATATTAGTATAGCATCAAGATGGGCGCAATTGAAAGAGGAAACTATATCCGGGAAGTGAAAAGAAACACTCTGTGCGTTGATATGGGCGACATTAAAGTTTCGAGGATGGTCAGAGAAAATAGAGTTTAAAGTATTGTTCAGATTCAGACCTGGAGAAGATTCACTATCTACACTTTGAAAGCTACCAGGAGAAGACGAGCAAGAAAAAAAACTTTCATTGATCAAATCATCCATAAATTATGCAAAAAAATAAATATATAACAATACACTATAAAAAGTATAATACTAATATAACAATAATAAATAAAGAAACTAACAAATGTCTGATGAGCTGCCAAACTCACCAATTCGCTCAAACACCATTCCATCTCACTGAACACTGAAGAGATTTTTACAAACTTAGGTAAATGTATAAACAGACAACATACATTATAAAGAAAAAAAAATATTTATATACTTAAGCCAAAAGGAAAAATAAACTATATAAATATACAACATAACTCGACTTCAGTTTTTTTCCTCTAAAAAAAAAAAGAAAAAAGTAGTCTAATCAGAAATTTAAAAGAAAAAATATTAAGAATATTAAGCGTTAGTACAAGTTGAATGTTTAAAACGGAATAAACAAATTTTATTCTATGCTAAAGTAACATAAAAGTCTAAATATTAATTATAAACAACATTTAAGACCACACCATCTATATTGAAGTCGGTTAAAATGAATTTTGCTTGTATGCATGATAAATTAGTCTATGGTTCCATCGGAGACCGGGCATATCTCAGAACAATAACTAAAGCATAGAAACCGTGTTAAAATAACAACAAAATACAATATTCTACACTGTTTTTACTTATGGCATTGTTAAAGCATCAGAAAGAGATGCATATACAATGCCATTTGCGTAAATGTGCAGGTTGTCCTGGGGTCATAGATTTAAAAAAAAAATTTTTGTGTCTCTGAATAGATGTCACATTTAGCCATTTTTGTATGGGAACCTAGTGTGTCATTAGCGGGGGTGTGAGGCAGACGAAAGGGAGTCGTGGTGTCAGGGGTGCTATTTGTAAATGAGTGACTCAATGAAGAAGTACAAATTTTCCATACATCATCGGTCGTTTAGTAAACACGTCGATTCGAAAATAGCACTCATGACGTTTGACGCCGCTGTCATAAGAGATGTAACAACACCGTGTAATATCGATATCGAGAAAAAACCACAACAAGATTTTGTTTCAGTATGACTTCATTTAAGTAAACAACATAAGAAGTAGTAATAATTATATAGTCATAATCATCTAAGAGATTCCCTGGTTCCTTATACTCCTGGCATCTTCAGTTGTGCTGCGTCCAAGCCCGGGGTCCGCTATCATGACAGCATTCATACTGTAATAAGAAGTATATATTCCATGCTGGTGTAGATGAAAAGGAAAAATTGAGAATGTACCAGTTGCTTCTCTGATAGGGAATGCGACTAGCAACCTATTACACCTTTGATTCAGATTTCGACCTAAACACGCCCACAAACACGCTAAACGTGGCTTTTGGTTTCAGGCAGAGGCCTACACCGTAAGGGTGAAGAATGTATGTATGTTTTACGGCCCAACGCCAATTCTCCTTATGTAACTCCAGTAACACGGACATACATAAATATGAAACTGAAGTACAAGTTCTTGCCTGCGCCGGAAATTTAACCCGGTACCTGGCTCGTTAACCACTGTACCATGGAGATTGTCAATATCGGGTTGAGTAGTATCAGTGGTACATTATTTTTACGGTGACAAGTCATTATTTAGGGTAGGGCTGAAAAAGACCAATTTTAATTTCCATATATGTTTATTGTTCAAAGGTAACAGTGAAGTAGAGACAGTCCCAGCCTTGCATTTACACAGCCCTTTACCTCTTACATTACAAAACTTGTGTTGTGAAGCGAAACAGTGAAGACGACGGCCAAGCAAAGAACAAAAAGACCTACTTAATGTATCAAGTATCTATCAAAGCTACTTTAGACTGCCCCAATAAACAGTTACTATATACTCTTAACCTCAAGGAGGTAGCGGAGAAGAGCCTGCTGCTGTAGTGATTAAAATGTCCAAAATAATTTTATTTATTATTTAATTGCAACTTTTAATGAACTTAGTGAAAAATAGTGCAAATACCTATGAATATAATATCTAATCCTTATAACTCAGTTCGGACTGAGTTTAGAGGTATATATGCCCTTATAACTTTATTTTGTAATTGACTATCGGGAAAACAAGGTATGGTTAGTGGCCGCGTGAAAACAATCAAACGAAAGACGCCAATAACCGGCATTGTCCTTTTGAAATATTATCTATTTCGGTTCAATAGTGTATCTATTCATGTGGCAGATGGATGGACGGATGGACGTCGAAGGCTTAGTGTTACCTTTCCGTGTTTACTCTTAGGGAACGGAACACTAAAAATAATAAATTTCCGGGAAAGTCGTGGAGAGTGAATTTATTATTATTTATTTCTTGGCATTAACTTTATTACTTATATTATTACACTCATCTGTATTCATGTAAATTATCGATGTTTGGCAAAAAATAACAAAGTGCATCACTATGCGTCTTTCCGCCTTTCACTGACAATGGAATTTGACGTTTTTAATGGAGGATAAATACGTTTATAATATTGTAAATAACATGAACTTGCATTACTTAAATGAGAAAAGTCCAGCGCGATAGTTTACTATAATATTCATTTTAGTATTTTAGAAGGACAGAACTTCAGAAATTGGCCAGTTTATAATTTTAAAAATTAAATTCCACTCTGTTACATACCCCTCGACAGGCGTCAGAGGACTGAGGCCTAGTGTATAGTATACGCTACTTTTAAGGGTATCAGTAACATGACGTATCAAGTAATACGCCTCTTCTAGAGACTTCATACTTCTATGTCCTGGGGTACTGATGTGATCAGGGTTGTACTATATCGATGAAATATATTTATCGACTAAATGTTTCGTCCTACGAAAGTCATAAATGTACTCTACTCTGATTGTATCGATTCGTTAAATGAGTACGATTCATAAAAAAAAAACAACTAGTTGCACTCCAGGAGTGCCGGCAGAAGTGAAAACTCGCCTTTGCGGCATACTCAGGTCCGTGTCCTTCTTACGAATTTTCGATCAATTCACGTGTCCTGACGCGAGTTTTCTATTTTACCCATCCCAAAAAGTGCACAAAGCCGCTAAAGAGGCTTTTACTTTAAAAGTTACGTCAAGATACACCTAAATAACTCCTAATCGCATGGCGTCGCTTGGCTTCATCTGATAAATAGGTAAAAAAAAAATCCATACATTACCCACCGCGCGTCTACTGTCTACTGCTGGTCATTAGGCCTTACCCAGTATTGGTCGAACGGCAGAATACCTAATATGATGTCAATCATATTTTCGATTATTTCGAAATTCAAACAGTGCCTACTTACCTACCTTACCTATGAATGCGCAAAAAACCCAATGCATTCGATTTACAGTCCCCAATGTGAGGCAGTCCAACGTTGACATACTAGTTGAAGGTAAAATAGACTTTGTAAATGATACCACCTTCTTAGGAATCACAATAGACTCTAAATTGCAATGGGGCGCTCATGTATCAAAAGGTAATATAAGGTCAGATATATTTTTCACTTGATCAATGGGCCATTCAGCATATTCCAAAACCATCTAAAGCTTTTCCCAGCTAGCTTTGAGGAACAGTCAGTAAAGGAAACATAATCAGGTAGGTAAAGAGAAACACATAATTCGAAGTGATATTTTTTATTTTATAAAACTTTTACACTAGGGTAAAAAAGTGCCAGTGTGTTATTTGTGAAAAATTCACCGTGTTGGTAATAGAAAAACAAGAGGTGAAGAAAAACAAGAGATTACTTTACCCACTTTCATTACTGTCCAAAATAAAATGTTTTTCATAATTTTAAATATAAATAATAAAACCGTTTCCGTAAACTTTCTTATTACCATTGATTTATAATTCGGCAAATATAAATGTAGGTAAAGCATCGTGTTTCAATAGCTTCCATTTAATTTTATATTCGAAATTAATGTATCGGCACGGCAGTAAAATATTTTGAACAAATTCGAGTATGTATGACATTTTATGTCCAATATGTCGCTTGAAAGTTCCTCGGATCCACACCTTTTTATCCTTTTACTTCAGGTAGCTGCAATAAAATTTCAACAATAATTTTCTTCATATTAGTAAAAATCGATTCTTTTTAGGGTTCCGTACCCAAAGGATAAAAACAGGACCCTACTAATATGACTCCGATATCCATCTGTCTGTCACCAGGCTGTATCTCATGAACCGTGATAGTGAGACAGTTGAAATATTACAAACAAAAATTTCGGGCGTTTTTATAGCTTACGCCCACGGCTCCGCTCGCGTTAATGTCTATCCCCGATAACAGTACCTTATTCTGAGATGTAATTTATGTCTATGTTCTTTTCCGTACTCCAGAGATCGTGCAATGGTGATGATGATGATGCAAAATTTCATGATGATCGGTTCAGAAGTTACGGCGTGGAAGCGTAACAAACAAACTCACTTTCACATTTATAATATTATATGTAAGGATGGTACGGAACCCTTCGTGCGCGAGTCCGACTCACACTTTGCTGGTTGTTTAATTACCATGATGGTTCAATTTGTTACATTACTATTGCATGGCTCAACACTAACAAAAATATCCCTGATAGCAAGACCGTCATAAAAAATATCGATATACTCGTAGATACGTGATTTTACCACATCACTAGCAAAAAAAACTAACCTAATTTGAAATAAGGAAAAAACGATAATTTTAAGCAAAATACCTATAAAAGTTGTCATTTATACAATACGTTATATAATTGACAATATTATTGTTGTATTTTGAGGTATTTTGGGTTTTAATTATGCACTTTTAACTGAAAAACTTACCGAAGAAAATTATGTTTTACAGAATTTATTTCTGTTCGTCCTGAATGGGATTTACATCGCTCCATTGCACAAGACATTGTTTAGTATAATGGTCATTTGATAACGCACCAACCCAACACCGGTTAATACTTTTTTCCGTGAGAATTTTAGCACAATCCTATATTTAATTTGCAGACATCACAATTCCGCCGCAATGTTTTTGTCGATATATAACCCGATCAAATCGGCAAGATGCTAATATTACAGACGTTGAACTGTAATAAGTTATTTTGAATTTAGTCGGATTTAATTGGAGTCCAATGGAGTCCATTGACATTTCAAGTCGGGACAACCATGAAAATAATAGAAACTGACTGAAGTTTTTGTCTCATTCTGTCATAAGCGAAAGCTCATAAGAAAAATACCGTGTCAACTATCTATTTTCAGTTTCTATTTTTATGCGGCTTCTATGTATATTATTCTTCTGAGGGGCATATTGACAGTTGAAGTGACATATGACGCCAGACGTCACATTGAAATATAAGTAAACAAAAAGAAAAACACATCGGCACTCAAGGCTTAAATAAATTGTTGTTACAAGTAGGGAGGGTGGCAGAACAAAATTATTGATACAAAACAAATTGAAGTAACATATATATAAGTTACAATACAAGTACATGTAGGAAGAAGTGGTTGACTGTCGGCAATACAGATAGAGAAAAGATAGTAGCCCCAAGAGCAAAACAAGATTCCCAAATTACTAAAGAACATTTATTTACATATCTAAGTAGGAAGTACCATATGTATAAATGATAATATTTCAAATGAAAAACCGAGTTCAACGAAAATAATGAACGAACCGATTTTGTTAAAATTTAAATGGGACCAATTCCGAAGTATTTCAACCCTTCTAAATAAAATATATTTTTTTAAATCGGTTAATAAATGTCGTAGGTATGACGTATCATATTAGATATAAATGAATAAAAGATTCTGATGAATTGAGGACCTCCTGCGGTTTTGGAGTCAGATGATAAATATTAACAACGGGTTGCACTCTTGGAGTGCCGGCAGAAGTGAAAACTCCGCGCGGTAGATAAAGGGGGATATTACTTCCTCTACTACGCCGCGCCGGCGGTCTCAGGTCACGTACCCGTCTTACCAATTTTCGAAAAGGTCACGTGTCCTGAAGCAACTCGCTTCAGGGGACACGTGACCTGATCAAAACGGGTGTGCGGTGTGCGTAACATTTTTTACCCATCCCAAAAAGTGAAGTTTTCACTTTAAAAACAAGGTAAATTATGCGATATGGAAATGAGAAATTTGTACAAGGCAGACAGCCGATATATGATCACTATAAATTACATAATATACTTAGCTAGTCTCTACAACCGCTAAATGACTAGTCAAGCTTTTAAATAACCTTTATGGGAGCAATTAGGCTTAAAGCTATTGCTTGTATACTTGGACGAATAATTGTATACGACTACCATGACCTTTTCTGCGACTTTTTCCACGCAAAGTATAGCCCACGATAGTCGCTAAATATGTCTTCACGCGATGGCGAAGATTTGACATCCTATTGGGTTTTTAGTTAGCAGAGAAGACGATGGCAAGACGAACTCTATAGGTAAAATCCAGAGGAACTGGAAAGACTTAGCACAGGATTGATCCGAATAAGCCACAGCCTCGCTTGGTAGGCGCAGTTTCTTTAGCTTCTTGTACTTCCCACGCTCCTACCTACATAAGCATTTTTAGGCTAGGAAAGGATAGGAATTTCTGGATCTGAGAAAGGAATAAAAGTATTTGGATGCTACTCGCTCGGGATGCCGGGTGCGCGTACCCGATGCCATACTTTCAACTACCGCCTAAGCAGCTGAGGATGGCACCCTTGAACTCATTAGTAAATGAATGCAAAAACTGAAGCTCAAAGTACCTAATCGTATTCCACCTGCATAAAAAACTGGCCACGTAGTCACCACGCTGATTACTTGCAGCTTGCATTAAGCTGATAACGAAAATAACATGGCACTCTGGCTCCGATAGAGCTATAAAGTAGTGCATTCCTTCTAACCTACTTGTTTAATAGCTTTTCTTATCTAAACTTGCCTTTCTTTTATTTTTCTTTCTTTTCGTTTCTTATTGAGGATCTCCATGGCCCAGCGGGTGTAAGCATGTAAAGCAACCTCGGCCACGGTCCCTGCTAGGATGGGTGACCTAGACTAGACTAGACCAAGTGCCAAGTGGCATAAAAAATCTCCTTAGAGATCCTCTATATATAAAAGACTCAGGCCAATCTGAAGAAGATCGTTTTCGATCATCTGACCGGGGATCGAACCCTGCAATTCAAAGACACTTGAGATACCACTGAGCCAGAGGTCGTGAAAAAAAATGGATGAGCAGAATAGGAATATAGTTTAAAATGGGAACCAAAACGAAGAATGATACAGCGCACAGTCTGTTAGGATATCTAATTTAAAAACCTGCGAAATACGACAATCACATCCTTTACAGACTTTGTGTTAAAGCTGTGCTTAAATCAGTCACAGATTGTAGATAAGTAACCCGCGCAAAATGCAAGAACCGATGAAGGGAATGCTCCAAAACGTAGGGATAATATTATCGGACTCAACTCGAAGGTAGAGTAAAGAGGGCCACGCAATATTTCAGATTGGTTACGCTCTCTTGCCCATCACTTTCGCTGTACAAGCTAATTAAGACCAATTTGCTTCTCACCCTATCACAACTGATTATTTTCGCAAGCCTTGTTTTGGTTCTCTACCCAAGGGTAATATACGCCGTACGGCAAGTACGGCGTATATTACCGTAATGGCAAATATTAGTACTTATTCTGTGGTAATGGGCAGGAGAGACTTGATTTTTTTATATTTCTATTGCCGCTATGACAAGGCGGTCCCGAAGAACTCTTGACACCAAGGTGTGATCGATTGACCGTGTCACCTACACGAAATGAATGAATAACAACAATAATTAAAAAAAACAACGATTCCAAGATTTAACGGTATCGAGCCTCAGAGTGTAAGAAGAGATTTTGCTTCTCCCTAGGTGTTTTACCTTATGTACAATGAAATTTCTCGGCATGATGCCTACAGCCACTTTCAAGGCTTTTAGGATTTGTCCTGATATTTAAGGATTTTTGGACTCTTCTCAGGATTGCGGCCGGATTTTGCAAATATTAGGAATTCTCAAGACGTTTTGAATTTTCTACCCATCGTGTCTTGGAAGGGCATTTGAATCATAATTAATTCATTTTGCTAAAAGCTAGACCATAATACGGAAATAGTTCTGAAAAAATCTTCTATTACCCTTGAGAAAATTCCTCTTCAGAAAGTAACCAGAATGAGCGATAGTAGGTCGTTGAGCTATAATAATCTAGTCTAGAAATCTAAATAAAAGGGTGGACGCAGGTATGCCAATAACTAGAATACTGGATTGACAAGTCTCCGACATTGAGGATCGGAAAGGTGTTTTACCATGCGGTTAGACAGGAGGGCGCAAGCTCTGTGTAGGCGACGTTCGAGGCTGCACTCAATCGCCCACTTTTCCTTTCGATCCTGCCTTCGCCGCTCCAGATTACGTCAGATGCCAAGAATCGGGGCTGGCCCTTCATTCAGCTTAGATAATAGAATAACTATTATTTTGTGAATGGACTGGTTGTAAGACCTAAAGCCGCGATCCAACTGGCGTCATAACGTTTTCACCTTACGTAAGACTTGTCTGTATCTTCATAATATACTCATAGTAAAAATAATACTACCTACCCTTTGGTCATATAGACCAAAGGGCGGCGAATTAAATCGCGCTCTATCCTTAAAAATATTATAAACGCGAAAGTTTGTACCTTATGTTTGTTACCCAATCACCGATAGTTAGATTTCACAGATAGTTTATTACCTGGATAACATAGACAACCTTTCATCCCGGAAAACTGTTCCCGCGGGATCGACATAAACGTGAGCGGAGCTGCGGGCGACAGGTAGTTAAAAATAGACACGTAACTAACTATAGACAAAACGATCAGTCGTAAAAGCCCTAATAAAAATCTACATAACAGATAAATCTATTTAAGTATATGGAAGGTAGGTAAACCAGTATCTAGCTACCTATTTGATTTCTACAGATACAGTAATCACGTCTTTATCCACTACCGGATAGACAGACGGAGCCAAAGGGCTAGAAATAGTGACGAAAGTTGAAGCCCGTTCACTGAATCGACTTTTATATGCGAATAGAAACAGACTTTCAGTATCGGGCAATTCGGGGTATACCTATTGGGCAAAAAAAAACATAAACGACGCGCGAAGTGTCAATTTCCAGTGTAAGGCTCAAATTACAGCTATTTCACAAACATCAAGGAATGTAGCGTTGCGCAGCGCATCTTTCCAATGTAAAGCGGCAATGTACCGTAATTAAAGCAATATGGAACATGATGAATCAATAGCAGATGATGCCACTATCATTATCACAGCATTCGCATCACATATGTTAAATTATCAACAACAAGGAAACGTGATTTGGTGTGGATTTTTACTAGCATTCGCGCGCGGCTCCACGGGATCTTTAGTGTTTTCGGGTTGACAGATACCTACCCTATGTCCTTCTCAATACCCTGCTACCGTATATGCAAAATGTAATGACGATGTTCTGCGAAATCATAATAACACACAAACAAATATACAATCCTACTACTACTAGCCGTGTGGTTTCCGGCAGAGTAGAATAGGACCACTCCAAGTCTTCCCATGGAGAGGGGCCACGTAAGAGGCAACTTAGGAAATTCAAGCTAAACAAAGCTCATAAACATCAATGCCAGCGATGAGAGTGTAGGCCAAATCATCTGTCTGCTCTGGCCAAGTATGGCTCAGGTAGTACAGAGAGGGTTATGCTCCTGCAGTGGACACTAAAAGGATCTGATGATGACGATGAAATGTACAATCTCACTACTGCATGTATTATTTGTTAGGGTTTATTACTTTAACTTTCAGGCAGGAAGCAAGACTTGGTATCTTAATCCTGTAAAAATATTTGTTTCTCAGCGCCATAATGTAAAGGTGGTTATATGGTTTTATATATAGGTCCAAAAAGATGAATCCCCAAACCTAAACGGACCTGTCCTATTTTTTTTTGTCATGATAATCGTAGGCTTTTTGTGACACCTTAAGGACAATATAATACATAGAGGTACTTATATAAAAACGTATGAAATGATTAAATATGTCATGTTGTTAGTGGCAACACTAGTATCATTTTTTTTCGAGGAACCTACAGCATTGGATAAAGCTTAAGGCAGGAGTCATAAAAGAATTATGGGGAGTTATAAATATAATCAAAGTTATATCTATGCCTTTAATATTTGCTTTGTATGCAACTTCAATATTACAGAACAATAGAATGTACTATTACGTCATCACGTAAGAGGAGGTACTTCAGTTTTTTCAGATCCATGCTGCATCTTACATATGAGATAAAAATCTGTTAGATACTGACCTGCACTCCTTGCATCCCCCCATCATACATCGTCCACCGTCCGTAAGTAGTCATTTCAACAATTCACTCACAACTAAAACAAAACCGTCATGCCTTCGTATCGGCAGTTTGAGTACTGCTAGGCGACCTCAGCAAATACACTATTTAGCTTGATTAGCGCGGCGTGTGCAAATCATTCGAGCGGCCACCGCGTCCAGATTGAAATTGATTGCTACGGAGGCTCATTGACGTTATTGAGGAGAATGGCTAACAGCGTTTGCCAGACGTTTCGTTTTAGACGGGACAACTTATATAAATAAACTAGCTGTTGCCCGCGACTTCGTCCGCGACAATTTCTGTTATTATGATTAATTAGTATAGATGAATAATTTATCCCCGTTTCAAAACATTTTTTATTGATGTTTCGCTCCTATTGGTCGCAGCATGATGTTTTATAGCCTTCCTCAATAAATGGACTATCAAACACAAAAATAATTTTCCAATTTGAACCAGTAGTTCCTGAGATAAGCGCGTTCAAACAAACTCTTCAGCTTTATAATATTAGTATAGTATATAATGTATATACGGACAAATCATACAGATTGAGCTAGCCCCAAAGTAAGTTCGAGACTCGTGTTATGGGATACTAACTTAACGATACTACATAAAGTATAAGTTTCTAACATTTCATAACAAATGAAATGTCAAAAACCATGCCTTTTAGATAGATACGTTAAAATCATTTGTGCCGTGATCACGTCTTATAAATCGATGAAAGCCGGCTGCACGCACGACAATGTGGCACGTTCCGCGTGCAAGCGGGAGCGCGGAAGAAGCGATAGAGAGGCACTATCTTCCATGGTAATAACGTAAATATCGTCCATAAACGAACTTTACAGACAACTTATTTACTTTTAGGTCTTACGGTTTTAGGCTTCACCCCGTAAGGAATAAAGACGTGGGTATGTTCATATGTATGAACATACCCACGTCTTTATTCTAATTTGCACACACTTGAATGACCCTTTGACACTACCTACATTGTATTGACGTCACATATTTACCCTTTTGGAAGCGTGATGTAAGGATTTAGTTCGGCAGCTATGTTAAATATTACGTTTATGGGAATGGCCTCACTATAATGTTTTGAGGCTATATGATACATAATCTTTGGGAGTTGATTTTGTAGCTTGCTCTAAGTGAGTTTTCGCTATTTTTCGCAGGGCGTTTGAGACAAGGGCAGAATTCCCACCACCCTGTATAGGCAACATCACCAAAGAGCCTGGTACACACTACCACTATGGAAGTAACTCCACTGTAACGTCAACTTAAACAAATATAAAAACCGGCCAAGTGCGTGCGAGAGTCGGACTCGCGCAAGAAGGGTTCCGTACCGTTATCTATACAAACGGGCAAAAAAATCATGTCTGTTGTATGGGCCCCCCTTTTATATTAATTTTATTTTATTTAATTTTTTATTTTGAATATTTCAAGCATCTACCTGTTGCCGTTATTAATATCGAGCAAAAACAAGCAAAAAAACCACGTTTGTTGTATGGGAGCACCCTTATATATTTATTTTATTCTATTTTTTAGTATTTGTTGTTATAGCGGCAACAGAAATACATCATTTGTGAAAATTTCAACTGTCTAACTATCACGGTTCATGAGATACAGCCTGGTGACAGACGGACAGACAAACAGACAGACGGACGGACAACGGAGCGAAATTAATAGGGACCCGTATTTACCCTTTGGGTACGGAACCCTAAAAACCGGCCAAGTGCGTGTCGGGCCACGCACAGTGTAGGGTTTCGTAGTTGCGAATGCCAGCTTTGAGTACACGCCACGTCTAAAAACGAGCGCAGTAGGCACCAAGAGGCCTCGTATCGTTCAATTTTTTTTTCGAGATGTTAACTTTTTGGCTGCTTTGTGCGCTTTTTGGGATGGATAAAAAATGTAGAACTCGCGTCAGGACATGTGAGATGAGACCGCCGGCGCGGCGTAGGATAGGAAGTAATATCCCCATCTCTCTTTACCATGCGGAGTTTTCACTTCTGCCAGCACTCCCGGAGTACAACGCGTTGTTTTTTTTTTTTCAAGGTTTTATTTTGTCCTACGCTCTCCTCGCTGGCCAGAGACGGGTTGGAGAGGTCTCATTGTTGTTTATGAGCTTTGTTTAGCTTGTATTTCCTAAGTCGCGTTAACATAGGTACATATCCATACCAAATTACAGCTTTCTAGTACTTATGCAGCCATGGCGATTTTATAAGGGTTAGTTTAGTTTTTAGTAAGTAAGTTATTTACTACAGAACCCTAAAAAGGGTACGTGCTAAGTCCCGTTTATATACATGAGTACCACCATTATACAGAATGCAGTTAAACAGTCCACCGTGGGCCATGGATAACCTAGCTAAGTTCCTTGTTTACTACGACTGTGAATGCATTTCGATATCACGTCCTTCGAATGACAAACGAATTACTGTGAGAATCGCCGTGACCGCTCATCTGCATGTCGATTGTATGTGCATCTGCTTATGCATTTGTATGCTCACGACTTTCATTATGCACAATTATTTCGTCAACGCTGACACGTTATTATAATTACTTTAGCAAGACTTCTTGAGGTATCATATTACCTAGTTATTTAGATATAACCTATTAGTGAATAGGCACTTTAAATTTAAGCGAACTATAATGCTATACTCGTAGTCATTCTAGCTTTCATATATCGTCATACATACACGGTGAAATTTTGATCGTATTAGAGCCTCAAAGGGGTGATTCAGCCCGTCGATATGAACAACTTTTGCAATGGGACCAATGTTGGGAACTCAAAAAAAATGGGCAGTTCCATACAAAAAAATTTTGGCCGCCCGGTCAATTTGTATGGAAACGTCAAAATAATTTTTGAGTTCCCATAGGAAAAGTTGTTTAAATCAACGGGCTGAATCATCCCTTTAAGGGTCCAGAACGATCAAAATTTTACCGTGTATAGGTAAACATTATCAGCAATTTCATATTAGACTACCTGTGCCTTTGGACTCGCTTACGGAGAGGCGTGACGTTGCACGACGCGTCGTGCATCGCTTTGCGCGGGGCGTGTGGCTGCGCGTGGAGCATTTTCCGTTACGAAGAGGCATGCGCCGCTTACTGCGGCTTGATCTCATACAAATGGCATGCATGTCGCCATACTACGACATTACATGGATTGATGGCTCGATTAGTTAACATTTAAATACTTAGACTAATCCGATCATCAATTCAAAATTAAAGGTTTTCCCCTTCGAAGTGTGGTAGGTGTAGGTATGTTTTCGATACCGACACGGGGAGTGACACAGGCCTGGCCAAAGATGCGACAACACGCTCAGACGATAGAGATGGAGTGGTATCTAGGTACAAGAATAAAAAGAATGGTTAGTACCTTAATATTTTATTGAGAGGTCGCAGAGTATATATCACTGTTATGGCAATGTTACGAAGTCTATCGGTTGCTGCGGCGAGACGTGCGGAGGTCGCGCTCGATCTCGTACTGGCGGTAGTCAGCACGCTCCAAGAAATCTCGGCGGTCAAGGTAGCTGAAACATAAATAAAATTTGTTATTGTAAGTATAACAGTATAGATAATTCTTATAAACCACCAACGTAGTGCTTGGAGTAGGTACATTCCTTTATCAAATCATCATCTTTCAATCTACATCGCTGCCGCACTACCTCATTTCATATCTGATCTTTTAAAGTTATACCACACATATTTCAACACGCTCTACTTCGTGCCTCTTTTCTGCCATACCCAACTTTCACTGCCATACATAAGAGTTAGAACCAACACTCCTTCATAAATGTATTTTGAAGTGACATTAAAACATACTGTACATAGCTGTCAAAAGTTGGCGAGTAGTCATGCTGGTCATAAGTAACAAGAAAACACCCAGATCCTTCCTTCTACAGGCTATTTAAACTTTAGTCCCACTATCATTATTAAAAAGGCAATCAAGTAGCAAGCAAAATTGGTACATTTTCTTGATTGCTGTCCATGGCCAGCGGTAATCACTTACCATCAGGTGAGTCGCTAGCTCTTGCCGTACTATATCATGAAAAAAAATATGAATGTCTCCAGCCACCACAGGACAAGTAGTAATTTGCATGCCAACTAACTATCGAAATACATTTCCATACCCAGATTTTCCTTTATTGTGACTTTCAATTTCCTCCTCAATGCCCTCCTCCTTCTTGTATGTCATCCAGTCAAGCTTAGATTTTTCAAGCGTTGAGAGTTTGTTCTTCTTATTTATGGCATCCAGAACACTGGACAGACCACCTCCGCTCTGCTTGGATGATGAACCTTCCAACTTGCTAGCTAGAAAACCAAACAACAAGATTTTTAATTATTTTTGTATCCTTTATTTAGAGCCTAAGTTATAAACAAAAGGTAATAGACCACATTTGGCAAGTTGTTTTTTTTTACTTTAAGAATGAAAATAGCTATTCGAAATAGTGACGAGAAATTCAAAACGTTTATTCAGAAAATAGGCCTTTGCAGGCACTTTTTCACGTCAAATCACATTTTAAAGGATCTAATTTAGTCATATTTATATTATTACTTAATGTGCAAAAGCTACAGACTACTAGCGTTTCGGAACCGACCACTGCAGAGAAGAAACGCCAAAAGAAACTCTTTTCAACAGTATTGGTCGCCTACTCGCCTGAAGGGCTTTTTTATTTTATCATCTATCTTTATCATTTATCATCTAATTTCCTCATTTATCATTTTTTTTTCATTTTATGATTACAATTTTTATTATATAGGTACATTATTATTTTTTGGAACATATTATGTTAGCGATCGAGTGTGCAATGATAATATTTTACATTATACACAGTAGTCTCAAAGAGGCCGAGCAGACCTGTCCCCCCTAGCAGCACCCGTTCACGAGTTGACGCATGGATCAGCCATCGTTGAACTCAACCATATTAGAGGGAATTCAACGACCCGACACACGACTCTCAAGCACAAAACTTGAAAACTAATTGTCGACACTCGTTGACCGCAAACATATACATGTTTTTGTATAAACGAATACTAAGGCCTAAGAATGAATTACTAGTTTTCTGTAGTCTAAAAGCTCCCGTGACAAGTTTATTCTTATTTCTTGTGTTGTATTTATGTACATGACAGTTTTTAACATACTTTTGAATATTTTTATGAACATGAAGTATGTTGGCGAAAATATATTGTGACGCAACAGTTAATATTCCAATTTCTTTGAATAATTCTCTCAAGGAATCCCTAGCCCCAAGTTTATAGATAGATCGAATAGCACGCTTTTGCAGAACGAAAATTGTGTTGATGTCTGCTCCCTTTCCCCAAAGTAATATCCCGTAAGACATTATACTTACATTATTTACTCCGTGTGGGGACGGAGTAGAATACAATTCCCCACTGCCCGTCAGGTTGGCATCTCGTAAGAGGCGAGTAAAATACCCGACATGCTCGGTGGTAGGACCTCGTGGGGTCCGACTGGCTGGCGACCACCCTCATGCCGAAATCTATCGTAAAGCACCGTTGGGTGTGTTTCGACGGTTGCGCGTGAGAGCCAATCTCATTCCCGATTCCCGTAGTTTCGACAGTTTATGGTCCCTTAGGGGCTGGAGTCTTGCACTGTCTGATTGGGGGTGCGACGTTGGCGCGGGGGCCAGGGAGACCCGATGAAACGGTTGTCCGCTGGCCGCCCGCTGGTACGTAGAGGACCCAAACCCTGGCTGTCCCGGCTAGGGAGGCTGTCCTGCCGCCAGTGTCAAAAGCTCGTGATTGGTCGTCGTGCCGGCCTGGGAGACCGGAGTGGAACACGGCGGCTGATCATTGTGTTGGATCGGGGGCCCTTCCGTCCCCCGTGCCAGCAGCACACCTCACTGGTCATTCATTGCGGGCCATCATTCCTTAACTTTGCCTATGTAACTGTCATAACTACGGCAATCCTCAATTTTTTCCCTGTTAACCACCTTTTTTATGGCAAGATCGAAAAATAGAAAACATGTTTCTACAGCGGCACCCCCTTCCACATTCAATGTGGACTTCTTCAACGTCAGAGGAATGCATTCCAACCTCAATGTCGTCCATCATCACTTGGAGACGACTAAGCCGGCTCTATTTTTCCTGACTGAGACACAAATATCCTCTCCTACCGACGTCACATATCTCTTGTATCCCGGTTTCAGCTTGGAGCACAAGTTTATGCCCAATGCTGGGGTGTGTATGTACGTACGGGAGGATGTATGTTGTCGACGTCTCAGCAGCCTTGAAGACAGAAACCTGTCATTGTTATGGGCGCGCGTAGATCACGGTGACCGCATCCGGTTCTATGCGTGCCTTTACAAGTCCCATAGCGGTGATGCCGAAACAAACCGACTTCTCGGGCATGTACAGAAGGGCATAGACGAAATTCTCCAGCAGCACCCATCGGCGGAGGTAGTGATCCTAGGGGACTTCAACGCTCACCACTTTGAGTGGCTAGGATCACTGAAGACCGACTACGCTGGGAAGGCTGCATACAACTTTGCTGTAACAAATGACCTCAACCAGTTAGTTGATGGTCCTACCAGAATACCTGATATTGAAGGACACAAACTTGCTTTGTTGGATCTTCTGCTGACCTCACATCCAAACGATTACCAGGTATTCCGTGATGCCCCTCTAGGAACCTCGGATCATTGCCTGGTACGTGCTGTGGTTCCATCCGGTCAGACCACGCAATCCAGACCACCTGGTATGCGTCGTGTGTGGCATTATAGGTCAGCAGATTGGGATGGATTGCGAGAGTTTTATGCATCCTATCATTGGAGACGGTTGTGCTTCTCATCAGAAAATCCTGACATTTGTGCGAAAGCTGTCGCCGAAGCGATACTGCTGGGCATGGAGTGCTACATTCCCAGCTCGGCGGTTCGTATCGGAGGGCGGTCTCAACCTTGGTTTCGTTGCTCGTCTTTGCATGCCGCCCACCTCAAGCGCGAAGCCTACGAAGCCTGGGTTGCTGCGCGAAATGTCAAGGATCGTAATACTTCTGATTTGAAGAAGCGGTTCAACGCAGCTTCAAGAGCCTACAAGAAGCAGATCACTGCAGCAAAGTTTGCGCACACTGCGCGCATTGGTAGGAGACTGGTTGGCTATCCCTCCGGGAGTAGAGCATTCTGGTCTCTTGCTAAGGCAGCGCAGGGGAATTTCTGTCGCCCTTCACTTCCATCTCTGCACAATCGTCAGGACTCGCTGGCTCACTCCGCAAAAGAGAAGGCCGATCTCTTGGCTACTCTCTTCGCGTCAAATTCTACCCTTGACGACGGAGGAGCATCGCCGCCCTTTTTACCGCGATGCGAGCACTCAATGCGGGAAATTCGGTTCACTCAAAGTGCAGTGCGACGTGCTCTGTTTTCCCTCGACGTCAGGAAGTCCAGCGGGCCTGATGGCATTCCAGCAATTGTGCTCAAAACATGCGCCCCTGAGTTGGCTCCGGTGTTAGCACGCCTATTCTCGCTGTCTTACACCTCAAGAAAAGTCCCGTCTTCGTGGAAAGTAGCCTACGTTCACCCTATTCCTAAAACGGGTGACCGCACAGACCCGTCTAACTATCGGCCTATTGCGATAACCTCCCTGCTCTCTAAGGTGATGGAGCGTGTAATAAACATCCAGCTCCTTGGTTACCTTGAAGATCATCAGCTAATTAGTGACCGTCAATACGGGTTCCGCCACGGGCGTAGTGCTGGTGATCTTCTTGTGTACTTAACGCACCGATGGGCAGCCGCCATCGAGAGCAAGGGAGAAGCACTGGCATTTAGTCTAGATGTCACAAAGGCTTTTGACCGGGTCTGGCATAAGGCTCTTCTCGCGAAGTTACCATCTTTCGGGCTTCCTGAGGGACTATGCTTGTGGGTCGCTAGTTTCTTATCTGGGCGAAGCATTCAGGTCGTTGTAGACGGATTATGCTCCGATATCATGCCCATCAATGCTGGCGTGCCCCAAGGATCTGTTTTATCACCTACGCTGTTTCTTCTGCACATCAACGACATGCTTAACACTAGTAGCATCCATTGCTATGCAGACGACAGTACGGGTGATGCATATTATGCAGGTCGTGCAAATATCCCTCAAACACAGGTGGAGGAGAACAGAAAGAGACTTGTGTCTGACATTGAGACCTCTCTGAAGCAGGTCTCTGAATGGGGTAAACTAAACCTAGTTCAATTCAACCCTACTAAGACACAAGTCTGCGTGTTTTCCGCTAAGAAGACCCCATTTAACATAGCACCGAAGTTTCGGGACACCTCTCTTACCATTTCTAAGAGTATTGGGATCCTTGGCGTCGATATTACGAAGGAGGTCCAATTCCGGAGTCATCTGGAAGGTAAAGCCAAAATGGCTTCTAAAAAACTTGGGGTGCTCAATAGAGCGAGGCAGTACTTCACTCCGGGTCATAGACTTTTATTATATAAAGCTCAAGTCCGGCCCCACATGGAGTACTGCTCTCATATCTGGTCTGGTGCACCTCAATACCAACTCCTTCCTCTTGATTCCATCCAACGCCGGGCAATTCGTATTATCGACGATCCCACACTCACAGACGATTTAGACACCCTCGGTCTACGGAGAGACGTTGGCTCTCTGTGTGTATTTTACCGTCTATACTATAGGGAGTGTTCTGAAGAACTTTTTGAATTGGTGCCACCGTCACCTTTCTACCACCGCACCGCTCGCCACAGGAGTAAAGTCCATCCCCACATCCTTGACACTTGGGTCTCCAAAAATGTCAGAGCGTCACGTGGTTTTTTTCCTCGTACAGCAAGATTGTGGAATGGACTCCCTCCCGAGGTTTTCCCTGTGTGCTATGACTTGAGGTCCTTCAAAAGGCGTGTTTACAGGTATCTTAAGAGTCGGCAACGCATCAGCAGCTCCTCTGGTGTTGCAGATGTCCATGGGCGACGGTGACCACTTTCCATCAGGTGGCTCGTCTGCTCGTTTGCCGTCGGATAGGTATACATAAAAAAAAAAAAAAAAAAAAAAAAAAATGTTAAAATAGCTAAAATAAACAAGACGTGCTGTTTCGACATCTGTAAGTTGTCTTATTCGCCAAACGGCGTATGCTGCGGAGCTAAGCTTACCAGCAAGAGTTTTTATATGGGGACCCCATTGCAACTTCGAGTCAAGAGTTATTCCTAGAAATTTTGTTGAGTCAACGAATTCTACCGTTTCATTATTAACAACTATGTTAGTTGGCACATGTCTAACATTAGGGGTACAAAATTTGATATATTTAGTTTTTTTGGCATTAAGCACAAGATTATTAGCAGTAAACCAATCTAATACCTGGGCAAGAGTGTCATTTACATCGTCAAAATTTGTCTTCTGTCTATCAACTCGAAAAACAAGTGATGTATCATCAGCAAATAACACTGCTTTACAAGCACTGGCGTAGAAAGGTAAATCATTAATTATTTGGCACTAATAAATAAATTTTAATTTGATTTGATTTCATTTTTCTTTATAAATATTTTGTAAGCAAATTATGGATACATATCTGAAATAAACGATTATTATTATTATTATTACTATAGATCAGGAATAACAACGGCCCTAGGATGGATCCTTGAGGAATTCCCATTTTGACAAACGACCCACTAGATTTTACACCATTTAAACTAACTTTTTGAATCCTATTAGATAAATATGATTTTATCAATTCCAAAGATACGTTTTTTACTCCATAATAATTTAATTTATTTAATAGAGTTTCATGGTCAACACAATCAAACGCCTTAGGTAGATCACAAAAAACTCCTATTGCATTTTGTGACTTTTCCCATGCCCCTAAAATATGCGACAACAAAGCTACGCCGGCATCTGTAGTAGAACGACCTTTGGTGAAACCGTACTGTTCACTATGGAAAAGGTTTTTTCTATTAAAATACGAGACTAATTGTTTAAAAATTAACTTTTCAAAAATTTTGCTAAGAACCGGAAGGATTGAAATTGGACGAAAGTTATTAGGATTGTCTTTACTTTCTATCTTATGCAATGGAATAACTTTACTATATTTCATCAAATCGGGAAATGTTCCTGTATCTACACATTCATTAAATATTAACGCCAGGTTAGGAGCTATATCCTCTATAATATGCGTTACTAAGGATACGGACATATCCCATAAATCCCTAGTTTTTTTAAAGTTTAATTCTTTAAAAGCGTCGACAATATTTTGGGGTGACACATATTCAAATAATAAAGTATCGCTACATTCAGGTATATTATCGCGTAATATATTTTCGGCTTTTTGAGGCGATGATTTGAGCGAGGCAGTTGTCTTAACCGGGAAGTCAGTAAAAAAATCTTCAAAGCATTGAGCAACTTCTGCATCTGTCTCAAACTTTTGGTTATTAAATTGTAATTTTAACGATTCATTATTACGTTGTTTAATTTTACCCGTTTCCTGATTGATAATTTTCCAGGCCGTTTTTATTTTATCTCCGGAGTCGGCGATTTGTTTACATAAATATTTAGACTTCGCACATGCACATACTTTTTTTAATATTTTCGAGTAATTTTTAACGTAGGTCATAAACTCTGGAGTTCTGTTGTATTGTTTCATTGCCAGTAATTCATATAATTTATTTCTACTTTTATAAATTCCTACAGTGGCCCATTCACAGAACTTTTTCTTATAACTAATGCAGAGAGAGAGAGAGATGCAAGCCAGTCATCTATAAAAATTCCTTAGCTTTTTTCTAACTCTGTTTGTTGCCTCATAAAACCAATGTACAGTCGGCCAAGCAGATACCTGACCCCCTGACTTTTAAAACGTAAATTCACACTTTGCTGTGAAGCGCCACCTACCGTGATTTTTGGCAAGTAGACAGACAACTGCTAGTATAAACTTGTTTCTGATAACCTGCTCAGTTGCAAATTTTGTATTTCTAATAAGCTCAGCTAATAATTCAAGTAATCATCAATGGTAAGAACAAGAAAGAATCAAAAACAATCTTACGTAAAGTTCGATTCGAACCATGGACCTACGACTTGAGAAGCTAGCGCTCATCTCAATACGCCAACCGACGATATGACATCTCGGGCGAAATAGGCTATCTATTTCTACTGCTATGACATCATTGTCACCAACTGCAACGCATTGCTTTAACAAATAAATTGAGGGTAATCTATCAGATTTATTTATACCTGATACCAACTAATCAATAATATTGTTCACTCGCGTCACAATTACATTCAAGATACTGCGATTACTGTGTAGTGATCCAAAACCCCACCAGTTATTAGGCATCCCGTTTCATCTCATATAGCAGATTTTGTGAAAGCTAATAGTTTTTTGTGAAGACAACCACAGTATTTAAAGTGTCTATATCTAATGTGTTAGGTATCGCGGTAAGTAGAAATTATAAGTATTTAATATACTTACTTAATTATCGCACTATTTTTTGTTCCGTAAAACATAGGGTTTGTGATAAATGTCTAAGATAAATATATCTCTTACAGAGAAACACCGTCCGTTTGTGGATTCGGAGATTTAAGAAGACTCGATCAACTGCAATTGAAACAGTGAGGAAACATTTAACAAGAACGAGATCGTATTTTATCTGATGAAAAAAGTTTTAAGTCTGATGATGATGGCAGAAAAATATTGCGGAGAAGACATGGTCAGCGTATAGCCATCAAAATAATTTGCCTTTGAGAACAGTGGCAGGATAACATTAGGTAAAAATATTCATTAAATAGTTAAGTAAAATAATAATAATATTTAATACCTCGTGTATTACGCAGTGTAGATTATTAGGTAACTGATCGTATTATTGTTTTGCAGGTTATTGGGGACAGATGTCTTTAATGGGCCCAGGGGAGCTGGTAGAAATCGGCGGCCGGATGAATAAAGAAAAATACTTGGAAATTTTATGAGATGTGGTGATTCCAACAGTGTGCAGTGTAGAATATATTTTATTTAAGACAATTGTTCTGTGATCTAACTGTTATTGAGTGACCAATTTAAATCCCAGATTGTAGGGTCAAATAGTGCTTAACTGAGACACAAGACACGAGTAAAGTTTGAACTTAAATCAATTTAGACAAAGAGGTTATACTAAATTAATAAATATGCGCATAAGTGATATGTGATCTGATCTAACATGATAAGTGAAATAACAAATAGACTTGAACAAAAGCTTCAAAATGGGGGTCACCCTCTCCCATATTAAAATTCATTTAATGCCATAGGTTTACATATTCATTCTTATACTATTATCGAAGCAAAGTTATTCACATAGCACTATTTGACCCTACACATTTAAAAAAATATAATACTATGATTAAAAAAAAGTTGAGAGATGTAAATTGTTACTTATTAAGTAACATGTTGGTTCTCTCTACAGAAGATTAATCATAGTTTGAATTAAGTACATAGGCAGGTATTTATTTCACTGTTAAATTTTTTTGATGTAATAAAGTAATTAAAAATTTAAAATGCTTTTTATTAACAGTAATTAGCTCGGTAACATTATGTTAAAACAACCAAAATTACACCAACATCACAATACGAAGTTGGTGATATTTGTAAAAAATAAAAAGCTTTAGAGGATTTGAACCTGTTTCCTCATAAACACACTAACTATTAAACCGTAGTGCCTACCACTTGCGCCACATCTAACTATTGAAGTATCTTTGAAATAAGCGTATCGTATGCTAGGGCTTGTTTTATTTATCAAAAATCGAATAGATGGCATTAGTCATCAAGGGTATCAGATTTCTGCTTATTAACCTTATTTGTTCATTCACAATTCAATAGATGGCACTAGTCGCAAAGGATATTACACTTGTATATTTTTATCTTTGGGTTTAAACCACGGATGGTTCTTTAGTTTGCGAAAAATGGCGCTGTTGTAGGGGGTCAGATATCTCCTTGGCTGACTGTACCATTACATTTCATTTTTCTTCAATACCAGCAGAACATGGGACTCGGAGATTTTATCCAAGCAACAAATTCAACAAAATATTAATACAAAGTAGGCAATTACCTGCTACCGGACTCTCAGTAGTTTTTATTTTTTCCTTTATCACATTATTTTCCACAACTATAGTTTCCCCTGCAAACTCGAAAATCCGCCTCTCTCTTGCTTTATCATCATCTGTCTTTTCTTTGTCTTTTACTGTATCTTTTTCTTTATTAGTATCTAAAACAGGCTTAGTGTTCTTAGTGTTTCCAGGTGCTGAATTCTTTGGAGCAGCTTTGGGTTTTGTATCAGTGCCTTCTAGAAACTTAGCCCAAAGATCTTCTTCCCTTTTTTTCTCTTCTTCTGGGTCAGTTTGTTCAACTTGCTCAAGAGTTTCCTCTGGTTCAGGTACTGGTTCTTTCACACCATTTCTTGTTTTCAATTTCTTTTTACCCTTAGTGGCTTGTGTTGCTTTTCGTTTCTTGGTCTTGTGTTCCAACTCTTGTTCGTATTGTAAATCAGTCTCTTCATCAGCAGATCCTTCTTCAGATAATTGTTCTGGCTCACCAGGTACAAAATCTTCATCACTCTCACTTCCTGATGACATCTGAAATATGTATATAGATTTTATTTTCATTTGCTAATACTTTTCTATCAAATTAAAAATATTGTTAATTGGAAGTAAATCTTACACACCTTTTTTCAATCTTAGGTACTTAAAATTAGATAGATCAAGGTACATGAGAAAAAAACACAGTAATTAAAAACTGTTAGGTATTAAGTATGTTTATTATCATATGAAATATTTTACACCAATTTCTTTTTATTTCTGTTCCTATTTTTGACATTGGAGACTTCATAAAAGTTGCTTCCTGTTTTAGTACGACGCTGGGCTCTATCTATTGCTCTTCTTTGTTTTGCTGTTACTTTCTTTGAAGAAGCCTCATTACTATTTGCTTTTCGTTTCTTGCCCTTCTGTGGGACTTCATCAACTATAAATTCACCACTAGCCGCCTCCAGCTTCTTTCGCTTTAATTCTTTTACAGTTTCAGGATCATTGGTCAAATAATCTTCCACATCACTGCATACATTTTCGGCGTCACTATATATATCGCTTATGTCAGAGGAATCACCATCATCTTCCTTATTATCTGCTTTACCATCCTGTGACTCATCAGCATCATTATCTTCATCATCAATACCATTAAATTCTTCAGGAATAGTAATTTTTTCAAGTGGTTTATTATCCTCATCATTATCAAATTGTAAACCAACTCTAATTTTAGCAAAATCTTGTGCAATGACTAGTTTATTGATATTCAGTACTGGCTTTTCTGTTGCATCATTATCATTTTCTGACTTCGAAATTTCTTGAGATGCTTCTTCTTTATTAGTATCTTCTGTGATTGTGGGTATTTTAACTTCAGGCTCTGGATGTTGTTTAGTAAGAGGAACCTCAAATCCTTCAGGAGCCACATAGAAAGGAAGCTTCCCTCTTTGCCAATCATTGAGCACCATTCTTGCCACTTGGTTAACATCTGGTTCTCCTTTCTTTAATAACTTGCCAGTGCGAGCAGCAAGCTTCTCTAAAAATTCTGTAGAAGTCTCCCACCCATCCACTTTATAGGTTTTAATAAGGTACTCTTTCCTGACCCGCTTTATTACTTCTTCAATATAATCATCTGGGTTTTGTACTAACTCTACTCTAACAACACCTTTGAGTACCTTTTCTGTGTCTGTTTCAGCTGAGGGGTATACAATACCAGGGCAGTCAATTAGGAATATTCTCCTCATCAAGGTAATGTACTGCCAAACTTTAGTCTCTCCAGCAATTGGTGCAACTTTACAGACCTTCTTCGACCTTAGTGTGTTTATAACTGATGATTTACCAACATTAGGATATCCTATCAATCCCACACTTATTTGCTTTTTATCAATATGCAATTTAGCAAATTGACGTAGCAGATTGATAAGAGACCCTTTTCCGAATGGGTGGGTCATAGAAGCATGGAATGCAACTGTTGGATATTCAGCACTTAAAATTGCTACCCATCTTTGAGTTACCCAGTTAGGAACCAAATCAACTTTATTTAATATAAAAATAAGGTGTTTGTGTGGCTTCTCTTCTTTGAGAAATTTTTCAACATAAGGGCTTCTAGTACCCATTGGATCACGAGCATCCAAGATTTGCAATAAAACATCAGAAGAGTCAATCACTTTGTACAATTCATTCCAAATTCGTTTGCTCATTCCTGCCCCAAACACCCAGTCTCGTTGGCCTTCCTTTACACCAGAATCTTCTCGCACTCTGTCTACATCTTTTGCTTCATCATACTTTTCAGCACTCTCCTCCACAGATTTAGATAATGCTTTAATGTCATTAAACTTCAAATTAACTCTTTTCCTTTGTTTCTTAGGGCCAAATGTTTTGTCAAAACCTTCTGTATCCAATAAATGTACACGAGCATTCTTGGCCTTCTCATTCAGCAAAGTTATAGGCAAGTTGGTTGGTTTCATGACAACTTGATAAGGGTTTTTCACAGCCGCACCAAACTCTTCCTGAAATTTCTGCAGAGCGTTCTGCGATATGACTCTAGAGTTCCCAAACCACTTTTGGTTAGGTTCCACGCGAGCACGAGTTCCAGATGGGAGCCACCCTTGAAAGGGCGCAGGAGTTAAGATTTTACCAGTCTTATCACGTTTGGCTTTGAAATTACGGTACATCTGTAGCCTTTTGATGGTTCCTTTTGTTCTTGCATTTCCAACACCCTTCAATCCTTCAGTGGGGCGATCAGGGTTCATAGAATGTCCAGATTTGTTGAACCCCTGCTTTCGGGGTGCCCCCGGGGCCGATCTCACTTTACCCATTTTGTTTTAAATATTAAATGGACTTATTCTAACAACAAAAATTATAAATACACCTGCTAAAATCACGCGGAATATAAGGATAACCTGTAAACTTAGGCAAGCAATGACATTGACAACAAAAAACCATTTGATATTAACGAACTTCAGGTTTATTCATTCCACCAGTTCTTTTGTTAATTCCTTAGCCTTACATACCTTTTATTCCTTGAATATAGTTTCTTTGACTAAAAACAAGCCAACTGTTTTGTATTTTTTCAGTTACTTTCTAGGAATAATAAGTCTTTAACAATAAATATTATTCCATTCAACACTTCTAACCACTTCACAAATTCCCAATTTATTACTAACTTCACGCTGTAGGTTTATAGTCTTTGGTTATAATAGACAATTCAGTTATTTTTCTTTTGAATGTACGCAAAGCCAAAAACCCAGCTGTATAAGAGATAAGTAAGATTATTTATATACTCATTCAAATCTGTGGTACGGTAAGACTGTTTTTTTTCTGATAAGAGCTCTATTTGCTATAGAGCTATGACGTCATGAGTCATGACATAGATATGTCAGTGAGTGATGACAGATTATCATGTCAAATGTCAAATTGTCAAATAATCAACGAATTGTGAAAAGAAAGGATTTGTGATTACACTGGAATACAATTTCGCTGTAAATTACTTTAAACATATAGATTTTATCAATTCTAGATGATTACATTGAACATAAGTGATGTTGAAACTTTAATATATTGCTACAGTATAAACCACGAACTCCTTTAACTGTGGAAGGTAAAATGTAATCTGGGCCTCATTATTCGATTTAAAGGGAATTTCATGATAACGAAAACTACACCGATGTCTGTGAGCTGCCGACCACTTAGGACAACATGTATGACATGTTGTCAGAATTCCGAGTATCAGAATTTGATTCATTTGTGAACATATTAAGATTGTCTCCTGGTGACCCTTTGAACACATTCGGCGAAATGTGGTACCCTGTGTTTTTGTGGTCGTTGTGCTCTTCTGTGTTTGTGCATACTTGTGCTGCGCTAGTCGCTTTCGGGACTCTGAGGAAACACAAATATGGAAAGTTCTTCCCCGTCCTGTTGATTGTGATGGGTGTTGTGAGCCCAGTTACTTCTGGCGTTGCCAGCAGTGCGGCTGTGGCTTTCATATATCGCGCTGCAAATCAAGAAATGCCTCCTATCCATGCTATGATATGGGGTGTAGGTCAAACTGTGTTAGGAGCAGGGATCGGGTTTACACGGATTTTAGCAACACTGTAATAAAGTAGTAGCAATGTTATTATAGTTAAAAAAATTGAACGTCAATTATATTAGAATAATGGTAATGGTATAGGCGGTGCTGATGTTTAATACTAATTTCCTATTTGATGTGTTTATGTACCAATTTAGTATTTATATGGTATTATCATATAGCAAATACTCATGTAAAGTAATAATTAATAAGAATGTATATGTGTTATCTATCATGTGTGTGTGTCCACTCACATGATGGAAGTCTTTCATAGATACTTAAAATCCTACCCATCTTGATCATGGCCTTGTAATCAATCCTCTCCCATAATATCAACAATGATAGTCAGAAAGGGTATAAGGCAAAAATTAGGGTACAAGCTCCAAGGGTCTAATTGTCGCCCTATTGAAATATGGTAGAAATTAATATTCATCTATACTTAACAATTATACTCTAACATGATCCCAAAATCAGTGAAGAAATAGCATTTAGGTTCTTTCGAATTAAGTACCCAATTCTTTTTGTGGTTTATGGTTGGGTGGTAATAGTAGTAGTTTTGTATTGATGAATATATTATCCCATTTGGCTTGGCTTTTGGACCTTTCTGACTAACATCCTATGTAGTATAAAATGAAGCTGCTTCCGCTGTCTGTTTGCTTAGATCTTTTAAACTACTCAATGGATTTTAACCCATCAGTTGTGGAGCCACCCTTGTCATCTTTTTTATTGACATCTTTTTCATACTAAATGCAGTCACTGGTGACCACTTGGGCATAGACTGCTGAAAACATCATTAACCCAGACGGGTTAATGATGTTTTCAGCAGTCTATGTACTAACAGTAATAGACAGAGTGATTCAAGAGGAAGGTAATATGGATAATTTACTGCCCCATATTAATATCTATGTATATTGCACCCATAAGAAGCTAGGGCAGTATCTTCGCTCGTTCTAGATAGAATTGAACATGACAAGTTAGTTTAAGGCAATGTGATGAAGTGGCCTAGATCTGGTTGGATGTAAAATCATAGATTACTAAATAATTACTGGTAAAATATAAAGATTGCCTGATTATTGTTATACAATAAAGTTAATCTTTTGTAAATAAGGTCTGTATATGACTGAATTTTGAGATTTCTCTGACCATCCTAATCTTATCATAAGCATTCCATTTAAGAAATTATCACCCCAGTTAACGCTTCAACTGCGGGCAAGAAATATGAAGATTTTGTTATACTGTTCAATGTAGTTATTATGCTGGTTCAACGTAATTTATTAAGTTCAATAAGATGAAAATATAAAACATATACCTTATTAATTTTTGATATGTATTTATTTAATTTCAATTTAAATGTATAGGTATGTACAATAAAAAACTGGTTTTGTAATAACAACTTATGTGATTCTGTGAAAGTTAATATTCAAAATTAGAAATATATTCTTTAATTGGTGCCACCAATCACACTGAATTATTAATTAAACAGATTTTGTGTATATTACAAAATTAAAAAAAAATACAAATAATATACCATAGTCTTTTAAAAAAAAAAAACTTACTCTAGAGGTACAGTGTTCAACTCCTATCCTGATATGTATTGTTATTAGAATGCCAGTTTACTTGAAAGCACAATGCACTTATTAGACTGTACTTATTCTTTTCCGCTAGGGTTTAATACCTAAAGAGTGAAAACAGGACCCTATTATTAAGCCACCACTGTCCGTCCGTCCGTCTGTCACAGGGCGGTACGACTTGAACAGTAGTAGGTAGTAAATAGCATGTGTATATTAATTGCCGCTATAACAACAAATTCTAAAATAAAATTTAAAGGCATATAAATACATAAAATTTAAAGGCATATAAATACATAAAATTTAGAGGCATACAATAAAGGTGTTTTTCGAATCTGTCCAAATTTCTGTTAATATATTACTGAGGCGTCAAACCACAGATAATTAATTAAAATAAATAATTAAAACAACATAGCGTCTGTGCAATAAAGAGTTTGATTAACCTCACAACAGGGGTCGCGTAGAAGCGGTTTATTTGTACTTATACATCGTCACCATACAAGGAACATAGGTTTTTGTACTTTTATGATGGTACGGAAACCTGTGTGTGTGTGTGCATCCGATTCGCGCTTTTTATTTACTTACCATATCATTCATTAAGTGCTAGGAAGACATCTTAAACTCTGTAGAACAGATCCTGATCTATCATTAGTAGCTAGTAAACTGTTTTGACCTCTAGAATAGATCCTGAGATACCTAGTCTAAATGGCAAGTACCTACTGTATTTATGAAAATCATGGAAATTCATACGAATAAGTAATTTACTTATTCATAGGAAAATTCATACTAAACCATGATTATTTTTTAAAGTACAAACACTTATAAATCTTGGAATTATTTCACTTGCATGATGCAATGACATGATTAATTTTGTTTTCGAATTTGATTTTAAAACATTATTTTTCTGTATAGTAGTTAAAAGTGGAGAAATAAAATATTATAATTTTTAAACTTATAATTAAGCCACCAATTAGGTTATACATATTGTATAAATAATCTTTATACAAACTTTGTTCCTTTATTTGCTTCATTTGAAACTACATTTGAATTACACAATATGGTGGCAATGTGTTTAAATAGGGGCATTGAAAAAAAAGCGCGCGCCCATGCACGTATATTATCGTTACTTTTGGGAGTACAAGGCGCTCATATACTATCGATTTTATTTGAATTATAACTACTTTTTATCCTATTGACGCGCCAACATTGCACATGCTAACTCTTTTTTGTTGGCACATCAATGGAATGGAAAATACTAGACCAATAATATTTTAATATTGACTAATAGCATATGAGTCTTGTGCCCTGACCCTGTATAATATGAAATATGTATAGAATGTTTGTATGTGCTGTCTTAAATATGTTCCTTACAATTTCAAAACAACATAGACTATTCATGTATATATAAATTTGTAATTATATCCTATTGTATAGAATTTGTAAAGCGAAAATAATGTCCATAATATATCCACATTAATAATTTGGATTTTATAAATGAAACATGCGTTTTGTTTTCCCTTATTAATAAATGTCCAGTAAAAGGCTTCTTGCACCTGATGTGATATGAATAAAACAAAGAAATTAGTGTAGATAAAATTTGTTTAATCATCTTTGAAGTTAAATAAATAAGGCCATCCTTAGCTCATAATATAGACACATCAAACATATATGCAGAGTCACTCTAACAATTATTCAACATCTATTATACAAATTATACAATATATTTAAAATGGTCCTAAACCAAGTTACTATTTTGCTAAAAAATAAATTTGTCTACTTGGTCTAATACTTATAAAGGCACTTGTTTAGTATACAAGATCATTCAGCGTTTGCTAATGCAATAACATAAAATCTTACTTCCCGATCCTTTATATTAATGGACCCTTGAAAAATAAATAAGCACATTTTACATCATGATCATCGAGTAGGTACCTAATTTAACATCAACTAGATGCTCTGTGAGCTGTAGATCTCTTAAATTTAAAGCGATCTCACAATGTTTCTAAGCGCCAGATAGCGCAATGGCGCTTAAAGGGCGGTTGACACTGCCAGCGAGGCGAGAGAGACGAACGAACTATGAGCTAAGCGATGTGGTTCACACCGCAAGAGAGCTAGCTAGCGAGGCGAGCGAGCTCTCACGGATATCTTCGGCCACATCGCTCATATAATTTGCTGTGTGAACCAAAGTATGAAAAGAGATGAAACTATATTTATATGTGAATTACGGGTTGATCACGTACGAAGTCAGCTACAGGCCAACGTATTCATACGCGAGTAACCCGTAATCCTTACTAATATTATAATTGCGAAAGTGAGTTTGTTTGTTTGTTTGTTACGTTTTCACGCCGTAACTACTGAACCGATCATCATGAAATTTTGCATACAAGTTTTCTGGAGTACGGAGAAGGACATAGGCTACCTTTTATCCCGGTAAAAAGTACTATTCCCGAGGGATTGACATTGACGCGGGCGGAGCCGCGGGCGAAAGCTAGTTAACATATAAAAAATGTTATTATCTCGCGTTAGTTTCGGCCTCGCTCACTCACTAGCTCTCTCGTATATCTTCGACGGCATCGCTCATATAGTTCGCTGTGTGAACCGTATAAAAAGAGATGAAACGATGTTCGTTCACCTCTCTCACTTCGCTTGGCTCGGTCGCTTGCTGGGGTTGTGAACCGCCCGTACGTCCTTTGTAGCAATTCCGACATTATGAAAAAAAATCAAAACCTTACACGAAATTTAAACAAAAACCGGATATAACACAACACTAATCTTACGCCGATGCGGCAGTTCAGGTCACGTTAAATAGATTCTTCAGAGCGGGCCGGGCCGAAAATTGAACCTTATGCATAGTACAGACATTTCATATTTGAATGGCGTGGCCGTAGTTTTATGCCAACCAACACAGTTTTATTTACTCCATGGAAAAAGGCAATGTCCATTCCCTGGCATTGTAAGTGCGCGCCGACTCGGTCTGCTCAGTGTCTATTCAAGGTACCCGAAAAGTGTATGAAACATGACACAATAATTAAAGCATGAAAGCGTAACAAACAAATATACTAGAAATTATGGAAATTCACAAAGTGCTGCTATGGGAATATTTAGAAAATCTTTTATGAATTTCATAATAACGAGAGCTATCTTCATCTTCTTCATGGCTGACTTCATGGATAGTTTCTTCTAACATCAGAGGCAGTTCAAGTTCCTTGTTTAATGTAGCCTGAAAAAAAAAAACAATTATATACATAAATGAATTGACCGAAAATAAAGTTAAAGGCAGGAATTTAGAGAATCTATTACAGCAGCAAATTTTAACTGAGGAAAATATACCTCTGGCACTATTGAAATTTACCTCATGATCATCAGCATGACGAGAGCTCAAGTGTGAAATACGGTCTTGCAAAGACTTAGTTTCAGCAGTTGCATCTTGCAAGGCTAATTTTAATTCAACAATTTCCTTTCTAGCATTAGACAACAATTTCTCAGTAGTATGCAATTTGTCATTTAAGTCCTTCTTTTCTACTTCCAACTTCGCTTTAGTATTTGATAGAGATTTTATTTTATTTTCATACAGTTTTAATTCTGAGTCAGTCTCGCCTATACTTCGTGTCATATTTGTATGTTCTGTCTGAATATTACTGCACATTTGTTTTAGATATGTTATATTTTGTTCCAAAATGGCTTTTTCCTCAGTTAATAGTTTAACTTCATTCTCCAAGGTAGTCACCCTACATGTCATAGAGGCTAGACGTGCCGACTGGCTGTCTATAATATTTTCTTTATCAATTAATTTTTCTTCTAGGCTTTGTATTTTATTAACATAAGACTGTAACTGAAGTGACTTAGAGGCAGATTCGCTTTCCAGAGAATGATTAGTATTCTCTAATATGTTGGCTTCAACTGAAAGACTGGCAAATTGTTCAAGCATATCAGATCTTTCAGCTTCTTTTTGTGATAACATTTCTTCAATCCTTCTTATTTCGTCAACATAGTGCTGAAGCTGTTGTTTCAAGCCATCTACTTCTTTCCTCGATTTATCATATTCTATTTTAGTAAGTTTCAATGTCCCATTAACATCTGCTAAACTATTTTGCAATTGTTTATTCTCTATAATAGCATTGTCAAGCTTTTGTGTTAGTCTCAGTATTTCTCCATTCATGAATGCAATCTGTGCTTCATTATCTACTAATTTATGTTCTGACACCTTATTGACATTCAACTTTCTCTTAAGTTCTGAAATTTCATTTTCTAGTTTACCCATATCAAATGTCTGGGATTTCAGTTTTTGCTCGAGTACACTAATAGTTTCAGCTTTATGGTCTAATTCTATGACTACTTTGTCTCTTTCCTGATCCAGTTTCCTAATGTTATCCATCAAGTTTGACTTATCATTCTTTAAACTTCCAATTTCCGACTGCAGTTCTCTACACTTCCTTTCCAATAATTCAATTTTTTCATTTGATAAGCTAAGGTTCTTTTGAACACATAAAAGTTCATTTTGTATTTCATTACTACTTCTTTCTGTTTCTAACTGAATATTTTTAATCTGATTTGCTAATGTTTTTTCTTTAATAACATCACCTTGCATTTTCTTCATTTGCTCTCTTAAAAAATGACATTCATCTTTTAAATGATCAGTTGATGCTTTTCCAGTTCTATGAGACATTTTATATGAAGAATTTTCCTCTTGTAACAACTCAATATCTTTCTGTTTATAAGCTAAATCTCTTTTTAATTTTTCAACTATTTCTGTAGCTTCTTTATATTTCAAATTATACTCATGTTTATCTTTTTTCAAAAGCTGTAATTCAAGTGTTAGTACTCCAACCTTTTCTTTTAACTTTAGCATATCTCTTCTACAATATTCACTAGTTTCATTAAATTTTGCTGAATTTATACTTCTGTATTGACTCAATTGTTGACTTAGGGAAATATTTTCTTTTGACAACTCTGCATTTTCAGCATTTAACTGACTGATAACATCTTTATAATTTTGCTTATTGCCTTCTTCATTTTTGTAAATTTTGGATTTAATATCTTCATTTTCTTTTTGTAGCATTAGTAGTTTTTGCTCTTTCTCACATAGTTTATTTTGCAAGTCTCGAAGAAAGACATTTCCTTGAGTAGAACTAAATCTTGAGCTACCAGTATCTTGACATTTATTCAATTGTCTATTGAATAAATTTATAGATTCAGATAATTTTTCCTGTATTTCTATTATATGTTTTTCATATTTTTTTCTTTCATTTTCAAGTAAGAGTTGCAATTCATATTTTGTGGGGCAATTTTTATAACCTTTACTGTGTTCACATTCGGAGTTGACTTGGCTATGGGTCTTGCTGAGTTGTGACAGTGCTAGGATTTTATCTTGTAAGCTTTTATTGAGATCTACAAGATCTTTAATTTCTCTTTGTAGAGCATCTTTTTCTTTCAATGCTCCATTGATTAGTTCATTGCTTTGAAGATCATTTGGAGTAGTAAATGTGTCTTTTGAGTTTTTAGAAGCCAGCTCTTTTTCCAGTTTAGAATTCTTCATCACTAAGCCTTCTATTCTAGTTTGCAAAAAGTTAATTTCATTCATCATAGCTGCCAGTCTTTTATTGCAATCTTCTTCAACTTTAAGTGCCAAAGTATCTACTTTTTGTAACTCTTCCTGTAATAATTTGTTCTTATCAGCAAGTCCCAGAGCTCTAAGCATAGCCTCATGTTGCTTCTCAAGACCGCTGCTAATCTCCTTCTTCAACATCTCATTTGTATTTTCTAATTCATGTATTTGTTTCATGAAATTCTGTACCCTACTATCAGAACTAATATTGCAACAGTCCCTGTTAATGGCTGTCAAAGGCCGGCCACCTTCTAATAAGATATTTAATCTCACAATTTCATTATCTCTATGTTCAATCTGATTTTTTAGTAATGAAATTTCATCCATGTATTCTTCGTTTTTCTCTTCCAATATACTTATTTTCTTTTGTATTTCCGAGATATCTGGTTCAACACTGTAATATTTCTTATCACTGCAAACACAAAGCTTAGAGTATGTGTCGCCTGCTTCTTTCCTCCTGCTTTTATTACGACTACTTTGGGTTTCAGCACAGAGTCCTCTGAGACTAAGGTCACGTATCTCATGCTGCAATTTACTTATGGCAGAATCCTTCTTCATGAGTTCTTCGGTCATTCCTTTAATTTTTCTTTTAGACTCTTTTGATATTCTTATATTCTCTTCTTTCAACTGAATCACTTCTCTATTCAGTTGATTATTTTCTTGTATAAGTTTTGCATTGTCACATTTATATGGTTCAGCTTCTAGCATTAAAGAATCCCGTTGCTGCAGGGCCTCCTTGGATAAATCCATATAATGCTGTAAGCTGCGTGTGGTTTGCAATAAGTCTGCAACGATACATTCCACTAAGGGAACTGCATCAATTGGCAATGTGTTATTATAGCCCAACTCCTCCAATTTCCGTTTTAAACTAAAATATGCTTCACCCATTATGAAAGTTTTGTTACTTTTATTATATTTTCATAGCAATATTTATTTTTAATTCATATTTTCCGTTATTTTTATCAAATTGTAAACAAAACAATTTTTGAACCGAAATGAAGTGTGATGTCATTTCTTGAACTTGACAATGACGTTTCTTAATTTAATTTTGTCTATGATTATTAAGGTATGGTTTCCCGCTGCTATGTAAACTGATTAGGTTTTGGGTTTTGTCAAATAAAAATATAAAATATACAAATACTTTAAAAATACTAAGCTACTTAAGCTCTTTTTTGTGCACTACAGGGGAGGTAATAAAAATATTAAACAGTAACAACATACATTACAATTAATACTTGCTCTAGGTTTGGCTAATAAAAGAAGAAGATTCACGGGTTTCACTATCAATAGAAATATTTTGGCCAGATGTACTTGCAGAAGGCTGACTAAAAAACTTTTGTCAATTTTGGGCAATTTTTGTTTACTATCTTCTATTTTTTGGCTTTGTTTGCGTTTAAATGCACCACTGGGTTTCATCTTTTTATTCATTATTTTAGTTTTCTAATTTATTTAAACAACTAGCTTTCGCCCGCGGCTCTGTCTGCGTCAATGTTGGTCCCTCGGAAATAGTACTTTTACCCGGGATAAAAGGTAGCCTATGTCCTTCTCCGTACTCCAGAGAACTTGTATGCAAAATTTCATGATGATCGGTTCAGTAGTTACGGCGTGAAAGCGTAACAAACAAACAAACTCACTTTCGCATTTATAATATTAGTAAGGATACAATTTTAGATTGTGCTCGGTACTCACTGTTCACTGGCGACGTTAAAAGTAAAATAAAAAGAAAGGGAAACACAATGATACGCCACAAGTGTCGTTGGGAAATCCCCGGAAAAAATATCACCGTTAGTATTACAATATTTAACGGTAGAGATCATGTACGATCTCCTGACCGCGGACCTGAATTAATGTATCTACTGCAGGTGACTTGCATTTCTTCACGGTATTTCACATTATAAAATGAGCTGGTTGCGCGAATGGGGTTCAATGGACTGTAAATTTTAGGGAATAACTACGGGATAAAGGGGACTATTATGTAGGAAAAATGAAGGAATTTCTCACCTCGCAAAAACTGCAACTGGCGATCACGTCACAACTCGTGGCTGCATTTTCCGACGTGCGCAAATCTCCAACGTCCTGTTTTAGCACTTTTAGAGGGGCCCCTTAACTTTCTCAAACACAATAGCACTAATAATTAGTGTTCATGCGACAAATCAATCTAATGTCGTTCGCGTTGTGAATCGAGTTTAGCGTGGCGGTATGCGTGTATTTTTATTAGGCGCGCGCGCGGCTTGCGCTCTGAGTGGAGACTGCCGGCACTGCTAACAAATAGGCCGGCTGATGCGAGTCAGTTGAGATTAGGGCTGGGATGATGATGTGAAAGCGATCTTCGCTAGGGAAGGGATAAATGGTGCAGAGGAATCGATACTATAGTGCGGCGCAACCATTTCCCCCCGGCTTGAAGGGATCTGAGATGCCTTCGAAACAAATAAATTAAAGAAGTAAGACTAAATAACCTAAACCTAAACAAAAGTAATTGAAATAAAAACTATTGCCTAGGTCGCGGGCACAGACGTACAACTGGGCGTAAATACGAGCCAGTAGCAGTCTTTACTCGAGCAACACGCACTATGCCATCAGTGGCAGGAAAAACTTCCTCTATAACCCCTAGAGGCCAATGAAGAGGAGGCGCGTTATCTGTAATAAGGATTACGACAGTGCCTGTTGTGATCGGGTTAGTAGGTGTATTCCATTTATCGCGAGACTGCAAAGTATGTAAATACTCGGACCTCCAACGTTTCCAAAACGATTGGACTAACTTGTCCAACAAATCATGACGAGAGAGAACATGAAGTCTATCCTCATCGATGTCGCGAGCGGGTAAATATTTTAAAGGAGTTAAACTTAAAAAGTGTGCGGGCGTCAGCGCAAGCGGTTCAGAAGGATCGCTTGAGAGCGTTCTACAAAGAGGTCGAGTATTTATTAAAGCTTCGATTTGTGCGAGTACAGTTGTCATTACTTCAAACGATAAGATTTGTTCACCTATCACGCGAAATAGGTGCATTTTAAGTGTTTTTATATTCGACTCCCAGCTGCCTCCAAAGTGACTTGCAGCGGGAACATTGAGCGACCATGTTATGCGATTTTCGCTCAACATGTGAGCAAATTCTGAATTAAAGTGTTTAGATTGTAATAATACGTATAGCTCTGATAGCATGCGCTTAGCCCCAACGAAGTTCGTTCCGTTATCGGAGTAAACGCATCCCACAGGCCCACGTCGCGATAAAAAGCGTTTAAAAGCCAACATAAAGCTAGCAGTGTTCAAATCACCTGCTAGTTCTATATGGACAGCGCGAGTTTTCATACAGACAAATAAGCAGACGTATGCTTTAACTGCTCGCATGCCACGCCCACGCGCAATGGTTACCCTAAATGGACCGGCGTAATCAGTTCCGACATGAATGAAAGGTTTAGCTGATTGTAGGACACGAAATGATTTGTGGTCTGACATTTCAGGGAACGTTGGCTTAGGGCGAAGCCGGAAACAAGGAATACATTTATGTATCCTGTTGCGTATCAAGTTGCGTGCGGATAAAATCCAATACTTATGGCGCAAGATTGACATCAGTAAATCTGGCCCTGCGTGACAATTTACTTTATGATTATAGTCAACTATCAAATTTAGTATATGATGTTTACGCGGTAGAACTATGGGGTGTTTCTGGTCGAAACTCAAATCTGAGTTTGACAAACGACCGCCAACTTTAATAAGATTATCTTTTAGAAACGGCTTCAATCTTTGAAGTGTGCGCCCACAAGGTTTCCCAGCCTGAAGATTAGAAAACTCATTCGAAAAATATAAAATCTGCAACTCGCGAATGACTTTATGTTCAGCGAATTCCAAGTCTGCAGCTGCTACAAACTCACGTCGAGGCAACAATCCTAGAAATCGATAAACATATACTACATAACGCAGTAGTTTAGAGCAACGATTTGCCAGAGCAATAATAGGAGTTTCCTCCAGCGGGCTGCTGGAAACTAAAGCATGTTTCTTTTCTTTAGGTGGATTAGAAACCCTTGAAGGGTCAAAAGCGATCACTGGCCACTCCGACGGATCCGAAGTGATCCAAAGCGGGCCATGAACCCAAAGCGGATGATCGATGATCTGCGCGGGACTGAGTCCACGTGACAGACAATCGGCAGGGTTCTCTATGCCGGATACATGATAAAACGATTGAGAAGATATTAATGACTGAATCTTCGAGACTCGGTTAGCGACAAAGGTATCCCACCTATGTGGGGATCCATGGATCCAACATAGAGCGACCGTTGAGTCAGAAAACGCGTACACGCTCTTAATAGGTATACGGTTGTTACAAGCGGTTATTATGTTATTTAATAACTTTGCGAGCAAAAGTGCTGCGCAGAGCTCGAGCCTAGCCAAAGAGACTACTTTGCGAGGTGCAACTTTTGATTTAGCACCCATAAGATACACCTTGTGGACGTCATTGACTTTGACTAGGAAGTACACTACTCCTCCATATGCCTTTTTGCTAGCATCAGCGAAGCCGACGATGATTACTTCATTACCTCTGGTAATGCCAACGTGGCGTGGGATTTCAATTCGTTCCAATTATGATAGCTCCTCTCTGAAGCGCTTCCATGAGGAAACAATATTGTCAGGAGGTACGTCATCCCAACCGCAACCGTTTAACCAAAGCTCTTTAATGAGTAGCTTTGCAAATAACACGACTGGGGCTACGAATCCCATTAAATCCCAGATTCTAGCGACGCAGGACAAAATGGCGCGTTTTGTACACTTCTCAGCGGGTTCAAAAATTGTAATACTGAACAAGTCAGATTTGTGTGACCAATTTAAACCGAGTACCTTATGCGAATCAGACTCGTCAAATTCCTTGACGGACGAGAGCCTGTGCGAAGTAGGTATAGAGTCCAAGACAGTTTGCGAATTGCTGGTCCACTTCACGAGGTCGAATTGACCAGCCTTCATGAGCGCGATGACTTCAGCTGCTATAGATATGGCTTTCGCCTCATCTTCTACGGAATAGACGTAATCGTCCATATATATCCCCGTTTGAAGCGTCTCATTCGCGTTGGGGAAGGTCTCAGCTTCGTCAGAAGCCAACTGTCTTGTTGTGCGGAGAGCGTGAAAGGGACTTGATTTAAGGCCAAAACAAACGCGGTTGAACTAATAAACCTTAAGTGGTTCGTCAGGCGAAAAGCGGTAAAGAATGCGCTGGAATCTACGATCGCATTCGCGAATTCCTATGCATAAAAACATTTGCCTAATATCGGCTGAAAGCGCAATAGGAAACAATCGAAAATTAATGATTATATTGAATAAATTTCCTTGTAAATTTTGACCATTATACAAAAGATCATTAAGCGAAACGGATGTGCTAGTTTTAGCACTCGCGTTCAAAACAATACGAAGCTTGGAAGTGAGCTTATCCTCCCGAATGACTCCGTGATGCGGAATTATGTAAGATAGTTCCTCCATTTCGAGAGGTGCGGGTGAGAGGTAGCCCTTCTCTAAATATTCTCGAATTATATTGTCGTAAGCTTGTTTCAATTTAGGTGAAGCAAGCATTTTGCGTTCAAGACAGAAAAAACATTTTTCTGCTAAGCGGCGCGAGTCACCGAGAGTCGATGGGTCGCCCTTAAATGGGAGCGCGACAGTATAACGACCATCGACATAGCGTGACGTAGTGCGACGATAAATATCCTCACACTCCTTATCATCTGGGCTCAGACTCGGCGGCACGTCCACCTCCTCGAGTTCCCAGAATTTGCGGATGGCGGCCTCCATGGGCTCACCGATACAACAATTTGAAACAGTAGTAAATGAAGGTGCGGTAGCGGGAGCGGTACCCATAATTACGTACCCTAGAACGGTTTGTAATGCGAAAGGTGCGATATTTGCGGACTCACATTGAATCTTTTGAGATAATAGGAGGTGCTGGAAAATTGATGCACCGACTAAAACGTCGATTTCTCCTGGAATGTGATATGTATCATCGGCCAATGGCAACCCCTCAAAGTTTGTGAGCATAGACACATTGACGTTGACGGTAGGCAGACGCTCGGTTACCTTATCGACGATTAGTGATTCCATATTGAACTTTATGGCTTTATTTAGCCGCGAATAAAATTCCAGGTGTACGGAACCTTGGATAGTCTTAGTGGTACCTCCTATACCTTTAACAATAGTGTTAGTCGCTCTTTGACGCGATTTTAACCCTAGGCGTTCGCAACATTTTCTTGAAACGAAATTACTCTGCGAAGCGCTGTCTAATAAAGCGCGTATGTAATGTTCACGACCCTGAGTGTCAAGCATCACAACGCGCGCGGTAGCCAACAAAACTGTGGTAGGTACATGTCGGTTATTTGCCGAAAAGGTACACAACGAGACGTCATCCGTGTGGCCACTAGCCGGCGACGTCACAGGTGCCCGTGAGCATGGGTTGCTCACATGCGACGGTGGCGCCGCGGGTACTGTACTACCACTAACATCATTGGCATTTATAGTAGGCGTAGCGGGTTTATTTTCGAAATGTAACATCGTGTGATGTTTAAGCTGACATTTACGGCAAAGCAAATTAGACTTACAGTCAGATACACGGTGCTTCGCGCTCAGACAGTTAACACAACACGATTGCGACTTAACAAATTTAAAACGCTCGATAGGAGTTAAATTTTGAAAGCTCGAACATTTATACAAATGTTCATGCGCGGAGTTGCATAATGAACACCCAGGGTTGAGAGGGCGCGGTATACGTATTGATATAGCTATGCGTTGATTTATGCGGTTTTGATGTCGTGTCTGTGGGACAATCGACAATCTTCTTAACTTCCTTGGAAGTGCGTTGCAAAATTTTAAGTTGATCGCGAACAAATGTAACTAGATTGTCGAAAGACGGAATATTAGATCCCCTATTATCTAATTCAAAGGAGCGAGCGGTTTCGGGATCCAACTTCTTCAAAGCGATATACAAAAATACTAAGTCTGACAGGTCATCAACCTTCAGGTTTTTGAGTGCTGAAACCGAAGTGACCAATTTATCAAGAAATATCTGTAAATTATTTACATGAGCGGAATTAGAAGGCTTTAACTCGAAAATTTGATCTAAATATGAAGTTGCAAGCAACCTTTTATCTTATTAACCTTTTATATTAATAGATATGCTATTTATTAAAGTCTCTAAAATAATTTTGTAGTTCTCAGCACACGGAGTAATACCTGCGAATACCGATTGAGCCTTATTTGTCAATTTGCCTATCAAATAATGTAATTTTTCAGAGTCCGACAGGGTCGGGTTATCATGTATGATAGTTTTAAATGCAGAATAAAATAGCGGCCATGACTTAATGTCTCCATTAAATTCAGGAAGCTGAATTGGTGGCAGTTTTGGTCTGTCACGCTTGATAAAGAGTGAATTATTCTGTAATTCAGGCATAGGCTCAAGCGATTTTGCGGCGCGTTTAATTCGACAATATAAATCCTCAAAAGTAAGAAGCGGCTGGTAGTTAATCATGTATTTAGGATTTAAGGTCGATTCAATAGATTTAATTTTATCCAAAATATTTACAAAGTCCGTACGCAACCTGTCTACGGTTTCAATATCACATAAAAACGATTCTTTAATGCGTGGATCAGATAAATCTTTCAACCTATTAGCGATAGTTTGTATGCGTGTGAAAATTATATCTCGCTTCGCGTGAAGAAGTGACAACTTGCTTTCGTCTTTCTCCATGATCAACTTATGCGCGAAATAAACAACAAGAAACGAATTAATAATGCACTTTCCGGTTTGTCAGCCTGTATAATTTATACGATTGATCACCCTGTATATTGTAACACACTGTATAACGGTGACACCCCGTATAACGGTGGTGCGGCGCGGTTTTATTAATATAAGTTAGTACTTTGACTTGAGTTTCAGAATTGATGACAAACTGTGCAATATCAATCCGCAATAACACCCTATTAATTAATGAGCGTAATTGCGTAAAGAAAATATATAAGTTTTTTAACCTCGATCACAACGACGAAACAAATACGTGTATCCAAACTCGTTATGTAACTAATAACTTAATTACAAAGTTTTATTATTAGAAAATTAAACTTATGTATTTTGTATTATATATATAACACATAAGTTTTGCGGTGCGGCTCATTTACAAATTGCAGCAGCTATACTTCCTATTTAGGTATGTATAGTGCGGCGCGTATATACGTATATATTAACAATAGCTGCAATTATGTAAAATGACATTAGTATGTAACTGACCCATTACTTAGTGAATAGCTTTGAATGAAGCGGAGCGGGGGGTGTATTATAATAAAATAGACAAAGTATCACTAGATCAGGTTTGATTACGTAGGATAATCGTATAAAACGATCATGAGACAACGAAATTAATGTTGAAAATTGTGGGGTATATGTGAAATTAATTATCTCGCCACAGCGATTTTCAAGTTGAACATAAATTAAGCAATAATAGCATGCTATATGAACACAATATTAATTTACTAATGCGAATATTAATATCCGAATTTGGAATACTGACGTTGATTCGTAAAAAATGTTATGGGAAAAGATTGTTCAATATCCCGTTATGGAACCAAATTACTGGATTTATCCGGATCGTAATGGACCAAAAATAATGGTTGCGCAAATGGGGTTCAATGGACTGTAAATTTTAGGGAATAACTACGGGATAAAGGGGACTATTATGTAGGAAAAATGAAGGAATTTCTCACCTCTCAAAAACTGCAACTGCGATCACGTCACAACTCGTGGCTGCATTTTCCGACGTGCGCAAATCTCCAACGTTCTGTTTTAGCACTTTTATAGGGGCCCCTTAACTTTCTCAAACACAATAGCACTAATAATTAGTGTTCATGCGACAAATCAATCTAATGTCGTTCGCGTTGTGAATCGAGTTTAGCGTGGCGGTATGCGTGTATTTTTATTAGGCGCGCGCGCGGCTTGCGCTCTGAGCGGAGACTGCCGGCACTGCTAACAAATAGGCCGGCTGATGCGAGTCAGTTGAGATTAGGGCTGGGATGATGATGTGAAAGCGATCTTCGCTAGGGAAGGGATAAATGGTGCAGAGGAATCGATACTATAGTGCGGCGCAACCAGAGCTGTAGCCGAAATCTATAGATTTTACACGACTTATTGACTTAACGGACATCAATATGAGTTGTAAAATCAAATAAAATTGAACCACTATATTGACCAGTACAAAAAAAATTATTGACATTAGTTACTTACTCCTGATACAGCATTAACGAAAAAAAATCTTAACTAGAATTCACAATAAAACCCACATCGATGAATAATAAAACGCACGTATCACTATCTTCTCTCAATTGAGTTGTTATGATTAAAGTGGGATTGCAATCTGTCATATTTATTTTGAAAATGGGACAAAGAACAATGCCGATTCGACTATGGGAAGTGGCGTCTTTTTTTTCGCGCGGCCACTGACCAAACCTTGTTTTTATTATAGATAATAGCATAATAAACAAAACGTAATATGAAACATATACCTCTAAACTCAGTCCGAGCTGAGTTATTTGAGTTTGAAATCAGTAAATAATCATATATTTTACAAGGCAATTTTCGTCAAAAAAGTGGCAGGTTAATTGAAATATGGAATAAAACATTATCTTGTGACTTTTTTATTATCACTTTACCCATTTGAGGCCTTCCCCACCAACAGCAAACGTTGTTAGGCGAGTTTAGTGGTACTGGTGTGTCATCGGTCATTATGCGAACAAAGCAGATTTATCCATGGGTACACATGTAGCTTTTAGTGTCCTTGCGCTAATCCTTTCCCCCACCTCCTTTCCGCCATCTCCACGCGCCACTCAGCAGGTATCTATTACCTTCCTGTTTTCACAGGTGCAATCTCAGATTTGATTGTCTCTTTCTTCGTAAAAGCCAGCGTTTGGAAAGATTCAATTTCACTCACCGTTCTGTCTTCATGTCGTACGCGTATGTAATTCCAGTTTTTATATAGGAGTGATCAAACTACGACTTGGCCTGTTTAATTGACTCCGACATTGATATCTTACCTTTGTGGATTGGCTTGTTATATGGACCTTACTGATATTCCCCCTGTTTAGTGAATCGACTTGTGTATTACGGACTCTGATTGCCAATATTGTATGTGCGTGTGTACAAAGATGGATCGTAGACAGTGCATTGCTTGTCTTCGAAGTATAAGTAGAAGTAATAACAGTACAAGAAGATCCTACCCTTTGACTGCGCAGTGCTTCCAACAACATCAATTCCTGATAGATTTTCTGGGAAGAAGTTATAAATATTACAGTATTATATGCCTTCGGGCGTCTTCTGACTGATCATAGATTGTTTGAAGCAATATTATTAGCAATAGAAGCGACCGCAGAAACTGAGAACTATCTAGGCGATTATATCATTAATAAAAATATAAACGCAAGAAGAGCAGTGTTCCTGACGATTACAGCAGAGGATCTTAATCACATAGTCCATGACTTTTGGAGACGCCGCGGCGTGTTGCGTCTCTTAGCGGGTGCGGATACTAAAAGGACCCAAAAAATTCCCTTCGAAATTCAAGCAAATCTCTTAAACGTTCGTATCTGTTCAGGATATCCCGACCCCAAAGTGACTTACCAGTTCGCAGACCAGCCTCTCAGGAAACCAGGAAACCAGCATCAGCTTACGACAGCTGCAGTCGGCACACTCTTAAATTTTCACCGTCCACACGTATATAAAGTTCATGGGTTATTTATCACGAGCGGTGGGTCGGTCACCCTGGCCAATTTAGTCAGCCTTGCGGATTTTAAGCGGGCAAGCAAACTTCACAGCGTATGAAGTCACAAGCAGCAGAAGGACATATCGTGTCACCTTCTGGAGATAACCTCGCGCGACGGCGGTACGGAGGATACTAGCCCCCTCTTGCGGCGTGGGCGCGCAGGCTTGTCAAACTTTAGAATCGGGGCTCCAGGACAGTTACGACCTCTAGTGAGATTATGCTTGGACTATTTGGCGCAACCATCATTCCCCGGCTTGAAAGAACCTACTTTCAAAACCCAACAAAAGAGGGAAGCGAAAAGAAAGAGAGAAAAAATTATAATCAAAATAAACTAGTGAACTAGTTGTGGGTTGCACATCGTCACAAACTCTACCTGAATCTATGAGTCAGTTACGACCCTGCGGAGCGGTATAATAGCGATAGAATAAACTAATCTAATGCACGCGTGTGCAAGCTTATAAACTATGACCTAACCTAAGATAAGCATTAATTTAACTATTGCGTCGGTAAAGGACACAGCTTTACAACTGGGCGGTTGAGTATAACCCCGCCTTTAGTCTTTAACGAGGCGACTCTAGCTATTCCGTTTTTATCCGGAAAGAGTTCGGTAATGACACCTAGAGGCCACTGCAAGGGCATGACATTATCCAATTATTTAAATTGTTAAAAGTCCTTCCTCTCCCCAGTCTATATATTTTTGAAGTAGCAAAATTTGTTAAATTGAATTATAAATTATTTAAAGAAGCTAATGACATATATCCTAAAAATACCAGACAGTGCAATCGTCTGGTATTAGATGTAGTTCCAAAAAGTAAGCGATATAAAAAGAACTGCTACTATATGTGTATAAGTATATACAATAAAATACCTGAATCCATAAAAAAACTCACATTTAACTTATTTAAGAAACACCTGCAAAATTGGCTGAATGAGCGTGGCTTTTACACAATACAAGAGTTTCTCAATTTCAAATAAAATAACAATTTAATGTTAACATATTAAAGAGTTGATTAATGAATACAATATAATTATTTTAGGTACCTATGTTAAATTAATTTTAATATTTCATAATTTAATTTAAATAACTAACCTTGACAATTTTACCTGTTTGTAAATTTGCATGCTATAATTCAATGGCTGTATAGGAGAAAAATATATTGTTACCACCTACTGTATACCCTTTACAAATGCAAATAAATAAATATTCTATTCTATTCTATTCTATTCATAGAGACAACTACCATGCCGACCTTTACAGGAAAGGCAGGAGTGTTCCACTTCTGTCTGGATTGTAAGGTGTGCAAGTATTCTTTACGCCACCGATTCCAGAAGGAATGTACTAATTTATCCATTAATTCATATCGCGTAACAAGGTGCAAACGTGTTTCGTCTACGTCGCGAGCGGGTAAAAACACGAGAGGTTTCGTATGCAAAAAATGCCCGGGGGTTAATGCGGTCGGTTCTGAAGGATCAGAACTGAGTGGGTACAAGTACAACGGTCTAGAATTTAACAAGGCTTCTACTTGTGTCAGGACAGTATTAAGCTCATCAAAGCACAGTATTTGTTGACCAATAACCTTGAGTAAATGTGTCTTAACACTCTTAATTTCACTCTCCCAGCAGCCCCCGAAGTGAGGGGCTCTACAAGGAATGGTCTTTAGCGTAATTCTATGTTCAATGAGTTCCCTCTCCCATATAGATTTATATTCCTTGGTTAAAAACCGATAAAGTTCACGAAGGTAGGACCTTGCACCGATAAAATTTGTAGCGTTGTCGGTGTACAGAACTTCCACTGGGCCTCTGCGAGCCAAAAAACGCTTGAAAGCTGACAGAAAGCTCGCTGTGCTCAAGTCTGAAGCGACTTCAAGATGTAGAGCGCGAGTTGTCATGCAAGTAAATAGGCAAATATATGCCTTTCTGGTTTTTTGGCCTCTACCCCTCACCGAGGTGATGGATAGAGGGCCTGCATAATCACAGCCACAGTGTGTGAAAGCCTTAGGGGCGGTTTCCACGCGGAAATGTGGAAGTTCGGCCATGACAGGAAATGAAGGTTTCGGCTTGGCCCGAAAGCATATGTTACAGCGATAGGTAACTTGACGTGCAACACGTCTTGCGGACAAGATCCAATAGCGCTGCCTTAATACTGAGACAAGCAAGTTGGGGCCTGTATGAAAATTCGATATGTGATAATAGGAAACTAAAAGCTCTACTATGTGATCCTGACTGCGCAGGAGGATAGGATGACGAGCATTAAATTCTAACTCGGAATTCGCGAGTCGACCTCCAACTAGAATAAGTCCATTATGAAGAAATGGGCTCAGTCTCTGCACTTGTTTAGAACAAAGTTGTTTGCGAGACAAGTGTTGGATCTCAGATGCGAAATGAACCCCTTGTACCAGTTTCCATACGACAGTTTCGACGAAATCTAAATCAGACGCGGTAATAGGTCCTCTAGGGAGTCGTTTTGCGAATTTATAAACAAAACAAATTGTTTTTAAATATTTTTGCCAGGAAGAAAATCTAGCAGCTCTTGCGTATAATATATTCTCGGACGGAATAGTTCCGTTCGAGCTCCCGTGTGAGAGCACAGGTAGAGCGACTGGCTTCATTTCGGGAAGCTCCTGTGACTCACTGGATGTGAAAGGCTTAATAGGCCATTCAGAGTGATGCGATGCCAGCCACGGCGGGCCAGTTAACCACAGAGGATGCTGGACTAACTGGGCCGGGGTAAGGCCGCGTGAAAGGCAGTCACTGGGATTTTCCAATCCTCGGACATGGAAAAGTAATCTGCTGACAAATTGTCATGTATTTTAGCGATGCGGTTGGCCACAAACGTGTGCCAGCGGTGTGGTGCTGAATGAATCCAACTCAACGCCACTGTTGAGTCGGAAAAGGCGATGACAGCCTCAATGGCATGTCGAGGAGCGTAAAGCGAGTAAACTCTTTTAAGTAGAGTCGACAAGAGCAATGCAGCGCATAACTCGAGGCGGGCCAAGCTGACTACCCGTAGTGGGGACAGTTTGGACTTAGCACAGACCAGCGACACGACCACAGTACCGTCAGGTCTAACAACGTGGGCGTAGACAACTCCACCGTAAGCCTTTTCGCTGGCGTCAGCGAATCCGACTAAAGATATCTTACAGCCGTCTACAACACCGACGTGACGCGGAAAGTTTAATTGCGAAATGAGGGGCAACTCACTCTGAAATTGCTCCCATAAGCGGATAATTCGAGTTGGTGGAACATCGTTCCAATCGAGTTTGAGTAGCCAAAGCTCTTTAATTAGCAGCTTGGCGTATAAAATGATAGGTGCCACAAGGCCCATAACGTCAAAAAGACGTGCGACCGATGAAAGTCTGAAATTCAACAAAATGTTGAGAAGGTCCGCCTGAAGGGCGGGACCTGCGTGTAGGACCTCATTAAGCGACGTACCGTTGTCCGTTCGTGCACTAGCGTCTAAAACCACACGTAATTTAGTGGTTGATTTATCCTCACGAATCTATAAGGATATAATATAGGAGGAATATAGTAGGTAACGGATCGCTCACGAGCTTGTCCTACTTGTGACATGTCCTTTAGATCATGTTTTACTAACGATATATAGCCGTTATTTAAATATTCTCTAATTACTTCATCGTAAAGTAATTTTACATTTGCGTGCGATTTAAATTTTCGTTCAAGACTGTAAAATCGACGGCGTGCGATATCAAAGGAATTACCTAAAACGGGGACTTGAACGGTAAAGCGGCGACATATTTACCGGACGGTGTACGAGTTGTGGTAGAACGATAAAATTTCTCACAGTATTCATCATCCACACTCGAAGTGGAAGGCGGCGATACTTCTTCAATTTCCCAAAATTTGCGTAAGTCACAGCAATCGGTACACGATGTTGAAAGAAATGAAAACGTGTCCGTGGGGGACTCTGAGATAGGAGCCTGACCCATAAGAATATAGCCTAACACGGTTTCCAAGGCGTCAGGACAACCTGGCTTATCAGTAACATGACCCGGACGCAGCAATTTAGCAAAAAGCGTGACACCAAGTAACACGTCTATGTTACCCGGCACTCCCCAAGCGTCATCAGCCAGTAACTCAGTGTCAATGTGGTGCAATTCACTAGTGTTAATACGGCACAAAGGAATTTGACCCGTTATTTCATCGAGCACCAGCGCGTTGATGCTATACTTAGGTTGTGAGCGGAGACGCGAGCTAAAAGTGAAGTCGACGGAACCTCGTACAGAATGAGAAGTTCCACCTATTCCTCGAACAATGCTTATGTCGTCTGTTCGAATACTCAAGCCGAGCATACGGACGCAGCGCGAAGTAATATAATTTTTCTGCGAACCTGGGTCAAGCAGACAACGTATTAGCACATTTTTCCCCTTTTTGTTCACTACTACCACCTTAGCAGTAGCGAGAATTTCTGTCGTGTAATTAGTGCCGTAAGCTGCAGAGTGCGTGCATAAGGCTACACGATCAGAAGTGACGAGCGGAGCGGGCGGCGGGTTCGAAGAAACGTTCAATACGGCGGGCGCGGCGACGGTTTCATTAGAAGGACTGCGCGCGGCTGAAGTCACCGTCATCGGCGATGACGACGTCTCAAAATGCAACAGAGAATGGTGCTTAGCTTGACATTCCCTACATGTACCTTTCGAATGACATTTAGAAACTGTATGTCGATGGCTCAAACAATTAAGGCACATTTTTTTGTCCTTTATGAAATTATACCTAGCTTTAGCCGTCAGGGTTTTAAAGGTGTCACATTGGAATAGGTGATTATGCACCTTATTACAGAGTGAACATTTTGCATTGGTTGATATGTGCGCGTGAGTCACCTTGGGAGCAGGTGAAGAAGAAGAGGAAGGTGTTGCGGTCGAGCGCGCGGGCAAAGTCCGATACATGATCTTAACTTGTTCGCGAACAAACCTCACAAAATAATCATAATCAGCATTCTGCGAGTCTTGTTGATATCGTAATGACATCTCATAATGCTTAGCCATGTCCGAATCTATTAACTTAAGACCCAAGTGCGTGAAAATAAAATCAGCTAAGTCATCGATTTTTAATTGTTTAAGTCCGGCCACCATAGCGGTAAATTTATCAAAAACTTTCTCAACATTAGCGGGTGTCGGTGCGCCGGTAAGCTTGAGCGTAAACAATTGGTTTAAATAATTAGTAGAAAGCGCGCGAGAATCTAAATATTTAGCTATGAGCGCGTCCCATACAATACGATAATTCTCAGCAGAAGGGGTGATACCGGCGGCTACATTTTTCGCCTTACCCTTGAGACAATGAAGTAAATAATGAATTCGTTCGCCGTCCGATAAGTCAGAATTAGTATGAATAACACGTTTGAAAGTTTCATAAAATATGGAAAACTTTCAAGGTCACCTTCGAAACTAGGAAGTTTGATTCGCGGTACCTTCATATTTAAGGTTTTGTGACCTATACTTTCAGTATGAGATGACGGTTTCGTCAGCGGTTCAACCAACGAGCTGAGCTTGTATTTTTTTTCACTAGCCAAATCGTCGAATGAATTTAATGAAGTATAACTGACCTCATATTTTTCGTCTAACGAAAGCGAGATAGTATTAATTTTGTCCAGCATCTCGATAAACTCAATTCGCCATAAGTCTATCTGTTTAGCCTTAGCGATAAAACTATTACGTAATTTATCAGTGGTAAGCACTGACGAACTGTCGTAAGTTGCTTGAATACGGGCAAAAATCGCATTACGTTTAGCCGTAAACAACTTAAGTTGAATTTCGTCACCCATGATTACGAACGGTAAATAAAGCAAAAAGAAAAATAATAGCTATAAGTGTAACAAACAAATAGCTTTATGCGAGATTGAGAAGATACCAGACATATATATAATGCGGTTACGGAGTGGACTGTTTATTACTTTAATATGCGGAAAACTGTACAAGTGATCGAATAAAAGCATCCGAAATAAAATGCTAATCGTTAGCACCAGGCATTAGCGCGTTACGTAAGTAGTTAACGGCCGGTATTTGAGTAAACTACGATCACTAGTACAGAATTACTATAGCGAAAAGCGGAGATTAGTGTTTGAATGACATTAATTCAAACATAACAAATTCATAACATGAATGGATACCATATACGCGAATGATATCAAACCCAGACGATTAGTTGTTCGAAATTAAAGTTGAACAAATCGCGGCACTGGGTGTGTCTCGATCATGCGACGATGGGTTAAACTACCCGATTCTAAAAAGATAAATGCTATCTCAACGAAATTAACACTTTTGCGGGAATTAACTTATTAGGCGATATAAATCAATGCATTAAATCATAGTAATGTATAGATTACCTATGGAATATGCGAAAATAAGAAATTTTGTGAATGTTTTCAAATGCGGTAGTCAATATGACAGCATGACAAATTGAACCCTAATGCATAAGCAGGATGGTGGAAGTCGTGTGACGATGTGCAACAACGATATTATTACAATAAATTTTTATCGAGAAATTTGAACTTATTGTGAATCCAAATGAAATTAAATGGTTCGAAATACCTATCCGGCTCGAAGGAGTTATGGAGACGCCGCGGCGTGTTGCGTCTCTTAGCGGGTGCGGATACTAAAAGGACCCAAAAAATTCCCTTCGAAATTCAAGCAAATCTCTTAAACGTTCGTATCTGTTCAGGATATCCCGACCCCAAAGTGACTTACCAGTTCGCAGACCAGCCTCTCAGGAAACCAGGAAACCAGCATCAGCTTACGACAGCTGCAGTCGGCACACTCTTAAATTTTCACCGTCCACACGTATATAAAGTTCATGGGTTATTTATCACGAGCGGTGGGTCGGTCACCCTGGCCAATTTAGTCAGCCTTGCGGATTTTAAGCGGGCAAGCAAACTTCACAGCGTATGAAGTCACAAGCAGCAGAAGGACATATCGTGTCACCTTCTGGAGATAACCTCGCGCGACGGCGGTACGGAGGATACTAGCCACCTCTTGCGGCGTAAGCGCGCAGGCTTGTCAAACTTTAGAATCGGGGCTCCAGGACAGTTACGACCTCTAGTGAGATTATGCTTGAACTATTTGGCGCAACCAACTTTCCTGTTATTAGTATGGACGAGTTAATTATTTATGCCTTGGGAACTTATCAAATCAAACAAGCTCGTAGTTATTACGGAGAATATAAGTATGTAGAGATATGGACTAAGAAAGTATCTTAAAGAACATAATATTACAGTCACAAATCCATGGTTACTAAGGGCGCGAATACAATCAAGGCATAGACAATCTCGAATTTATTATACGTATATTTTAAAAGAAGGTGGTATGGGAGGCAGGCAAGCTATATGCGCCCATTACTGCAGTTGCATTATCGGCAAACGAACGCTTGGCTGCTGTTCCCACGTCATTTCAGTATTATGGTACTTAGCATGGGGGAGATACTTATTTCCCTGTTCACATTTTCTTTTGTCCTGTATATCACCGCACCTATATTATTGTTGCAATAACCTTATTATGTAGGTAAACCTGATGTTTTACAAATAAAAGTACCTACTCGATCAATGTATTATGTATATGTTTTTTACCTGTAGTTTTTGTGTCATGACTAAAATCAAACAAATATTATTATAGGTAAAACGAATCTATTGTTAACCTCTTTTACGCTATTCATACTATAACAACCAAATAATATAAAATCTTAATTGGTTGCGTGCGAGTTATACTGTAATAGTTATAAGAGTTGGGAATTATTAAATAAACACACTTAAAAATTAACTGGCAATTTATTTTCGGATGTATTGTGAAAAGAGAGAGAGGGCAGTACATACCTGCACTGTGGTGCGCAGAGTTGGCAGAGAGGAGGCGGGGGAAGGGTAGGGATACTATATATCTGTGTATACTAGGATTTTATCTGCTTGACTCACCAATACAACAAGCTGACTCACCAATACAACTAAACTCAAACAAGGTGTGCAGATGGTGGGGGCCGGCCTCAAAGGGGTAAAGTAATAATAAAAATGTTCAAAGATAATTGTTTTATTGCATATTTTCATTTAAACTCGCGATCATGATAAAAATTTCCAAATAAAATAGGTACATGATTATTTATGAATTTTAAACCCAAATAACTCAGTTCGGACTGAGTTTAGATGTATATATGTCATAATAAGTTTTGTTAAGTATGCTATTGTCTACAAGAAAAACTAGGATTGGTCAGTGGCCGCGCGAAAAAAAAAAAAGACGCCAATAACTGGCATTGCCCTTTCCAAAAGGTCAGTTCGATTGAGATTTCTAGTAAGGGTTAGCCCCGCCTAGCACCTAAGTAGCTACGCCACTGCTGTAATGAGATTTACTTAGCGAGCTGGCGTTTGCTCGCCTCGTTGCGTCGTTTGTGATATCAGCGAAATGAATTACACCATCATTTCGTTGAAAAGTACACAAGCAAGAATAACTCGAAAAATAACTAGACACTGGCTAAAAAAAGCTACTGATTGAAGTTTGAGGGCCAATTAGGCGAAAAGAAAAAAAAGAAGAAAACTATTAATGTCAAATTGACATTGACTTTTTGATTGTTGACGTTTGCTTTCATTCACTTCGATTTCATATTTTCAATCAAATGTTTTTATTTTGTATAATAATGAAACACTAAGATTTTGATAATTTGAAAAAATTTTAACTTTATAATAGTGGTACAACACAATACCCTAAGACATATATAAATTTTAATATGAGTGTACATTTCTAAACAATAATGAATCCTTACAAGGAAACGGAGGAAAGTTCTTTCACTGCTCCTCTTCACTTGAATTACGAGGATATAGCTACTAAACTACTAAAAGATCATTATTTCCTTACGGCACTGGAGCTTCACACGGAGCTCGTCGAAAGCGGTCGGGAGTTGCCGCAACTGAGAGAGTTTTTCTCTAATCCTGGAAATTTTGAGCAACATGTTTCACGAGCTTCCGATTTTAATTCAATGCGTATGTATTATAAAATCTCCTTTTAATAAATTTTTCAAAAAATGCCTTTTTGTAGGATAAAAATCAATAAGTAAAATCTTCATCTTTGTTAAATTTTAGACCGGACCCCTAGTCAAGCAACACTAGATTCTTTAGATACTGCTAGATATTCAGAAGATGGTGGCGGAGATCGTGGTGGAAGTGGTGGAGATGTGGCTGTTCTTGAGTTTGAACTGCGGAAAGCTCGGGAAACCATAAATGCTCTTAGGGCAAACTTAACTCAATTTGCTGGTAAGTAAAGTTTGTTATTCCATTGCTTTTAACCCCCAACTCAAAAAGCGGTATGTTATAAGTTTGACATTGATGTCTGTGTGTGTGTCGGTCTGTGTGCATCATAGCTCTCAAACAAATGGACCAATTTCAATGCGTTTTTTTTTTTCATTTGAAAGCCAGTTTCCTTGCAGTAGTTCTTAGCTAAGTTTCGTTAATATTGGTCCAGCAGTGTAAGAGTATCAGCTCTTTTCCAAAATAATGTAATGGCATATGATTAGTTGATTAAGTGCTACATGCATGGAAGTACAATTGTTAAAATACAATTATTTGAAATTCTATTTATTCAGTTCTTTTGCATATATATCAAATTTAACACTTAAATTCCACACTGCACGTTTTAGTGTTTGTATACAAAATTTATTTTCAAGATGGTGATTCAGCCTTAGATAAAACAGCAAAAGATAAATTCAATCAGCGTTCACTGAAGCCACATGAGAAAAGGGCACTCAACTTCCTTATCAATGAATATCTCTTGTTACAAGACTACAAGCTCACTTCCATCACATTTTCTGATGAAAATCCAGATCAGGTCAGTAGAGATATGTTTAAGTGTAATTATATTATTTTAAATAATTAAATTCAATAATCTGTAAATAATGTGTTCAAAATTAAAAAGTTTTTTTAAGGCTTCTCAATCTTTACAGACTAAACAGATTACTAATAGCTAAATTATTTGTAATTAGCAATATTTTTTTTAAACATCTTTTGTCAAAAATGTGTATTTCTTTTTTTAGGATTTTGAGGATTGGGATGATATAGGCCTTAACATCCCAAGACCTGCTGGTCTTGTATCTTTATTCTGGGGAAACTCTTCATCCCTAAACATTCCTAAAGTTGATGCTTCCACTGAAATGGATGTAGAAATGGTTTATGCAGAATGTCAGACAGATTTGGAAGAGGGAAATGTGTGTGTCAGTTGCCAAACCTCATTGGATAATGATACTGACTGGAATCATGAGGTATGAGGTGATTCTTTCATTGTACTTAAGTTATTTTGGGAGCTTTTTATTTTTTAGAAGATAATAATAGAGCACTCTTATTTGGCTTATTTAGAGTAACAGGTAAATATTAACATACTTTTTGATATAAATCATGGGTGTCTACCAAACATATTTTTAATAGAATTTTTGATTTATGTCGCATTAAAAAGCGGCAATCATTTTTAGCTCAATCTGCCATCTTTTGACCATTTATCTACCAAGATTTTTTGAAAATATTGTCTTCATGAATATTTGTAGATTAAAGTAGTTAGATCCATTATAAGCTTGTATTGGCAAATTAATAGACATTCCCCATTGCAGCTCCTAATTCAGGCCGAGGAGATAGAACTCCTCAAACAGAAAATTATAGCATTAGAGACAGAAAAATTGAACTTCCAGAAATTGTATGACGCTGCTATTGTCAGCCTTAACTCTTTAACAAGCCCTTCAGTGGATAGCAAGGAGATCGAACTCAACATACCTGAGGAAAAACTCTTGTCCGTTCAGATGAGGACTCAGCCAGAGCCGAGGCCCTTGACATGTACAGCTGCTGAGAACCACTATGGCAGCAGCAACTCTACTCATAGTGCCACCCCGGAACAGTTTGAAATGATTGATAGTGAGAAAAATAGTGTCATGTAAGTTTGTGTATTGTTACTTCAAGTCTTTTATGAATTTTTCTATAAATACTGGCTGGCCTGGCAAACTTCGTTATGCTTTTTTTTTCTTTTTGTTGTAAATATTTCGTATATTTTAGTAGTAATTCTGCTATTCGGGGTGCTAAGAAAACCAACAAATCAAAGATAATAAAAACTGTTCATCTGTCATACCTGATTTTTTTTTTATACATTAAGATATTGCACGCCTTTGAAAGTCTGTCAGTCAACCTTATATTCCACTTAATAAGTCTTGTTAAAACAAATATTGCCAACAAATGCTGCTGTAGTTTGAAGGTTGTCGTTTATATTCAAAAACTCGTTTAACCGCATCAGCTGTTTTTTTTTTTTTTAATTTTAATTATCTCTTATTTGACCTAATAAACATATTGCATTCCATCCATAATGAGAACTCCATTCCCTAAAGGAAAACACTGAGATTGATTGCATTTAAATATAAGTTAGCTGCAAACGAGGGTTTGGGGTTTAGGTTTGATTTATTTTTGATGACATGGGGGACTGGGTTACAGAAACATTTTGCAAAATAAAAAAAACATTTTTACATAAGCTTGGAAAGAGGGGGAGAAGTTTAAAAATAGCTGATATTTTGCTTACGTAATACTTGAACGGGCCCCTTAGATGTAGAACACTGTTTATGATGATTATCTCTTACTAGCTGTTGCCCGCTACTTCGTCCGCGGCAATTTCTGTTTTTTTATTAGTAAAGATGAATAGTTTTCCCCCGTTTTCAAAACATTTTTATTGATGCTTCGCTCCTATTCGTCACAGCGTGATGTTTTATACCCTTAAGCATTTCTCAATAAATAGACTATCCAACACAAAAATATTTTTCCAAACAAACAAACTCTTCAGCTTTATAATATTAGTATAGATGTTATATGGAAGTCTCTTGCATTTCTAGGTTTTAGTGGCATGTATTGCGCACTCCTCATCCATTCTTTTTATGAGGATATTGTTTATAATTTTACTTCGCAGAATACGCAAAGAGGGCTCGAACACGAGTTCGTTCGAGCCGGCCGCAATCGGTGACAGCGTGCGGGACTCTCCGCTCCGTCGCAGCAGCGTCACCACTCTGGACGAAACGTTGAGCATAAACGACGCGGGCGAGTGGACCAGGGTGCAGTACGAATATAACCCTGTTGAAAACACTAACAAGGAGATGTGGATTGACAGGTATGACTTACCCAAAGGTATCTTTTCTTTTATTCTGTATTCACACATGTATTTTCTATGAAACCTTTCTCTTTTTTTACAAGATCGCGTTACAAAAAATATTATGTAATTTTGAGTCAAGCATGCAACCCAATTACAGGTGAATACAAAACAATAAAATCATTGATAGGATAACTGAACTTACGAATGGACTGTGAAGCATGTGATGGATTAGAATATAGAAAAAGGTTTAGCCTTTTTGCCCAAAAGAAAAAAAATGTATTGATTTTTAATTAAACATAGCTCATTTATAGCAGCTGGCAAGGCGAACTTCGTACCGCCTCTTTTTTGGGTAGTCGGATAAAAGTAGCCTATATGTTAATCCATGGTGTCAGCTACCTCCATACCAAATTTCATAGAAATCTGTCCAGCCCTTGACTTTATCTTATGTACTTTAAAAGATTTGTATGTATTTATTTATTTACAGTGATCTTCCGAACAGTCTGAAAGTGTCTATACTGAACTGGTGCTGTGAATCGCTAAATCTCAATGAGCCACTTACCAATGACTTGTTGGCTGAGCTGGTGAACAGTGACAAGCCCATGACTCTGCCTAGCCTACTAACGTTAGTTGCAGATACGTTGCCAAGGGTGAGTTCAGTAGTTACGGCTTTATACATATTAGTAAAAGTTTCCTTATATAGTTGAACAATCTACATTCTTGGAAGGCGAGTGATTATGAAAAATATAGATGTTTGTTTTCGTGTGTGTAAGTGGCTAACACAGGTTGTTTTTACCTATTATGGTCCAAAAATCTGCCTGTGACAGACTGACGGACGGACAAAAAGGATTTATAATAAGGTCCCGTTGGCACCTTTTCACTGCGAGGCTGAATCAGAAATGAGAAGATCCTCAAAAGAATAAAAGTCACCGACATAGCTAAGAGGATTAGCTCCTTGAATTGGTAGTGGGCAGAGCATATAGCGCGCAGGGCCGATGGCCGATGGGGCAGAAAGGTTCTCGAATGACGACCACGTGACTAACTAGTATGACCGCGAGGAAACAGCGAAAGAAAGAAAGAAATAAAACATCGGTTGCACTCCGGGGATGCCGGCAGAAGTCAAAACGTGAACATTAACGTTACAGCAGGAGCAGGCATAAATTTTCGCCGCGCGGTAGAAAAAGAGGGGGATAGTACTTCCTCTCCTACGCCGCGCCAGCGGTCTCAGGTCACGTGTCAGTCTTACGAATTTTTGATCAGGTCACGTGTCCTGACGAGAGTTTAAAATTTTTTACCCATCCCAAAAAGTGCAGTCCCAAAGAAATTTTCACTTCAAAAAATGATTATAGTTGGTGCCGCATACACTCGTATCGCGCCGTGCTGAAGCGGCAGCGCTATGTGCGGCGGGGGCTGCGTTGTTGCCGCCGAGCGAGCCACGCCGAGCGAGGCTGCTGCATACGCTGCTCACCCTTGTCAAAAAACCCGAGCAGGCGGATGCCAGAGCTATCTGCGAAGGTACGTGAAGTGTATACAACCTATTTTTTGTAGAGGTTAATAACTTTGTCATTATTCTATGTATGTCGGCCTATAGCTGACTTCGTACGTGAGCAACCCGTAATTCGCATATTAATAATGTGTTGATAAACCTCAACATTTTAACCTTTTGATTTATATTCTTTTAAAATTTTCTCGCACCTTTTATTTATCAGCCCTTTATTATTTTTATACATTTTTGTTCAAAATCTATGATATATTGATTATCTGTGGCGTGACGTATTGTGGGCGTTAGTAATAAAGCAGCATCGAAAGCAACTCTGTAGTATTCCATATATTTATTAACATAACAGTATGTCAAGAACTGTCTTATTTCAAACAATGCTAGTCTCAAATCATACATATTCATATTAAAACGTCTTTGTAGTAGTCAGAGCCTAAAGCCATGAGACCTAAATATTCCTTGGATTTTCGCCTATTTTCGAGAACCGAAATATTCTACAAACGTAGAATATTCCGGTTCTCGAAAATGGGCGGAAATTATCTCGAAATTTTTCCCAGCGTGAAAGACTCAATACTTCAGCTTAACAAATGGTGGTAGACTACCATTAGTGGTAACGTTCATAGACATGCCGCGCAAATCGCCCGCCGGAGCCAAAGTGCTCAGTAGATTCATCCCTTTTCGAAAATAGGCGCGCACAACTGGAACACAGTTCTATACTATCGCAGTTGTTTAAGATCCATATAGTTTTTTGTATGTCATGTTTCTTTTTGGTCGAAATAAAATCTCTAAACTCTTAATTTACTATTCTCGCCCTGAAAACCTAAGGAATCTTTCTTTAGAAAGTAAGAAAAAATGTTTATTTGGCACACTAAATTAAATTAGTGAACAACATACACATTAAACAACAATTAATTGCACAAAAAAAGGTACCAAATTGGTCTCCGCTCAGCATTGTGTCATGGTTCACCCTCAGGAGAAACCATGACAACAAAAGCCTAATTCAACAATTTGTTAGCAGCAATATGTACGCAGTCTAAACACACAACTGTTTAGTTAAATAAAGCACGATCAGGGGCCATCCATATACGAGTATATCACAGCAACAGGGGGATGGGGGTTCATGCCAAAAGTAACAGCCCATGTTAAAGATATGTGTCAAAAAGTTGAAATTTTGTGTGACGTAATACCTTTGGTTTATTCGTCGAAGCGTAATACTTATATGGACAGAAGACATTGGTTTTCTGTAAGTGCCAATTACTAGCGTACACAGCATTTACTCAAGATTATACATGACTTGCTTTGGCCCGCGACTTCCCTCGAGACTAGTACTTTTTTACCATACTTTACAAACCGACCAAAATTTTTAGTAAATGGGTTTATTCTTTTTTCTGGACAAAATATACTTTATTTTCAAACCGACCAACATTATAAGTGATCGGTTTTAAGTAAATAACAAACAAATATACCTACAACCGCACTTTCGCATCTACAATGTTAGTAAGAAATAATTGAAACTTGAGAAAGAAATATGATGATATTTAGTTACTTATGACGAATACAATTTTATTTTCTACATACAGACGTGCCTCATACAAACATTCAAATGAATAACACAGATATTTACCGACTCAATTTACACCACCAACCGGTTATGTGGTTATGATATGTTTGTAATTTAATACTGAAACACATTTTGTTATTGTTGATAAAATATAAATTCTTATAGATTTATTTAAAAAAAATGTAATATTGAATCTAGTTTGTGTATCATATTTTTTTCAAAAGGATAAAACAATGTGTAATACGATAACTATTTTAATAATCTATAATGTTATTAAAGAATGTTATCGTAAACTGCTGTATAGCTTTTTAGAGAACATCTAAAGAAGGGTCTTTCATCATTTTGGGACGCATATTTCTTATAATAAGCATTCAACCGTAAAAAAATTATAGACATTTAGTCGTACACCATTTAACCCTAAAGAGAGAATGCTATCAACCTATCACTATTTTGATTCCGTTTCCCACCTAAGTTCTAAGTAGGTATGTCGTAGATTGTAAGTTGATGTCATTTGGAGAAAATGCGCTGTGCAGTTTGTTGCCGCTTCTTCTGCACTCCGCCTTGGAAGCGGCGTAAACTTAGCTCTAAGTAAGTTATTGACGTCAACAATAGTAATGTTGTAAATAACAATGTGTTATTTAAGTTAACGTTCACAAATGATGTTTAAAATATCTTACGATGAATAAAATATTTGACTATTGACTATTAACACCTTTACCGCCCACTAAAAGTGGCCTTTAGGTCTTTGGGCTTAGACTCTGTCCACCCCGCAAGGTGATATGTATATATATTGTCGCGAAGCTCCCAGAACAGAATAGTCTAGAACTTTTCCGAACATCGTCTGTCGCGCTCATACATCTTCCATCCTGCTCACACATATGTATTCTATCCCGCTCATACACATACTCGAATATTCTGGAATGTTTTAGTTATCGGCCGTCGGGACCGGAAGTATATGGAACTTTCTAGATACCCATAAGTCAGTATATAAGGGAGCGGACGTGGCGATCGTTAATCAGTTTACCGCGAGTGTTCTTAGTGAGCTATACTAATACGAGTGATTTGTGTGCGACTGATAAGTGATAATTTATACGACCACAGCAACGGACCAGGACTACGAGTGCTTTGCGTTTTGGATATTCGACGTGTTGGAAGACCAGTCAGTGTTGGGATTCCGTAGTGAATAAATTCCCTCTGAAGAGTTTGGTGTTTTACTCCAAATCCTGAACCCTAACCACGTAACATTTGGTGTCAGAAGTGTGGGATTTGGAAATGCCAGTGTTGCCGAGGGACGAAGAAGATAAGGAAGGCGTCCGGACCCGGGCTCAACGTGCAATGGAGGCTACCGCAGCCGCCGCCCAAGTTGCATCCGCTCGACATGCGCCAGCCGCCCAAAACATCGCAGCCGAGCAACTGCCGCCCGTAGCCCCAGAGGTCGCAGCCGCCCATGACATGGCAGCCGCCCAGGACATGGCAGCCGCCCAAGACATGGCAGCCGCCCAAGACATGGCAGCCGCCCAAGACAGGGCAGCCGCCCAAAATGTCGCAACCACCGAAGCCGTCACAGCCACCCAGGAAGTTACGGCCTCCCAAGAGATTGCCGCCGCCCAACAGATGCCAGCCGCCCATCATCAAGCCACGTTTCCTAGCCCCTCTTTCCAGGTTCCCACTCAAGCATCTTTTGATTTTGGTAGCTTGATGCAAATGTTGCAGTGCATAAATGAGAACCAGAGTAAACTGCAACGCATCAATGTGGAACTTAATGGAGAAATACAAAATATGCGGGATGAACAAAAGTGCTCGAGGGATGAACAAAAGCGTATGCAGGAAAAGCTGCATCATATGAGTGAGGACCAACGAATGGTATTAGCAGCTGTCAGCAAAGTCAGCAACGTGGTGGACCAGATCCGTAAGGATGTGGATTTGGTGGATAATCGCGTGACAGGTCTGGAAACAAACTTCTCCGGACTAGAGAAGAAAGTGCTGCGACTGGAGACAGTAGGCGTGAAAGTGACGTCGAGCAACGCTGTTGCTTATGCACCTGGACCCAAGGTGAAAGTGCCATCTTACGACGGAACTACTTCCTGGGCCGCGTATAAACAGCAGTTTCAAACTGTTGCCGCAGCAAATGGATGGACTAATGAACAGAGCCTGACAGCCCTCACCGTTGCACTGAAGGGCTCCGCTTTGACAGTATTAGAAGCACTACCTAACTCAGGTAGTGACTTCAAGGACTTGTTGGAGGCTCTTGAAGCAAGGTACGGAGAACGCCACTTAGAGCACGTATTCCGAGCCCAGCTTCGCGACCGAGTCCAGCGATCAGGCGAGGGGTTACAACAGTGGGCATTAGAGATCGAGAGGCTCGTAAGGAAAGCGTTTCTCTCAGAAGACCCCCGGATGGTGGAGAAAAATCTACTGCAAGCCTTCGTGGATGGAATTAAGAATTCAGAGGTAAGGGCTACAGTAAAGCTCCAACATCACACCTCGCTTAAAGATGCCCTTGCACACGCCCTTGAAGTGGAAGCGGTAAGACAAGATGTGCAAGTTCATAAATTGAGAGAAATTAACGAGATAAGCGAGGTAGTCAAGGCGGTTAAGGCCCCTTTAAAGAAGGATAATGGAACTGGGCCTATGTGCTGGAATTGTGGTGAAAGAGGCCATTTACAACTCAATTGCCGCAAAAAGAAACAGTTAAAGGAAGAGCTCAGGGAACAGCTTAAAGAAGAGATCAAGAAAGAGATTAAGGAAGACCTAAGCAATCAGTTTATGATCTCTCCTTTAAAGAAGCAGGGAAACGAGTAACAGCCAGGACTAAGGGGCGGGTACTGGCTGGCTCAGAAGAAGCCCCAGCAATAATCATCTCACAGGCAAGCAATGAAAATTGTCTGGCAATATGTGGTTCAGTGGAAGGGAAAAACTGCAGGATAACAGTAGACACAGGTGCATCTAGGACTATAGTTAAGCCACATCTAGTGAAAGCGGCAAGGGGACGCAAGAACATCAACTGTCGGCTTCTTTCTGCTTCTGGCCAGCCAATACCTGTCCTAGGAGAAATGGCAGTTACGATGTACGTGGGAGAGACACCCTATACTCACAATGTCATCGTAGCTGAAATCATTGATGACTGCATACTGGGCTTAGATTTTATGAAGAAATATAATTGTGGAATTGATATCACGAATGGTGTTTTCAAGTGTGGTAATGAAGAAATCTTCATTCTTGGAGCTTCCACTGGAAAAGTAACCTGCCTTAACAAAATTGTTATTCCTGGACGAACACAGGCTCAAATAATGGTGAGACTGCCCACGACGGCTAAGAAAACAGAGGCAAAGAGATGTGTTTTGATTGAGGACACATTACACAAACCAACTGCGAGAGGACTCCTAACAGCAAGAACCTTAGTGCGTGGAAGCGATACTGCAGTGGTAAGAGTGGTTAACCTAGACTTCCATGAGGTCAGCCTCAATGAAGGAGATACTGTGGGAAAATGCGAAGAAGTTGTGTGGATGAGAAAGTGTCAATCAAAGCTGAGCTCAGTGTCACCTAACATCGCGAATAACTCTACAATTATTGATCTTCTGAAAGACAGCAAAGATAATCTGACTTTTAAGCAATACTCGGACGCAAAGAAGTCACTGTTGCGTTTTGCTGATATCTTCTCTTCGAAAGAAGAAGATCTTGGAAGAACTTCATTAGTTCAGCACAGGATTGACACTGGAAGCGAAAGACCTATTCGTCAGCGAGCAAGACGAATACCGATTGCCAAGGAGAAAGAAGTTGAAGAAATGTTGGAGGGCATGAAGAGAAATAAAGTTATAGAACCATCTGCAAGTCCTTGGTGTTCTCCTGTGGTTCTAGTTAAGAAGAAAGATGGCAGTACACGGTTTTGTGTAGATTATCGACGACTAAACGAGATCACTAAGAAGGACAGTTATCCGTTGCCCCGAATTGATGACACCTTGGATACTCTAAGTGGAATGCGATGGTTCTCTACTTTGGACCTAAAATCTGGCTACTGGCAGGTAGAAATACACCCAGAGGATAAAGAAAAGACCGCATTCTCAACTGGCAAAGGTTTATGGCAGTTCAATGTTATGCCCTTCGGATTATGCAACGCGCCGGCTACTTTTGAGCGACTTATGGAGTGTGTACTAGCTGGATTAGTAGGAGATGCCTGCTTAGTATATTTGGATGATGTCATCATCATGGGCAGAGACTTTGATGATCATTTGCGGAATCTAGAGAAAGTCCTAAGGAAGATACGGGGAGCAAACTTAAAACTGAACTCAAAGAAATGTCATCTATTCAGGAACAAAGTAAACTACCTCGGTCACGTAATTAGCAGTGAGGGTGTACAAACCGATCCTGATAAAGTTGAAGCAGTGCAAAAGTGGCCTACCCCGAAGGACAAGACAGAGGTGCGAGCCTTCATGGGACTGTGCTCATACTACAGGAGATTTGTCAAAGGATTCTCAGAGGTTGCTAAACCTTTACACCGTTTGACAGAAGACAAACGACCTTTCTTCTGGGACGAGACTTGCGAGAATTCCTTCTGTTGACGACACGGATCAGGTCACATCAGGTTTTCGTTGACTATAAATATGACTCACGCCTGATTCGGCCGTCAAGACTGCCGAATCAGGCGTGAGTCATATTTATAGTCAACGAAAACCTGATGATCGCAAGAATTCACCGCACGCCGTGCTATTGACCGATACAAACACAGAAAATGATAAGTGCTCTTTCTGTCATGCAAAAGCTCATGAGATATGTAACTGCCCAAAATTTAAGCGAGCTTTGAGAAAAGATCGTTGGCGTTTTGCAAAAACACACCGACTATGTTTCAAGTGCCTGGGCTCTCGACATAGCGATGCATCTGCGTGCAAAGGCAGCAATTGTGATGTGGATGGGTGCGAGCTGCCGCACCACCGCCTGCTGCACTGGGTCGCCCCCAAGAAGAAAGAGGAGCATCAACAGCAATCGGATTCTGAGTCGGCGCGTGATGATCAACGTGAGACGCATACGGTGCATACGGTCTCGACGCAGTGCCCCAAAGTGTTCCTTAAAATAGTGCCATTGACTATACACGGACCCACGGGTAGTATACACGTCCACGCGTTAATAGACGAAGCGTCGTCTGTGTCTCTCATCTCGTCTGATATCGCTGATCAGGTAGGGCTCCACGGTCGGAAACACGAAATGCGCGCGCGTAGCGCCTGGGACGGCGCCGAGTTAGTGTGCGAATCTGAAATAGTGAGCGTTGATATTACTAACTATACCGGCGATCGCTTTACGTTTTCCGCGCGTAAAATAAAACAATTAAATTTACCCGTACAAAAAATATCGGCTATGGACCTTAAGTACGAACATATACAGAAAATTAAGGACTTTAAGGTTTGTGAGTGTGGTGTTCAAGCTAAAGTGCTTTTGGGTCAAAATAACCACGATTTGATTGCCCCTATTGTGTGTGTTAGAGGTAAGAAGCAGCGTGAGCCTTATCTAACGAAAACAGCTGTTGGGTGGTGCGTGCACGGACCACTGGTAAGTGATTTTACGCAGTCTAGTCGTTTCGTCTCACTCGTACATGACCATTCGGAGCAGGAGAGAGAAAACACTGACAATATTTATCATTTGTTTACAATTGAAAATAATAGCAAATCGGTATCACAACTCGTGTCTCCTCTCTCGTCCGAAAGCCATATGTTGAGTGATGCACAGTTGCATGACTTAGTTAGAAAATCATTTGCTTTGGATTCGATAGGTATAGGTACAAAGCCGCGTCAAAACGCAAGTGAGGCGCGAGCTATTGCCATTTTAGATAACACCGCTGTTTTAGTTGACAATCAATGGACAGTCGGCTTACCATGGCGTTATGACAATTTTAGTATGCCCGATTCTTACCCTAATGCCTTAAAACGATTAAAATCGATTGAGAATAAAATGTTAGCTAATAAAGACGGCTATGCATTGCGTTATAAAGATAGAATGCAGCATTTATTTTCTAATAATTACGCTCGTGAGTTGCGCGACGATGATGAGTGTTCTAATGGTCGTGTTTGGTACCTGCCACATTTTGGCGTAGACAACCCCAAAAAACGAAAACTAAGACTTGTGTTTGATGCGGCCGCCAAAAGTGAAGGTTTTTGTTTGAACGATTTTTTTCTACAAGGGCCGGATTTGTTGCAATCCTTGCTGGGGATTATGTTTCGTTTTAGGGAAAACGCGGTAGGCACGATCGCAGATATTCAAGATATGTTTCTGAAACTGAAAATAAAAAAAGAAGATTGTAACGCATTTCGATTTTTATGGGAAAATAAAAAATATATAATGACGTCCCTAGTGTTCGGCGCATGTTGCTCTCCATTCATCGCGCAATATATAAATCAAACCAAAAACACTGAGCGATTTGAATCGACTATGCCTGAAGCTGTCAATGCGATTCGCAAAAATCAATATATGGACGATTATATTGACAGCCACACTGATACTTCAACTGCAAAGAAAATAATTAAAGATATTTACTATATCCATCAACAAGGTGGTTTTTTAATGCGAAACTGGCTTAGTAATTGTCCAGAGGTACTGAGTGACACGCCAAAAGAAACCTTAAATGATAAGGCGGTAAGGTTCAATGTTGAAAATCAACCGGAACGTACATTAGGTTTGTTATGGTATCCCGCTAGTGACCTTATGAGTTTTGATCTATCACTTAGCCGAATACCAAGTGATGTGCTGAAGGCTAAAAGAAAGCCTACTAAGCGTGAGATCCTTCGCATCGTCATGTCCATTTTTGATATACATGGTTTTCTAGGCCCATTTACTATAAAGGCAAAAATCATAATGCAAGAAACTTGGAAGGCTAACATAGAATGGGATCAAGAAATAACAGAAGATTTATTTATTTCATTCAAGGATTGGTTAAAACAATTATTTACGGTAAGCAACATACGGATTCCACGGTGGTACTTTAATCCAAGCACAGAAGGTCGCGTTTCGCTCGACTCCGACGCGGCTCGTAGCACGACCGAGCGGACATCGAATGAGACAAGTGCATTGCAATTACATGTTTTCTGCGACGCATCGCCGTCTGGCTATGCCTCAGTAGGATATTTTCGTAAGCTTAACAGTAATGGATCCGTGCAAGTTGCTTTCATTGCTAGTAAAAATCGTGTTAGCGGTTTAAAATATACGAGTATAAGCCGACTCGAGTTGCAATCAGCATTGTTGGGGTGTAGATTAGCGCAGACAATAAAATCAGAACATCGTGTTAAAATCAATGAATGTTTTTATTGGACAGATTCTACGACCGTACTGCACTGGATCAGAAACGAAAATAAAAATTACAAAGTTTTTATTGCGAACAGGTTAGGTGAAATATGCGATCTTAGTAGAATATCTGAGTGGCGTTATGTACAGACTAAAATAAATCCCGCTGATCTGGCCACTAAAAAGAGCGATCACATCTTGGACAACGACTCGATATGGTTTACGGGCCCCTTGTTTTTATATCAAGACCCGCAACACTGGCCGCGCGACCCTATAAATAAAGAAATTATTAGTGATGAAGTGTTAGAAAGAATACACACCGTATCAAGTGAAAATAATAAAATATTATACTTACCAGTTCCTGACCCTCGACGTTTTTCCTGTTGGTTACGTTTATTACGTACAGCTGCATCGGTTTTATTATTTATAAAGAAATGCAAAAAGACGAATGTCAGACAGCTGGACGCTGATTTACTGAAAGAAGCAGAAATATTGTTAATAAGACATTCTCAAGCACAATCATTTAGTGATGAAATAGAAGTGTTAAAGAATAACTTACCTCTTAAAAAAGACAGCCGTTTACGCTCATTGACCCCAATTTTGGACAGCGATGGAATTCTCCGTGTCGGCGGGCGTATTGACGCTGCTAAAGGAGTAAACGAAGCAGTTAAGAGGCCTGTAATCCTGGATGGCAAAGATCATATGTCGCGCCTGCTAGTGAAGGAGTACCACGTTCGCGCTCATCACGGCTACACTGAATTAGTGGTAAACGAACTTCGGCAAAAGTACTGGGTTTTGAACCTCAGGCCTACTGTACGCACTGTAGCTTCTCAATGCTTGATTTGTCGGATGCGAAGGGCGACTCCTGTACCTGCACGTCTCGGTGTCCTTCCTGAAGGTCGCTTGACACACCATCAGAGGCCGTTCACAATTTGTGGAGCCGATCTGTTCGGCCCTGTAGAAGTTGCTGTGGGACGACAAAGGCATAAAAGATATGGAGTTCTTTTTACCTGTTTAACTGTACGCGCCGTACATATTGAGATCGTGTCATCCCTAACTACAGACGCATTGATCATGGCCTTGAGAAGGATGGCTGCGCGTCGTGGATGGCCCCATACAATAATGTCAGATAATGGGACTAATATGAGAGGAGCCGACACAGAGCTGAAGAAGTCATTCAAGGAGCTTGATCAAACAGCATTGGCTGCCAAAGCACTGCACAAGAACGTGACTTGGCGTTTCTTACCACCGGCTAGCCCTCATATGGCAGGAGCCTGGGAGCGCCTCATAAGGAGCGTGAAGACTGCACTGAAAGTCGTGCTGAAAGAAAGGGCTCCGAAGGAAGAAACCTTAATCACTCTTCTAGCCGAAGTCGAAAATATAATTAACAGTCGACCCTTGACCCATGTGTCAGTGGACCCACGCAGTGAAGAGGCACTCACTCCCAAACATTTTTTGATTGGAAGTTCGTCAAACTTACCTGTTCCGGGTGTATTCGATGATGGTGATTTGTACCTCAGACGTCAATGGCGTGTTTCCCAACGTTTAACGGATCTATTTTGGCAACGCTGGATGAAAGAAGTGCTGCCAGCTCTCCTTCCCCGAAGGAAGTGGTCTCAGGAAGGATTGCAACTTAACGTAGGGGACCTAGTAGTTGTGGCCGACCCATCATCGCCGCGTAATACCTGGCCTAAAGGTATAATCGTTAAGGTATACCCTGGTGCCGATGGACGGATTAGGGTAGTAGACGTTAGGACAAAGACGGGTGTGATGAAACGACCTGTGACTCGCGTGTCACCACTTATGCGTCCTGATGAGTGTCGCTCTGGCAACACTGGGGGGGAAAATGTTGACGACACGCTGCTTCTGAAAACATAAAATATAAAAATTAGGATAAATGTAAAACTAAAATACTTTATACTTACCACTGGATCTGTAACCTGTAAGAAAACATTAGATATTAATAAAATAATATGCAAGGAGGAAGGTACTCATAAGCATCTATGTACTTACCTATGCTTTACTTCAAAAGACGGCCCCCCCGCACAGCCGGGTCAGTCGCACTAATGAGATGCAACAGGACGCTTGTGTGTTCATGTCCTCCGCGCACCGCGATTCGCCAAAATTCACGGTTGTTTTCATTGAAACCTTTTACCAGGATCCTATCACCAACACCTTCCAAAAATTGAAGGAAAGTTTATGTAAAACTCCAATTTTGGGATATCCACAGACTGATGGTCAATTCATCGTTGACACAGATGCAAGTAACACAGCTATTGGTGGAGTGTTATCTCAGAAACAAGGTGACGCAGAAGTTGTAATAGCTTACTTCAGTAAATCTTTGTCAAGGCCTGAGAGGAACTACTGCGTTACACGGAAAGAACTCTTAGCTGTGGTAAAAACGCTGCAACATTTCAACAAGTATCTCATCGGCAGAAAGTTTAAACTGAGAACTGATCATGCTGCTTTGAAGTGGTTGCTTCAGTTTAAAAACCCGGAAGGTCAAGTTGCTCGTTGGATTGAACAACTCCAAGAGTTCGACTTTGTTACTGAACATCGCAGTGGAAAGTCACATGGAAATGCTGACGCGCTTTCAAGAAGGCCTTGCTCAGAAGATTGTAAACACTGTGTCAAACAGGAGTCTAAAGAAATCGCTGTGAAATTAACAAGGGCGAGTCCGCCGGGACCATGGGATGACGCGATCTTCAGAGAAGCTCAGGAGGATGATGAAGACATAAGGCTTATTATTGCATGGAAGGAACGCGGAGCAGAAAAACCTAAATGGGTAGAAGTTGCACCTACAAGCCCAATCACCAAAGCTTACTGGGCTCAATGGGACAGTTTTGTCTTGGAGGACGGAATACTTTACCGTAAATGGGAAAAACCAAATGGCAAAGAGTTTCACCTACAAGTAGTTGTTCCAAGAGCTAAAGTAAAAGACGTTCTTCGTGAAGTCCACGATGGGGTGTCCGGCGGACATCTTGGCGTCAAGAGAACATTAACAAAGATACGAGAAAGGTTCTACTGGCTCAACTGTCGAGAAGACGTGGAGGATTGGTGTCGCAAATGTACCATATGCGCTGCTGTGAAAGGGCCATCGACAAGAAATCGCGGTAACCTCAAGCTCTACAACGTTGGTGCACCCTGGGAACGCATTGCAGTTGATGTGGCAGGACCATTTCCTATAACTGAGTCGGGAAATAAATACTTCATGGTGGTAATGGATTACTTCACCAAGTGGCCTGAAGTATTTGCCATACCTAACCAGGAAGCTGCAACAGTAGCCTCCAAATTAGTTGAGGAAGTGATATGCCGGTTCGGTGTGCCCTTGGAAATCCACTCCGATCAAGGACGAAACTTCGAATCACAACTATTTCAAGAAATCTGTAAGATTTTAGGAATGCACAAAACAAGGACCACGCCATATCATCCTCAGTCAGATGGCATGGTGGAACGCTTTAACCAGACGCTGGAGAGGCATTTGGCGAAATTGGTTGATAACCATCAAAGAGACTGGGACAAGTACATACCGCTATTTCTCCTCGCTTACCGGACTTCAGAACACGAAAGCACAAGAGTGACCCCAGCTTTTGTACATTTTGGCAGAGAACTTCGGTTACCGGTAGATTTGCTAACGGGAAGACCACCAGAAGTTTCTCACACTGTGACAGATTATGTCTCGGATCTTCGGGAAAGAATGCGAGATGTATATGACCTAGTTCGGGAAAACGGGCTGCAAGCAAGCGAGAACATGAAAACTAGATACGACCGAAGAGCAAATACGAGTGGCTATGAAGAAGGAGCTTTAGTGTGGCTTCACAACCCAATACGCCGCAAAGGAAAATCTCCAAAGCTGCAGACGAGATGGGAAGGGCCATATAAGGTGATCACCCGCATGAACGATGTGACATATCGCATTCAACGACAACCAAGAGGAGCATTCAAAGTGGTGCATGTGGACCGCTTAGCACGTTATCATGGCAGCAACAGTGACGCTCGGGACGAGCGTCTCTAAGAAGGGGGCAGTGTCGCGAAGCTCCCAGAACAGAATAGTCTAGAACTTTTCCGAACATCGTCTGTCGCGCTCATACATCTTCCATCCTGCTCACACATATGTATTCTATCCCGCTCATACACATACTCGAATATTCTGGAATGTTTTAGTTATCGGCCGTCGGGACCGGAAGTATATGGAACTTTCTAGATACCCATAAGTCAGTATATAAGGGAGCGGACGTGGCGATCGTTAATCAGTTTACCGCGAGTGTTCTTAGTGAGCTATACTAATACGAGTGATTTGTGTGCGACTGATAAGTGATAATTTATACGACCACAGCAACGGACCAGGACTACGAGTGCTTTGCGTTTTGGATATTCGACGTGTTGGAAGACCAGTCAGTGTTGGGATTCCGTAGTGAATAAATTCCCTCTGAAGAGTTTGGTGTTTTACTCCAAATCCTGAACCCTAACCACGTAACAATATGTATGTATGTAAGAGATAATATTTTTTTTCAGCCACCTGTCTCATAGTGAAATGGGGCGGCAGCGGCGAAGTACTATCTTCCATAGCAGAGTTACTCGCGTCGCGGTCGCCCGAGCGCCGGATACTAGCCAGCCAAATATGTGTGGCTATAGCGCCGTACGTGCCGATAGAGTTGTGCACATCTCTCCTACTTAGCCTGGTGTTGCTGATGTGCGAATCCAATGAGGTGGAGATCAGGTATAGTAAATTTTACATGTAATTGATGTATATGAAGCTTTTAACTTTTTTAAATTAGCCACATTGCTATCATAGCAATTGTGGCGTAAGCATTATTATCTCTTACCTTCGATCAAGCATATAAAAACAGATACACAATCGACGATAAAAAAGCGTCCTAACCAAATCATCATCAGGTCCTTTTTAGTCTCCACTACAGGAGCACGACCCTCTCTGTACTACTAGGGCCATACTTGGCCAGAGCAGCCAGAGGACTTGGCCTACACTCTCCACGCTGATCTCTAACCTAACCAAATAAGGTGCTTATATTCTGAGAAGGTGTAGCATAACAGAATTTTTCCATAACTCCGAGCTCCGTGACGCAGTGGTTAACACGCCAGCTTGCGACACGAGCGTACCCAAGTTCAATCCCCGTTCAGGCTATGATGGAAAACGATATTTTTAGATTGGCCTGGGTCTTGGATGTTATCTTAACCTATAAGTATCTATTATAAATAATAGTATCGTTGAGTTAGTATCTCACGACACAAGTTCACAGCTTACTGTGGGGCTAGCTCAATTTGTGTGATATGTCCCTATTTATATATAACTTTCAGGATTCTTGGATTAAAAGCCGCTTGCCTCATCTGCCCTGTGGCTGACCACAAGTATGAGCAGCTGGAGAATCTCATGTTTAACTTCCTCAAAGACCCGGTGGAGAAGAATGTTAAAGATGCTGTGAATATTTTTGTACCTGTGCTGGCGCGAAGTGCTTTGATTGCTGGTAAGTGTTAAATTACACTAAATTGCACATTTATATTTCCGGAGTCATCCGTCAAGCGTGATGACCAGCCTGCGAGTATGGTCATTAATGTTATTTCAAGTTTATGTCCATTTAGTAACTATGACATTTTAAGATCCAGATGTTTTGCTTTTAGTTCATTCAACACTCATGTCTGTCTGTTAACTATGGCATTTCAATATCCAGACGATTTGCTACTAGTGTAATTTGAATGACGACATTGTAAGATCCAGACGTTTTGCTATTAGGATTTTAGCGTGTATGTAAATTTAGATACCATGGAGTTTTAATATACAACGTGTAATTTGACCCTCGAAGTTCCCTTATCGGTCACCCCGTTCAGCTCAGCCCATCAATATAAACAACTTTTCCTATGGGAACAATGCTGGGAACTAAAAAAAATCGACATTCCCATACAAAATGCTGCGGCAGAAATCTTTTGTATGCCGAATTTGTTTTGAGTTCCCAGCATTGGTCGAGGGTATAGTTACACGCTGTTAGGGTGATATTGTCGTTTTGCAACCTGATTATTCTGATAGTTATCTATACATATTATAAAACAGTAAAAATATTTTGTCTGTACATTTAGAATTTTTGACTGAAATGGATAGAGGGACACTTAAAAAGAATAATAGAAAGCAAAAAAAAATTTTTCGAATTTCTTGTCTGTCTGTCTGTCTGTCTGTCTGTCTGTATGTATGATCACGATTATCTCCGAAAATACTAAACTGATTTACTTCAAACTTTCACCAAGTGCTTTGTTTTAACTCAGCAAAACATTTAAAGTTTGTTTCATCAAAATCGGTTCATTAAAAAAAAAGTTATCGTCATTTGAATGAACTCAAGGCATGAGTTTGCCTACAAACATATAGCAAAAAAATAAAATAAAATAATAAGTGACATAAGAAAATTAAAATCCAAAGTCAATTCATCATCATTATACGACAGCATTATACCTATCCATACTATCCATAGTAATGCATACTAAAAAAAGGAGAAGCTGACTGACTGACTGACATATCAACGCAGGGCCTAAACTATAAGGGTTAGAAACTTGAAATTTTGCACAGTGGTTCATTTTATAACGTAGGGGAGCACTTAAGGATTTTCGGAAATTCATCTCCTAAGGGGGTAAAACGGGTTGCAAAGTTAGTATGAAACTTTGTCGTTTTTGAAGTTATTCGAATGAAATTCAGCATGAAGGTTCTTTACTGAAAGGTATGAAACACGAGTAAAATATTTTACTCAAAAATCATCCCTTAAGGGGGTAAAATAGGGGTGCAAAGTAAGCATGAAACTTTGCCATTTTTGAAGTTAGTCGAATAAATAAATTGTTAAGTTTGGACATTTTCTCATTTCTGGACGTTCTGGATTACAATAGTATGGAATTTTTATACAGATTACAATGAAAAAAGATCTGTGTAAGTGAATGTACAAAATTCCCGGGGGGATTGTATTGAAATTTTCTCACTTCTGGACATAGAAGTATAAAAATAAGTATATATGTTTACATTACAATTAAAAAGATCTGTGTAGTTAAAATGGACGAAATTTCCCCTTGAAGGTGTAAAATAGGTGGGGTAAAGTTTGTATGGATTTTTTTTATTTACTTAGAAATATGACAATACGAAATTCTCCATTACAATAAAAAAATATCTGTGTAGGTGAAATGTGCCAAATCCCCTCATTAAGGGCTAAAGATCTATGCAGGTGAAATGTATTAAGTTCCCTCTTAAGGGGAAAAAGTAGAGGGGGTGTATGGAATTTTTATCATTTCTACTTTTCCCAAGGGAACGACATTAACGCGGGCGGAGCCGTGGGCAACAGCTAGTCCAACATATAGTAAAAAAAAAAGTTACTATTACATCGATTTCATAAAAAGTCCACTGAAATCAATTTGCAAAATAATCTAGTCTGATACATCATCTCCAACCCGTCTGGCCAGCGAGGAGAGCGTAGGCCAAATCCTCTGTCTGCTCTGGCCAAGTATGGCTCCGGTAGTACAGAAAGGGTCATGCTCCTGCAGTGGAGACTAAAAAGACCTGATGATGATGATATTATAAACCTGATAATTTAAACATAAAAGATTTGAGTTTGTTTGTAATGGATAAACGCAAAACCTACTGTACTGATTTTGAAAAATCCTTCACCAATAGAAAGCTACATTATGAAGTGTAAAGGTTTTTTCAAAATATATAGGCAAATTCATATATATCATTAATAATATTACGGCAAATTCTATATTTTATTATCAAAAAAATTGTGATCCGTACAAAAATTGGATTTATGTAACCCAGAGTATTGTCGCGAAGCTCCCAGAACAGAATAGTCTAGAACTTTTCCGAACATCGTCTGTCGCGCTCATATACATCTTCCATCCTGCTCACACATATCTATTCTATCCCGCTCATACACATACTCGAATATTCTGGAATGTTTTGGTTGTCGGCCGTCGGGACCGGAAGTATATGGAACTTTCTAGAGACCCATAAGTCAGTATATAAGGGAGCGGACGTGGCGATCGTTAATTTCGGCCCATAAGGCAAAAGATGAGAGTTGCTGCTCTCTAAAGGCTTTTGCCATTGTTTCTCAGATTGGCCCTTCAGGCTTGCATGCACGCATACGCGGCCCATCAGGCAATATGAGAGTTTGCTGTCTCTCCAAGCCTTGCGCACACAGGCAACGCCCAAAGCCGAGGTCCGTCCCTCCTGGGGGCCCTTTGGTGATGTTGTCTATAAAGGTTGAGGGCACTCTGCCCTCGCCTCAAACGCCCGGTGAAGTAGCGAAAGCTCATTTGGAGCTAGCTACACAGTCATTTAAAAAAAAAAAAAAAGTCAATCATATTTTTGCCTCTTGAATATTTATATTGCCTATGTGAAAATGCGAGTGTTCTTAGTGAGCAATACTAATACAAGTGATTTGTGTGCGACTGATAAGTGATAATTTCTACGACCACAGCAACGGACCAGGACTACGAGTGCTTTGTGTTTTGGATATTCGACGTGTTGGAAGACCAGTCAGTGTTGGGATACCGTAGTGAATAAATTCCCTCTGAAGAGTTTGGTGTTTAACTCCAAATCCTGAACCCTAACCACGGTGTCCGTTACGCCAACCAGATTTTGTTGAAAATTGTCGAAAATCGACATTGTAGTGCAGTAGATAATTAGATGTAGAGCTTCTGTAAATGGTAAGCTAATTTTTAAATTTGGTAAGCGTATACTTTTTTAATTATTTGATAAAAACAGTTCCGGCTAGAGTAACGTTACCGTAGCCAGATCTTTTTTTGTTTAACGGGAATTTTGAAATAAAAGTTATGTAAATAATTAGATATCAATTTGGTATAAATGGTACAACTTAAATTGTATTTGTATTTGCTATGGTTGCGAAGATATTTGAAATCCTGCTGGAGTAACGGTTTGCCCAATTGCTGTATCTTGGAATTGACTAAGCAGATGATGATGATTTTTGCACAGGACATCTGGCTAATTAGTTATAGTTTATAGCGCAATAAAGGAATTCACAGTAATTAACCGTTTAGAAGTTATTTTCATTAAATAGAAATATGCTTTAATAGGTCCTAGCACTTCCAATAAGCGCTCCAAAGACTAACTTTAAACGTTATTATATAGTGAAATACTGTCTATAAATGGTACCAAAGTTTCATTAGTATCCTATACGTAATTAAAAAGTTATGATGAATCTTCGATTTGTTTCGGCCATGGCGCGCGGCGGAGTTATTTAACGACCGATTAACCGAGTTTCCTGTACGAGTGGTCACTGAATCTTTTGTAAATAATTAGATATACATGTCAATTTAATACCTGCTAAATTTCAGACTTGTAGATTAATGAATTAACGAAATAATTGAAAAAATGATGTTCGCGTGGTTACCCGACCAAATCTAGAATGTTATGAAAAAGCGGCCGCGCCATACATTATACCAACCTTCTTAAACTTACTAGATAATTTCATACTCGTACGTGTTTTGTACAGACGAGCTACACAAGTGATATAATAAAACTTAGTTATAACTAATATTATATTAATATATAATAAACATTTTTGTATCTTTAGATAGAATACTGTTGACTAGCTCCGTGGCGCAGCGGTCAACATGCCAGCCTGCGACACGGAGTGACCGGGTTCGGTCCCCGGCCAGGTTAAAATGGAAAATGATCTTTTACAGATTGGCCTGGATTTTGGATGTGTATCTATATATGTATTTGTTATAAAATATAGTATCGTTGAGTTAGTATCCCATAACACAAGTCTCGAACTTACTTTGGGGCTAGCTCAATCTGAGTGATTTGTCCGAAAAAAAAAATCTAAAATAATAATACGTAGGTAATAGAACATATAGAGGACCTAACTGTGTAGATAATGTTTATCATATAAAGATATTAACTAAGGTAAGTAAGTTTATAAATTAGCTTCAAAAATAATCACAGGTTTTTTCTTATGGACCAATATGCAACGTCGCATGTGTTAGCTGATACTGCATTATTTAATTATTTTTAAATTAAATATATAAGCAATTTTAAATAAATATAATATTTAGACGGACATTTGTAAAAGAAAAGCAATATATTTCGTAGTAAAAGTATATTTCCCACAAAGTATTAGTAATAGGCCCAAACTAGAATAATTACCTTTATAAATAAACCACAAACCAAGTAAATAATATTTATATATTATCACTTTTTGTTATTCAAACATTACTATATATTGTAAACCAGAACATAATTGACTAATCATTTATTTACACATGATCTATATTTTAAATTAAACATTTTGAATATCACACCATAAAAATACAATTATTACATAAGAAATTATAATTACTTAGCTTTATGAAGAGAGGTCCGCACCGTCCACGTCTCGATCGTAAAGTGCCACACTGACGGGCCGGGCCACCTTTTATAAGGCATCCCCCCCTCACATTTTCAACTGGTAAACAACAGGTGGTGTTTATCAGTTAGAAACCACGTGCTATTTTTACAATGTGTTTTTTATATTGGTAATAATAATTATTTATTATTATACTAACAATCCATCTTAATAGAAAATCAATATATATATAGCCTTTTTTTATTCTAACACGGCCATTCTGATATGTACTTCGTTCCTCGAAGTACTTAAATCATACAATTGATCATTCTTAAAATTAACTTGACAATTTTTATGATAACTTATATAACATACTAAGCATCACAGTCTCACTTCTGACATTAAGTAGACTCATGTGTGAGCTTCAAAAACACTTAAACTATGTCTCACCTCTCACATTAGGCAGACCAAGGCTTCACAGTCTCACTTCTCACATTAAGTAGACTCATGTGTGAGCTTCAAAAACACTTAAACTATGTCTCACCTCTCACATTAGGCAGACCAAGGTTTCACAGTCTCACTTCTCACATTAAGTAGACTTTTGTGAGCACCCAAAACTTAATCTACGTCTCACCTTTCACATTAGGTAGACCTTTATTACAAACATTTTTTAATGTATCAACATACGGAGTGTAAACAGTAAGTATAATAATTTGAAATCATGCTAAAAAAAAAACTAAAAAAAAGTATAATTAACTCATCGTCTCATTAGAATCCTCATCTGTCCATTCTCCTGGCCACAATCTTAATTTTTCTTTCGACACTATAATATTTCTGAGATTACCTCTCCCTCTGAGAGCGTACCGATCATGTGTTAGTACATTAATAATTTCATAAGGACCTTTAAAGCGGGGGCTCAGCTTATCATGACGCTGTCCTGATTTACGTAAACAACATTACCCACTTCAAACACTTTGTCATTACGTCTTACTGTATCAAACCTTTCTTTAAATTTACTCGATTCATGTACTAATCGTTGGTAAGCTAACGCCCGATCTGCTCTTAAATCAATATTTGGTTCAGATACATTTATTTCATCTAAATGAGCTTGGATACTTGGTATGTTAGCATTACAACCGATTAGCAAATGAAGCGGAGAGAAACCCGTAGATTTTTGAATAGTAGTATTGATAGACTGTTGCACTTTCCACAACCCGCTTGGCCAATCTGACGAACCATTACAGGTAGTGTTTAACATATTAATAACAGTAGCTACATATCGTTCTACCTGGCCATTCCCCCTGGGTGTACCCGTGGCTATCATATGATGTTCAATTTCCAATTCATTAAATAAAGATACAATATGGCGTGAACTAAAGTTAGTACCTCTGTCAGTGATTATTTTTCTAGGAGTCCCAAATAAAGTTACAGTATCTCGGATTATAGGTATCAATTCCTGAGCCGTTAGACCTTTCAAGGGTTTTAACAGAGTAAATTTGGTAAAACCGTCTACTAAAAGTAATATATATTTATAGCCTTCCGGCGTTTGAGAAAAGGGGCCAGTACAATCTAAATGAACTGTATGGAATGGAAGTGGAGTCTTTTCGATAGGGTGTAGGAGGCCTTGCTTTGGACCTGAATGGCCTTTTCTCTCTATACATATTAAACAATGTTTGAGATATTTTCGGACATAAGCCGCCATACGGGGAAACCAAAAGTGTTCTCGAAATTTTGCCAGTGTTTTGTCAATTCCTGTATGGCAGTTCTCATCATGAAAAAGCCTCATTAAGCGAAATCTACATCCTTTGGGCACATAAAACTTGAGTTGGCCTGGTTGGGTTTTATAAAACAACAAATTATCTTGCAAAATATAGCGGCTATCGTCTAAATTTCCAGCTACAAGTAAACTTATTAAGTTTTGTGTTTCGGGGTCGTTTTGTTGAGCCATCTCCAACCATGATTGAGGATTATCAATTAAATGAACTTCATTGAGTGGGTTTCTACGTACAGAATTAATGTCGCTTGAGTTAGAGGGTACTGAGCGGGATGGATCAGAAATAATATCATCCGAAACTAAAGTATCGATAGGATTTCTACTCAAAAAATCTACATGACCAATGTACTTTCCTTTTTTATATATAATTTCGAAATTAAAGTCCTGCATAAATGCCCACCAATGAGCAACTCGTGGGGGATAGATCCTTTTTGGTCATTGTGGACTTGATAGAATTACAGTCTGTAAAGATTTTAAACGGAATACCCAGAAGATACACTCTAAAATGTTTTAAAGCATTATATATGGCTAATGTCTCCAAATCATAGGAACAGTATTTTGATTCTATATTGGTGGTTCTTTTGCTATAATAAGCAACAACCTGTTTATTACCGTCAACTATCTGTATTAGCACAGCCCCATAACCCAAAGAGCTGGCATCTGTATATAATTTAGTAGGCAGTTTATAATCAAACACAGTTAACAATGGTTTGTTAGTCAAGTGTTGTAAAACATAATTCCTAGCTTCTATTTGTTCAAGACCCCATTCCCATTTTTGGCCATTCTTTGTTAATTTGCTGATACACGACGTTATGGAAAAAATTTGGAATAAATTTTCGAAAATAGCTAGTAAGACCCATGAATTGCCTAACTTGCTTGACGTTACATGGGGTAGGAGAATTTACTAATGCAGCCACCTTAGCTTCACTTGGCCTCACACCATCCGCTGATATATGCCTACCTAAATATTCAATTTCATTAACAAAAAATTTACTTTTTTTTAAGTTAATAGCAAATCCAGCAGAATGTAGTGCTTCAACAGTTTTTTCTAAGTATTCTAACCCTTCTTCTATCGTTGTAAATGGAATAAGTATATCATCTATGTATACTAATACAAATTTCAAATGTTGTATCGCTTTTGAAATGGCCTTCTGAAAAACAGCGGGTCCATTACATATGCCAAAAGGCATTTTCAAAAATTCATAATGCCCGTTAGGGGATACAAAAGCGGTAAACTGTATCGAATCAGGTGAAACAGGAATTTGGTAAAATCCATATTTCATATCTATAGAAATAAAATATTTGGCTTTACCGAGTCGGTCGATCTGGTCTTCGATTAGAGGGAGGGGATATCGATCTTTTTCTAAAATACTATTTAATGATCTGAAATCCACACACATTCTGTCACCTCCATCTTTTTTTTTACTAGTATTACTGGACTCGCAAAAGCCGATTCACTTTCTCGAATAATCCCCTTTTCTAATAATTCTTTAATTATTTTATCTACTTTTTCTTTTTCAATCGGAGGCAATCGATAAGGTCGATAAGAAATGATCTTATTTTCTTTTAATCGCAAAATTAATTCACCTGTTCGTACAGTACCTACTTCACTAAGAATTGACGGATACTTATTAAAAATTATTTTAATTTTCTCTTGTAAATCCAAAGACAAGTGTTCTATTCTCGAGGATAATTCACAAAATTCAGGTGATGTGGAAACCAAGTTTACTTCGGTGGCTACCTTACACGTCTTCCTAAATAACCGACAACCGGATGAGTCAGTAATTATTTCTATATCTGGATGATTCACAGCGTTTCTACCAATGAGAAGGTCATAACGAAATGCATCATCTCTAACTACATTAATATCAAGCTCTAAACTTAAACCATCAAATTGTACTACTACTGTAATTAAGGCGAACACATGAATGTTATTATGTCCTATACCCCTCACATATGCTGATACTGGCAAAAGATGGCATCCTAGTTTTTTCGCAATCGATTCCCTTATCAAACTACAGTTGGCTCCTGTATCAATCAGGGAATTTATTTTTATTCCATTGATATATACTGGAGCAAGATTTAGTTCGGTCTGTCTAAAAAATTAACTTCTTTGGTAGGAACTGCAACCACAGAGGAAGATTCAATTCGCTGTTTGTGATAGCAAACAGACTCAGTATGGCCAATTTTTTTACAATATGTGCAAATGCTTAGCGGTGGCTTATTTACTTTAGTATTTAGTGGGGTTTGATTACCGGAAATTTTCTGAGATTGAAACTGTTTATTCTTAAAGCATTGTGATTGTACATGTCCAATTTGATCACAAATGTAACATTTCTTTTCAAAGTTATTAGTAAATTTAGTTCTTTTAGCTCCTCCAAAAGCTGAACCCTTTTTCTCATCATTGTTTTCACACGGGCGTTTTTTGGATTTCGTATAAGTAGACAGTAGTGTAATCAGGGCAGAAGTTGTGTCAACTCCGCTATTTAAAGATGCCATTTTTACACCAGTATCGTCAATACCTCCACAAATTAACTCGATAAGCTGTGATTCCAGAAAATTAATTTTAGTGTTGCGTAGCAACCGTAATTTTTCCCTTACGTATTCGCTATTTGATTCAGAAGTATCTGACGTGTATAAAACGGCCTTAGATAGTTTTTCAGTAAGATTTTTCTTCTCCGGGAAAGCATCAATTATATCTCTTCGAACAATTGCCCAAGATCGACCATCAGACGGTTCCCAAAACTCGAACCAAGATAAAGCAGAGCCCTTTAGGGCTTTACCTGCTTTGGCTGCTGTCCGGATGCTGCTCCACTTGAGGTCCTTGGCAAGTGTCTCGATGCTGTCGCACCAGCTTTCGGCTCCGCAGTCATTCTTGTCCGGGTCGAACACTGGCAGCGCGATGTCATCATCGTTTGAGTGTGGCTTGGAGACCGCATCCCGAATTGCCGCGAGGAGACTTGCAACTACTTCGGCATCCATCCTAAAACATAATTAATGTTAATAATTGTGAATTTGAGTCAATCCCACTTCTGATGTTAGCTGATACTGCATTATTTAATTATTTTTAAATTAAATATATAAGCAATTTTAAATAAATATAATATTTAGACGGACATTTGTAAAAGAAAAGCAATATATTTCGTAGTAAAAGTATATTTCCCACAAAGTATTAGTAATAGGCCCAAACTAGAATAATTACCTTTATAAATAAACCACAAACCAAGTAAATAATATTTATATATTATCACTTTTTGTTATTCAAACATTACTATATATTGTAAACCAGAACATAATTGACTAATCATTTATTTACACATGATCTATATTTTAAATTAAACATTTTGAATATCACACCATAAAAATACAATTATTACATAAGAAATTATAATTACTTAGCTTTATGAAGAGAGGTCCGCACCGTCCACGTCTCGATCGTAAAGTGCCACACTGACGGGCCGGGCCACCTTTTATAAGGCATCCCCCCCTCACATTTTCAACTGGTAAACAACAGGTGGTGTTTATCAGTTAGAAACCACGTGCTATTTTTACAATGTGTTTTTTATATTGGTAATAATAATTATTTATTATTATACTAACAATCCATCTTAATAGAAAATCAATATATATATAGCCTTTTTTTATTCTAACACATGCTTATCTGAAATTAAAAAGAAAGAATTTATAAATACCTATATCTTTTTTATGTTATCGTTCCGAATAAGTTAAAGTAAAATACTTGTAGTCATATATAAAGTTTTATTGTATTAAATCACAGATCAACAATAATAAAATGTAATAACATCACAGTGTAGTATGTACTTACACATATTTTATCTGCAGTAAGTATCTACTTCCTATTGCTTTCTGTAATCTGATTAAAAAATCACAAATGTCTTAGACTAGCTGTTGCCCGCGACTTCGTTCGCGGCAATTTCCGTTAGTATGATTAATTAGTATAGATGAATAATTTTCCCCGTTTTCAAAACATTTTTTATTGATGCTTCGCTCCTATTGGTCGCAGCGTGATGTTTTATAGCCTAAAGCCTTCCACAATAAATGGACCATTCAACACGAATTTTCCAATTTGAACCCGTAGTTCCTGAGATTAGCGCGTTCAAACAAACAAACTCTTCAGCTTTATAATATTAGTATAGATAAAGATAGCCTTATTCTTAAATTACGTTTTTAGTATAAAAATCAAAATACAATATTATAAATAAACGACATAACAATGCAGTTTACTTCTTAGGATAGGTACTTTTTGAAACAGTACAAGCTAAAGCTTTGTTTTATAGTAAACACTAGCTTTCGCCCGCGGCTCCGCCCGCGTTAATGTCGATCCCACGGGAATAGTACTTTTCCCGGGATAAAAGGTAGTCTATGTCCTTCTCTGTACTCCAGAGAACCTGTATACAAAATTTCATAGAGATAAGATCAGTAATTACGGCGTGAAAGCGTAACAAACAAACAAACTCACTTTCGCATTTATAATATTAGTAAGGATAAGATATATAAAATAAAAGGTAAATTATCAAGATGCTTCCACTACCAACTGCTAAGCTGTAACTGGTAGCTAGTAGCTATTTTAAAATAAATGTACCTACTTTGTAAAAATAGCTCGTCTGTACAAACCGCGTATGTATTATCCTGTAAGTTTTAGAATGTTGGTATAATGTATTGCGCGGCCGCTTTTTTATAACATTCTAGATTTGGTCGGGTAACCACGCGAACATCATTTTTTTCAATTATTTCGTTAATTAATTAATCTACAGGTCTGAAATTTAGCAGGTATTAAATTGACATGTATATCTAATTATTTACAAAAGATTCAGTGACCACTCGTACAGGAAACTCGGTTAATCGGTCGTTAAATAACTCCGCCGCGCGCCATGGCCGAAACAAATCGAAGATTCATCATAACTTTTTAATTACGTATAGGATACTAATGAAACTTTGGTACCATTTATAGACAGTATTTCACTATATAATAACGTTTAAAGTTAGTCTTTGGAGTGCTTATTGGAAGTGCTAGGACTTATTAAAGCATATTTCTATTTAATGAAAATAACTTCTAAACGGTTAATTACTGTGAATTCCTTTATTGCGCTATAAACTATAACTAATTAGCCAGATGTCCTGTGCAAAAATCATCATCATCTGCTTAGTCAATTCCAAGATACAGCAATTGGGCAAACCGTTACTCCAGCAGGATTTCAAATATCTTCGCAACCATAGCAAATACAAATACAATTTAAGTTGTACCATTTATACCAAATTGATATCTAATTATTTACATAACTTTTATTTCAAAATTCCCGTTAAACAAAAAAAGATCTGGCTACGGTAACGTTACGCTAGCCGGAACTGTTTTTATCAAATAATTAAAAAAGTATACGCTTAACAAATTTAAAAATTAGCTTACCATTTACAGAAGCTCTATATCTAATTATCTATTGCACTTCAATGTCGATTTTCGACAATTTTCAACAAAATCTGGCTGGAATAACGGACACCTAACCACGTAACAGTATCAAAAATTTGCCTTTAAACGTCATTATTGGGCGAGCGTAGGGCGAGCGCATCGGAAACTATTTTGTCATCTAAGCGTGTTCCCGGTTACATCCGCACCTGAGAGTATTCGTATAGGATAGACTGATAAAACCGAAACCTACGCGGACGAAGTCGAGAAAAACAACATTCTTAAATAAAAACCGAGCAACTACTTCTAGATCCCGCCCAAAAATCAATACCTTATTGTCTTAACCGATTTTATGTACATTTTGGCGTATAATTCTGTTGGCAAGTAATACTTATAGTTCCAAATCATGATACGCGTTTATAAAGCGTGATACTGATATTAATATGACAGAAAGCAGCTGCTCTATCTGCTTTTTCTAAATAATTAAATACCCACTTCCATGCTGGTTTGGGAGAAAAGAAAAAACGTAGAATGTGCCAGCTGCTTCTCTTTCCTTGCAGATCGTAAAAGCTGATCGAGGGGATTGGCGAAAATCTGCGGCATCATGTCAATAGGCGATGCGGCTAGCAACCCATCACTACTTTGATTTCGTTTCCCATCTACACGCCCACCAAAATGCTAAATGTAAATGTATAACATAAGGTCTTATAGACCGTGGCTCTGTCTACCCCGCAAGGGAAAAATACGTGATACTATGAATGAATGAATGAATTAAATACCTTAGAATATAAGAGCAATGTGGTAGTAACATAGACTGTACCAGTTGAACCTACCGATTTGATTTTCTTTTTAACATGTTTATGTGAACAGTGGTGTAACTAAACCATTTCCCAACCAACCGTGACAAATTCATACAATGGGCCCATGAGAGTTTGAGTTCAGTTCCCCCCCCCCCCCCCCCCCTGCTCTGGACCGGGGGCCCGTGGCATTTTGCCAGCACTACCACCCTGCAGTTACGCTACTGCCTGTGAATAACACTTCCAAATAGCTACTGTTCTATTTTATTTTCAGGAAAATTATCTACAGATCTATGTAGACGAGTGATGGCGAATTTAGCAAAGTCGGCAACGGAGGAGGAGTGGAAGCAAACGATGTTATATTTAGACGTGTTGCGTGTGTTAGTTTTAGCGAAGTTGGCCTACGTAGTCAATGTACAAATAGTTAGGGACGTTACCCCGACCGACTGTGATATGACAATTAATTTACAAGAGGTAAGTTATTTGCTTGTTTTTCTAGTTTAGTGACAGCGACCGGCAATTGACGGCAGACCGTCATTACTACCTGTAATATAATTGATTAAACCGCGTTTTCCGAAACCTAATCAATACTTATAATAAATCTGTAAGGGTTGGTCATGGAGTAAGATACTTTGTTTTCAGAAATATCGTGTTTATACGCTCTATACATGATACTGAAACGAAATTATTGTTTGTTGTATTTTTTTCTGTATCTATGTATGGTCCCACAACTCCTAAACAAATTTACTTTTCAATGTTTTAATGAAACTTGGTAGATATACATTTAGACGTACAGGTCACAGGATAGGCTACTTAATTTTTTTCTCTTGTTATGATAAGACGTGACCCAGATACAAACATAACAAAATGTACGCGAACGAAGTCACGGGCACTGCTAGTATAAGATCAAAATACCGCTGGTATAAATAAAACAGTTGTGTTTAATATAAACTGAGTTTGTATAGAATGACAAAGGTTCATCGACTGGTGATAGCAACGCGAGCGATAACAGAGGCGTCTTTGTCAGACCATACTTACCATTTTCTGCATTTCGAAATTTGACTTTATGGCATGCAAGTAAGGTTGGTTTTGCATTGAAGTGGGTTTATAACAAAATCTACTTATGAACTGTAATTTTTATATGTGACTGTATCTAGTGTTTTTATACTTGATCGACGTTGTTCTCATAATCATTTTCATCGATTTGTCCTTTATTTCAGGTATCGTTGGAAGGAGAACAAGAGTATTTTCTGGACTTACAGTGTTATGTAGATAACGTGGACGCGAAGACTTTGTTAGTGGCGATGAACAGCCTAATCAAAGAGAAGCCTGATGTTAGATGGACTCAGTTGTCTTGGTTTATTGAATTGTAAGTTCATGTTGCTATTTCTGCTTTAAAAAGAAATCTGAGGATTAAGACAGACTACATGTCAATTTTTATTATTGATTGTCCTATCAATATTTTTGTTAAATACCTACTCTGGCAAGCTTAGTTCCAAAATTCACCGTTAGATGGCAGTAGGTCCACTGCTAGTTAACTAGACTAATTATAATGTTAAAGCGTGGAAGAAGATATGACTCATTAATTTAAAAGAAAAAAAAATGGTTGTCGGTAATACTCAGTTTATGGACGATAACTTTACGTGATAACGGTGGCAGAGAGATAGATCCGTCACAAGCCGAACGCTTAGGCCGAACGTGCCTCTCTATCGCTTGTACGGCGCACTCGCTTGGACGCGGAACGTCACACCTTTTTAGTTTGTGCAGCCGGTGTACATCAATTTATAAGATTTATCACGTCAAAAATGTGATTAGAATAAATTGAATAATCGAGAATGCTTTAATTGTTAATTGTAGTATGAATATCAATTAAATGTAGCACGTAACGCCCTCTGTGTATAGTTGCAGCGCAACTCCAGTTTGTATGAAACGTCAAAGATACCACCATAATTTTACTAAGGAAACTAACTTTTTTACAGAGTTAAGCAAATATTAGAAGTATCTAAAAATAGCAAAGCGTTGAACCACCCCACCATATACGAGCACCTCATATCCCTGTTCAGTTGTTACGTTGAAAATTTTGGAGTGCACTTCACCACTCACATTCTCAAGCCGATCTTCACGGAAGTGATCGGAGATTTGGAGCAAAGGATGGAGAAACTGCACGCGATCAATGTGGATAGTACAATTATAGTTGGCATTTATCTTGTAGCTGTGTTGCCAGCACTTGAAGATAAGACGCAACATGGGGAATTCTTGCAGAAGTAAGTTTTACATTTCTATAGTTTCCTATACAAAGTGTGAGTTGCCTCTGTTCTAAGGTGATCAGAAATGTGGATCAAAGTATGGAGAAACTGCACGCGATCAATGTGGATAGGACAATTTTGGTTGGCATAAATCTTGTAGATGTGTTGCCATCACTTGCAGACAACACAACACAAGGAGTTCTTGCAAAAGTTAGTTGTGTTTTTATATGTTTTCCAATGCAAAGCGTCAAATGCCTCTGTTCTCAAGTGATCGAGAATGTGGAGCTAAGGATTGAGAAACTGCACGCGATCAATGTGGATAGGACAATTGTAAATTTACCATCGACATTCCCTTAGAGGAGTAACTTCAAATAGAACACTTGTTATGAGCTTGAAATTTGTTTTGAGTTCCCAGTTCCCATCGTTAGTAAATTTATGCGCTGTTGGTACCCCAGGAGGCCCGTCTTAACTATAAAATGTAATGTACCATCGTGGTAGAGCCACGCTACCAGCAAAATTCATTTTTGCTACATGAATAGTGCTGTAACATGAATGGGCTGGTTCGTACGGGGAAGTACCACAACTCTCACAAAAAATCGACGTTTGTGAAGAAGCTTTACCGCTTCTATGCTTCGTGAGTGAGAGAGTCGGAGGCCCATCCATCCAACCCTCATTTCCTCCCTCCCTATTCCTTGAAATTGCCCATGGGCAGCGTTGATTACCATCAGGTGACTAGCTTGCTCGTTTGCCGTCCTATATCGCCCGGGTAGTAACGCCCTTACTCATTTGTTGCTTCAGGCTTCGGCGACATCCCAATCGACTACTTAACCTAGACTAGGCCGACTTTTGTCCTCTGATATCTTTGGCGCGAGGAGTCGGGTACTCCCAACGGGGAAGGGGTACATTTTCGACGTCTACGGCGTCCCCCTTGCAACCCCAGGTTAAGACAGCCATGCCAAGAGATTTGGTGTCGGCATGTGGCAGCATTCAAAAGACTGTCAAATAATTTCAAGAACAGTATAATCTAATATGTTATCATGATAACAAAAAGATAGAGAGAACCAATCCGTATTTCTAAATGTATTATGCGCATAACTTATTGCATTTATTACGAGGAAGGAAATACCAAAGTAATTGGGTGATAACACCTGAGACCAATTAAATGTATTATTCAACGGCCTCCTATGTATTTATTAGTGAATCAGACAACAAATTAAAATCAAATAACAGGATATACAATTGTGTAAACTTATATCTATAATTTAGAAAATTTGAATTACTTTGAAAGTAATTAACACACACTCCACAGTCTGGAAAAATAGAGCAAACTTCGGTGACCATTCAAAATATTCCTTCCAAATTACTAGAAGTCGATTCATCCACAAATATTTCCTACAAGAGTGAAATGTCGTCACCCTACACATTACTTTTATTTTACTTTTGTTTTTGGAGTGATTTGAATGATTAGTTCGAATAGATATGCTGATGACTATTCTGATGAAAATCCAATAATGAAGTACTATTGGCTAGGCTTTCTTGTTAGCTAGATCATGATCACATCAAAGAATATTTTTTTTTTATCTTTTATTCGGAGTTTTATGTACAGTTTTGACTATGCCAGCCTAATGGCGAACTAGGATAAAAATTAATATTTGAGTTATCATCATCATTACAAATCGGTGTCACGGTCAATCGACCATGCATATGCACAACCTGGTGTCATGTTCTTCGATATTTGAGTTATTATAGCCCTTCACAAAAGGTATACTGATATTGGACAATAGACTGCTCAACACTACTTGCAGCAATCTATTCCGCATAAGTAACGGCTTAGATATGTCCTGTAGGGCAGTCTACTGACACACAGTCAAGGAAAAAGAATAATAAAATACTCATTTTGAGCTAATTCACAGTCTATCATAGGAATACTAGGAGCACACAGATGCCGTCGTGTCGCCAGCCATGCTTCCCTCTATCTTTCAGTTTACTATCATTAAACTGTAGTTTTATCGTAGGTGGATTATGTACAGCAGCATACGCGGCCTGCCCGTGAAGATATTCTCCATCCCGCTAAAATGGGTGGCGCGGCATCGAGCCGACACGCTTGACAACTACCTACACCAGCTGAGAGAATGTAAGTATTCAACTTTGAAAGGAAATACTCGTTAATCCTAGTTCTGAAATTAAACCTTTTTTACACATCTACCCATAAAGGAGTGTTAAAGTTTAAAAGCAGATGTACGTGACTTTTTATTCCTCCATAACTTCAAAATGGTACGGGGTAACGTGTAAAACTATCGTCAATCGTAATATTTAAGGGGGCTCCCATACAACAAACGTGACTTTCTTGCTTGTTTTTGCTCAATAATTAATAGCGGCAACATGTAGACGCTTGAAATATTCACATAATATTTAGTTATATATTCACTTTAAAAATAAATTATTAAATAGAAATAAAATTAATATTATAGTGGGGCTCCCATACAACAGACATGATTTTTTTGCCGCTCTTGGTCGGTATTTTTAAACTTTGGCGTACAAATACACTACGTCGTCACTGGGGGCGACTGAGACAGCAAAAAATATTATCGAATTTACCAGCCCCCCGGAAATTCCATATAGTCCGCTTATAGTGTATATAATAATAATAATAATAAATGGGAGGGAACTGAACAATGTGTGATCGACGGGCAGCTGCCGGATGCTACTGCTATGAATAATTTCTGGCGTAGTATTTGGTCGGTGCCAGTTGAACACACCGAGGGTGATTGGATGACAGTGGTTGAACGTGAATGTGAGCCCATCGAGTCCATGGGGGCTGTAACTATCAGCCCCGATGACATAAGTTGTGCGATTCGTACGGCGCAGAACTGGAAAAGTCCTGGGCCGGATGGATTGCACAACTTCTGGATAAAGTGGATTCGAAGCTCACATGAACGTTTGGCCACACAATTCCAACAAGCCCTCGTGCTTGGTTCTCTACCTTCTTTCCTTACGACAGGACTCACCTTCCGCTCTATAAATCCGGTAGTACCATGGATCCCAAGAATTTTAGACCTATCACATGCTTGCCAACTCTTTACAAGCTCCTTACATCCATCTTGAGAGCAAAAATTAACCAGCATATTGTTGTGAACAAAATCATGGCTTCCTCTCAAAATGGATGTAGGGTTGGGTCCCGTGGTACCAAAGAGCTCCTCCTCATGGACATGACCATCTGCAAGCAAGTTCAACGGAAAAAGGCAGCCCTCTCAACTGCCTGGATTGACTATAAGAAGGCCTATGATTCAGTGCCTCATTCATGGCTAGGGAGGGTCTTAGAGTTGTATAAAGTTAATACAACTTTAAGATCCTTTCTTGGCACGTGTATGAGACAATGGACCACAGTCCTTTGTCAGCCAGGTAGAGGAAATGGCTCCTCGGACCCGATGGACTTGATAAGGATCGAGCGAGGCATTTTCCAGGGCGACAGTTTGAGTCCATTGTGGTTTTGTCTGGCTTTGAACCCCCTCAGCACCCTACTGAGGGATTCAAGACTAGGCTGCCGCCTCTGAAGTGATGGGGAGATTGTTTCTCACCTGTTATACATGGATGACTTAAAATTATTTGCACCAAATCCCTCTGACCTGGTGAAGCTATTGAAAATCACAGAAGATTTCAGTAGTTCTATCAGGATGGAGTTTGGTGTAGATAAATGTGCTGTCATGTATGTCCAACGGGGAAAAGTTGTAAATTCAACAAATTTACAACTTTCTGAGACAATGTCCGTCAGATCTCTCGCGGAAACGGAAACTTACAAATATCTTGGTATGTCACAGTCTTTGAGTATTGTGGATGGGGACATAAAGCAGGCGGTGAAAGAGCGTTTCTTTTGTCGACTGACAAAAGTACTTAAAAGTCTTTTGTCAGGTGGTAATAAGGCGCGCGCTTTCAATGCTTGGGTAATGCCCCTACTCACTTACTCCTTTGGCATACTAAGATGGACCCAAACTGAGTTAGATGCCCTGGATAGGAAGGTCCGTCAACAGCTGACAGCGCATCGCATGCTTCACCCACGCTCATCTGTTATGAGACTGTACATCCCACGTAGGGGAGGGGAGGGCAAAACGGTTCAGTTAACAAGAACAATTAAAAAAAAATAGTCAATATTGTCATTCAAAACAAACAAATATTTCTTAAAAACCAGCTATCATTAGACTTTCAAAATTACTATTAAACAAGTTATAATTATAATCACAATCAGTAAAAGAGACCACTATTTAAATTCTTTGGTTTGAATCATCTTACCCTACCCTATCGGGTAAGTTGGTTCAAAGGGTCCGGGCAAGATGATTCAAAAAACGTAGCACGTCATTAGTCCTGTCAGTCATCACAAAAGTTTGTTTCTGTGCCAAGGTACGAGAAAGATGCTTCGTGGGTCCAATCCTTGCATTTGGAGCATTGAATCCAATCTTCATGAAATACTGCACACAAGCACTGTGTAAAGTACGGATCATGGGCACTCTTAGTACTTTTAATAGCAGTCTTTTTAATTCTGGATGGTTTTTCTCGTTTTTCCTAGGTTTCTTGCAGCTAAACTTCTTGTTTTCTTCTACTTTTATTGGCGTAGAAGTTATAACTTCCGATTTTTGGCATCTTCTCTTTCTTTCTCCAACGTTTACGGGCGATGGCAGTCGAAATATCGTTGTACAATCAACTCAGATCTTTCAGCTGGTGAAAGAGAAACACGATCGAACTGGATGTGTAGTGTAATAGCCACAAGAGCAGCCGTTTGTGTAGGTGGTGACACTGTGGTACCTACTAGATTATTTTTTGTACGTGCTAAACGTTAACAATTTTTAGCTGCTGCTCGCACGGATGTTTTGGCTGCTTCTTCCGTTGCCCGTTCTAATTTTTTTTAGTCCAGTCACCCCTCTTCATCTTTCTCATATAATTGGAAACCATCTGTAACGAAAACCAGGAATAACGGAATCAAATCAGATAAGATACATATAGGAGGGTAAGACGAATCAACCATATTCATCTTACCCGACAGGGCACATAATGTTTAAAAATTTATCCTGTATTTTTTTATGCTAGCGGAACAGAAAAACTGAATAACAAAATTGAAATTACATGAGATAAGACAAAAGAAACAATGTTAACATAATTTCTATATGGTTTGTCAAGTATAATATCGAGAAACTCACCTCAATCAAATATTTTACTTTCGTACGTTCGTTTAGATTTTTGCCACTAACGCACTTACTCACTCCCTAACTGGCGAATGGCGACTGGCGGGTGAACCCCGCACTCGTCTCGAATGCCCTTGCACTAGTGATGTTCCTTTACTGAGATCATAGAAAAATATTGAAAAATGATTCGTTTTGCCCGCTATATCCATCTTGCCCTCCCCTCCCTAAGTGGTTTTTTGAACGCCAAGACTCTCCATAACCGCGAGGTGTGCAGTCTTAGGGATTATTTCCTTAATAATGAGTGTGGGATGCATCGCGACGTTGTAGCAGTAGATAGGAGCTTCACGCCGCTCTCCTTAGCAAACGAGAATTGGCGCAGACCAACGGTGTTAAGCATCGAAGACCGCAAAAACATATGGAAGAGCAAGGAGCTGCATGGGCGGTTCTACCGGGCCTTAACTGGGCCCGATGTAGATCTGCTCGCGTCGGTAAACTGGCTACGATTCGGTGACCTCTTTGGAGAAACCGAAGGTTTTGTTTGTGCAATTGCAGACGAGGTCATGATGACGAACAACTATCGGAGATATATCCTGAAGGACGGTACGGTCGACATCTGTCGGGCATGCCGCCGTCCAGGCGAGTCACTCAGGCATATTATTTCCGGTTGTTCTCATCTGGCTAACGGAGAGTATTTGCACAGGCATAACCTTGTAGCCAGAATTATCCACCAGCAACTTGCTCTTCGATATGAGCTTGTGGAATCCGAGGTGCCGTACTATAAGTACACACCAGCGCCGGTTCTCGAAAATGGTCGTGCCACGCTGTATTGGGATCGATCTGTTATCACAGACAGGACTATTGTCGCAAATAAGCCTGACATCGTGCTAACAGATCGATCGACACGCCAAGCAGTGCTCGTTGACATCACCATTCCACATGACGATAACCTCGTGAAGGCCGAGAAGGACAAGCTTAGCAAGTACCTTGACTTGGCTCACGAGGTGACTGCCATGTGGGATGTAGATTCGACGGTCATTGTCCCGATAGTCGTGTCTGCAAACGGTCTTATAGCAAAGAGTCTCGACCAACATCTCAAGAGGCTCTCGCTAGATGGTTGGATTAAGGGCCAGATACAGAAGGCAGTACTCCTGGATACGGCACGAATAGTCAGAAGGTTTCTTTCTCTGGGGCCCTGACTGCCGGTAGCTTGAGCCCTGCCCCGCTGCTGACGGCACTCTAGGTTTAGGTTTTTATAATGTTTTTATGTTTTGTAATTTATTTTTATATTTTACTTTTATATAAATATTGTAAAAACCTAAAACTAAGAAATAAATAATATAAAGAGATAATAATAATAAAGTTTATTTATTTTTCCCCACAATTAACAAAATATGAAGTGAGACAATATAAACAGGAGTTAATAGTACTATGCAGTACTAGTATAGAATTACAGGTAATTGTGGAGAACTGGTGCCCGTACTAGGTTCCATAGATCCTGTGTCGGCGACGGGTCGCCAGGTCTCTCCCAATATTTCATTGTAAATATAGTCTATGTTAGCTATACTAATATACTTTAGTATTATATAACTTTTAAAGGTAGAACGTGGGGTGTGTGGAATGTATATACTCTTGGAAATGGTTGCATATAGGTGTGTGAAAAGTTAGGTATATGACTGAGTAAGCCACTCCATCCAGCACCTCTATAAATATACCCCAGATATACCCTAATTATATGCAAGGTTGCAAATACAGTTAATTAACAATTGTCTGTAGTGATCTATACAGTGACAACGCTAAAATTATTAGGTTAGGCAATAGATACCATTAAATTTTCGGTTTCATCATATGTGAGTGATTGTAGCCATACACTTACAGTTTTTTTACAATTAAATTTATTAAGGGCATAGATAGATAGCTGCGAGTGATTTTTTTTGTACAAATAAGGTCCAAGATAGAAGAAAAATCTTTTCATGAATTCAGTCTCTATAACAGGAAGTGGATGCACTCCACAAAATTCGTAGAGTTCAGAGGTGGGATATCTAAAAGGTTTGAATGTGCAAACTTTCAAGACAGCCCTTTGAGCCCTCTCGACAATTAGAAGATGGGATTTTGCTGCACCACCCCACGAGGTGATGCAGTAAACAATAATAGATTGGCATAAAGCCAGATACGCCATACGAAGGACCTTTGCGTCTGATATATAGCGTAGCTTTTTAAACACATATATAAGTTTTCTAATACGTTTAGATAGTAAGGCAATATGGGGTTCAAAGCTTAGGTGTTGGTCAATTGTGACACCAAGGTATTTAATGGAGTTCTTACTTTCTATTCTGGGGCAGTGACATGATTTTTCATTGCAAGATGAAGATCTGTGATTATGTGCAATTAAACAGTGTTCAGCAGAATTAGGCCGATTAATATTTTTAATAGTAAAAGCTATATAGTTTGTTTTATCGACATTTAGTGTCAATAAATTATCGTCAAGCCACTCTTTTACCCGATCAAATCCTGTTTGAGCATATCTGAAAGTTTCGGTCCAAGTCTTACCGGTGAAAATAAGGGCTGTGTCATCCGCAAAAGACACTATTTTACCATTTTGCAAAGGGAGGTTGCACAGATCATTCATATAAACTAAGAACAAACAAGGACCCAGAATATATCCCCTGCGGTACTCCGTAAGTCACCTTTTGATCGCGGCTTATGAACTTGCCAATTTTGACGCGCTGGATGCGATCACTTAGGTATTCTCTAAACATATTGAGTTGTGTAGTATGTATATTTGACTATAATGTATTTTGTTTTTAAACTACTAAAACAAAAGACTTAATGAATAAATCTTTCCCACCAGTCTCAGCCAGCAGTTGTGAGAGTTCGAGCGGTAGCTCCATCCGCGTGTACATCGGTAACCTCATCACGGAGTTGCTGAACGCGGCAGATCTCAGCCAGAGCTGCGTGGAGAGGCAGCTCATACCCGCTGTCACGGCATTGCTGCATGACGCCGACGTGTGAGTAATGGAGAGGTTCAGGAGTGTATGCTGACGTCACAAATTCATCACGGAAAACCGTGACAAAAATCGGTCTAAACGACACTCAGAATAATACTGCCGATCATGCTTATAAAGAATTTTAGCAATGAAACCTACATCTTTTTTTCAAATATTTTGAACTTCTTAAAATTCCATAGCTCCTTTATGCTTCCTAACCGGATGCCAGAAATTGCATTTTTATGTTCACCAATGAAGTGCCCATCCATATATTATAGTTAGTCCCCAAACACTGTCTTATACTCGTACATCAGAAAATCGCTTTGGGACACCACTGGAAACCACTTTTTCAACTTTGTCTATAGCTTGCTCTACTAGTACTACCCCCTCCTCCGCCTCCCCTTACCCCTCCTCCTACCTTCCCCTTCCTCCTACTCCCCTTCTCATCCTCCCTTTTCACCTTCCTCACCTTCCTCCTGCTACCCCTTCCTCCTACCCCCGCCTTTCACCACCTCCCTCTCCCCTTCTTCCGCCTCGCCTTTCTCTCTTTTCCTTCATCCTCCTCATACTCCTCCCCTTCCTCCTCCTACCCCTGCCTTTCTCCCCCTCCCTCTTCCCCTTCCTCCTCCTCCTCCACCTTATTAAGGGATATCACAGACACAGTCTATATAAATTACGCGGACGAAATTGCGGGAAATGCTAGTTTAATATAAAATAATAAAATTTATTAACATTCGAATGTGTTGACTAACCAGGGCCGTGCGAGAAGTGGCAATAACAGCGTGGGGTAGCGTCACGCGGACCTGCATCATCCGCGGGCTGGAGTGCGAGGCGCAGTGCTGGCCGCCGGTGGAAGGCTTGTTGAACGTGGCCGCGCCTCTGTCCGGTCGAGAGGCTGGCAGGGCGGCCGAGTCACTCGCGTTACTGGTGCTGCCCACGCCTGAAAATCATGCGGTGTCGGAGAAAGGTAACTACAGTCTTTATATAATGACGCAGAAGGTGGAAGGCTTGTTGAACGTGGCCGCGCCGCTGTCCGGCCGGGAGGCTGGCAGGGCGGCTGAACCACTCGCGCTACTGGTACTGCCCACGCCTGACAATCATGCGGTGTCAGAGAAAGGTGACTACAGTGTTGATATAATGAAAGCTGAAGGTGGAAGGCTTGTTGAACGTGGCCGCGCCTCTGTCCGGTCGAGAGGCTGGCAGGGCGGCCGAGTCACTCGCGTTACTGGTGCTGCCCACGCCTGACAATCATGCGGTGTCAGAGAAAGGTGACTACAGTGTTGATATAATGACGCAGAAGGTGGAAGGCTTGTTGAACGTGGCCGCGCCGCTGTCCGGCCGGGAGGCTGGCAGGGCGGCTGAGTCACTCGCGCTACTGGTACTGCCCACGCCTGACAATCATGCGGTGTCAGAGAAAGGTGACTACAGTGTTGATATAATGAAAGCTGAAGGTGGAAGGCTTGTTGAACGTGGCCGCGCCTCTGTCCGGTCGAGAGGCTGGCAGGGCGGCCGAGTCACTCGCGTTACTGGTGCTGCCCACGCCTGACAATCATGCGGTGTCGGAGAAAAGTAACTACAGTGTTGATATAATGAAGGCTGAAGGTGGAAGGCTTGTTGAACGTGGCCGCGCCTCTGTCCGGTCGAGAGGCTGGCAGGGCGGCCGAGTCGCTCGCGTTACTGGTGCTGCCCACGCCTGACAATCATGCGGTGTCGGATAAAGGTAACTATAATGCTGGTGGGAATAAGGCCGAGAGTAGAAGGTTTGAAAAACGCGGCCGCTCCGCTGTCCGGCCGGGAGCCTGGCAGGGCGGCCGAGTCACTCGCGTTACTGGTGCTGCCCACGCCTGACAATCATGCGGTGGCGGAGAAAGGTAACTACAGTGTTGATATAATGAAGGCTGAAGGTGGAAGGCTTGTTGAACGTGGCCGCGCCTCTGTCCGGTCGAGAGGCTGGCAGGGCGGCCGAGTCGCTCGCGTTACTGGTGCTGCCCACGCCTGACAATCATGCGGTGTCGGATAAAGGTAACTATAATGCTGGTGGGAATAAGGCCGAGAGTAGAAGGTTTGAAAAACGCGGCCGCTCCGCTGTCCGGCCGGGAGCCTGGCAGGGCGGCCGAGTCACTCGCGTTACTGGTGCTGCCCACGCCTGACAATCATGCGGTGGCGGAGAAAGGTAACTACAGTGTTGATATAATGAAGGCTGAAGGTGGAAGGCTTTTTGAACGTGGCCGCGCCTCTGTCCGGTCGAGAGGCTGGCAGGGCGGCCGAGTCGCTCGCGTTACTGGTGCTGCCCACGCCTGACAATCATGCGGTGTCGGAGAAAAGTAACTACAGTGTTGATGCCCACGACTGAAAACCACGCAATGTTGGGGAAAGGACTACGGTGCTGTACAGTGTTTAATTTTTTATTGTGAAAAAAAACGACTTACGTCATTACGTCTATAACTTTTATTGCATGCATTATACAGAAATAAAATAATAATGGAAAGATAACATTAATAATTATTACTAGATATTTTTATGTGTACTGCCATATGGTCCCAACGCCTATTGCGTACGATTTTGTAGGGCTCATCACATAGATGGCACCATAAGTTTATTCACAACAATGTGTCCACTATAGTATGACAAAATAAAATCAGTATTCACGAGAAATATCTTATTTCAGATGAAAAATATATTTGGCTTATATTTAAACAATATCTTTCAGTTTTACTAAGTAAGCTAATGAAGTCTGTAACTATTTCACTGCAGTGCCCTTTCCGCCGCCCCATAGTGGCAGTTAGTAGAACTAACTATCACAGCCTACCGTCAGTCGGTCTGCTGCTTTTAACGGGCCTTAAGTTGGGCCAATATTTTTGTATGAGTTTGGCAGTCTATACGTTAGTATTAATAGTATAGCCTTTGATAATGCACAATACAGGGATACTTTAAAGAAATAGGTATAACATTTGTTAGACAATGCTACCTTCATGTACTAAAATTCCATACGTAGGTCTGGATTGCGTATCCTTTTCCTGTTACCGTTTTTAGGGTGCCGTACCCAAAGGGTAAAAACAGGACCCTATTATTATCGCTCCGCTGTCTATCTGTTTGTCAGTCTGTCACCAGGCTGTATCTCATGAACCGTAATAGTAAGACAGTTGACATATGTATTTCTGTTGCTGCTATAACAACAAATACTAAACAATATAATAAAATAAATATTAATGGGGGCTCCCATACAAGAAACGTGATATTTTTGCTTGTTTTTGCTCGATATTCATAACGGCAACAGGTAGACGCTTGAAATATTCACAGAATATTTGGATATATAGACTTAAAAAATAAATTGTTTAAAAAATATATATTGTTAAAGGTTCCATTCAACAGACATGATTTTTTTTGCCTTTTTTGTAGATAACGGTACGGAACCCTTGCGCGAGTCCGACTCGCACTTGACCGGTTTTTTTTTAATTGAATTGCAGCGGTGTCCATGCTCTGCGGCCTGTGTCACCGCAGCGACCTGTCCGGGGAGTGGCTGAGCGCTCTGACGCCGGGCCTACAGCTCGCCGCGCACCACGCGAGGCACCATCCCGCGTTATTGCCCGCTCTTAGGTGAATATTACCTCAAAAGATCTTTTTTTTGTAATTTTGAAGTGGAAATACTTCGCCTCAATTATTCACACGGTGTATGAAATAAGTGGTAATAATCGTACCTTTTCCTCTCACACAAATAAATTATCGTAACTAAACGAGAAGAGTTAATTTAAGCCATTTAACCATTTTCAATCTACATATTTAGCCATAGGCGTACATAATTTGATTAATTTGTACCTGTGCGTTCGAGCTTGCAGCAGTTACAATCAGAATTGCATTGATTTTTACTCCCAAATCTACATTTATATTTATTTTATTAAAATTTCACATCAATTTGATAAAAAGATCCGATTTAATTGGATTTTCCATGAAAATGCTTGTCGGATTTATCCTACGTTCGCGGTCAAAGGGTTAAAGACCCTGTTTATGACATAGTTACCTAGAGACCCGGCTGGCATTATATAATGCCATGCCGTTTTTGAGGAGATCCATAAACTTCGTAGCTAAAATTCCAAAACCATTTCAGGAAACTAGAAGAAGTAGTACAAACTCCATCACTTACGCAGTTCAAGCCCTCCATAGAGGTGCTCTTGCATAATGTAGCGGGCACGGCGGTGGCCAGCGAAGCCCTGCGGGAGCCCCCCCGCCAGGCTTCCAACCTCCAGACCGCGCAGGAAGTCGGCAGACGAGTCACACAGATGTTCCAACAATCTAAAACTAATATAAATCTCCCAAATATATTTAAGAAGAAAACGTAAGTGTCTCATCATAGGTTCAACGCAGACACACTTTATGTACGATCGAGTCTGCGGCGCACAAAAGTCTCTTTAGCGTCTCGTGTGCGTTACTGCATATGATTGCATAGGTTCTATTATCAGAGACTAAAAAGTGCGTCACGGATAGTCTGTCTTCTGCGTTGAGCTTTATAGGTCTAAAAGATATACCGTCTATATTAATGGGTTCTAAGTGTGTCAAAGCATAATAAACGAACGCGAGGAACATATTTACCTAAATTTGAAAGATGCAAATGACGTATAAATATGCTCGTCGCGTTCTAGTCATTGTAAATAACACAGAATTACATAAAAATAAAGAGATTATATGCGGTCCCCAGACTACGAAAGCGCGAAGCGGGCGGCGACTCAACACGGGCGTGGGGTATTGTCTCGGTACAGTACTACGATTTTAGAAGTTACACCGATGTGCCTGCGCAGAAATATTATTTTTGCGTGGCGCCAAAAAATCCGTCTGCTATTGGCTGATGCGTTCGCGCCATGTTTGTTATTCGCTGGGACGCCACACAGTACGAGTATTATTAGCGAGACAACACGAGTTCTGTTGTTTTGGATTTCAAATCTTATGTAGCGGCAATAAGTCGTTATTTCACTGAAGTTTTCATTTGGTTTGATTCGGCGGTAGGTTCCGCTATTCTGCGCCGAAAAAAGCCTATAAAAGTGGTAGTACTGTACCTTTTTTAAAATTTTTCCTCAAAATTTTTATGCGCGTTAAAATATAACTGGTCTGCCTCGTGCGTGTACGAGTCAAGAACCATGTTGAGTTTCGCATTAGTCGTTCGCCGTGGTTATAGGATCGGGCATTAGGTTAAGACATTATAGCCCGGTGACGGTGAATAGATATAGCCCGTTGACTCGACCTATCCCTACACCGGGTTACCTACGCCAAATGGAATTTCATTTAATCGATTATTAAATAATCGACAACCAAATGTCGATGCATCAAATGTAGAAAGTCACCACGTCTTCGTAAATACTTATCAGTGCAAGAAACTGTTACTTATTACTCTTTCTTTATTTATCGACTGTACCTAAAATGTACAACTGATCGATGTTTACCTTCGTGTCAAAGCTATTTATCGTCGCATTGAATAATCGATTGCTTATCAATCATTCGTACATCGGTGTATGTCAAGGTAAGTAAATTAGAGTTCACTAAGTAGCCACAGTAGACGGCTCGACTATGCAACAAACATATTAAGAACTCATATAGTTTTAGTCATTTTCCTTTATTACAATGACGCACATGTGTAACTGTGGATGTGATAGTAATTTTAGTATGAAGTTTATAAATTACTTGCAAAAAAATTACTAATTATCATGAACGATTAATTGAAATCATTAATGCCTAAAATTCGTTACACTGATTGTTACACATTCAATTTACATCACGGTTTTATCGCGTTTATTACATTTTTATTACACATAACGTTTTAAATACTTTTTAAGAACATCAATATCCTCAATATCTTTTTTGAAGACCTATTCATAAATAAACCCACATGTATGGGTTTGACGAAAAAATATTTTTTGAGTTTCAGTTATAAGTATGGGGAATCCCCAAAATGTATTTTTTTTTCTATTTTTGTGTTAAAATCTTAATGCGGTTCACAGAATTCATATACTTACCAAGTTTCAACAGTATAATTCTTATAGTTTCGGAGTTCAGTTCGCCTAGTCTGGCTGTGACATACGAACGGACAGACAGACATGACGAATCCATAACGGTTCCGTTTTTTGCCATTTGGCTACGGAACCCTAAAAACACGAATATACAGGAAAATCATTAATTGCTTGATTTTGGACGAGTCTACCTGCGATCATGAAAACTATATTTTCGAAATGTTGTGTATTTAAAAAAAAAGGAATAAAATAATTAATTATATCATCATCCATCCATCACCTATGTATAACAAAAGATTTTAAGTCAGAGAAATGTTTGCCTATTTTATATTCCATTTAGCGTGTCAAAAGCAGATATCGCCCAGCGTTTTACTTTCATTCGCTTATTTTTGATCTTGTCGTCTCGGTTGCATGAAGCTAACAGGACGACACTACAAATGCTCGAAAACTACAGAGTTCTTTAAATTAATTTAATATTTTAGTATATGCTTTTGACTCGATGTTAAACAGCGTATATTCATTACTTTACTGACACTAGTTTTAAGTATACTTACCCAAATATTTTAACATTCCAAGACTTGATGTCGACATGTACTTAAATACACACATACATAGTTATAGTTTTAGGAGTAACAGTACAAAATTTAGTGCAACATTATTCACATAATAATAATATTCTTCTGACAAGATTTGTTAAGAGAATATATGCATGTAAATATATTTTACATTTCCATCTCTACCACAGTACCGTCGGGGGTGTTTTTCGATGTATCTTATTCATGAACAGGGTTTATAAGTTACATTTCACTACATGTGTCATATGGTATTCATATTATTTATTACCTATTGTATTATTTTAAAAATGTGAGTGAATGTAAACGAGTCGCTTTGTGTTTATGACCAGCTTACTTGTAAAGGGTGGCCAGTGGCCAGTATAATAAAAATACGAAGTATTCCTTGATAAATATAGTATTTGGGGTCGCAGTTAAACATGGAAAATAATGTCAGACAAATGCAGCTCTAGAAGCATCGAAGATGTGAACCCTTTACAACGCGTTTTTGATTACATTTTCACACATTTCCTGCTTTATCTCAGTGACTGCATCTCGAATATTTTGTTTTAAGGTTAATTGGCCTGTTATCATAGAAACGTCCCTTTAGATAGCCCCACAGAAAAAAGTCAGGTGCTTTTAAATCAGGCGATGTTGGGGGCCAACCAATGTCGTGTTAATGATTCTAAAAACGTTTTAATAAATGAAACACGTTGTTCCCTCGTTCCATAACAAATTTGCCGTATCTACACAAAGTAATTTTCATGCAACATCTGTCATATTTACTGCCAAAACAAAATGGCGAAAAAAAAGTTGCATACCTCCAAGTCGGCCACCCTGTACTTCAAAAGGCACATTTAGCCGTTTCATAGATTTGATAATAATAATATATCAAATCAATGATACGGCTATAAAATCTGCGTCGCTCATTTCATAAACAACACTATTTACTTTAATCCAAAATCAAGGGATTTCTTTTGTATCAGTATTTTTTCTGATATTTAAATAAATGTAACTTATGTTTGAGTATTTTTAATGTGTATTTAGCTTTATTTTGTAATATGTAAATATTGTGATAAATCAGTTCAGGTCGCCTCGTTGATGAATACTCTTTGTTAATATATTTCCCAACAAAAAATCTAAATTAATAAATAAAGTACCCAATAAAAATAGTAAGAAATTGGTGCTTCCTCGTCCTTATATTGTTTTATACGTTTTCATTACGAATAATTTTAGCTGTTTGATAACATGTTAGTTATTATTTTTAAGACTTTACCTACTCCAATGTTATAATGTATTTTAATGAATTACCTAATTGAATTCATTTGTTACTTGTGTATGCTTGTATATATATAATTTGATAAAGTTACTCAAGTTTCAATACTTAATGGAATCTCAGGTATTATACTTATTGTACTTTAATATTTTATTAAATGAACTTAACCTTTATAGTTTTACCCGTAGACATCGTTAAAACTCTAAAAAGCATCATGTTTTTGATGTTTTAGTGTAATTTTAATTCTAATTATATGTACTAAAAACTTATTGGCGCATGTACTTGTTGAAATTTTGGTTGTGTCAATATTTATTAAATAAAAAGAATATTTTATATTTCGTTTACAATTTATTGGACCACAATGCAGTATGGAATTATGCAGATTCTTCCTAGGATATAAATCAAATAATAATTTTATTACGATATATCTATGTCTAGATTGTTAAGCTACCCAAGGGAGGTATATGGTGTCAGGCAGACAGCCGGCCGTAGAAACTTTGGCAAATCAATACAACATGTATGCTGTCATAATAGCGGACTTGGGCTACGACCACAGCATAAATACTGAAGTGGCACTCTGCAAAGGTATTTGAAGAAATATCGACCCAATATAGCGATACGGTGTAATTTAGCTCGTAGCACCATTTTCTTTAGATAGGTACCTACAGAATCCATTGCAAGCCAATTTTATTCTTATAGCTCTTATCAAACGATTCATAATTCGTTGAAGTCAGTGAACACATGTGACAAAAAGTTCGTCGTTCCTACTGGATTTGCCCTGCTTCACCGTTTCGAAGATTTTGATTATTTTTTAAATAGTCGCCGCGCGCGTAGTATTGTTTTCGATACCCACACGGGAAGTGAGATAGGCCTGCTAGGACGTAACGTTTCACAGTTGAAGTTGCACCCGGAACACGCTCGGATGAAGTGAAGACAAAGAAAGACCCCCGGTGATGCGGTACAATTGGACTATATGTACCTAAGTTGTGACGTCAGGAGTACGAATCTGTGAGTCGTATAAACATTAATTATTATTCCGTGGGTGGACCAAGCAGCAAGGCCCTTTTCAAAGATGGCATAGGGGCGCTTTCGTTTTTATTTTATAATTCGACTAGCTGTTGCCCGCGGCTCCGCCCGCGTTAGTGTCGATCCCTCGGTCCTTCCCCGGGCCTCAAACTACCTCCATACCAAATTTCATCCAAATCAGTTCAATAGTTGAAAAAGACGACAGACAGAGTTACTTTCGCATTTATAATATTAGTATGGAAGCATGGATATTATATTATTACTAGCCTTCGCCCGCGGCTCCGCCCGCGTTAATGTCGATCCCTCGGGAATAGTACTTTTTCCCGGGATAAAAGGTAGCCTATGTCCTTCTCTGTACTCCATAGAACTTGTATGCAAAATTTCATGATGATCGGTTCAGTAGTTACGGCGTGAAAGCGTAACAAACAAACAAACTCACTTTCGCATTTATAATATTAGTAAGGATTCTACGTACAGAAATGAGAAAATTTCCATAAAAACTTTACCCTCTCATTTGACTCCTTTAGGGGTGAATTTTGTCCATTTCACCCACATATATATTTTTAATTGTAATAGAGAACTTACATACCTACATTCAGACTTCTAAGTACAGAAATTAGAAAATTTCCATACAAAGTTTATACCACCCATCCACCCCCATTTTACCCCTTTGCAAATTTCATCTACACACATATTTTTTTATTTTGATTGAGAACTTATATACCTACTTTCATACTTTTAAGTCCAGAAATGAGAAAATTCCATATTAATGTTACCCCTTTAGAAGTAAAATTTCTAAAAATCCTTTCTTAGCGCTCATCATCATCATCATCATCATCAGGTCCTTTTTAGTCTCCACTACAGGAGCACGACCCTCTCTGTACTACTAGGGCCATACTTGGCCAGAGCAGCCAGAGGACTTGGCCTACACTCTCCACGCTGGCCAGACGGGTTGGAGAGGTGTCTTAGATGTTTATAAGCTTTGTTTAGCTTGTATTTCCTAAGTCGCCTTCTACGACATCCACGGGAAGACTTGGAGTGGTCCTATTCTACTCTGCCGGATACCACACGGCTAAGCTTAGCGCTCACTCACATCATATAAAGAACCCCTGCACCAAATTTCAAGTTTCTAGGCGCAGCAGTTACGGTTGCGTTGATATATAAGTCAGGTTTGCCGTTTGCCCGCGGCTACGCCGCCGCCGTTAGTGTCCATCCCTCAGGAACAGTCGAATTTCCCAGAATAAAAGGTACCCTATGTCCTTCCCCGGGTCTCAAACGGTTGGTTGAAGCGTGAAAAGAAGACAGACGAGTTACTTTTGCATTTATAATATATTTCTATAATAAACTCATGCCTTAAGTTCATTCAAATGACGTTAACTTTTTTTTAATTAACCGATTTTGATGACACAAACTTTAGATGTTAAACTGAGTTAAAACAAACCAATTGGTGAAAGTTTGAAGTAAATCGGTTCAGTATTTTCGGAGATAATCGTGATCATACATACAGACAGACAGACAGACAGACAAAAAATTCGAAAAAAAATTTTTTGCTTTCTTTTATTCTTTTTAAGTTTCCCTCTATCTATTTCAGTCAAAAATTCTAAATGTGCGTACAGACAAAATATTTTTACTGTTTTATTATATGTATAGATTAATACTGAACCGATTTTAATATTTTTTACTTTATTTGAAAGGTAAATATCATCATCATCATCATCATCTCAGCCGCAAGAAGTCCACTGCTGGACATAGGCCTCCCCCAAGGATTTCCAATATGACCGGTTGGAAGCGGCCTGCATCCAGCGTCTTCCTGCGACCTTGGTTAGGTCGTCCGACCACCTTTTCGGTGGGTGTCCAACGCTGCGCTTGCCGGTACGTGGTCGCCATTCGAGCACCTTTCTGCCCCATCGGCCATCGGTTCTTCGAGCTATGTGCCCCGCCCACTGCCACTTCAAAGAGCTAATCCGCTGAGCTATGTCGGTGACCTTTGTTCTTCTACGGATCTCTTCGTTTCTGATTCGATCTCGCAGAGAAACACCGAGCATAGCCCTCTCCATAGCTCTTTGAGCGACCTTGAGCTTTCTTATGAGGCCCATAGTAAACGACCACGTTTCGGACCCGTAAGTCATCACTGGCAACACACATTGGTCGAATACTTTCGACTTGAGGCACTGAGGTATTTTGGACGAGAAGACACTTCGGAGCTTCCCGAACGCTGCCCAGCCGAGTCGGATTCGTCGAAAGACCTCATCCTTGAAGCTGGAACTTCCAACCTGGATCAATTGACCCAGATAGATATATTGGTCAACAGCTTCAAGTATGGAGCTCCCAACAAGCACTGGAGAAGGCGCAACATGGACATTCGACATTATTTTCGTCTTGTCCATGTTCATTTTAAGGCCCACTTGTTGGGAAACTTCATTCAGGTCATTGAGCATGGCACTCAGACCCTCCAGCGACTCCGCCATTATAACAATATCATCGGCAAATCGAAGGTGAGTGATATACTCGCCGATAATATTAATGCCAAGTCCTTTCCATTCCAGCAGCTTGAAGGCATCCTCCAAAGCATCGGTGAACAGTTTTGGAGATATCACATCTCCCTGTCTCACACCTCTCTGTAGTCGGATAGCCCTCGTACTCTGCTCCTGTACTCGGACTGACATTGTGGCGTTGCTGTATAAGCACTTCAACACTTCGATATACCGATGATCGATGCGGCATCGCTGGAGAGATCGAAGTACGGCCCATGTTTCGATCGAATCAAAGGCCTTCTCATAGTCCACAAACGCTAAGCATAGTGGCCGGTTATACTCTCTGGTCTTCTGTATAACCTGCCGCAGCGTGTGGATGTGGTCTATGGTACTATAGCCTTTTCGGAAACCGGCTTGTTCGGGAGGCTGGAAGGCATCGAGCCTGTTCGTGAGACGATTCGTGATTACTCTCGAAAACAGCTTATAGACGTGGCTCAGGAGCGTGATGGGTCTATAGTTCTTCAGTAGGGTATTGTCGCCCTTCTTGAAGAACAGCACCACCACGCCCCTGTTCCACGTCTCTGGCGTCACGCCCTCGAGCAGAACGGAATTGAAGAGCCTCTGAAGGACTTTCAGTACCGGCGTTCCGCCCGCTTTCAGAAGCTCTGCTGTGATTCCGTCCTCGCCCGGCGCCTTGTTATTCTTGAGCTGTTTGAGAGCAATCCTAATCTCGTACAGGCTGATGTCCGGGATATCTTCGGTATAGTGTCGGGTAAGTTTGGCTCTAGGATCTTTGGCCAAACTTATAATGGGTTTGGCTACTGAGGTAAACAGCTGTCCATAAAACCTCTCGATCTCGCCCAGCACCTCGGCTTTTGACGATACCACGCCGCCGTCCTCCTTCTTCAGCTTAGTCAATCGGCTCTGCCCAATAGACTCCACTCTTGCGAACACTTTGGAGCCTTTATTTTGCTCTATCGTCTCCTTAATACGCTTGGTATTAAAGGAACGAATGTCGTGTCGCAAGGCCTTCTGGATTTGTCTATTGAGCTGCCGATGTACGTCCGCGTCTTCGGAGGTCTGCAGCGGCATAGATCGTCGCGTGGCCATCAATTTTAGGGTCTGGGGCGAGATTTTTTGAAGCTTTTGTTTCGGGCGGGACTTAAAAAACTTCGCTCCCGCCGCTTGGACAGTGTCTACGAACCCATTATTTAACTCGTCCACAGATACGCAATCCTTCAAGCAATCGAAGCGATTCGAGAGTTCCAGTTGGAAACTTTCGACATTTTGGATATGGGCCGGAGACGGTCGGAGCGTAGACTTCATCAAGCGAGTCCTCTCTCGTCTGAGATCGATATTCAAGATGCCTCTTACTATTCGGTGATCACTTCCGATTTTAATCCTGTTGATCACAGAGACATCATTGAATATCTCTCTCCTCGTCGACAAGATGAAGTCTATCTCATTTTTGACAGGGGCCTGGTCCCCTGGTGGAAAGGTAAATATGCTCTAATTTTATTTCTTGACGTGTAACTATAGAGACAAGATAATCCGATGCGTGTAACGTGTATTTTTGATAATTGTAAAGTTATATAAAAAGGAGGTTTTTTTAGCAAATTGTCGGAAAACTATTGTGTGATTTGATTATACTTAAAAACTATAGTTTTCGGCGAAATAAATTATTATACGTTTAATAGAGTATACATTCAGCTTTTCAAAAAGGTAGGTACATATTATTAGCTAATATTTCAAATCATCGAGTAAAGTCCATCTGAGTGAAGCGGGGGCCGGACCAGTATGACTCTCTAAATAACCGCTATTTTTCTTCATTTAATGAGTATACTTTTCAAAAAATAATTTATTCAACATTTATTTTATATCAAATCATCTAAACAGTTTTTCAAATATTAATAAAAAAATATTTGAAAATAAATATTTTGAATCTTATCGCTTACATATTTTTTTCCCTAGCCTGTAGTTGTTATGTCCCACTGCTGGGCAAAGGCCTCCCCCTTGTTTTTCCATTCGTGTCTGTCCATCGCTTACTTATACCTAAGGTTCAATTTATCAATTTATGTTGGCGGCTCAAATTATATATTCGAGCCGTTTGGGGTCGAACAGTTATTTCCAGGATTACTTTACTTGCCTCGCTTGAGGCACAGAATTAATATAAGTACTAACTTGAGGTCTTCTACCGCTGACGCTGCTGAACCGGCCTTAGACCCTGCGCCCGGAAGGTGAGACGGCGCCAGTGTGTCCACGCAGGGTGCGTTCCACACAAGCCCTCGCCCCAATTTCCAGGGCACAAGGGTCATTCCATCCGGTCTCTTGCCATCATCCCGCGCCAGACCGGTAGGTTCTAAAACTGCAGGCATGTGAATGCTGGCAACGTATTTATATAGGGTCAATGGGGGCAAGATCGAATGGTTTTTTGAAGAGATATGTAGGATTGTATTCGAACCTTTGTAAAAAATTGTCATCATAACTTAAGTTTAAACAAAATTTAGGATTTGAAAGTGCATTAAGTTTCCTTTAATATCCAATCTATAAAAACTTCTCCATGCTGCACTAACATGTTTAAAAAAAATCATAGAAAACACGATTATCAAAAAAGAAAGCAGGGGGAAGAAGAAAAGGTGGCGGGGTAAGATTGTAATAGTTTCTAAAATCTTTTCTATTAATGCTAGATGACGTTGGTAATCGATAAGCCATAGCTTAAAAAATGTTCGTACCAAAATTGGTTGCCTGGTGTAAAATTTCCTCAAATTAACTGAGATACGAATTATCTTTTATCTACTATATATTTCACTCTTACCCCCCATTGTGGTAATACGGCCAGAGGTTCTCAAACTTTGCATATTGATTTTAGTAAAAGAAACTTCTAAACGAAATCTTTTTTATTATTATAGAAAAGTAACAACTCAGGCATGTACATGAATGTTTTAAAAATAAAGTAACAACCTATAATAAAGAAAATTATGTGTCAACAAGAAACATTCATCATTAAATAAAATTATACAAATTAAAGATTTTGTTTTAGGGAAATTTTGTACTATTATTTAGGAACAAAGTTAATAATATTATAAGATGGGTTTTATTCAAAAACCTTAATACACGACCTTATTTCCTACAAAACGCATGAAAAAAAAATACCACAATATAACAATTCAAAAATCAGTCTACAACTTTAGAAATCAAATTATTTATCTTATGATTATTAAGCCATGTGCAAATATGACTAAAAGCTTTGAAAGTAGTGCAGTTTAAAAGCTAAATATAACATAATATTGTTCATAATGACATATATAATATAGATCCCAGGCCAATCTGAAAAAGATCATTTTCCATCTTGACCTGGCCGATGATCGAACCCGGGCACCCCGTGTCGCAGGCTGGTGTGTTGACCGCTGCGCCACGGAGCTAGCCAATTCTTTATACATACACAGTCATTCGGGCAGTCACATAAAACTTATTTCTAAACAGACAAACAGAGACAACTTGCTTGATCGTTTATTTTTTCTTCGAAACTTACAGTTTGACAACATATGTATTTTTCTATGACTTTTAAAAATGGGGCAAGTCCGAAAAATTTATATTTTCATCTTTCCCCGTCAAATTTTGCTGGGGAAAGAAGAAAAGTCGAAAAATAAGCTAAAATATGAATAATAGCAATATATAGACTAATCGGTACAATTTTAAATTAAAAATAAAACTTAAGTATTCTGTTTAGGCTCTTGTACGTACCTTACAATCCAAGTTATAGGAGGTGGGGTAAGATTAAAAATCGCCAACTTTTTACGAAAATAACCGTTCGGCACAAATTCGTCGATTATTCACAACTATGCAATCCGAGATGAATCCGAGCTATAACTGCCGAATGAGGGGCGAGACGTAAGGAATGGCACTCCATACAAACGGGACGACATAAATACCTAGTACTACTACAAACAAAATTTTACATCCGTGCACACGCTAATGTGTGAGTTAAAGAACCAAGGTTGACACCGAAGAATGAATTTAAATATACCTATTCATGATGCCACCTAAAGTTCGACAAATTTGCGAGTATGTCTCTCAATTCTGAAAGATTTATGATAATATTAATTTATTTTTGTAGGTATGTATTTATTGACTTACCTAACAATACATCTCAATAATAAGTAAATAAACTTGCTAACAAACAAAGATGTATTCGTAGATCTCGCACACAATGCAACTGGCACAATCAAAACACCATGACGTATAAGATATATATTATACTAGCTGTTGCCCACAACTTCGTCCGCGACAGTTTCTGTTATTATGATTAATTAGTATAGATGAATAATTTTTCCCCGTTTTCAAAACATTTTTTATTGATGCTTCGCTCCTATTGGTCGCAGCGTGATGTTTTATAGCCTAAAGCCTTCCTCAATAAATGGACTATCCAACACAAAAATAATTCTCCAATTTGAACCTATTACTCCTGAGATAAGCGCGTTCAAACAAACAAACAATCAGACAAACACTTCAGCTTTATAATATTAGTATAGATTATATTTTAGATGTACGTACACATCAACAAGTAACTAGCACTTGACAAATAAGAGGTTATGTACTTTATCTTCTCTTCACCACTGGTTTATTAGTTATCTATTGATTCATTTACAATTAAAAGCACTAGATAATATCCTGTAATATAATAAATTGCTCGTTTAGCGCTAAACTTTACGGCAAATGTGATTAAAATCAATAAAAAAAGGATAAAAACAAGACGCAGATAGACAGAGATTCACAGCACAGTATTTCATTGTAAAGCGTGTCGGTAACTTAATATTCGCATTTGACGTGCAACAAATCCTAACCCTGTTTCACAGCAACGCATCGCACTCCATTTACGGGGGAGAGGTGCGGCGATGCCTTGTTGCGGGGGACGCAGGGAGTTTCCGTTCTGTACGTTAGTACTTATATTAAAGTACTTATATTAATTCTGTGATTGCGGTCTAAACAATGTTGCCAGCACTTAAACTATTACCTTTATTTAGGCGTTACAGATGATTTTTGGTGTTACCCCGTTTTTCATCTTCCCCCCACACGTTATAAATGGGAAAGTAAGTTTGTTTCTTTGTTTATTTCTTAGTTCGTTTGTTGTGATTTTAACGCTTAAATTACGGACGAAACCGATCATCATTCGATTTTGCATATAAGAAGGGCAGAATTTACCTTCCTCGTCTACTCTTCTTCTGTGGAAGGTTTTGTATGGAAAAAATCGCTCGTTTACGAACGGCGTCAGTTCAAAAATATCACTCCTTTGCTTTTATCGTTAATTGTCAAACGTAGTATCTCGCTTGTCATTGTCTGTCAGATGTTTGTCAGTGGGAGGGTATCAGATCAGTCACAGTGACAGCACAGGCATAGAGTATTAAAGGTACCAAAGAAGTCACCAGTCAATAAAGATAACGTGAAAGAATTCATTTTATTTTTTGCTTTGCCATTGCTACTTCGCCAGCCACCTAATAGCAAGGAGTATCTTCAGCGGTTTCAGAATCAAAACAACTGTCACTTCATAATAATTTCACGCCCGTATTTTCAATCTCAAATCACAATGTCTGAAAAGCATTTACAAACCGGTAAGTTCTGATTTTATTTATTTATTGGATTCTATGTTTCTTCTCAACAAAAAACACCGTAACGTCATTGAAAGTAGCAATAAAAGAAAAAAAAAATGTATTAGGATCATTTTGTATAGTACGTTCTTGCCGGTGCGCCACATCTTTGGTGTTTTATTTTTGCCAGGTGTCCTGCAGTATCCCATTGCGGAACACCTGGTAAGTTTGAATACCTTTCCTACTTAGAGATTTTGAGCTCTAGTTAACCTCTTTATTTTAGGCGATGCCCTGCCACCCTACCCCGGCAAACTACGCCTGTTTGCTATGAGATTCTGTCCATATGCCGAAAGAAGTGTTCTTGTCCTTAATGCTAAGAAACTGCCATATGAACTTGTTTTCATCAACTTGGACAACAAACCTGAATGGATCTTCAAATATAGCCCTAGGGGTAAGCATAATTTGTCTTTGTAATTCACAATATAAGCATTTTTCTTATAATTTTCATTATTGTGACACGCTTTAATCAATCATCATGAAATATTACATACAAGTTATTTGGAGTAGGGAGAAGGTCATCCTGGAAAATGTACTGTTCTTGAGGAAACAAAGTTGATGCAAGCGAAGCTGTGGGCGTAAGCTAGTACATTATACAAGCTTGTAAAAAAACAACATATTTATACACCCAATAAATATATTGGAGACTTATTTATTGATACAAAAATAGCCTCGATCCAGGCACATTCAGTGCATACTTACAATTTATGAAGAAACTGGAAGCACATTTTTATCAGTCATTTATATTTAGTGTGTGGTTAACGAGTGACAAACACTGGTATCAGGTAAGAGATAATGTTGTTGGTGGCAATGTTTAAAAGGTTATTTGATGATTTCATTTCTATGATTTATTGTTCCCATGTGAATTCATACTATATATTTTTTAAATTTCGATACATATCATTCTTTTAAGTGATATGTATGTATTAACAGACTCCAAAAAAATTGATGAAACTATCAATTTGACTATTTGACATACAAAAAGTAGGTATGTCAATTTATAATACTAGCAAACTGAAACTGGGCTTCACATGGGTGCAATGTACATAGAAACCTTCCCCTTGATTCACTCTGTTATAAGAAAATTGCATCAAAATCCATTGTGTAGTTTTAAAGTTCTAAGCCTCCGTGGTCCAGTGGTTAAGGCGTTTGCCTGTTGACCCGGGGGTCGTGGGTTCGATTCCCACCGGAAGCATACTTTGTTTAATTGTTTCCAGTTTGGTTAGGACATTGCAGGCGTGAATCACTTGATTGTCTGTTAAAAAAGATGATTCCGTGCTTCGGAAGGCACTTTAAGCCGGTGGTCCCGGCTGCCATCTGGTAGAGGCGGAGAGGCGGTTCCGAAGAACTCTGACACCTGGGGGTGTGCATGGTCGATTGACCGTGACACCTACACGATATGATGATGGAAGTTTTAAGCGTTCATAGGAGTAGACAGACAGCGGGAAGCGATTTTGTTTTAATTTATACTAGTGACCCAGACCCTGGCTTCGCATGGGTCCAATGTTCATATAAACCTTCCCTTGAATCACTCTAACTATTAAGAAAACTGCATCAATATCCGTTGTGTAGTTTTAAAGATCTAAACATACATAGGGACCGACAAACAGTGGAAAGCGACTTTGTTTTAAACTATGTAATAAAATTACTATGTAAATGTAATGATTACTGTCATTTAATTATTTTTTGGGGTAATTCTCATGAAAATTTAATTAAAATCATTATAATAGTTTGGTTGTTCTGTTGTACATCTGGAAGATTATTATTTTTTGTGGTTTTATTAATAAGGGTAAATATTTTAAAACAGGTGCTGTCCCAGCTTTAGAATATGAAGACGGCAAAGGCATATTTGACAGCCAGATTATAAATGCATATTTGGATGAGAAGTACCCAGAAATAGCTCTGCAGTCCACAGACCCCCTCCGCAGAGCTCAAGATAAAATGATTGTGGAGAACTTTGCTGCTGTAAGTATTGTCAAATGAAATGATCATAACTATGTAATCCAAGCATTTTCCCAATCGCATTCTCGGCTATCAAGCTTTACTTTCCAAGGTTTGCTATTACGATAGCATATTCAGTGTTTATTGATTATAAAATACCGATATTATCACATTTGTTACAAATGATTGGTGCTTAAAATGAAGTACCGTTAATAAACCAATTTATATGAAAATCATGGCTTGGCAGGTTGTAAACTCTCATTATATTCATTACAATATGTATGACCTTACTGATAAAAATGGTAGTTTATTTTATGGTAACTCAATTATTGCCTACACTAATTATTGTGGCTTGAGGTTATCAGATTCAATACATGTCCATTTTCCTTGTGTGATGATACACCTTCATCTGCTTCGATCGGTTAACATAGGAGTTGAAACACACAATAATTAATAAATAAATGTATACGGACAAATCACACACATTGAGCTAGCCCCAAAGTAAGTTTGAGACTTGTGTTATGGGATACTAACTCAATACATATTTTTTTAACAAATATATATACATAACATATTTTTTTAACAAATATATATACATAACATATTTTTTTAACAAATATATATAGATAAAGTAGCCAATCTGAAAAGGATAATTTTCCATTTTGACCTGACCGGGGATCGAACGCGGGCACCCTCGTGTCGCAGGCTGGCGTGTTAACCACTGCGCCACTGAACTCGGCAAATTTATATTTCAACACTCCACGCAGTTGAAAGAATAACATTCTACAAACTACTTCCATATCATCTTCTTTCAAACATCCCCGTAACATCATCCATGACTCAAATTGGAAAATATTTTTTTGTGTTGGATAATCCATTTGCTGAGGAAGGCTTTAGGCTATAAAACATAAAAAATGTTTTAAAACGGGGGAAAATTATTCATAGTTGAGGACATCCGACGCGTGCGATGCGAAAACGGTTCAAGTTTCCCAAAAAATGAGTATTAAAGAATTATTTCTCTTTAAACGAACTAATAAAATTTCCTTGACATTAAAATGAAAATGAAAATGAATAATTTTTATTCAAAGTAGGATACATGTATCGCTTTTTGAACGTCATATGTTTCTGTTGTTTATTTTTCTTTCTTTTGTTTGTAAAATCCAAAAACTACTAGCGTTTCGGAATGACCACTGCTGAGAAGAATACGCCGAAAGAAACTCAGTCCAGTCTTGGTCTCTATGTGCCTGAAGGGCTCGAATATAACAATATATTTTACAAAAATTAAATTTAACTACATTAAAATATACATTTAAATTATTACCAAGCATTTTTATCGAATAAATAATCTTTTATACAATAATAAGCCCTTTTAAGTAAATGATTTTTTACAGCCGTTTTAAATTGAATTAATGGCAGACCTAATATTTCTGCGGGAATTCTATTATAGAAGCGTACTCCAAAACCCCAAAAAGAATCCATAGTTTTCTGCAATCGCAATGCTGGTGTAAATAATTTATTTTTATTTCTAGTGTTTCTGCTATGTATATCACAGTTTTTTTTATATAAATGAATGTTATGGCGCACAAACATAATATTAGAAAAGATATACTGTGAAGGGAGTGTCAGAATATTAATATTTTTGAATAACTCTCTAAGAGATTCTCTGGCGCCTAATTTATATATTGATCTAATAGCGCGTTTCTGTAGAACAAATATGGTATTTACATCTGCAGCGTTTCCCCATAGTAATATTCCATACGACATAAGACTATGAAAGTAACTAAAATATACCAAACGCGCAGTATCAACATCAGTTAGTTGTCTTATCCTCCTAACCGCGTAAGCCGCAGAGCTAAGTTTCCCTGCCAATTTTTCAATATGGGCACCCCATTGAAGCCCAGCATCAACAGTTATTCCAAGAAAAGTTGCTTTGTCTACCAATCCTACTGTTTCATTATTGACGACTATACTTGTTGAAACTTTTGCAACATTTGGTAAGCAAAATTTAATACATTTAGTTTTACTAGCGTTCAACAAAAGATTGTTCGCAGTAAACCAGTCCAACACTTGAGCTAATGTACTATTAACCTCGTCAGATGAGTCAGTATTCCTATCTACTCGGAAGATGAGAGATGTATCATCGGCAAATAGTACAGCCTTGCATGTGTTAATATAGTACGGTATATCATTAATGTATATAAGGAACAGAAGAGGCCCTAGGATAGAGCCCTGAGGTACACCCATCCTAATACATGATCCGGAAGATTGAACCCCATCTAAACTAACTTTTTGAATTCGGCTACTCAAGTACGATTTGATTAAGTCGAGAGATTTACCTTTGATTCCATAGTGTTTCAGCTTGGATATAAGGGTATTGTGATCTACGCAGTCAAATGCTTTAGAAAGATCACAAAAAGCACCAATAGCATTCTGTTTTCCCTCCCAAGCTTCATAGATATGTTTTAAAAGAGCTACACCCGCGTCAGTTGTTGACCGACCCTTAGTAAATCCATACTGTTCACTATGAAAATGATCATTTTTATTAAAAAAAGACAATAATTGATTGAAAATCAATTTTTCAAATATTTTACTGAGAACTGGTAGAATGGAAATAGGCCGGTAGTTTGTGGGATTACTTTTATCCCCTGATTTATATAATGGTATAACTTTACTCAGCTTCATCAAGGCTGGAAAAGTACCGGTATCTAAACATTTATTAAAAATAGAAGCTAAGTAAGGTGCTATTACATTAATGATATTACTTATGACGGATACCGAGATGTCCCACAAATCTCCAGTTTTTTTATTATTTAAGCTTTTAAATGTATCAATGATTGTGAGCGGAGTCACATGTTGAAATATTAAATTATTTTTACATTCGGGTATACAACTTGTTAATATTTTTTTAGATTCATCTGTCGATGAACATAAGGAGGCAGTGGTGTTTATGGGAATGTTAGTAAAAAAGTCCTCAAAATATTGGGCAACGTCTGCCTTACTGCTGAGAACATTATTATTTATTTTTAATTCTACTTTATTGTCACGCTGTTTATTCTTACCAGTTTCTGTGTTAATAATTTTCCATGTTGTCTTTATTTTATCTTGAGAATTTAAGATAGTATTTCTAGTATATAATGATTTGGCATGCATACATACCTTTTTAAAAACTTTTGAATAATTTCTAACATAGTTAATAAATTCAGGATCCTGGTTATATGCCTTCATAGCCAGTAATTCGTATATCCTATTTCTACTGATGTAGATACCTGTAGTAGCCCATTCACTAAATTTTTTACGATTACGTCTGGTACAAGTTTTAACTTGGAAGGCATTATTGAATTCAGTTTCTATGACATTAAACATTTTATTGTAAAGGGCATCCGGATCATCTCTCGTTTCTTCGATTAGGGGCATTTTTTCTGATATATTTTCCTTGAATACCTTGATTTTGCCTTTGGTTATAGGTCTATACGTTATCTTTGGTAAGTCTACCTCTACTTGATTTACTAATTTGACAAACTGACCAAAATGATCAGAAGTGAGATTTTTAATTATGTATTTATCAAGAGCACTACAATTGCAGAAAATATTATCTATACATGTTGCAGAATCACCATTAACTCTAGTTGGTTCTAAAAATAAATTAAATAAATTAAACGACTTAAATACATTCAACAAGCCAACACTTTCAGTTGTAGTTACTAATAAATCAACATTAAAGTCACCGCACACTATGATATTTTTAGGACTACAGGATAGTTTCCTCAAAATATCTTCAATTACTAATTCCAAAGTATTATAATTTGACTTAGGGGGTCTGTATACGCATACTATAATAGATTCCTCAAGTTCAATACATGACAATTCAACATTACATTCTACCGAAAGACTGACGATATCTTTGCGTTCTCTACATTTGACATTGTTTCGCGTTAAAATTAAACTGCCTCCTTTCTCTTTAGTCTTTCTGGTATATGAGCTTGCCACTGAATAATTATCTATATTAAATTGTTGCTGATGGGGCTGTAGAAAATGTTCAGTAAGGCATACTACATGTAAATCTATATGATTTATGAATAATTCTAATTGTAATAATTTGCTAGTCAAGCCTTGAATGTTCTGGTGAATGATATTTAATTCTTTGGCCTTGACTGTTGTCTTATCACTCAGTTTAAATCAGAGTGAGAGTTATATATTACAGGTATAATACTACCTTGAACGTTACTATTAGATTTACCTATGTCAAAAGACATAGCAGTTTTACTACTTTTTACAGGACTAAGTAAATTAAAAGCTACAAGTGAAGCTATTTTTCGCTTAAAATGTAATGGAAGATACATAGTATCTTGTGTCAACTTAAACCTAGATATAAACTTATTTAAATCTAAATAGAAAATAAAATCGCCATGACAACGGGCCATGTTGTACATATGTACATTTAAATTATGTATGTGTATATTTCTGTCTTTATCAAGTGATTCCGAATACGGAAAAGCACTTATCATAAACTTACACCTAGTCTTTAAATTCAAATTATTTAAAATGTCAATACTTTGCTTTATGTTCCTTTTTGTAACAGAGGAACTGTCACCAAACAATATTAATATTGTTGTGTTTTCATCTATATTACTACTGTCAATGCTATCAATTAAATTTGAAAAAGATACCCCGGGTGTACATGTGTTTAGTACAGTACAATCATGATTTATACATTTCGAAAAAATACTACTAAAGCCTTGACCCAGCTCGTCTGAATAAACTAATAATTTGTTAGAGGAAAATTTCTTATTAATACTGTTATCAATAGTACCTATCTTCATTTGCAAGTCGCATTTTGTACGTGTATCAAGTTCTTGAGCAATTTCAGATGACATTGTAATTGCCACCTGTGTACTATGTTGCTCATTATTACAGTGAGATGACTCAGTGTGTTTTTTAACCGCCATCATATTTTCATACAATTGTTTTTGGCATATTTCATAATTATTAGTAAATTTTTTTAAAGACTCATGTTGTTTTGATATTTGAGATTGCAACTCATGAATCTCCGTGTCATAAATTCGGCTAGCCATATAAAGGTCATCTTTGCATGATTTAAATTGGTTAAATAGATTTAATTTTTCTTTACGTAGCTGAGTCAGGCTTTTACAATTTTTTTGTTTTGAAATTAATTTCTTGGTGCGCTTTATCATCCTATTTATTTTTACATACTTTTTTATTTTATTATGTGTGTTTAATATGAAGTATTGAGACTGTGGAGTACTTGCAGGTATTTCCACGACCGGTCCCGAGCCACACTCCATGAGTTCACTGTACAAATGCAAGGTGTTGTTGCATAATTCAATCTCTTTTTGTTTTTCAATTTCTAAGGCAGATCTCTGTGCCTCATGTAGGCATTGTTCCAACTCAGTAATGCGACTAAGGGCTTGTTCGTGTACCATACTGCATTCAGTAGTTTGCGCTAAACAATCTTTCAATTTAATGATTTCATCTAATAATTGAGTGTTTTGTACATGAAGGCTAGTGCATTCATTTTTTTAAATCATATTTTTATTATTGATTTTGTCAAATTCTTCCTCATTTTCCTCCCTTTCACATAACAGTTGGGAGTTTTCCTCTCTGCAGGTTTTGAGCTCGTTTAGCGCCAGCTTCAACTTCATGTTAAGGTCTTTTAGAGTGGCCTTCCGAGTCATCATAGTGCAGGAGGTGTTATCCGCAACTGAAAATATGTATTATAATTTAATATATATATATATATATTTAATAATATTTTGGGTTCTGTGGGACTATTTTAATTATTACTGTTAATTGATAAAAACAAAAATGCCAAAATGGCAGGGGATCATAACAAATCAATAAGAGGTATCTAGTATTAATTTTTAAACAATAAACAATAAAAGAAGAAGGAAATGAAACAATAATAGCTTATTAACTTAATCTTTATAAATATTATAGGTTGCAGGTATAACTAGGGTAGGGCATAGGAATATTGAATCAATACAATAGAATTTTACTTTGGTCCTAAACTACCTATATTGTGCTCCTGTCACCGGCTTTTGTTTTCTAAACATCAACTAAGCTTGCCACCGGGTAAGCATAGCGATATCACAAAAATACAAAGCCAGATGTAGGTTAAAACTTTAGACAATCAATAAGAAATGAATAATCAATCTTATTTGTATTGCTAACTGTAATTTAAAAACATATATTTGTCAATTGCAGATTATTTTTATAAGTAGGTAGTTGTTTTCTTAACAAAATGGGACAAAGAAACAAAGTAAATACTTCGAAATTAATGTTGTGCTTTATAAAATTAACTTCTATGAAGGAATATTATGCCTGAGGACTTAAGTTTTATTTCATCAACTCCGATTTCACTAGGTAAACGGAGCGAGATACAAACTGAGCCCGGTAGGTATAATACAGGTCAATATTCTGTGTAAACAAAATTAAAAGAGGAATACTCGTATTTGGACGAACACTGCCTATATTGAAAGAATAAAACAGTATACTCTCCCGGTAAATGTGATGCAGATTCACAATTAAATCCTTTGTTGTTTGTTTGACAGCTAAACCACCATCCAACTGCCGGCACTGGTTATTTAGTTTTTAGCGTCGATATACGCCACAATTTCACTTAAATACCTTAATTATATAAACTTATGACTTATTTGTGCATTTAAAATTAGATTTATACAAAGAATCTGAACTAAATACAATTTTAATTATTTAAATTGCGGAACAGATGATTTTGACATGTCACCCGGGCGCGTTCCGTTTACGTCCATTATTATAATGTCTATAGTTACAGAAATGTCTATAGTAAAAAAAATCCGCGGACGAAGCCGTGGGCTACAGCTAGTAAGCTAATATAAGACGAGCTAAAGTTTTTACATCTGGCGACCTGCTTGACGTCATCCCTCCATTGTTTATATAATTTTTTTACAGTAATATCGCCTTATTTATATAGTTTCACGTTTTGATGAGCGTCACAGATAGCTATAGCATGGATACCCTCTGTAATTAAAATAATTCTAAGTAATTTAGCACTCATTATATTGTAATTTCCTTCAGGCTCAATCTGCATACTACACAGCTGCATTCAATGCACAAGCTCTTCTGCCCAACATGGTTGAGAACTACCACAAGGGTCTGGAGATCTTGCAAAAAGAGATTGAAGCCCGTGGCACCAAGTTCCTGCATGGAGATGAGCCTGGTCTTGTTGACTACACTCTGTGGCCATTCTTGGAACGTTTTGAGGCCTTACCCCTCCTTGGCAAGCGTGAATTCGCCATTGACAAGACAAAATATGCAGCTCTGGTAAGTGCTATTTTTTAAATTCAATAGTACAATTTTAATATAGTGGAGAACCAGAGTAGATATAAAATAAAGTAAAACATTCAAAAACACGTTTGTTATTTGTAGTCCCTTCATTTCCAATATTATTTATTTTTTATTATTTGCTGTTAGAGCGGCAATAAATAACACATTCTGTGAAAATTCCAAGTCTACCTATTAAGGTTCAAGAGGTACAGGCCTGTGATAGATGGGCGGACGGACAGCAGAGGCTTAGTAATAAGAGGATACTAACCCTCTAAAAATCTATTTGTTGTTGTTTTTCCATTTCCTATTTTTTATTTAAAACTAGACTCAACCCTTTACTAAAAAAAATAATATTATTCATAAAAAAATTAGATGTCCTAAAAGCGAATTTGTTTTTTTTCAACCAATCCTATGAACTCAGGTTATTTAGATTTTCTACTATACTTTCTTATTTATAACAATTGATGATGATGAATGGCTGTCTTTTACCAGGTTGCCTACATGGACGCCGTAAAGAGCGCGCCAGCCGTCCAGGCCTACCGCCTAGCGCCCGAGACCCACGCCAAGTTCACGGAGTCTCGCGCCAAGGGCGACCCCGACTACAACATGTTGGACTCCGGTGCCACTGTCTGCTGCATGCGTCCCAGGAAGAAGAAGGAATAAACTGTGATTGCAAATGTTTGGATTATGTTAATAAACAAAAGTACAATGCCTGTTACTTATGTTTAATTTTTTTTACGTGCATACTATTTTATAACTTTATCTTACATGAATAGTCAAGCCATGAGACCTAGGCCATGTTTAGTGGTGCTGGTGGGCGTGTAGGAGGAACTAGGAGTATTTTTTTTCTAATCATTTCTTGTAAGTGACACGGTCAATCGACCATGCGCACCCTGGTGCCAGAGTTCTTCGGAACCGCCTCTCGGCCTCTGACGTGGTTCCTTTAACGACTAACAGATGGCGGTACCAGGCTTAACGTGTCTTCCGAAGCACGGAATCATCTTTATTATCAGACAATCAGGTGATTCAAACCTGCAATGTCTTAACCAAACTGGAAACAACTAAACAAAGCATGCTTCCCATGGGAATCGAACCCACGACCCCGGGTCTACAGGCAAACGCCTTAACCACTGGACCACGGAGGCAGATTCATCTGTGAGATGGGAAAAGGGAAATTAAAGTAGTGCTGGTTTGCTAACGGGACCGCCCTTTCCGGTCTACCAAGTAAGGCGATGGAATGATCATGATGTATGTACTTTCACGTGTGCGTTACCCCAGCAAAAAAGTACTGAATATCAAAACGTAATATTACTAGATAATCAGTGCGTACCGTCATGTAAATGTGTGTAAAAGATTGAAATTTGTGCGGCCATTAATTTTTGAGATATTAATTAAAATCTGATTCTGCCAGGATGACATTTCAAACGTTACGCCAGCAAAACAAATTCTCGGATCCGAATGAAAGTTAATACAATAATTAGTAGTTGGATGTGTAGTAAATGTAGTTGTATAAATAGAATTTGTGCGTCTTCAGACTTTTGCGATATTCAAATTTTTGCTGGGGTAACGTTTGGCCGATTGCTAGATCTCAGAATCGGCACGGCGTAGGAGTTTGGTTTTTTTACACACTCTGTTATGAATTTGTAGGTCATGTCTTTTAAAACAGAATTTCTAAAATGTTACCATTCAGGGATTAAAAATGAAAATATGATATCAGGTATTTTGACTCCAGTACTTTAAATATGGGACTTAGAGACTAGGTGTTGGCGTTAGTTTGTACCTTACCTTGTTCTGAGAATGCGAGACCTTTGTATAGGCGCTCAAAGTGAGCTTTTGCTACTTCACCGGGCGTTTGAGGCGACGGCAGAGTGCCCTCGGCCTATATAGACATCACCAAAGAGCCGTCGGAAGGGACGGACCTCGGATTTGGGCGTTACCTATGTGCGCAAGGCTTGGATAGACAGCAAACTCTCATATTGCCTGATGGGCCGCGATGGCGTGCATGCATAGAGCCTGAAGGGCCAATCTATGAGATTCTCAGATTGGGAAACTATGGCAAAAGCCTTTGGAGTGCAGCAACTCTCATCTTTTGCCTTACGGGCCGAAATTATGTTAATCTTATTGCGGCACCGGTTTATTCTGAGGGTTTTCATGTCATTGGTCGGCACGACACTGAGCACTATTTTGAAATAAACAAGAAAGTAGATAAAGAAGGTTCTAATTTTTTTAAATTTTTTAAAGGTTCCGTACTCAAAAAGTAAAAACGGGACCAGACGGACAATGGCTGGCAGGATGAAATTAGCGACCATATTCTGCGTGGAAAGAAAAACGCATGAAAACTCGAAAACACGCTTTTTCCCAAACATAAGACTAATCTAGATCGATTGTTCACCCCCGAAAACCCCCATATACCAAATTTCAGAGAAATCGTTAGTGCCGTTTCCGAGATCACAGAAATAAATGTATATACATACTAACTGTTTTCCCGCGACTTCGTTCGCGTAAAACATAGCCTATGTTCAGCGCAGATAGTGTAGCTTCCCAACTGTGAAAGATTTTTTCAAATCCGTCTAGTAGTTTCGGAGCCTATTCGCGTCAAACACACAAACAATCAAATCTTTCCTCTTTATAATATTAATAGTTATTTATTATTTATATTTATTTAGCCTGTTACACTGTATTGAGAGAGTATATGCTTTTGCTTTCGTTTGCCGCTGTGCCCGGCTACAAGATGTCTCTCAACTCAGCGTGCCTGTTGGCAAAGGCCTCCTCCAGTAGCTTCCATTGCTTCCTATCTTTAGCCACTCTCCTCCATTTGGGGCCTGCAGTAAGTTTTAGCTCATCTTCCCAGCGCATTTGTTGTCGTCCTCGACGTCTCTTTCCATCTCTTGGGTACCAGTCTGTTATTATTTGGCTCCATTTTTCCTGTCTAGATCTCAACATATGGCCGGTCCATCTCCATTTTTGGAGGTCTATTTTTTCAAGGATTCCAGGTATTTTGGTAATTGCTCGTAATTGAACATTACTAATTCTATCCAGCCTTCGTGATCCTATCATACTTCGTTCCATAGCTCTCTGGCATTTTTCTAGTTTGATCTCTGATATTAATAGTATAGATAGATAAATATACAAGAATTGCTCGTTTAAAGGTAAGAGAAAAATAAGGAGGAGAACCACCCCTATCGATCGTGGGGCCCTGGGCACTTGCCCAGAGTGCCCAGGCGGAAAGAGGGGACTGCATAGGGCATTTAAATAATCACATATCTAGAGAAAGACCGCGAAAAACTCGGCTAAGTGCGAGTCGGACTCGCGCACTAAGGGTTCCGTACCATTATCTATTCAACATTAGACACTATATTTTAACTACTTTTAACCTTTTTTTAAATAAAAAATAAATAGGTGCCTAAGTACCTAACTGTATTTGCATTGAGTAGGTATTTATTTGTAAAGTGAATATAAATCTAAATATTTAAGTTTCTACCTGTTGTAGCTGATTCCATCGCTTTTTATGTCACATTCCTACGCCATTCCTTTGATCGATTCTTGAATCTGCCTTTTTTTTCTCTCATCCTAACGTGCTCAGGTTGCAGCCTCAGAGGGAAAGCTTCGGAGCTTGGGGTCCGCTTAGTTTGCTTTTATAAGTCTCTAAATGTTGTCACAGACCAAGGAAAACACAAAAGAAGACTTTACACGTAATGATGATTGAGCAAATTTTGCTCATCCTTCTTCAATTTACTTTACACCTTAGTATATTTTCATTAAAGACTTTTAATATGCAGCGTGGTCCTCTGTCCCAATTCAGTTTCGTGACTTCTCAGTAGGTACATAAGTAGACACTTTATTTTCAGCTACTTTAGTGACACAGACTGATTATGCAATTAACAAAAAGTATATATCATATACCTGCGGAATACAATTAAATAAAACATCCATCTAAGCTAAAAATAGATTGTTGTCCTTAGCTTAGCGAGTTTCATTGACACCGTTCGAAGTACGTACCTACCTAAGTAATACAAACGTAGAAAACCAATAGAAAACCTTGTTCTTGACACTTTGAACATGCCTTTATCGGAATTTATCAGTGTTAAATCGCGTATGTTTTAATAGCTTAGAATGATAGTGTCCACGTTTAGTTTTGCCATGCACGTCTTAATGTCATCGTTTAGAGTGCTAGCCCCAGTCGCCCATCTGCTGGAATACGCGTTGCCCATCAGAAACATGGCCACGAAAGCTTTAGAAGGAAAAATAAATTTCAACACAAAGCATTTACGCAAAGGTAAGTAGACATTTGTTTTAATTTTTTTAACAAGTGATCTTAAATTGTTTTTTACACCCTACAATTTATTAAATCGAAATTTTGGTTAACATTACAAAACATGGTGAAATCTTAGTTGGTTTGTTTTCATTTACAATAATATAAACTGCCTAAAAATAGTTTTGCTCTTTGCTTGCGTATATTGACAAGTAGGTGTGTAATATATGGTAGGTAAGATAGATAACTATATAAGTAAAACAATAAAAGTACCCAGGTACCCAGCTAATAAATATAAGAAGAAAACTCGTAGGTCCTAAGCCATGCTCTAATGCAATACTTTACCAAACATCGTTACTAGCATTATCAGCGTATCATGGAACGCTCTTTGCTTTTATCAGCATATAAAAATAAACTTTATCTTAAGCAACATAAAGGCAAAATTATGTTTTATTACTCGCAATGATAAACAAAAATCCTGTTCTTATTATGAGACTATTAGCCGTAATATTTATCGTTTTGGAGCCTTAAAGGGGTGACTCCTCAGGGTGACTCAGACCATCAATATGAACAACTTTTTCTATGGGAACAATGCTGGGAACTCAAAAAAAAATTCGGCATTTTCGAATTTTATAACACAAAAGAGTCCCGCCGCCCGGCCAGTTTGTATGGGAATGTCGATTTTTTTTGAATAATGTTAATTTCCATCACTTGATTTCGTGAGCGCAGTTTTTTGGCTTCTTGTGCTTCCGAACGCTGCCATTGCAAACATTTTTAAGCTGGAGAAGGATAGCAATGTACTTAATTGGATTGATGGGTTTGGGAAGGGATATAGAGTAGATTAGCAGTGGCGTAACTATACCGTCTGGGGCCCGTGGCAAACTTTTTCAGTGAGGCCTTTGAAGAGTTTTTTTAGTTCAGTGAGCGGCTACCTCCTTGCTTAGCATTGGAACATCTCTACTCCTGGCTGAGGGCCTGGGTGCCTGCCGCATTTTGCCAGCACTGCCACCCTGTAGTTACGCAAAAGTCCAAATATACTGAACTGACTGTAATAACCATAATGGCTATATCATTTAAGTACTTAATTACGGTTTCATGATTGTAAAAAAAATACTTGTACTTAACCGTGCGTTCAGTAAGCCGCGATCGGCCACTAGTTTCTTAAAATTTGTGTTTTGCGAACGAAGCGACTTGTGCTCTTGGTTTTTTCTGATTTGAAAATGTGATGCAGGCGACCCTATGCCGCCATACACAGGCAAGCTGCGTGTGTACAACATGCGGTACTGCCCGTACGCGCAGCGCACCATGCTGGCACTCATCGCGAAAGACATTGACTACGAAGTCGTCAATATCAACTTGGTGGACAAACCTGAGTGGTTCCTAGCCAGAAGTGCCTTCGGTAAGCTAAAACATAAGTATGTGTTACCGTATAGGTATAATGTATATCTTTTAATAACCATTCCTACAAAGCTGAAGAACAGTTGGATAAGATTAGGTACCTAGTTTTTTTAAAGGCTAAATATTTAGAGTAGAATGTAGAATCGATCCGCCAGTCGTTCGGTTCGGTTCGTATGTGAATAAAATCAACGAATGGTCTTATTTTACGTATTTTTGAATCATTTGAACAGTTCTTATTTAATGCTATAGTTATAATAGTCCTTCCGATGGTAGCCAATTGAGATCTATTGGTACCCTGCCGATGGGACCGGAGGAATCAGATGATACCTACCCGATGGGATACGATGGTATCCGAAGCTACGCGTCTTTGAGTCAGAGTGGTCTCGTGCGACCACTCTGAAAACACACTTGAATAATACCTAGTTCAAAAACTGAGCCAATTAAGATTTACAACGTGGCAGATCGATTCTACTAGACCAAAAATAGAGCTCCAGGTCACGATATCATTGTGATTTGGCGTTTGTGACATCATTCGTAAGTTTATTTTTACTATCCCTCATTTTGTTCTATTTATCTTTCGATCAAGTAAGAAAACTAATTAGATACGCACTTGGCTACTTTTTTTATCGCGGATTGTGTATCTATTTTTTTATACTTGATTCAAATTCAAAATTCAAAAACATTTATTTAACATAGGTCAATTGGACACTTATTAATTGTCATATATTTTCAACTGAGCTCTATTTTCCCTCGACGTCAGGAAGTCCAGCGGGCCTGATGGCATTCCAGCAATTGTGCTCAAAACATGCGCCCCTGAGTTGGCTGCGGTGTTAGCACGCCTATTCTCGCTGTCTTACACCTCAAGAAAAGTCCCGTCTTCGTGGAAAGTAGCCTACGTTCACCCTATTCCTAAAAAGGGTGACCGCACAGACCCGTCTAACTATCGGCCTATTGCGATAACCTCCCTGCTCTCTAAGGTGATGGAGCGTGTGATAAACATCCAGCTCCTTGGTTACCTTGAAGATCATCAGCTAATCAGTGACCGTCAATACGGGTTCCGCCACGGGCGTAGTGCTGGTGATCTTCTTGTGTACTTAACGCACCGATGGGCAGCCGCCATCGAGAGCAAGAGATAAGCACTGGCATTTAGTCTAGATGTCACAAAGGCTTTTGACCGGGTCTGGCATAAGGCTCTTCTCGCGAAGTTACCATCTTTCGGGCTTCCTGAGGGACTATGCTTGTGGGTCGCTAGTTTCTTATCTGGGCGAAGCATTCAGGTCGTTGTAGACGGATTATGCTCCGATATCATGCCCATCAATGCTGGCGTCCCCCAAGGATCTGTTTTATCACCTACGCTGTTTCTTCTGCACATCAACGACATGCTTAACACTAGTAGCATCCATTGCTATGCAGACGACAGTACGGGTGATGCATATTATGCAGGTCGTGCAAATATCCCTCAAACACAGGTGGAGGAGAACAGAAAGAGACTTGTGTCTGACATTGAGACCTCTCTGGAGCAGGTCTCTGAATGGGGTAAACTAAACCTAGTTCAATTCAACCCTACTAAGACACAAGTCTGCGTGTTTTCCGCTAAGAAGACCCCATTTAACATAGCACCGAAGTTCCGGGACACCTCTCTTACCATTTCTAAGAGTATTGGGATCCTTGGCGTCGATATTACGAAGGAGGTCCAATTCCGGAGTCATCTGGAAGGTAAAGCCAAAATGGCTTCTAAAAAACTTGGGGTGCTCAATAGAGCGAGGCAGTACTTTACTCCGGGTCATAGACTTTTGTTATATAAAGCTCAAGTCCGGCCCCACATGGAGTACTGCTCTCATATCTGGTCTGGTGCACCTCAATACCAACTCCTTCCTCTTGATTCCATCCAACGCCGGGCAATTCGTATTATCGACGATCCCACACTCACAGACGATTTAGACACCCTCGGTCTACGGAGAGACGTTGGCTCTCTGTGTGTATTTTACCGTCTATACTATGGGGAGTGTTCTGAAGAACTTTTTGAATTGGTGCCACCGTCACCTTTCTACCACCGCACCGCTCGCCACAGGAGTAAAGTCCATCCCCACATCCTTGACACTTGGGTCTCCAAAAATGTCAGAGCGTCACGTGGTTTTTTTCCTCGTACAGCAAGATTGTGGAATGGACTCCCTCCCGAGGTTTTCCCTGTGTTTTATGACTTGAGGTTCTTCAAAAGGCGTGTTTACAGGTATCTTAAGAGTCGGCAACGCATCAGCAGCTCCTCTGGTGTTGCAGATGTCCATGGGCGACGGTGACCACTTTCCATCAGGTGGCTCGTCTGCTCGTTTGCCGTCGGATATAAATAAAAAAAAAAAAAAAAAAAAAAAAAAACAGAATTGTTGACGTCAGTAATTTACTTATGGATAAGTTTAATGCCGCTTCCAAAGCGGAGTGCAGAAGAAGCGGCAACAAACTGCACAGCGCATTTTCTCCAATCGACGTCAACTTACAATTTTAGTTTATCTTTAAAACTAGGTATGTGGACTGAGTATACATTGTCCTTATTATAGTCATTATAAATTGAATTTAAAAAAAATATGTTTAAAAAAATAATATGTCAAAATATGATGATGATGATGATGTCAAAATATTGAATTTATATAATGTCATTTTTAAAAATATTTTGTACCGAATGTACCAAATATATAGTCATATATACAAAACTACGAGGTGTCTGTGCCAAGCTCAAGCCCAATATTATTGTCATTTAGGAAATCTTTAGTACTATAATAGGCCTTTTTACAAAGTAACTGTTTTACATAACCTTTGAATTTTCTATCAGGCATATCTAGGATTGGTTTTGATAACTTGTTATAAAAACGTATACAGTTCCCCATGAACGAATCACTAACTCTGCTAAGCCGATACCGCGGTAGAAATAATTTATGATCGTTACGCAAGGGTCTATCTCTTACATCACAATTTTTTTTGAATGACGAAATATTTTTCCTTACGTGCATTATGTTCTCGAGTATAAACTGTGAGGCTACCGTTAAAATATTTATGTCTTTGAACAAATCTCTGAGCGAATCCCTCGAGTTCAAGCCGTAGATGGCACGGATTGCTCTTTTTTGTAATATAAAAATAGTTTGAATGTTGGTTGCATTTCCCCAGAGAAGTAATCCATATGACATTAAACTATGAAAATAGCTAAAATATACAAGCCTAGCAGTTGCCACATCTGTTAATTGTCTAATCCTTCTAACAGCATATGCTGCGGAACTAAGTCTATTCGAAAGTTTTGATACATGAGCGCCCCATTGCAATTTAGAGTCTATTGTGATTCCTAAGAAGGTGGTATCATTTACAAAGTCTAGTATTTTACCTTCAACTAGTATGTCAACGTTGGACTGCCTCACATTGGGGACTGTAAATCGAATGCATTGGGTTTTTTGCGCATTCATCAAGAGATTGTTGACTGAGAACCAATTTGAGATGGCAGATAGAGTGTTATTTGTAGCTTGAACGTCTTCGCTAGCGCGGTCCAACTTGAATATTAGAGACGTGTCATCCGCAAATAACACTATTCCCGCTTGTTTTTCAACCATATAAGGCAGGTCGTTGACATAAACTAAGAAAAGGAATGGGCCTAAAATGGATCCTTGGGGCACACCTATTTTTAAGTTAGTTCCTTTAGACTTTGTGTAATTTATTTCGACTGTCTGAAGCCTATTTTTTAAATATGATTCTATCAATTCAATGGACTTGTTTTCAAACCCGTATTGCCGGAGCTTGAGCAAAAGTGTCTGATGATCAACGCAATCAAATGCTTTTGAGAGATCACAAAATGCACCAATGGCATCCTGTGAATTCTCCCATGCGTTATAGATATGAGTAATTAGGGCTACTCCCGCATCGGTGGTCGACTTTCCGCCAGTAAAGCCAAATTGTTGGCTATGGAAAATGTTGTGGTTCTTAAAGTAAAGCTGCATTTGTTTAAGCATTATCTTTTCAAACACCTTGCTCAATACCGGCAAAATGGAAATAGGTCTATAATTACTGACTTTTCTCCTTTCTTAAACAAGGGTAATAATTTACTGCATTTCATTAAATCAGGAAATATACCTTCATTAACGCATTATTTAAATATAAATGCTAAATCAGCAGCAATAATACTTATAATATGGCTCACAATACTGACAGACATTCCCCAGTGATCTTCAGATTTTTTAAGATGTAGCTCTTTGAATGCATCGACTATATCACTGGGGCAAATATGGTAAAATTTAAATTTAGCACTACAAAGAGGAACATTATTTCTAAGTAGGTCTTCAGCTTTATATTTAGAAAAAATTATATTAGAAGTAAGGTCTAAGGGGATGTTGGTAAAAAAGTCCTCAAAAACTTATACTATTTCTTTAGTTGAGGTATTAATTTTATTGCCGCATTTAATTTGACTAATGTGGTTTTTAGATTTAATTTTACCAGTTTCTTTATTTATTACATTCCATGTTTCTTTTATTTTATTGGGAGCCTCATTTATTTTCCTACTAATATAAAAGGATTTAGCCAGTTTACAAACTTTTTTAAACGTTTTAGAATAATTTCTAACATATTCAGTAAAATTACTATTAAAATTATATTGCTTTTGGGCATAAAGATCAAAAAGCTTTTCTCTGCTTATATAAATTCCCGTAGTAGCCCACTGACTAAATTGTAACTTATTACGGACATTAACTTGTTTTTGTTTTAGTGATTTTGTACATTCCGTAAAATCTATTTTGAATAATGAATTGTAGTGGTCATCCGGGTTATTCCCTTTGTACACAACTGAACTTAATTTATGTCCTAAACTGGTTTTAAGTTTACATATGCTTTCAGAAGTGATAGGCCTACAAAAAATTTTTTCTTGACTAATTGGTTCCTTAATTTCTTTTGCAAAAGAAATTAAAGAACCAATTAGATTAGATCAAAGTATTTCTCTCAATTTCAGCATACCTATAGGTAGAATAAAAATATATAAAATAATAAATAAATAAATATATACGGACAAATCACACAGATTGAGCTAGCCCCAAAGTAAGTTCAAGACTTGTGTTATGGGATACTAACTCAACGATACTATAATTTATAACAAATACATATATAGATAATAATAATAAATAATAAATAAATAAATATATACAGACAAATCACACAGATTGAGCTAGCCCCAAAGTAAGTTCGAGACTTGTGTTATGGGATACTAACTCAACGATACTATATTTTATAACAAATACATATATAGATACACATCCAAGACCCTGGCCAATCTGAAAAAGATCATTTTCCATCTTGACCTGCCCGGGGATCGAACCCAGGCAGGCGTGTTGACGGCTGCGCCACGGAGCTAGTCAAATCAAAAAGAGTTATTTTTCGTGTGTCGGGAGATCATTATTATATTCCGCCTAATTCACGAAGAAAGCATCAACAAGTCTAATAAAAAGACTGTACGTCCACAAAATTTACAAATAGGTATTTCATCAATATGCAATGGAGAAAGTAATGGCAAACTTTTTTATGACTCCTGTCAAAAGTAGTCAATGAGTGCGCCTGTTTAATAATAATATCCAGACGAAAAAAAAAACAGTCGTACACGCCCTCGGACAGAAAAAGTCCTGACCGTGTAGTCCGAGCCTAACAAGTAAGACGATTAATTAATTTCAGGAAAAGTTCCAGCATTAGAAATTTCAGACGGAGTGACCATTTATGAAAGTCTGGTGACTGTGGAATACTTGGATGACGTATATCCACAACGGCCTCTGCTACCCAAGGATCCGGTTACGAGAGCCTTTGATAAAATTATTATTGAAGCTACTGGTCCTGTAAGTATATTTTATGTAATAATTAGGTATAAGGTATGCTAAGCAAGCAGCATTATTGTATTGTATTTCTTTTATTGTATTTCTAATGTGCATCATCAACCCTTTATATTCATAGGCCGTGTCATAGGTTTTTAACCAGTGTTCTGCGGACCACTCGTTATGTTATCCGCTAATAGCCATTATTTCTAATATTTTGTATGCAAGCAGGAGATTCAGATAAGATGCAGTAAGAAGGAAAGAATCAGAAGAAGATAAGGATGCAGTAAATTACACATATAACCCTTCTTCTTGAATCATTATATCTAGTGCTGAAAACTGCACTCGCTTAGATCTTAAACTACTCTATGGATTTTTATTGAGTAGTATAAAAGATCCAATTGGACAGACAGCGGAAGCCACTTCATATTATACCTACAATGTAACGATTTATAAACAAAAAAAATTAAAACTTTGTAAACTAAAAGGATTTTAATAAAATTGAAAATATGTGATGAAAAAGAACTCTGCCACAGGTAGGATTCGAATCACGTCCCTTAGGTCTATGCCCTAAGTGTGATACCATTAGGTACACCACCGTGACTTCGAATCACCGCGTCGAATTTTCTCATCACATATTACCCCATGCTTGAAATTCGTATACCCTCCTTATACGAATTTCAAGCATGCCTACCTACTTCTTCAATACTACCCACTATTTAGTAGTATGGTATTCTACTTCATTCATATCCGATGAACAGCAGGTTGATTAATATACCTATCATTATCATTATCATTACCGAGCATTGTAATGCTATTTAAAAACAATATGGATTTCCTCGGAAAGTCGGAATTGCTATCATTTACGACGATAATGCTTTAATTTTCAGATCCATGCCTTCTTCTACAGACTAATCAGAACTCCTGACTCCGTTACCGAAGAACACGTTGCGGCATACCACAAAGCTTTAACTTTTATTGAAGAGCAGTTAAAGAAGCGAGGCGCCAAGTTTTTGGGGGGCGAACAGCCGGGCTACGCGGACTACATGATCTGGCCCTGGTTCGAGAGGATCGAAACTGCAGACCTAGATGAAAGGCTCAAGATTGACACTCAGAAATACAAAGTTTTGGTTGGTATCTATGAAATAAGATAATCTGCAAGTAACCTAAATGTATGGCAGCTAATTGCCGTAGATGGTGAAATATGAAACCATGAACTGACTTGGCTAGTAATGGGATACAAAAATGATCATGTACGTATGTCTTGCTCTTGCATCACTTGGATATCATGGGGATATCCAAGTGATGCAAGATTTTACAAGTGTCCACTATTTATAGTTCCTTTCTTTAAATAGCTGACCCGGCGAACTTCGTTTAGCAAATTTTTTTATTCGTAAATATTTCAATATATTAACGGTTATTTTGTTATTCGGAGACAAACAAAGGATAAGAAACAGAATAACAAATACCTAAAATATATCAAAATCGGTCCAGCCGCTCTATGTAGTAGGTAGTCTAACCCGACCTTGTTTAATTTATGCGTATAGATCATTATGGGCCGCTTAATGGTATCCACATATTTATTGTACATGGTCATCTTTTTACAGTCGGAGTACATAGGCCGCATGTTCCAAGACCCAGCAGTGAGCCAATACGTCGTGCCCAAAGACATTTTGAATAAATTCTTCGTGCCTTACAAAGCGGGTGACACATCCAACATCAACTATGAGCTGATGACTGAAGAATAAGTTCTGGTGATTTTTGTATTTACTGCAATAAAGTGTACTTAAGTAATTTTATGGGAAGTTTGTATTTAAGTTACCATTTTTGATTGGAAAGCATGTCCAGTCCAAAGATGTTAAGGCCGTCCGGAGTAGAATAATATAACCTATTTATCCCATATGGGACAGAGCCTAAGGCCATAGAACCCAAAGGCCACGTGTTAGCAGGTGAAAAATGGAGTCAAAATAATGATGGGTTACCGCATCGCCAATTGATATGATTTTCGCCCATTTCCTTGACCAGCATCTAAGGTCTGCGTGGGAAGAGTAACAGTTGTTACATGCTACATTTTATTTTCTCTTCTGGACCAGGATGGAAGTATACCTATCTACCCGTGTATATAGATTCTACACCCATCAGATTTTAAATATAAAATTTTACTTAACGACCCCAACTGTTAGGCTGATTTCAGAGTCGCGCGTTTGCAATTACACTAGATGGTAGTTGCGTTTCATAGTCACGCAGTTCAAACGCGCCAGCCAGAGGCGGCTTTACCTAATAGTGCAGGGTGTGCGGCGCACACGGGCGCCGGGTCTAAAGGGGCGCCAAGCGCCTCCAAAGATACGTCTTTAACTACTCTACACAATAACTTTTGTTTCAACGTGAAATCAGCTTTTAAACAGATAATTAAAGATTATATTGGCATAGTGTTCCCTACAGCCTTTGTAAATGTAATAGTTTAGAAAGAATTAAAAATGTTAGATATCTTGGAGAAATATTGGACGAACAACTAACATGGACACCTCACATAGACACATTGACAACACGGATACGAAAACTTATATGGGTATTTAAAAATCTTCGCCATTCTGCAACACCTGTACTTCTCAAAATTGTATACTTTGCTATCTGCCAATCCATCATAGGCTATTGTATCTCTATCTGGGGTGGAGCATGTAAAACTACGTTATTAAGACTGGAAAGAGCACAACGCTCGGTCCTCAAAGTTATGTTCCTTAAACCATACCGATACCCCACAAATACCCTATTCACAGAAAGCAGTGTTCTATCTGTTCGTCAACTGTATATCTTTCAACTGGTACTACTTTATCACAAAAAAACTTTCTTTGATTTGAACAGTGTAGCAAGAACCAGAGGACAGAAATCTTTATGTATTGTAACTCGCTGCTTTACTTCATTTGCAAGAAGTAACCTTTACTTTTCGTTTGTATTGACATATCCTCCAATCTTAACTTCGGTAGCTATATCGATTCCAGGGCTAAGACTGCTTCAAAAAAACTGGGCATCCTCTCCAAGGTCCAACAGTATTTTTCTTCAGGCCAGCTATTAAGCCTTTACACAGCTCAAGTCCGCTCCTGTATGGAGTATTGTTCCCATCTGTGGGATGGATCCGCCCGCTACCAGCTCGAAGCCCTGGAAGTAGAGATGGGCAATCCACCCACTCGGGTTTAAACCCAGTTGGGTAAAAACCGGGTGTTTTGGGTGTTTTGGGTTTAAACCCAATAAGCACCCAAATTTTTGGGTTTTTACGATTTTTTACTTAAATTATGTTACTTCTTGACCTGACTAAGCTGGTACAGTGGGCTACAGTTCCAATCCTTCAGGTCTAATTGGTCAACTTCTTTCAACTTTCTGTTTTATGTCCTCATCAAATAATATTTTCTTGCGATACCTCGCTCTATCGCAAGAAAATATTGATCATTGACATGACCAGAGGATAAAATAAACAGGTATTTTGGACTGTTAGTGGCTCAATAATTTAAATATTGTCGCGAAGCTCCCAGAATGGAATAGTCTAGAACTTATCCGAACACCGTCTGTCGCGCTCATAAATCTTATATCTTGCTCACACATATGTATTCTAGGTTAGCGGGAATACACACTATCGAATATTCTGGCAGTCGGAACCGAACTATATGGAATTTTCTAGAGACAAGACTATTATAAGTGTACAGAAGGGGTCATCGTCATTCAGTTGACCGCGAGTATTCGAAGCGAACGATTCCAATACGAGTGCGAGTAATAACAGTGACCGCAAGGCCACGAGTACACGCGTCGCGCGGCTGCGGCAGGTTTCAGAGGCAGGCGCACGCGGCAGAGGCAAACGCCAGCGCCAAGGTTGTTCACGAGAACGGACGGCAAGGAAAGTGGACGTTGTCAGATCAAAGAATAATACATTAATTTTTTGGATAATACAGTTACTTATTGTTTTGACCGTGTTTTGAAGGATTAATTTATGATACTTGCTTTTTAACCGACTTCAAAAATGGAAAACGATGTTCGACAGTATGAATGTTTTCTTACTGACTGGTTGGTAGCTTTTGGGTAAGGAATTTGGGGATCTCGAAAATGACGTCAGTCTTGGATGCAAAGATGGCGGACGCGACTTGTCATAAAAAATCGACATGGGTGTCGTTGTCTAGGTATTTTGAGGTGTAGATCTCAAAAATGACGTCAGTTTTGGAATCCAAGATGGCGGACCCGAATTCTTATAAAAAATCGACATGGGTGTCGTTTTATAGGTTTTTTGGGGTGTAGATCACAAAAATGATGTCAGTTTAGGAATCCAAGATGGCGTACGTAACTTGTCATAAAAATCGACATGAGCTACGATTTCTATGTTACTTGGAAAGAAGATCTTGAAAATAATGTCAGTTTTGTAATACAAGATGGCAGAAGCGGCTTTGCATGGTAATTCATCATGGGTTTTGATCCCTTGGTTTTATGGAGTGTAAATAACGTAATTTTCGAGGAAGAATAGGAAACAACACCCATTATGATTTATCATAAAATGTCGTCATCTTGAATTCCAAAACTGATTTTATAATCTAGATCTACACCATTAAAAACCTAAAAAACAACACGCGTCGATTTTTCATGACAAACCGCGTCCGCCATCCTAGATTCAAAAACTGGTATCATTTTCGACATCTACACCCTAAAAAACGTAGAAAACGACACCGATGTCGATTCTTCATGAAAACATGCCTCCGTCATCTTAGATTCCAAAATCGACGTCTATTTCAAGATCTGCACCCCAAAAAGCTTAAGAAATAACATCCATGTAAATTTTTCATGACAAGTCACGTCCGCACTCTTGGATTCCAAAACTGACATCATTTTCGAGATCTACACCCCAAAAAACGTAAAAAAGAACACGCATGTCGATTTTTCATCAAAACTCGCGTTCGCCATCTTGGATTCCATAACTGACGTCATTTTCGAGATTTTCACCCCAAAAACCTAGGAAACGACACCAGTGTTGATTTTTCAAGACAAGTCGCGTACGCCATCTTTGATTCCAAAATTGACGTAATTTTCGAGATCTACTACCCCATAAAACCTGGAAAACGACATTCATATCGATTTTTTATGACATGTCTTTTCTGTAACTACCAAATTCGTCGCTCGGGTGGAGCGACAACAAAGGGTATAATTTTTTTGGGTTAAATGGTATAAGAATTATAACGATAGATAATGCCTCGAGACATTCTGAAGTAATTGTGGAATAAGATGCTCCTATACATATTTTAATACAAACATAATCTTTAAAAACAACAATACACTCCTTTTTTGAAGTCGTGTAAAAAGAAAACCATCAAAAACTCAAATTTCAATAGAATTATTTATTCTCCTAATTACGTCCACCGACTCACTACTAAGTCATTGCTGCACTCGTTCTAACATAAGGTCTGACACAGCATGCCGTCTCTTTCTACTTTGGCGCAAAGCTTTTAAAATATTTACGGCAAGCAAAAGATCAACATGTTGGTCACTGCAGCATGAAAACACAGAACTAATTGTTTTCATCTCGTTTTTTATTATTAGTAAACATTTTAAAATTTCGTAACTAACATTTTTCATTAAAAGTACGTACCTAACATTTCTTTAAATTATTTTAACGTACAGCAACGTAGAATTGATCATTACAATTTAGTAAAAATATATTTTTCATATATTACGAACGTTTTTGACAAATAAAGTAAACACCCGATTTTTTGGGTGTTTATGGGTGTTTAAGGGTGTTTATTGGGTTTTTACCAAAGCACCGGGTTTACCCGGTGCTTTGCCCATCTCTACCTGGAAGCTATCGACAGACGTGCCAGAAGACTCGTCGATGATGAGATGCTTACGGAAAAGCGACTCCAGAGCCTTAAACACCGCCGATTAGTAGCTAGTCTGAGTGTCTTTTACAGACTGCATTTCGGTGAGTGCGCACAGGAACTGCACGAACTAATTCCCCCTGCACCATTCCATCTTCGGACGACACGGCGCGGACAGGGATTCCATCCATATGTGGTCGATATTCCTGCTCATCGCACCTCTAGATTCGCCTCCTCCTTCATTTTGCGAACCGCGAAGAAATGGAATTCCCTTCCTGCGTCGCTGTTTCCCGACTCGTACAATTTAGGGATTTTCAAGGCAAGAGTGAATAGGAATTATTTGAGTTTGCGTGTACCACCCTAGACCTCATCGTTGTTTCCCATCAGGCAAGATGGAGGTCAAACGCACTCAAATTTATGACAAAAAAAAAACTTTATGGGTGCCTACATCTACAATAAGTTAAATAAAAAACTTAAGTTATATCCTCTCTCGAGTCATAAGTGTAAAAAGACCGTCAAGGAATGAATAAACCAAGACTATGTTTCAACTGAAAATATTGTCGCGAAGCTCCCAGAACAGAATAGTCTAGAACTTTTCCGAACATCGTCTGTCGCGCTCATACATCTTCCATCCTGCTCACACATATGTATTCTATCCCGCTCATACATGTACTCGAATATTCTGGAATGTTTTGGTTGTCGGCCGTCGGGACCGGAAGTACATGAAACTTTCTAGAGACCCATAAGTCAGTATATAAGGGAGCGGACGTGGCGATCGTTAATCAGTTAACCGCGAGTGTTCTTAGTGAGCGATACTAATACGAGTGATTTGTGTGCGACTGATAAGTGACAATTTCTACGACCACAGCAACGGACCAGGACTACGAGTGCTTTGCGTTTTGGATATTCAACGTGTTGGAAGACCAGTCAGTGTTGGGATTCCGTAGTGAATAAATTCCCTCTGAAGAGTTTGGTGTTTTACTCCAAATCCTGAACCCTAACCACGTAACAATATTTTAGTAATACCAGTTTAAAAAAGCCCTTATTAATTGTTCTAATGTTATTAAATTTAATTAAATATCGAATGTAATTTGATTTAATTTATATGTATAAATATGTTACAATAATTAATTACTTTATAAATATTGCAAATATTATTAGAATTTAAGCATATCTGTTATAAATTAATATAATTAAGTACATGCTTATGAAATTGTTTTTGCGGCGGAGGGCCTTGGTGCACCATAACACAGGTTCATCCTAGCTTGGTTGCCATGGTCTTCTCATTTTTTTGTGACTTTGATGTTCGAATAAATAAGTTATTATTACTTATTGTTTAAACGTGTTTTGAGGGATTCCATTAGAACAATACGTGCTTTTTAACAGACTTCAAAAATGAAAAGTGTTCTATGTGCGACAGTATGAATGTTTTTTTACGTTATCCAGTTTCTCAGTGGACAGATTTTCAAAATTATTTTTCATTATTTATTTATGTCAACATACGTTTTATTATACGTATATTATATGTATAAGCAAATCGGTCAAACTCGATTTCTAAAAATAATATTTATATTGACAGGTGGGTAGAACAAAAATTAGTATCAACAACTAAAAATATAAGTACCTACCTACTATTATTTTACATCGCAGTATTCGCAGACATGTTACTTTTTACGAACGATTAAAGTGTCACTATCGTAAGTGTAACCGTTTATTATGTTAACCGATACAATTGAAATAAATGTCATTATACACGGTAAAATTTTGATTGTTCTGGACCCTCAAAGGGGTGTGCGTTATTCCAGCCAGATTTTGTTGAAAATTTACGAAAATCGACATTGTAGTGCAGTAGATAATTAGATATAGAGCTTCTGTAAATGGTAAGCTAATTTTTAAATTTGGTAAGCGTATATTTTTTGAATTATTTGATAAAAACAGTTCCGGCTAGCGTAACGTTACCGTAGCCAGATCTTTTTTTGTTTTACGGGAATTTTGAAATAAAAGTTATGTAAATAATTAGATATCAATTTGGTATAAATGGTACAACTTAAATTGTATTTGTATTTGCTATGGTTGCGAAGATATTTGAAATCCTGCTGGGGTAACGGTTTGCTCAATTGCTGTATCTCGGAATTGACTAAGCGGATGATGATGATTTTTGCACAGGACATCTGGCTAATTAGTTATAGTTTATAGCGCAATAAAGGAATTCACAGTAATTAACCGTTTAGAAGTTATTTTCATTAAATAGAAATATGCTTTAATAGGTCCTAGCACTTCCAATAAGCGCTCCAAAGACTAACTTTAAACGTTATTATATAGTAAAATACTGTCTATAAATGGTACCAAAGTTTCATTAGTATTCTATACGTAATTAAAAAGTTATGATGAATCTTCGATTTGTTTCGGCCATGGCGCGCGGCGGAGTTATTTTACGACCGATTAACCGAGTTTCCTGTACGAGTGGTCACATAATCTTTTGTAAATAATTAGATATACATGTCAATTTAATACCTAATAAATTTCAGACTTGTAGATTAATTAATTAACGAAATAATTGAAAAAATGATGTTCGCGTGGTAACCCGACCAAATCTAGAATGTTATAAAAAAGCGGCCGCGCCATACATTATACCAACCTTCTTAAACTTACTAGATAATTTCATACTCGTACGTGTTTTGTACAGACGAGCTACATAAGTGATATAATAAAACTTAGTTATAACTAATATTATATTAATATAAAACATTTTCGTATCTTTAGATAGAATACTGTTGACTAGCTCCGTGGCGCAGCGGTCAACATGCCAGCCTGCGACACGGAGTGACCGGGTTCGATCCCCGGCCAGGTCAAAATGGAAAATGATCTTTTTCAGATTGGCCTGGATCTTGGATGTGTATCTATATATGTATTTGTTATAAAATATAGTATCGTTGAGTTAGTATCCCATAACACAAGTCTCGAACTTATTTTGGGGCTAGCTCAATCTGAGTGATTTGTCCGAAAAAGGTAAGTAAGTTTATAAATTAGCTTCAAAAATAATCACAGGTTTTTTCTTATGGACCAATATGCAACGTCGCATGCTTATCTAAAATTAAAAAGAAAGAATTTATAAATACCTATATCTTTTTTATGTTATCGTTCCGAATCAGTTAAAGTAAAATACTTGTAGTCATATATAAAGTTTTATTGTATAAAATCACAGATCAATAGTAATAAAATGTAATAACATCACAGTGTAGTATGTACTTACATATTTTATCTACAGTAAGTATCTACTTCCCATTGCTTTCTGTAATCTGATTAAAAAAATCACAAATGTCTTAGACTAGCTGTTGCCCGCGACTTCGTAGTATGATTAATTAGTATAGATGAATTTTCCCCGTTTTCAAAACATTTTTTATCGATGCTTCGCTCCTATTGGTCGCAGCGTGATGTTTTATAGCCTAAAACCTTCCTCAATAAATGGACTATCCAACACAAAAAGAATTTTCGAATTTGAACCAGTAGTTCCTGAGATTAGCGCGTTCAAACAAACAAACAAACTCTTCAGCTTTATAATATTAGTATAGATAAAGATAGCCGTATTCTTAAATTACGTTTTTAGTATAAAAATCAAAATACAATATTATAAATAAACGACATAACAATGCAGTTTACTTCTTAGGATACGTACTTTTTGAAACAGTACAAGCTAAAGCTTTGTTTTATAGTAAACACTAGCTTCCGCGGCTCCGCCCTCGTTAATGTCGATCCCACGGGAATAGTACTTTTTCCCGGGATAAAAGGTAGTCTATGTCCTTCTCTGTACTCCAGAGAACCTGTATACAAAATTTCATAGAGATCGGTTCAGTAATTACAGCGTGAAAGCTTAACAAACAAACAAACTCACTTTCGCATTTATAATATTAGTAAGGATAACGCAGACTAACTACGAGTAAATTATCAAGATGCTTCCACTACTAACTGCTAAGCTGTAACTGGTAGATAGTAGCTATTTTAAAATAAATGTACCTACTTTTTAAAAATAGCTCGTCTGTACAAACCGCGTATGTATTATCCTGTAAGTTTTAGAAGGTTGGTATAATGTATTGCGCGGCCGCTTTTTTATAACATTCTAGATTTGGTCGGGTAACCACGCGAACATCATTTTTTTCAATTATTTCGTTAATTAATTAATTTACAGGTCTGAAATTTAGCAGGTATTAAATTGACATGTATATCTAATTATTTACAAAAGATTCAGTGACCACTCGTACGGGAAACTCGGTTAATCGGTCGTTAAATAACTCCGCCGCGCGCCATGGCCGAAACAAATCGAAGATTCATCATAACTTTTTAATTACGTATAGGATACTAATGAAACTTCGGTACCATTTATAGACAGTATTTCACTATATAATGACGTTTCAAGTTAGTCTTTGGAGCGCTTATTGGAAGTGATAGGACCTATTAAAGCATATTTCTATTTAATAAAAATAACTTCAAAACGGTTAATTACTATGAATTCCTTTATTATGCTATAAACTATAACTAATTAGCCAGATGTTCTGTGCAAAAATCATCATCATCCGCTTCGTCAATTCCGAGATACAGCAATTGAGCAAACCGTTACCCCAGCAGAATTTCAAATATCTTCGCAACCATAGCAAATACAAATACAATTTAAGTTGTACCATTTATACCAAATTGATATCTAATTATTTACATAACTTTTATTTCAAAATTCCCGTAAAACAAAAAAAGATCTGGCTACGGTAACGTTACGCTAGCCGGAACTGTTTTTATCAAATAATTCAAAAAATATACGCTTACCAAATTTAAAAATTAGCTTACCATTTACAGAAGCTCTATATCTAATTATCTACTGCACTACAATGTCGATTTTTGACAATTTTCAACAAAATCTGGCTGGCGTAACGGACACCTCAAAGGGGTGATTCAGCCTGTCTATATGAACAACTTTTCCTATGGGAATAAAGCCGGGAACTCAAAAAAAAAAAAATGGGCAGTTCCATACAAAAAATTTCGGCCGCCCGGAATTTGTATGGGAACGTCAAAAATTTTTTTGTTTTTCCAACATTGGTCCCATAGGAAAAGTTTTTTATATCAACGGGCTGAATCATCCCTTTAATGGTCCAGAACGATCAAAATTTCACCGTGTAGATTGTGCAAAACTATCGATAGTATATGTAATATTGCAATGCAACAATATCTATAGTTTCAGATAGAGTTGAAATACATATCGATACTATCGATAGTATGACCTTTTTCAACAACACTACCTATTTGAAAATCAATTCACTTTCAACCTTTCAACTCTGTTACATCTGTGTATGCTATCAGATAATAGTTGTGCTTAGCTGTCTATTTTTTGGGATGCATTTAAAACAAATTAAAGGGAAATATAGAGCTCATTAATTTATTTACATAAAATATAAATGATAGACTTTCTATTGCAGTTATTTAAAAATAGACATTATTTTTCTGATAAAATGAAACACCCTTTGGTCATTTCATTACTTTAATAAAAAAAAATCAAAGGAACAAAGTAAATAAAAGAGAAAAAATCAATGCCAATTAACACACAATAATAGAGAAGTAGTTATTCAGCGAAAAAGTACTAATTTATTTGACAAAAAACAGATTTCATGTTATAGAAATATGCATTTTCAGTTTTCTTTTATTTAGAGAACTAAATTTTAGATTTGAGAAAAAACTTAAAATAAGGCTTATCATAAAATATAATACTAATGTCAATATATTTAAGTATGTAATACGTAATTATAAATAAGTATGTCAAAAACATAATTTGAACATGTCAGCAGTAGCACATTTATCCTTAAACAAATATATTACTTACCTAATGAGTCTGTAGTTCTGTACTTTTGTACCCGAATACAAAAACGAGAACTGCATATCTTCTTTGGACATTACCTATTTTATGTCTTCAGTCTTAATTTGCATTACATGTCAAATTATCAACTAATTAAGTATAATCTAGTCATTCCTGTACTTATGTGCTAATGTTTCTAATTTCGAAACAATTTTGTTTAGATCAGCCGTTTTGTCCAATTTTAGGTAAGTGGTGTTTCTTACATCATGTAGTTTGATCCATTCTGGTGCTTCCTCAGTCAGGGCTTTTATATCTTTATGAAAATCATTGGCTGACACATTAGCTTTGAAGCTGCTGTCTAATTTAGAAAGGATAATATTAAGAGCAAGCACATTCTTTCTCTCTGTGACAAATATGTTCCTCAGAGTCCTGGCCAGATCCGGCAGACGACTGTAGATGAGATACTTCTGCTCGTTTTCAGAGGATCTAGTCATAGCCTCGAGAGCTTTTGCAGCCTGTTTTGCTTTTACCTTCTCAAGCAAAGACGCAGGTAGATTACGTAGAGCTGGATTCAAAATAGTTACTGAACTTGTGGAAGGCGAATTTGATTTAGGTTCAGCATTATTTTCAGAAATACCTGTGACTTTCTTCTCTTCCTCAGTTAGACCCCTAGACTTGGCCTGAGCCAACTTTTCAAGGGCTCTCTCCATTTTGGTATTGCATTTGAATAATTCACGAGCCTTAGCTAACACATCTTGAGCAGAAGAATATTTTTCAGCATTAGGCATCTCAGGCAATTTAGAGCATTCAACTTCTGGCACCTTTTCCAGTTCAAACTCAGGATGCCAACGCACCAGTTTGTTATCAGGGATCACCATGGGAGGGTCCAGAGTAGACAGGAACTGAGCATGATGTTTCTTCACCAACTGAAGCAAGGTGTCATAGAAGTATCTTCGTCTTTCAAGCAGAACACTTGGATTCATCATTTTAATGTCATTTGGGAAGTTTGGAGATATAATTAATTCGTAGGCTGCTTTCTGGGAAGAGTTACTAAAGTTTTTGATCTTTTGTACTTCAAAGTTGTAGAAATCAGGAACCAAGTGTTTTATTTGAGCAAGATGTTTCTCAGTAAAGTTTCTCTTAAGCATTTCTTGAATGGAGGGTTTAAGTTTGGCAAATGTTATTTTTTCATTTCTGTTGTAGAGAAGGGCAACAACAGTTTCCATGCCACGGAACAACTCTGCCAGAAATCTGTATTGATGTGGAAGGGGTAGACTAGTTGAAGATGTGGCCAGAGAAGCATGCTTAATGTATGCAGGTACCTGAAACAGCAATTTCATGATTTTTACACCTCTTCCCCTTTCTTTCCACAGATACTCATATTTGTGTGATCCCCTCCCCATAAAGTGACATCTCATATATATGAGATTTTGCTCTGATTTTCAGTTTTTGAGTAAAAATGGATCAAGGCATTGGAAATTTTGTGGAGATTGATTTACTACCTAAAAAAAAATCTCCAGTGACTGGCTTTGTATGTGTGACTTCAAAAAGCTTATTACCCTTTTATTACTTCCCCTTTTTTTTAGGGATGTACATCCCCTATAAAAAGCCAATCATAATATAAAAATGATAATTGAATTGTATGTAACTTGATTTTTATTTATTGTTTGTTTTAATGCCAGCAGCTTGAAAAATCTGACACCAGTGTTTTTCAAATTAGGCAAGTGACCAACTATAATTGTTTTATTTCAAGTTTCAGCAGGCAAATTATATATTTCTAATTTTTTAAAGATAAAATAGTAGAGACCAACTGATACAAGATATTCTATTGTAGCTGAAACCGAACCTTCAGTTTGGATCATAGTTAATCCGAACGAAACAAAAAATTATATGAGTTAATAATAATATTTTGGTACCATTAATAATTACATGCTAAAATCCACTATATTTGACACCATAGAAAGAGAGGTAAATAATATCGATATAAAAATCAACATTGTCCATACTTTCATATAAATTATAAACCTACTACTAGGCTGGGATGACTATTGACATGCATGTCACAATACCAATTCACCCGAACATGAGTTCCAGTGAGGCCAAAGGTTCAGCTGATTTTATGCAAAAACCCTAACTGTTGCCGAAACTTTCTTAATGTCCTTCACCTGGTCTCTACAACATAGATAACAATTGGTGACCATCTGGGAGCTGGACCACACCACACTAATGGATTTGTACTAGCTAGATGCAATTTGGAACACATTGCTATGTAATTAGTATACAAACCTTGGTAGGACTTTTAATAGGGCTAACAACAACCTTCCGCGGAGAAATCAGTGGTCTCTGTGGTGTCGAGACAGGAGATGCTTCATTTTTAGGAGACAGCAACTCTTTGTGAGCTAAAGATGCTCTCTTGCTGGGGCTAAAAATTTAATCAACTGTTTAGATAAGGTGTGTTGTAGGTACTCTTAAGTCATAAAGGAATGATTTTGTGACAAGGAAAAAACATGATTATGGAAGCTATTTAAACACAAAGATAGATGGTAAATATGTAATTCAGGGGTGGAAATAAGGCTTAACTAAAACTGATAGGAACAAAACGGATATAAGCCAACTTTAAGTTGTCAAATAATAGTTCTCCACTTATTACTAACCTTGATGGGACCTCAACATCTATAGACTGGAATCCAATAAGGTTTCGTTGCTCATTAGCGTCTTTTAACTCGTTAATTCCTTTACTGATGCGTTCAGCAGAAGCTTTCAACTCCGCTAACCGAGAACTACCAGCCAATTTTTTTCTAATGTCACCTAAACTTAACTCTTTTCTGGCTGTATTTAAAACCGCCGATTTCGCTGCACCAGCATTTTTAACTATGTTCGATACACTTGATTTATTCAAAAAGGTAGTAGCATCGGTACGCTGTGGCACTGATTTCTTCGGGCTAAGCAGCAGTGTCTCACTTTCTGGTTGAAGGGTTTTTATCGGTTTTGCATCAGCAATCTTGGTCGGCTTTGTCGAGTTTTTGATACCTTCACATTTTCCAAGTAAATTCGCTCTTCGTATGGTTTTAGTGTTAGCTTGTAAAGTCTTTTCTAAATGAGGCACCTTACTCTTGGAACTTACAATATCATCAACAGCGGGTCGCTTTCTACTATTGAAAAATGAAGTTATAGTTGTTTGAGACATCTTACGAGTTAATCTTAACACCAAAATATTTTAAAATTAGTAATTTAACTCTAGCGACCACATTTATCTGCCACTTTTCCCTCCAAAATTACCGTTTATCATGAGGCTTGTTCGCTGACGGACGGACAGACAGACATCCGACAAGCGAAGCGACAAACAGTCTGACAGTGACAGTTCAAAATAGCGCGCGAAATATACGTTCAAAGTCAAAGACTAAAGCTGTCCGTGCACTGGACCGGAATCGAAGCGGACGGAGCGGACGGATTTGTTGCTTTGTATGGATTTGTATGGCGCTGCGTGCACTGCATCGGCATTTCCGTGCCGGAGACCGGAATTTCTGCCGGTGACATCACCGGCATCGACAGTCGTCAGTGTTGCCGTTCATAAGAAGATCTACCCCTTATGGTAGAACTTTTTATATTGGAATATTATTATGATTAACAGAGAATGGTAGAAACCTCATTTCGTAGGAATTCGATTTAGATCATCCATAACTTTTAAATTCATTAGCTAGTCATTCATTGTAATCTTTCTCAATTAAATATGTCGTGAATGAGTAAGACGAAAATACAGAGTGATGAAAATACTGACATTAAAAACAAAGATATAAATCAATGAACATTGGCTGCACGCACGAAAAATGTCACGTTCCAGACCAGCAACAGCAGCAGCAGCAGGAGTAGTAGTAGTATTTATCACGCATCTATCTCTCCCCGTTATCACGTAAAATTATTGGCCGTAAACTGACTTCAGAGTCAACCAATTTTCAGAGTTCCGTAGTAAATAGTGAACCCTTACAGTTTCGCCATGTCTGTCCGTCCGTCCGTCTGTCCGTCCGTGGTTTTACTCATAGACTATAAGTACTAAAAAGCTGTAATTTGGTACGGATATGTATATTAATCATGCGGAAAAAGTAGTAAAATAAAATATAAGGTTCAAGAATATAGTGAAGTTCAAAAAAATTTTTCTTCAATTCCCAAAGAATCTATCTTCATCTTTTAATAAATCAGCATAATGTATGAAACTCTCCATAGAGGAGTCTTTTAGAGTTCATATTATGCACCCATATCTTTCTCACTCCAGCCAGAGTAATGATTACCCAGTAAGGTATAGATATCGTGATGATCTAGATCTTAGAATATTTTTTTTTGTGTTTTGGTAAAGACAGACTTAAATATGACACAGACATAATAATGGGACAGGGCAGGTTGGTACAGGTTTAGGTGGTATCTTCTCTATCTCTATTATTATAAACAAAAGTCACCGCCGGTAAATAAAGCAAAGCGTTATGCTATATGTTAGTGATCACTTTATAGGATAGCGCTGTGTGGAGGGTTATACTCCGACCCCAAAAACACGTAAATTACAATATTGTAACTTTTGCTGCAAAAATGTAACATGTGGCATTTTGAAAATCCGGCCGCTCCGGCCGCTCCGTCCGCTCCGATTCCGGTCCAGTGAACGCACAGCTTAAGAGTAAGGAAGTCTATGGAGAAGCCCTTGTCTACATATATGAATTTTTACTTATACAAATATCAGGCATTTATGGTACAAAGTGTGAAATATAACTTTGTCTCTTTCTTTCTTCAGTACAATTGCCTTTGACAAAAGAGATATACATATTTTAGTTTTTGCTAATTTATGGTAAAAGCTGTCAAAAGTTTAGGTACGTGCCAAAATCCGCCATATTATGTAACGAGTTTCGTGGTAGTTGTGCTGTCAACGGGTGTTGTTTACTATTTGGAAAAGTTGAGATTTGGGACAAAAATACGCGAAAATAAGGTAATAAATACGTGGAAGTGTGAGAAAACTGTTTATCAAGTTGACTAAATGTTGTATTGTGATGTGTGGTGCAAGAAAAAACATAAATCAACCATAATTGACTCTTCATAGGTAAGTAACCCGTTTTCTAGCAAGAAAGCTATAAAGAGCTTTCTGATTGAGAAGCAAAATAAAACACGATCTTAAATTTATGTATAAACTGTTGTTAACTGGTCATATTTTTGTAATACAGTCAGTATTTTCATTTATTTTTTCCTCATTTGTTTACATACTTGAATAGGGTTGTGCATTTACTAAATAAAAAATAATATTTTTTTTATAGGTTTCCGATGAATGAAGCTTTGAGGAATAAATGCTTAGAGGTTATCCGGTTCGGAAAAATATTAATCCTCGGCAACAGGATTGGTACATCTGCTCTTTGCATTTTGAGGAAAGCTGTTTCAATACAACGCTTGAAGTTATGATATGAGACTTCGTGACAACTCATCGCCAACAATATTTTCATTTCCGGTAAGTTTAATGTATACAGTTAATGTCAATGAATAAATGTTTTAGGGTTCGGTACCCAAAGGGTAAAAACGGGATCCTAAGGATATGGCTCTGGTGTCCGTCTGTCACCAGGCTGTATCTCATGAACCGTGATAGTTAGACAGTTGAAACTAACGGATGGATATATTTATGTTGCCGCTATAAGGACAAAAACTAAACTAGAATAAAAAAATTAATTAAGGGGGCTTCCATACAGCAAGCATGATTTTTTTTGCAGTTTTTATAGATAATAGTACAGAACCCTTCTTCGTGCCTGAGTCCGACTCGCACTTGGCCGGTTTATTAGTTTTTTCTGTCAGACAATACTAAAAACCGTTGGGTGATTTGGCAGGAGTAGCCGGCTCATGCATGCAAATGTACGCAAAGTTATGTGTGACAACGTATTGTCGAATTATGGATGCGATCATATGATGTCATGCATACAACAATGCACTTAATAGATTATACTTGTACATAATCCTTATCCTTACTTCCTTACTAATATTATAAATGCGAAAGTGAGTTTGTTTGTTTATTTGTTTGTTTGTTTGTGACGCTTTCACGCCGTAACTACAGAACTGATCATCATGAAATTTTGCATACAAGTTCTCCGGAGTACGGAGAAGGACATAGGCTACCTTTTATCCCAGGAAAAATTACTACTATTCCCGAGGGATCGACATTGACGCGGGCGGAGCCGCGGGCCAAAGCTAGTTTATTATAATTGTGTTAATTATTTGCACGTTTACTTTTCAGCACCGGCTACACAAGAGAAATTTGTACTGCGTGAAACAAGCAATATCAATACTGATTTTTGTTTTTTATTGCTAGTACGACGTTTTATTCCTATTACCAGTATCAGATGAAGTTCAGAAAGAGGTATGTAAATAAAACATATTTTTTAAATATTTCGATAAAACAATACCTTGTGGCATTATGATCCAAAAATAAAAATTATATGCATAATATAATATTTTTTAAATCTGAAATTATAATATTCATTTAAGTGTTAAGATACAGGGCGTATGCATGAACTTGTCAGTAATGCGTCTTACTTATTATCTCAGCTGTGCAGTACAAGTTTCAAATCTTTTCATTGGCTGGAGCTAACTAAATACCTCCCCCCCCTGCCCTGAGACAGAGACAGACTTATTCTAAATTTGATAATAAAATATTATGATTTAACTAAGTATATTGAAATTTCAGTTCGTGGAATATGAAAAAAATAAAGGCTGTAAAAGATAAACGTTTGAACCAGCAGAAGAAATTACAATTTGAAAGATATTATGTTACATATAAATATCACGGTGAAATTAAATGTAAATATCTTTCAGATAGATGGTTTTTAAACAAATTAATACTTTTTAGGAATGATTAAGTAAACAAACTTATAAAATAAATTGTCATTTTATTATCCTTTCCCAAAATGTTTTTATAAGCTCTGTCGGCTCTGTGTACAAAATAAGAGTACTGTTTAAAGTAGATCATTACATAGTATGGAAGTGACAACCCTAGGCAATGGCAGCCATTTTATGTAACGATTCTGTGATGTAGGTATACACGATTTTTTTGTAGGTATTTCCAGTCCTCTTTTTTTCTTTGGTCTGAAGTTCAAAGATGGTCAAAGACTCAGAACAATTACCTATGTCAAAGATACTAATGCGCCTATTACGCTATCCAATTTTTAGGAAACCTAATTAGGAAATTGGAATATGTAATCGCTGTTAGAATAGATTGGATCCGATTTAGTCGAGATCGGAGGTCCCGACCTAAATTGTCTCCGATTTAGGACAGTGTAATCGCAACGCTACGATTTAGGACGACTATTTGATCTCTTAGTAGTTTGTGTATTTGCCGGCCCGCGCTTGATCGAAGTGGAAGTATCGGCAATGGCGACTGTTTCGGAAGCGGCAGCATTGCCCACCGAAAAAGAAGTGTGGTTACAGATGATAGAAATGTATAGGGAAATGCCCTATCTTTATAATAAAAAACCGGCCAAGTGCGAGTCGGACTCGCGCACGAAGGGTTCCGTACCGTTATCTGTAAAAACTCCAAAAAAATCATGTCTGTTGCATGGGAGCCCCCCTTTAATATTTATTTTATTCTATTTTTTAGTATTTGTTGTTATAGCGGCAACAGAAATACATCAGCTGTGAAATTTCAACTGTCTAACTATTACGGTTCATGAGATACAGCCTGGTGACAGACGGACAGACAGACAGACAGACAGCAGACCGATATTAATAGGGTCCCGTTTTAACCCTTTGGGTACTGAACCCTAAAAATGACAAAACCTTTTTTAAAAAGCCATTGGATACCAGACATAACAAATCGTCAGGCTCAATTTTTTTCTTAATGATAAAACTTCTTTAACCCAGCATTTTCTCTTTTTCCTTTTTCTTATATCTATAATAGATATAAATATAATATAAATATATACGGACAAATAATATACGGCGCCCGCTATAAATACTCTTTCAAATTAGTGATTGATAGGGACGTGCAACCCCAGCGCAATCAGTCGATGGACTGTGCGTTGTCCCGATTTAGGAAACAATTTAGTGTAGTGTGATCACTAGCTTCCGATTTAGGTTCCTAACCGTTCCTAATTAGGTTTCCTAAAAATTTGATAGTGTAATAGGCGCTTAAGAGTAAATAAGTCAATGGAGAAGCCCTTGTCAACATATATGAATTTTTACTTATACAAATATCAGGCATTTATGGTACAAAGTGTGAAATATAACTTTGTCTCTTTCTTTCTTTAGTACAATTGCCTTTGACAAAAGAGACATACATATTTTAGTTTTTGCTAATTTATGGTAAAAGCAATGACCAAAGAAAAAAGAGGACTGGAAATACCTACAAAAAAAACGTGTATACCTACATCACAGAATCGTTACATAAAATGGCTGCCATTGCCTAGGGTTGTCACTTCCATACTAAGTAATGATCTACTTTAAACATTACTCTTATTTTGTACACAGAGCCGACAGAGCTTATAAAAACATTTTGGGAAAGGGTACTTAATAAAATGACAATTTATTTTATAACTTTGTTTACTTAATCATTCCTAACAAGTATTTATTTGTTTAAAAACCATCTATGTGAAAGATATTTACATTTAATTTCACCGTGATATTTATATGTAACATAATATCTTTCAAATTGTAATTTCTTCTGCTGGTTCAAACGTTTATCTTTTACAGCCTTTATTTTTTTCATATTCCACGACCTGAAATTTCAATATACTTAGTTAAATCATAATATTTTATTATTATAGTTAGCTCCAGCCAATGAAAAGATTTGAAACTTGTACTGCACAGCTGAGATAATAAGTAAGACGCATTACTGACAAGTTCATGCATACGCCCTGCATCTTAACACTTAAATGAATATTATAATTTCAGATTTAAAAAATATTATATTATGCATATAATTTTTATTGTTGGATCATAATGCCACAAGGTATTGTTTTATCGAAATATTTAAAAAATATGTTTTATTTACATACCTCTTTCTGAACTTCATCTGATACTGGTAATAGGAATAAAACGTCGTACTAGCAAAATCAGTATTTATATTGATTGTTTCACGCAGTACAAATTTCTCTTGTGTAGCCGGTGCTAAAAAGTAAACGTGCAAATAATTAACACAATTATAATAAACTAGCTTTTGCCCGCGGCTCCGCCCACGTCAATGTCGATCCCTCGGGAATAGTAGTAATTTTTCCCGGGATAAAAGGTAGCCTATGTCCTTCTCCGTACTCCGGAGAACATGTATGCAAAATTTCATGATGATCGGTTCAGTAGTTACGGCGTGAAAGCGTAACAAACAAACAAACAACCAAATAAACAAACAAACTCACTTTCGCATTTATAATATTAGTAAGGATTATGTACAAGTATAATCTATTAAGTGCATTGTTGTATGCATGACATCATATGATCGCATCCATAATTCGACAATATGTTGTCACACATAACTTTGCGTACATTTGCATGCACGAGCCGGCTACTCCTGCCAAATCACCCAACGGTTTTTAGTATTGTCTGACAGAAAAAACTAATAAACCGGCCAAGTGCGAGTCGGACTCAGGAACGAAGAAGGGTTCTGTACTATTATGCAAAAAAATCATGCTTGCTGTATGGAAGCCTCCTTAATTAATTATTTTATTCTATTGTTTAGTTTTTGTCGTTATAGCGGCAACAGAAATATATCCATCCGTTAAAGTTTCAACTGTCTAACTATCACGGTTCATGAGATACAGCCTGGTGACAGACGGACACCAGAGTCATATCATTAGGATCCCGTTTTTACCCTTTGGGTACCGAACCCTAAAACATTTATTCATTGACATTAACTGTATACATTAAACTTACCGGAAATGAAAATATTGTTGGCGATGAGTTGTCACGAAGTCTCATATCATAACTTCAAGCGTTCTATTGAAACAGCTTTCCTCAAAATGCAAAGAGCAGATGTACCAATCCTGTTGCCAAGGATTAATATTTTTCCGAACCGGATAGCCTCTAAGCATTTATTCCTCAAAGCTTCATTCATCGGAAACCTATAAAAAAAATATTATTTTTTATTTAGATAATGCACAACCCTATTCAAGTATGTAAACAAATGAGGAATAAAATAAATGAAAATACTGACTGTATTACGAAAATATGACCAGTTAACAACAGTTTATACATAAATCTAAGATCGTGTTTTATTTTGCTTCTCAATCAGAATCAATAAAGAGCTTTCTTGCTAGAAAACGGGTTACTAACCTATGAAGAGTCAATTATGGTTGATTTATGTTTTTTCTTGCACCACACATCACAAAACAACATTTAGTCAACTTGATAAACAGTTTTCTCACACTTCCACGTATTTATTACCTTATTTTCGCGTATTTTTGTCCCAAATGTCAACTTTTCCAAATAGTAAACAACACCCGTTGACAGCACAACTACCACGAAACTCGTTACATAATATGGCGGATTTTGGCACGTACCTAAACTTTTGACAGCTTTTACTATAAAATAGCAAAAACTAAAATATGTATGTCTCTTTTGTCAAAGGCAATTGTACTGAAGAAAGAAAGAGACAAAGTTATATTTCACACTTTGTACCATAAATGCCTGATATTTGTATAAGTAAAAATTCATATATGTTGACAAGGGCTTCTCCATAGACTTCCTTACTCTTAGGGTAAAAGCTGTCAAAAGTTTAGGTACGTACCAAAATCCGCCATATTATGTAACGAGTTTCGTGGTAGTTGTGCTGTCAACGGGTGTTGTTTACTATTTGGAAAAGTTGAGATTTGGGACAAAAATACGCGAAAATAAGGTAATAAATACGTGGAAGTGTGAGAAAACTGTTTATCAAGTTGACTTAATGTTGTATTGTGATGTGTGGTGCAAGAAAAAAGGTTTCCGATGAATGAAGCTTTGAGGAATAAATGCTTAGAGGCTATCCGGTTCGGAAAAACATTAATCCTCGGCAACAGGATTGGTACATCTGCTCTTTGCATTTTGAGGAAAGCTGTTTCAATAGAACGCTTGAAGTTATGATATGAGACTTCGTGACAACTCATCGCCAACAATATTTTCATTTCCGGTAAGTTTAATGTATACAGTTAATGTCAATGAATAAATGTTTTAGGGTTCGGTACCTAAAGGGTAAAAACGGGATCCTAATGATATAGCTCTGATGTCCGTCTGTCACCAGGCTGTATCTCATGAACCGTGATAGTTAGACAGTTGAAACTTTAACGGATGGATATATTTCTGTTGCCGTTATAACGACAATAACTAAACAATAGAATAAAATAATTAATTAAGGGGGCTTCCATGCAGCAAGCATGTTTTTTTTGCAGTTTTTATAGATAATAGTACAGAACCCTTCTTCGTGCCTGAGTCCGACTCGCACTTGGCCGGTTTATTCGTTTTTTCTGTCAGACAATACTAAAAACCGTTGATTTGGCAGGAGTAGCCGGCTCATGCATGCAAATGTACGCAGTTATGTGTGACAACGTATTGTCGAATTATGGATGCGATCATATGATGTCATGCATGCATACAACAATGCACTTAATAGATTATACTTGTACATAATTCTTACTAATATTATAAATGCGAAAGTGAGTTTGTTTGTTACGCTTTCACGCCGTAACTACTGAACCGATCATCATGAAATTTTGCATACAAGTTTTCCGGAGTACAGAGAAGGACATAGGCTACCTTTTATCCCGGAAAAAATTACTACTATTCCCAAAGGGATCGACATTGACGTGGAGGGAGCCGTGGGCAAAAGCTAGTTTATTATAATTATTTGCACGTTTATTTTTCAGCACCGGCTACACGAGAAATTTGTACTGCGTGAAACAAGCAATATCAATACTGATTTTGCTAGTACGACGTTTTATTCCTATTACCAGTATCAGATGAAGTTCAGAAAGAGGTATGTTAATAAAACATATTTTTTAAATATTTTGATAAAACAATACCTTGTGGCAACAATAAAAATTATATGCATAATATAATATTTTTTAAATCTGAAATTATAATATTCATTTCAGTGTTAAGATACAGGGCGTATGCATAAACTTGTCAGTAATGCGTCTTACTTATTATCTCAGCTGTGCAGTTTAATTTTCAAATCTTTTCATTGGCTGGAGCTAACTAAATACCTCCCCCTCCCCTGCCCTGAGACAGAGACAGACTTATTCTAAATTTAATAATAGAATATTATGATTTAACTAAGTACATTGAAATTTCAGGTCGTGGAATATAAAAAAAATAAAGGCGTAAAAGATAAACGTTTGAACCAGCAGAAGAAATTACAATTTGAAAGATATTAAGTTAGAAATAAATATCACGGTGAAATTAAATGTAAATATCTTTCAGATAGATGATTTTTAAACAAATTAATACTTTTTAGGAATGATTAAGTAAACAAAGTTATAAAATAAATTGTCATTTTATTATCCTTTCCCAAAATATTTTTATAAGCTCTGTCGGCTCTGTGTACAAAATAAGAGTACTGTTTAAAGTAGATCATTACATAGTATGGAAGTGACAACCCTAGGCAATGGCAGCCATTTTATGTAACGTTTCTGTGATGTAGGTATACACCTCAGAACAATAACTAAAGCATAGAAACCGTGTTAAAATAACAACAAAATACAATATTCTACACTGTTTTTACTTATGGCATTGTTAAAGCATCAGAAAGAGACGCATATACAATGCCATTTGCGTAAATGTGCAGGTTGTCCTGGGGTACTGATGTGATCAGGGTTGTAATATATCGATGAAATATATTTATCGACTAAATGTTTCGTCCTAAGAAAGTCATAAATGTACTCTACTCTGATTGTGTCGATTCGTTAAATGAGTACGATTCATAAAAAAAAAACAACTAGTTGCACTCCAGGAGTGCCGGCAGAAGTGAAAACTCGCCTTTGCGGCATACTCAGGTCATTGTCCTTCTTACGAATTTTCGATCAATTCACGTGTCCTGACGCGAGTTTTCTGTTTTACCCATCCCAAAAAGTGCACAAAGCCGCTAAAGAGGCTTTTACTTTAAAAGTTACGTCAAGATACTCCTATATAACTCCTAATCGCATGGCGCCGCTTGGCTTCATCTGATAAATAGGTAAAAAAAAAACATACATTACCCACCGCGTGTCTACTGTCTACTGCTGGTCATTAGGCCTTACCCAGTATTGGTCGAACGGCAGAATACCTAATATGATGTCAATCATATTTTCGATTATTTCGAAATTCAAACCGTGCCTACTTACCTACCTTACCTATTACCTATGAATGCGCAAAAAACCCAATGCATTCGATTTACAGTCCCCAATGTGAGGCAGTCCAACGTTGACATACTAGTTGAAGATAAAATACTAGACTTTGTAAATGATAACAACTTCTTAGGAATCACAATAGACTCTAAATTGCAACGGGGCGCTCATGTATCAAAAGGTAATATAAGGTCAGATATATTTTTCACTTGATCAATGGGCCATTCAGCATATTCCAAAACCATCTAAAGCTTTTCCCAGCTAGCTTTGAGGAACAGTCAGTAAAGGAAACATAATCAGGTAGGTAAAGAGAAACACATAATTCGAAGTGATATTTTTCATTTATAAAACTTTTACACTTGGGTAAAAAAGTGCCAGTGTGTTATTTGTGAAAAATTCACAGTGTAGGTAATAGAAAAACAAGAGGTGAAGAAAAACAAGAGATTACTTTACCCACCTTCATTACTGTCCAAAATAAAATATGTTTTTCATAATTTTAAATATAAATAATAAAACCGTTTCCGTAAACTTTCTTATTACCATTGATTTATAATTCGGCAAATATAAATGTAGGTAAAGCATCGTGTTTCAATCGCTTCCATTTAATTTTATATTCGAAATTAATGTATCGGCACGGCAGTAAAATATTTTGAGTATGTATGACATTTTATGTCCAATATGTCGCTTGAAAGTTCCTCGGATCCACACCTTTTTAATTTCCTTTTACTTCAGGGAGCTGCAATAAAATGTCAACAATGATTTTCTTCATATTAGTAAAAATCGATTCTTTTTAGGGTTCCGTACCCAAAGGATAAAAACAGGACCGTACTAATATGACTCCGATATCCATCTGTCTGTCACCAGGCTGTATCTCATGAACCGTGATAGTGAGACAGTTGAAATATTACAAACAAAAATTTCGGGCGTTTGTATAGCTTACGCCCACGGCTCCACTCGCGTTAATGTCTATCCCCGATAACAGTACCTTATTCTGAGATGTAAGATATGTCTATGTTCTTTTCCGTACTCCAGAGATCGTGCAATGGTGATGATGATGATGCAAAATTTTATGATGATCGGTTCAGAAGTTACGGCGTGGAAGCGTAACAAACAAACTCACTTTCACATTTATAATATTTTATGTAAGAATGGTACGGAACCCTTCGTGCGCGAGTCCGACTCACACTTTGCTGGTTGTTTAATTACCATGATGGTTCAATTTGTTACATTACTATTGCATGGCTCAACACTAACAAAAATATCCCTGATAGCAAGACCGTCATAAAAAATATCGATATACTCGTAGATACGTGATTTTACCACATCACTAGCAAAAAAACTAACCTAATTTGAAAAAAGGAAAAAACGATAATTTTAAGCAAAATACCTATAAAAGTTGTCATTTATACAATACGTTATATAATTGACAATATTATTATTGTATTTTGAGGTATTTTGGGTTTTAATTATGCACTTTTAATTGAAAAACTTACCGAAGAAAATTATGTTTTACAGAATTTATTTCTGTTCGTCCTGAATGGGATTTACATCGCTCCATTACACAAGACATTGTTTAGTATAATGGTCATTTGATAACGCACCAACCCAACACCGGTTAATACTTTTTTCCGTGAGAATTTTAGCACAATCCTATATTTAATTTGCAGACATCACTGTTTTTGTCGATATATAACCCGATCAAATCGGCAAGATGCTAATGTGACAGACGTTGAACTGTAATAAGTCATTTTGAATTTAGTCGGATTTAATGGAGTCCAATGGAGTCCATTGTCATTTCAAGTCGGGACAACCATGAAAATAATAGAAACTGACTGAAGTTTTTGTCTCATTCTGTCATAAGCGAAAGCTCATAAGAAAAATACAGTGTCAACTATCTGTTTTCAGTTTCTACTTTTATGCGGCTTCTATGTATATTATTCTTCTGAGGCTCAGAAGAATAATATACATAGAAGCTCAGAACAATAACTAAAGCATAGAAACCGTGTTAAAATAACAACAAAATACAATATTCTACACTGTTTTTACTTATGGCATTGTTAAAGCATCAGAAAGAGATGCATATACAATGCCATTTGCGTAAATATGCAGGTTGTCCTGGGGTACTGATGTGATCAGGGTTGTACTATATCGATGAAATATATTTATCGACTAAATGTTTCGTCCTAAGAAAGTCATAAATGTACTCTACTCTGATTGTGTCGATTCGTTAAATGAGTACGATTCATAAAAAAAAAACAACTAGTTGCTGTCCAGGAGTGCCGGCAGAAGTGAAAACTCGCCTTTGCGGCATACTCAGGTCCGTGTCCTTCTTACGAATTTTCGATCAGTTCACGTGCCCTGACGCGAGTTTTCTGTTTTACCCATCCCAAAAAGTGCACAAAGCCGCTAAAGAGGCTTTTACTTCAAAAGTTACGTCAAGATACACCTATATAACTCCTAATCGCATGGCGCCGCTTGGCTTCATCTGATAAATAGGTAAAAAAAAAAAACCATACATTACCCACCGCGCGTCTACTGTCTACTGCTGGTCATTAGGCCTTACCCAGTACTCGATCGAACGGCAGAATACCTAATATGATGTCAATCATATTTTCGATTATTTCGAAATTCAAACAGTGCCTACTTACCTACCTTACCTATGAATGCGCAAAAAACTCAATGCATTCGATTTACAGTCCCCAATGTGAGGCAGTCCAACGTTGACATACTAGTTGAAGGTAAAATACTAGACTTTGCAAATGATACCACCTTCTTAGGAATCACAATAGACTCTAAATTGCAATGGGGCGCTCATGTATCAAAAGGTAATATAAGGTCAGATATATTTTTCACTTGATCAATGGGCCATTCAGCATATTCCAAAACCATCTAAAGCTTTTCCCAGCTAGCTTTGAGGAACAGTCAGTAAAGGAAACATAATCAGGTAGGTAAAGAGAAACACAATTCAAAGTGATATTTTTTATTTAAAAACTTTTACACTAGGGTAAAAAAGTGCCAGTGTGTTATTTGTGAAAAATTCACAGTGTTGGTAATAGAAAAACAAGAGGTGAAGAAAAACAAGAGATTACTTTACCCACTTTCAAAATAAAATATCTTTTTCATAATTTTAAATATAAATAATAAAACCGTTTCCGTAAACTTTCTTATTACCATTGATTTATAATTCGGCAAATATAAATGTAGGTAAAGCATCGTGTTTCAATCGCTTCCATTTAATTTTATATTCGAAATTAATGTATCGGCACGGCAGTAAAATATTTTGAACAAATTCGAGTATGTATGACATTTTATGTCCAATATGTCGCTTGAAAGTTCCTCGGATCCACACCTTTTTAATTTCCTTTTACTTCAGGGAGCTGCAATAAAATTTCAACAATAGTTTTCTTCATATTAGTAAAAATCGATTCTTTTTAGGGTTCCGTACGCAAAGGATAATAACAGGACCCTACTAATATGACTCCGATGTCCATCTGTCTGTCACCAGGCTGTATCTCATGAACCGTGATAGTGCGCAAAGCGGCCGATCCCTGGGCGCTGCGTCTTGTGTACACGGCACTGTGCGAGTCTATACTTGGCTATTGTGTGACGGTTTGGGGGGGAACGGGAGTCACCTTTATGCTTTCTTTAGAAAGAGCGCAACGCTCTGTTCTCAAAGCCATGCTTAGCAAACCCTACCGCTACTCAACTACTGATCTTTATACGCTAGCCCGCGTCCCTACAGTACGTCAACTTTATATCCTTAGAGCGTTCCTAAAGCATCACGCCAAAATAGTCACCTCACCTATTTATCCTAATCTCTTAAAAAGTCGCACTTTCAGACCCCCTTGTCCCTTTGTAAAAACCACCTTTGCTCAGAGACTTCCGGGATTCATGATACCATATCTGTACAAAACTGTATCAAAATCAGTGGACTTAAAAAACTGCACAAATCGCCAGGCCAAGCACAAGTTGCTCAAGTGGCTTTTGACATTGTCGTACGACGAATCTGAAAATATAATTAAAATACCTTCATGAGTGAAACGCAGTAGGTAATAATATAATATAACTAAATACTAAGGTTAAGCGTAATAAATAAGATAAAAGTAAAAAAAAAAAAAAAATAATTGGCTTTTACCTCACTTTATGTTTCGAGTTATTTTTGACGAGCCCTTTGATTTGATATCCATGCTGTCCAAGTGGATCAAAAATAGCAATTCCACCATCTTGGGTATTCTGCCATGTTGGATTTAGAATGCGGTCATACAGCTTATCTTGTTTTATCATGTAAACTAAACGAGTATAAAAAATTCAGCTCAATTGGTGGAGGATGTCTGCTACATGCACACATATACATATTGTGTGTATGTGGTAGATATCTTCCACCGAAGGCTTTTGTATATCTTGCAATGTATGTACATTAAAAAAATGTGATTATAATTTTTAATAGATATTCAGTCATAAAATTCTTGCTTGATATAAGAACATTACTGTATTCAATTTACTAATTATGTTAATCCAAATTTTCATGCTGTATTAATCACGATTCGAACTAAGCACTGTTGCTTGAGATATTACAACGCTTCATTATTTAGGTCCCCACGAGACAGGCCTGACCTAGTGTGGGGATCACGAGTAAACTATGTACATATCATGCATCTGTGTACTTGTAATTTTCTTTTTGGCAAATAAACATTTTTCTATTTCTATAGTGAGACAGTTGAAATATTACAAACAAAAATTTTGGGCGTTTTTATAGCTTACGCCCATGGCTCCGCTCGCGTTAATGTCTATCCCCGATAACAGTACCTTATTCTGAGATGTAAGATATGTCTATGTTCTTTTCCGTACTCCAGAGATCGTGCAATGGTGATGATGATGAATCAAAATTTCATGATGATCGGTTCAGAAGTTTCGGCGTGGAAGCATAACAAACAAACTCACTTTCACATTTATAATATTATATGTAAGGATGGTACGGAACCCTTCGTGCGCGAGTCCGACTCACACTTTGCTGGTTGTTTAATTACCATGATGGTTCAATTTGTTACATTACTATTGCATGGCTCAACACTAACAAAAATATCCCTAAAAGCAAGACCGTCATAAAAAACATCGATATACTCGTAGATACGTGATTTTACCACATCACTAGGAAAAAAACTAACCTAATTTGAAATAAGGAAAAAACGATAATTTTAAGCAAAATACCTATAAAAGTTGTCATTTATACAATACGTTATATAATTGACACTATTATTATTGTATTTTGAGGTATTTTGGGTTTTAATTATGCAGTTTTGATTGAAAAACTTACAGAAGAAAATTATGTTTTACAGAATTTATTTCTGTTCGTCCTGAATAGGATTTACATCGCTCCATTGCACAAGACATTGTTTAGTATAATGGTCATTTGATAACGCACCAACCCAACACCGGTTAATACTTTTTTCCGTGAGAATTTTAGCACAATCCTATATTTAATTTGCAGACATCACAATTCCGCCGCAATGTTTTTCTCGATATATAACCCGATCAAGTCGGCAAGATGCTAATGTAACAGACGTTGAACTGTAATAAGTTATTTTGAATTTAGTCGTATTTAATGGAGTCCAATGGAGTCCATTGACATTTCAAGTCGGGACAACCATGAAAATAATAGAAACTGACTGAAGTTTTTGTCTCATTCTGTCATATGCGAAAGCTCATAAGAAAAATACCGTGTCAACTATCTGTTTTCAGTTTCTATTTTTATGCGGCTTCTATGTATATTATTCTTCTGAGCATAGAAGCCGCATAAAAATAGAAACTGAAAACAGATATTTGACACGGTATTTTTCTTATGAGCTTTCGCTTATGACAGAATGAGACAAAAACTTCAGTCAGTTTCTATTATTTTCATGGTTGTCCCGACTTGAAATGTCAATGGACTCCATTGGACTCCATTAAATCCGACTAAATTCAAAATGACTTATTACAGTTCAACGTCTGTCACATTAGCATCTTGCCGATTTGATCGGGTTATATATCGACAAAAACATTGCGGCGGAATTGTGATGTCTGCAAATTAAATATAGGATTGTGGTAAAATTCTCACGGAAAAAAGTATTAACCGGTGTTGGGTTGGTGCGTTATCAAATGACCATTATACTAAACAATGTCTTGTGCAATGGAGCGATGTAAATCCCATTCAGGACGAACAGAAATAAATTCTGTAAAACATAAATTTCTTCGGTAAGTTTTTCAATTAAAAGTGCATAATTAAAACCCAAAATACCTCAAAATACAACAATAATATTGTCAATTATATAACGTATTGTATAAATGACAACTTTTATAGGTATTTTGCTTAAAATTATCGTTTTTTCCTTATTTCAAATTAGGTTAGTTTTTTTGCTAGTGATGTGGTAAAATCACGTATCTACGAGTATATCGATATTTTTTATGACGGTCTTGCTATCAGGGATATTTTTGTTAGTGTTGGTTGAGCCATGCAATAGTAATGTAACAAATTGAACCATCATGGTAATAAACAACCAGCAAAGTGTGAGTCGGACTCGCGCACGAAGGGTTCCGTACCATCCTTACATATAATATTATAAATGTGAAAGTGAGTTTGTTTGTTACGCTTCCACGCCGTAACTTCTGAACCGATCATCATGAAATTTTGCATCATCATCATCACCATTGCACGATCTCTGGAGTACGGAAAAGAACATAGACATATCTTACATCTCAGAATAAGGTACTGTTATCGGGGATAGACATTACCGCGAGCGGAGCCGTGGGCGTAAGCTATAAAAACGCCCGAAATTTTTGTTTGTAATATTTCAACTGTCTCACTATCACGGTTCATGTCATGAGATACAGCCTGGTGACAGAAGATGGATATCGGAGTCATATTAGTAGGGTCCTGTTTTTATCCTTTGGGTACGGAACCCTAAAAAGAATCGATTTTTACTAATATGAAGAAAATTATTGTTGAAATTTTATTGCAGCTCCCTGAAGTAAAAGGAAATTAAAAAGGTGTGGATCCGAGGAACTTTCAAGCGACATATTGGACATAAAATGGCATACATAGTCGAATTTGTTCAAAATATTTAACTGCCGTGCCGATACATTAATTTCGAATATAAAATTAAATGGAAGCGATTGAAACACGATGCTTTACCTACATTTATATTTGCCGAATTATAAATCAATGGTAATAAGAAAGTTTACGGAAACGGTTTTATTATTTATATTTAAAATTATGAAAAACATATTTTATTCTGGACAGTAATGAAAGTGGGTAAAGTAATCTCTTGTTTTTCTTCACTTCTTGTTTTTCTATTACCAACACTGAATTTTTCACAAATAACACACTGGCACTTTTTTACCCTAGTGTAAAAGTTTTATAAATAAAAAATATCACTTCGAATTATGTGTTTCTCTTTACCTACCTGATTATTTTTCCTTTACTGACTGTTCCTCAAAGCTAGCTGGGAAAAGCTTTAGATGGTTTTGAAATATGCTGAATGGCCCATTGATCAAGTGAAAAATATATCTGACCTTATATTACCTTTTGATACATGAGCGCCCCATTGCAATTTAGAGTCTATTGTGATTCCTAAGAAGGTGGTATCATTTACAAAGTCTAGTATTTTACCTTCAACTAGTATGTCAACGTTGGACTGCCTCACATTGGGGACTGTAAATCGAATGCATTGGGCTTTTTGCGCATTCATAGGTAATAGGTAAGGTAGGTAAGTAGGCACTGTTTGAATTTCGAAATAATCGAAAATATGATTGACATCATATTAGGTATTCTGCCGTTCGACCAATACTGGGTAAGGCCTAATGACCAGCAGTAGACAGTAGACGCGCGGTGGGTAAGGTATGGATTTTTTTTTTACCTATTTATCAGATGAAGCCATGCGATTAGGAGTTATTTAGGTGTATCTTGACGTAACTTTTAAAGTAAAAGCCTCTTTAGCAGCTTTGTGCACTTTTTGGGATGGGTAAAACAGAAAACTCGCGTCAGGACACGTGAATTGACCGAAAATTCGTAAGAAGGACACGGACCTGAGTATGCCACAAAGGCGAGTTTTCACTTCTGCCGGCACTCCTGGAGTGCAACTAGTTGTTTTTTTTTTATGAATCGTACTCATTTAACGAATCGATACAATCAGAGTAGAGTACATTTATGACTTTCTTAGGACGAAACATTTAGTCGATAAATATATTTCATCGATATAGTACAACCCTGATCACATCAGTACCCCAGGACAACCTGCACATTTACGCAAATGGCATTGCATATGCATCTCTTTCTGATGCTTTAACAATGCCATAAGTAAAAAGAGTGTAGAATATTGTATTTTGTTGTTATTTTAACACGGTTTCTATGCTTTAGTTATTGTTCTGAGTTCTGAGGTATACACGATTTTTTTGTAGGTATTCCAGTCCTCTTTTTTCTTTGGTCTGAGGTCTGAGCAAAGATATGACTTATTCTATGATTTATGCCTTACCTTAGTCTATGACTTTGTTACCTTTGTTAGGGCTGGGTTACTATTTTTGAAAGTATGGTATGACACTCGTCTTCGAGCGATTTTTTTGCACGAAAATTACATTTAGCTTATTAACAGGTTATCTGAAATATTAGGGTCCCTTCTTGTGCATTTAAAAAATAGAGGAACGCGAAAGTTTTAAAGTAGATTGTGTTGTGTTGTGCGGCTTCCTGGCCCATCATAGTATAAGGAATAAAATGACGCACTGTTCTTTTTGCAACGATCAAAGATACCCTTTTCGATTTCCTGATATCGTAATTGCATTGAGAGTAATGAGCTTGACTTCCAGTAGGTGTTTTACCACTTTCTCTCCACCACGACTCGTCGACTTCCATCCAGTACAATGCAATGGTATGCGTGGGGCGGCTATGTATTAAAATTGCATTACTATTGTTGAAGTAATTATGATATAAAGGAATTAAGTGAACATTGAACAGTGCTCAAAACAATCTAAGCCGTTTAGATAACATAGTGTTACTTACTAAGGCTCTAGTTTCCATCTGTCTGTCACCAGACTGTATCTCATGAACCGTAATAGCTAGACAGTTTAAATTTTCACACATGATGCACTTCTGTTGCCAATGTAACAACAAATACTAAAAACGGAATAAAATAAATACATATTTATGTGGGAGTCCCATACAAGAAATGTGTTTCTTTTTGCCGTATTTTGCTCGATATTAATAGCGGCAATAGGTAGACGCTTGAAATATTCACATAATATTTTGTAGTTGTTTATAAACAGATAGACGCCGTGGTTACAGACAGACTCCGGGGCAGTTGAAACTAAAAAAAGGTTAAATTAGTGTCTAATGTTGTATAGATAAAGATACGGAACCCTTCTTGTACGAGTTCCACTCTGTTAAGGCCGTTGCGTTAAAAAGAACGGTTAAAAATGCTTATTTATTCAAAAAATGTTTTAGCTGTAGGCTTTTTATTACATTAACATTTGAGCTATGTTATATAAGCAAGAAGAGGTGCATAGTATATTCGCCTCTGTTATTTTTAAATAAAAGGATTAAATATTTTTTTGAAGTGAAGACTTCTTTAGCGTCGTTGTGCACTTTTTGGGATGTATAATATCCCCCGCTCTATTTACCGCGCGGAGTTTTTACTTCTGCCGACACTCCCAGAGTGCAATCCACTGTTATTTTTTTATGTACATTTGACGGCAGACGATCAGACGAGCCACCTGATGGAAAGTCGTCACCAACACCCTTGGATATCGCAACACAAAAGGAGGTGCTGATGCGTTGCCGACTGTTAAGATACCTGTGAACACGTCTTTTGAAGGACCCCAAGTCATAGCACACAGGGAAAACCTCGGGAGGGGCCCATTCCACAATCCTGCTATACGAGGGAAAAAACCACGTGACGCTCTCACATATAAATAATTTGTTTTCTTCTTCATAATCTGTTTTTCAACAAATAAAACAAAATAGGTATTCAAATCCTTATCCTTACTAATATTATAAATGCGAAAGTGAGTTTGTTTGTTTATTTGTTTGTTTGTTTGTTTATTTGTTTGTTTATTTGTTTGTTTGTTTGTTTGTTTGTTACGCTTTCACGCCGTAACTACTGAACCGATCATCATGAAATTTTGCATACAAATTCTCTGGAGTACGGAGAAGGCCATAGGCTTCTACTATTCCCGAGGGATCGACATTGACGCGGGCGGAGCCGCGGGCGAAAGCTAGTAAAACAATAACTTAAACTTTACTACTTTACTTTTTACATATAAAAAATAGCCCTGGCAGCTCATTAGCCCGTGGTAGCGTACAGAAGGTTGGCAGCATTGCCAAGTTGAAAATTTATTTACATGACACTTTGTCTTTTGACCAAAATACAGGCCAGTCCTCTGGTCACGAAATACTGTAGTTAACTTCTTGGTGATGGCGTTGAACAATTTGTGGGCTGAAGGTCCCCACAGCCTAAGAGTTTCAACCCCAAGCTGTTTAAATATATAATTGTTGCCGAGGCATTCATATTTGCGCAGTTTGAGGATTTCCGACGCAGCCGCTGGTTTAAAAAAAATAATAAACAATCAACCGCTTTCTGCTAAGGCTTTCTATCTGCCAGCCGTCCCGCGACGACTCACAATTTTTTTGCTTGTCATATTCTGTGAGTCTAACCCTGAGGAAGACCTCAGGGTTTACCCTGACTAACTCACAGAATATGATGATCTTTTGCAGACTTTTTTGGGTTAGCACCCAAAAATGTCTGCAAAAGATTGGCACGCAAAAGTACAGAAGTAAAAGTACAGGTGATGTACAAAAAAAGAAGTTGATAAATCAATTCACTCTATGATTAATCTACGATGACGAGCATAGAAAAATATAATAAGAATATAACCTACATGATGTATAACAATGTCAAACTGTACTCGTATTTTCTGTTTATAAACCGAGACGGAAGATTTAGATCCTCAGATAAAATATAACAAATAATTCAAGGAAAATGATGAATGAACATAAATAAATTTTCACATTGTAACGGATAATAAAATGCCACCTAAACCGAAAAGTTTCACTGATGCAAAGAAAAGCATTTTAGTCGTTCCTAGTAGAATAATTAGTAGACCAGATGAACTCGAAGGTGGTGAAGAAACTGAAATCGCAGCGCAAATTTCCGTCCCGGAAGAAGGAGGCTGGGGTTGGGTAGTTGTGGCAGCTGCTTTTTATAGTATTATGGTAATCGATGGAGTTTGTTTCACATTTGGAAGTTTGATTCAAGATATCAAAAGGGAATTAACGCTGGAAGATTCACAAGTAGCATTCTTAAATTCCTTAGCAGTAGCACTTTATTTTCTGTGTGGGCCACTAGCATCAGCATGTATTAACCGTTTCGGTTTTAGATTATGCTGTATGGCTGGCTCCGTAATTGTATCTTGTGCATTATTGTGTTCGTACTTTACAACAAATTACGCATCTCTTTGTGCCTTTTACGGAGGATTCGCTGGGTTTGGATATTGCTTTATAAATTTGTCATCTTCACTAGTGGTGGGATTTTATTTTGAGAGGCTGCGTGCTTTAGCTATATCAATTGCTGCAACTGGATCAAGCGTTGGAATATCTATAATGTTTCCATTCAATACCTATATAATCAGCATAGCTGGATGGAGAGTCGCAACATTGTTCCATACGGGATTACTTGGTTTAGTATATTTTATGGGAATGACATACAGACCACTTTTATCGTTAACTGTAGTTACAACCACTGATGATCCGACCAGAACAGTGACTTATTTACCAAATTTATCTACTACTGCTACTCGTACTGGGTCACGAACAAATGTAGGAGGAGGATTAATGCCGACTGCAACAGAGCGATTGTTTAGTGCGGTCTCGAATGCTAATTTTCCAACAGCGGCTTCAGTTGTAGTAGACGGTATGACATCAACTCCGACACAACCGGGCACCTCTACAGCCGCAGCTGTATCGAGGTTAACATTGACAGCACATAGCCCTCAAGGAGGTATAAGCAGACGTCAGTTGAAACAAGTTCAATCTATTATGTCACGAACAAGTGTTCAGGATAAAGATAAAACGAAAAAGATGGAAATTACCGTTCACATTGATGAACCCAAGAAGAGGAGTTGTTGGCAAAGGCTATGTCACTGGGATGCACACGTTCCAGAATCACGGCCTATGTATAGGGACGATGCGTTCTATGAAGGTAAAATTGAAAAATTGCCTGAATACCAAAAAAGTATGATGGATACAACAGCAGAAGCAAGAACAGGTTTAGAATATCAATTGGCAGTGTCTAGAGCCGTTACTACAGTTGATTTGAAGGAAAGACGTGGTGTTTTCACAACTGCAGCTCGACGTGTTTTAGCTACAATGATCGATCCAAAATTGTTAAAAAAAATTTCATTCTTGCTTTTAAGCGTGAGCGGGCTTATTGTATATTTGGGCTTCTTAGTACCGTACGTGTTTATTAAAGACAGAAATCAAAACGCTGGTATAGACGAAGTTCATTGCAATTTATTTGTAACTGTGATTGGAATTGCAAATGCAGTTGGTAGATTAGTGATAGGTGGTTTGGCTACTAAGTACGATCCTCTAAAGTTGTACTGGCTGATATGTTGTGTATCTGGATTATCAACAGCGCTTTCAACTTTGTCTTACGATGTGTACTACCAATATAGTTATTGTTTTATCTTCGGATTTTTTGCATCTAGCTTTTCTAGTCTACGAAGTATAGTTGTTGTTTCTCTGTACGGTTTAGATAAATTAACAAATGCTACAGGCCTATTATTATTGTTTCAAGGTTTTGGAAGTTTAGTAGGCACACCATTGGCAGGATTTATAAAAAATACATTTGACTATCAAGTTTCGTTCTATGTTGCTGGATCGTCTATGTTAGTGGGCGGTCTTATCTCGGTACCTGTCAGAAAATTAGCTGAGAGGGAAAATGCACGAGAAGAAACTGTAAGGAAAAAATAAACCTTGAAATCTTACGAAGTAATTAACTTATATGCTGAATAAATTTATTTAAGTCTGTAATGATATTATGTTGTCTTGATATAAAAAGAATTGTACAGTAATAAATAGGAATGAAAAAGCATGGATTTTTTCTAATGGAATGTAACCTCATTGTCCAGTGATACCTCCGTCTCGTCTTGAAATCCACGGTTAATTTCTTCAACGACGACAACGAATGCTGATCAACACGGTTCCCCACGTAAATCATAACTGGCTCTATTTTTGAACGTAAAGGAATGAAATTAATCATAACACGTCACGCTTAGTTTTCCTTAGATTGCGGTGACTCATATCAATCAAGATGGCAATGTATTCTCAAAAATGTTACTAAAACATTATACGTAACGGTGATAAAGTTTTTAAGCCAATCAGCTTATTGGTTTTTAACCCTTTGACTTCGAACGTCGGATAAATCCGCAATACATCTTCTATGAAAATGTTTGTCCGGTTTATCCGACGTTCGCGGTCAAAGGGTAAATATACTAATAAAAATACTAATATACATAAACACATATTTACATTCTAAAACATCACCTTCATTCTGACTTCGTAGTCAGGTAAAATCATCTCAGTACCCTGATAGCTTGGACCTTGCTAGGACGATTAAGTAGGTAGGTACCATAGATTTAAAATAAAATTGTGTCTCTCTGGTAGGTACCATAGAAGATTATCTTATCTCTATGGTAGGTACCCTGATATTAATATTTTTGATACTAATCCTAAACGCGTCTAAAATAGAGAGTATAATGCCACGGTAATGGTATCTAACAGTTTAAGTATAACTCGGACCTGTCCTTGAATTAAATGCCTACCGCCGCGCGGTACATAAACACGCGCCGGGGCTGTCCATGTCTACAGCGTTTTAACACTGACAGTGGGCACTTATTACACGTATTCAATTTCTTTCATAACGTTATCAAAAGAAAATATAAGAGATACTTATCCATTTTTTTTTAACATTGTGTTATTATACTATTATATTTCTGTTTATGGGCGTATAGGTGTAAAACTGTATCAAAAAGTGATGGGTGCTAGCTGCATCGCTTATTGTCATAATTCCCTAGAATTTTGCCCATTCCCTCGACCGGCGTCTACGATTTGCGCGGGAAGAAAAGCAGCTGGTATATTCAACGTTTTTCCTTTTCTCCCAGACTAGCATGGAAGTCATCATATTTAATGTAAATATCTTACTAGGTAGGTAACTAGCATTAAATACTAGTACCTGGGCGACCAAGTTTCACTCGGTTATTACTAAAAGTAAAAAAAATAAAAAAATGATATATAAACTTGAACATATAAAAAAAACAAAAGTAAGTGACCGGGCGGGATTCGAACCCGTAACACTCGTTTCTTGCCGTCCGCGTTCTAAAACCGCTGGACCAGCCGGCCTATTTGCTAACTTAGTGTACAACGTTTTGATAATCACTTCAAAATACATTACGTTTTATATATCTTAAATGAAAATAGTCAAACATACGAAAGCCGCAATGTATTTTGAAATGACTATCAAAACGTTGTACACTGAGTTAGCAAATAGGCTGGCAGACCCGTGGACCAGACGGACAGTGGTCGGTACGACGAAATAAGCGACCATATTTTGGGTGGAAAGAAAAAAGCATGAAAACTCGAAAACGCGCGTTTTCCCAAACATACTCGTAAGACTAATCTATATCGATTGTTTACCCTCGAAAACCCGATATACCAAATTTCAGCGAAATCGTTATAGCCGTTTCCGAGATAATAGAAATAAATTTATCCGAGATAATATATATCAACTAGCTTTCACCCGCGGCTCCGCCCGCGTCAATGTCGATCCCTCGGGAACAGTACTTTTTTCCGGGATAAAATGTACCCTATGTCCTTCTTCGTACCCAAGATAACGTGCATACAAAATTTAATGATGATCGGTTCAGTAGTTACAGCGTGAAAGCGTAACAAACAAACAAACTCACTTTCGCATTTATAATATTAGTTAGGATATACAAGAATTGCTCGTTTAAAGGTATAAGATTATAACCATTTCACAATTATATTTCACCTTTTTCAATATTATATGTACTCGTAAGTAGCATACACATACATACATATTAACACGTCTTTATCCCTTACGGGGTAGATAGAGCCTAGTCATAAGACCGAAAGGCCACGTTTAGCGCGTTGTTTGTGGAATTCGTGAAATACTTACCTACTAAAAAGAAATAAATTGATACTTAGTAATTAAAAAAAAAAACAATTTTATAATCTTACCTTTCGGTGATTGCAGTTAATTTAAAGAATGTTAAATTTGGCTTAATGATGAATTTAGGCAACCAGCACAATCTATATATATATACATATAATAAAACAGTAAAAATATTTTGCCTGTACATTTAGAAATTTTGACTGAAATGGATAGAGGGAAGTGTCCCTCTATCCATTTCAGTCAAAATTTCTAAAAAGAATAATAGTAAGCAAAAAATTTTTTTTCGAATTTTTTGTCTGTCTGTCTGCCTGTCTGTATGTATGATCACGATTATCTCCGAAAATACTGAACCGATTTCCTTCAAACTTTCACCAATTGCTTTGTTTTATTTAACTCAGTTTAACATTTAAAGTTTGTTTTATCAAAATCGGTTTATTAAAAAAAAGTTATCGTCATTTGAATGAATTCAAGGCTAGAGTTTGCCTTGCCTGCAAATATATAGCATTACTGACATAGGAAAATTAAAATCCAAAGTCATCATTATATGACAGCATTATTACCTATCCATAATAATATTATAAATGCGAAAGTAACTCTGTCTAGAGAGACAGAGTTACTTTCGCATCTACTGTTTTCATATTCGAGTTATTCGAGTTACTGTCTGTCTTCTTTTCACGCTTCAACCATTTAACCAATTTGGATGAAATTTGGTATGGGGGTAGTTTGAAACTCGGGAAAGGACATAGGGTATCTTTTATTCCGGGAAATTCTACAGTTCCTGACGGATGGACACTAACGGCGGCGGCGTAGCCGCGGGCAAATCTGACTTATATATTAACGCAACCGAAACTGCTGCGCCTAGAAACCTGAAATTTGGTTCAGGGGTTCTTATAATGATGTGAATGAGCGCTAAGAAAGGAGCGTCTGTCGTCTTTTTACGCTTCAACCATTGAACTGGATTTGGATGAAATTGGGTATGGAGGTAGTTTGAGGCCCGGGAAAGGACATAGGGTATGTTGGATTACGGGAAATTCTACTGTTCCCGGGGGATCGACACTAACGCGGGCGGAGCCGCGGGCAACAGCTAGTATAATCTATATTTAACTATTTTATTCTTACACCACAATGGATGTGCTTATATATAACAATATCCACAAATAAACTTTAAAACAATCACATACTCGTCCGTCAGCGACTACAGCGCGTCCTTGACTGCGAATCGCCGGTTGCGTACCCAGAATGTACTTAAGAGTGTAATGACTAATGACCTCGAAGCACAAGGTGTGATGCGAATTTCGACCGTTTGCATGAACACGAAAACTGTTAGATATCATTACCGTGATAATGCTATGCAAAGCTTTATAGTATTAAGACGGTAATAAGTACTCTGATCTCTCGCTAACTTGTCATTGCATAAAAATGTAAATGTTAGGGTAAAACATGGCAGTAAACTGAGAGTAAAGCAAAATGGAAAATTATACATATGGGGGAATTAAATATATCCAAGGACTTTTAATATTAGTAGGACTGAGCTCTCATAGCAATAATGGGCAGAGCTGGCAGTGGTAAAAACCAAGGCATAAGTATTTATTGATTTTGGATACAAATCGGAAATCGGTACAATAAAGCGCTTATTACACTATCCAATTTTTAGAAAATCTAATTAGGAAATGGGAAGATGTAATCGCTGTTAAAGCGTTTATTACACTATACAATTTTTAGAAAATCTAAATAAGAACGGTTAGGAACCTAAATTGGAAGCTAGTGATCACACTACACTAAATTGTATTCTAATCGGGAAAACGCACAGTCCATCGACCGATTGCGCTGGGGTTGCACGTCCCTATCAATCACTATAAAAGTATTTATGGCGGGCGCCGTATATTATTTGTCCGTATATATTTATATCATATTTATATCTATAATAGATATAAGAAAAAGGCAAAAGAGAAAATGCTGGATTAAAGAAAATTTATCATTAAGAAAAAAATTGAGCCTGACGATTTGTTATGTCTGGTATCCAATGGCTTTTTAAAAAAGGTTTTGTCATTTTTAGGGTTCAGTACCCAAAGGGTTAAAACGGGACCCTATTAATATCGGTCTGCTGTCCGTCTGTCTATCAGTCTATCTGTCTGTCTGTCTGTCCGTCTGTCACCAGGCTGTATCTCATGAACCGTAATAGTTAGACAGTAGAAATTTCACAGCTGATGTATTTCTGTTGCCGCTATAACAACAAATACTAAAAAATAGAATAAAATAAATATTGATTCAAAGATTCAAAGATTTATTCAGAAAATAGGCCTTTTCAGGCACTTTTTCACGTCAATTCACAATTTAAATAATACTTATTATATTATATTCAAATTATTAATTATTGTTCAAAAGCTACAAACTACTAGCGTTTCGGAACCGACCACTGCAGAGAAGAAGACGCCGAAAGAAACTCTTTTCAACAGTATTGGTCGCCTATTGAAGGGGGGCTCCCATGCAACAGACATGATTTTTTGCAGTTTTTACAGATAACGGTACGGAATCCTTCGTGCGCGAGTCCGACTCGCACTTGGCCGGTTTTTTATTATAAAGATAGGGCATTTCCCTATACATTTCTATCATCTGTAACAACACTTCTTTTTCGGTGGGCAATGCTGCCGCTTCCGAAACAGTCGCCATTGCCGATACGTCCACTTCGACCAAGCGCGGGCCGGCAAATAGTCGTCCTAAATCGTAGCGTTGCGATTACACTGTCCTAAATTGCAGACAATTTAGGAAACAGAGCGGTCGGGACCTCCGATCTCGACAATCGGATCCAATCTATTCTAACAGCGATTACATCTTCCAATTTCCTAATTAGGTTTCCTAAAAATTGGATAGTGTAATAAAGCGCTTAAGCGCCTATTAGACTACGCGTTATTCAGCACACGGTATTCAGTCTGTCTTCGAGTCTAATTAGACCGCTCGCTATTACACTAGACTGAAAAACGCGGGCTTGCTCCTTCGCACGCAAGACGTCGACGTTGGCGGTTGTAACGGCACCTGCAATTTCTAAGCCCAAAAAATTTGCCCTAGCTAAAAACATGTTTCTTTTGTAAGTAAACGATTATGAAGAAATTTAATGGGACCAAATTGAAAGCATAGGTACTCTTTAAAAAAAGAACAAATAACAGTTTTAAAAATTGGTTTAAAAATGACGGAGTTCTGAGTTAACAAAAATTAAAATAAATACAACCAAATTGATATTAACCTCTCCTTTTTTTTTAAGTCGGTAGAAAATTATTATTAAGCATGACTGCATGCTAGAGTGATATTAACCTCTCCTTTTTTTAAGTTGGTAGAAAATTATTATTAAGCATGACTGTATGTTAGAGTTGTACCATGAGATGCCATGTTTATGACAAAAATAATCATCAAGATTATTTGAATAAAGAATTACAAAAGAAACATGTTTTTTTGCTACGGCAAATTTTTTGGGCTTAGAAATTGCAGGTGCCATTACAACCGCCAACGTCGACGTCTTGCGTGCGAATGAGCAAGCCCCGCGTTTTTCAGTCTAGTGTAAAGCGCCTATTATGCGCCTATTACACTATCCAATTTTTAGGAAACCTAATTAGGAACGGTTAGGAACCTAAATCGGAAGCTAGTGATCACACTACACTAAATTGGTTCCTAAATCGGGACAACGCAAAGTCCATCGACCGATTGCGCTGGGGTTGCACGTCCCTATCAATCGCATATTTGAAAGAGTATGTATGGCGCCGTATTTATCAAAGCAACAGAAAATAAGTAGGGCTTGCCTTAGCCGTAGCAGTGGGAACAATAGATATAAAAAAAGGAAAAATAGAAAATGCTGGGTCAAAAAAAAATATCATTAAGAAAAAAATTGAGCCTGACGATTTTAATTCCGAGCAATTTAATTATTTGTTATGTCTGGTATCCAATGGCTTATTAAAATAGTCATTGTCATTTTTAGGGTTCCGTATCCAAAGGGTTCAAACGGGACCCTATTAATTTCGCTCCGCTGTCCGTCTGTCACCAGGCTGTATCTCATGAACCGTAGTAGTTAGACAGATAAAATTTCAAGCTGATGTATTTCTGTTGCCGCTATAACAACAAATACTAAAAAATAGAATAAAATAAATATTAAAGGGGCTCCCATACAACAAACATGATTTTTTTACTTGTTTTTGCTCGATATTGATAACGGCAACAGGTAGACTTTTTCAGTGGGCAATGCCACCGCTTCTGAGACAGTCGCCATTGCATACGTCCACTTCGACCAAGCGCGGGCCGGCAAATAGTCGTCCTAAATCGTAGCGTTGCGATTACACTGTCCTAAATCGGAGACAATTTAGGAAACAGAGCGGTCGGGACCTCCGATCTCGACTAAATCGGATCCAATCTATTCTAAAGCGCTTATTACACTATCCAATTTTTAGGAAACCTAATTAGGAAATTGGAATATGTAATCGCTGTTAGAATAGATTGGATCCGATTTAGTCGAGATCGGAGGTCCCGACCACTCTGTTTCCTATATTGTCTCCGATTTAGGACAGTGTAATCGCAACGCTACGATTTAGGACGACTATTTGCCGGCCGGCGCTTGGTCGAAGTGGACGTATGCAATGGCGACTGTTTCGGAAGCGGCAGCATTGGCCACCGAAAAAGAAGTGTTGTTACAGATTATAGAAATGTATAGGGAAATGCCCTATTTTTATAATAAAAAACAGGCCAAGTGCGAGTTGGCCTCGCGCACGAAGGGTTCCGTACCGTCATCTATAAAAACTGCAAAAAATCATGTTTGTTGCATGGGAGCCCCCCTTTGATATTAGTTTTATTTTTATTATTTATTTATTTAACTAAATATCCTGTGAATATTTAAAGCGTCTACCTGTTGCCGTTACCAATATCGAGCAAAAAATCATGTCTTTGTATAGGAGCCCCCTTCAATATTTATTTTATTCTATTTTTTAGTATTTGTTGTTATAGCGGCAACAGAAATACATCAGTTGTGAAATTTCAACTGTCTAACTATTACGGTTCATGAGATACAGCCTGGTGACAGGCGGACAGACAGACAGATAGACAGACGGACAGCGGACCGATATTAATAGGGTCCCGTATTAACCCTTTGGGTACGGAACTCTAAAAATGACAAAAACTTTTTTAATAAGCCATTGGATACCAGACATAACAAATCGTCAGGCTCAATTTTTTTCTTAATGATAAATTTTCTTTAACCCAGCATTTTCTCTTTTTCCTTTTTCTTATATCTATAATAGATATACAATAATTGTTTCCACTGCTACGGCTAAGGCAAGCCCTACTTTTTTTCTGTTGCTTTGATAAATACCTAAATACGGCGCCCGCCATAAATACTCTTTCAAATCAGTGATTGATAGGGACGTGCAACCCCAGCGCAATCGGTCGATGGACTGTGCGTTGTCCCGATTAGAATACAATTTAGTGTAGTGTGATCACTAGCTTCCGATTTAGGTTCCTAACCGTTCCTAATTAGATTTTCTAAAAATTGGATAGTGTAATAGGCGCTTAACAGCGATAACATATTCCAATTTCCTAATTAGGTTTCCTAAAAATTGGATAGTGTAATAAGCGCGTAATAGCGAGCGGTCTAATTAGACTCGAAGACAGACTGAATACCGTGTGCTGAATAACGCGTAGTCTAGCAGGCGCTTAAGACGGTCTAACTCTTATTACACTACGCTAGTTAGACTTATTCTGACTGAATACCGTGTGGTGTAATAGACGCTTTATTATTAGGTATCCGATTTAGTCGAGATCGGAGGTCCCGACCGCTCTGTTTCCTAAATTGTCTACGATTTAGGACAGTGTAATCGCAACGCTACGATTTAGGACGACTATTTGCCAGCCCGCGCTTGGTCGAAGTGGACGTATGCAATGGCGACTGTCACAGAAGCGGCAGCATTGCCCACCGAAAAAGAAGTGTTGTTACAGATGATAGAAATGTATAGGGAAATGCCCTATCTTTATAATAAAAAACCGGACAAGTGCGAGTCGGACTCGCGCACGAAGGGTTCCGTACCATTATCTGTAAAAACTGCAAAAAATCATGTCTGTTGCATGGGAGCCCCCTTAAATATTTATTTTATTCTAGTTTTTAGTATTTGTTGTTATAGCGGCAACAGAAATACATCAGCTGTGAAATTTCAACTGTCTAACTATTACGGTTCATGAGATACAGCCTGGTGACAGACGGACAGACAGACAGACAGATAGATAGACAGACGGACAGCAGACCAATATTAATAGGGTCCCGTTTTAACCCTTTGGGTACGGAACCCTAAAAATGACAAAACCTTTTTTAATAAGCCATTGGATACCAGACATAACAAATCGTCAGGCTCAATTTTTTTCTTCATGATAAATTTTCTTTAACCCAGCATTTTCTCTTTTTCCTTTTTCTTATATCTATAATAGATATACAATAATTGTTTCCACTGCTACGGCTAAGGCAAGCCCTACTTTTTTTCTGTTGCTTTGATAAATACCTAAATACGGCGCCCGCCATAAATACTCTTTCAAATCAGTGATTGATAGGGACGTGCAACCCCAGCGCAATCGGTCGATGGACTGTGCGTTGTCCCGATTTAGAATACAATTTAGTGTAGTGTGATCACTAGCTTCCAATTTAGGTTCTTAACCGTTCCTAATTAGATTTTCTAAAAATTGGATTGTGTAATAAGCGCTTTATAAGTTATTTAGCCGTGTGGTATCCGGCAGAGTAGAATAGGACCACTCCAAGTCGTCCCGTGGATGTCGTAGAAGGCGACTTAGGAAATACAAGCTAAACAAAGCTTATAAACATCTAAAACACCTCTCCAACCCGTCTGGCCAGCGTGGAGAGTGTAGGCCAAGTCCTCTGGCTGCTCTGGCCAAGTATGGCCCTAGTAGTACAGAGAGGGTCGTGCTCCTGTAGTGGAGACTAAAAAAGACCTGATGATGAAAAAGCGCTTTAAAGACTAGGTAGGACATAATTTGGCATCTACAGCATATATATAGCTCGCTCACCCAACAGTAGGTACTAGGTAGGTACCCAGCCACATCCAGCCGCACCCAGCCCCATAAAAAGTAGTAGACAAAATAAAAATATACTCGTTTTGTCTATGCTAAAATATATGATGGCAACATTTTGACATTCATGTTCGAGCGCATTTTGTTCTGCGACCGGCCGCCATACTCAAACAAAAAGATTGCAATGAAAAGATAATTTTTATATTTATTGCAAGTTGAAAGTGTTTTAATTTACTAAATGAGTTCTAAATCAGATGTAAATAGAAGAGTACTCGCCATTCAGGCGAAAAAGAAACGCCATAAACTAGGTAAGAAGAAAAATCGTGAGGAGGATCACGGCGGTGGTGGACAAGGAAACGGGCTGCGTAACCAGACCCAGAACCGTTTAGAACCTACACATAGCTCTTCCAACGAGACGATTGAAGAAGATGAAGACGAGCAGTATGCTAGCGACGACGAGGAACAGGAGGACAGTGCAGACTATTGCAAGGGTGGATACCATCCTGTCAAAATTGGAGACTTATTCCTGAACCGCTACCACGTCACTAGGAAGTTAGGATGGGGACACTTTTCAACTGTTTGGTTATGTTGGGATCTAGTCGACAAGAGATTCGTCGCGTTGAAGGTGGTCAAGTCGGCGCCCCACTTTACAGAGACGGCTCTAGACGAAATCAAAATATTGAAAGCAGTTCGCGACAGCGACCCTACTGACCCTAAACGGAACAAAACCGTTCAGTTGCTGAACGATTTCAAGATAACTGGAGTGAATGGCACACATGTGTGCATGGTGTTTGAGGTGCTGGGTCACCATCTTCTAAAGCTAATACTCAAATCTAACTATAGAGGAATCCCGCGAGAAAACGTTAAAACTATTATTCGTCAAGTATTGGAGGCTCTGGACTACCTTCACACCAAGTGTAAGATTATTCACACTGACATTAAACCTGAAAATGTGTTGGTTTGTGTTGATGAAACTTATATCCGCAAATTGGCAGCTGAAGCTACAGAATTACATTCCCTGGGCTTAAGATTGCCCCACTCTTTAATAAGTACTGCCCCTAAAGAGTTCCAAGAGCAAGTAGTAACAGCTAAAATGAGCAGAAACAAAAAAAAGAAACTCAAGAAGAAAGCTAAGCGTCAGTCTATGTTGCTTAAGAAACAGATGGAACAGATTGAGGAGATGGAAGAACAGAAAAAGTTGGAGACCAACAGTGAATCTGCTCCAATGTCCCAAGACAATGATGATTCTCCACAGACACCTGAGGAAGCTAGTGTGATTGAGACCACTCGCTCTGAGAATGACACTGCTGTTAATGGATGCAGTGGTCTGCAGAGAGCAGATGATGAGGCTTTTGACACAGACGCTGAGGCAGTGCAGGTGAGAAATAAACAGTATGGATGTGGGGATGATGCTGGTACTCCAATGTCTGAAGGAGAAATGACTGATACTCCTCCATCCTTCAATTCTCAATCTACTAAAGGTAAATCAATGGAGAAAAAGCCTGATCCTGCATTTGATGTCTGTGATTTGGAAGTCAAGATAGCTGACCTTGGCAATGCATGCTGGGTTCATAGACATTTCACTGAAGACATCCAGACTAGGCAGTATCGGTCTCTTGAAGTTTTATTGAGCGCAGGGTATGGAACTTCTGCTGACATATGGAGTACAGCCTGTATGGCTTTTGAATTGGCTACTGGGGATTACCTATTTGAACCTCATTCTGGCGATGGGTATAGCCGGGATGAAGATCATCTAGCACACATCATAGAATTACTTGGAGACATTCCCAAGAGAATTGCTGCTTCTGGGAAGTATTCTAAAGTGTTTTTCAACAAGAAAGGGGAGTTGAGGAATATTACAGGTCTGAAACCATGGGGACTAGTGTCTGTTCTCACTGAGAAGTATGAATGGAGTCAGAAGGATGCAGAAGAGTTTGCTGACTTTTTAAAACCCATGCTGGACTTTGATCCTAATCGCCGTGCCACCGCATATGAGTGCCTTCAGCACCAGTGGTTGAAACCCATGATACCTGAACAAAAGGAATCGGAGGAATAATGTACATGCTCTCTTTCTGAGTGAATGCTCATTCATTCAAGAAATCAGTAGTGTTTACATACAAAGTATTTCAGTGTTTACATTTTAATCAAAGTTTATTTATGGATTTGTTTGTGAATAATTTAATTTGTATCTAGATTGTTTTGTTAGCAATCCTTGATTGGAAAATAAATTGTGTGCAACTACTGGGATAATGTTAATACAAGTATCCGGTATCAAGTAGTGGCAGAGTATATGATACACTTGCTGCTCAAGATGTAGCTACTTATTGGTCAGACACATAGCAATTGGCATAAATATAGACATCATAAATTACCCGACTGTACAGATAGCTTTAGGAAAAATTGTGATGTATGACATGTAGACAATATAGGTTTTGTCACATTAATCTTTTAGGAATTTATTAGTTGACATAGCTCGGCACGTAAACCATCTAGAAGTGAGGAACCTAATATGTAATAAAGTCATGCATGCAAACTGTAGCCATTCTGGTAGTACTTTCACATAGATTAAGTTTGTGTTTTATCACTATCACAATAAAAATCTCATAATGTAAACTTTAGAAGTAAGACAGTATTTGTAATGCCACACCTCCGAGACTGCCTTTTTATAATCAATGAGTCATCTAAATTTAACAATGGCTGGAGTCCACTGACTTTGGGCGGCAGTTACAGTGTCCTCTACCAGCTGATAGCTAATATTATTTATCATAGATCCCAATTTACATGACCATTTGTATTAATTATATCTGCAAATTTACATGAATAAAATGTCAAAACGAGCTTGTTACTATGTTTTTTTATTGTTAATCTTTTAGTAGCTTCCTTTGCTCAAACCTAAAGGTATATGTTTTTAGTAAAATAGGAGAGGGGTGTGTGTAGTAAAAACTACAGTTGAATTATCACGAGTTTGCCCCTTTTTAGGTAGCTGAATGGCAAAAAAACAGAACCCTTATAGATTCGTCACGGCCATGCGCCTGTCTTTTCGTATGCTCAACTATTAACAGTTGAAACTGTAAATAAATGTATCCTCTAAACTGTTAAACGATTTTTAAACAACAATAAAAAAATTAAAAGGATAAAGGGGCCTCATCATACATGAAAATTGAACCTACACATATGTTCGGGGTAGGCATAGGGGTAGCACATTATGTAGGTTTTTAATTCCTAAAACTATTTTTACTTATTCGTAGTTTTACTCAGGCTCAAAAACATTTGAATGACAGACACTAAGTGGTAAAATTTCGGTCAGAGGTCGTGGTTCACCTGCTTAGTTCACGGACACGTGTCTGGAGGGGACATGACTAACTTTTCAAATAAGGGAGTGAAAAATCTATGAACACTAAACGAAAATTTGTTTCGATAATATATACCTACAAAAACTTATCTGCTACAGTGTAACAAAAACCTTAGCTTTGAATGTACAGAGATATAATACATTTTCAAAAACCGCAAATATAACTTTATCACTTGTACGAGCAGCACTATGAGCGCTATTTGTACGAGCAGCACTATGAGCGCTATTTGTACGAGCAGCACTATGAGCGCTATGAAAAACAATGATATTTTTTGCTAGTAAAAATGATAGTGGTATTGGTTAGGTGTAGTGTAGGAAATCCATATGCTGGAAATTGAACACAGGCAGGACATGCATACATTTTTATTAGGTTATTTTAGCCATATTATTTGATACTTAAAAGTAAGTATCATACCTAGGTTCATTTATTTGATCTAATCTAATCTTAATTTAATATGAGAAGAATCACTTGATTGCAAAAACATATTAGATGAAAGATGAAAGTACACAATTTGTAGTCACCTTGAGTGTGTTAGGGTAGTAGCATCTATGCTTTAGATTTATTTAAGCATAGATAGCCCTCTCCTATCATTATTTAAAATGCATACCTACATATAGATGTAGGTACTAGAAAAGTCGACACGTAGCAACTACTACATTACAATTGGTTGGTGCTGATCGAGTAGTTCCTTTTCGGATCCGATCGGCACATACTTAGGTACTGAAATTTATCACGAAATGTCCCCCGGCGTAAATCCACAATTGCCAAAACCGATTAATTATGTGCAGCAGAGCAATATTTATTCGATTTTACCGCCCATGTGACAGCCCATCGGCGCCGAAGCCGATTGTGCCGCGCCGCCGCCGACCGCCAGCCCGAATGTGTGTAGCAACCCTTAACATCATCAGGTCTTTTTAGTCTCTACTGCAAGAGCAGGACCCTCTCTGTACTACCGGAGCAACCCTTAATAATGTGATGAAAATATTTCGACATTTGCCTAAACCGGCCTATTTGCTTACTCAGTGTACGTTTTGATAGTCACTTTAAAATACATTGCAGCTTTCGTATGAGTGACGTTTTTTTATTTAAGATATATAAAAACGTAATGTATGTATAGTTAGCAAATAGGCCGGCTGGTTTCGGTTCTACCACAGGAGATTAGACGAATCTCAATTCGGCTTGACCTCCGCACTCCCCAAAATGCCTCACGTGATTGATAGACACTGTAACATATAAAATTATTTTATAAATCTTTAGTCATAGTAGATTACTTGTTGCCTTAGCATCGTTGTAATAACGAACGAAATTACCTTCCGCTACAATATACTCGCGCGCAGGTGACGACTGTTCCGAGCCTAGCCGAGTTTTAACGATGTGTCCCGAACCTCCGGTCGCATCACTGTGCGAGGTCTCCCATTGCGACACTTCGCGGCGAGCCCGGCTGCGGGTCGCACGCGCCTAGAATTCTTATAATTTAATTCGGAACGCTTTGAGTCCCGTGTGGACGCGTTTCCTTTTACTTAATATACATAGTTCTCGTGTAGTGTTTATCCCGTTAATGGGAACACCGTACGGGTTCAACCCGTAGCGATTGACGACGGACTTGATTGCGTCTATTATCTGTTGGCGCTTGATCCTCTACGGGCCGCAGAGGAGGCCTGAGTCATCCACATCCCTGTTGGACATAAGCTGAGCTGCCGTCAACCGCCTGAGCTACCACGCGGTCGCATACAAGGGGCGTGAGGTTTTTTCCTGAAGAACCGACCCAACTCTCAGCTTAATACCCAGAATCTAGGCTTCGGACCCACGTTTAACTTCTTGTACTTTTATACATCCATATTAAAATAATTGCTTTAAACTTAACTTAACCTAACCTTAACTTAACTTAATCTAAATCTTAATCTTAATTGTAGTACATATTAATAAATTGTATCTTTGATAAATAATTTGTATTCTTTTATTGTCCGCATAGGTTACCCTATAGATAGGTTAATTTATACGTGACAAGATTGGCGCCCAATACGTGTTTATTTATAATCTGGGTCTCTTTTTTTTTTTTTCTCTTTTTAACTGAGAGTTGGTAAGGTGTTTTTTTTTTACTTTCTTGGTGTTGGTGTGTGCATGTCCTTGACTAAGCCAATCATTGTACTCAATTAGAAAATAAGGTTGATTGTCATTCTGTGCAACGTTCACCCATTTTCTTCCATGCTGGTTTGGGAGATATAGAAAAACATAGAATATACCAGCTGCTTATCCTTCCCGCGCAGACCGTAAAAGTCGGTCAAGGGATTGGGCGAATATCACATCTATAGGCGGTGCGGCTAGCAACCCATCACTGTTTTGCTTCCGTTTTCCACCTTTACGCCCACTGTCGCGCTTAGCGTGACCCTTGCATCTTCGTATTTATTATTTTTTTTTAAACTTACCTTATCCTTTAAACTTATTGTCTAACTTTTTTTTATTTTTTTTTGTAACTAAAATATCTATATAGAAAAATTTATCGATATGGCACGGCCACTTAAATATTGCAACTAACAAAACCAGACCTGATATACGAAGGTGGAAGAACTAAGGCAATAAATAACTACGTTGGTAATTAGATTCCCCTCTGAGGATATCCTTGAGTCCTTGTTACTTGAGCAACAACCTTGAGGTCTTAACCAGAGTCATTCTGTCCCTTGAAGGAATGCCTCATTGTGTTACCTCGTTTTATCCTTAGATGATTTTTTTTTTTCACTAGAGTCATTCTGTCCCTTAAAGAAATGCCTCGTCGTGATACCGTATTTTATCCTTGGATGAGTTAATAGTCTTTACTAGAGTCATTCTGTCCCTCGAAGGAATGCCTCATTGTGTTACCTCGTTTTATCCTTGGATGATTTTTTTTTTTTCACTGGAGTCATTCTGTCCCTTGAAGGAATGCCTCATTGTGTTACCTCGTTTTATCCTTGGATGAATTTCTTTTTTCACTAGAGTCATTCTGTCCCTTGAAGGAATGCCTCATTGTGTTACCTTGTTTTATCCTAGGATGAATTTTTTTTTTTCACTAGAGTCTTTCTGTCCCTTAAAGAAATGCCTCGTCGTGATACCTTATTTTATCCTTGGATAAGTTAATAGTCTTCATTAGAGATATTCTGTCCCTCGAAGGAATATCTCATATTGATGCCTTGTTTTATCTTTAGTTATGTTCTACCTGAGTCAAGTCTAAACGGATTTTTCACAGGAAAAATCCTTACCTAGGAGAGGGGGTATTGTAACATATAAAATTATTTTATAAATCTTTAGTCATAGTAGATTACTTGTTGCCTTAGCATCGTTGTAATAACGAACGAAATTACCTTCCGCTACAATATACTCGCGCGCAGGTGACGACTGTTCCGAGCCTAGCCGAGTTTTAACGATGTGTCCCGAACCTCCGGTCGCATCACTGTGCGAGGTCTCCCATTGCGACACTTCGCGGCGAGCCCGGCTGCGGGTCGCCCGCGCCTAGAATTCTTATAATTTAATTCGGAACGCTTTGAGTCCCGTGTGGACGCGTTTCCTTTTACTTAATATACATAGTTCTCGTGTAGTGTTTATCCCGTTAATGGGAACACCGTACGGGTTCAACCCGTAGCGATTGACGACGGACTTGATTGCGTCTATTATCTGTTGGCGCTTGATCCTCTACGGGCCGCAGAGGAGGCCTGAGTCATCCACATCCCTGTTGGACATAAGCTGAGCTGCCGTCAACCGCCTGAGCTACCACGCGGTCGCATCCAAGGGGCGTGAGGTTTTTTTCCTGAAGAACCGACCCAACTCACAGCTTAATACCCAGAATCTAGGCTTCGGACCCACGTTTAACTTCTTGTATTTTTATACATCCATATTAAAATAATTGCTTTAAACTTAACTTAACCTAACCTTAACTTAACTTAATCTAAATCTTAATCTTAATTGTAGTACATATTAATAAATTGTATCTTTGATAAATAATTTGTATTCTTTTATTGTCCGCATAGGTTACCCTATAGATAGGTTAATTTATACGTGACAACACCACCTTCCCGGCAACATCCGCGGTTCTAACGCTTGGGAGCCCAGGATCCACTAATTATTTGTTACTCAATTGGTAAGCAATTAGTACCAGGAGGACAGAAATAATTACTTATATAAGGTCAATTTAAATTAAGCGCAATTATTTTAAAGGCTGACTCTAGGGCATGGATACCGGTATACCGGAAAAAATATTCTAACTTACATTTTAACTTACAGTCAGTCGGTCAGTACGCTCGACCACGTTTCCGCCTATGCGTACAGGTACGGAATCTGTAACGTTGCAATCCAGTCTTCGCCACATTTATTTTCAAGCCGCCGTTCTCAAGCAACTTCTTCCACATATTCATGCGTCGCACACGTCTTTCCCTTTTCGCATCTGCCAGTGCGATATCGTCAGTATACATGCATGAGCAGCCATGGAGGTAGCTCATGTGTATTTCTGATGCCTTTTCACACTTCTTCTAATATCGCACTGAACAAGAAGGGGCTGAGAACCAAGCCTTGGTGGACTCCAACTGTGATGGTTCACCAACAGCAATCCTAACTCTCGAATCGGAGTCACGGTACATGTCGCAGATAATGTCAATAGTTTAATGCCCACCATAGCATCCCTCGAGAAACACAGTCGAAAGCTTTCTCCATATATAGAAACAGGAAGTGGAGAGGCGTGTTCTTCCATCTGTATTTCTCCATGACGACCCTTGGGGCAAAGTGTTTTCTTATCATTAGAGAGTAAAACTAATTTTATTATATATTTGATTGTGATATTAGTGCCAATGAAACAATTTAAATAATTCTTGGATCAATTAACCTATTTTCTTTAGTATTCTTAATTGCCTCTATTCACTTTGTGGTTGCTAAGGAGTTGATAAATAGTTTCAGTGTTTTTACCACATAGCCTAGAAAACTACTTTAATCGCTCTCCAAAAACAAGACTTACCAATCGGTATTGGAATAATTTGAACAGTAATTAGCAGTATTTAAAAAAAATACCGAAAAAATACAGAAATTTCGGTATACCGGTTTTTGAAATGTCAATACCGGTATGAAAATAATTTCGGTATTCCATGCCCTAGCTGACTCCAATATGCTAGAAAGAATTAAGCTTTAAAGCAAAATAAAAAAAATCGGCACGCTAGTTTTTGAGATATCTGGATCTGAACATTTAAAATAAAAAATGAAAAAAACACCCTGTGTACAAATAAATACTTTCTTGGCCAACAACTTTTTACTATTATCTATCTACTTGGATACTAGGTCACTGACCTCGACGATCAAAAAAGCTGATTTATCGATTTTAATAAAAAAAATATTATTTTGTATGAAAAAAAATCTAGCATTTCGTTATCTTAAAAGCTACTAAAGCATTTCTTTAACCTATGGGACCCAGCCCTTAAAATATTTGCGCTTAATTTAAATGGACCTTGTATAATAGCATAAACCTGACCCCATACGTGTATGTACCTAAGTAGTATAACAAGGCTATATCTGGTATCATCGTTGTTATGTAATTAATATGACTAGTGCCAATGTGTTGCTTCATCTTACAATATGTATACTGTAAGTACTTAGTCTACCTATACCTCAGTTAAACTGAGGGAGGTTTGGTCGGTGGTCGGGACCGGAAACAATATTGTAAAGGAGCCGTTGGCAGCTCAGGCTGGGTATTGTGATCAAGAAACATTGTGCTGCTGTTACATGAGATACCTACGGCGTTACGGTATCGTGCACTTCGCATTCACTTTCTGAATAGGCAGCTAGCACACAAAAGCGAAACGACCCACGTATTTTTATTTTATTCGATATTTTACACTATTAAATTAAAAATAGGTTCTCGATTATATATTATTGTATATTGTTATTATGTTTTGTTTATTCACACGCATCACGATCACGAATATTTGAATTGACCCTTTCCAAATCCTTCATTATCCGGGATTCCAGGGTGGTCACGATGCGATGGAAAATAACAAAAATAAAATGGAAAAACGCAAAAAATCGATATTTTCCGTAACCTCAAAAGTCTCGTTACCTAAAAGAAACTGCAAAAAATTAAGTTTCCGTAGGAACCTTTTTCTAGTAAGGTAGGAACGAAACGGTACACTTTTGAAATAGTGCATTTTACGCGTTTTCTTTGAAATAAGGTACCTACCATCTACAATAGGATGACTTTGTTGTCAGTTTGTCTGTCAAAACCTGCTGTCAAAACCCTTAAAATTTTTCAAGCGTGCGAGGAATATCAAGTTGAATTTATACTGATAAATATGTAGGTAGGTACAGTCGGGGGCAGATAAATGTGAACACCCTACAATTTGAAATCTGTTGTTAGAGGGGTCTCATTAACTTGACTTGTCTTACCTCTTCCATTAAAAGAAGTAGGTACTGTGTCGCATTCTATCAAGGCATGAAAAAAGCACTACTGACTTATGTAGGTATACATTAGTTAGTCAGCATTAACTATAGAAATTTATCATATTTTCATTACCAAGAGCGTGAGAAACCCGGGGCAAGACATGTTGCATAAATCGTTGTAACTGCATAAAAAACACAACGAAACTATGAACATTAAGACGGTACTGCACGAAATTGTGAAAATTGACGTGTTTTCAAATCACTTACTAGTGATTTACACAATACACAATACTATGCGCTGAATTAATGAAATACATCATGAATACATCAAAAGCATTTGTATCAATTCTTGAACAAGATCGCCCCCTTGTTGGAATTTGAAACAGATACTTATGAAATTAAAAAATAAAATAGGTACCTATACATGTTATATGATATTTAGAAACATTTTTCTTCGAAAACTTAATTAACAACATACTGCAGACCGGAAGTCATGGTTTTTATTTACGCAATCGAAAGTACCTTAAATGTAAATACTTCCAGATTTTATTCTAATTTTCTTTATCCAAAATTAATTTTTTTATGAATATTTGTAAAAAAATCCCATATGTAGGATGTATAAAACCATATTCCCATGCTTAACCACAATATCAATGTCATTGTAAATCTGTCAAATAATGATGATTATGTTTATATTTTGAGAATCTGCATAAAATGCGCTATATTATATTAATTTATGATTAATATTTTTTGTCATAGTACATAAATTATAATCTCTCAAAGCAAAAATATCCGACCAAGATTTTCCCTTTCTGCTTTTTCTTGTAAAATTACTATTAAACTGGTAATAATTAATATACCATTAATGAATTCTGTGAAACCAGAAAAGAAGTCCTGGAGTGCTATTTTTGAAATGACGCCGTTCGTGCACGAGCGATTTTTCCATACAAAAATCCCTCGAATGCGAGTATCACACTTTCAAAAATAGTACCCCTGATACTGGACTCTTGGATATATAGATATAAAACCAAATATTTCCGAAACGGGTAAAGAAAAACGAAAAATGATGTTCACAAGCTGACACTATTTCAAATAGTATTTTTAAAAGACCACTACCCACAAGTCAGGTTAGTCGCGAAAAAAAATTGAGTACCCTTTTTTATTATAAGGAAGCTACTCTAAAAAAAATCATTTTCAAGGTTTTATTTTGTAAAATGGCGAGCTCCACGCCGAACACGCCTGCCTGCGACTCGAGAGTGCCCGGGTTCGATCCCCGGTCAGGTCGTAATAAAAACGATATTTTTCAGATTGTCCTGGGCCTGGGTCTTGGATGTTTATCTATACAACGTGATTTTGAACTCCCTAGCTATATTGAAATCTGGGAATCAGAATCCCTAATGGAACACAGAATTGTAAGAAAAAAAGGTAAAAACGAAAAAGAAAATTAGGTTTCCCATACAAAGTCGCCGATCAGCTGGACGAATTTCTATGAAAGATTAAATTTATTTTTTTGTTTTATACCTTTTTTTCTTACAATTCTGTGTTCCATTAGGGATTCTGATTCCCTGATTTCAATATAGCTAGGGGGTTCAAAATCACGCTGTATAAGTAGGTATCTAATATAAAATATAGTATCGTTGCTGACGATCAAAACGTTGTACACTACAACTTTGGACTTGAAGTTAGCAAGTATGCCTACAGCTCTCGGACTACTACGCCTATTATAGATTACATAGTTTTAGTTGTGGTAGAGCCACGCTACCGGCAAAATGAATTGCTAGTAGCATGAATGGGCCGGCTCGTCCGGGGAAGTACCACACTCACAGAAAATCGACGTCTAAGTAGAAGCTTTACCGTTTTTATGCTTCGTTCGGTGAGTGAGAGAGCCGGAGGTCCATCCTTCCCTCTCCCCTCCCCATTTCCTTCTCCCAACTTCTTGAAAGGCCGGCAACGCATCTGTCACACCCCGGTGTTGCAGTTGTCCATGGGCAGCGATGATCAAACCATCAGGTGCCCGCTGGCTCGTTTGCCGTCCTATAACATAAAAATAAAACATACGTATGAGTATGGCATGTAATGTAATGTTTGTTGTAGGTCCACACGCCTAGACTAAACTCTGTGCAAAGAGCGTAAGCTATCTCGTAGAAAGGCGTTAGGCTTTTATTACCCATAATGGCATCATTTTGAATAGAAAACAAAAAAATTACACCATACTTCAAGAGATTCAACACGATATTTAATCGGAAAAACGCCAGGAGTGCTATTTTTGGAATGATGCCGTTCGTAAACGAGCGATATTTCCATATAAATTCCATTCACACTTTCAATAATAGTATCGGGATCCTGGGGTACTATTACGCGTTCGTTATACACTATTCTCTTGAAATTGAAACAAAGCTGAATAGGTACAATTTTTATTGCCTGATAAACACTACTGTCAATGTCAAGATTTTAATGTGTCCGTCACGTCAATGTCATTCTCATATGAAATGAAAATTGTAAAGATTGGAATATTGGACTTACTGCATTAAGTTGCCGCAATATTTAGCATAATGGGTTAAACTAGAAAAAAATATATTTATGTAATTACAATGAAAAAGTAACCTGAGCACACGTTTGTATAGTTATAATGTGAGTGCCATATACCTCAATAATTCGGTGCTTATAAAAAGTATAATGAATATTTTGTTATTGAACTTTACACAATACCTATCTTTATTTCTATAGGTACTATCGACCCGGACCCCGGCTTCACACAAGTGCAATGTACATATAAACCTGCCTCTTGAATCACTCTATGTAAAAAATCCGCATCAAAATCCGTTACGTAGTTTTAAAGTTCTAAGCATACATATGGACAGACAGACACGGGAAGCGACTTTGTTTTATACTATGCAGTGAAGTACATAACGCGGACTTGGTGTCCAATATAGCAGAGATAATAACATTTATTTTTCCTCTTTACAAAGATTACAGTGGTGCTTAAAAACTAGTATGAAAGCTCAAAAATGATTATTAATCTTTGTGGGGTGGCTACTTCCTGAAATGGGTTCATTTGAACTGTACTACAGGTAGCTAGGCTAAGCTAAGGCTAAGTTTCTTAAGATAAGGTTCGAACATTAAAAAGTTACCATATATAACTTAAGATTTCGTAAAATTGATATGGTAAAATCATTTACACTTCTACACTCCTACATTTGCTTCGGGTATCTTTTTTTTATCTGTATTTGACGGCAAACAAGCAAACGAGCCACCAGGAACCCAAGAACTAATAACTAGATAGGTAGTAATGTTGAAAAGTATTCTTATGAATGACATCTAAATGTTTCAGGTTCTCTTGAAGGTAGTGTGTAGGGCAGAAAGTGCAACAATGAAGAAACTGCAACATCTGTGTTCGTGGACTGCTGCTCACATATTCAAGTCTGTCAAGAAACGGGCATTGATTCTGTTATGCACATTATCTATATTATATGCAATAGTAAGATGGAGGTTGATGTGTATTGACATGCATTCCCATATGCACATACAAAACATTGTAAGTAAACATACATACCTATATACTATTACATCTTTTTTCATTGCAGGGTAGATATAGTAAGTAAACATTTTATTTTTTTTCCCTACCTGTTGGTGTTGTGTCCCACTGCTGGGCAAAGGCCTCCCCCTGGATTCTCCAGTCATCCCTATCCTTCGCTACTTCTGGCCATCCATTTTGAAATTTATCGAGGTCGTCCCTCCATCTCCTTCTTGGTCTGCCTCTGCCACTGCGGCCGTCCGGTACCCAGAAAGTGGCAAGTTTTGCCCACCTTTCTGGCCGCATGCGACAAACATGTCCTGCCCAGCCCCATTTCAACTTGGCAGTTCTAGCACCTACATCCGCAATTTGTGTCAGAGAGCGCAGCTCGGTGTTCCTTACTTTGTCTATAAGTCGCAAGCCTAGCACGCTGCGCTCCATTGCTCGTTGGCAAACCTTGAGTCTGGACTTTTGAGTTTCAGTAGAAGACCATGTATGTGCACCATAGGTCAAGATGGGCAGAATACACATGTCAAGAAGCTTCCGTTTGAGAGATAGAGGGAGATTACCCTTCATCAACTCCTTCATGGACCAGAAGCTCTTCCAGGCGTTACCAGTGTGGCGCTCAATTTCGCGATCCTGCCTGTTATCGAAGGATGCTATCTGGCCCAAGTAGAGATACTGCAATGCCTGCCCATCCACCACCATCGTATATTCGGTGCTATTTGTCATAACTTTATGGTAAAATCCCTATGTCGGCCGTCAAAAGGAAGTTATTCCTCTGTGGGTATTCTCCTAAATATAAAGGGGTTTACCCTATTCAAAGTGAACATTAGTTAAAATATACAGGATTATTGTAAATTGCTCAGCACTGATTAGAGATATGAAAGGGATTAAAAATATACATATCTACTACCACCGGAAAAGCAGTTGAGAATTGTACCCCTGGGTTATAGGTCTGATTGATTAGGGCTAAACGAAAAAGAAAAATAAAACATAAAATACATAATAAACACTTCTTTAAAACAAATTAAAGAACTGTTTGTTTTTAAAAATTACAATAAAGTTTTTTTCCTACCCTGATGAGACACTGATAAGACTTTAGAATTATATTAGTATCATTGTAAGGACTAAGCTGTTATGTTTTATTTAACTGATATATAATTTATTTTAATATTTTCAGTGTACCAGTTACTCCATTGGTATATCAGTGGGAAGCCTCTGCCGAGATATGTGCAAATCTGATGCATCCTCATCCATTTCCTGCCATTCATTTTACCAAGAAAAACAAGCTGTGTTTTCTGGCATTTGGCAAAACCAGAGTGTGGTCTTCAAGAAACTTAAAAAAACAAAACTGAATGACATAGCAAATTTTGATACTTCTGGTAATGCTATATTTCCTTCGGACAATGAGTTCTCTCAGATGATAAAGAATACCATCAAAGTTAAATTTAACATATCTATTGATGATATTGATGCTAAAAAGATGTCTTATTTACAAAACAAGCCTGAAAAACTAGTAAGACAAGTTGAGATGCAGAATGTTTGGTCACTTCTTCAAGACAATGAATATCTTGCCATGTTGCTGTATGAAAAGTATGGCATATTTCCAAAACTTATTGGTTCCTGTGGAGATTTGTATGCTGTACAAAAGTTAGAATCAATATCAGGGTACTGGCATTTGATGGCGTTGTATGACAGCTCAGAGGATTGGGACAAGAGAATCAAGACCGCTTTAATGATTATGGATTACTTGTTGCTGTTAGAAGAAAAGTTGCCGGAACCTATGCATATTTGCAATGTAAAAATGGGTCACTTTGGTTTGACTTTAGACTCGAAAAAAATTATGTACCTAGATCTTGATTCAGTTCATCCTCGCACTGTTGTAGACAGAGTGACTGGACACAGATCGGAATGTAAACAGCATAGTGACTGCGATTTTTTAGACTGTAGGTCATTCTGCAATTTGATTAGTCATAAATGCGACCATGGTGTTGTTAATAACAATTTACAGATTGTTTGTGAGAGAATATTCCTAGGTTGGGTGATATCTGGCAGAGTGATGGTGCCTGGTCTACTTTTAGGGCCTCGGTCCCCTAAAGTACTCATTGAGCTCTTAGACATGTGTGCAAATCCCGAAAGAACAGCAGGCACACCCAGAGCACCAGCTACAAAGGAAATAAGAAAAAGATTATATGATTTGCTGAGTACCTTGAAACTATATTAAATCTCGTAGCCTTGATATTGATAGTGAAATGATAATTAATATCTTTATTAATCTACTTGTGAATAAATTATGCATCTGGTGTGGCCCCTCAATGCTGTAGTTAGGTTGGGGTGCATAAGCCTAATGCTGTACTGTTATACCGAAACACTGGTTATCAAGTTAACAATACATATTTACCCATTTCAGTAACTATTACATTTCATTCAGATAAAATTGCCTTCGGATTTCACAGTTACGTCTGAACCTTATACTAGACATTGTGATTTACAAGTAGTATCACAACATTGGTATTAAAGGTGTTACTGTGTGTGACTCTATTACTGGTGATTGGTATATAATTTTTACTTGCAATATGCAGCTGGGTCACATTTGATGATATATCTAGTCATTAAGAATTGAATTTGTTAAACATATGCTTGATTAAGAATGCATGGTGCTGGCTATTTGCAATTTAAATCTTTAGTCTAGTCATAGTATTAAGAAGCAGTCCATTAAGGGCAACATTGTGATATTATTTTGTTATTTGTTTGTGCTAGTTAAAAGAGGAAGTCAATTATAAATTGTACTTAGACCTGGTTCAGATGAGGTGTTCATATTCGCTTGTTTGGTCGCAATTCTAGATGTTTAAGCTTCATGCATTCTGTCTACATATATATTAAGGCAAATGCTTTGTTTTATGTTATTGTTTTGATGACTACTGGCGTGATAATCGCCTCGTCTGGACACTGTCTTAATCACAGGTGCAGGAAGAAATATTCAATTGTCTGTTTGTTGATGATGAGTAAGAAATTGCGGTTATAGCCAAGTAATATAAGTTAAAAAAGAAGTGTCAACCACAGAATGACGGATATGTAGCTGCAAAAAAGATGCGGTCACTAGATTTTATTACACTTTTATTCCACAGTAACCGTGGTTTATTTCATTCCATTGTCCTACTGCAAAATCCCTTTTTTGGAACCCGGAAAATGTTGCAACTGCAACTTTTTTTAATGCTTTTTGCATTCAAAAAAGTTGCAATTGCAACACTTTCCGGGACACTCCCGCCTGTATACTTATTTCTACTAGTACGTGGATAATTGTATGATCAATCATGTCTAGTTCAGGGTCCGTAAATGTGTTAATAAAAACCTTAAGAATCACTGGGCAGTGGCAGATGAGTGTGCACACCATCTGCTCACCCTAATAGCTTTCATCTGACGCCATTTTCGATTGAGAATGTTCATGCAAGATTTTATCACGTATCATAGTGGTGTTAAATGTCTTAACCCTTTGAACGTCGGAAGAAATATTGACACGCGTGCCTACTAAGCCGCGACCAGTTTGAATGAATGTTATACTAATTTGGACAATTTAAGAATTCGGCGTTTCAATCCAGTTTCCGATTGACGACTTAAGCTGTCCACGGCGTTCAAAGGGTTTAAACAATAATTAAATATAATAAATAAATAAGATGAAGAATAATGGCCGATTGCTAGATCTCAGAATCGGCACGGCGTAGGAGTTTGATTTTTTTACGTTATAAAGTAGGTCATGTCTCAGAACAAGGACTAAAGTTAGTACAAAGATGTTTTATAGATGTAGATCTCTATTCTCGACAGCGTCAAATAAAAAAACTAAAACTTTGATTTTGATCTCCAAAATAGTTTTCCTTTTCCTTGTTTAAATAAATATATTTTGATTTGATTTGATTTTTGAAAACTATATGCGATTTGATTCGCAGTTTGCAATTTAAATAAATATTATATACTTATTTAACAAAAACTAAATAAGAGGGAAATACGGAAGCCTCCAAAAAGTAAAGATTTTTCCTACTCGTCTATATAGGTATTTTGTAAACGCGTAGCGTATAACTCGAAAGACTTAAGATATGGTGATTGGTGACACATATTTTATACCTGAGGACCTAGGTATAAAATATATGTCATATATATAGCCTCCTGAGTGGCATAAATCCAATATGTGCCTGTGCATAGTAGTCATCCTCATGTTTGCACCCCTACTAACGAACACAACCTGTAATCTATATTCTCGTATGAAGAAATAAGATTATTTGGTATGCATGCGAACACTTCAGTACACACATGTACCGCAAAAATACAAGGTGTACACGACCAATTTCAGTAACACAGCTAAATATACGGTACCGTCGCTTTTTGCTTTACTCCCGAAAATGGTCGGCTTATCATGGTATTTCACCTACGGTTGAATATTAAATGATATTTCGTGAACTACTGCGTGTATTGAGCTGATTTTTTGCGAACTAATAGCTTAACTTACCCTTACAAATAGTGCGATAACTATCAACTTCCAAACTAATAGAAAAACTGATCAAATCGGCTGTCGAAATTCCTGACGACGGAATTATGGTACTTATCTCATAACTTATTAAATTCTTAAGATACCATATTGATTCTTACCTAGGCATTGGAGGCAATTATAAGGTACAAACTAATGTCAACAACTAGTCTCTAGGTCCCATATTTAAATTAATGTAGTCAAAATACCTGATTTCATATTTTCATTTTTAATCCCTGAATGGTAACATTTTTAGAAATTCTGTTTATACAGACATGACCTACAAATTCATAACAGAGTGTGTAAAAAAAATCAAACTCCTACGCCGTGCCGATTATGAGATCCAGCAATCTGCCATACGTTACCCCAGCAAAAATTTGAATATCGCAAGAGTCTGAAGACGCACAAATTCTATTTATACAACTACATTTACTACACATCAACTACTAATTATTGTTTTAACTTTCATTCGGATCCGAGAAATTTTTTTGCTGGCGTAGGTAACGTTTGAAATGTCATCCTGGCAGAATCTGATTTTAATTAATATCTCAAAAATTTATTGACGCGCAAATTTCATACTTTCACACACATTTACATGAAGTTACGCACTGATTATCTAGTAATATTACGTTTTGATATTCAGTACTTTTTTGCTGGGGTAACGCACACGACTTAGGAATAACAACGAATACAAGCTAAACAAAGTTCATAAACATCAATGAGGCCCCTCCAACCCGTCTGGCCAGCGAGGAGAGTGTAGGCCAAATCCTCTGTCTGCTCTGGCCAAGTGTGGCTCCAGTAGTACAGAGAGGGTCATGCTCCTGCAGTGGAGACTAAAAAGTCCTGATGATGATGATGAGTAATGATGTAAAGTAAATGATTATTTTAAGGTGTTTTTCGAAAGTGTCGTTAGTTTTAGTTCAATGTCGGGCATTAGTGTTTTTACCATAGCCCCTTTCCCATCTTTAGAGTTAAGTTAACAGATATGGTTCTAATGTTTTCGCGATTGTTACACATTTAACATTAACTTATTACGCTTTTATCGCGTTTATTACATTGTTTTTACACCTAACGTTTTAAAACTGCAGTTTTCATGGTCGCAGGTAGACTTAAGTAATTATTTTATTCAAAGTAATTTAATTTTAAAAAGTAAATAGTTTTCTGAAGCAAATTTTGCGAGGATTTGTGATACAAAATGTTTGTACATAGTGCCTATAGATATATATGCACATGCACATGTCTTTAGTTTAATAAAACATTTTGGTTGTATTTAACTCGATAGAAAGTTGTAATTCGAACCTTAGCCGTATAGATTTATACGAATACAATTCGAATAAGTTAACTTATTACGTAGACTGAAACGGAATCTACATAAACAATATTTTGTCCTACTTCAGGCAGCTTATCAACACCAGGAAAACAAGCGCAAAATAGGGCGTCCTATTTACACATGGGAAGACTCCCTAGATCATGAAATCACGAATTATATGAGTAAAACTAAGGAAGAATTGGGCAATTTAGGGGATAATAGAGCTCTAATCAAAAAAGAAGCAGTAAAGATATTCGAAGTGGAAGAAACACACAAAAAGTGACTTAGATTTGGAGGATTCGATATCAAATCAAACACACAGCTGTTGTCCGAATGGAGATCTCTAATAGTACAGATAAAAAAAAAATATTGGACCCTATATAAATGCACCGATCAACTGGTTGCGTTTCTATGGGTTTTTTTTTGGGTGCTAATTAAACAGGATTCTTTTTAATAGCATTATCCGCCTCTAAAAATGTATGTTGCCTTCTAAATTACTAAGTAAATAATACCATCTTAGCCACTAGATATCTTCTATGTAAGCCACTCTAAATACAACTCAGCATGATGGTTATTATTTAGCATCTAAATTTGTAACTTGCATTCTAACAGTAAACTTCTGAAATACTAATATTTGACATCAAAAAATATATTTATTTAGCTTCTATTTTTTTAACTCAGCATGTTTAAAATGTAACTTATCCCAAAATAATTGATCGTTAATATTTAGCTAAAATTGTCATCAAATAGTATATTATGGCCACTATTATTACCAGTAGCTATTGAGGAGAGACAAAATAAGACTTTATTTTTGAAAAAAAAAAATGTTTATAATAATTTATACCATAATTTTACTAATAGTAAAAGTAGTAGGAGAGCTGGTACAAATTTTTGGGCAAGTATTTGAAGCAAGCTGAAAACTTGTTACATACCTCTCCCATTATAGCCCAACACGGAACTGCAGACCTGACTGGTTAGTGGTAAATAGCGGGGCTAAATCAACCCCTAATTTTTTGGCAGCGTGGCAGGTAGAAAGTCCCACCAAAATAGTACCCTATTAAAATTTCAACCTGCCTCAAATTGATTTTTTATATTCTTTTGCACGCATCTGGTAATGTTAAAACCCTGACTAAATCGTCGGGCTTATATTTTTTATACATAAAACATAAAAAAATGCATATTGCCACAAATATCTATATTTATGGTAATGAAAAAAGAATATTAAAAAAAATAGGGGTTGATTTAGTCCCGCTACTCACCAGCCAGGTTGCACGCATCTGGTAATGTTAAAACCCTGACTAAATCGACGGGCTTATATTTTTTATACATAAAACATAAAAAATTGCATATTGCCACAAATATCTATATTTATGGTAATGAAAAAAGAATATTAAAAAAAATAGGGGTTGATTTAGTCCCGCTACTTACCAGCCAGGTCTGTAGTTCCGTGTTGAGGTACAGGTATGTGACAATTTTTCAACTTGCTTCAAATACCTACCTATCCAAAAATTGGTACTAGCTCTCCTGCCTATCGATACATGAATCACGCCATATCATGTAGTGGCTGTTTTTACGATAAAAGAATATGATGTATTATTTTACATGCTAAGTTATAATAAATGATGCTGACTGTAGAAGCTAAAATTATATTTTTTTGAGGACATAGTTTTGATGCTGTAAAAAGGAAAATGGTGACGAAATATAAAATCCGTGGCTGAGTTAGTAAATTAGGTGGCAACGTATAAATAAGAAGGACAAGTCATAATAATTGATGATCTTTATTTGACGCTTTCTATAGAATATTTAGTCGGCGGTGTAAAAAAGACGAATTAGTTTATTAGAGGCTATGTAATTTTCCCGTTTCTTAGTTATGAAATTAGAAGAATAAATAATTTTGTGGCTTGATTTATTATTTCCCTATTTTTTTCATGGTTTTTGTATGCAAATTTTTTTTGTATTGTGGTTCTAAAATTTAAATATTGCGACATTTTTTTACATGGGCATATGGCCAATTGGAAAGTGGTTTTAGAATCAATCTGTAAACTTGTGTACCTTTTTTCTTTAAATGCATTTATTTATTTTTGTACTCTATATTTTACTCTTTTAATGTTACTTACTTTCTTGTTAATGCAACAGTAGACATGCATTATTATTCATGAATCATAATAAAAGGTTTTCCTTTAGTTTTTGTCATAATTATTCAATTGGACTTATTATAATATAAAGCTATTTTACTTGCAGGGCTTTTAATAATTTCAATTTTTGCTCACTAGTTAGCGCCACTGTTGAGTACGGTCCCGAAAAATCTTTATATTTAAGCTATTACACGCGTGAAAACAAAGTTTATATTTCAATCATATTAAATGCCTTTTTACTTTAAACAAGCAATTATCAAATACAAGTAAATATAAAAAAAATCTACGAAATACCTTCAACAATTTTGATGAAATTTTGTATAATGTAGGTATGGTGTTTTTGCGGCGAAAAATCAATATAGTTGCTGGGTCTCATATACTTATAGGAAAACACGTGTTTCCATCTAAATCTAGGTTTCCCAGGTGTTAGACCTATTAAATGTAAAAGTCAAAGTCAAAGTCAAAGATTTTTATTCAAAATTGGATACATGTATCTCTTTTTGAACGTCATATTTTTATTTCTTATATATTTTTTTATATATGCAAAATTGAAATACTACTAGCGTTTCGGAACGACCACTGGTGAGAAGAATACGCCGAAAGAAACTCAATCCAGCCTTGGTCCCTACGTGCCTGAAGGGCTCTGAATACATTGTTAACATTAAATACAATTTTTCATACTATAGATTAATTTTAACATTTAATAATTGTTAACATTAAATAAATTTATATAAATTTCCACGCATTTTTATCAGTAATATAATCATCAATGCAGTAATAAGCCTTTTTTATTAACTGGTTTTTTACAATCGTTTTGAACTTAAGTAAAGGCAGACCTAATATTTCTGCAGGAATTTTATTATAGAAGCGTACTCCTAAACCCAAAAATGAATTCATAGTTTTCTGCAATCGCAATACTGGTGTAGCTAATTTATTTTTATTTCTCGTGTTTCGGTCATGGATATCACTATTTTTCTTATATAAATCAAGATTATAGCGCACAAACATAATATTCGCAAATATGTACTGAGAAGGTAAAGTTAAAATATTTATATCTTTAAACAATTCTCTAAGAGATTCTCTAGCACCAAGTTTATATATAGATCTAATAGCGCGCTTCTGCAGGACAAATATGGTGTTTACTTCTGCAGCGTTACCCCATAGTAAAATCGCATAAGACATAACACTATGAAAGTAACTGAAATATACCAAACGCGCAGTATCAACATCAGTCAGTTGTCTAATTGTCCTAACAGCATAAGCTGCAGAACTAAGTTTACCCGCTAACGTAGTAATATGGGCACCCCATTGAAGCCCGGCATCAAGAGTTATTCCAAGAAATGTTGTTTTATCAGTTAAATCTAGTGGTTCATTATCCATTACTATTTGTGTTGGAATTTTTGTAACATTTGGTAAGCAAAATTTAATACATTTCGTTTTCTTAGCGTTCAACAATAGATTGTTCGCTGTGAACCAATCCAACACTTGAGCTAAAGTACTATTAACCACGTCAAAAGAATTAGTTTGTCTATCAATTTTGAAGACAAGAGAAGTGTCATCGGCAAATAGTACAGCCTTACATGTATTGACACAGTAAGGTAGGTCATTGATGTAAATGAGGAATAACAGAGGCCCTAGGATAGAGCCCTGGGGTACGCCCATCTTAACCGATGATCCGGAGGATTGTACCCTATCTAAACTAACTTTTTGAGTTCGGCCACTTAAATAAGATTCAAGTAAATCGCGAGATTTACCTTTTATTCCATAGTGCTCCAGCTTGGAGAGAAGGGTATTGTGGTCTACGCAATCAAAGGCTTTGGAAAGATCACAAAAAACACCAATAGCATTTTGTTTTCCCTCCCAAGCATCATATATGTATTTCAACAGAGCTACACCCGCGTCTGTAGTTGACCGACCCTTTGTAAATCCATACTGTTCACGATGGAAAAGGCTATTTATGTTAAAAAAAGCTAATAACTGATTAAAAATCATTTTTTCAAATATTTTACTAAGAGCTGGCAGAATAGAAATGGGACGGTAATTAGTGGGATCATTTTTATCGCCAGATTTGTACAAAGGAATGACTTTACTTAACTTCATCAAGTCAGGAAATGTCCCAGTATCTACACACTTATTAAATATAGAAGCTAAATATGGTGCAATTACTTCAATGATGTTACTAATGACAGCTACAGAGATATCCCACAAATCTCCAGTTTTCTTATTGTTCAAACTCTTAAATGTATCAATGATTATTTGAGGTGTTACATGTTGAAATATTAAATGATTGTTACATTCTGGTATACAGCTTGTTAATAGTTTTTTAGATTCCTCAGATGATGAACGTAAGGAGGCAGTAGTATTTACGGGAATGTTAGTAAAGAAATCTTCGAAATATTTTGCGACGTCTTCATTAGTACTGAGGATCTTATTATCTACTTTTAATTCTATTTTGTTGTCACGATTTTTAGTTTTCCCGGTTTCCATGTTAATAATTTTCCAAGTGGTCTTTATCTTATCATGAGAATCTAGAATAGCTTTTCTTGTATATAAAGATTTTGCGCACAGGCACGCCTTTTTAAAAACATTAGAGTAAGTTCTAACATAATTAATAAATTCAGTATTTTTATTGTAAGCTTTCATAGCTAATAATTCGTATAACCTGTTTCTACTAACGTAAATACCAGTTGTAGCCCATTCACTAAATTTTTTACCGATGCGTTTAGTACATTTTTTAATTTTGAATGTATTGTTGAATTCCGATTCAATAATACCAAACATTTTATTATATAGAGCATCCGGATCATCTCTAGTTTCTTCAATTAGGGGCATTTTTTCAGATATTTTTTTCTTAAATACATTTATTTTAGCTTTGGTTATAGATCTAAAGGTTACTTTTGGTAAGTCTACTTCTACATCATTTATAAGTTTTACAAACTGACCGTAGTGATCCGAGGTTAGATTTTTAGTTATATATTTGTCAACAGCAGTGCAATTGCAGAAAACATTATCTATGCACGTTGCAGAATCTTCAGTAACTCTAGTTGGTTCCAAAAACAAATTAACCAAATCAAATGATTTAAAGACATTTAAAAATCGAACACTTTCAGTTGTTGTAACTAACAAATCAACATTAAAGTCACCGCACACTATAATATTTTTGCGACAACAACATAATTTTCTCAAGACATCTTCAATAACTGATTCTAAAGTATTATAATCTGATCTTGGGGGTCTGTATACACATACTATAATATAATTCCCTAGTTCGATACATGACAGCTCAACATTACAATCTACCGAAAGACTAACAATATCCTTACGTTCTTTACATTTTACGTCACTTCGAGTTAGAATTAAGCTACCGCCTTTCTCTTTAGTCTCTCGGGTGTAAGAGCTTGTCAATAAATAATTTTCTACATTGAACTGTTGCTGGTGCGAATGCATAAAATGTTCAGTCACACAAACTACATGCAAATCTTTACTGTTTATAAACAACTCTAATTCTAACAATTTGCTAGTCAGGCCTTGGACATTCTGATGAAAAATATTTAATTCTTTAGCCTCGACTGTTGTCTTATTAATTAGTTTAAATCAGACTGAGGATTTTGTATTTTAGGTATATCATTAGTTGCAATACCTGTGTCAAATTTAAAATTATTTGCAGTTGTACTACATACAACAGAAGTTTGTAAATTAAAAGCTACTACTGTAGCTATTTGTCTTTTAAAATTAAAAGGAAGATACATAGTATCGTTAGTCAACTTAAACCTACTTATAAACTTATTTATATCTAAATAAAAAATAAAATCGCCATGACGATACGTCATGTTGTACATATGTACATTTAAATTGTGTATGTGCTCGTTTCTTTTCCTATCTAAAGATTCCGAATACGGAAAGGCACATATCATAAATTTACATTGTGTTCTTTCATTTATATTAATTAATTTGTCCATACTTTGTTTAATATTCCTTTTTGATACAGAGGAACTGTCACCACATAATATTAATATTGTACAGTTTTCATCAAGACTGTCACAAGTAATACTGTTTACCAGGTCTAAATAAGAAGCGCCGGGTGTACATGTGTTGTAGACAGAACAGTTATGGTTGAGGTGACTCAAAATTATGCTACTAAGACCTTGACCTAATTTATCAGAGTATATAAATAATTTGTTACAAAACCTTTTTTTATTAAAACTATTTTCTATCGTACCTATCCTTGTGTCTAAGTTACATTTACCAGTATCACATTCTCTAGACTCGTCGTGTAATTTCGGATATCTCACGGTATACAAGCGCCTCTCACGAAAAATATACAGGCGATATCCCTTTTTTATTAGTACGACTTGCATGGCTCTGGATGGATCTGGATCGGTGTTAGTGCAGTCGCGCAAAATCCTTCAAATACACTTCTTGTAACTCGGACGCCTGGGTCTTCAGAGCATGTCACCTCCCCAAAGGGTGGACCGCATCGTCCTGGTCAGGCAGACTGCACCCATTGCCCTCCACCCCCAGGCAATCCCTTGAAGCCCTTAGTCTGCATTACCGACTTAATACATCATCCGAGTGTTCTTCTCTGTTGCGTAGCACCACAGCTGATTGAGATGCTTCGGAGTTTCGGAGCCCGTGTACGCTATGATATGGTTTGGTGATAATCCTTACGGCTGGCTGCCTGCCTGATGTCAATCCTCCTTGGGTAACTCCAAATCCGCGGTCAAATATTTGTAAAAATAGAGAATAAGTATTTGCCCGCGCCGGGAAACGAAGCCGGTGTCCTCGTGTATATGTAGTTTGTGTGGTAAGTAGTTATCTAGCCTACCGTCTATAAGAATCGCTATGTTAATGCCTATTTCCTTATCGGCTCTTACGATTTGCCCTAAAGGAAATCTAATTTATGTTCTAAGTGTAGGTAATCGTTCTCTCGTTTACTGCCCTTTATTAGGATAGTCACGCGAGAAACGGGTATAATATCGACGCCTTTATCTGTATCTTCCAAAAGAATGTACAGTATAGGAGACATTCCATAGGATCGCAATATTGTCGCCTACGCTAACTTGATTAAATTGCATAGGTCCAGGAATAACTGCCGAAAATTTGCCAAAGGTCAGAAGGTTGATGCAGTAGGTGTACCTAGTAGTAACTCTGGCTCCACGCATGCGTACACGGCGACGACCTTCCCACGTCCTCACCGCCAGTACGCGGCACTCGTCCCGCCATCGCACATGTAAACAAGCAAACTCGCCCATGCTTGCTTTCGATTTCAGCGTGATATATCGAGAACATTTTCAAGTGCAGTGTCAGTTCTCGTAATATATGGTGCGATTTGAAACAACCGGCGTACATTAAGGTTGGTACCTATACTTTTGTACCCAATGTGTACGTGCGTGCTGCGTTGATAAAGTCATTCATAAATAGACCATTAATAAACGATTTACTTAATCAACAATTGTCTCTCAATGTTACGTTGTTACGATTCAAGTTTAGTAGAGATTATTGATAACTGTCATGTCATGACCTTGACCCGACTCGTAGGTCATTGCCCTTTGAGTTTTCTAAATTCAACAGCCGGTTTATTATCACAAGGTTATTTAAAGTGAATGTTACGTAAATACTTTTCCTCAAATCAGTTATTATTGTTATTTATGTATATCTATTTATATTTTTTACCTGTCATTGTCTATACATTAAATCACTTAATTCTAGGCTTTTCCTGCCACTTTTAGCGTTATTGCGATGAAATAAATACCTACTTAAGAAGGTAACACCTTACATGTCTCTTATCAATATAGGTATATATCTACAACATACAGCTATACAAACACAGGTTGACTGTACTGTACCTACTACAGAGGAAGAATAAATAGTAACTTGTTCCGTACAAATGTACTACCTTTATTCAAGGTCTATTTAAAACTAAGCTCAAATATTTTAAGAGCGGAGTCCACGAGTCTCTTAGGTCAAAGAAAAGCTTTAGTAGCAAATTTCAAGAAATCAACACGCTAGTTTATGTTTTTTTATACAAACTATATTTTTTTAATAATATCGATAAATCATACGATAAATCAGCTGTTTAGATTATCGTCGTCAGTGACATAAAGTCTTAGTATCTCAGAACAAGGACTAATCCTTGTTCTGAGCTTAGTAGATAATAGTAAAAAGAAATAGTTAGGTACAGAGGAAAAAACCACAGGGTGTTTTTTCCTCTGTATTTCTAAATGTTCAGGTCCGATTTCTTTTACTTTGCTTCTAAAGCATTTATCTAGCTTGTTGCCAGCCAGCCCTCAAAATATTTGCGCCTAATAGACCTTATTGAAAAAAGTCAAAAATTTGTCTTGGTTTACCTTTACGGGTCAAAAACTGTTTTCCTTGAATGCGGCTAGATTGCGAAAAATGTAAACTTTCCTACAAAGCATTATAGGATAGGCCATTATTCCATTATATTTAAAAAATCGGCTGTCCGGCTCTTTTCAGTGCATAAGCTAGCAATGAGTGTGAAAATGCCCGGTGAAGTAGCGAAAGCTCACTTGGAGCTAGATACATAGTCATTTCAAAAAAAAAAATTGTGTGAGATAGTGGTGATCAGTGCTTGCTTCCACAGGATATTTTCGATTGTAAACTTCAGAAAAAATATACAGGATTTTGGATAAAATCACCGGTACTGGGTGATAGTTATGAATGAAAACCTGTGGTACCTACTTACTTACTGCAAACTGCAATGGCGCAGCGAGCCAAAGTGGATCTTGGCCTCCGACACTAGAAGGCGCCATTCCTTGCGGTCATGTGCCAGCCGTTGCCAATCGCAAACTCCGAGGCTTTGTAGGTCTTTCAACATGTATGAAGCATGGACACTAACTTTGAAGGAAGAACAAAAGCTGTTAGTGGCGGATAGGAAAATCCTCCGTAAAATACTGGGACCAACGCAAAGGGAAAACCTGTGGTAATTGCCCAAAATTTTCTTTCAGGCAATATTATTATATTATACTAGCTGTCACCCGCGGCTCCGCTCACAGTTGTCGATTCCTTGGGAAAATTACTTTTCCGGAATGAAAGGTAGCCTATGTGTCAATCCAGGTTATACCTGTGTTCAAAATTCAGCCGTTTTGGCGTGAGAGTAACTAACATCCATACATCTTTACATCCATACATACTCACAAACTTTCGCGTTTATAATATAGTAAGGATAATATTCTATTACTGAGGGCTTACTCCCGTTTGCCTTTGTGGTGATGAATGAGCATAACCATAATCCCAGTTACCGCCAGTGGGGGCGAACCTTGGACGAATAAACCACGAACGTAACAGCCTTTAATTTTAATTCCTCGAATTTTCTCAAGGTGATGATGGCGGGGGCAACAAGTTCGATCCCCGGTGCACGATAATGCTTACTTCACTTTAACAGGTATTTGCCTGCGGTTCTGGAGTTACCTTAGTACCCGTCAGGCAGGCAGCCGGCAGTAAAAACTTTCGCCAGCTGTCATAATAGCGGACCCCGGGCTCCGAATCAGAACTGATGATGAAAACAACGCTCGGATGATACGAATGGATTTCATTTTAATAGGCTTTAAAAAATGGAGGAGGTTCTTAATTGATTGTATGATAACTCCGTAATTTATGAAAGGATTTGAAAAAAAAAAAGAATTTGAAGTCTTGCTTTCCAATTGATCCCGTTTAAATTTCATCAAAATCGTTTTTTTTTCTTTTCTTCTATTTGGCCCTCAAACTTCATTTAGAAGCTTTTTAGCCAATTTCTAGTTATTTTTCGAGTTATTCTTGCTTGTGTATCAACGAAATCATGGTGTAATTCATTTCGCTGATTTCGAACGACGAAGACGACAATTCCCACGAATCCACTGGCTTGATTATAATTATACGATGCAGTAAGGCGAGCAAACACCAGCCCGCTAAGTAAATCTCACTACAGCCGCACCATGACACTTTATTTTAGTTATTCCACACTTTGTTCATAAACATGGGTATTTATAACACCAAATTACACCGATTTCACATTATAAAGTTCATAAGAAGCAATTTGCAGAACAATCCGAAACAAAAGCTGTGCAGTCCGCCGAAATTTCCGCCAAGAACTCCCAAAATCGGTTTAGTAGTTTGATTAAAGTTGTTTTTTATAAGAATGAATATAAACGACATGTACTATATAGGCACTCTGCCTAAAATAAAATTCTGGATGAAGTGTGGTGGCCACATTGAAGAAAAGAAAAAAAATACTTCTAACCACGTCGTTTCCTTTTATCTATGGACGCAGAAGAATTTAATGATATCAATGCATATATTCTAATCAAGACTAATAAATACGTACTTAAGGCGCTGTGCGTCACAAGAATACCGTAAAACGTCTATTTTTTCGTCGCGCAGTTAGCCTTATTTTCCATGGAATACTAGCATGAAAAAAATATGAAGTACAGTTCAAAGATCAAAATAAATGGATACATCAAAATATTTTCAAAAAAGTAATTAAAATCTAGCAAAATAAAATAGCAAAAATGCTATACCCAGAAAAAGTTTCGTCGCGAATTTCTTGATATTTTCAGCGACAACTACCAACTTTTTTACGTCTATAAAAAGTATAACTAAATGAGCCAGATGGATACCTAAAAAAAATACAATATTTGGCTATAATTATTGAATTATTAAATTAAAAGTGAAAATTAACACGGAAACGGCCGACACGGGTTTGAAATGAGACTAGGGACAGGCCAACCGGTATCGCCACTTTCAGCCGCTACAAAGGGTAAAGGGATACAGCGCCTTAAACTTATACCAAATCAAAAATATTCATAATCGTCGGTTACTATCTCATTTCAGTTTTTTCTTTGGTTTCCTTTAATTTTTCTCGATTTGTTACAATCATAAATAAAATATATGTAATATGCAAATTTGGCCGTCTGCCCAGCGTGGAGAGTGTAGGCCAAGTCCTCTGACTGCTCTGGCCAAGTATGGCTTCAGTAGTACAGAGAGGGTCGAGCTCCTATAGTGGAGACTAAAAAAGACCTGATGATGATGATGATGCAAATATATATCTATACGTGGGTTCAACAAATAGAGAAATTTGACGCATCTTTTAAAAAACTTGGGTAAGTATACAATAATTCATTTGTTTATTAAAATTTAGGGGGCTTAGAAAACGTAGTCCAAGACCCTAAAAAACTATGATGTGTGGTACCGGTAGGGCGCTACAATTGAGCGTAATATGCGTATTGATAGTGGGGCTACATCATCTACTGGTTGGTCTGTTTCGATCATAAATTATCATCTAGGGCTCAAGATGAATAGGACACCGCGTGGGAGTAATGCGACTGTAATCTAAATGCCGATTTAAACTAGGACGATAGTCCGCTTTAAGCAGTCAGTGTGTATCATCATTATCGTCATTAAAACACACACTTATTCGAAATTGGTTAAAAATCTACTTCTGTGTATAGGTGGGTGTAATAGGTGGAGTGGAAAACCATTATTTTAAAATTCTTACTTCCTGTATTATCTATTGATGTTTCATTGCTGTACAGTCGGGGGCAGATAAATCTGACCTCCCTACAATTTGAAATCTCAATTTGATTATAGAGGGGCCAGTTTTATTTGCTCCCGACCCGACTGCCGACTGTAAGTGCATTGACGCCATAAAGGTGGCGCAGTGGCTCTAAAGTTACTATTAAATAAATATTTTTGAATTCTCTTTTAATCTCTCTTTTTTTTTTTAGTTTTTTTTACTCATATGTACGATTATTCAAAATACACACTGAATGGAAGCTTATTGTTTTTTTAGCATTAACATATCATATTAAGTATGTAGTATCTATTTAAAGAGAAAAGATTGATTGTATGATTGTTTATAATACTCAAACTACTGAACCTGTATTCTTTAACCTATAGAAAGTTGTCGGGTAACATGCAATAATTAACGAAGTTCATAGTTTTTTTCCTCGTGTGGTACTGGTGTCAGATTTTCAAGCTGCCTAAAGATTAGTCTTTATCGTTAGCGATGCCATCAATGATGACGGCCTGGACCAAGGGCTTAACGTGCCTTCCGAAGCACGGAGGGGCTCGAGATATTGTTATGCCACTTGCGGCCCCTTTCCCAGTGGGGTCGGCGCCCGGCGTTGCTTAACATGCGCAAGCACTAATACTCACGACCACTGCACCATAGGGCTCCTCTTAGTAGTTGTTAAGGACCACTTCCTTGCCTGTTCATTCCTGTCTAGCTGTATGTAAGACTGTATTTCTAAGAAAAGCGTAGAGGCATCAAATGGTAATAAATATCGAATAGTTATAGTCGTCCCTTTGGAGCTGTTACTGAAAATATCAAAATTAACTTCAATCAATAAAACGATACGGCCGCTTTATGTTTATGTCGCAATTTTCTATATCTTTGCACACTTGCTCTATAGTAGCCAAATAAGTATAGCAGCAGGAAAACATTCGAAAACCGTAAAGTAGCTATATCAACAACTTTTTGGACGGTAAACTCGGTGCGCGAAGCCGATTCTTAGGGTTTCGTACCCTAATGGTTAAAAACGGGACGCTGGACACTAAGCCTCTGATGTCCATCCGTCTGTATGTCGCAGGGCTATTACTACGCTCCATTGATGCTGGCAGAACGGCTTTGGATTTTTGAACCTCAGTAAAAAAACAGGTCTGTGAACCGTAGGTTCAGATAGCTAGCATGCAAACGTTAAGCAGCTTACTTAAGTGAAGTCAAATACACGGAGGATATTAAATACTAATTCAAGCAGCGTAAATCTCAAAGGAGTTTGGTAACCTGATAGTTATTCGGGAGCGTCGACCCGACTGTCTGAGAGATCTCATAAAATGAGATTGCAAGTTTTTTCTCCTACCTTGTTCAGCTATTTAGTGAATTTTATTTTATTGTGATGGTACCGAAGCTGTAGCATTTAGGTATAATAAAGAGTGGGCGAAATGTTTATAGCTAGCAAAGCAGCTTTTTCATAATGTCCAAATAGGTATCAAAGTTCTTAATTAATACGTACTTTTAGTAACTTCTCGCTACTTTTAGTAGTTTTTACAACTTAGGATTACCTGCAGGGCGAGAAGAAGAACTATAGACGAATGAAATGGACCTTTTAATTAATTTTAAGCATTATAAATCTGCATTAATCACATGGTACTTTTTTATTCAAGCGGCATTATTAGGTAGACGTCATTAGAAGTGACTAATATACACTTTCCGAATACTTAGAGTGCTTTAAGTATTGGCATAGTATTACTGAAAAAACAAAAATTATCTACTTAATTTATTATTTTCCTCATGGTCTGAGGAATTAAGTTTTATTATTAAAATATAAGAATTGTTTACGACGAAAAAATAATAGCGAAACGAAGTTCGCCAGGACAGCTAGTTATTCATAAAAAATAGTCTACTAAAATGCGCAAATTAGACAAGGTTTTTTTTATATAATATATTTTTTGTTTATGATAAAAATTGAAACTCATTTCGTTATTTCAGCTGCCTATCAAAACAAATTAAAACAAAATCTCCAGTGAGGTGCACTTTCTTTCCGGGTAGGGTTAGATTAAGGTGTATGTATGGTATCGATTATAATTAAACAATTTTATATACTTAAGTATATTACTGCCATTGAAGTGAAAATTGCCTTTTTACGTCATATTATGATGCTACAAGTATAACAAACATCTAAATAACAAAATGTTTATTTCTACAGGTCAAATAAATAAAAAAAAAAAACATTTGCGTTGTTTTTTAAGAACTAGTTTAAAAATAGCACGGATTTTGTTCAGAATAAGATGCAAAATGTTGGACTTTTTGTTATTTTGTTTATTTCATCTCAAAGGGGGTTTTGTCATAGAGAGTGAGTGCAGTTTTATGATCTATCTCGGTTCCGACGCTGTTGCTTATCGTAACCGCTTTTTAAACGTGGTAAGGGTGGAGTTTATTGGGCTAAGGGAAAAGGAAAAGGTATTTGGGATTTATAATTACTTTCCTTATGTTTAATACATATACAAATCCCAAAAATACAACAAATGCTAATAAATACTTCAACTCATTAGCTTTCCACATCAGACTACAGTTTTATACCAATTGCCATAGTTCTAACCATAAAAATAGACTTTAATCAAACCTGGACCGATTTTCATAAAGTACATACCTACCTTCTCAAATGAGAAAAATATATTTTTAAATCGGTTCATAAATGACAGAGATAAGAGGTACCAAACATTAAAAAAACAACCGAATTGAGACACTCTCTTATTTTGAATTTGTGTTAAAATATACTGAATTCCTCTTAATTGTTCATCTACTACATATTGATGGAGTCACTTTACTACCGTAGCAGTCTATTTATCACTACAAAACAATACAAATCCTAAAATAAGAATTGACAATACCGCTAGGTATTCAGTCCTGGATTTGTCATTAGGCCGTATAGGCCGCGGCCTAGGGGCGGCAGCGTCCTAGGGGCGGCAGATTTCAGAGGATAACCAATAAGTTGACTGATTTTCTTTTGGTTTATAAGTGGCCTACATTGATAAAAAATATAAATCCGGCACTGCCGCTTTTAACGATACAGGATTTTATTTTAATGGAAAGGCTAATGAGATTTCGCGACACATGTAACCATTGATTACGCTTACATCTATTTAAACCTACAAATTTAAACAAAACTACTAGCAGCCTATTACAAGGCAGACAAAGATGGCGGCCGGCAGGAATGTTATTTATGACGGATATCGCCAGAATCAATTACACTGGGTGTTTCAAGAGCACGGCCATTTGGTTTATGTGCTATTCAGCCAGCCGCTTTCCAATGCCTTTATCTGACTGCGTCTTGAATTCATTACACTTAAACAGTACCTGCAGCGCATGAATCATTGTTACTAAGTTACGTATCGTACTTTTGAAGGTAGTTTTAGGATTCTCGTTTTTATAACACAAGCGATCCGGACCCCGGCTTCGCACGGGTGCAATGTACGTATAAACCTTCCTCTTGAATGACTTGAATCACTCTATCTTTTAAACAAACCAAATCAAAATAGGTATGTTGCATATTTTTAAAGATCCAAGCATACATAGGAACAGACGGACAGTGGAAATCGACTTTGTTTTATACTATGTAGTGAAGAGGTGATTTAAATTTACGAGTAGCCCTAAAAAGGTTTTTTTTTAGGATCTTATCAAATCAAAGTAGGTAATTCAGGAACCAGAGACAAAAATAAGAACTACATTTTAAACCAAACACGAACAAATCAATATAGTTATAGGAGGTGAGCTTCATCAACAGCAAAGATGTCGATGAAGCTCACGTCCTAGTTTGCGTGCGGCTTTGAAGGCATCACTAAATTGGAGTTTAAGAAGCATATCAAAAATGAAAGGCGGCACGGTTGTCACTATGAGTATAGTTTTTTTATATCCGGCATACAATTTTTCCTACTCCTCAATATTATAACGTCTTTGGGAGCCCGATGGCCAAGTGGGCGTGAGTATGTTATTCAACCCCGGGTGCAGTCCTCACTGGAATGAGTGACTGCTACTGGCAAACAAATATATTGAGCTTTAACGTGCTTTCCGAAGCACGGTGGAGCTGTGTGTGGAGAAGTAGTGATTTTGGGAAAAGCAGCAGTCATTATGAAAAAGTGGTCATTTTGGGAAAAGCCGTAGTCATTATGAATTATGGTCATTTTGGTAAACTATATGCCTTCAGCTTGAAAAATCTGAAATCAGTGTTGGCCACTTACACACACGAAAAGCAAAAACAACTTCTACTTCCTCTCCCCATACCACATTATGTGGGGTCGGGACAGCATGGAAGTCTGTTATACTTTCCATGCCGTGAAAGGTTTCGGCTTATTTTTACGAATGGTCGCCTGCCTAATCGCATGCCCACGAGTACGACCGACGCGCGACTGCGACGGGCTTCAGAGGCAGGCGCATGCGACAGAGGCAAGCGCCCGCGCCAGGTGTTGACGAGAACGGGCGGCGCGCTCGTGCGACAGACTCCTTGGGAATGCATTCGTTGCACGATATGTATGTGTTTGAAAAGCAAAAATAAGAACAAAACTAAATTCAAATACCTCCTCCAGAAGCCTGCAGCAGCTAGTTCCTTCATTCTTCTTTATTTTCTTTCTTGCAGTTGTAAAGCATTCTTATGACCAATCGTAAAACTATCTGAATGAGTTCAAGGGAGGTTAATTTTGTTTTAATCTAAATTCGTATTTATATACTCTACATAGTATAATAAAACGCTGTTCCCGCTGTCTGTCTGTCCCTATGTATGCTTAGATTTTTAAAATTACCCAACGGATTTTGATGTGGTTTTTATTAATAGATAGAGTGATTCAAGAGGAAGGTTTATACGTACATTGCACCCGTGCGAAGCCGTAGCCCGGGTCGCTAATTTATTATAAAGAGAATAGAATAAATAAGGAAGTGTGAGTAAAATGAAGCAACAATGGCAATCACTATGAAAACATTGGCATGAAAATAGTATTTTCCAGTCTTTCAATTGGCGGCTTCACGTTTCACTGTCTTAAGGAAAACAAAGGACAAAACTGACGTTAAAAATAACCGAATTTTCTGATCTGCGTATTGCGATTTGGATTGACTCCAAAGGAGATAAGGTTTTAGCGATTGCGTGTGCTCATCAGTGTCTAGACTCATGTCGTATGCATCTGGCAGCGTTTTTATAGTCTGTATTTTACGTGTTTATTGTTACTGGCTAAATTTGAAAAAGGCAAGGTTATTTTTTTTCAATGTTTTTAAAAGAACCTATTTCTTACTAGAATTTAAATCTGTGACGAAAAAGCAACTTATTTTTTTGTGCTTTAGACGGTTGATCCCTGAAGCAAGATTTTCGAGTTATCTTTATACAAAATTCTCGAGTATGATCCCCTTACTGAGACCTGTCGAGAGCGTTCCTATATCTGTTTCTATCTGATATTTTAAATACCATTTGGTGAACGTTAACTTAAATTACACATTATTATTTACGACATTATTATTGTTGACGTCAATAACTTACTTAGAGCTAAGTTTACGCCGCTTCCAAGGCGGACGTGGTGTCGGATCATAAATTGCAATCCCGTAAAGTCGCTTTCCTACTGGTTTTTATAGGATCCATTTTGGAGAGTGTGCGAAAGCGCTCTTGAGCTAGTAGAACCCTCACCATTCCTCCATCGGACTACGAGACGCAGACAGAAATTTCACCTTTTTATCGTTGGAATACCAAAGAGTCGAACTAAATGCTTTGACAGTTCCTATTTGGTTTGAGTAGCTAAAGTGTGGAATGAATTGCCTGCGCTTACCATCAGGTGAGATGGGAGACAAATGCCTACTTCAATACTTAGTAAAAAAAGTACATATAATATAAACCTTGATAAGTTACGAATTTAAACATTTCGGTCCTTCGTAACCATGGGTTAAATTTAATCTTTGGTAACGGAGGGTTAAGATTCGGGCAGGAGGATTCTTTCTAATGTATTGTTACAATGTATTGTCTAATGCATGTTATGCGCACCTACGAAGTGGTGTACTTCGCAAGTTAGGAAGTGCGTACTTTGGCAGCAGTGGTGGGGTGGCTTGCCAACTATGTCGCCTGATTCGGTCACGGCTCGGGGGTGTGGTGTCGAATCAGCCGTACCGTACTTAGGTCTCTCTCTCTAGCCGGCCCACACAGCCGGTATTCGAGAGACGCCGCAGCATGTTAGACAGAAGTGAAGATATCCATTCGTGTCCAACGTAGGTACTGTGGCGTCCCTCTCGACAGTGTCTGACTGAATTCCGGTTGTGTTATGCCGGCCACTTTTAAGAGTATATATACATTTTGTATGACGAAGTTTGAACTGATTAAACAAAATATATACAATACACGTACACGTAGTATTTGTTTTCCTCTGTTCCCAAACACTATCGAAGTTTGAGACAGATTTTTTTTGTAATGACTATGTAGCTAGCTCCAAGTGAGCCAATCCAATCTTTCGCTACTTCACTGGGCGTTTGAGGCGAGGGCAGAGTGCCCTCAGCCTATATAGACAACATCACTAAAGGGCCTCCAGGAGGGACGGACCTCAGCTTTGGGCGTTGCATGTGTGCGCAAAGCTTGGAGAGACAGCAAACTCTCATATTGCCCGATGGGCCGCGTATACGTGCATGCATTAGTGAATACACACTCTTTTATATAAAAATGTAAGAATACGGGTGCAATCTGACCACCTCTCAGTAGTGACACTACTTATACTGAGAGAGGTTCAGATTTCTTTCAAGCCGTCTGTACCTTTGTTTTTTTATTTACTATAGTAAATAATATAATGCTAGATTCAAATTAGCTTTAATACAAGTGGGGTACAAGTTCCTTCGAGCTGCAGAAGGCAATTAATCCGATTGTCCGGGCTGTTATCATTAATGACATCACAGATAAATTTCGCCACTTACACACACTATATAAACGAAACTGATTTTGAACCTTCTAACAATGTCTATGTTACATTAAAAACGGTAAGGGGGGGTCAAAAAATTCGCGGAACGGAGGGGAAGGGAGGTGAAATAAAATACTGTACTATTTTTCTTTTTCAATATATTCCCCCTTAAGTCGAATACATTTTTCAGATCTCTCTATTAATATCGTCGAAAAAAATGATTTGTCTTTGTCCTCAAAATAGGCCGAAATCGCCGACTTGACTTCTTCATCGTCGGAAAACTTCCTCCCACGAAGCTCTTTTTTTAATTTGGGAAATAAAAAATAATCACAGGGGGCTAAGTCTGGACTATAGGGAGGATGGTTTAACATTTCGAAGCCACAGTGATGAAGGTCAGCCATCGCAACGCGGCTCTTGTGTACCGGTGCGTTGTCATGCAAAAGCAGCACACCTTTTGTCAACTTTCCCCGCCTTTTCTCCTTGATTGCTTCTTTTAATTGTCTCAGTATATAAGCGTAGTATTCTCCCGTTATAGAAACATCCTTATCTTTACAATCTATTAGTAAAATACCCTCTGTATCCCAAAAAACAGTTGCCATGATTTTTCCAGCCGATTGTGACACCCTGTATTTCTTAGGGGGGGGCTGACCCTTTTTATGCCACTGCATAGACTCTTGCTTCTACTCAGGCTCATAATGATGAACCCAAGTTTCATCTGCAGTAACAAGTCTTGCAAAAATTCCTTCCTTGTCGGCGCTACAGAGGTCTAAAAACTCCTTTAAATACTCGACGCGCAGCTGTTTCTGTGGTGGTGTGAGCATTCTTGGCACCCATCTTGCGCTGACTTTTGACATCCCAAGATTGTCGTCTAGAATATTTAAAATGGTTGTAGGTGATACTCCAACCATTTCTGCAAGTTGTTTCTTCTTCAAACGAGTATCCTTCAGTATAAGATTCTCCACTTTTTCAACGATGTTTGAGGTGGTGGCCTCAATCGGCCGTCCTGAGCGAGGGTCGTCTTCAAGAGACTCTCTGCCTTGCTTGAAAAGGCTATTCGACTTGTACACCATGGTTTTCCCAGGGCAGGAGTCCCCGTATACTGATGACATTTCTTCCAAAATTTTCTGAGGTGGTTTTCCTTGCTTAGTGAGGAACTTTATGACGGCACGAAACTCGATTTTTTCCATGTTCAAATTTTTCTTCCGGATTCACTTGTTTGATCGACGACAGGTCAAAAGTTATTGACACAATCGTTTTTTTTTTTTTAAATGACACAATCGTCGTCGGGTTCTTCTCATACTTCGCCTTTCGGCGAAGTCGGGGTGGCTGACCAGGACTGTGTCCTCTACAGCGAATTGCTGTAGCCGCCTGCAACGGCAGGCGGGTCACAATGTAGTGGCCGTGGCTGCCACATCGGGTTTTCTGTGTCTCACTGGGGGCGATGGGCAGGCGCCGCACTTGTAGCGGCACCTTGGTCGACGGGCGATGCGATGATGGCTTCTCTGGGCGAAGGCTTGTATACTCCGTCAGGCGGGCGGGCGTGCAGAGGCGCTATACCTTTGAGGTGAGGATGCGCCGATGCGTCCGCCTTGGAGTACACGCTCTTCGCCAGACGTGAGACGAAGGCGTCCAGGCCTTCCCATTTGAGGTCCCGCTGAATGACGTTGGTCCTCACGTAGCGTGGGGCCCCTGTCACTGTTCGGAGACTCAGATTTTCCTGCGCTCGGAGTCGACGGCGATTCGTCTCCGAGCAGTAAGCGTACCACGCAGGGGCCGCGTACGTGAGGCGGGATCTAACATATGTCTTGTAGATCCCGAGCTTCGTTCTCAGCGGGATACGGGAGAAGAGCACTGGACGCAACTTCCCCCGGGCCATCTTCGCACTGGCTACGGCCGCGTCGACCTGTTGCCTCATTGTGAGGCGCCTGTCGATGTTTACCCCCAGGTAAGTGACATGTGGCTGCCACGGCACGGTTTCCCCGAGGAGCTTCAGCGGCGGCGGGAGGAGGCGGGCGCCTCCGGACAGCATGGCCTGCGTATTGCGGGCATTGACCGACAACCTCCATTTAGAGAGCCAGTCAGGCAGGGCATCTAATGCCCGTTGGACCTTCTTGGCGGCGTGCTTCGCATTCATGGACTTAGCGAAGTATGGTGTGCTATCCATATTAGTTGGACGTGGGCACACCTCTGAGAAGCCCCGCCGCTGCCAGCTGGTCCGGGGTCATGGTCATCATGTTTTGGAAGGCCGCAAACAGGGCCGCCATCTGCGCCTGAGGCATGGGCGCGGGCGCGGCGGGCTGTTGTGCGGCCTTTTCTGGCAGGGCGGTCCGGGGAGAGGGCTGCGGGGGCGCCGGAGCGGAGCTCTCGGCCTGCGGTTTCTTCTTTTTATTTTTCTTTCTCTTTTTCTTCGGGAGCTCCGCTCCACGTTCCGTAGGTGCGTTGGCGGGGGCCATCAACGAGGCGCTCGCTGTCTCCTCAGTTTGTGTGCGGGGCGGCAATGATGTCCCGCTGCGTGCCACCGTGCCTGCCTTCTTGTTCCGCGCCTCTTTTCTAAAGATGGGGCAGGAGGTGTTATTTGCGGGGTGTGGGCCTCCGCAGTTGGCGCAGGTGGCGGGCTCTTCTTTTGGGCGCTCACAGTCGGCGGCCTTATGGGGGCCGCCGCAGCGCACACAGGCTATCGGCCGGTGACAGTTGACCGACGAGTGCCGGAACAACTGACACCGGTGGCATTGGGCGGGGCCTTGTTTGCCCCGCCAGGGCTCGATCTTTATGCCCGGCATAAACAGCAATTCGGTGATTTTAAAAATGTCTGTGCAGCCTTCCGTCCTTTTGATTAGGCAGAAATAAATGCATCCGGGCCGCTCCCCTCTGCCACGGATGCCCTTCACTGCTTCTGCCTCGAATCCCAGGTCGGCCAGCGCTTGGGAGCCCTCTGCCTCGTCCGTGTCGGCTGGAAGTCCTCGGATGGCCACTTTGAGCTGACGTTCAGCTGGCAGTGAGTAACAAAACCAGCTGACGTCAAGTTTTGATAGGTAATTTTGTACCACCCGGTATTCGTTCTCATCCTGGGGTGAGAAGCGTACTCCCCGGCCGTACGGGCGGGCCGAGGGGGTGCGTCCGAGGCTTCGTGCCAGCTCCTTGAAGTGCGCTGACCAGTTTAGTAGGCGCTCGGCGATGAGTGGCGGGTACCTTTTGGACGTGGAAGGCTGCTGTGTCTGGGCTGCGGGCTTGGGAGTGGCAGTGGGCGCCCCCTTCGTCGAACTTGACGCTGTGGGCGCTGTCCCGCCGGTGGCGACGGCTGTCGGCTGCGTCTTCGCTGCGGCAATCGTAGATGTATTTGTAGCTGCCGTGGCAGCGCCTGCGGTCATGCGCGCAAACGAAGACGCAGGCGCGCCTGAATCGGCGACTCTGGCCAGCATGGCCAGGTCGCGGTCGTGCCAGCCTCTCGGCGAGAGGCGGGCAGTGGGCAGCGTAGACGCTGCGGCTGGCGTGGCGACGCAGGGGGTCGCGTAAGCCGTGATATCGGGCGAGGTGGGTCGGGAAGGGCCCGGCCCAGGCTCGTCCTCTTCATGGATGGGCTCCATTCCGGAGCCCGACGACGCGCAGGTGGGGAGTCGCCCTACGCAGCCACACGGACCGCTATGTTGACTACCCAACACTCCTTTCGTCGGTGAGACCCGCTGGTGGGAGGCCGACTACTGGGAGTGCAAAGGAAAATCAAACCCAACGACCCGGGCACAGTGTTTACAAGTAGGGCTATCCCCGCCGACGCTGTAACAGCGAAGGGTGCCGATCGGCAGTGCTCCACGGTTGGAGCACGGCGATGCGGCGAAAGAAACACTGATGAACGGCTCGTACGTAAGGATGAGACAAAGTGCGCTCAATGGGCTAACTGGCTATCCTCCTAACTGACTATCCTCTGACACAATCGTTTTTTTTTTTTTTTTTTTTCACAATCGGGTTTAAACTTGGCATATATACTCACAAAGAGTTGCTCATTAGTAACTACCTGCGGCAGGTCCCCCACCCCCCGCTAACCCCTCCATTCCGCGAACTTTTTGACCCCCCCTCGTAAGAATCCATATTTTTATGAATTTGTATGAAAGGGTCAATCATATGGTGATGTTGCCTATAAAGGTTGAGGGCACTCTGCCCTCGCCTCAAACGCCCGGTGTGTATCTACTCGTGCGAAGCTGGGGTGGACCCCTAGTATACATAGAATAAAGCCTGAAGAAATAAAAAGATTGTTAATTTCCTTATATTTTTGACACATCCATTAATTTGTAACTTCTTATCTAATATTATAATATCAAAACAAATATTTAGGTAAGTGATAGATATATATATATATATACCTATCTATAAGATAATTATGAGTTATTATTTACAAATAGCATGCGCTAACCCTCGTGTCATTTCGTGCACCTACATATCAGCATGAGATAATTCAATGATCGTAATTAGTTATAAAATTATAACTACTTTAAATGGAATATCCCCGGATATTGTTATGTTACATGTATACATACGGTCGTATATAAATGTATCTTTAGAAACTGTGACAGAGTGATGTTGATAGTCGTATTTAGGTTAATTAAACTTGGAACTGATTATTTGTTGTGATTGTGGAAATTGTGAACTTGCTAAAGATGCTCTACGATAACAACGCAGTTAATTAAATTGGTATATCTGTTACGGTAAATTTGATTAATCGAAAATTATTAATAATTTTATAATATTATTAATAATAACCTCGTGTTTTGGTAAATGTGAATAAAAAACTGAAATTAATTACTTTTGGTAGTTATTATTAATAATTCACTACACACATTGGTAAAAGTTATAAAAAAAACCAAAGTTATTAGTCCAGCAGGTATTTATTAAGAATATGATATGACGACGATACTACTTATTCGTAAGATATGACACATATAACAGTGCTTGTCTCAGATCACACAAACAAGGGTAGGTACTTGTTTTAAAGAAACTGACAACAATAATCACCTCTTAATCTGTACTCTTAATAAACAAAGTTAAAAGAGTGAGAGAACAGCCTCTCGGCAGCGAAAGGGAGTCGCTATTGCTGCCCTATCTTGAGCTACTGGAACAGAGTCCACGTTGACTCGAGACTTGCTTGTGTCAATGTAAAATAACTTTAGTTTTTAATATTTTTATTTGGCTCACTTTACTAACCCTAGTTTATAAGCTTATTTTTGGTACTAACCTATGTTATAGAAATGTATTTCTAAAATAAAACGTTATTAGTATTATTATTTGTATCTACTTTGGTTTCACGGGTGTTACCCCGGACCTTTGGAGGCTTGCGTGGAGATATATATCCAACATGAAGAGGCCCTTTGGAGAAGTTGATGTAAAGTTGGTCTCCAGCCAGAACTCGTTTCTGGAAATACCAATGTATGATATGTCCTTGAACAGGTCTAGGCTGGAGCAGAAACTATTGCATTATGAAAGACAAATTTATGGGATTGAAATGTAGCTGGACTTGTGCTAGGTTTGCCTGGATTGGACACCTGCTATTATTATAAAATGGCAAAATTATAGAATCGTCATCACCATCAAGAAGGCCTCTTGTGATGAGGCCTTTTTATTACTTTGATTAAAAAGGCCTCGAGATTACCACCATGGGAACAGGCATGAAATATGTAAGTGTCTATTTTAGGGTAGAGATCTTGAAAATTATGTAATTTTTGGAATCCAAGATGGCGGACGCGACTTTTCATGAAAAACCTGCAACCTGCAAAGGGGTCGTTTTTGGGTTTTTACCTTAGTTATGTAATCCAAGATGGCGGGCGCGACTTTTCATGATAAACCAACATTGTGGCATATGGATATTAATTGTATGTGGGTAAACCTAAAATAAATCAGTCATACTCTGTACGCCTGTGTTTCCTTGCGCCGCTCCCGATAATATCCCGAATATATTACTGGCGACGAGTTTTACCGTTTAAAAATCAATTTACGGTATTCGGGACAGTGTGTGCAGTGCGAAATATCAAAATGCCTATCGGAAAAGTTGAGGAATTTGACCTATCGAGCAAGAAGTGGTCGGCGTACATTAGGCGCGTGCAACAATTTATGGCGTTAAACGAAATTAAAGAAGAATTAAAGGTTGCAACCTTGGTGACGTTAGTTGGAGGAGCCACATACGATCTCATGTGTGACTTATGCGCCCCGAGCAATCCGGAGAGTAAAAGTTTTAGTGATTTGGCGAAAATAGTGGGTGATCATCTCGAGCCGAAACGGTCAGAAATCGCCGAACGCCATCTTTTTCGTCAGAGAAGACAAAATGTGGGTGAATCGCTCAGCGAGTACTTACAAGCTCCCAAACACTTGGCGAGTACATGCAACTTTACTACTACGCTGGAAGAAAATTTGCGCGACCAGTTTGTGTCAGGACTGGCAAGCGATGAAATGAGGTCACGAATATTTGCTGAGCCCACAATAACATACAAGAAGGCAATCGAGCTGGCGTTAGCATTAGAAGCGGCCGAACGACATGCTCAGACGAGCGGTAACTCGGCGGCGGGTGGCTTAGCGGCGGGCGCGCCGCGCGCTCTTGAGCCGGTGCATCGAGTTTCAACCGGGGAGCGTGCATATCGCGTTACCGCGAACGTGCGTGGAACTGGCAGTGGCGGACGCTCGTCTGGCGATCCCTCGACGTCTCGAGGTGGGCACCGCAGCAACGGCTGCTGGCGGTGCGGTCGAGATCATCGCGCGGAGATGTGTCGGTTCAAAAACTACTCGTGTGACGTGTGCGGCCTTAAGGGTCATATCAAAGTGATGTGTAACAAAAAGTTAGCTAAACATGAGGCTAATCAGGCGTTTTTAACATCGACGCGAAAACAAAATTACATAGTTAATAGTGAAGAAGACGAATCGGACAGTGAGGTGTATAATATCTGTGTTCGTGGAACAAATGACAAACCGTATATGTTGCCGGCGCGAGTGAACGGCCGGGAGGTAAACTTTGAATTGGACACTGGCAGTAAGTTATCCGCAATCAGTTTAAGTTTTTATTATAATAATTTCTCTGATTTGCCCATTTTGAGTTATGATATATCTCTGTCTTCATATGTAGGTACCCCCATCGAATCTGTAGGCTTTATTAATGTTGATGTTGTTGTCGGGGATCACACGGCTAAGGACCTTAAATTGTTTGTTATCAAAAACGGTGGACCGCCCCTCCTGGGTAGATCTTGGCTAAGAAAACTTAAAATTAGCAATATTAAAATAAATGAACTATTATTTCAAATGAACGACAGCAGTTTAGTGGGACAACTTCGCCGTCAGTTCCCGTCGGTGTTTGCCCCAGGATTAGGAACTTGTACCAAAAATATAACATTACATTTGACGGACAAAACACCAGTGTTTATTAAAGCTAGATCTTTGCCATTAGCTTTACGTGAGCCCGTTGAACGAGAGCTGGAGCGACTCGAGGGTGAGGGTACGATCAGAAAAGTGGATTATTCGGAATATGGTACTCCTATAGTACCGGTGATTAAGAAATCAGGTGAAATACGCATTTGTGGAGACTAAAAGGTGACTATAAATCCTAAGTTAATGCGCGAGCCGTACTCTCTGCCTCGAATCGAGGAGCTGTTCGCAGCGCTCAGCGGGGGGGAGCAGTTTTCAAAAATTGATTTGACAAACGCATATCAACAATTGTTTTTAAATGAGGACTCCCAGCCTTGTACAGCCATCTCAACACACATAGGTACATATATTTATAACCGTACACCATACGGATTAACTTGTATTCCCGAAAAGTTCCAAAAATTTATGGAAGAAACCCTCAAGGGCCTAAAGGGTGTTGCGGTATTCCTTGATGATATCGCCTGTACCGGTAGGAACCGCTCAGAGCATATTTCCAATTTGGTGGCGGTTTTTAATCGATTACGAGAGGTTGGCTTAAGAATAAAATTGGAGAAATGTTCATTTTTACAAGATAGCATTACTTATGTCGGATTTGTTATTGACAAGCATGGTTTACACCCTGACCAAAACAAAATCAGGGCAATTGTTGACGCGCCGCCGCCAAAAGATGTTACCCAACTCAAATCTTTTCTGGGTTTAGTCAATTATTATGCTAAGTTTATTCCAAAACTTAGCACGATTTTGTACCCATTACACCTATTGTTACGGAAAAATGTTGATTGGAGTTGGTCCACGGAATGTGACAAGTGTTTTTGTGATGTAAAAAAGGCTGTGTCTAGTAGCAAGGTACTTGTTCATTATAATCCAGAACTACCGTTAGTGTTGGCGGTGGATAGTAGTTCGTACGGCATTGGCAGCGTGTTATCTCATCGGTATCCTAATGGTGACGAACGCCCCATTTGTTTCGCGTCGCGTACTTTAAACTCGGCTGAGCGCGCCTACAGCCAATTGGATAAAGAGGCGCTCGCTATCATTAGCGGGGTTAATAAACATCATCAATACCTTTACGGTCGTCAGTTTATCATCAAAACGGACCACAAACCCCTGACGTTTATTTTTGGCCCAAAATACGGTTTGCCACAAACAGCAGCAAGTAGGCTGCAAAGGTACGCTACAAAGTTAGCCGCCTACGATTTTAAAATCGAATTCGTAAAGTCCAGGGATAACGGGAATGTTGACGCGTTATCACGCTTGCCGCTGCCGGACAAGCGAAAGGGCGAACCGCAAACGGACGTAATATCTTATGTTAATTATGTGGAAGAATATTTTCCTATAAGCGCGAAGTAGAAGACGATAGTATTTTAAAAATGATTTATGATTATCTTTTGAATGGCTGGCCAGCTGCAGTGACTGACGAGTTAGTTAAACCATATTTTCATCGCAAGGACTGTTTGGCCATCGATAGGGGTTGTATTTTATATAATCATCGTGTCGTGATTCCTAAGGTATTGAGACAAAGAGTGTTGCATGAACTGCATCAGGGCCATTTGGGGGTTGTTAAAATGAAGAATTTGTCACGGAGCTATGTGTACTGGCCTCAGCTCGACGCGGAGATCGAGAGTGTGTGTCGCTCGTGCTCGGCGTGCCTACAGCAACGTGATGCGCCGCCGCGCGCACAGCTGCATCCTTGGGTGTTTCCAATGCGCCCTTGGCAGAGATTAAATATTGATTTCGCCGAATTTCAGGGCAAGCATTATTTAGTTACTATAGACGCTCACAGCAAATGGATCGAAGTACAGAGAATGTCAAGCACTAGCGCAGAGGCGACTATACTCAAATTACGCGAACTTTTCGCTCGGTTTGGCTTGCCCTCCCAAATTATAAGTGACGGTGGCCCCCCTTTCAGCTCAACTGAATTCGCCAATTATATGAACAAAAATTTAATCAGCCATATTATTACTAGTCCTTATCGGGCGGCCGGAAATGGGGCCGCTGAAAATGCTGTGAAGCTAGTAAAACGTGCAATGAAAAAAGCTGTACACGAACGAAAAGATATTGACACGTCTATAGCTCAATTTTTATTTCAATATAGGAACTGTGAGCATTCCACCACGGGTGTGTCACCAGCGATGGCAATGTTCGGCCGTCGGCTCCGTGGTCGTCTAGACGTGTTAAAGCCGTCGACGGAGAGCGCGGTAGAAATAGCTATAGATCGCGCAGGGCGGGCGCGGCCCGGCGCTGCACGGCACGTCGAGCCGGGGGACTCAGTCCTAGCTCGCGACTATAGGGCTCGAGCGGAGAAATGGGCACCAGCTACCGTGGTTACCAGGGATGCTCCACTCACTTATAAGGTACGTTTGTCGGATGGCTGTGAGTGGAAGCGCCACATAGATCAGTTACTTCCTATAAAAAAACCGATCAGACACTCGTTAGCCCCTGTTGCAGTCCTTGGCGAGTCGGAAACGGCAGAAACTGCAACTGCACAGCCCGGGTCAAACTCGGAACCGGTTACTGACATCATGGAGGGTACGCTCGACCCCCCACCGGAAAATCTACAAGGCGACGGTATCGTTAGTTCAAAGTGTCCGGACACTCAAAAAACAAACGAAGACATATCGCGTGCCCTTGATAAGTATAGAGAACCGCGGCCTAAACGCGCTTGTGTTTTAAAAGCTAAAAGTAACAAAAGTGATAAATATTTTTTTATTAATATTAATAGCATTTTTTTTTGTTGACTGTATTGTTAGAATCGGTCGGAATTAAGGTTTTATGTTAAACTTCTTTAGAAATTATTTTTTTATATTTTCTGTTTACTATACTTTGCTATCAAATTTAGTTTTCTTATGGTCGGAAGGGTGCGATGGGAAGCAAGATAAATACCTAATTTGCGTCACATCCATTTTTGTTTATTATAAAATTGATGCTGGCATTCAATTACTTTTCCTTGCTTCTCATGTCACGGTTTCAAATCATAAAGTTATTGGCGTATCGTTAGGCACTGTATATTTTATTTACTAAAATATATATGTGACACATAAAACGGAAGCCTTTATCTTATATAGTTAATAGGTAGCTTGTGCTGTTGGCATGGTTGTTATATTATATTATATTATATACAGTTTAAAGCTAGTTATATAAGGAACTTTAATTATTTGGAGTTGTTGAATTGTTACTTAGCTTAGGGGGGGAGGTGTGGCATATGGATATTAATTGTATGTGGGTAAACCTAAAATAAATCAGTCATACTCTGTACGCCTGTGTTTCCTTGCGCCGCTCCCGATAATATCCCGAATATATTACTAACATGAGTGTCGTTTTATAGGTTCTTGGGGTGTAGAGGTGCATATCTCGAAAATGACGTCAGTTATATAATCTAAGATGTCGGACGTGACTTTTCATTATAAATCGACGTGAGTGTCAATTTCTAGGTTTTTTTCGGTGTAGTTTTGGAAAATTACATCAGTTTTAGTATCCAAGAAGGCAAATCTTCGCGTCTCTCGCACATCCCGCACACCGCCCCGCCACCCCTGCCCGCACCTCTGTTGCCCGATCGAGAAAAAAATCGCCAGTGTACATTTATTTTTATCGATAGTTATTACATTTATCGGTACTAAGGTTACATTATTAATAATCACCGACAAATGTGATTAATTTCTCACTTTTACCTGTACTTTCGGTAATTATTAATAATGATAGACAATTATTAATAATTTTTAATTAATCACTCTAACCGTAACATATCCATTCCCATAAAGCAGGTAAGATTGTTTTTTATATTTCCAAATCAGAGCATGAAATAATATCTGTAAAAAAGACAAAAAAGTAAAATCATATTTATGTAGATACTCGTATTAGCAGAGGGAGAGACAAATATGGTGGTGGTAGTGTGGTTTCGGTCTTAAACTACTCCTCCCTCTTCATTGCGGGTTAGTGAAATGTGAAAATTATAAGTAGTCATAATAAGTTACTTACCCATATTTTATAAATCATCGGTATTTAATTAAATACTCAAATAATTGGTTTTACTTACGTATTTTAGTGGGTATCATCGACAAGTTTCTGAAATGTATGTATGAAAGAGATTAATAATTACTCAAAGGGGCTTATATTCCAATCAGCATATGGAATATAGGCCCCTTTAACTAATTACACACATCATGTATGTAATGTATGTACGTATGCAATATAAAGGTGTTAAATACATTGCGTCGTTAAATACTAGCCGTGTGGTATCCGGCAGAGTAGAATAGGACCACTCCAAGTCTTCCCGTGGATGTCGTAGAAGGCGACTTAGGAAATACAAGCTAAACAAAGCTTATAAACATCTGTGAGACCTCTCCAACCCGTCTGGCCAGCGTGGAGAGTGTAGGCCAAGTCCTCTGGCTGCTCTGGCCAAATATGGCTCTAGTACAGAGAGGGTCGTGCTCCTGTAGTGGAGACTAAAAAGGACCTGATGATGATGATGATGACATTGCGTTACTTATCAATATTGTTCATGACTTCTGATCAAAGACAAATTTAAGATCAAAGTGCCGAGATCCGTTTGTATCATCCGTCCACGATTTTCATTCCCATACGTTGCGATGTGATGAGAACGATTCTTTTCGTCTGTTGGAATTTTGTCTGAATATTTTGAATACCTACTAATAATAACAGACGTGAGAGGTATTGTACTGACAATTAAATAAACTGCTTTGTAAGTGAATATTGCATAGGTACCTAAAAGGGTAAGACTTACGTCTACAGGCGGATGTCCCGGAAAGTGTTAACCCATTAAATCATGTTTCTAGTTATAGGCGCTGGCCTTTATTAAATTGATTCATAGATTTCTATAGAAGATTATTATGTGGTAGTAAATAAACGAGATTTAGAAATTCATAGGATTTTTATGACCGTGCTTACGTGCTTGTTACAGTTTTTCTATTGAAGGTGGGGGCGGGTGTATAAGGTTGTGTGTGGGTGGGGGGGGGTGTCTGTATGGGTCTGAAAGTGACTGTTAAGTGGTGGTTCGATACTGAAAGAAATCTTTAAAAGAAGAAACTGAAGAAATATCAACATAGTGAGATTATCTCAAAAGACTCACAATCTCAAAAGAGTGAAAGTAGCCCATAACATTTTCTGGATGGATTTTAGATTTTGTGTTGCAATAAATATATAATAACAAGCTTTCGCCCGCGGCTCCGCCCGCGTTAATGTCGATCCCTCGGGAATAGTACTTTTTCCCGGGATAAAAGGTAGCCTATGTCCTTCTCCGTACTCCAGAGAACTTGTATGCAAAATTTCATGATGATCGGTTCAGTAGTTACGGCGTGAAATCGTAACAAACTCACTTTTGCATTTGTAATATTAGTAACGATGCTAATAAGTACTAGTCCAGCGACAGTGATAAACGTGACAAACATATCTTCTTCTTCTTTACTTTTTGCCACTAAAAGCTGCTTACGCCCGGTGAAGTAGCGAAAGCTCACTTGGAGCTAGCTACACAGTCATTTCCAAAAAAAAAAAAAAACACTAAAAGCTGGTCATATCTTCCGCTCCACCCTTCTTACGCCATACTTTGGTCTTCCCCTTTTCTACGACCTCTAAATTCCATTCCCAAAACTCTTTTCGTCACATGATTTTCGTCCCTCCTATTAATTAACATGGCTATACCAACCTAACCTTAGTATTTCAGTCACAGGTGTTACTTTCATAAAGATAAATACTTTTTGATTAACGATCAAACTACTTTTGTCGTTTATCATAAGTATCTCTATACGTCTATCTTCGTGCAAGGTATTTAAAGGCAGACATGTCGAAGAATACTAAAAATACAAATGACTCATCAGATTTATTCACCGCGAGGTAGTTAAGCCCTTTCTGACGTAGAGTAGAGCGTCGTCGTCGTCGTCGCCGTGTCGTGTCGTAGGCGCAGGTCATGTGACTGCTGTTTATTTCAGTCTGCAAATACCGTCCACTCGAAATTTGGCACAACTTTTGGACACACTTGCCCGCATCCATCGATTTGTCTGGAATACACTCCGATTATATTGGATTTATTATAAAAAAAAAATACGTATTTTTACCGCGCACGGTCTGCCAAGGTCTTTGTTCCTGTTAAATTAACTTACACTAACCCTTCGCCCGCGTAGGTCGTAAAAGTCCATGTAAGAAATGGGGTATAGAAAAATGGGATTAAAAACAATATCTTAATATGACAGTATTTTTTCAGAACGACTGTGAGGACTGTTAAGGCTGCACCGAATCTTTCTCATCGCGTTTTGTATCGGTTGCATCCTCTGTCAAGGTGTTTCTGAGCCCGGGGTCCGCTCAACTGAATATACTCATGCATAGAAGAAGACGGCATCGGATTTTTTCCGGACATTATTTATAAAAGTAAACACTTAAGTAAGTTTCAAAAGGATGAAAATTCTATTGAGTAGGTGAGACCTTTCTCACTTACTTGTACGTTTTAAGCATTAAGTTAGCCCCACACCACAAACAAGTTGGGTCAGATCGGACATACAATAAAACAAAGAAAATTTAACCTTAAGTATAGTAAACATGGCGCGAAAATATCTATCTGCTATTGGCTGATGCGTTTGCGCCGATTTATTCCGATCCAATACCACGAATAAATACCACTGGTATTAGGTACTTTGCATTTTTAGTTATATTCTATTCGCCCGATGATTACATTTCCCCCGATGTTAAGGTAAATACGAAATATACTAGATATCGTAGAAAAAGTACCGAGGCGGCAGATTAGACCCTGGCTGGTTGTCTATTGCGTAGGTCATGATACTTGTACGATGGAGTGCGTTAAACAAAACTGAGTGCCCAGCAAATATAGATAATAGAAACCGACAATAGACGTGTCTACTTTCGTTACAAAGAACACCAATTAGTAGGTACTTATTAACTATAGACTGTTGTGCTTATTTACTTAAATATTTCCTCAACATTTTCAGCCACCAATACTTACTGAATATTTGCATTACTGAAACATCCAAGACAGAGAGTAAGCCCCTGAATGACTTAGTTTTTATTTAGTGAACTCTGTTGTCATTATTTTTTAATAAGTAATAAATAAATAAATATATACTGACAAATCACACAGATTGAGCTAGCCCCAAAGTAAGTTCGAGACTTGTGTTATGGGATACTAACTCAACGATACTATATTTTATAACAAATACATATATAGATATACATCCAAGACCCAGGTCAATCTGAAAAAGATCATTTTCCATTTTGACCTGGCCGGGGATCGAACCCGGTCACTCTCGTGTCGCAGTCTGGCGTGTTGACCGCTGCGCCACGGAGCTAGTCAAAAACTTTAGGTAAGCAGTTTTTTGTTTTTTATAAACCTTATTATGTTCTTCAGAGATTCTTAGTTCATTAAACAATTTCTTTTGTCGCGTTTTGGACCTCGACCATATAAAAATAGTAGCTTAATTTTCATGAAAGATTTACTCCTGTTATTATAATTTAACTAGCTTTCGCCCGCGGCTCCGCCCGCATCAATGTCGATGCCTCGGGAATAGTACTTCTTCCCGGGATAAATGTTAGCCTATGTCCTTCTCCACACTCCAGAGAACTTGTATGCAGAATTTCATGATGATCAGTTCAGTAGTTACGGCGTGAAAGAGTAACAAACAAACAAACTCACTTTCGCATTTATAATATTAGTAAGGATACATAACTATGTATCCAAGTAACTACTTGATAACTTAGAATGACGTCATCAATAAACGAAACAACAAAAAGCCACAGCTACAAAATATGAGGACTGAGCGCACCCGAGACGTCTGCGGTCGATCCCTGACCGCACCCCGGCTCTCACACACGTCTACCTTCCATGTATACTTGACACTGCCCACAGATAGTTTCTATTGTTCATAAAATTATTGTAATTTACTTCGAACTAGCCTGTCCGCTCTATGTTTATAAATTAAGGCCGCTAACGTGGCCGGGCAAGCCCTAGTGCTTCCACCCTATTATGCCTTGGTTTCTACCATAAGCAAATGCAAATCACCTTGCCCCGCGCCCTTGGTCCTTGTTTGATGGCGCCGCCATGATCCAGCGCCCTGGGCGATCACCCAACCGCGCCCTACCCTAACGCCGCTACTGTATGTACGTCTGTCCTGCTTGTACGAACGTCAAGTGTGACACCGCAATGGTAGAAACCAAGACATTACTGTGTCAAAACTACTTACGTAAAGGTAAATATATACGGCCAATTTAAATCTTTCACGATGTCGAAGTTGGTCCCATAATGAAAGTTGTTCAGATTCGTGGTCTAAGTCACTCCTTAAACGTTTGCTAATTAAATCAATTTCACCCTGAATATCATCATCATCAGGTCTTTTTTAGTCTCCACTACAAGACCACGACCCTCTCCGTACTACTACTACTACTACTAGAGCCATGCTTGGCCAGAGCAGTCAGAGGACTTGGCCTACATTCTCCACGCTGGCCAGATGGGTTGGAGAGGTCTCACATAGGAAACACAAGCTAAACAAAGCTCATATACATCTGTGAGACCTCTCAAACACTATATAAAGATATATTATTATGTTTTTATTAGTACGAAGGTGACTGTAGGTACAGTAGCATATATTAGCACATTGCAATTAAGATAAACCTATAATTAACTTTAATTAATTGCACTGGAAATAGATACATTGTTTTTCTTCCAATTAATGTAGATGTTATTATGTGTCAGGTTTTAATAGTTTACGTTCGCCCGTTTTGCAATGGGATAGGGAATAATTTTGTGCATCGTCATTTTATCTGGTGAATTGTTTTGGAACTAATTTGATGATGCGTTATTACTTGAACTTGTAAACATTTAATACACCGAAATTAAAGAAGTGATGACATTGGCGATCTACACATTAGGTGTCATTACAAAATACCTCTTTCACTCTCTCGAAATTTAGATTTACCAGAAAATACACATATAATAATGCAAAAAGCAGCTATAGTCAATACCTGTCGTATTATCAGGATTTTTTACAGGAACGACCAGCTATACTCTTGTATTTCTGCAGAAGCTGATCAATACTTACTTGGTGAAAAACCCGTAGTATTGGTCATACATCAAACACCGAAATTTATATTCCGAGATGAAAAAAAAGAAACAAATAATTACGTTTATTGATATTTTGTTTTTACACATTTCAATGAAGCCCCTGGTTTCCGAATCAGTTCGCACTGTGTCCCGGAAAAGATTATTTTATACCTCAGTATTTCATCCAACTGCCGTCAACGACCGGACTGTCGCGGTTCCGTGTTTACATACAGCTAGCTCGCTATGGATAAGCTTATCTTGTTTTGCTGCTGTGGTAAACAACTTTCTTATTATCGGTGGTGCTATTCGATTGACAGTTAAAGTATTCACAATTTTTCAACTTCATTCGTCTTCTAGAAATGTGCTGAAAGAGTTGATCTCTCAACCTGGTGGTTGAGAGATCAACTCGCGGTCCAATAAGGACGCATAACAATAGAAAATCCATTGTGTCTGCGTTTCTCGCGCTTGAAGGGTTAAATTACAAAATTACCAAGGAAGAGAGAGATATTGACAATATTATAGTAATCGTTATTTTAGTTTAGCAGTTCCTGTAGATGGATGTAATTACAAATAAAATTCCACAACACATATTTACCTTTATTTTGACAGTTATCGTAGACAGATAACTGTCAAACTAATTTACAACATATGGTACCTAATCTGAATGTTATAAAGATTAAAAACGATAGAGCAGAATGTCTGACTTGGGTGTAAATTTTTCTTCAGACCGTCTTTATTAACAACATTTCTAATGGGATCAATGCTAGGACGTCGAAAATCTTTTCAACTTTCCCATACCCAGCTTGAGAGAGAGAGAGAGAGAGAGAGAGAGAAGGAACTGTAATGAGTACTTTTCTTAAAGTTAAAACAAATCTGTGGTTGGAATGGAACCTGTTCGTTGTATTTGCACTGAAGGTTTACTGCCCGAGTCCATTATGTAAGTTTGTTTGTAGATCGCAACAAACACAGGATTCATGCGATGGCTCGTATATGATTTTGTAAGTTCATAGAATTTGCGGAGATCTCTCACAATATTTGCCTATTGGATAATTCGAAAAGAATAAGTAATATTTAAGGTCGTAGCCGTAAAAAAATGTAGCAATGGGAATCTTGCGTGAAGAGTAGATTCTAAAAAATGATTCTGTTTATGTAAGTTAAAGAGACTATTGTGGGCACTTTCAATTTGATATCTATTCATTATTTTGGTTTAACTTGGTTGGAAAAGTCTATTATAAAAGTATGAAAATATGAAACGAGCCCTATGCCCATTTTGAGAGTTCTTTCTATGCGGAATTTAAAAATGTGTGCAAGTTCCTCAGAGAGCGTAATAATGCTACGTACCTACTCCTGTATAAGCATTCAATTCATGTAGATTATTATTAATAAGCTTGTAGAGCCTCCGATCAGTATCTAAGGCAGATATCCATTTTATATTTTTAAGTCCTTCATTTTGCTATAACGTGGCATTTGGTCGGGTTAGTCTCACTTGTAACCACCAGCGTTGTAACCACTGGGGACGACGCTTTTTAATAAAAAAAAACCCATATGTCCCCACTGGTGCCGAATGGGATTTGACTTAGAAAACATCCCATAGTCGTCACCCTAAATAAAACTTAAAACTATATCTTTACACTTGAACTGGAGGTGTATTTGTTTTTGAAATATAAAAAGAAAAAATATAATATTAAAATATTTAAAAATACACTTCCATTTCAAGAGTAAGGATATAGTATCCTAAGTGACTTCCTATTTGTCCGTAGTGGTCCATTCCTTTTTGAAAATCTCATTTGGTCTTGCGATCTTGTGGCTCTATCCACCACAAAATGTGGGTTGAAGACATTGTAATGTATGTGTACGAATATTATTTTATCTCTATGTTGTGACCTGCAATTTTTGATACTAACCCAGTAACTCGTACTTTTTCTTATAAATCGCAATGTTTTCGGCAATATTCAGAAAAATATTGTTATACTGCTTTTGCGTAAGAATTTATGAGCTGACGGTTTATTTTAAGATGTAATTTTGTATACAAAGTAAGAAACCACTTTGCAAAAAGGTGTCAAAGAAAATGTTTTGAAACAGGCACGTTTGCATTGCGCGTTTGCTGAGCGCACTGGTTTGTTCTTTTTCAGCAAACTTTAATGTTGGCTCTGCACATAAAATGTTCACGTAAGATTTGCTCACTGAGAATTCTGATGACGTAAGTCTTTAAAAATAAGTCAAACTAACTGCTAACACGTCAAACTCTGGATTCAAAAGAGGGGAGTTCAATAGCCCAATGTTTCACACGCTTTGAGTAGCCATTTCCAATATTGGTAGCATGTATTTTAAGATTCTCCTCACGTTGGATTTGCGAAACTACCTTTTCTGAGTGAAATTTTATAAATGCAAATAGTTTTTTAATTAAGTGTGTGATTTCACTACTTCTCGCTTTTAAGGCGAGACCAGTTGTAGGTCAACCTGTAGGCAACAACAACAAAAGAGGTTGGACCTAGGCTTTGGGCGTTGTTTGAAGAGACAGCAAATTCTCAGATTGCCTGATGGGTCGCGATTGCTTACGTGGTGACAACGTCAAAATCTAGTTCGTCATGAAGTGTCTCTTGAATATTTCAGTTGGTCTAGTTTGTAGTAGAGCACCAATTAATGGACTTGCTGTTAAAATCTCTAGCCTAGATGGTGGAATTGGACCACGAAAAGAGGGGTTTTTTGGGGGTACTCTACCTTGAATAGAGTAAAGTCTGCACAGGTGGGCGTCTTGTAGATCTGCAAGATAGGGTGCGAGTAAGGAAGGGTTTCGCCTATGGTGTGTTACCTAAGATAGCGGGTACTATTGGGTAGGTGTTCTTCTTTTCCCCGATGTGGAGGTACGTCACATTGATTCATCCTGTGATCCTCATGTACGGCAAGTGACTGGAAAACGAGGGTCTTGACGTACTCGATGGATGACGAAGTGGGAATGCCGAATGCCCTTCATGACAATGGAGTTTGTGGTTCTCCGAGAGTCCAAATGTGTGCCATTTGGCGCTCATTCAGGAGAAGGAGTCTCGGCCTTTGCCTTGCGTTGGCCTTGCGCTCCAGTGACGATGGTGAAGTTGTCATCGGAGACTTGCGACGGTTCGGGCTGAGGCTCTTGTCCGGAAAGAAGAGAACTACGCGCGCTACCACGCGGTGAATAATTCATTTTGTAGGCAGAGTCTCCAATAACAAAGGACCGCAAGTACAAATCACAAATAGACAGTAGTTCCGGGAAGCATAAACTAATTGAGAGAGCGTGCCGCGACATTTCGTCGCATTCAGAATGAAACAGATGTGCAAATACTAAAAACAACACATTATATAACGCCAATAGTGACGAGTGATGATGTCGCCTGATAATGCAGAGATCAATCGATCGGTGCTCAATTTAGATGCACGTAAAAGTTTGTGCACTTGCCAAACTTTACCACACGCGGTCCTGTGGCGCGGCCGTCTCCTCTTATTTATTAATAAATGTGTCATTGTTTTATTCACCTCGAGCATATCGCTCTGGTAATTTTCCATGCGAAATCGTTAACCCCAGTGCGATAAGAGGAGAGAGTGGCCGACTGCAGCGCCTTGTTGAAATAAAGTAATTGTGTCAAGATTTAATTATCAATAGCATAATTTAAATGTTTCTATGTCAGTTTGTAAAGTAAACAGGAGATGAATAGTGCTGCTGTTTATTATTTTAAAGATCATTATATTTATATATATATCTATAGGGCGTCGCCAGATTTTATATTATGGGGGGGGGGGGGGGGGGTGATTTTTTAACTGTTTTGTTAGGTCCTACACTCTAAAGATATCTACATCTTATTTAATCCCTAACTAGGTGTTCCGGGAACTTAGTTTTGCTTTTTTATTTTTATATTTCTTATATTTTAATAGTTATGTATTCTGCTATTCGGGTGATAACAAAACCAACAAATCGAACATTATAAAAATCTGTTCATAGGTTCTTAAGATATAAGTGTTCGAAATAAACAATTTCGAATAAACCCGACTTGGTTTTATTTATTAGATTTATTTTACTTTAATGATTTATAAAATATCTAAATTCACGGTGCTGAACACAATACGTCATATCTTGCATTTATGTGGGTGTCCAAGCGGGAGGCTAGAGGGCGCTTCCTTCGAGTCCTGCGCCGGCGCACTCAGAGCGCAGTGGAACGCATCCTGTCTCGCCGCCGACGCAACCGCGCGCCGCGCATTCGGGCGTAGAGCACTAACCGCCCTTGCCTGTGACACTGTGGTGACTGATGACTATGGTATCCAGTGCTAGTGTGTTCGTTTACAATCAATGGATTTGGGGGTGAGCATTATTACCTTTTATTTTTAAAGCATTATATGGTTCTGATTTCGCATAACTTTCAAACTTCACTGATTTAGAATTTTCGACACATCATTATGTGTCGGATTATTTTGAAAAAATAAACCTCCACGAAAGAAAAAAATACGTAATATAAATAATTGTAGTAGCCGAACTAGTAAATATTGCCAAAAAATGCAAACATTGCAAACGCGGATGTGACGTTTTAATTTGTATTAGATACCCCTTAGAATCGTCTACACCTAAGTTTGTAACTTTCTTAATCCTGTGCTACTCTCGGAGGCCTGAAAGTATGGGACTTTTTTACGTTCAAAAACCCTAAGGATGCCATTTTTGGCAAACTTTGTATGCTTTTATAAAAAAGACTAAATAACCTACAGGTTGATCATAATTAGAGCTCTCTATGATGTATAGACATCATAGAGAGCTCAAATTTTGGAGGACTTGTAAAAGATTACCTATAATTTTTTTTCCAAAACGTGCTATATTTACTTTCCGGGCGTGTACCGGAGGAACCATTGATCTTACAGGAAAAGACTCATAAAATAGCAAAAACAAGGCACATATGTACTGTATTTAATGATGATATCGCCTAAATAAAGAATAAATACTTAGCGACCCTTGTGGAACTCCCCTTACTACCGATTTTGTAGACGAATATGAGACTACTTTATTCTCATTTCGAGTTTCTACGTGTGTCCTGTCAAATAACAAGCATTTTGAAGCGGGGGAAGGATAGGAATTTGTTGGATTTGGGAAGAGAATTAAGGTATTGGGATACTTCTCACTCGGATGAATGGGGGAAAAGCAAGTAATAACTCGGGAGGCTGAGCGCGCGTACTCGATGCCACGCCTGCAACCACCGGAAAGGCAGTTAAGGATGACACCCCTAACCAATTGAGGCATTACCTATATTGTGTGAGTTACTGCGAGCTGTAATGACTGTTCCATCCTTGTACCTATGTACGAGTATTGACTCGTACATAGGTGCTATAATTGACTACAGTTAGGTTACAGTCAGTCGGGAGTCGATAGCTTAGTGGAACAGCAGTAGCTTCAGTGGGCTCGTCTATCCGTGTATTGGTTGCAATATAGGCAATCCTTTCTAAACTACTGGCGAGGTAAAATAGTGCAGAGGTATAACAAATTTTATACCCTTATGAAAGTCCGACTGCCCTTTTTATCCTAATCCCAACTAATATTATAAATGCGAAAGTGAGTTTGTTTGTTTCTTTTTTACGCTTTCATGTTGTAACTACTGAACCGATCATCATGAAATTTTGCATACACGTTATCTGGAGGACGGAGAAGGACATAGGGTACATTTTATCCCGGGAAAAAGAACCGTTCCCGAGGGATCGACATTTACGCGGGCGGACCCTCTGGCGAAAGCTAGTGTACATTATAAATTACAGTGAATTTCCTAGACACGTACTAATGGCAGGTATTATTTCCTTACCACAGCGTACTATCATAAAATGATCAAAACTAAATAGGTGACCCGACCCGCATACACTGATCTCAGCAGAGATTTCAGCTCGTTATTTCCAGACCCAAGATATCTTTGTTGCTGGGAAAGCGCAAAATACGAGATAGGCCCTAACCGGGGCTACCTATGAGACCTTTGAGTCATATTTATGGCTCACGTTTTGATTTGGCTAGGTCCGTAAGCCCTACAGTAAACATCATTCAGTAATTTATCACTAAACGAGACATAATAGAAGTTTTATTGTTATAACGGCTATAGCCGTGCAGTGTCCGGTAAAAAGTTAAGGAATGTTGATGTTATTTTCCCAAAGAACGACTCGTATCTGACCGATGACGATAATTGCGGTTTTTTAACTAATGAACCATTTGTTATAAAATATAGTATCGTTGAGTTAGTATCCCATAACACAGTCTCGAACTTTCTTTGGGGCTAGCTCAATCTGTGCGATTTGTCCGTATATATATATATTTATTTATAATGAGTGTGAAGTCATACTTTTGGTATATTTTTATATTTATTGGATTTTCAGGGTTTTGGAAATATATATACTATATAAATTATTCAATTAAATAATGACAACAAGACAGTAGCATTAAGTTGTTGAGCGCCCCTATCGCTACTTACGAAGTCTTTGCAAGTAATTTTATTGGAAAAATTGAACCTACAATGTTGAGGTACAAATAGAAAATATGTAAATTAAAGACTTAACAAGTCATTTACATAATTACGGATAAAAGTACACTTGTCCATGGCACTTGCGCAAGTGCACCAAGATTCTAGGAAGCAGGCGCAGGCGCCTCCGTAAAAGGCGGTGCAAGATACTTGCCTCCTTCAAAGCGTTGCCTTAAACGTCCAGTTTCTGGCTACATTTAGTTTGATCGGAGTCCAGATTAGGCGATGATAGCAGCTAATCGCCTCGTTATATGAATTTATTACTACAACCGTAGGCTTACACAATAGGGGATATTTAGTGTAAATGAATGGGTTTAGGAAAGTCAGGCATAGAAAGCAGGCCATAGCCTGTTTGATGAAGAAATTTGATCTTTAGTCCAGTCATTACATATAGATTTGGAAATGCAAATGAAACATATTTAAGCACTCCCCCCTTCCCCCCAAAGGCTTAACTTCAAATTGTCGACCAAAATTACCTTGTGCATTTTCCGTTATCTTGAGAGTTAAATTCAGTTTTTCGGTTCTCGTTCGAAATAAGAAATTTTTTATGTATTACCTTTTTTTTTTCGATCAATTTTGATTGGTTAATTCGATCGATATCTTTTATCGTGTAAGTGTACCCACTATGGACAGCGCGTTGGATGTTAACTTGGATTGAGATTAATTTGCCGGAAGTACATGACTCATAGAAAGCGCATAGCCGTTGTAGGCGGCATTACGTAGAGACATCATATGACTGTCGGGATAAACAAAGACAGATCGTTCATAAGATTCGACGTCAATTGCAAACGTATATGGAAGTTTTCTATTTTAAAGACGTTTCTATTAAGTTAGAGGAATACAATATGTTTTGGCTGTGTTTGGCGGTACTATATACTAAGTATCTACTACTACTACTACTACTACTATAGGCATGATAAGTTTTGACAACATATTCAACCTTTTTATCAATATAAGATTAATAGATAAACATGAATCATCAAAAGCGATAATTTTATAAGAATAACGTGATAATGACGTGTCATTGGCAAGCGTGCCAGTGACGCCGTTGTCACGCACGCTGCGTGCGCCGTCACGCTGCGCTTGCACGCCACAGCTTGCTTTACAAATAGTACACACTACATTATACATATAACATACTTAACTATAACAAAACTAACTGATGTAGTACAAATAGTTCTCCAGCGTAGTACAACGATAGTTTCAAGAATATCGCATAAGTTTGAAAAAAAAAAACTGGCCATTGGTTGATACAGAGATGTCAACTCTAATAACGTCTGAGATATGAATGGACCTGAGGGAGTACGATTTGTAGCTAAACTAGTAGGTAGGTAATATAATAAATAACGCATACAATTATCCTTACTAATATTATAAATGCGAAAGTGAGTTTGTTTGTTTGTTAACCGATCAACATTAAATTTTGCATACAAGTTCTCTGGAGTACGGAGAAGGACAAAGGCTACCTTTTATCCCGGGAAAAAGTACCAATCCCGAGGGATCGACATTGACGCGGGCGGAGCCGCGGGCGAAAGCTAGTACTTTTATAACTTCATGTAATTCGACATTCTTTTCTTCTAAGTCTTATTACGTCTACATAAAATATTAAAAAGGAGCTAAGTAGTCACCTACTTACTGAAAAAGATTTCATTCCAGATATGAAAAACAAAATACTCGTCAACCACATCACAATTTCCAAAATGGTATAGGTACTTATGATGGATGAAAAACTTCGTTCCTAATTACGTTCGACTTGGATTTATAAATATAATTAACACTAATTTGTCATTGATTCAGTCTAGTAGTTTTGGCGTGAAGGAGTAACAAACATATATCCATATCTTTACATCCATCCTCTTAAACTTACACATTTGTAATAGGTATAAGGAGTTATTTTTTTATTACAAGCTCTTATTCAACTTGCAATGTATGTATTTTTCTTTTTAATTTGGGTCGTATCTTGCAACTCAAGCTGAAAGTTTGTGTACTTATGTAAATTGGATGACAATGCAACGTAATGGTACCAAAGGCCTGATCTAATAATGGAGTGGGAAAGTCTTTATAGGGACTTCCAAACCAAAGAAGATAAACCCATCCGGCATTAATACAAAACGCGGACGAACTTGTACCTGGTTTAAACCATTATCCGTCCTTGAATTAATGACAGTGACAGTTGATCAAACGTCAAAGTGATAAGTGTCGTATCTTATTTTGGTCGGATAAAGATGTATTATAGTTAGAGTTCATTTGATTTATTTCATTTTTTTGACAAGCTGTTATGAGCGATTTGTTGTACAGTACGAATCGCTCATAACAGCTTGTCAAAAAAATGAAATAAATAAAGAAACTCATTTTTATTTGTCTCTTCCATCTCTACAATAGGCTAGTTTCCTGGGTCGTAATAATAATAAAACAATTAGTCCGTCAGTTAGATAATCAAAAAATATTGGACACGTATTTTTTCTTTTGTCAAATAAACAATAAATAATAAAGATAAAGCGCATCAAAGTTCAGGAGCGGGGGCTCGTGACGTCAAAGTTTGCTAAAAATTGTAGCAAACTATGACGTCACACGGAACTTCAAAGGGCTATATCTTTATAATTTTTTGTTTAATCGACAAAAGAAAAAATACGTGTCCATCATTTTTTGAATATCTAACTGACGGACTAATTATATTTTTTAAGGAAACTAGCCTATTCAATTTTTTTAGTTATTTCACAGCGAGATCCATCCAGCATCTTAAATATGAACAACTTAAATCAACATGATTACAAAAGCTATCGAACTTACAGTTGTTTCCTATTAGAGGAGAAGTGGATAAGTTGCCTTTATTATACCTACCTATTTTATGTGTTATGTCCATTACTGGGTTTCCTAACAGCAGCACTAACTGTTTGATGAATGGGTCATATTTAATTTGTGATACAAACCAGACGTCAGTTGTGCCTAATTATATTCGATTCTGAACTATTGTGTTTCGTAACACCCTCGTAAACATCTTGCAATAGTTATGAAAGGCGTTCAGAAGACGAATATTGGTCTATCACAAGCGTTATTACTTCTAAAAATATAGTTTGGAAAGCATGATGCATATTTTTATCGCTACAGAAATATGTATTTGATGCTGACGTAGATTCGAATTTAGATTGTTTATATCTATACCTTGAAGTCACTCACCGCTAGAGGGCGCTAGCAGTATAATGGAAGACATTAAGAAAATTCTTCAAGAAATGCGAGTGGAACTGACGAACCAAAGGATAGAGTTGAAAGAAATGGAGGAAAATATTAAAGGTTCTATTAACAGAAATATAGATGATAAGTTTTGTAAAATGGAAAATAGAACAGAAATATTGGAAGGAATTGTTGATAAACAACGGAAAACTATAAACATTTTAGAAAAACAATTAAGGAAGAAAAACCTAATATTTTTTGGAGTGCAAGAGTCGGAGCATAACTACGAGGGACTGGTTACAAACATTTTTGATATAATAAACAACAGAATGGAAATTAAGTGCCAAAGATGGGAAATAGAAAATGTGCAAAGAAAAGGGAAAAAGAATGATAGAATCAGACCAGTGGTGGTAACAATCTCAACTACTAGTCGTAGAATTGAGTTACTCAAAAAGAAAAAATCTTTAGCGGGCACCGATATCTACATTAGCGAAGATTTCCCTCCAGAAATACTACAGAAACGAAGAGAGCTTCAAGAGGAACTAAAGAGCATAAGAGAGTCTGGGAAAATAGCATACCTCAAATATGACAAAATAATTACTCTCAACGCCAATACTAACGAATCTCCGAGGAAAAGCTATCAAAATCCTAACAAAAGATTATTATCTCAGTAACCGGAGATTGTCGGGGCTACACCAGGTACAACCGCTGAAAAAAGGGATAAACAACCCCTAAAAAAGAATAAAACCAGAAATATAACCGGTTATACGAGGACTACACAAGCTCATATTCCCACTCCATCATCGTCATCTTCATCGGGCCCCACTAGATCTTCAAATTATAACAACACCAAAAACATATCAAAAAACTAAGTGCCCTCCCTCCACCTTCCCCAAGCCGGCCGGTCACCGTGGTGGAAGTAGACCGAAACCCCCCAACTAACCAAAAATACGGAAAAAATTATATAAATACTACGAAATCACAAAAAACGCTGTACGTGGCTAGTCTTAACGTGAATACTCTATTTTCGCACAGTAAACTTGCTGAATTAATGTACGCACTCAAAAACTTAAAATGGGATATCATAGGCCTGTGCGAAACCAGGAGATATGGCGAAAAGATAGAGGAATACGCTGACCTTATCCTATATCACACACCTGGAACTGTAGGAAGAAATGGTGTTGGATTCCTGATCAAAAAATACTTAAAAGAATGTATTCTAGGCTTTAAATCGATATCTGATAGAGTGGGCATTTTAGAAATACAAACATCCGACAAAAACACCTGGTCAATAATCCAAGTCTATGCCCCCACAGAAGAATATAAGGACATAGACATCGACGCTTTTTATCAGTCAGTAGAAATTGCTTTAAATTATATTAAATCAAAAAATATTATTGTCTCAGGAGATTTTAATGCAAGAGTAGGAAAAATGCAGAGAGGTGAGGACAAGATTTTTGGCAAATACGGCTTTGGCGAAAGGAGTAAACATGGACAATTAATGGTAGAGTTTGCATTGGAGAAAAACCTCACAATTATAAATAGTATATTCAAACAAAAGCCTCATAAGAAATGGAGATGGAAATCTCCAGATGGGAAATTATTGACCGAAATAGACTACATTCTCACTAATAGACCTGCTCAAATACGAAATTTTGATATAATAAAGAAACTTAATTTTAAAACAGATCATAGAATGATTAGGAGCGAAGTGTACATTGATGTAAGGAAGTGCAGAAAACACATTAAGGTGATACCACTGTAAATAAGGTCGTTCTGAACCTTATTTGTCTCGCAAAATAATTAAATTAGGAGTTTCAAATCTAAGTAATATGATTTTTGACTATTTCATCTCCAAAAATTGAAGATGAAAACACGTTTTGATAAAATTTTCTCGATAGAAATATTTTTTGAAAAATGGTCTTCGTTCGCAGAGTTTTTGTTATTGTAGCTCAAATGCGACGAATGAAATAATGATTTTTAGACTAAAAGATAGGTTATTAGTAATTCATCAAAATGTAAATATGAAAATACAATTAACCGGTCTGATTTTATATAAAATAGAAATAACGAATTTGACGCTTACGTTTTTTTCTTTGAGCGACTCGAGACTATCTCCTATCTCATCATTCACGGGCTAAACCGCATAGCGCTATCCCTTGCGCGCACTTGATCAGTCCTTTGCCGAGCGAAGGTACCAAACATTTGAGGCCTCGCCTTAAACCTGCATCGAATTTAAGACAAATACCCGATATTACAGAGAACAACGCAAATTATTGGCAAACCCAATTAATAGAGTCTATTAATTGTTCTACAAAAGTACAAGATCAGTATAACGATCTAGAATCTACATTAAAACTTTTTATGAAACAAAAACCAAGTAAGAAAAAAACGGATAATAATGTTAGTCGGGAAATAGCAATCCTTTTCGAAGAAAGAAAATTACTCTACAAACAGAAAAGACCAAAAGAGAATAGATTAAAAATATCAGAACTAAGCAAAGTAATAAATAGGAAATTAACACAAGAAAAGAAAAGAAAGAGACAGGAAATATTAGAAAAAACATATTAAAAACACAGGTGCTATACGCAGGGCCTACAAAGAACTGAAGGAAAAGTCAGATTGGGCAATAGAGTTGAGAGGCAAAAAAGGAAACCTCATCACAAATCGCCCAGACATGATTAAAGAGGCTACTAATTACTATAAAGAATTATACACTAGCGTTGATAATGATAGCTTGTATAATACAGGAAGCGTGGATAACTACTACTGCATTTCATACTGCGAGGACTCTATGGTACTTCCTGTACTCAAATCTGAAATAGAGAAAGCAATATGTTCCCAAAAGAATGAAAAATGTTCTGGAAGCGACAATATCACTAACGAGGTGCTTAAAGCTCTATGCGAACCACTGCAGTTGACATTACAAAAGCTATTTACATGCATAATAGAACAAGGGTTGACTTCACAACAATGGTCGAAATCGACTATAATACTTTTATATAAAAAAGGTGACCCCTCGAATCTTGGAAACTATAGACCAATAAGTATTATGACGAACATATATAAAATATTTTCAAAAATCTTATTATGCAGACTAACGAAGATTCTAGATGAACACCAACCTCGTGAGCAAGCTGGGTTTCGAAAAAACTTCTCTACAATGGATCATATTCAGGTGGTGACTCAAGTGATAGAAAAGTCACAAGAATATAATAAACCTCTATACCTATGTTTCATAGACTATAGCAAAGCCTTCGACTCCATAAAACATGAATGCATTTGCGAAGCTCTTCTTCAACAAGGTATAAACAAGCGTTATATAGGCCTACTGCACGACATCTATTCCAAGTGCACCGCAAAAATAAAACTAGTGTTTGAAGGTACAGAATTTCCTATCAGTAAGGGAGTGAGACAAGGGGACCCAATATCCCCAAAACTATTCTCTTCGGTTTTAGAGATGGTATTTGGAAACCTTGATTGGCAAAACAAAGGGATAAAGGTAAATGGTGAATATCTCAGCCACTTACGTTTCGCTGATGATGTTGTTATATTTGCAGAAACGCCACAACTACTAGAAATAATGATAAATGACTTGGTAGTTGAAAGTAAATCAGTGGGTCTAATGCTAAATTCCACAAAAACAAAAATATTAACTAATGAGCAAAGACAAACATTAATGGTGGATGGTAAAGAAATAGAATACGTAGAAGAATATGTTTACTTGGGGCAATTAATCTCGTTTAAAGACACCACCGAGAATGAAATAAGTAGAAGAATAGCTATTTCCTGGAAAAAATATTGGAGTCTAAGGGAAATTATGAAAAAAAGGCTACTTCAAAAAGAGGGAAAATAAAACTTGCTAGTGGAATCTGTGTCAATGGCATTCATCTATGATAATTTTGGAGAATAAAGGCTTTTTTATTTCTTTTATTTTATTTATTTTATATTTATACCTATTCGAGAGTATACTCTCGAATTGAGAACCTGCTCCTTTTTATTAACAAAAAAGAACAGAAAACCTATGGGACATATATGTCCCATAGGATTTCTGTTCTTTTTTTGTGTTGTTTTGAGTTAACACTGAACTTGATGACTTAACACGTCGACTCGTCGAGGTATTTTGGGGAGTGCATAGTAGGTGGTTATGTGAAATGGAGAAGGCAATGGTAGACCACGTCTCTGCATATATATTTAAGAAGATATGTGCGGTGAGAAATTTTCTTCTACTTTTATAGTTTTATTAGATCTTCTAATATAAGAAGTCCTGTGGGTTTTACTGCAAGGTACAGATATAGGAACCCAGGCACTAGGCGCACCATGCTCTAGAAATCGAACACAGCCTATCATCCATAATAAACCATACATTTTTATTAATGCAAGAGGATATGGAGGATACGAAGCCAGACGCTAATTATTATTTTTAAACATGGTCATTATTTCTGTCGGTTTCGGTATAACACAAATATGACGCATTTTGTACATCCAAATTCGATCCACGTTGTCGCGAGACATTTTTGAATGGAATGCGTTGGCAGCATTGCAGACTACTTGTACACCGTATCGAATTTATTTGTGTTACATTATGCTGGAAAATACTTCTCAATCCACAATATTTAAAGTAAGATAATTCATTTTGCATTATTATATGCCATCTATTGTAGATATAATAATTTGTATAATTATGAATATTGTGTATTAAAAAAATACATTAGTAAATTACCTTGCGGGGTAGACAGACCCAGGTCTTTTTAAGACCTAAAAGCCACGTTTAGCATGTTGGTGATGGTGGAAAATGGAATCAAAATAGTGATGGGTTGCTAACCGTATCGCCATGAATCCTTGTTTTTGCCTATTCCCTCTGTTTAGATTATTAATTGCATTGCCTATTCCATTGTGTTAATGCGATTTCGGATTTAGCGAAGAAATACGAGCATTATAAGATATATCAAACTCCTTTGCTATGTGTAATCTTAACGAATTTATTAGTAAAAGTACTTTAATATCGATAAAAAGATTCTTAATGTACAGAATTGTACCACATAAGAAAAATATTATAGGTATTAAGGTTTTATCTATCTAATGATACTCTTTATATTCCTTTAAACCTTAAATCTGTTGACAGATACGTAACCTATACAACGCCGTATCATCAATCATCAATGTGAAACTACATGGGAGTCAGGAAGAGCGACCCCATGATAAAAGCCATCGTGAGTATCACAGATTGCATTCCTGAGACACATTGGCTTGTGACCTCCGCTCTTACTCATGTGAGATACTAAGTACATAGTTAACAGAAAGGGTCTGATTTCTAAGGAGCAAATATACAAAGGGAATAGATAGGTAACAGCTATAAGTGCTGTAGTGCTCTCATAAGGACTGCTGTTAGTAAAATGAATCAAATTCATATCAAGTAAAAAGTAAATCACAGAATCAGGATGGTACTAACATACCTAAATTAAGCTAATATGTTACTTATATTTTGTCGTGATTTCTAAATAAACTAACTAATTGTAGATTATTGATGGATATGTTCTTTTTTATTAAAACTTCGTTTATATCTGAACTAGCGACCCGGACCCCAGGCTTTGCACGAGTGCAATGCGCATATAAACCTTCCTCTTGAATCACTCTATCTATTAAAAGAAACCGCATCAAAATTCGTTGCGTAGTTTTAAAGATCTAAACATACATAGGGCCGGACAGACAGCGGAAAGCGACTTTGTTTTATACTATCTATGTAATGAAGGGAAACACAAGGGGTCAATCTAAATTACGATATGTAAAATAATTTTTAAAATCGGTTAGTAAGTTTTTGAGTTTAACCGTTACAAACAAACGCACGATAAAATATCTTGTGTATATTTATTTAGTCAAGACCAGGAAAAATATTACTTGTTAAGACAAAAACAACTTCAATTTTAAGGGTCGAGTAATTAACATAGGTATGTAGGTAAGCGGCAAATAAATTCTACGCAGTATTCTTTTTCTTCTGTGATATATGCGAATAAATTATTTTGATGACTTCTTGTATTTGAAGTGATAACTTCTTTAGCGGCACTTTTTGGGATGGGTAAAAAATGTTAAACTCGCGTCAGAGGACACGTGACCTGATCGAAATATTGTAAGACGCACGTGACTTGAGCCAGCCGGCGCGGCGTAGAAGAGAAAGTAATATCCGCCTCTCTTTTTACCGCGCGGAGTTTTCGATTCTGCCGGCACTCCCGGAGTGTAATATGTTGTTTCTTTTGTAAACTGCCGAGATCTGATGTATTGTATTGTATGATGCATGCTTTAGGTGCATGAAAGTAATCATTTTGTAGTGAAAAACGATGAAAATAACATTTAAAAGAGTACATAATTCTATAACTAACCGCGTTCACAACTTTTCTTCAATCTGAATCCCTTTTTGGTCTAGCTCCGGGATGTATACTAAAAAGTCGCGAGTTCAGTGACCCTTTAACGGGATTGTTTGTCAGTGGGCGGGCGGCGGCGGGAGGCGGGCGCCCGACCTTCGGTGACACGCGCGAATTAGAAATAGAATTAACTCTGGGAACTTTATGTACTCTCCTTGTTTATGTGATGTAGATATCAATGATATCTATTATTAGCTTTGCTGAAGATAGAACGTTTTTTAACACCGGACGCAAAAAGGAGTTATAAGTTTGATGTGTCTGTTTGTGTCTCTGTCTGTGGCACCGTAGCTTCCAAACCGATTTAGAGGCAGTTTTTGTTTGAAAAGTAATTTAATCGAGAGAGTCTTTAGCTATAGTTGTTCGAAATCGGTTCAGAGATAGAGGGATTTACTTGGCGGGGTTACTAAAAATTTTTAGTAATAAAGTTTTAAAACTTGTATCTTCATTTTAAAAAAATACAGAAATATACTTTCTCTTGTGTGGTATGTGAATGTGTGGTATATAAACCATGACTATATTTTACAAAAATAAAAACGTGGTTTTGCCATTGCATTATCTATTTCAGATCCTTGTCGGCTGCCATTGTGTGAAAAGAAACTCACACAATTACTTGTTTTTGTCAGGAAATAATAAGTTATATTGGTATTGCCTTCTCCATTTCACACACTAGTGAACATTTGTGTTCATGTTGCTTTAAAATGTTTTCTATCACCGGATGCAGGTAGTGATAAAATACCATATTTGAGTCCGATTGGTTTAAAAATTTAAGAGGTATAAATAAAGGTCTGGCCGGGCGGGGTTTGAACTTTTAATTCGCTTTTATATAATAAAAACTTTATTTACCAAAGAAAATGGCACTATAGATCGCGCTCTGCCACTCGTTTCTCTCATGTTTCTCTCCATTTCAGATACGATTGAATAATTTAGTAGTGTTATAATTTGATAATAGGAGATCTAGAGTGATACTATCCAACCTTTTTCGCGTGAGACATAAGTTTCGCAAAGGTGTTACAGTGATTGCCAAAAAGATGCGTATTATCTAGCCTACGTCCGGTATATTATGGAGGCATTATGGATAAAAATCGTAAGGGTTTTGAAAATATACTCTTCTGAGGCACTAGCGTGTTCAGTGGTGAGTTAATCTAATAAATAGTTAAAGCAAAATGAAGCCATTTACGATTCGTGCCTCAGCCGTAGAAAATGGCGGGTGTTGGCAGTTGCTGTTGCCAGGCGACACGAAACAGGGCGTGAGACTGCTCCTAGGAAACTACACGTTGTGGTCCACCGTTTATGCAGCCAGCATAGATTAAATAATGTAACAGAAATGCAATTTTTCGTCAGCGTAATCTTTAGCATATAATATTGTTATGTATCTATACATCTGTACTATGCTAATACTGATCATCATTTCGAGTAGGTGTCACGTTCAATCGACCATGCATACCCTGGTGTCAGAGTTCTTCGGAACCGCCTCTCGGCCTCTGACGTGGTTCCTTTAACGACTACCATATGGCAGCCGGGACCAACGGCCTAACGTGCCTTCCGAAGCACGGAATCATCTTTATTATCAGACAATCAGGTGATTCACGCCTGCAATGTCCTGACCTTACTCCGTGGTCCTGACCAAACTGGAAACAACTAAACTAAGTTTGCTACCCGTGGGAATCGGACCCACTACTCCCGGATCTACAGGCAAACGCCGGAAGTAGTTGGATAATACTTTAAAGAGACCATATTTGATTGCGTGTTTGTTTGTTATGGATTAAATTAAAACGCATAAACTGATTAAAAAATAATCTTTCATCTATAGAAAGTATACCTACAGTATCAGCGACTACTCGTAGCATAGGCTATTATTTACGTGGAGTAAGGAAGTCAGGGAAAGCAGCTACTTAGTTATTACATTGTTAAGTTTCAAGAAAATTTAGTGTCGTTTTTACTTGAAGGGCTAATTACGCAACAATCTAGCCTAGGCAAAATATTTTACATTTGAGGTCCCATGGGACCTCAACGCTACCACCACCTATTATTCATGGATAGGCTTTAAAAGAAAAAAAAAAACTCTAAAGACTTGCTGTGTCTGTTTGTGTGTCTGGGATTTTGAGATTCTCACGTTTTTTATCTTTTTCTTTAATACTGTTTCCTACTCGAATGTAAGATTTCTACACGTTCGGTTTGATGTTCTGTTTGTGTCACATCTGTAACCTTAGTCAATTTGTAAGCTATGTTTCAGTAATGTGTATGCACCGACCGGTTGTCGGCACATTCCTGCAAGATCCTAAGACATTCTAAGTGCTTGAAACGTTGTAAGCTATGTATATTTTGATACACAATGCTATTTTGATACATTCATACATTATGAAATAAATGCATGGCATGCATTTTCAAATTAATTGTAAAATGAGGTGAATCAAATACCTCACTTGTAAAAGTGGGGTAGTTGTGTTAGGTGACGCAAGGGAAATGGGATCTGGTGGAGATTTTCAGCACCGAGGTTTGAACACGTGGTTCTTGCTTCATTCAGCTTCATTGGCAGAGCGTAGGTCGTACAGGTCGCTGCTTCAAACTGCGCCCGCGTGGAATTTTTTCGCCATATTTTATTTCTTAACTTAATGAGAATATTTTTTTATTTACTATTATGTTAAAGTGTGGGTCACATAAACTTTAAATTTGGTTAAATAATCTTTACGTGTAGTGTAACTAATTTAAACATAATCCGTCTAGTCGTCTTCGAGCAAATTGGCTATGACAGATGGACAGACAGACACACATGTGTTCCTAAAAGGGTTCCGATTTGTCACTTGGTCGTATGGAACCCTAAAAACAGAATGATGCCATTTTATTCCGAAATAAATGAGCGGGTTGAAAACCTTTAGACTTGAGAGAGATGATTTATGTCAAGTTTTTTTCTGACGGTAAAAAAGTATCATCTGCAAACTGCACACCAACCTGTAAGAGGCCAAAGTTTGGAAAGGGCAATTTCTCGATTCCGTTTTACTTCAGTAAAACTACTAGTAGTCCTACTAGACTAGACAATTAATCAGTTACACATGGGTAAATACTAATAGTAGATCTGTGAGTGTAGACTGTTTTTTTTAACAAGTTCGTAAAATAAATCGAGAAAATATCGATGGAATTATCGAATTACTCAAACCTACAATCATACACGATAATCGGTTGAGAAATACAACCTGTAGAGAACAGCCGGACAGCTAGACAAGCGAAAGATCTGTTGCCCAAGTTGAAGAAGAGACGCTTATTTTTTTTATTTACTTGACGACTAAACATTTTGATGCTTGGGGCCTTATGGATAGGTATTTTGTATTTTCTTCCTTCCTTTCAGCCGCTATAAACCCACTCCTGGGCCAAGGCCTCTCCCAAGGATTTCTTTGTCCCATGGGAGGATACTGACTTCACCACACTTGGCAAGATGGTTGGCGAGCGCAGTTACTATGGCTTCTTGTGCTTTCGACGCTGCCACCAATCGGAAGTATTTTTAAGCTGGAGAATGGAAGGAATTTGTTGGATTTGGGAAGAGAATTAGGTATGGGATACTACTCACTCGGGTGAAAGGGGGAAAGGCAAGTACCAACTTGGGAGGCCGGGCGCGCGTACCCAATGCCATACCTGCTACCATCGGACAAACTATGTTGACCATGTCTCATCATATATTTTATATTTATTTGTGCACTATATAATCCTATAAATAAATACGCGATTAGACGTGCCACTGAACTATGCAGCAAGATGAACATAAAGCCTACAATTTTGTGTACTCACGACTATCGTTCTTATCTTTATATGTACTAAGATAGTACATTCTAGTATAATCATTGTTTAAAATTATCTTTACTACTTATTCTTTTAGTGTGTCTGAGAAGTTGACGTCAAGTAAAATGGTTTCTTTTGTTTGTTGTTTGTCATCCAATAAAGAATGGTTATCCTAGGTTAAACCTACTATGACTATGAATCATAGTTTTTGCCGCCTTATAGTCTATGTGACAGCTTTGAGTATGTTTATGTCCATGGTTTTTGTGTTTTTGTTTTTCTTCAGTGCGAGATTTTTACGTGTTATGTTATGTTAGTGGACGTTACATTATTTAAATCGTCTTATGCTCTTTTGAACTTTCTACTAAATATTAATATACCTAGCCAGCTTTCTGGACACCATGCCACATGGACACCGTTTAATAATAAGATTTTTAAGTTTTGTAATTTTTAGGGTTCCGTACCTCAAAAGGAAAAAAACGGTACCCTTATAGGATCACTTGGTTGTCCGTATGCCTGTCTGTCAGGACGCTTTTTCTACGCGTAGAGGTATTAAAGTGAAACTCATACCAAATACTCAGGTCTACTGTCCCTTAGCGCTGTGAAAAAATCAAACTTCTAAGCCAACGCAATCAAAATATACAGCTGTTTATACAACAAACTTTAGTGTTCTTTCGACATTCGCAAGGGAATCATAACCTACAGGGTACTTCCTGTAAACTCAGAATCTTCAAATTTGGTACGAAGTAACGTCTTATGGCACAGATAAAGGAAAAATTGCGATGAGTGATAATTTTGAGTTACATCATATAATAAAAATATTTTTAATATTTAAAAAAAATCAAATTTATAATGTACGGAACCCTTCGTGCGCGAGTCCGTATCGCACTTGGACGGTTTTTGTTCATTCAATTATTTGCGTAGCTTTTATTTTTTTAATTTGAATATTTTGTGGTTATATTAGCTATATTTTTATCTTTAATTTTCGTATATTCTCTATTTGTTATTAAATATATCTACCTACAATTAATCCAAAAATTCTTTCAGATTCTGAGATATACAAAACTGTTTCTAAACATTAACAAAGATTAAACAAAGAATACCTTATTTATACATTTCGGAATGCGGCAGCTGCATCTGTAAAATATGATTTTCCTTTTTTTCGCACAAACTCGCTATTAGTTATATGGTGTACGTACACGAAGCTGCAAAACCACTCGCAGGTTATCTATTGCATGTTTATCACTGCTGCTAGGAATAACTCAGATGCTGCAGGGCTTACCGCAAGCGTGGGCAGGCTTTGTCGGCAGCCCATGACAACTAAATTCATTGAGATAACTGGAGACCAGCGCAGATTGCAGGCAGCGGCGTATTTCAATATTTCGCGCCCTGTATCTTTCCCGAAACTTATTTCGACTAAACATTTTGAATTACTCTCTAAGCTGATCTGCAGGCCGCGTTGATTTTTTCGGATCTGTCTTTTATTTCATTAGTTCTTTTTATACTTATTACACTAGCAACTCCCGCTCCGGCTTCGCACGGGTGCAATGTAGATACTAATTTATGGGGCTGTAAATTATACATATAGGTAAACCTTCCTCCAGGATCACTCTTCCATTGCTAAAAACTAAGTACATTAAAATACGTTGAGTAGTTTATAAGATCTAAGTGAACAGACGGCAGGAGCGACTTCATTTCATTTGACTATGTAAAGATAAAGTTAGTGGCAAGTTTTATAACTTGTTTTAACTTAGTTTGAGTCGCCAGCATCGCCGTCTGCGCGCTTTCCTTTAGACGCGCGCCATGGCTGTGGCAGCCCAAAGGCTGTTTGTTATTTTATACCGCCCTGGGCTATGGCTTCCCTTGCCATGGGGTGAATACGCCACTGATTGCAGGCTCGGGGCAAATAACCTATTTGGTATTTATATCGGGACACCTAACGCGTTGTTCGCAATGAATTCCAATGTCTTGCGGTCTATAGACTCGACAGACGGCTTCAGAGCGAATGCGTTTTCTGAGGGCTCAAATACACGTTTTAACTCTATATAGATATTCCTTTAGGTACTTGCTCAGTTACTTACTTTATTATATGTACTAAAATAATTTAATTTTATGAATAAATATCTCTGGATAAGAAACAAAGAGTTGACTATTGACTGTGCGCACGGAGACTGTGCGTTAAGAGACCAATATAAGTCTACGGTTCGCATTAGATATCCTTATTAAAGACAAGCCCTTTCAAGAAATCCTTTAAATACATACAATATGAAAAAGTAAGCTTTTTATTTGGAGACAAATATGTTGTGTTGTTCTTTAGCACCACTCGGAGTAGTAATAATGTTTGCATTGTTAAAGCGGCCTGATTTACGCCCGAGCTAAAAGTGGCGACACTGAGATATGCAATTTATGCACATAAACGCACAATTGAAGACAACTGCATACCAATTTGGACGGTGGTCTACATAAAGAGATTGTGTAGTCTTGTTGTGAATTTAATCGGCAATTGTTAACGGTTATAGGACAAATTCTTTTGAATTGATAGGATCCACCAGCAAATATATTTTCGGATTTTGTTAAGTATCTCCCACCTAACTCGTGCTTTTATTTCTGGAATCCACAGATCTTTTCCCAGTGTGCTATGACTTGGGGTCCTTCAAAAGGCGTGTTTACGTATCTTAAGAGTCGGCAACGCATCAGCAGCTCATGGTGTTGCAGATGTCCATGGGCGACAGTGACCACTTTCCATCAGGTGGTCCGTCTGCTCGTTTGCTGTTAAATATACATATTATTTATTTATTTCGAGCCATCTTGTGTCCCACTGTTGCTCAAAGGCCTCAAATATACATAAAAAAATCTTGGGGCATTATTTTTAAGTGTCATATTTTTGCATTCACAATGGTATTTTGATATACTCTTATTAAATTAAGGATTAAAAAATGGTGAAATATTTTCAAGCGGGCGGCATTTGAACCTGCGATCTTAAGTCGTACATGGACTTGAAATTTTGCACCATATTTTATTTCTTAATTTAATAAGACTAAAAATTTCTGGCACTAAGGCTGCATAGCCAGGGAATCAATATTATGTAAGCATTCACAATGTTTTACTATTTTACTTAGTCTTATTAAACAAAGAAAAATTTTTTTTAAAAATAATCCACGCGGGCAGTACGGTACACCTAATAGGTTGCACGTTCAAAGCATGCCCGCGTGGAATTTATCCACCATATCCTTACTTACAAGTTATTGAGATTATTAGTCCATCACCTTACGACAACATAATATTCCGCCTCAATACATATATCTATGATTTGAATATATCGTCCATTCTGCCGACCCGCATTTAGGATAATAACTTTTCTCTCAGCGTAGTAAATACTAAATTTGGTCGTTGGTTCTAGTTTTCCAAATATAAACCTGGTTGATGATTTTAAACAGCTGCTATTCATCATGTCAATAAGAAACCGATCAAAAATAATAAGATAATGTGTATCAAAGTGAATGAATGGCAATATTATTGAAATTGATTGCGTTACAAATCACAATTGTGGTATACCTAATTTATTTCCTTTGGCAATTGTAACGACTTTCAATTTTAAATGCTTAGCTGGACGCATCTCTATCACTACATAGTATAAAACAAAGTCGCTTTTCGCTGTTTATCTGTCCCTATGTATGCTTAGATTATTAAAACTACGCAACGGATTTTTAATAGAGTTAATAGATAGAATGATTCAAGAGGAAGGTTAATAATATGTACCTACATTGCATCCGTGCTAAGCCGGGGTCCGGGTCGCTAGTTTGTTAATAAATTACCTACCTTAATTATATTTATCGAGTCTTTTTGTTTCCATCTCAGTTTTTCATCCCACCTTGACATTAAATCCCGCTTTCAACCCACTAAAATGTTTCAGTACTGGAAGCAAAAAAGTGAATCTAATTTTGTAAATCAAATATTTATTTCTGTAACTCATTTTCAAATATATGTATTGATAAATTAATGACAATGGTGTCTATAATTAAATTAGGACATAAAAAAGAAACTGTTTATGAGACAATAAATATATAAGAAATATAAAATATGTAAATTCATAACCAAATAAAAAAAAATATGAAATCTTACTACTGAAATAAAATTCAAAATTAGGTAACAATATTATACCTAGTCTGGCCATAAGTACTATTACAAATTTGTATAATATTAGTATAGATTATATACATTTCTTAGTATCAGTCGAAGCACTTTAAGATACTTTATTATGAACTTACCCATAGACCTATCATTATCTTATCTCTATGGAACTTACCCCTATCTCTACTAATTAATTATCTAGTTATAGGTAAGTAGGTAAAGAACCATAACGGCAGGATGATAAATTGAAAATATTCAATTTCAAATTAGGATACGCCTCTTTTTAAACTAGGTACTCTTATTTTATTCTTTTTCTTAATTGACAAACTCAATCTTTACATACCTACTATTGTAATCTTTAGGATTTTGGGGAAGGGCATAGGAAGTATAACACGATTAAAAACATAATAGATTAAAAAAAAATGACTACACTGTTTATCTATAAGGCATCTCTGAAGACGAATTCCTAAATGACAAATTCAATATACGATGATCTATGTATTTTTTTGAAATAATAAATAAATCAGAATTCAATATCTAAATTCTTGCCGATTAATCTATTAATAAAACTTTAAATCGATTTATTACGTATCCTTACTAATATTATAAATGCGAAAGTGAGTTCGTTTGTTTGTTTGTTTGTTACTCTTTCACGCCGTAACTACTAAACCGATCTTCACGAAATTTTGCATACAAGTACTCTGGAGTAAGAAGAAGTACAAAGGCTACCTTTTATCCCGGGAAAAATTACTATTCCCGAGGGATCGACATTGACGCAGGCGGAGCCGCGGGCGAAAACTAGTTATCAATAAACGTGAACTTATTTTAATCTCATCACGTGAATATACCTAACTACATTAAATTTCAATTTTCACAGCTTGTTTATATTTTGTGTATGATTTGCCTTGTTTGTATATCTTGGAAGCTTGTTTGTATGTTAAGGAAAATAACTAATAACTAAAATAGACATCAAAGAAGTCTCAAATCGATAAAATTTTAAGAAAAAAGTCCATAATTTTTCTCTGTTGAAAAAATTTAGCAGCAGATTCATCAATTTTCTCAACATTATTTGTGTACATATAATATATATTTATTCTTATATATTGTATAGTATATGTTATATATTTATATCTATATTAGATTATTGACTATATATATATATAAAATTTTGCTTTATTATAATATACATACATATCTTTCTATTGATAGACACCTACTTATTTTATCCGTGTAGCATTTCCCAAAGGTTGACTGGGAGAGAATGCTTTTAGCATTAAGTCCACCTATTGTAACTTTCAAGGTACAATAAAGCTTTCCACCTATTGTAACTTTCAAGGTACAATAAAGCTTTTAAATAAATAAATAAAATATAAATAAGTTTAAAATTATACAAAATAGACGACCAACAGGACAGGGACAAGAAATTAAGTGCAGGTGCTTCTACAGCATAATTCTAACATGGTAACATATTACAGAACATTGTATGTAACAGCACCAAGACTATATAGGTAATAAACTACCAGATTCAATTAAAGACCTAATAGCACACAATTCAAAGCAATTTAGAAAAAAATATCACTCGAAAAATGTTATTATAATATACAGGAGTATTTATCAGATTGTAGTACATTGTTAATATAATGACTAAAATTTTTGACACGCTTAAATTTTATTGTTATTTAATTCACTGGCCATAATAACTTGTTTGACCTTATTATAATTTTCTTTGTTTTGTCATTTTAAAGACTATTATAAATGCATTATTTTCTTATTTTTGTGTTCATTTTAATCTACTATATTTGCAATTTTAACAATGTTAAATTTTAATATAATGTTATGCATATTTGCACCCCTTGTAAAGGTAAAATATACTGGGAAAAATTACTAAGATCATCAACTTACTGTACCTACATTTAAGCAAATGAATACTTTGAACTTTGATCAAAATAAATTTGACGTTTCATTATCTATTTACTGATACACCCTAACTGGGTATGTACCTACTAAGGTTGTATCACTAAAAATATTGTGCATATTTTTATAAACTCAATGTTATTCATGTAAGCGAATAAATTAATACACAGAACATGAAATACAAGGAGAAATTAAAGCAAATGCCAATGATTATTATTTGATCTCCGGTAGTCTGTCAAACTTGTTTGTCTGTTTAAACGCAATACCGTTCTTGGTTCTCCCTGCGACTGGTTACACGGATCGCTTCCCGCCATTGTAGTCAAACGACACATCTGATGAGGTGCGAGCTGTAGTTTAAAATTCTATGAATATATTTAGATCGATAACGTCTCGGTGGGTCTGGCTCGGCGCACCGTTGCACTAAGCCAGCGATTTTCAAACTTGTAGTATGCTATTTTTTTAAGCCTCGAGGAATATAAAATTAAAAAAGCAAATACTTAGCTGTAAAATAGGCATGTAACATCCTCGTCTTCATCGTCACTTACCATCAGGTGAGATGGGAGACAATCGCCCACTTCAATAATTAGTAAAAAAAAAATCAGCTAAATATTATTTTTTACTAAGTATTGAAGTATAGGCATTTGTCTCCCATCTCACCTAATGGTAATAAGTGACATATGATTTAGGTACATACTTACCATGAAAGCAAAACTAAGATGCTGTCAAAACAGCGGCTTTGAAGAACTATAGATTCAAAGATTTATTCAGAAAAAAGGCCTTTTCAGGCACTTTTTCACGTCAATTCACATTTTAAATAATACTCATTATATTATATTCAAATTATTAATTATTGTTCAAAAGCTACAAACTACTAGCGTTTCGGAACCGACCACTGCAGAGAAGAAGACGCCGAAAGAAACTCTTTTCAACAGTATTGGTCGCCTACTTGCCTGAAGGGCTTTGTATGATATTTAATATTTTAATATTTTCTTTTTTTTCTGATGTCATGTTGTATACAATTTCACTTTACATATTTTTGTGGAACACGTTATGTTAGCGATCGAGCATGCAACAACAACAGATATGATAAAAGTCTCAAAGACAGATAGAAGTCTCAAAGAGGCCGAGCAGACCTGTCCCCCCCGGCAGCACCCGTTCATGAGTTGACGCATGGATCAGCCATCGCTGAGCTCAACCATATTAGAGGGAACTCGACGACCCGACACACAACGCCGCCACCAGTTTGAACATTTTAGTGAGCATGACTTACTCGATCTTTAAAGCACAAAACTCAAAAACGAATTGTCGACACTCGTTGACCGCAAAGATATACATGTTTTACAATTGAGAGTTGATTTTAGACAATTATACAAAATAAAGTAGCAGTAACAAAAAAAGAAAACAATTATAAGTAAAATAAAAATAAAAGCGTTTAGAGAAGTCCTGCATATCACTCGAGGTCTCGACTCCAAGCATTCTTATCAACGAAATAATCATTAATGCCATAATAAGCTCTTTTCAATAATATATTTTTTGTAACGTCTTTAAACTTCGGAAATGGCAAAGCTGTAATATTATCATAGCTAAAAAGCCCTCGGATAAGGGCGAGGAGGATGTAAGCTGCCATTGTGTGTGTATTTAATCGCGTATCCCCTATAATAAATAAAGTCACATACTCTCAGGACTTCGCGCGTCCCCTTTGAGAAGCACTACGCTTACGCCTACACAGCAGCGGCGCCGGCGCCGGCAAACCGGCCGATAGTCGGCACCGATACACCAGTATGCTACTAGCCTGACAACCCAGGTTTACCTAAACCTGGACTACTATGCAATTTTAGGCCATTCAAATAACAAATTAGAAACGAGGAAAGACTCATTGTGCGTGCACAGCGAGTCTTATTTATGATACAGCATCCGGGGATGCACTTATGGAAGAAAGACCTTGTACATAAGTACTTGATAATGTTTCCTATACTACTAAACTAAATTACTATAAACTACTTAACCGATTTTGTTGAACTTTAAATGGAACTACTATAACTTGAAAGCATACACGTTCAAAAAAACATAATTTTTAGAATCGGTTCATACCATACATGACGAAGTAACATTAAAAAACACAACCGAATTATGAATGAATAAGTTCCTGCAGGAGATTAATCGATGAGTTACCTACATATACACGTCGTTTATGATTCTTATCTTATATTTATAAAATTACGACGTCACAAGTAAGGTCTTTTAAAAATTTTTACCTGCTCGAAAGTGTATTTATGACCTCTGGAGAATTAACAAAATAATGCCTTCCCGACGGACAATTCTTGTTCAACGGTAGAGATTTTAATTTGAAAATTCCCTAGTATAGTAGCTCTACATCGTTTATTTACGTAATTGCATTTTAATACTCGTACAGTTTAAATATTTTAATCACTTTCTACTTTTATTAATCACATAAGATAAATAACTTAAAAACTACTTATAAATAGAAAACAAAATTACAAATAAAATAGCCCTGGCAACTTATTACCCCTTGGTAGCGTGCCCAGAAGGTTGGCAGCATTGCCACGTTGTATGGTAATGCTAATCTTTTAGCCAAAATACAGGTCATCAACCCCAAACGGTTCAAATATATAATTGTTGCCGAGGCATTGCTATTTTCGCCGTTTGAGGTGTTCCGCCGTAGCGGCTGCTGTACCGGCTTTGGAACCTGTAACCGGGAGGTGAGACGGTGCCAGAATCGACGCAAGTGGCGTCCCACACAACAGGCCGCCCCAACCTCCAAGGCACGAGAATCATTCCGTCCGATCTCTTGCCATCATCTCTAGCTAATCTGTTTGGTTCTAAAACGGATGACATGTTGATGGTAGTAAAAGCCCGGTGAATTAAATTGTTTAGGGCGGCGTGACGCCCTAAACCCAGGCCAGCACTTTTGCTGCTGCCTTGATGACATGGGCCATCACGGTCTCTCTTGCTAGAGTGCTAGTCATCAACGCCATCGCCGGAGGCGAAAGGTTTCGTCGTCCAATAAGGTCCCAAGGGCAGATGGAAGAGTTTGTAACCAAAGTTAAGTTAAAGTTAGTTATTACAGTTTTGTACGTTACGCTTACAATAAAACTATGAATTCTAAGGACATCTTCTTTGATGTCTCTATTTGCTTAATTCTTTGAATGATCATCTAATCCATCATCATTTGAGCGTTTTCCTAGTTGAATATTCAGCAATGATGCTTTGGATTTCGGGGTACGTTGTTATGGCAGCATTCGTGTTGTAATATGATTTGGCTAAGTTTTTACAGACTGCCTTCCCGCGTCGCCAACCTTCGACTGGCTCCAGAACTGCGCGAACAAACCTGTGGCAAATAAAGTACGAGTATTTGCTCGCGTCGGGAATCGAATCCAGTGCCCCTCTGGTAGCAGGTTGGCGTGTTAACCACTGCGCCACGGAGGGCATAATCGAATACCTTAGTTCTCAAATGAGTACGGATTTTTATTTTCCTTGCTTATGTATTGTTTACTATTTATTGACATCAATAATCTTAATGCATTTAAATCAGCAATCGGTTTTTGGTACGGCCAGCACTTATATTATTATGTAATCTGTGTTGTTTATGGCTTGTTTTTTAATATTTATTTATGACACTTTACCTGCGGCTGCGCTTGTGTTAATAATCAGTATCTCTGTATCCCAGACATTGTATATGCAAATTTCATAAGGATCGGTTATGTAGTTAGGGCGTGAAAGTGTAACTCACTTTCTCGATTATAATAATATTATATATGGATAGGCTACCTTCTGTATATAATCATATAGACCTAATTTATCAATGATGTATCGACCGGAATAGAACAGTCGGGGCAAGCGTATTTAGATACGCTTGATTTGCTGTCTACTGTGTCTCTACTACGGAACTGACGGATGGTACGTTGCACTCGGAGCTAAAAATACGTACTCGAAAGCCTGGTGAAACATTGGGAAAGCGCATTGTAATAGGTACATTTCATTCGCATATATTTTGCAGTTATTAAACTGCCGTTATATGTACTGAATATTTTAATACTACTGCAGTTATGATTGTAAGCAATATAATACTATATAGGTCAGGAATTATTTTTAATCCAGATTACAGTTCCCGAAGAATAGATACTAATGCGAGCAGAGCCGCAGATGAAAACTAGTAGCTTATGTGTTCATCCTTGTAGATTGGAATACAAAAGTATACAGACTCATGTATTCTCAAAAAAGGCCTTAAAAAGTTCTTTACATGAGTATATAGATTTTTTTAAAGGCTGACTCCCATAAGCTAGAAAAATGCTTTAGAAGCAAAATAAAAAAAATCGACACGCTAGTTTTTAAGATATCTGGACCTGAACAATAAAAAAAAAATGAAAAAAAAACCATCCTGTGTACAAATAACCACTTTCTTGGTCAACAACTTTTTACTATTATCTACTATGGATACTAGGTCACAGACCTCGATGATCAAAACTGATTCATCAATTTTAATAAAAAAAATAATTATTTTGTATGAAAAAATAAAAAAAATCTAGTGTGTCGATTTCTTAAAATTTGCTACTAAAGCGCTTAAAATATTTGCGCTTAATTTAAATGGACCTTGTATAGTGCCTCAAAAAGGCGTTGGTAAAATTGTTTATATCTTTTATATGAAACGTAGCAATCTAGCATAGTATGTTATAAAATAGACTCTTGAGTGGAGGGATTCAAAGTTATTATATATATGCCGTTAAGTTATATATTTTAAAAATAATGTTACCTTCACATTTATTCTGATTTTCATCTCCCTCTGTGTCCTCTCCGAAAAAAATAAATATACCAATATTTTTTTTTTACCAAGTCAATGTCACCTACGAATGTCAAACGTTTATTAAAAGTTAGTAAATTGAAAGGTAGGCAAAAACACGATGATACACAAAAAATGTATGTACTGATTTTTCTTTTTCGTGAAAATAACTCCCTTTGTGCCTCATGACATGAACTATCGCAGTGAATATCCTTAGCTCTTGATTTTTTTCTTCAATACATTTATCTGGGCAGTGAAACTGTTAAAATTTTTTTTGGTTATGTATAATTTGTTTACACAACTGATTTTTTATCTTTCGGGAATAGAAGCTTAGTTATTTGCTATAGATGAGATGAAAAAGATTTTCACTTCTAGCGCTCGATGGAATAATTACATAATTGTTTCGATGTCGATTATTTATTTATTTATCCGAGCACGTGTAATAAACATTTTATAACAAACTTTATTAAAACTAATTTGATCACTGCTTTTATCGATGACTAACATTTCTAACACGCTCTTAGTAGCTTTTATGGTTAACACATAGTTGTCAAGAATTTGATTGCTTTTGTATTACTACATCACGTCCAGGTTAAGACAGAAGCTAACATTTTATCAAACGTGATCATTCTTTGGAATTAGAAGTTACTATTACAACAAATAAACTTGTCGGTGATACCGACTAAAAAAACCCGAGTAAAGCGTTTGTTGTAATAGTAATTGTTTGGAATGTTAAACCTGGCACATGTATTCACTTTTTTTGCTAACTTCCTCTGTGCGAGAGACGACTCGCAGGAATCGGGCGAAACCATTTGAAAAACAAACATTCATAAAAGGTGGCCCCAATTTTTTGCCCGAGTTTTTTTCAAAGTTTAATGCTTCAACAATATTTGGTTAAAAAGTTGTCACAAGTTGACGCATAAATATAGTACAACATGTCGAAATCAATTTAAATTTTACTGTTTATTTATGGTATTGATTGTGAGAGTTGAAACATTAAGACTGTTCCGAGCAATGCACTTCCAATGTTCTTTTTCGTCAGCAAAACAGGTTGCTATTTTTCTCGTTTTCGTTTGTTGCCATACCAGTACCGCTGATTTCATATTGGCAGAATTTATGTTGCGGCTCGAATCGGTCTCGTTCTTCGAGACGCCGAGGGCGCCAAGACATCACACAGCCGGAGCGTGCGCATCACGCGGCCTCTGCGTGACTTTTATTTATACACGTAACATAATGTATCTAAGCAATGCTACTTTATCAGCCGCATTCGGATTAATTGACAATCTGCTGTAAACAAAAGTAATGATGTGGATCATTAGGGTGCAGAATATCTGAAATTGGTGTTGATGTCGAGGCACGGCGGCGGGGCGGCGCGGCCCGGGCGCACTCATTCGTTCGCAGCGCAGGCGCCGGGTGGCCGTTCCGCGCTTATCATAACGCTTTATCATCTACCCTCATACTAACCCGTGTTATAAATAAAAAAAAAAAAAAAATCGAACAAACAAATATTGCGTACACGCCGGATCCGAGTGACAGTTATCAGTGCGTTTGTTAATTATAAATAATATCAGTAAATAAATAAACATTGGACACAATCGTAAGTAGGGCGCGAGTAGACAGGGTGTGATTTATGGACTTTTGTGTGTGAACTTCTCGGTACTGGTATACATGACCTCCCCTAAGCTTGAGATGTCATTGGAACATGAGATTCCTGTGTTGATGAAAAAGGTAATTAATTTATTCTATAAGTCAGCATTATTTACCCACTAACATCTTAATAGATTTATTATGTTAATTAACTTCCTAGACCTTACTACTATTGGCTACCATCTACCTGTATGCTGTATTTCTTGGCTCCGAATTCTAACACCTCCAATTTATTGACATTGAAAGTTGCCCCTGAAGCAAACGCCGCCGTAGATAACCGCTATCACATATATGTATGTATTATCCATCTATTAGACGTCGGCTAATGCCGGTGATTATTTGTTCGCCTATATACTAAGTACAAACAACTAGTCCCAAATAGTCGCGTAAGAAATTGTAACAGTGGTGTTGCTATTGTTTCGGTAACAGACATAATTAGAACGATGCAATAATCCAATTTTAACTATATATGTTCTTATTTTATCTAGATATTTCTTTTACTACATTTAACATTGAACTGTCATTATCATTTTTTTACTTTAAACATCTCTGTTAAACATTTTATGCTATTTAAATGTTGCGCTGTTGTGCTGGCCGAGAAATAATGTAATAACTTAATAAAGTGCAAATTCAAATTCTTCTTCTCTTCTTTAAATACAGGCATGTACATACACACAAACTGGAATATAAGTATATATGAAATGCGTACGGGGATAGACAATATACTTAAGTAAGATACATACATATGTAATATCAATATTATTTGCAAAAGGCATAGTGGGAAAATTTCCACCAACATCACTTTAATTTAAAAAATATTCGTAATACTCATAAGCTCGTCTATCTCACTGATCTATGAGGTATTCATTCAATGACATCCTTTTTAAGCATGATTGCGTTTAAGAAAAATACAACACGATACTTGGAAACTGCAAGGCAATCCGCCGTACTTTATGGAATGTCCGGATACCGGCCTGTTTCTTGTCACAACCCTAGTTACGGTATAATTTGAAATGCTAATGCCGTCGGGAACAGTTTATTACTTAGTATCCAGTTCTTGTGAAATTGTGATTATAATTATTAACGAGACGTGTTGTTGAGGATCGGCTTCCAGATGATGAGTCTTGTTTTGAGCCTGTTTCGGCGCGTGGTCCGTTAGTGATATCGAAACGCTCTACAGCACTTCAGAACATTAAAGATGCGGTAGAAGAAGCTTAGGGAATTATTTGTATTACAAGACACACGTATTCCAAAAATAAATCAATAGAAAAAGGAATGCACACAAAAAACAAAAAAAAAAAGAATAAAGCCTCCACTGTGCATGAATGCAAGCAAATACGAGCATATATACTTGGATATGTGAAGAGTCATCGGTTCTGCGGCATATATGACCAGCCCATTGCCACTTCAGTTTATTAATTTTACTTTGGTGATGATACATTTCCAAGATGGTATACTTATCCTTCCTTACTAGTATTATAAATGCGAAAGTGAGTTTGTTTATTTATTTGTTTGTTACGTCTTCACACCCTGTCTTCTACTGAACGATCATCATGAAATTTTGCATAGGTACCTATTGTCTGGGGTACGGAGAAGGACAGAGTGTACATTTTATCTCGGAAAAAAGTACTGTACCCGTGGGACTAACATTGACGTGGGTGGAGTCTGTGACAACCAGTGTATAATAAGTATGTTTTAAGTCGTTCATTGAATTATTTTCCTTTCGTAATTAGTAAATAGGTACATCTGTACTGTATGTTATCATTGTCAACATCATTGTCCCTGGAGATATTATGATGAGTATCATCTCACACTTTTGACAGGGACTTTGATGCATCGTGTATGAATTTGATGTGTAAAAATAAACTCCATTACGATTTTTATTATGGGAAACCACTATATTCACTCTGAGAAGGTTGTTCAATTTTCATGTATATATGGTTTTTCTTTTTTATTGTTAGCAATGCTTGTAACAGCCAGATTGTTTAACCAAATAAATAAAAAAAGGAGCCTCTTAGTATATAAAATTTTGTTTGCTCTGTGTCTCAGACTGTCAATTAAAAATTAATGTACTTGCATTAAAAAATAAACTATTTTATTTTTAAAAATAAACTATTACCTAAAATAATATGAAAGTGTCGCTTGGGATAACACAGTTCAGTAGGTAGCGGTTTTACTCAGAATCATACCTTAACAGCTGGCTATCCCTGCAGATTAATAGTTCTTCAGCATGAATAAGTTATGTCTGGTTATTACGGATAGCTAGCTCCAGACCCGCAACTTTATAATGACGTATAATCTACGTGCTTTAAATACCTACTATCCATAACTAGTACCGTAGTACCGGCAGCTTCAAGGTGCAACATTGTAGTGATGGAATTTTTCTCTTTGATTTTTTTGTTTTTATGTTTAAGAATTACACATTAAGACTACTTATGTTTGTTAATTTTAGAAACTGCTGAAGTAAAATCGTTATGTATAATATGCGGACCTTTAAACAGCGTTAGGTAAAAAAATACGTTTTCATAAAACAGTATTATTTCCAGAGATCGACGACCTACATATTATATATACTATTTAATACATATTCATATTTTAATCGTTTGTCTTAGATGATAATACATTATTTAAATCTAAATAGCATGATTTACTGTCATCACCGGCTGATAATATTTACTTGCCGCCGGTCATTGAACTTCCCAAAATACACTGAAAATGGCGTGAGGTTGGTGTAAATATTTACATCTTTTGTTTGGAGAGAAGTGAAAATATGCGAACATACAATTCAATGATAATGAAACATTTATTTGTACACTTATGTGATCATATAATGTTATCATATATAATAATATACTTAGTAAAATCTACATTTATTGTAACCCAGATACTCATATTCACCTCTATGTGTATGTTTTATGATATGATACCATAAAGGCAAATATGATGATTACCGTAAAAAGATCTGTTTAAACATGGACTGTGTGGTATTTTTATTGTACTTAAGAACAGGGCCGGATTCAGGCGAGGGTAACCGGGGCTTCCATTCCCTAAAAGAGGGACAATCCACAAAAAAACTTCGAAAATAAAAAACAATCTAGTCCAGATTCGGTAAACAGTCAGACAAATTCTTGTTTCCGATTATATTTACGTTTTTTTTTTAAATAATAAAAGAATCGATACTTGGTTTCACAATAAATTATTTATTGGAAAACACGACTGAAAAAAACTGACCTTTTTTTTGCTTAAGAACTACTGAAATAAAATATAAATTCATAACTTATATTCATTTATTATACATAAAGTTATATGTTATATGTGCTACTAAGGTTTGATATACTTAGACAGACCACCATGCATTAATTTTACCATCACACGGTATTTATGTGGGATATAATGTCAAACGATAAAAATAGTCCAGTTTATTATCGCATGGACACGGGGGCATTCGTAAGGCCAGATAACCGCGCTAAGGCGGGGCGGCCGCGTGATCTCGGAAGAAGCCGATGTGTGGACTTGTCCCACAAACAAGCATGCTATGCAACTGTTGCATTCATGTGACATGAAACTAAATTATCAGAAATTACTGAGATATTAACATGAAAATATATACACATTGTGTGCATAACTAATTTGACTCGAATACAGTGACATCTGTATGTAGTTGGTTAAAAACATTATATTTGATTTTATGAATTGAATGCTTCAAGTAACGGACAAACAGATCCGATTATTTACCCAACTTTAATAAACAATATAAAATAAGCAGTATGACCTGGCATTTTGGTATCCTTCTTTTTCAGTACCTAAGTAATTTAATCTCCCAAAATCGCAGTTGCCTGTAAAACCTCTTCTGGCTACCTTTTAAGATCAACTACCTAAGTGGCCTGGCTATTTTATTTCAATTTTTCTTGCATGTTACATTTAAAGCCATTTTAAAATGGATGAAAAACCTTTCTTGGTACGCTTGAAAGAAAATCGTGATTTTTATAACTAAAAAAAAGAAATTATTTATTAACTGAACTTTTGTTAGTTAGGTCAGAACTGTACCCTTTAGATGTCCATGAAATTATAATAACACAAGTTTTTACAGTGCCTAATAGATCTAGCTATTTTCGCCATCTTTCGGACTATGCTTTGTGGACCTTCAAACCTTTCTCTGAGATGCAGACATTAGTCTGCATCTCAGAGAGTCTGGCAAGAAGATCCACTTAAATAACATCAGCTACATAATTAACTCGGTACAGGCGAGCTGGATTTGCGCACATTCTGAGGAAATCGGACATAAAACGGAATATTAAAAGCTCTGAATACCTCCGCAGATTTATGGACGCGTTTTGGCCAAAGAATACATGTTTAACTGCATTTATCTACAACTGCAATCGCATTTAACTTGATACATTATTACTTTAGCTACTGTAGGTACTTACTTGCCCATTTTTATTTATTTTATTTTGTAAATAAGATTTACAGAGGTGATTATATCAAAGTTAATTAGTTTTAAGACCACTTTATTAAGCTCAGTCAACGAGGCTCTACTAAAAACATGCCATTAAGTATAGTATTGTGCTGCTTTTTGTTATTTACACATCTAATTACAAGTTTCTAGTGTAAACCACGTGTCAGGTTATTTTTTGTCGCTAATGCAACCAACCATGCATACTGCTTGCATTATCAGTACACACATGTACTTTTTCGTAATAAGTGTTGGTCACGAACGTTTTCTTTCTGTGTTTACAAACAAAATAGAGAGCCGACGCTGTGCAACACCAGTATGTTGTACTTGAGTGATGCACAAATATTTATAGTAGCGAGTGGCTAGAATGACCAAATAAAATTTGATTAGTGCTTCTCCAACTCAATGATTTTCAATTAAGCCAATGAGAATAGAATTGAATAAGTACAGACGAGGAGACGAGACATTGTTGATCGAAGTGTTTAATTGATTTAATAGTTTTGTTTACAAGACATTATATAACTTACATACATACTATCACGTCTTTTTCCCTTGTGGGTTAGACAGAGCCCAAGCCTAGCAAATTTTATGAAATAGAAAATTATTTTATATGAAAATTGATAAATCAGCTGTTTTGAAATTCAGCGTCATGAGTATCCATACTAGGTAATAGTAAAAAGTTGTACGTCAAGTAAGTGTTCCGTTGTTCACATGGTATTTTTTGAGTCTATGTATCTAAATATTAACGTAAATAAATAATAAATATATATATATATATATATATATATATACGGACAAATCACACAGATTGAGCTAGCCCCAAAGTAAGTTCGAGACTTGTGTTATGGGATACTAACTCAACGATACTATATTTTATAACAAATACATATATAGATACACATCCAAGACCCAGGCCAATCTGAAAAAGATCATTTTCCATCTTGACCTGGGCGGGGATCGAACCCGGTCACTCCGTGTCGCAGGCTGGCGTGTTGACCGCTGCGCCACGGAGCTAGTCAACGTATATCTGTATATATTTTTTTGTGTGTCGATTTTATTTATTTGTTTGTAAAGCATTGTTCTAGCAAGCCCATTAAATGCTTGCGTTTAATTTAATTTGTGAGACACTTATAGCAATTCTGGTAATTAAAGCGATACATGTATCCTATTTTGAATAAAAAAATATTCATAAAATTTCCTTTTTTTGTTCACAATGAAATCTTAACTACATGGTATTTTTTATATTGAATGCGCGTTGATGTCTTTTGTGTGTGTCTTTTGTATATATTTTCCAATTTTAATTAACAATTTAAAAAGAGTATTAAATTGTTAATTAAAATTGGAAAATATTTACTAATAATATTTTTAATACGAAAGTGAGTTTCTTTGTTTGCATGTTTTCGAGCCTATACTGAACCGATTATAAATCTATTAGGTATATAAAACAAAGTGTTAGTTACACCACTTATAAATAACTCAAGAACGGGTGAATAAATTTAATTTTTATGTTTGATTTGTTGGTTTTGTAGCAGAATAATTATTTAAATACTAGTGGTTCTGCGAGAACAGTAGACCTCGCGAGCCTTTACAACCAACATCCACATTTGCCCTCCAGTGCTCTAAAATATATCTGTTACTGATATGCTAATTGACTAAAGCATTATTTCCTTCAGTTACTATTTCCCAATCCCCAATGCTCTTAATTAGGTACCAGAGGAAACGGAAATTTAAACCTACATTCCTCTTACCAGAAGACCCGACCAGACCCTTTTTTAAGAGGAAACACTAAGCTCGAGAGAATTGAAAAATAGGTATTTATAATATCTATTGCTGTGGCGCCGCGAGCCCAAACAAACCCCGCAGAGTGCTATAGAGATAACTGCAGCTTAGCCGGAAAATACCTATAAAAAGTACACAAAATTAACGCTTCGTAGTTGTCTGATTTCTTCTCCAAAACTTAACCGATTTAATTTCTTTTTACATTAAAAATTTAAAATAAGCTATGGCTGTGTTTCTGCGTTTCTTTTTCTTATATAATTGCCCAAATTTGTTTTCCTGATGTTTGAACACAACGGAAATTCGTACCAATTTTTTATGTTTTAGAATGTTCATATCTCTTTGAATAATTCAATTATGAAAAAAATTTAACATATGAATTTTTTAGTAAAACATCATTGCTCTATTGGTACTATACGGCGAGGAATCAGGGGACTACTCTTGTATGGAAACACGGCCCTTGAGTACCATGTTTAGTATGCTTGTGTACACATTAACTAAGTTGGAGTGATCCTCATCAAGATCGGAAATATCGGAATAGCGAACTTGGCATGGGTGAATGGGAGGCAAAGTTTAAGTACCCGGTTTCATAGTTGTTATGTTACCAATTGGTCAAAATTTTAATAGGACGCTTATTTTCAACTATTATGGCAGACAAACATGCGAACTTTACGTTAAGAAGTGGACGGCACCTATAAGCCCCGGGTTCAAGTCACAGGATAGCATGTGAATCTCTTTTATTTATGTTAATTTTTATTTCAGGATTCTAAGTTTATTCAGTGTTTTCAATAATAAAAGTAATTCGCAATATCATGCTTTAAGCCAAAAAATATTTTTCATATTTGATTTTTGTTCCTTAGGGAAAGTTGTTCAATTTCACTCTCTCTCCCACTTCACGTACTTCAACTTCTTTTTTTTTCAATTTATATTTCACTTTTGTACTACATATAGTCTGTGGGTTTGAGCAATATGGGAGTGAAGTTTATTTCTGTGTAATCTACTCATTAAGCCCTTTTATTTGATACCGCACATGGTATGTTTATATAAAAAACATTTTCTCTCTGTATCGCCGATGTCACAGTTACTACGTACCATTTTCATACTTGTCATACCATAGATTTGTATTCAAAGATTCAAAGATTTATTCAGAAAATAGGCCTTTTCAGGCACTTTTTCACGTCAATTCACATTTAAAATTAAATAATACTTATTATATTATATTCAAATTATTAATTATTGTTTAAAAGCTACAAACTACTAGCGTTTCGGAACCGACCACTGCAGAGAAGAAGACGCCGAAAGAAACTCTTCAACAGTATTGGTCGCCTACTTGCCTGAAGGGCTTTGTATGATATTTAATATTTTTCTTTTCTTTTTTTTTGATGTCATGTTATATACAATTTTAATTAACATATTTTTGTGGAACACGTTATGTTAGCGATCGAGCGTGCAACAACAACAGATATGATAAACAACAGATATGATAAAAGTGTCAAAGAGGCCGAGCAGACCTGTCCCCCCTGGCAGCACCCGTTCACGAGTTGACGCATGGATCAGCCATCGCTGAGCTCAACCATATTAGAGGGAACTCGACGACCCGACACACAATTATTAAGTATTTACGACATCATACTTAATGCACTAATACAAAAAAATATACAGAAAATCGATTTCAGACAACTTTTGGGCAAATTGCCGACTATAAACACGTTCAAGTTTATCGTATAAAAAAGTTGTTCAGACAAAAAAGTTACGTCTTAATGAGAATAACAAAAAAATCTAATGACATTTTTGTTTTTTTTTTTCCAAATAGCTGTGCTATGAGTTTTTTTAAGTTTTGGACCCCCATACATCCGCCATTTTTTTAAATTTAGAAAATCTGGCACGACAAAAAAATTCTATATAATTACCGAACCTGCTCACAAAATTTCATGAGAATCGGTTGAGAAATGCGACCTGAAGGCGAGAACAGACAGACAGACGGACAAAAGAATTTTGGGCCAGTGGAAACTGAGACGCTTCGCTCGCTTCGCTCGCTCGGTCAATAAGAAATATTTACGACAAAAATAATAGAGAAACGAAGTTCGCCGCGACAGCTAGTTTTGTATAAATATAGACTGCGGTACGGAGGAGCACAAGGGCGGCTACTTTATCCAGGAAAAGATACTGTTCCCGACGGACCAACATTTACGTGAGTGAAGCCGCGGGCAAAAGTTGCTTTCTTTCTTTTAGTTTGGTATCAAATTTAGCTATTATAAATGTCCGAATGAATTATTTATTAATCATCTCAAGTTACTGACCTTCATATTAATTATCGTTATTTTTTTTGTAATCGCAGAAAAACGACTGAGTTTTCCTCCAGCAAAGTTGAAAAACTTGTGGAAATATTTTTAAACGTTACTTACTTTATCTTATCTTAATATATATAAATCTCGTGTCACAATGTTTGTCCTCAATGGACTCCTAAACCACTTAACCGATTATAATAAAATTCGCACACCATGTGCAGTTCGATCCAACTTGAGAGATAGGATAGTTTTTAACTTATGGCGAAATGAAGTTCGCCGGGGCAGCTAGTACCATATATATATATACATTACACGCATTACACAATTTGAATCTTTGAATAGTTACACGTAACGAATGTAGCCTATCCACTTAGTGGGAAACTCTCCAAACAAAATGTCACATTGTGAAAGCTCAATGAGTTTTCTTCAAACCGGTCGACGGCTGACAATCAACTTGTATAATCCATATTAATAAACCAATATGAAATCTAGTATGGCCTCACTGAGAAAGTAATGTATTTACTATGTAAGCTAGTTAGAGCTACCTAGCACCTTATTGTGAAGTTAAAATGCACTTTTTAATATTTTTGGAAAATGATATGTATGGAAGGTGGGAGAAGAAATACGTCAAGGCCATTTTTTTAAACCCTAGGCAAAGATTTGCCTAGGGTTTAAAATTTTGTTGTTTAAAAATGGAATGGAAAAAAAGGATTTTTGAGGGCCATAGACGGTGGCGAATTTATATTAAACAGGGTTGTCCTAGTGCTTGAGACGTGTCACGAGGTAATAGGCTGGTGTTAGTAGTCCTACTAACCTAATTTCATTTCATTCACCATCAATCTAATTTCAGCTCGTTTTTGATGCCGATTCGTTGAATGAATAAGTACATTTGTGAGATGTAATTTGTTAATGGATAGATTTATTATTGTAATGCATATTTAGAAATCACTTTTAGAAATTCAGTTGAAAGATTAGATAAAATAGTTTGCAAGTCAGTATTTTTGTTAGACAATAAGTATTTTTGATGTTAACGCTTGATAAAAAATCCATAAGTGTTAAATTTTTCGCCATTTGGTTACGGAACCCTAAAAAGGTCGTCTACCCTTGATTGACTACATATATTTTTTAGTTACATGTTTAGATAATTAAGTAGTTTATCTGTAACTTATTCATTTTTCTGGTATTCAGTAAGATACTTAGAGGAGCCACTGAGTTTGCATAAATTGTAATTGGATGTGCAGTTAAAAATTACCTTAAAATAATATTAATAGGTTTGTCCTTCTTTTATCGGTGACAAGACTAATAAACGGCCAATTTTCTGACTCATCTATACATATAATAAAACAGTAAAAATATTTTGTGTGTACATTTAGAATTTTTGACTGAAATGGATAGAGGGACACTTAAAAAGAATAATAGAAAGCAAAAACAATTTTTTCGAATTTTTTGTCTGTCTGTCTGTCTGTCTGTCTGTCTGTCTGTCTGTATGTATGATCACGATTATCTCCGAAAATACTGAACCGATTTACTTCAAACTTTCACCAATTGCTTTGTTTTAACTCAGTAAAACATCTAAAGTTTGTTTCATCAAAATCGGTTCATTAAAAAAAAAGTTATCGTCATTTGAATGAACTCAAGGCATTAGTTTGCCTGCAAATATACACGGTGAATTTTTTATCGTTTTGGACCCTTAAAGGGGTGACTCAGACCATCAAAATGAACAACTTTTCCTATGGGAACAATGCTGGGAACTCGAAGAAAAAAAAAAATCGACATTCCCATACAAACTGGCCGGGCGGCGGTACTCTTTTTTAAGGAAATGACGTATTTTTTTTTTGATTTACCAGCTTTGGTCCCATAGAAAAAAGTTGTTCATATTGATGACCTGAGTCACCCCTTTAAGGGTCCAAACTGTTCCTGAGGGATGGACACTAACTGCGGCGGCGTAGCCGCGGGCAAACGGCAAACCAACCGAAACTGCTGCGCCTAGAAACTTGAAATTTGGTACAGGGGTTCTTTTAATGATGTGAGTGAGACTAAGAAAGGTTTTTTAAGAAATTTAACTTCTAAAGGGGTAAAATTTATATGGAATTTTCTCATTTCTGGACTAAGAAGTATGAAAGTAGGTATATAAGTTCACGATTAAAATTAAAAAAGATGTGTGTAGGGTAGATGAAATTTGCAAAATTCCCCCCTTAAGGGGTAAAATGGGCGATATTTTCCCCAGAAGGGGTAAAATAGCGGGGTAAAGATTGTATAGGAATTTACTTATTTCTAGACTTAGAAGTATGAAAATAGGTAAATCAATTCACGATTACAATTAATAAAGATCTGTGTAAGTTAACTGGAAAAAAATCCCCCAGAAGGGGGGTAAAGTTTTCTCATTTCTGGACTATGAAGTATGAAAATAAATAGGTATGTAAGTTCTCGATTACAATTAAAAAACATATATGTGGGTGAGATGGACAAAATTCACTCCTAAAGGGATAAAATGGGAGGGTAAAGGTTTTATGGAAATTTTCTCATTTCTGGACTTAGAAGTATAAATAATATCCATACTTCCATACTAATACTAATATTATAAATGCGAAAGTAACTCTGTTTGTCGTTTTTTTACGCTTCAACCATTGAACTGATTTGGATGAAATTTGGTATGGAGGTGTGAGGCCCGAGGAAGGACATAGGTTGTGTTTGATTCCGGGAAATTCTACTGTTCCCGAGGGATCGACACTAACGCGGGCGGAGCCGCGGGCAATAGCTAGTTTTTAATAATTTAGAAGTAAGAAGAAGTAATTATTCAAAAGTAATGCAAATAGCACTTATCAATTTCTAGGCTGATGAAAGCAGTCCGCGTATCAAACAAAGGTCGAACAAAACATTCCGAGGACGAGATAGTTATATTAAACACGGAGTATCACATAATTAAGTGTACAATCACGAGCATAACTATGTTAACATAGCGGTTCTTAAGTCAATATGATAAGGTCTGAAATGGAATACAATTGTGTACCTATGAATGCTTGTGGCTGTACAATGTCACAATAATATTATTCGATAAGGTTAAAGTGCAGGTTTATCAGGACAAGGGGAGGGATGGGTGGACGACATGATTGTTTACAAGGTATCTCATCTGGTGTATGTAAGTAGGTTTAAACTAGTTTAGTTACTTCCATGCTGATCTGGGAGAATAGGAAAAACTTAGAATGTACTAACAGCTGTTCCTCTTCTCATGCAGTTCATTAAAGGGGATCAAGGTACAGTCGGCCAAGCAGATACCTGACCCCCTGACTTTTAAAACGTAAATTCACACAAACTGTTGTAGATATTTGCTTGGCAGACTGTACCTATAAGGCGAAAGATAGCCGTTAGTTGTTATCGATTGATGGTTGTTTGTTTATGTCTGATGACTAAGCCTCGTTTACGGAGAGGCATAGCGTTACGCGGTACTTTGTCACCCCACCGTCGTAGCCGTCGCAGCGTGCACTGCCTTCAGAACAAGGCCTTGTTCTGAGGCACTGCCACATCCAAAGCAGTGTTACTCACGGCGTGTGTCACATAACCAAACGTCAAATCTTAAGTAAACGCTAGAAAAATCACCTCTCCGTAAAGGGCTTCATACTTCGTCATAGAATTGAGATTTTGACAGCACGCCCCGATGTACGCACCGCCCGCACGACGCGTCGAGTAATCAGCTAGTAATCCTGAATCTTAGCCATATCCAGTATAATTTTCCTGAAACGCCAAAAGAATAGGGCTGTCTTTTGGGAGGAAAATGAGTATTGATGAGCAATCGAACAGCGCAGATTGGTGATCTAACTGGCGCGTGATCAGTTATTTGTAGTGAGCTGACGCGGTATGTGTGCGTGGACTATTTCCGAACACAAAGTGAAAGTCACGACACGACACCTTGCAAATAGCGCACGAGGATATTCCTGGTTATTTTTATATTGTTTACTTTTTACAGAACTTATTTTAACTTACTATGAACCATGGAATATAGGTACATACATATTATCACGTCTTTATCCCTAACGGGGCAGACACAGCTTGAGGCCATAAGACCAAGATGTTTGGATACGTATCGCATGACAGTCTTGCGAAATTTGTAAGGAAGAAGAGGTCTCGAACCGCCAAAAAGTATTGGCAGTAGGCGCAAGGCAGGATGTTTAGATTAGCGTCCCCAAAAGGAGGACAAAAGACATCTAGCTTCACAAAAAAAAGCCAATTTCTCAACAACACGCATGACAGGCAATTGGGCCTTCGTCTTGCTTCGTATGGGGGACACATCGTACGAGATATTTTTCAAATTCTTCTGGAGTCAATGCTGTTCGTCTCTGGAACGCACTTCCACAGAATATTAAATGACACAAACTCGCAATCACTTCAAGGCCCCAATTTTTTAGACATTATCTCAACTGAAGAATTGCTGCTGCAGTATTATATTGTATTTATTTTATGTATATGTTACACGTATGTATTATATAACATACGGTATATATATTTAGTATGCAATTATTTATTTCAAAGTGCCAGTTACACTCTTTCCTATATTAGTTTTTATTTAATTTTCAAAATGTCCCAAAGATGAGCTGGGATACAATACAAATAGCATTAAGTTGATATTTTTGTTCCAATCTATGATTGTGAGCAATAAATGTAAATGAATAACTAAACAAACAAGGGACCGGCGCGCGGCGCAGGCAACTTCTAGCTAATATTGCCATTGATTCAAACTAAGCTCTTACAAAAGCGAAACCTGAATAGCTCATTGGTGACGTGTCTATTATCCTTTCTCCGAAAATATAGAAAAAGGTCCCAGCACGCAGCCCCTCTTTATTTATACGAGTACCAATCCTGCTGTCTATCTAAGATATACTTATCATCTGCATTGGTTGGTCGATGTAGGCATTGGCTGATTTATTGATGCCATGCACAGATTACTTTTATTACAGAAAAGACCTATTACAAACAGTCGTGCCATTGTAGTGTAATATTATTTTAATCAAGATTCCAATATGTTTTCCATCCATTCTCGATAAGAGTAAGCATATACTCGTAAGATGGTCTGAACACTGAACGTGTGACAGAGTAAACCACGCTTTTCAGCATGCAATTATTGCCGGAAGCGAACTGTTTCTCAAATATGTTTGGCATGTTGGCACCAATCAGCGTTTTGGCCGAACTACTCGTTTGTGACGAAATGTAAACCGACGAAAGACGTCGGCTTTCGTCGGTTTCGTTGTTAGAATACTAAACCAAGTAGTTACTGCATAATTTTTTCAACTTAGTCATTAGCAGTTTCGGGGACACTTACGTGTAATTTGAGAAACAACAAACGTTGTTCTTCCTATTATCTCTGTTTCGCTAATAGTCCTTGTAAATTATAGATCATATGAAATCGTTGATATTGTTGTAATCTGCAGATATGAGTTCTTGAGCTCAGTTTAATTGTTTATGATATTATACCTAATGAACAAAAAAATTATCAATTCATTAGAAACAATAATACTAGTAAGATTAAGATGGGTAACCTATACTCGTCCACTGCTGGACATAGGTCTACTGAAATAATTTTCAGAGCACACAATATTTGTTTAATAAAATTTATGTGTTCCATGCAATGTATGGATGTACATGTGTATGTAAGTGATTAAGCAGTTTTATTTTAGATCCTTACCCATATTAATATTGGGTGTCGTAATCTAGATTCAATTCATTGTTGTAGCAAAGCGTCTTTTATTGCAGGCATTGCTATCAAATTGCAGTTGAATTACGTATAATAAAACTTGCTCATACATTGGTATTGCATGGACATTCATCTAATGTCTGGAATTGTATTAGAGATAAGATAAACATTCAGTTTTTGGTCACTAGCATACCAAAATAACTGAATAGGTTCATCAATACTAAAAGCATTCTCGCAAGTAAGTACGATATTTAGGTACCCGAGAGAACAATTTGTTTGCCGAGCGAGAGACAGTACAGACTTGTTAATTTATATACCTACCTAGGTTTGTATTAGTTTATGAATTGTCTATGTGAGTGTAGGCGTGAGCACTATGCCACAATCCACATAGTGGGATGACCGCTACGTGCCCTCTACGCGCCTTGACAATCAACTATTCATAATTTAGGCCAAATTGTCTATTTATTATAATGAGATAGCGGATTTTTAATGGATTTGCAGAGGATAAGTTTGCATAATTATTTGAAGATCTGGATAAATATGAAGCCTAGTAAATATCAAATTCTTAGTATCTATACCAACCTTCGTTTATGTTTATTCTGTGCCCTATTCGTTTATATTTATTCTTAACATATATTCTATTGTTGTTCTATATCATTCTTACTAGTACTCAATATTGTGCTTTTAAGGTTGAAGTATACTGTAATTCAGAAGAAATGAAGTCTAAATTCCTAATTTTTAGGGTTCCGTATCTCAAAAGGAAAAAACGCAAACCTTAGTTAATCAGATCACTTTGTTGTCTGTCTATCAAGATCAAGTCAAGACCCCTTTTCCCAAGAACGCGTGGAGTTATCAAGCTGATATTCATATCAAATACTTAAGTCTATTGTCCTTTGAATCTGTGAAAAAATCAAACTTCTACGCCAACGCAATCAAAAGATACAGCCTTTTATGCCGCAAAATTTCGACATTCGCATGGGATTTTAAACGTACAGGTAATTCCAGTGAAGACAGAATCTTGAAAAATAAAATAACACAGATAAAGGGAAAATTGCGAGAGGCATACATTTTTAGTTACATCATATAATAATAATATTTATAATAACTTTTAACTACATTAGCTGTCGTCCGCAGCTTCGCTCGCATCAACGTCGTTCCCTCAGAAACGGGATTAAAGGTAGCCTATGTTTTTCTCCGTACTCCAGACAACTTGTATGCAAAATTTCATGATGATCGGTTCAGTAGTTACGGGTGAAAGAGTTACAAACAAACTCACTTTCGCATTTATAATATTAGTAAGGATAGATAATCGTACGGAACCCCTCGTGCGCGACCGACTCGCACTTGGCCGGTTTTTTGTTCTCTTTCACTCGTATAATTAAAATAGTAAATGAATTAATAGCAATGAAAAATGCATGAGCAGGCATAAAATAGAATAAAAGACGCTTAAAATAAACCCACATTTTTTTTATATTACAAAACCTGTAGGTACTACAGATGAAAAAATACAATTAACAAGTAGCAGGCCTACATTCTCAAGTGTTTTTCATGTAGTTTTCGTGTGGTGCCTGGTGATAGCGAATACGAGTTTTGTAATTGTAATGTATGCAAATTGCTACCGAGTTCGATGGTTGACATTGAGACGATTGAGTATTTCATCGGATTACAAACAATATAGGCGAGTTCCGTGGCGTAGTGGTCAACACGCTAGCCTGCGACACGAGGGTGCCCGGGTTCGATCGAACTTGTGTCGTAGGATACTAACCCAACGATACTATATTTTTTTAGGTAATAGATACTTACTTATATACATAGATAAACATTCAAGACCCAGGCCAATCTGAAAAAGATCATTTTCCATCTTGACCTGTCTGGGGATCGAACCCGGACTTCTAGTGTGGCAGCCTGGCATGTTGAGATGACTATTAGGTCACAAAAACACAAAATTACCTTTAAATTTTATTATTTCACATACATTTTATATGAAAAAATAACTTCTATCAAACTAATGAACCGATTTTGATAAAAAAAATTCAAACAAAAAATATATTTTTTAAATAGGTTCATATATGACGGAGTTATGAGGTAACGAACATTAAAAACAAAATATACAACCGAATTTTGAAGTCGGTTAAATTGGGTTTTTTTCAGTTGAAAAGTAAAAATGTAGAATCGTCAGAGGGAAGGGACGAAAATCTCAGGAATCATGTTAGTAGACGATGTGGCTAGCAACCCATTACTAATTTGATTCCGTTTTCCACTTAACGAAATCGTGGAAAAAGTTTTCCGCACCTGTCACACCATGGTGTTGCAGTTGCCCGTGGGCAGCATCGATCGCTTACCATCAGGTGACACGCTAGCTCGTTTGCCGGCCTGTAGCATAAAAAAATAACGCCCGCCGACATGATTACCGTGGCTTTCAAGTCTTAAAAACCTGGGCTCTGTCTACCCCGCAAGGGAATAAGACGTGATAGTATGTTTATGTAGGTATGTATAAAATCAGTAAGTGCCTATATTATTTAATGCATTTAATGATATAAGATTTTATTAATCTTGTGTTTGTTTATAAACAATGAGGTATGAAATACATCGTCCTCCAAAGTACCTATATGATATGATTTATCAAAGTAAATACCACTTTTAGATATTTTTCTTTGTTTATTTTAACAATATCTCAATGTATAGCACTTAAGATATTGTTAAGGACATTTTTCAGCAATAACCAGGTCATTTGCTTCGAGCAGTATATAGAGGGTACTCACAATGAGCCGGTTGAAGTATCTTTCTACACAATCGTAATAGAAGCCTTTATCGCGAGTTCGATGACCGGAGCTTATCAATATTCTTCATTGAAACATGACTTGTTTCTAATATACGGTAGTAACTATTATCTAAATTAGCTAATTCGCGTCATTCTATTTTATTATAGCAGACATCAAAACAGTCTTGTTAAAACGGAGAAAAAAAGGTTCATAATTAATGAGTCAATTCGTTTATTCCCTATTTAAAAATCAAGATGCTATGACAAGACATTCAAAAGAAGTAGTAAGTAGAAATAAATAAATAATAAATAAAAGTTAATAAATTATGTCATTACAGGCACCTACTTACCCAATTCTAGATAGAAATACGGCTAAAGATTAGATTCAAATCAGAAAGGTATTCGTTACTGTACAGATGAGGCCGTGTTATTTACATGATTTGGTATATTTATTATTTAATCATCAAGATAACAATCTTAAAGATAGCACGGCATCTTCTGTACTTATAACTAATATTTTAGTGAACTAGTGTACATATGCTTATTTTCGTTATCTTTAATTAGAAAATACCTATGTAACTTAATAATAATCTAGTAAGCATACTAGATTAAGTAATCTCTTGATTATAATTTCAATACCCTTTAATTACTTACGTACTAAGTACATTAAATGTCTTCAAAGGGGTTTTTAATCCTTTTAACATGATGAAGTGCGAAAGGTTATATGGATGTAAAGATGTTCTTTATAACAAAAACTAAGTACTGGCATGTCATATATGATGACATATGATCAAACAGTACCTAGGCTATAAATAACGCGGATAAAAAAATCTTTTATTGATTTTTACTAAAGTAAATAAGTAGTGTATGTACCTACTTGTATTCTTTTAAACGAATAATTTGTGGTAATTCTTTTCTACAGGAGGAATGAAGATGTTTCTCATTCACTCACCAATATGTATTGAGTATGTGTAGGTACTTTCTCCGATCTACGAGTATTGTTTTCATTGCGTCACCTTGAACGCTCTTCAACCGTGACAGGACAGACATTGTTTACAGTCAGCTCAGATGCAGCGATATGATTTAATTTAAACCCAAGCTATAGGTAATATTTTGCAATACATATAACACACCTATTATGATATAAAAGTTGTTTTTTTCGCGATAATTGTAGTATCAATGGTGACAGTCCATTATCTATTCGAATTTTATCTGTTTGGCGCCGTTGTATTATTGATGTATGTAGTTGTATATGTATACGTAGATACATCTAGCTGTGATGAAACCGTGACTCATCTACTACTAAACTCAGGACTTTCTTTAATGTAAAACCAAAAATATAAAGGACTTTTTTCTACAATATTACAATTTAATAAAGTTTGTGTCATGACATGACGACCTTATTTTTCATCCAATGAATTCTTATAGCTCATTGCCCTTCTTAGATTCGACTTATTACCTTTTATGTAGGGATAAAATTATATATTAACATATTTATTAGATTGATTCTTGACTTATATTATTATAAACTTATGAACGTATCACAGGATCCTCCACTTTGTTTATATCTGTAACAAAGCTACCATACCATGACCTTGCTCAGTATTGGTGCGTTATATTTACTCTATCATCTTTCATTTCTCTGATAAGCACATGACTTAAAACACATTGTTCTTAAATTACATGATCATAAAACATGGTGGTCGGCCAATATTATTTATGGACAATAAGTGGCGTGGTCAGGAGGCTCGGAGCGGTGACCGCGGCTGATTGGATAATGGCGAGTCATACAGCATACACGAACGACTGAACTATATTTATCTGAAGGGCCTCCGAAAGCCCTATATATCACAGCTTCCATCCGAGTTGGCAGAACGACAGTTTTACTATTATGTCGGCATTTGTATGTCTTTATATTTACACTGTTAAACTATAATTATGAATAGAAAAAATCTTGTCTTATTTAAAATAAGAACCAAATACTTGTATAAAGCCAATTCTGAATTTAATATGATGTAATTTTACTCAAGCGAATGCATTTATCTAAGGTAACATATTTGTTTGCCACTTGAAGAAGAATCTTATCGCTATTATGGCCTAGGCCAGCGTATCTTAACCTTTTTCAGTCCGCGGACCCCTAGAAAATCAAGCACAATTTCAAGGACCCCCTTATAAGGAATAAATTTAGTTAAAAATAAAAGCATTTTTATAAAAATGAATTCGTAGTATTCTTATTTTTTGGGTTGATGTTTTTACTTAGTAGAGAAAATAATGGTTGTAGCTGGCATTTATTTACTAATTCAAATGTTCATAGACAAGATGGCGGACACCCATGAGTATACTGGCAGACCCCCAGGGGTCACAATTTTGTTTTCAATCAAATACAAGTCTAGAAACAGTCACGTTCATCCTGAAGCGTAGCCAGATATTTTTGGGAGTAGCGCCCACGTTTTCGTGACGCTTTGTTTTTGGCATTTAGTTCTAATCACGTAACGTGAATAACGGCATAATCGTCCGGGATTCGTCACACATACACATGACATCCCTGCATATATAGAACAACGTGCAAGGGACCTTGCCATAAAGTTTTGGAAAAATTACGAGTATATTCTTTCGACTCCATCTGTTTTCATTGATGCGTCGATAAAGACGTGATAACGAGTGAAATGAAAAGATTTCTTTTTATTCAGGCGTATATAGTCAATCATTTCGGTGGGTAAAATTAATGAAGGTGGGAGAATTTATTTGTTAACAAAATGCAAGAATAGTGACAATAATGTTATAATGATGATGTTAATTCTGAAAATGTGAGAGCAAGCGACCGAATGGATTGCTTTTACGCAGTAATGCGCAAAAGGTGTGCGTCCCTGGTGCGCAAAACGCGGGAGAGCAAAAACAGCATCCTGTGCATGATCGCAGGCAGGCTAGATTGCGTTTATGTAAACTATTGCTGCACTTTAGCTGGGGGGAAGTTGCAGGAGTGGTCTGCACAATAAATAATGTCGTGTTTTCTACTATATATACCTACTTATATAATTTTAAGTAAGTATACTAACATTACGTGTCTTAAAGTCACTTGAACAAAAAAAAACAATTATTTATTTGTGTTTCGATGTTACCTACCTCTACGTAGACTAGGTATGAGCTGGTGTATCTAGCCAGGCTTTCTCTGTTAGTTTTTCGAGGTTCCTGGCCTTCAGATTCTTAGACCACTTAGATACTCTCGCTTCAACGCCCAAGCGGTAGCCGGGTACGGCGTGCATTACATTTTTTCACCGTATTTTAATAAGAAATATCAAAATAGCATTGTGAATGCAAAATAAAACACTTAAAAAAATATCTTGGACCACATGTTTCGCTAAAAAAATTCTCGAGCTTAATCCTTCGCTGACTATAATATTTAATCGAGGTACCATACATAACCGATTGTATTGTATCCGTATGTACGTCGACGACGGCCTCAGAACAATTTATTCTTCTGAGGCGACGACTATCGTATCAAAACTTGTCGCTGTTTTCATTCCCAATTACTGTAAACGTCAACTGTCACGTGAATCAATTTATTTTCACCACAGAGACAATTGAGACCAATTTTAGGAACCATAAAACGTTTGACTTTTTAATATAATTGTTTGTTAGGATAAAATTTGTTATGGAAAATTCACCATAAATAAAAGAACTTAATTTGAAATGCGCAATAGGTTTTATTACCTTTTATTTTCAATTTCAACTACAGAAAGTGAATATTTTACGTTATTATCTTTTAAAAGCAGTGAAATAAAACTTTAATTGGTTTATATGGAGTACGTTACGTCACTGCGTAGAAGAGGGTCATGGCTACGCGTCCTAAATTTGATAGTGTCATTACCACCCAAATAGGTCACCCGCCGACCTTGGGTGGCTACAGGAAAAAATAGATGTTTTAAAGAAAGACCTTGCATTTCGCAAAAGAAAGTACCCACCTTGAAGATCTGCTACTTATAGCAGAGTGGAAAATGAAACTATTTCAGTTATCTGAACGTCAAAAGTGCAATTTTAGCTGCGCCAGAGCTGGATCACGAGGACGTGCCAACTTTTAAAAGCCATGACGTTGAACGTTTCTGGGACACATAAATATCTTAATTATATCAGGAAACGGATGTAGACCATGTTCATAATAATTACGTTCCTAAATAATGCTGGACTAACTAAAAGTTTAATATTATAAAACCGCGATCTGCTATAGTATTTTTAACGTTGACCCGTATCATTGCCCTCATAATGCCTGCATCGATAATTATAATGATTCATTTGCGATTTATTTATTTTAAGAATTTCATGCCTTTTTTATGTTAGTTTTATCGTCTGATATTCATGTAAATGTGTGCACTGAGCCATATCTTGGAATGCGCGCTGATCAGAGCGAAGCCATGTACTCGTAATTCCATTATCTTATCAGGTTCATTCACATTTGACATTCAACTTTCGACTCTAAAAATCACAAATGAAATATAGTTTAACATGCGACGATTTAACAAGCGACTTCAGCATAGTATTTATTATCACCAAATTTAGATAAATCGTTGATTGCCCTTTATTTTTTTATAAGTAATAACAATTCAAATGTTCTTTCTACGTATGTCTATAACGTGTTCTCATTATTGATTTCAGACGCAGATGAGCGGTGATCGTGCGGGCTCGCAGTGCGGTCTCACGTCGCTTCTGCCGATGTCGTGTCGAGGACGGGCGGCCGCCTTCGCGCGCGACTTGCACTCACGCCTGCGCAACCTCGGTGCCACGCATGACGACGAGTGCGAGAGCAGCTGGCTCACCAGGGAAAACGCCGTTGCCCACCGACCTACCACCTCCGCGCAACGCGACCACGACACATTCTACGACTTTGAAATCGAATGTGAGAGCCCCTCTAGCCCCGTCGACGAGTTTGACGCACCATTTTCCGAACGAAACGGCATTGATGATCAGGAACCACCTTTCTACGATGTTGACTCCGAACCAGATGTCAAGGAACAAGCTAAAGCAATGCTACAGCAACCAGGTAAAGTTAAAAACGGATTAAAATTCTCAACGGCTTTCTATACAGAGTCACCGGTAAAACTGCAACCAGCTCCTCGAGAAAACGGCAATGCTGATAAGCGACTATTCTCGCCGATTACATTCGAAGGATGTGCTCGACAAAATAGCATAGATGAAATTGATAATGTAATAAAGACATCTCCGATCATAGATACGGGCGGTCTCAGTTTGCCGACGCTCACGAGTGTTACTTTGGACAGTGATTCTGAATTTGAATCCGCGAAAAGTGAACCATCAGAAACTGTTGATGAAGTCTTTCAGATTGATAGTAAGTTGGAAAATGATCTCACAGAATGTACTGAAGTTTTATCCATTACGGAAATTGAAGGAACCGTGGAAGAAAAAGTTTTAACGAATAATAACGAAGAAACCTGTTCAGAAAATAATGAAGAAACGAACGCCTTAGAAGTTGAAACCAGTGAAGTGCTTAATGAGAAAGAATTATCTCCTAACCCAGAAATTGAACCGATATTATTAACAGAAGAAGCAAAAAGCGAGGAGAATGAAGATATTGAGGATGACAGACCTCAGCGTGTTCGTCGTTGCTCTTCGTTGAAGACGGGAAAGACCCCTCCTGGCACTCCTGGTCGGAAAAAGATCGTAAGGTTTGCCGATGTACTGGGTCTAGATTTAGCAGATATTAAAACGTTCATGGATGAAATTCCTGTTATCCCAAAATCGGCTTACGATGATCTCACCGGTTGTGATGTTGCAAGTTCACCACCAGTACGAACACCGCCTAGACTTGGCACACTCACTTTGGTTCCTTTATTTCAACTGCCTCGTGATGTTACGGGGAAACTTGAGCTGCTTAATGTGTGCCTTGAGAGTGCGCGTGTGTGCGATGGTGTGCACGTTACCGTCTGTGGCTCCGTACGCGTACGAAACTTGGACTTCCATAAAACTGTACATATTCGCTACACTATGAACCGATGGAAAACATATACGGATTTACAGGCTCTATATGTGCAAGGATCTTGTGACGGCTACTCGGACCGTTTCCAATTTATTTTATATGCCCCTTCCATATCGTCGAACCAGAGGTTGGAGATTGCTGTGCGATTCCAATGCAAAGGTCAACAATTTTGGGATAATAACAGTGGAGCTAACTACTGCTTCGACTGTATGGCGTTGGGTTTGAACACGCCTACACAGCAGTCGCTGCCCGGGCCGCTGCACCCAACTATCGATTGGCATCCATCGTTCTACTGACGCAGTGAGCGATCTCTTAGGAGATGAACTCGTCGGGATCAGAACGGCGATGTCGAGCGATCGAGAACGGGTCCGGCGGGTCCCGGGCCGAGCGGGAGCGCTGCCCGCGAGAGACACTCGTTGCTAGTCACATTCCTGTGCCTATTTTAACTGCTGTCAGTTTGTAAGGCGAGAGTGAGCGCAAAGTCCTATTAATGAGGCTTAAAACTTGTAAGCTTTTTGTGATATGAAATAGATTAGGTGTATATAATAAATATATTCTATGAACTAGCATCTCGTTCAGAGTGCCATCAGCAATAACATTTCGAGTAAAATAATTTTTTAGTACTTGTTAATTTGTAGTGTATCGTCCTCGGTGACAATAAAGTACCTATGCGGCGTTGGGAGGCTGCGAGCGAGTTCCGTACAGGAGTGGGTCTGGTGGCGGGCGCGACGAGAGCCCTCACTTATCCTTTGTAAATAGAAGCGAGAATGAGTTTTGAATGGTATATAAATATTTTAATACAATTTTATACAAAACTAGCCTATTATCTATTTTACATAGGTCTATTATCGAAATAAATGCAATAGCATCACCTAGTAAGTGAGATTTTAATCACTATAATGTCATAATTAAATGTATACACGTCAATGATAGTTTTATATGGGGTGAGATAAAATATCGGCCTTGTTATGATAGATCTTTTTAACGTCGTTTAAATTTTTATCGAAGTAAGCATGCTAATGTCTGGTAGTCAGTTATTTTCGTAAAGTGTAGGTAAAGAACTTTAATGGTGTAAAAGCATAGCGATCATGAAATAACTGTTTTATATTAGTAACTATATCAATGTTATAAACTGCAAATATTTAGAACTTATATTTTTTATATTTATAACGAACTCATGACATATATCCTAACCAAGAACTGATATAATAGAATTGTTGATTCGGTTTGAGATTTTATGAAGAAGACTATTAGAAATTATTATAAATTAAATTATTGTTATTTTAGGCATTATACAATTAAAACTTATTTATTAGACCGTTTTCTATTCTATTTTATTTGTACCTGAATTCTTATATTGTGGCCATATTAATTTATACTATGCGAATGAGAAAACGCCGTCACCTATTCAATATTGTTAAATATTTGACAACTGTTTTATAAAATAACTTCTTATATAATAATAAATTAATGTGAATAATTTATATAATGTAGTTTTAATTACCCTCAGTAACAGCATTGATAGGAAAACCCTATTGAGCGAGGTCTCTATACACACCCAATATTTACAACTACATTTGGCAATCATACAGTTCTCCCACAAAATTATTTTACGGCGATAAAGTTATCTCCCCAGAAGTAGGCGTTCAACAGGGTGACCCTCTAGGACCTATTACATATACATTATTTAGTTTAGGAATCCACCCCATAGTTGCCAATTTAAATTCGAAATTAAATGCATGTTTACTAGATGACGCTTGCTTAGGAGGAAAAGTAGATACGGTCAAAAAAGACCTTATCAGTAGTGTCTTAGATAATTTCCGAAAAATAAATTTGGACCTGAATTTCAACAAATGTGAGGTCTATGTTTCGGCAAAGTTCAATGAAAGTGATCGTAATTCCATTATTCAAAATCTCCAGAATATAGCACCCGGCATAAAAATTTTAGAAGATAGAACACTTCCTCCTTTGGGCGCCATTACTCGAGGAAAGCGTTAGACCTTTTTTAGAAAATAAATCAGAAATACTTTCGAAAAATATCAACAGATTGGGCCTACTAAATTCTCATATCGCCTATACCGTCCTTAAATATTGCCTTTTTGTACCTAAATTTACGTATATCCTTTTTGTATGTTTATTTTTGTATATTGATTTGTATGTTTCCAGATTGGGCAAGCTCTTAAGCTTGCCCAATCTGGAAACATACAAATCTTTTAGACAATTTAAATGCCACTCTCAAAAATGCGTTGGTAAAAATTCTAAATTTAAACCTCGAGGACCGCGCTTGGATTCAAGCCTCTTTGCCGATTAGATCAGGTGCCATCGGAGTAAGAAAAATTTATAGTGTTGCTCTTCCAGCTTTTCTTTCGTCTGTGCATAGTGAATCACATATGTGTGCAAAAATTTTAAAATCACCTTTAGAGAGATACACTGTGCATCGGATGCAATCGAGGCCTGGAAGACTCTCTGTCCCAATGAAAGCATCCCTGAGGCACCAAACCGTCAAAAACTTTGGGATGCTTCAATGGTACAGAGAGATCATAATTTTCTGATTCAAAATTCTACCAGTGACACTGACCGCGCAAGGTATCTTGCTGTATCAGAATTTGAATCCGGTCATTGGCTACACGCCCTTCCTTCGGCCAACCTCGGAACACTTGTCGACAATGGCAGCTTTCGAATCGCCGTAGGTCTCAGGCTGGGAGTTGCCATTGTCGAACGACATCAATGCCCGTGTGGCAGCGCCGTCGACAGAAACGGACTCCATTGACTACACTGTTAGCGCAGCGCAGGCAGGTACTTCCGTCACGGCTCCCTCAACGATATAATTAAAAGGGCGCTTGCCACCGCCGAAATTTCAAGCATTTTGGAGCCAGCAGGTATAACGCGCGACGATGGCAAGCGCCCAGACGGCTTAACCTTGGTCCCCTGGGAGTGGGGGAAGGCTCTCGTGTGGGACGTAACATGCGTCGACATGGTGGCCCCTTCTCGTCTCGGGGGAACCGTCCTAAGGACTGGAGCCGCGGTGGAGGCTGCAGAGGACGCCAAGCGTCGCAAATATCCTTGTCTTACTGATGAGTACATATTTGTTCCGCTAGGTGTCGAAACATGCTGGTGTCAAGAGGGCTGGTTCTTTCCTCGCGCAAAGAATTGCAATTGCTATTCAGCGGGGGAATGCAGCTAGTGTTCTTGGCACTATGCCACACGGGCAACACCTTAGTTTAGATTTTTAGATTTAAATTCTTTTATATTTAAGTGATTATTTTATTTTAGTTTTTAGTATAAATATAGTTAGGTTTATTTAGACCCTCATTATAATATAAAATAAATTGCGTGATTTCCAAAGAAAATTAGAAATGTTGAGAAAGGAAGTAGGTATTTACGCGTGACGTATTATTTAGCCAGTATCAAGTTGAAGCTGTCCGCGTTTTTTCTTAGTCGTGTGCGAAATGATGGTGTACTTTATTTCGTTGATTTTGGCGGCCACAGTGGCGGCCACAGTCGCCATTGGCTTCCCGTCAGGAAGCCAATGGCGACTGTGGCCGCCCACGAATCCACTAACTTCATCATAGACGACTCAGCAAGGCGGGCAACCACCAGCCTGCTAAGTAAATATCACTACAAACGCACCATGACAGTTTATTTGAGTTATTCCACACATTTTTATTTTCATTTCAACACAATTGCAAAGCAATCCAAAAGAAAAGTCGTGCACCGCCTAAATTCCCGCCAAGAATACCCTTTACTGTTTTTTTAATTATTCATGACTTTCACGCATGACATATTTAGTCGTCAGTATAGTATGAGTTTCTCCGCGCTTTTTCTTAGTCTTATTAATCAACGAAATGATGGTGTAGTTAATTTCGTTGATTTTATGGAGCCTCTCGCGACAATTCCCACTAATGATATACAATACAAAAAACATGGGTATTCATAACAATTTTACAAAAATTTCAACCAAATTACACCGATTTTACATTATAAAAATAATCTGCAAAACAATCCAAAACAAAATCCAGTGCAGTCCGCCGAAATTCCCGCCAAGAACTCCCTCCGTTACTATTTATTTCCTACTCAGACTTCAAACCACAGATAATTTAAAAACAGTTGTGTTCGAGCTCAAAAGTGTTTAGTCAACCAAAGAAAAAACCGCTTGCTATATAGATGGGTTAACCCATAGATTTAAAAAAAAAAATTGATGGGTTAACCAGATAAGAAAGGTCACTTGAAAGTGGTTTTAGGCTTATGAGTATACATCAGAGTCACCATACAAGGCACATCGATTTTGTAGTTAAATATTGTATTGTGGTACGGAATCCTTGGTGTGTATGCTAATACGACTAACACTTGGTCAGTGTTTATATAAATAAAAACCCACGTCAATATTCTTATCAATTTATTATAAAAGGCAAAACATATCACAATTTCTTGGATGACATTTGAATAGGTAGATATTTTAATTGCGAATTTATTAAGGTATATTGTTGAAAAGAAAGTGAGTTATCTTATCTATAGGTCTCACCATGAGGTCTCACCTTGCTGATTGGATAAAGTTATCTAAGGAACAAACGTAATAATAAATAACACGCTCAAATTAAATAAATAGCATAATTGTTTACGAACCAAGAAGGTCGCAATTACTTTATTTTTATAAACATTTATCATTTTAAATAATAAGGTATGGAAATAGATTGTTTAAGACGTGCTAGGGACTACAATTTACCTACTGAAAGTCAGCGGGTCTACCCCATGGCCCTGAAATTCTATATACGGTCACCTTTAAAGGTCCATACATAGTCTTAAGGTGAAAATCGACTGCACTGATAAGGGAGGCGTATATATTTAACAATATCATGAACCTTATGCCACACGTTTAAGATGTACATAGCATCCGTAGCCATACACGACTTTTTACGTAATTTCTATATAGACTTTTGCAGGCGACGATACCTATAGTATATCTACTTGATCAAAGAGCGATCGAAGATTCTGGATTGAGTTTCTTTTGGCGTATTCTTCACACCAGTGGTCGTTCCGTTACACTAGTAGTATTTCGATTATGCGTGTATTAAAAAATACAAGAAATAAAAATATGACGTTCAAAAAGAGATAAAGGTATCCAAATTTGAAAAAAAAGAAAAAAATGCATCAACAACTGTGTCATGAACAATCGACTCAACCACTTCCGTATTTTTTTAAGTTGTTCAGTTGTCGTTATGGGTAATAATTTACGGACATCATCATTATCATCATGTCTTTTGAGTCTCCACTACAGGAGCACGACCCTCTTTGTACTACTAGAGCCATACTTGGCCAGAGCAGCCAGAGGATTTAGCCTACACTCTCCACGCTAATTTACGGACACGATCCATCTAATTCAGTCTTGAGAAAAGACAGGTATTACGAGTACCTATCTGCATTGGTTTCGTGAACTTTCTTGGTAAATAATGCAAATAGGTATATCACGGTTTTATCATTGTGGTCATATAGGTATATGAGGGTGAGCGAAGAACCTTGAGGCGGAAATCCAGAATTTACACGAACGCACACTAAATTTATACATACATCTATATATATAACATTCTTGGAAAAAAACATGTACTTAGATGAGTTTAGGACTCTCCAGGACCGTTTTTAATTCCACTAATCATTTTTAAATGAATAAATACAATAGTATACAATACTGTTTTTTAAATTCGTATAAAAAACAGGAACGTTGTATTTCCGGATTCTGAAGAATAGGTAAGTAATTAACATTAGGAGCAATGATAAATGACAGCGATTGCGAAAAGATTTACTTTACATGTTTAATTAAATAAACTTACTACGAGTATGTATGTACAAATAATATAGTGTCGACAAAGATTACGTAACACTTAAAAATAAGTAAAGTTAAGTAAGGAAAGTTAGTTCTTAAAACCATAGAGCTGACAAATTTCTTACAAAAATTCAATTCTGTCTAACTGTTGTAGAACTTTGAGCAAACAGTTGTTTGCTCGAAGTTGTAAAATGAAAATATTAGTATAACTACATTGTATTAAATGTTAATTACATCTTCAAAATTAGTGTGGAACGATTTAAAATAAAACAATATTGGTGATGACCTTAATGACTACAGTCAATTATTTATATAAACAAACTTATGACTATAATGAAGTACACAATAAATAGTCAGATGCTCACAATCGTGGTGACACTCACACAAACACATAAAACGATTCACTCACACACTTACCTATACTACATACCTATATTACAAAAATAAGATTGCACGAAAAGATGAGCAGGAAGGAAGACATTAGTAGTGATTTTTGCATATTGATCTATGAACAAAAAAATAAGACTTTTTGACTTTCACGCGCGAACGAGAAACGTCCCGGTTGTGCAAAAACGATTATGTAAAAAAAATTAAGTCTAATATTTTAATAAAAAAAAAATAAGAATGTTAAGGAAAAGGTGGCATCTGCGAGAAGTAAATAAAAATATTGTCATGTGACAATTATTGTTTTAGACATAAAATTCACAACTTTTCCAAAATAACAATGTTTTTTAGATATTATAACATATATATATACGGTTTTTTAATTTTTTTAAAGTTTCTAAGTCCGACAAGGGGGTGATCTTGTGCAAGGATTGACCTAAATTATACAAACACTTTTGATGTATTTAATTAATTTTAGGCAATACTAGTAATTTGAAGACACGTCAATTTCCACAATTTCGTGCAGTACCTTCTTAACTTTAATCTGCCTTTGACATATTTAGAAAAGCCATGACATAAGAAAAAATAATCTTACAAAGATCCTTATTTCTTCACATTGCTCTTTTTAATGAATATTCTGAATAATACAAGCTTTGTACTTGCTTCGTGAATACAAGTATACAACGTTATAGCCTCAAAAGAGTTTGATTTCATGTCTAAATTCTAACAAAAGTAATTTAGTTTCAAATGTAGACATTATTGAATCAAGAGTCTGTTGAAACAGTTGTACTTCTTCTTCCTCTAGTCGTTGCGACTGGCTAAGGCTAAGCTAAAGTGTTTGATTAAATTAACGATTGCATTAAAGTACCTCGATATTTAAAGTATTATATGATTAGCTTATATGATACGTCCATAGAATCGAAGAGATGTGCATATTTTGCGGTAAGCAACTGGTTTAAGACATTTAGGTACACACACACACCGTACACACCAAGTGCATTAATAGCGTCTTTTGTGGGCTCTTTGGGTCGAATCTCGAATTTATCGACTATAGATATCTAATAAAATTTGGTACCATATTGTGACTTCTTAACACACCTAGAAGAACATTATAAAAACATGGTTTACTCCGTTTTATTCAGTCGGAATCGCCGACTTACATAATGTCAGTACTTTGAGGGAAGCGAAACCGCGATGTCGCCGTCCCTAACACTCGCCCTGATAATGGTTTTCGTAACAGACCGAAACTAGTCGGCGATTCCGACAGAATAAACGTAAGTAAAATCCTGTTTTTGTAATTCATTTATCTCGTGTAAGTTATCATTCTATTGCATCTAGTACCTAGGGAGTTTTGGCGTAAGGCTCTACATCATTATCAATATAGCCATTTTTAGGCGTTGGATTGGAGGTCTTGGGAAGATAATAGTAAGTTTATTATTTGTTAAAGACTAAGATTTTTAGCAAGGCATTTTCAGTGAACGGCACGTAGAGAAAAGAATAGCCGCTTGACAGTATTTTGCTAGGAATATTATCCTCTATGAAGCGATAGTCATTACTTACGTAGATTAGGTACAACAATTAACACATAGGTAATATTTTAACTTACGAGGCTTATCGCGCGATTTTTTTATCATTTCGGGTCACGATTTGGCGACAAAAGTTTGTTATAAATAAGTAAACTAATTATATCTTACACTATTGTGTAAAATGGCGCCAGCAAACCACTCTTCTTTTTCCTTGGTAAAATAAGTATTGTGAGCGGTTCTTTACTCACAAGGCTACCAAGCATAGCATTCAAATATCAGACAGATTGTATCTTCATGTGATGTCAATGTCTCTTACTAAGTATATGAGAACGCTGGCTTCTTCAAATGTCCCTAAGCTCATTTGATTAAGTCCTTTATAGGACTCGACATTCAGTCAGTAAGATGGCTGCCTTAACAACGGTTAAAGTCTCCCCGGTCTCATCTGCGCCCTTCGTCTCCTCGTCCTGGGCGTGGGCAGGGTGATGGTGGGGTCTCGCAGGGCACGCAATTGCATGTGCAGCCGCTGCTTGCAGAACTCGTAGAACTCGATCTCGCGTGTGAAGTTGGCACGCACGATCTGCTTTACGGCCTCCGACACCGGCGGTTTAAAGTTGTTGCGGTTGATGCGGTTGAAAGTGTTCAGCTGATCTGCAATTGTAAATAAAAGTTCATTATAGACACAGCCTAGGTCATCCTTAACAGCTTGGCAAGTGGTTGCAGGTGTGGCATCTGATACGAGCGCCCGGCCTCGCGGGCTACTTGCTTTGCCCCCATTCAACCGAGTGAGCAGTATCTCAATACCTTTATTACCTTCCCAGATCCAACAAATTCCTGTCCTTCCTTAATTTATATCCTTTTTTTTAAAATAATTATTGAAGTAGGCATTTGTCTCCCATCTCACCTGATGGTAAGTGAGGATGAAGACGAGGATGTTACATGCCTATTCAAGAGGTACCCATTTATTTTGAATGTCCCGGGATTCTTCAGGTTAAAGAAACTGCGCTCGCTAACTAACCTGCCAAGCGTGGTGAGTATGGTAATATCATTGGCAATTGGCTAGCTCCGTGGCGCAGCGGTCAACACGCCAGCCTGCGACACGAGGAGAGTGCCCTTGTTCGATCTCCGGTCAGGTCAAGATGGAAAATGATCTTTTTCAGATTGGCCTGGGTCTTGGATGTGTATCTATATATGTATTTGTTATAAAATATAGTATCGTTGAGTTAGTATCCCATAATACAAGTCTCGAACTTACTTTGGGGCTAGCTCAATCTGTGTGATTTGTCCGTATATATCTATCTAATTATTTATATTTATCATCCCATAGAATGCAGAATTCTTGGTAAAGCCTTTGTACAACTTCTTACGGCTGAAATGATGATGGTGATACTACATCCTTAATAATATTTGCAAAACTTTATATCGGAGAGAATCGTCTTGAGCTGGGTCCCGGTTGTATCCTCATGCTGTGGTCTTTCGGAGCTCGGGGTCTTTAAAACGGTATGTTGTTTTTACTGAAAACCTAAACAATTATTTTTGCGCCGGCTTTTATTCACGAAACATTAATATTACGTATAGTTAGGTGGCCTGGTATGATCTAAAATTAAATATTCAGTGTGTAAAAAATGGCGAAATAATATTTAAGGGGCATGATCAGTCCATGATATTGAACAATCTTCGAAACACGAGAATAAAAATTGACTTCCTATAGGTATAAACTTCATCAGCCGCATACACATATTGTCAGGGATGTCTTTTTTATTTATTTTTCGAAGAATATCTCCTTAGGAAGTTCTTCAATATCATGAACTGAGCATGCTTCTCATCAGTTTTGATTTCGTTTGATTAAGTTAACCATTACCCACCATTAAAATAGTTTAAGTGGATAAATATGTACTAGAAAATTTAATATACATTTTATTCTTAAATATCTTTAGAATCAAAAATGTTTAGATTGAAAAAAATTAAGATTTTTTTTTCCCGTGTATTATGTTGAATTCTAAGAGTTACTGTGGCTCTAAGAGAGAGAAAATATTCCTGACAAATTGGAAGTTTGGCCCAATGTCCCTACCTACAATATTTTCAATTCACATATCTTCAATAGCAAATAATTACAACTAGATCAGTATCGGAAAATATGCGATAATTATGTCAATTATAGCTACAAAACATACTCGTTTAAAAAAACAGCATGAGACCGGTACACAATAGTGGGAAATGTAGAAACTCAGTGAAATCACAGGAAGCAGTATTGCTTTGCATACAGGGTAGGCGCTGACAACCTTTCTTTATACCTATGTGTATATTTCTAAAAAGATTGAAAAATACATACTTAATATGTATATTAGTATAGAAGCGGTAGCCGAATGTTCAAAAAAATTGTCTGACGCGTTGTTGAAATAACTTTACTGTTGAAATAAATTTACGTTATTAACTGTACTATAAGACGTTGCTACCAAATTTCAAGTTTCTGAGTTCACGGGACGGGCCCTGTAGATTTTGATTCCCTTGCGAATGTCGAAAATTTACGGCATAAACGGTTGTATCTTTTGATTGCGTTCGCTTAGAAGTTTGATTTTTTTCACAGAACCAAGGGACAGTAGATCTGAGTATTTGATATTAATTTCAGACTCTTGACAGACAGACGGACAACAAAGTGATAAGGGCGCCTTTTTTCCTTTTTATCTCAAAAGGAACCCTAAAAAGAAACAAAGTTCGCCGGGACAGCCAGTTTTGTATTAAAATAAAAATAGAATGGCTCATACTTATTTGCTCGCTGTATTGTGTTCTCTAGAGTTCCTGATATGTATTTTAACACACCTTCCGTGACGTGTAAGTATTTGAAGTTTCTCAAGCATAGGAAAAAAATACGATTGTATGAACGATGTAGTATTTTTAATATCGCCAACAAGGAAGAAACGTGGGATGTAACTCTCGAAGGCCAGCAGCGTGGAGTTCATGTCTTCTATCACGTTCACCACAGCAATCTCATGTTCCGCCATTTTTCTGAATCAGTCTTATACCTACCCCAGTAGAGCTCCGAGGCGCCGCTGAAGAAGCGTGGGATGCACCTCTTGAAGGCCAGCAGCGTGGAGTTCATGTCTTCTAGAACGCCCCCAACAGCATTCTTATGTTCCGCCATTTTTCTGAATCAATCTCATATCTTAAGGTCAACCTACCCCAGTAGAGCTCCGAGGCACCGCTGAAGAAGCGCGGGATGTACCTCTCGAAGGCCAGCAACGTGGAGTTCATGTCGTCTAGCACGTCCACCACAGCATTCTCACCTTTCGCCATATTTCCGAATCAATCTCATATCTTAAGGTCAACCTACCCCAGTAGAGCTCCGAGGCGCCGCTGAAGAAGCGCGGGATGTACCTCTCGAAGGCCAGCAGCGTGGAGTTCATGTCTTCTAGCACGCCCACCACGGCGTACTCTTGCTCCACCACGCGTTTCGCGCGCTGCAGTGCCTCTACGCTGTTGAATGGTCTGAAAATACATTTCAGGGGTTTGAGAAGAAAAATTAGAATGTAGTATAGTATCAGTTCTAAAATTCTATACAAGACGGATTTCTACAATTATTGAAAAATATCTTAATAAAATTAATTGGTACTAAAAATTTGTACGAACTATATTTTAGTTGTGGAGATAATAATAACTGAATTTCTTACTTGGGTTGCCATTTCCATTGTTATATACCGATTTCGCTGAAGAAAAAAACATCAAGAAAAACTGCACAGTCAGCATTATAACGTACAACGTACGTAACTAACATATATGCGTTGTCCAAAGACATTCAAAAGCTGTTGGTTCCTGCTGTTATCATACATCACTAGATGGTATTCGTTAAGGTACATCAAGTGCCCTTAGACAACATGCGAAATGTGGCACATGGCATTTGATTTCCCTCTACGTCTAAGCGTTTTTCTCGTTCCATCCTCAGGTATGGTGTGTTGAAACCTGGAGACCACTAATATGTAGCTTTGCTTTTAAAGTTACTAATATTTATAGCACTGCTCGTCAGCCCACCTGCTTGGCCTAGATGGTGCTGATGATAGCACTATTATGTATTTTAACAATTTATTACGAAGTATACACTGTTATGTATTTGGTCACTATCATGCACTTTGGCTTTGCATGATGCATATGAATTGGCAAAATTTTGACTGCCGGCTGCCTGCTTAATTCCAACTCTCCATTATCATGGGTAGCTCTAAAACCGTAGGTAATACCTATCAAATGAATTACAAGTATTTGCCTCCACTGGGAGTCGAATCTAGAGCTCCGTGTGTGGCGGTGTGAGCAGGCTGGCGTTGGCGTGTTGACCACTGCGCCGCAGAGGCGGTCTTGAGTAACTAACTTACGCGGTAAGAAAATAAGTAGTACGTACGTGCATTGAGGTTCATGTCCGCAGAAGAAAAGCGTCTGCCGGCGATGGTCACCGATACCCTCGTGGGTCTCACCCTCGATGAAGCGACACTCTCGGTCGCCGCTCAGCACGCAAGTCTCGAAATCCTGAAATAGAAACAGGTAGCAAATTATCACCTCGAAACACTTGTAAAACACATTTTTATTTAACACATGCTTGTATGACTTTTTCAAGTACGAGTATGTAGGTAGTTATTGTCAAACCTGGTGGGAATTACGATGACAAGATAATAAACTGATAACTATTGTGCGGATCGCGCGTGATGACGTGATGGTGTTGATAATGCGAGTATCCGAGAAGTGTTCGATGGTGCACACCAAGCAAGGACAAGATTAATAAAGAGAAAGAGAGGAAGCTTTGGCCCAGAAGGGGGAGCCACATCGATAAAACACTATTAAAATTGAAAAATATGATGAACAAGAACTCGCCACAGGTAGGGTTTACACCCCACGTCCTAACGTTAACGGCCTAAGTGTGCTACCAACTATACCATCACGACCGTGTCGAATTCTATCATCACATATGTATTACTCTATAGCTTTAGGATATAGGCATTCCAAGCATGCGTACTTCTTCAATGCTACTGTTTAGTACCCCAGTATTATACTGTGGTAATAGAATACCACAGTATTCTACTATATTCTAATATAGGTAGTAGTCAGTGGTTGGCGATTTTGATGGCACACTTTAAAACTTTGTAGTTATGTAATGTACCATTGTTTGCTTACCCGAAATTGAAAAACTAAATGTAATATGTTTTATACACACAAAAAATTCACTTATACAAGATAGCATAGGATGCTGTTACTTTGACTATTCAAACAAACACCTACTATGTGCTATTGATTTATTAATCGTCTTTCTGATAGCCAGATAAAATCGTAGCTTATTGGCTACGAATGTTAGCTACAAATTTAGAAACTGCTACAAAACAAAAGCTTTATTTCTGTCCATTAACTGGCTATGACTATAAATAAACATTCTCATCTATCGGCTGGCTATGACTATAAATAAACACTCTCATCTATCGCTTAGTGTTTCGTAGTTTTATAATTTTTTTTATTTAATCTTGTCCTATTTGAATTTAAACTTAATAGTACAACCGTAATATAAACGATTCTCAATATTCTTATGAGAAATAAATGCTCCAAACCTATTAGTATATTTGCAATTAAAAGCAAAACGTTTTTGAGTGCGGGAAAAAGTGTTAACATTTTAATGTTCACACACACTACGTCTTTGTTACGAATATCCTCAAAAATTCTGTTTCTTTTCACTTTTTCAACTAAATACATTCAACTTTTTGTTTTTAATTCATTTTCTTTTACCTTTGCATAGACTCTTCGCGGTAGGAAAAAACAAATAGCTTGTATGTAGATCGGATTGCTAAAAAGATAGCGGTAGTATCAGAAGACAATGCTACGGACAAATCACCTACAAGTATATTAAGGATCGTTCTGCGAAACTCTAATTAAAACGTCAAACTTTTTGCGGGTTCAAAACTAATTTATTTTTTTGCGCGCCACTAACCAAACGTCCGTAAAACCACATGTACTTAAGCGTATAAACTATGTCTGTCTACTATTGTCTACTTGTTCCTAGCTTGCACAATTCTCAACAATAGGCGAATAATTAACAAGGAAAAAACACCAATCGTTCGGCGCCTGCGATGCCATTAATTTTCATATGAGGTACTCTGGCGCGATCTGTAGCTCCAGGCTTATGTCTCTAACTCGTTTTTTTTATATGTAGTATTTTAACGGACTTTGATAAAGCAGGAGGTTCTCAATTCGTCGGAATCTTTATTACTCTTAACTCCGTAATTTACAGGAATTATTCAATATAAAATTGTTCAAGTACATTTGAAAATAAATATTTTTTATTTAAGTGGTAGGTATTCCTAATAACTTCGTCCTATTTAAATGTCATCAAAATTTGTTCAGTACTTTCGTTGAAAGCTGAAAGATTATCCATTATATTACCATAAGAACGTAGAAAACGCCAGTTGTCTCCTGATGTGAAAGTGGCAAATATAAAATCAATCAATGGATCAATACGGGGCTATTACAGGGTCATTATTTTAAATATAGTTACTCCGTTTTCTATATATACCTCTATATCTTTAAACCGTTTCCATCTATGATCTTGGCCTTTGTCTTGGGTCTTGCGGTTTACTTCTTTGATATCTAGTGTGCAAATAAAGAGAAGTATAAACGTTTGTTGTTTTCGTGTGTGTAAGTCCACTGGTGCCTACATTTTCAGCTGCTCAAAGACATCTGACATAGCTTTATCAACTGCCACCAATGTTGATGGCATAGCAGATGTTGGTGCGTCCTTGGTCCAGTGGTTAAGGCGTTTGCCTATAGACCCGGGGGTCGTGGGTTCGATTCCCACGGGAAGCGTTCGTTTAGTTGCTTCCAGATGGGTTAGGACATTGCAGGCTTGAATGACCTGATTGTCTCACAATAAAGATAATTTCGTGCTGCGGAAGGCAGGTTAAGTCGTTGGTCCCAGCTGCCGTCTGGTAGTCATTAAAGGAAACACGTCAGAGGCCGAGAGGCGGTTCCGAAGAACTCTGACACCAGATGTGCATGGTCGATTGACCGTCTCACCTATACGAAATGATGATGATAATGACCAATGTCGACATCTAGGCTAAACTAAAGCCGGGACACGCTTCACGTGCCTTCTGAATCTCGCGATTGACTGACAGAAGCTACGTTCCACACACTTTTCCGTAGCAGCTCGAGATATTTTTAGCTATTTGCGTTCACCCATCCCACTGGGGATCGCGCTCAGGGTTTGCTTGCATGCTTAAGCGCTTTAAATGCTCACTTCCATGAGGCTATCGGGCTTCTCAATTTCATCAAAGAGTTTTTTAATCCAATATTACTGCGTGCCTTTACCCGCAGGAATGAATTATTTTGATGTTATTATCAAAACAGTTATTGACAACTTAAATAATGCACAATAGTATTTTGCATTTTTTTCTTTATGACTGATTCAACTAAAATCTAGTTAGGAAACTTATTTAAACTACTTAAAAAGACGAAACTAAAACAATACAAAAAAAAATAACCTACTTAAAAATATATATTTACAAATCGTACAGTCCCTCCAGATGCTCGCCTCTGGGCATTGTTCCCAAAAGGCTGGCAGCATTGCCTAATTGAATGGCAATGCTGATACGCTGAGCTAGGTAATTTCCAGCCCTTTGGTCACGAGATACCTCAATAAGCCTTTTAGCCAAGAAACTAAAAAGCTTATGCGCTGATGGACCCCACGGACCAATTCTACCCCAAAAGGCTCTAATATGTAGTTACCTCCGATACCTACATATTTGCGTCTTTTAAGGGTTTCTGCTCCAGCAGCGGCTGTGCCTGCCTTCGACTTGGTACTTTGGAGATGAGATGGCGCCAGTGTGTCGACGCAAGTAGCGTCCCATACCAGCGGTCGCCCCAATCTCCAGGGTACCAAAGTCATTCCGTCTAGTCTCTTGCCATCATCCCGTGTTAGGAATAATACATTGAAATGAGAATACCATTATCATTTATCTTAGGTCGGATATTATTAATGACCATTCTTTGCCTATCTGCACTCTGCAGGGATAGTGGGTACCACGGTTAACTAATTCCCAATCGATCTGCATTGATTACCTTTGATTAATGAATTGACCCGCGCAGTACATCAATTAGCTCAGAAGGCCCGCCTTGCTGTCCCCATTCCCCGATTTAATTTGCCGATTGATCGTGATCATTGATTTTTTCGTGTGAATCGCCGCCGCGCATCACAATCGTCTTCGTGACCAATCGATCTGAACTTTTGACTGTAGCCCTAACGGCACTCTTTTACGAGACCACGCTCGATTATGCATTCTTAATAATAACCCTAAAAACAAAATCGATTTAACTGAAATGACATATTTATCGAATATAGCAATTTTATCTCAATAAAACGATATCGACAACGAGGGCGTCATCGATACATTCAGAAAAACAGCGTGCAAGAAATAAAACACCTGTTTTTCTGATAAGAGCCGATAGATCGTGCGGCGGTAAAAACTTTCCACGTCAGTTACAAAAGGCTCACGATCGCGAATATAATACGGTTTTGATCGGATAGTACGTTGGTGTCACAGGAAATATTAATACGCCAGAGGCAATTTCCTTATAATGATGAGTTTAATGTACGTAACTTCCACATTGGTGATTTAGTACAGAAAAACGTTATAGTTACGCTAAGGTTATGTGACAAAAACGTACTCAACAAATAAGTACAGAAGCTTTGCATTGCACATTATTTTGCACATCAAAATTCAAAACGTTTATTTAGTATAGGTCATTTGGACACTTTATTTTTCATTGTTCTTAATAAAGTTTTATAAATTGAATTTTAAAAATGATGTATAAAAATAAAAATATTGAAATAAAAAATGTAAAAATATTGAAATTTATAAATAAAATGTCATCTTTAAAAATATTACGTACCGATTGTACCAAACTTACAGTCATATATACTTACAAAAAAAACTACGAGGTGTCCGGGCCAAGCTCAAGCCAAATATTCAGTACTATAATAAACCTTTTTACAAAGTTACTGTTTTACATAATGTTTGAATTTTCTGTCAGGCATATCTAGTATTGGTTTTGATAACTTGTTAAAAAACGTATACAGTTCCCCAAGAACGAATCACTAACAATTAAAGCAAATTAACAGCAAACAAGTTAACAAGTTTGTTATAAGGAAGACCCTTTAATTTTTAATATTATTTTGTTTTTATTATTTGTCGTTATAGCGGCAATAGACATACATATCCTGTTAATATTTCAAAAGTCTGCCTATAACGGTTCAAAAGATATAGGACTGTGACAGACGTACGGACAGACGGATGGATAGTGGAGGCCTTGTAATAAGGGGCCTGTTGGCACCCTAAAAAGATTGGTCGTACTAGCTGCTACTACATTCGTTTATTTTTACCTATGGCAAGATGCAAACTAATGAAACTTCGCTAAGATTCTTCTTTCTTTCCACGTTATACCTAAGTACATAGGTATATGAAATCAACATTATCTAATTAAGATAAGAAATGCCAATAATAAAACATAATTAGCAAACCTACATTCTATTCCAAACAAAAAAACTTAAACTCTTTTCATCAAAATTTAGGTATAAATTCAGTAAAATCGTCTTGTTAAGGTTATCGAAATATTTGCTAAAAACGGGGTTGAGAAATTTTGAGTATGTTTTTTCTATTGATATAAAGTATACTCAGACAATCGAAATACATTCGTGGAATCTTTAGGCCTCTTAAATCACAAAAGATGTTTGGCTATATTTACAATTTCTGCCCGTGGCGCTGCTAACGGCCGGCCGACGTGACCAATTTCAGCCAATTGATCCGCAAATAGAGTTCGATAGGATCGACCCGAGATAATGAACAGTTCAGGGAACCGGCAGCACGAAGAAGCGATTGTCAGGGCACCGCAACACATTCGTCAAGTCCGTTTTTATGCCAAGACCGCGGGAAGAGCGCCGCGCTTCTTATAACTTACACAAAAATAGAGATAACAGAAGGATGACTTGCTGTGAATGAAAGTATGTTGATCAGGTATTACTTTACGAGCAAGCCTGTATCTCTATAATTCTGAAAGGACACCGCGAGGCTGCAGAGTGATAGCCAGATCAATTCTGTAATCTTTTAGTCCTTGATTCATAGAGAATGTTCTACTTTGTATTGGTTTTAGTCCATCAGGAAAACATGAGAGTTGTTGCTCTCCAAAGGCTTTTGCCATTTCATATTCGATATGCCCTTCAGGTACGTGTATACCGCGATCGCGGCTCTTCAGGAAAAATAAGAGGTGCTGCTATCCACTGCTCTCCAAGCCACGCGCACATCAGAAAACATCCAGAAAAGCCGAGGTCATTCCTCATGCCCTTTAGCGATGTTGCCTATAAAGGCTGAGGCCACTCTGCTCTTGCTGCAAAAGGCCGGTGGAGTGAATAAATAAAAAAATGAACTGCATGGATCCTGAATGGTTGAAATAAGCACTAAAATTTTACTTATAATATACTAACATTCTGCCCAGCAGTGGGTCCCAAATAGCTAATAAAAAAAATTATACAATTTGGTCGATAGAACATCGATGTACCTACGTCTGGCGTAGCTGATGTCATAGGCGATGATATATCAATTTGCTGACGACTTAGACACTATATTCGGACACACTGTCCGAATTGACACTTTAATTTGAAATATTTTTTTACTGACAATTCGGACTCCAATAAAGAAAAAAATATTTGTACTCATACTATTAGCGAAAATTTTTATCTGCAAATATTACCTGTACTATAGGTATTATACGGTGATAACTAACTCCTTGGTAATATTTAAATGACGGTATCAGAATCCCTAATATATACAATACATCCGCAAGTAAAAAGGAAATTTATGATACAATTTTGACTTCCCGTAGAAATTTGATCAGCTAATCGGTGAATTTGTTTCGGGTTTGTAAGAATATAATATATTTTTGTTTGTAGCCAAGCTTGCTTCTGAGGCATTAAAGATGTTAAATAGCAATCAGCTTATTTAAAATGGGCCCTTAATTTGTAAATGGAGATTAAGATAGTATAAATTGCTTCTGTTCCATCTTTAATTTTTGTTGCTGCATACAAAGAGGTGAATAATGTATCGGCCGGGCGTATACATTATTTATTACCCAATTTTAAAATAGCTTTTGTTTGTTCACACCGTTCTAAAATTAATAACTGTCTAATAATGGGGAAGTTTATTATAAACGTCAAATAGTAAGACATCAATGACAGTGGGTTTGAGAAAACTAAAGATAAAACGTAATAAACCAGTATTTGCAATGAAGATTTACAACGATTGTTCTCTATACACGCTCTATCATTTATTGTATTTTATAGACTAATAAAATTTCACTCTATATATTTGTTAGCATTAATTTAATTATCATCCACTGAGCCTGAGTTATGAATTAAGTGTCCAGAGCAACCATCCATTAAATCGAAGAAAAGGAGCGTGTTGATATACTAGCGACATTCGCTTAAAGAGATGACTAAGCCTATCGATATCAACAACTTTTTCTATGTTACTTATGTTGGAAATTAAAAAGTGTTCAGCCGCCCGGGCAATTTCTTTCGGAATGTCGATTTTTATTAACTATTTTTCAAAAAGTTGTTCATATTGATGAGCACGCTGAATATATGTCTACATGAATAAAGTAGCTGGTGGAAGTCGGTGGAACTTCTCATCGTTAAGGTCTATTGTAAAGACATATTATTCTATTTGTGGATCGGTGTTTTTTTTTTTCAGTTTGGTGTATTTACAATATCTTTTTACCTTTTTCAACCATGCTGGGTCTGGCAGTGGCAGATCCGGGAACGCACGCTTCCTCTCCACGTAATACCAGGGAGCTCGCACATAGTAGTACCATGAGATAACGCGTTCCACTGGGTCTCGGACCACGTTGACGTAAATAGGAGCGGGGTATCCATATCTGAAAGCATTAAATTTATGTGAGTTTTCAGGACTACCTGCGGAAGCCTTTGGAAACAAAGACATTTTTTTCATTCATTCATTTATTCAGTTAGCTTAATCCAATGCATACAATGAAATAGTTAACTTTATCATGAGTAGCTGTCTCTCCTCGATAACCAGTCGCCTGTCACTACTCATCATCATTATTTTGTCCGTGTGATTTGTCCGTATATATTTATTTATTTTCAGCCCACACAACCCACTGGTGGGTAGGTCTTCCTTTTTTTACGACATTTTCTACGGTCCTTTGCTACTGCAGTAAGTGTTTCACAGTTTTACACTCAGCCAAACAATGTCATCTGACCAGTAGTGGGCTGGTGGATTATCAATTGGTCTCCTTTCCGCTCCCGTCACTATTATGAGCCTGAGAAATAAATCTTCTATTTGATAATATTTTAAAGGGTCAATAAACTATCTGATACAGTTGTATCAGGTAGTTTAGTTTATGGCTAGTGAGCCAGTCTTTGGGCTCGTCCCTGAGGGATGAGGGAGGACAGTAAGACTTTGAAATATATATTAACTAGCTTTTAAATTTAAACAACTGTGTATATAAACTCAGGAAATAAAAGTGTGTCGCGCGAACGAAGAACGTGAATTCTGCGCAAGCCATTAGGCTGCGAAAAACCATTAGGCGATTATGTAAAAAATTTAAAAGTATTTTAATAAAAAAATTAAGACATCGACCTACACTATACAAATAATTTTGATGTATTTAATTAATCCAGCGAATTGTATACTAGTGATAATGATGATAAGGTAAAAATACGTCAAATTCATAATGATCCAGTTATTGTGTCACAGCGTAAAAATAAACCAACAATCTCACTTTCCTATTCAAATTGGTTGTTGTTAAACATAACTACATATCTATTATTACCTGAAATTCTAACAATTGAGTAATTACAATTTGTAATGAATTCACAGTAGGTACTCACGCGAAGTCTTATTTACTGTATGTGTACTAATGACTGATAAAATTATAAAAGCAAATTGCAACTACGCGACGGCTTTTCAGTCATCAATCAATGTAATTTCCTTAACTATTTATACTAATATTATAAATCCGACAGATTGAGTTTGTCTCTTACACTTTCACACCTCAACTAATAGACAAATAATGTCAAAATTGTGCATATACGTTATCTGGGGTACGGGACATACTCATGGAAGCGGAATATTTCTGGCACCCAGAAGCTAGAAAAATGCTTTAGGAGCAAAAATCGAACCGCTAGTTTTACAGATATATTTTGACTTTAACATTTAGAAAAACAGATTCAAAAACGTCCAGTGCACAAAAAAGCACTTAGTTGGTGTACAACTTTTTACTGTGACCTACTATGGATACTAATTTACTGACGTCGGTCGACAATCAAATCTAAAAATATTTTTTAGAAAAAAACAACAATAAAAGCTCGCTTGTCGAATTCTTAATTTTAAGACTTACTTAAGCATTTTTTTGACTGCAAGCTGGCCCTTAAAATATTTGCGCTTTATTTAAATGGACCTTATATACCTTTCGAAATTAACGCAAAGAAGCTACTTTATAGCTAGTAAATATTTGTATAAAAGTTTGTTAGCATCCAGGTAGATGTACGTGTTCTTTTTTGACGCAAAACATAGACAGCGTGATTTTGAATCTCTAAGCTAGGTATTATTGAAATCCGGGTATCAGAATCCCGAATGGAATACAAATTTGTAAGAAAAAAAGGTAAAAAAAGAAAAGAATAGACTTCCAATAGAAATTAGACCAGCCGATCAGCGACTTTGTATGATAGATACACGATTCGCGCTCGAAAAGTGGCACCGGTAAAACAGCGCACTGATTGAGTTTTGGAGCTGTATTGTCCACTGTAAATCGCGCTAGCACTCACACCATACGTCTCGCGATGACGAAGGTACAGTGAAAAGATGCAAAAGCTACGCATCAAAAGTGAAACAAAAAAAGGATTTTTCAGTATGTACCGTTTTTGTCGTTGTTTGTAAGTATGCATGATATTTTGACTCGGGGACTTTACTAAGGCTTCATTTTGTATCAGACTGTGTATCTACCATTATAATATTTGATCGAAGGTTTTATACGTTTTTTCTTGCAATTCTGTATTCTATTAGGAATGCTGATTCCAAGATTTCAATCAATATACTTCGCTCAGAGGTTCCAAATGACATTGTTTGTATATGACACATTGTACTTAGTATCAGAATTTATACATACAACAATCTTTCACTTAAAAGAACCGACTTCAACCAAACAACCAAACTGACTTTTTATATATGTTTATACCCTCAGTTTTAACATCTCGATTCGTCTATTGAGCCACCGATGGGCGTCAGCATCTTCGAAGGTCTGAATGCATTTTATATAAAATATTATTTTTACAGATATACGCGATTTTATAAATCATTATACACTCCTTATTCCAATAGAAGAAAAGACAAACGGTCTATTTTTCCTCCTATTATACGCGCAAATGACAGCTTTCGACCCAAACAATAGATGTATAACGGGTTGTACCGTGTACACGTGCCGAGCCACAATTACTGTTAACAAGGCAGGCTAATCATCCGGCAATTAATGAGCTGATACATTAATCATGTTAGTTCGAGCCGATATGATTCCACCCGTGATTGATGGGACTGAGCTAGTTTTGATTAGGAACTGAAGCCAATTTTTGGATCATTTGTGTGACAGTACCTGTTGGATGTTACTCAGGACACGTCAACTTTCGAAAGATATTCAAATGTAAATATTACTCGGTATTTTTATGTTATGTATATATTTTCGAATGTTAACATTTAATCTGCATGCTCTTCCTCATCTGAGCATTGACGGATCATTCAAATGCAAGTTGTCAGGATTCCGATGAATGACATAGTAATAAAAAGCGGTAACAGAATTATGACGTATGACGAACGGAACGTAATTAGATTTGTTTATCCTGGTAATGGACGCTTTGATGTATGACATAGAGAAGGAGACACCAAGGTACATGCTCTCTGCAGACGAAATTGTTTTCAGGCAAATTTAGGCTGTAAAATAAGTTAAACAAAGACTAAGCAGTTGTCCTGTGATTTTGGTGTTCATTTAACTTTCTGTTCCGTTGCCTGGAATGGTGGCTAAGCTAGATACCTGGTTACCTGGTAAACGTATAAGGTAGTTGAAATGGCAGCAATTCACCGGCATAACGTCCAGTAATACAAAGCCCCTTAAACATTTACAAAATCATATAACACCTATCGTACTAGACGGCTCAAAATATTGGTTCACAAAAGTAGCGGAAGAAAGACGATACCATAATGTGAAAATCAGAATTTCGAGATGGATATGTGGTGTAACGCAACTTTCTCTTACGAACTCATTCCTTATTTTGTCTTTCATACTTATGAAAGTAGTACCCCTGACTGAAAAATTAAGAAATAATAGGTTGGCTTGGGTTGGCCACGTTATTATAAGGAAAGAAATTATGAAAAGAAGAGTTTTCAGACGTAAGAGGTCGTTAAAATAGGGGTAGATCCAGGAAATGGTGGACGGAGTATGTAAGATAGATCATGAGTAAAGAGGTGTAACACTGACATGATGTGCTGACACTACGTTAAAGGCAACGAAGGGAAAAGTAAAGAAGAAGAAGACGGAATGTAATTGGAATGAATTTTGGTAGAAGCGACATTATTTCCTCATGGATTTGCGGTTCTAATCTCTCTCGAAACATATTTTAAAATAAGTTACAAAACATTCACAACCGGAAGTCAGTGATTAGGTACCTAGCCGCCCGAACGACTCATAGACTCTTTGTGTCTATTCATCAGTTTTCATGTATTAATCACATCGATCTTAAATCACTTAGCTATTTAATAGATCAAGATTAGTTGTCTTGATAATGACGGGTATTGTAACGAAAGCCATTGAATCAAAACTGCTATTTAACGGAGACTAAAATGCGTCATTCAAACCTGGCCGGAGGTTAGATCCTCACTCACTGCCCCATAGCGTGAGGAGTAATATAATGAAAATGATAGCAAATCTTAAGTTTTTATTTATCTAAATAAAAATATTGTGAGCATAAAGCAAGACAAATTGATAAATCAAAGCAATAATATGAATGTTGATAATTTTATATTTAGAAAAAAAGGGATGTTAAATACATCCCTGCTCACAAACCTCTGAAATCTAAGAATAAAAAGCCAAAAAAAGAAATAAGAATTTGACTGACTTTTTAAATGATCTATTTTATACTACATCACATTAACTTAATTGTTAAACCTGGCCCATGTTCCATAACTGTTCTATAAGTGAAGATCATACTAAGCAAGCACGAATTTGTTTTTGCCGATACCGATATGAGGAGATGAAAATACAATTACGACGGCTCGAAGAGCTGACACGGTAAACGGATTTGTCGAGTTTACTGTTTATTCCCAGTATTCAACCATCATTGAACAGAACAATTGAGAACACGATGCACAGACAGTAACTATAATTGTCAGTGCAAATACTCGATCCTATAATGTTAGTTATATACCTATGATGGATAGAATTCAATCTCTGATGATCGTTGTTTAGTGCATTTACACAATAAGCTTGATTAAATTTTTTGTAGACATATCCGTTCAACATATGATACAACATATTTACACGGAATTAATAGAATATTGCGTAGCTTATGTGGAATTAAATTACTAGACTATATTGCTCTGCCCCAAAAACGATTACTTACTTATTGTGGATTACCTATAATTCTATTTATAAAATAGAGAAGTCGTAATCCGTTTCCCACTTTAATCTTATACTAATTGCAATATTTCAGAAAGCGCCTTCTTTCTAGGTCGAGAAAGTACGGGATTTCTCTCTACAAAAATGCGGAATGAGAAAAAAAAATAGGAAAATCGATTACATCCCGCTGATGCGCGGTAGCAAATATTTAGCAGTTATGGTAAAATAAACTCACAAACATACATACTCGTATTAATAATATGTGTATAAGCTATTAATAAAAAAGCATATAATATGTAGGTATATAGCCTTAAAATGTGCAGAGACATACGATTTCATCACAATAAGATACTTCTTAGTCACCTGGTGAAGTTAGTGTAGCAGACATGCTTGATGTAGGAGGCGGGCGGCGTATGCGCGGCCACGATGCTGACCATCGCCTGCTGGTCTGGAGGTGCCAGACGGATGGTCTCCACGCGCTGCACTGTGTCGCGGTGAAAGCCTGCAATACATGCACGTCTCATAAAACGGTGTTCTTTGAGCTAGCCCCTAAGTAAGTTCGAAGCTTGTCTTATGGGCTAACTCAACGGTACTGTATTTTATAACAAATACTAAATAGTACTAGTCCGTTTTTCATCTTGATCTGACTGGGGAGCAAACCGAAAGTGTCTTTGTATCGCAGGGTTATCATAAGACTTTGCTTACATATGCATGTGTCAACGTCAAATCGTCGAAGTAAACTATGGTCTTGTAACGGAACACTTATGTTCTCGTTCATGATTCTCAAATATTAACTGGAAAACTGAAATTCAATCATAAATACAGTCCTTTGTAAATTGTTCCACAATAATTCATTATATCCATCTTATTTTGTTTGTTGTGAAGCAGAATGACATTGACAGTTTGTCTTATCTATAATTGACGCGAGGAAGAAAATTGATCTATGATCTATGAAAAGTAGAACTTAAATTAAAAATATGAAATTAAAAGTATAGTTTGACTGACTTTATATCTTTAAGTAAGAACAAGGAAATAAATAATCATGATGATAACAAAAATTTGATCAAATAATTGATAATTAGTTTATTCTTTTGTCTAGTTGAAAAAAAGTAAGCATTTTACGGATAATCGAGAGAATCGATTCAATCAAAATTAAATAAATATTAAAATAAATTAATACTCAGCGTAAAAGAAATTTAAATGGTAAAATTTATTATAATATCTCGTGATACCAGATTATGCTAATAGGTCGATTCAAGGGATTCTATAGATAGCACAGGGAACACTAATAATTAAAAGAAAGCTATGAGATTGTCTATGGAATTAAATTTGTTACAAGGCACGCTGACCTTTATTTCGTTACTATTAGGGGTGAAGAAAGAGACAGGTAGTCTTGGAATGTTTGAGAAAGTTTTGGAACTAACCAATGGAAAAACTTTATTCAATTGAGAATTTAATGAAAAGGTCTTATCGACAGGAATGAGCAAGGCAGATTAGTTATTAAATGTAGAGATATTAGTTAGATATTTGCATGAGGTTTTTAAAAAAAATATTGGCCAACGGTTTTTCAGTCGAAGTGGTGTGATTTCTGAGAACCGCACGGTAGCGAGTATAAAAGGCTACGGCGCCATTAGTCTGGGTGATTACGCATCGGGGAATTTGAAGAGTCAAGAGGAATTGCTGCCAGAACGCCACTGCAAGTTTTATTTTAAATCAAGAAAGAAGTAGTTTAAAGTGTGGGTTATCGCGTTATCTTGGCAAATTAGGATCGAAAAGTCCCGCGAAGTCCCTTGCAAAAATATTTTAGCTAAGAAGCACATTGGTATCGTGTTCTGAAGTTAAAATATTGTAGATTCTTTTGAAATATATGAATATTAGCTTGTCCAGAGTAAATTCACTATAATAGTTTCATATACTGTAAAGTTTTGAATGATATTGAGGAAATGATGTTGGGGAGATCTTTGATTCTTCGAAATCTTCTCCGTATCAAATCTGAGATATCTAGTTTCTATTTGTTTGATTTTAATGTAAGTTTAGTAGAGTTTTGTGTCGAATTGGGGAATACATGGCCAAGATCAACGCTGGACCTCTATTCCTTATGAGAGCGATTGTTCTTTATGAGGGTAGCGGCCAAGTAGGAGTAAAAATAATTCGACATTGTAGCTGGTCGAATGGGCTGAAATTCCCAGCCTAGCTATGCTACTTGGGGCGTCCAGACGGCCTCTGTGCCTACGGAAACCTACGGTCCGAACGGTGCGCTAGTTTTCAGCTCCCTAGCCACTTGGGGACACGTCTGGGACCTCAAACCTTTGTTAGGGCGTGGAAGTCTCGATCCTGACCACAAGAGATGACCACAACCCAAGAGTGATAGGAATAATAGGTTCGTGGGCCCAAACTCTGGCTCCCTTTTACAGCTTAGAGATGACGGATCCTTGCTAGGAACCTAATCTATTTACCAGAGTAGGAAATCTGATTTTAGGAGCAGTCAGGCAGGTAGAATCATTAAAATAGGGCGAGGGAAGCTTCCTCAAATCTTTTTAGCTAGATTAGGGAGCGATCTCTTACACCGGAGTTCGTTCTACACACACACACACTTTGGGGATGGGGGGACAGTAACTTAACACCTTTAGACTAGAAATTAGGGACTGATAGGGACTAGATTAGGCCCATTAACGGTTGCGTCAGGATAAGGAAAAGAGGGGTATAGGAGATAAAATTCCATTCGTTTTCACGGTAAATCCGGTGGTAGCAATATAACCATCCAAGCTGCTGGTGGGTAGGACGGTAATAATTCAAACAATTAATCTTCGACAGTAATTTTAAGTTAGATAGTCGTATCTAATATGAAAGTGAAGTTGAATGTGAAAATATGATAACAAAATGGCATAAGTTGGTTCTGTGATAGTGACAAGTGATAATGCTGACGAAATGTGCGTATTCTGATTGTGAAAGATTCAGAGAATCTGTTTCTAACAAAGGTATGAAATTCCTAACCTTAATTTTTATGTACAAGGCCCTGATATATAATAGTGTATAGAGTATCCACCTGAATGATTTGGGGATTTTCATATTGTAAAATCACATAGATTGGCCATGAACAACTAATATCATAACTTGTGGCATAATCTCATAGCTACTTGACAATGGATTGAGTCGGAGTTGTCTATTTAATTACTAAATAAATACCTTCTTGATCTACCTATTTTGTTGAAAAATTCAGATTTGTTTAGTCCAGTGAGATCTCATAACTCTCTGACAATATATTATCATGATAATCATTCTCTGAAGGGGATGGTCTGTTGGTTCCATGGAAGTCATGTAAATTCTGTAAGGTTGAGATATTGACAATCCACATATATACCATATGGTTCATCTAATTCTGGAATGAATAATGAATTCTGGGAGAGTAATGTTCCTTATATACTACCAAGGGCGAGTGTAAGGTTGACTCCAATCCCTATTTATTGAAATACAGGAATATTACAATCCTCACACGTAAATTTGATTGAATCACTGAGACAAATAAGTCTGATGTAATGTACTTAAATACTAATAGACATTTCATCTCAATCTATCTCTAAGACCTAGAGTTAGTGCAAAATAGTGCTTATACATAACAGCATGTTATAACATTTACATGCTTACATACATAACTACATAATTCCTGAAAATAATAGGATAATGAGTAACAATTGATACAGGGAGTATTATCATGTAAGGATGCCTTTTCTACAGTGAAGGTTGAGGTATAGTTTGACTGACAAACAAACCCTTGCTATAAAACTCCATCTGAGTACCTAGTACTACCTGCTTGTTGTAAATTCATAATTTGAGTTCTTTGCTTTTACACCTCCGTGGTGTTATTTCAAAGTAAATAAGTCTGAACTCATCCCAGCGAACACAATGAGAGCATAATGCTTGTGTAGCAGGTAATACGCTTGAAGACATTTAGTCTACCCTCTTGTCTCTGAATTAATAGTCAGACATAATTTTACTGACAAATTGCCTATCCTACTATTAGGTGGGAACAGGTACTATTTACTCTTTAATGGGTATCCCTTTTGCTTTCCAAAAGAAATTAGCATACGGAGGAATCACGTCCAAGTCTGGATGACGAGTGGTACTCTGGCGGGCGGAAGGCGGGGCTCGACAGTAAACCGTAACACCAAAATGCTGGGTACATTCACTATAATGTATATCTACCACCACTGACTAATACATACAATGACAATATTAAACTATTACCTTAGACTTCTATCCAATATCTACAGTTGTGGACATCTATAACTCATTATAGATCAATATGGATACTTACATTCTAATACTTACTATACATATCCGAAATTCAATACTATATCTATAAGCCGCTGGTAGAGGAACAATTTCTGTAGAATGAACCATGCTAGATAAGCAATATGCTCCTTAATGAAAATAATTAACCAACTCTTCATAAAATAAGGCAATTATATTAATGTGAAATAGCAGGCAACAGAAAATAACACAAAGTGCAATTTGAACAATATTTATTAGGAAAAACATAAGCGTACCTTACGATAAGGTTATTCTTATTTATAAGTAAAAAATTAGTCATACACAAGGCCGATAACAACCTTAGGCATAGCATAAGATAGGATTAGGCTTCCTCACCATAGGTTAAGATCAAAATCACTTCATTTAAGAAGGTCCAGGGGTTACTATGATAAAACAAGGGTTACTTCCGCTAGATATGATCATGCCATATAGATTTGAACAAAGAAACAAAACATTAATAGGGTATGTAGGTTGATAAAGTAGATTAAGAGTAATACAGCTAGTATTTGGTGCAGTTAGGAATTCATAGTAAGGGTAGGCTAGAGAAAAAAAAAATATACACATAGGTAGGGTACAAATTTTAGTGTCCCGTGACCAGGATATCTGGTGTGATAGCTGTATTACTAGTAATAGTATTTTGATTGATTACGGCCCCAATAATCCAAAGTGTTAGCAAAGCAGTGTATACATACATAGGTTAATTTGATAGTAGAAATGTTAGATTTATTGTTTTGTTTCACTGTTCAAACCCGCTTAGTGACTGGACAGGCGATTCTCCATAAGGATGGCTTCGTTTGGTCACATTTTGATGCCGAGACATGGAAAAGATGTTGTGATTTTGTTGAAATGGTTTCATGTTTTTCAATCGTGTTGGATTAAGCCACATTTCACATCACTCGAAACCGTAAGCAAAGTAGTAGGGTCGTATTTTCTGTGAGTTGTATTATATGTCAATTTAGATACCTGAAACAAATAAAATAGCTTAATAAAAAGGAAATAAATGCTTAATTTTGCTACTACGCATTTTGATATTGTGAATCTGTCATTATCTTCACGTTTGACAGTAGTCGTTGTCGTTGGTATATTAAGCAAAGATAAGTAGTGTTATGCAGCCATACGAGTGAGGCTCTACACTATGCGAGAATATTTTAAGCAGATTCTTATCTCTATAGAATTAATGTTGATTTGTTTTCTGTTTGCTGGATTATGTTAACATAATTTAACAATAACAATTAGAATTTACTTAGAAATAAAAACGATTTCGTAATTATGGTAACTTTGCATAGCTACTAAACAAAATAATAGTATGAAATTATTAAGACATTATCTACGGCTATGAAAATGTTTTATATCACCGGCGTCATCTAGTGATCACTAGTTGAACTATTGATAGTACGGTTTGATATTAGTTCTAAGCATCGCGTTATTTAAATTACCTTAATATTTAAATAGATATTCCTAAATATTTATTTTTCAAAAAAAAATTTTGCATATTGAGCTAGGTAGAAAACTACATAAAACTAAAGAAAAAATATCTACATACTAAAACATTTTATTACAAAATAATTATACCTTTTATCGTTTTAATATATTACTACGGATTTAATGCGTATATATTCGGACACTGGGATTTATTATTGAAGGAAGGGATATTGATATGTGGTTTGTTTTGGTTGTCAGATCTGACCTTACGATACGGGTAACAATTATCTGATCCTAAATCGTGCTGAAAACCTATAAGATGGTTAGACCTCAGCGTAAACGTAAAATCCCGAGAAGGTATGGACCTCAGGATTCTAATAGGGAAAATGAAGAAGAACCAGTGATAGAACAAATACCACTTGAGGGTGAAGCTAATTTAGCTCAATCTCTAGAAGAACCAGTGATAGAACAAATACCACTTGAGGGTGAAACTAATTTATCCCAACCTCTAGAAGAACCAGTGATAGAACAAATACCACTTGTGGATGAAACTAATTTAGATCAACCTCTAACGAAAAGAAGATGTCGGCGTATAGTAAAACCCATGCGTAGAGAACAAGGTTCAAAAGAAATAGCTGTAATGCAATCTATGTTAAGGAGAACCGTAGGGTTATTGACAAGAAAGATAAACGAATTAGGAGAAGATGTGAAACGTACACGAGCAGCCTTACCGGATAATACAGAAACTAACACGAGTAAAAATATAGTGACTAATGATAATCCGGAATTAACGGAAATAAACGAGGATATGGAATCTTTACAAAAGGAAGAACAAATGCCCTCAAGTGAGAAAAAATACGTAATATGTAATGTTAAAAACATTAACTTAGAAAAACCTAAATTCGGAGAGGTGGCAACCCATCCAGTTACTTTTATAGAAGACTTGGAAACTTATTTAAAAAAGGCAGGGAAATCTGAGAATCAGTTAGATTTAATCCAAGAGTGTCTTGTAGGTCATGCCAGAGACTGGGCAAGAATCTATAAGGGACGATGGAATACATTAGAAGATTTTAAGAGGGATTTCCTCAAGGCTTATTGGGGGGAAAACGAGCAAAATGAGTTGCGTAGAAAGATTGTCCAGGGAACGTGGGATAGGACTAGTACTCCTAGCATGACTCAACACTTCCTTCATCTAACCGGTAGAGCGCGGATGCTTAGTTTCAATATGCCTGAAAAACAATTAGTTGGGGATATAATGCGGCATTATCCTAGATATGTACAGCAAGGTTGGATTACGTCCAATATTGAAACCATTATAGGAACTGCAGAATTTTTGAGGAAGATGGATGATGTACAGAAACAGGAGTTTCAGGGAAATAATGCAGTACCTAAACACACTAAAACTTGGGAATCTAAGAGAAAAACGCAACAACAAGCATATCGTCATTGGCAGAAACCTCAACAGGAGTCGCAGTCGAAACAAAATCAAACTGTAAATTCAGTCGAAAATGTAAACAGTGCGGATGCTGTAGTGTTAAACTAGAGAGGGTTGATAAAGTCTCCGGATCAACTCCGACATCAGGGGACAGGGGATATCATATGATGGTTCGAATGAATTGGAGGCCGGGTCAAGCGTTAGGGAAATTTAGTACTGGGTCAAAATATCCCATATGTCTTAAATTAAGAGCTAACTATGACGGACAAGGATTAGGATATGGGAAATTAGACTTTGAAACGCAAGATATAGCTGGTCAAATAGTAGAGGTTTTAAAATTAAATAGTCAACACTCATTATTTGATATACATGAGGGCAGTTTAGTGTCAGCGGTTTTCGATGAAAGGGTCGAAAAATCACAGGGCAGTCGTAAATTTAAATCTGAGTTACTAGTGAACATCTTTGACGAAAAGATAGTTGCTCTCTTAGATACAGGTAGCGATATAACGTGTGTGTCAGAAGAATTTTGGAATCTTTTACTTTCTAAAATATCCTAATATACCTTCCTTACCTATTAAACCTTTCTTTATTAAAATAGCAGTAGGACAAAAAAATATAGAAATTCGTATAATAGCTTTAGTTAAATTAGGGATAGGCCCATTTGAAAGTGACCTTTCTGTATTAATAATTCCAGGGCTTACCTCCAGCCTTATTCTTGGTTTCGACTGGATGAAGGAAAATAAAGTTTCTATTAAGTTAGACGAACATGAAAAAGGGATCGAAATATTAATAGGTCAGGAAAAGCGTCTGTTTAAGTTCCATGAGAGTCGGCAAATTAACAGTGTGGTATGTCCGGAACAGGCGTTGGAAGTGAACGAAGTAGTCGAGAGTTCGTATAAGAACATACAAAATTTAATAACTCAGTTAAAATTAAGTAATTATCAGAAAGTAGAGCTTAAAAGGGTATTATTAAAACATGCCAAGTTATTTTCATCAAAATTGGGACGTAGTAATTGTTATGAACATGTTATAACCATGGAACCTCATGCACCAATAGTGAGGAAAACTTATCCAATCCCATATGCTTATAGGGAAAAGATAGAAAATAAATTAAAAGAAATGCTAGAGCAGGGAATTATTAGTCGTGAATCCACTCCTTATTGTAGCCCATTAACATTTACTTTGAAAAAGGATGGTACAATTCGTGTTCTATTAGACGCTCGAGAAATAAATAAACATATGGTACCGGAAACCGAGAAACCTCCTTTACAGTTAGATGTAATAAATTCATTTCAGGGAGCCAGATTTATTAGTATTTTAGATTTAAATAACGCATATTTTCAGATCCCTATTTCGAGAGATAGTAAGAAGTACACAGGGTTTTCATTTAACGGAAAGTCATATGTATACAATGTTCTACCTCAAGGATTAAAAACGTCAGTCGGAAGTTTTAGTAGGGCTATGGATTTTATATTGGGACACGAAGTTAGTGATTTTTGTGTTAATTATTTAGATGACTTAGCTATAATAACTACTGGAAGTTTAGAAGACCATCTAGAGCATTTAGATATAGTATTGGGAAAGTTAGCAAAAGCTGGGCTAACTTGTAACCTAGAAAAGTGTAAGTTTTTGTGTAGTGAAGTGAAAATGTTAGGATACATAATTTCCACTTCTGGACTTAAAACAGATCCAGACAAAATAGAATCAATTCAAAAATTCCCAGTTCCAAAAAAGTTAAAACAAGTTAGAGCCTTTTTAGGCTTGTGTAATTTCTATCGAAGGTTTATACCAAATTATAGTTTCCATATTCAACCATTGTGTGATTTACTGAAGAAAGCGAGCGCCTGGAAGTGGGGAGAAAACCAACAGGCTGCATTTGAAAAGGTAAAATCATTATTTATTAAAACTGTAGAACTAAACCACCCAGACTTCAGTAAACCATATTATTTGCAAACAGATAGCTCAGGAATAGGCTTAGCTGGGTTTTTGTATCAATTAGATAACTTAGGGCAAATAAAGATATTAGGATTTCATAGTAAACTTTTGAAAGGAGCGCAGTTAAATTGGACTGTTACAGAACAGGAATTCTATTCAATTATTTGTTGCTTAGAAAAATTTGAAACTTACCTAAGAGGATCTAAAGTAATAATTAAAACTGATCATAAAGCCTTAACCTTCGTGAAAAACTGTAAATTATATAATGCAAGGTTAGCTAGATGGATTAACTATTTGGAACAGTTTCAGTATGAGGTACAGCATGTTAAGGGGAGAGATAATATAGTAGCGGATATTTTATCCAGGTATCCACCTGTAAATGATATTTTGCAGGAAGATAAACATGATTTGCCCAAAATATCTTATACTGAGGTTAGGCCAAATAGGGAATTACTAAGTAAATTGAAAGAAATGTCTAAATTGCAACAGGATGACTTAGAGATCAGTAAAATAATTTCAGAATTAAGAAAACAGGGGGTAAATAGTCAGTCTAATTCAACGCTTAAAAGATATATGTTGAAAGATGGGTTGTTATATTTTTTACCAGATGGAATAGTAAATCAAGTCCTTTATTTACCTCAAATGCTAAGGGAGGAGATTATCTGGCAAGTTCATATAGAAATGGGACATCAAGGGGCATATAAAATTATTAAATATATTAGAGATAGATTTTATTGGAGGGGACTTACTAGGCAGGTCAAAAGTGTGTTGAAGGGTTGTCATGATTGTCAGATTTCAAAGAGCGATACGGTTAAGCTTGTAGGGCCCTGTCATTCAATAATATCTAAAAATATAGGAGATTTAGTGATGATAGATTTATATGGCCCTTTACCCAGTGGGAAATTTGGAATGAACTATATCTTAGTGATTCAGGATTCATTTAGTAAATTTGTAAAATTATTTGACCTTAAGAAAGCAACAGCGGTTTCAGTTATTAATAAGACTAAACAATTCTTTAAAATAATTAAGCCTAAGGCTATTATGTCAGACAATGGGTCTCAGTTTGCTAGCAGGTTGTGGAAGGAAACTATGAGTCAGTATGGTGTTAGGGTTATTTATACAACAGTTAGAAACCCACGTCCAAACACAACGGAGCGAGTGAATAAGGAGTTAGGCAGACTGTTCAGAACCTATTGTAGTGCAAGACATCAAAGTTGGGTGACTGTGTTGCCAAAAATAGAAATATTATATAATAACACACTTCATGAGAGTACTGGGTTTACACCTTGTGAGATTTTGTATGGTGAATCTACAAAACTAACTTTTGATGAGGAAATTGGTGTTGACTTAAGAACTCAGACTGTGGATTCTATTAGGGAAAAGGTTAGAGAGAACTTGCAGAAGGCAAGTCGGGTACGGATTGACAAGTTTAATAGAAGATACAGAATTATACAATACCAGATAGGAGATTTAGTTAAATTAAGAAGGTTAAATAGATCAGATGCTAAGATGAAAATAACAAAGAAGTTTGAGCCGTTATATGAAGGACCATATGTGATTGCAGCCAACCCTTATAAAAATGTCTATCTGTTGGTTGATCCGGTGACAAATAAAGAAAGAGGAAAGTTTAACACTATACATCTGTCGAGGTATTATAAGTGATCATAGATGAAAATTAAAATTGTAGACAAAAGTTTAGGAGAATGTGAGGAACATACAGTTATAATTTAATTAGTTGAAATGTCTAAAAGTTATCAAATATAAGTTTTCCCTCACATTAGTATACATGTACATGAGAAATTTATTATAAAAAAGTTATGTTTTGGTTTAATTTTGATCTTTATATTTTTGTATTAGCTAATTAAGGTTGAATATTGTAATTTGAATAAGAATCATTTAATAAGAATTAATAAATAAAGTTCAGGGGTAGATTTGTGTAGAATCTGGTGGACTTAGGGAAAAGCCTATCTGACATTATGGGAATTAGCTCGCTTGAGTAAAAAGAAAAATTGCCATGCGCAAGAGGAAATTCAAAACGCTCTTGGCTAGCTGAAAAGATACTCTCATACATGCATATTTTCTATAGGAAAACCTGGAATATACTATTGTTTAAATTAAATTTAAATTAACGAACATAACATAAAGTAAATAAACTCTGTTAAGTTGAATTTTTAAGGTCAGGGTAAAGTAAAAATACTCAGAGTTAATCGTAAGGTCAGATAGAGGGGAGTTGTGGCGGCTTTTCTGGGGGGGAATTTTAATATAAAATAGTTATATACATAAAATAATTAGATTGAATAAGGAATATGTAGTGAAAGTGTGAAAGTTAAAGTGATAGTGTTCAAAGTAAAGTGATAGTGTTCAAATTAAAGTGAAGTGTTCGGTTTAGGTGCTGTACACTGACGGTTATGTAATAGTACCACTCATTACAAGAAGGGTTAAGATGTGATAACTAAAGCGAACCATTTACTTGTATCATGTGCTGATGTTTGTTTTCTTTAATATAAATTTAGTACTATGAGTCCAACTACAGTAATTTAATCCAAGTATTCGAATTTGTCTCAAAACAACTAAGATATCTTTAGGCAATACATTATGTAGTAAAAGGTCATACATAATGGTCCTCATACTTACATGATAGGTACCTTAAATGTTTACAAGGTATGGCATAGTAAATCTTTTAGACAGAGTAAAACATATTTTTATTCAAATAGATTCACTAATTATAAATAAGGCTATAACATTTATGTCACAGTTCACACTTAGGTCACATTCCGACAATGACTTCTTATAGGCTCTTCAGATTTTTCAATATATGTAGGACTTGATTAGATTTCTCGTAGCATTACATAGATCTGCACAGATAGATGCTTATTCAGGTTATCTGAAACAATAGAAGTAGGGTTATGTTTATATATTTTTACAACAATTTGATCAAGAAGTTAATGTAAATCATTAAAGGAGTCGCATTATTGAAGGATGTACCTTTATGACGAGTCATTGGGTAGTTTTATGTACTTTTATATAGAGGTTAGGTTGAATAGATAGTAGGAATAAGTTATTTCTAGGTTAGTATCACAATAGTATTGTAAACTGTTACTTTCATGAGTTTATAGATATGAAGGCATTTATATGCTCAACATAGCTCTCTTACTACTATTCCTACTGTGTTATTGAAAAGATTTAACGATAAAAGGGTCCATAAATACTTACGATTGTTAAAGCGTATTGTCCTGAATACATTGATATTGGTTATCCATTTGTACCGTTTGATGCGGCGAGGTATATTATATTAACACATTATAGGTTGGTTAGAGATCGTACATGCGTTAATTCCTTGAATAATCAGGTATTTACTATGATTTGTTAATTAGTTTCATTTGACCACAAACTAAATAGGGATCCAAGTTTCATTTGACGACGGCCATGTTGAAAATGACATAGGATGTTTAGATAGTCTGTTCAGAAATCAGAAATCAATCGATGCGATGCTTTTAGGGGGACTATTTTTGTGACACTTGTCTTCGGGTACATTTGATATAGATGAATCGCTCGTTTGCGGACAGCATCATTTCGAGAATAGCACTTCTGTATACTTCGCGAGCATAACTATTCTAAAAGGCGGGATATTTAAATTTTCGGAAACACGGTAATAGACGTAGGTACTCTGTAGTAATATTATAGCAGATAGTAGGTAGTCCAGCGTATATGAATTAGAGGTATCCAACCACAGAGATAATTTTCAACCGACTTTAAAGAAAAAAAAGGAGGAGGTTCTATGTTTGACTGAATGTTTTATTATAAATGATAGCTCGAAACGGCTGTACAAATTTTGATGGAATTTGGTGTAATGGTGGTTGGCGCTCTAAAATTGGCCTAATATTTTACCCGGCTACTTAAGGGGGCGGTGGTATGAGATTCGCCAGGTTTATTATTAGTTATAAAAAAAAATCAAATAAATTAAAATAAATTAAAATAATTTAAAATTAATTCAAATAAATTCTAATAAATTCAAATAAATTCAAAAAAAATTAAAATGAATTCAAATAAATTAAAATAAATTCAAATTAATTCAAATAAATTCAAATAAATTCTAATAAATTCAAATAAATTCAAAAAAATTAAAATCAATTCAAATAAATTAAAATAAATTCAAATTAATTCAAATAAATTCTAATAAATTAAAATAAATTCAAATAAATTTAAAATAAATTAAAATAAATTCAAAAAAAAAAAAATCAAATAAATTCAAATAAATTCAAATAAATTAAAATAAATTAAAATTAATTCAAATAAATTTAAATAAAAAAAAAAAAAATATATACAGATTAGTCCAAAAATATTTAGTTAAAATGTTATAAATTCAAGTAATTATTTTTTCATTTAAGTAGATTTGATTTAAATTCATTCAATTCATGTCTAGTCACGTAGATCTTGCAGTCTACGCGGCTCACGCAGTTCCTAAGGTTTACGCGCTCATGCAGTTCGTGCGGATTATGCGGGTCATGCAAATTATGCGGATTACGCGGATCACGCGGTTCATGCGGATGACGAGGAACTTGTGGTTCATGCGGAGCATGCGGGTCATGCGGGTCAACATGAGTGAAATGATATACTTATTTATTGATTATTTTACATATTTAATGGAAATATATTATATTGTTGCAAGTGATCTGGTGAAGCGCTGATGTATTCTTGGCAAGAATGATTGAGTATGAAGGAATGAACTTGGTGGTTAGAACAGGGATGGGGAAAAGGGAAGGGGGAATAACGTCTAGGAAGGGCCTTGGTATACCAGATGTGAAGCCAGATTACCAATGTTATTTGCCCAAGACCTTGAATATACACATCACAAACGAGTTTTATACGGGGGGAATATTGGTGTTAGGGTAAATTTTAAATTTTCAGAGACATTTCTCTTGGAAATAATCCCAAGTGTTATAACACCCGTATGAAACTCCACACTCTACAAGAAGCTGAGAGCTACTACAAATTCACACTACACACTCTCCAAGGCGATGTTAAGATTTGCTTGAGCGAAAGTTTTGAATATGACTTTTAGGTATGGCTTACAAAGGTCATTCTCCTTAAAGGCAGATCAGATTCTTGGAAGGATACTTATGGCGGATATAGTTTTGATTGTAAGGTAGAATCAATTCATATGCCCATAATAGGACCACTAGGGTCAGTAGCCTCACAACCTACTCCATCCTGGACGTTGATCTATAACTTGAGAAGGGTAATTGTCGGTTATAAATAAAGGTATTAGCTCAAATCCGTAGCTTTGGTGATGAAAAACATGTCCTTAGTTTAAATACACTATACACTAGCTTAGGGACACACATACACAGATTAGGACTACACCATTTGAAGGTTTTGGGAGAATAATATTTTGGAAAAAGGGGGGGGGATTGAAAAAAAAAGGGGTTGTTTTGCTTATATTTAAATAATTAACATATATAGTAATATTTGAGAATTTAATTTAAAATTTAAATTTGGTAAAATTTAAACTCCAGGTCCTTTGAGAAAGTCGCTTTCGTCTAAATTTGAAGGGTCGGCTGTAACGGAACACTTATGTTCTCGTTCATGATTCTCAAATATTAACTGGAAAACTGAAATTCAATCATAAATACAGTCCTTTGTAAATTGTTCCACAATAATTCATTATATCCATCTTATTTTGTTTGTTGTGAAGCAGAATGACATTGACAGTTTGTCTTATCTATAATTGACGCGAGGAAGAAAATTGATCTATGATCTATGAAAAGTAGAACTTAAATTAAAAATATGAAATTAAAAGTATAGTTTGACTGACTTTATATCTTTAAGTAAGAACAAGGAAATAAATAATCATGATGATAACAAAAATTTGATCAAATAATTGATAATTAGTTTATTCTTTTGTCTAGTTGAAAAAAAGTAAGCATTTTACGGATAATCGAGAGAATCGATTCAATCAAAATTAAATAAATATTAAAATAAATTAATACTCAGCGTAAAAGAAATTTAAATGGTAAAATTTATTATAATATCTCGTGATACCAGATTATGCTAATAGGTCGATTCAAGGGATTCTATAGATAGCACAGGGAACACTAATAATTAAAAGAAAGCTATGAGATTGTCTATGGAATTAAATTTGTTACAAGGCACGCTGACCTTTATTTCGTTACTATTAGGGGTGAAGAAAGAGACAGGTAGTCTTGGAATGTTTTAGAAAGTTTTGGAACTAACCAATGGAAAAACTTTATTCAATTGAGAATTTAATGAAAAGGTCTTATCGACAGGAATGAGCAAGGCAGATTAGTTATTAAATGTAGAGATATTAGTTAGATATTTGCATGAGGTTTTTAAAAAAAATATTGGCCAACGGTTTTTCAGTCGAAGTGGTGTGATTTCTGAGAACCGCACGGTAGCGAGTATAAAAGGCTACGGCGCCATTAGTCTGGGTGATTACGCATCGGGGAATTTGAAGAGTCAAGAGGAATTGCTGCCAGAACGCCACTGCAAGTTTTATTTTAAATCAAGAAAGAAGTAGTTTAAAGTGTGGGTTATCGCGTTATCTTGGCAAATTAGGATCGAAAAGTCCCGCGAAGTCCCTTGCAAAAATATTTTAGCTAAGAAGCACATTGGTATCGTGTTCTGAAGTTAAAATATTGTAGATTCTTTTGAAATATATGAATATTAGCTTGTCCAGAGTAAATTCACTATAATAGTTTCATATACTGTAAAGTTTTGAATGATATTGAGGAAATGATGTTGGGGAGATCTTTGATTCTTCGAAATCTTCTCCGTATCAAATCTGAGATATCTAGTTTCTATTTGTTTGATTTTAATGTAAGTTTAGTAGAGTTTTGTGTCGAATTGGGGAATACATGGCCAAGATCAACGCTGGACCTCTATTCCTTATGAGAGCGATTGTTCTTTATGAGGGTAGCGGCCAAGTAGGAGTAAAAATAATTCGACATTGTAGCTGGTCGAATGGGCTGAAATTCCCAGCCTAGCTATGCTACTTGGGGCGTCCAGACGGCCTCTGTGCCTACGGAAACCTACGGTCCGAACGGTGCGCTAGTTTTCAGCTCCCTAGCCACTTGGGGACACGTCTGGGACCTCAAACCTTTGTTAGGGCGTGGAAGTCTCGATCCTGACCACAAGAGATGACCACAACCCAAGAGTGATAGGAATAATAGGTTCGTGGGCCCAAACTCTGGCTCCCTTTTACAGCTTAGAGATGACGGATCCTTGCTAGGAACCTAATCTATTTACCAGAGTAGGAAATCTGATTTTAGGAGCAGTCAGGCAGGTAGAATCATTAAAATAGGGCGAGGGAAGCTTCCTCAAATCTTTTTAGCTAGATTAGGGAGCGATCTCTTACACCGGAGTTCGTTCTACACACACACACACTTTGGGGATGGGGGGACAGTAACTTAACACCTTTAGACTAGAAATTAGGGACTGATAGGGACTAGATTAGGCCCATTAACGGTTGCGTCAGGATAAGGAAAAGAGGGGTATAGGAGATAAAATTCCATTCGTTTTCACGGTAAATCCGGTGGTAGCAATATAACCATCCAAGCTGCTGGTGGGTAGGACGTTAATAATTCAAACAATTAATCTTCGACAGTAATTTTAAGTTAGATAGTCGTATCTAATATGAAAGTGAAGTTGAATGTGAAAATATGATAACAAAATGGCATAAGTTGGTTCTGTGATAGTGACAAGTGATAATGCTGACGAAATGTGCGTATTCTGATTGTGAAAGATTCAGAGAATCTGTTTCTAACAAAGGTATGAAATTCCTAACCTTAATTTTTATGTACAAGGCCCTGATATATAATAGTGTATAGAGTATCCACCTGAATGATTTGGGGATTTTCATATTGTAAAATCACATAGATTGGCCATGAACAACTAATATCATAACTTGTGGCATAATCTCATAGCTACTTGACAATGGATTGAGTCGGAGTTGTCTATTTAATTACTAAATAAATACCTTCTTGATCTACCTATTTTGTTGAAAAATTCAGATTTGTTTAGTCCAGTGAGATCTCATAACTCTCTGACAATATATTATCATGATAATCATTCTCTGAAGGGGATGGTCTGTTGGTTCCATGGAAGTCATGTAAATTCTGTAAGGTTGAGATATTGGCAATCCACATATATACCATATGGTTCATCTAATTCTGGAATGAATAATGAATTCTGGGAGAGTAATGTTCCTTATATACTACCAAGGGCGAGTGTAAGGTTGACTCCAATCCCTATTTATTGAAATACAGGAATATTACAATCCTCACACGTAAATTTGATTGAATCACTGAGACAAATAAGTCTGATGTAATGTACTTAAATACTAATAGACATTTCATCTCAATCTATCTCTAAGACCTAGAGTTAGTGCAAAATAGTGCTTATACATAACAGCATGTTATAACATTTACATGCTTACATACATAACTACATAATTCCTGAAAATAATAGGATAATGAGTAACAATTGATACAGGGAGTATTATCATGTAAGGATGCCTTTTCTACAGTGAAGGTTGAGGTATAGTTTGACTGACAAACAAACCCTTGCTATAAAACTCCATCTGAGTACCTAGTACTACCTGCTTGTTGTAAATTCATAATTTGAGTTCTTTGCTTTTACACCTCCGTGGTGTTATTTCAAAGTAAATAAGTCTGAACTCATCCCAGCGAACACAATGAGAGCATAATGCTTGTGTAGCAGGTAATACGCTTGAAGACATTTAGTCTACCCTCTTGTCTCTGAATTAATAGTCAGACATAATTTTACTGACAAATTGCCTATCCTACTATTAGGTGGGAACAGGTACTATTTACTCTTTAATGGGTATCCCTTTTGCTTTCCAAAAGAAATTAGCATACGGAGGAATCACGTCCAAGTCTGGATGACGAGTGGTACTCTGGCGGGCGGAAGGCGGGGCTCGACAGTAAACCGTAACACCAAAATGCTGGGTACATTCACTATAATGTATATCTACCACCACTGACTAATACATACAATGACAATATTAAACTATTACCTTAGACTTCTATCCAATATCTACAGTTGTGGACATCTATAACTCATTATAGATCAATATGGATACTTACATTCTAATACTTACTATACATATCCGAAATTCAATACTATATCTATAAGCCGCTGGTAGAGGAACAATTTCTGTAGAATGAACCATGCTAGATAAGCAATATGCTCCTTAATGAAAATAATTAACCAACTCTTCATAAAATAAGGCAATTATATTAATGTGAAATAGCAGGCAACAGAAAATAACACAAAGTGCAATTTGAACAATATTTATTAGGAAAAACATAAGCGTACCTTACGATAAGGTTATTCTTATTTATAAGTAAAAAATTAGTCATACACAAGGCCGATAACAACCTTAGGCATAGCATAAGATAGGATTAGGCTTCCTCACCATAGGTTAAGATCAAAATCACTTCATTTAAGAAGGTCCAGGGGTTACTATGATAAAACAAGGGTTACTTCCGCTAGATATGATCATGCCATATAGATTTGAACAAAGAAACAAAACATTAATAGGGTATGTAGGTTGATAAAGTAGATTAAGAGTAATACAGCTAGTATTTGGTGCAGTTAGGAATTCATAGTAAGGGTAGGCTAGAGAAAAAAAAAATATACACATAGGTAGGGTACAGTCTGCAGGTTTGTACCTACTATTCATGCTGCAGATAATATGACCTAGCATTTTTAAGACCAAATGCCAACCCTTGGGTAGCTCTAGAACCGCAAAGACACACATGTGGAACATAAGTACTTTCCTACTTTTGGGAATCGAACCCAGAGTCTCGGTTAGCGCAGTAGTGCATTTACCGCTGCCATCATCTAACGCAGGATAAAATTTTCTGAATATTTATAATATTCCATGCGGTGACTTTTTAGATCTCGATATACTCTCGATAACTTATCTATGATAAAAGTGTTTGTATAGTAAAACAGTCAACTGGTTGGTTTGGGAACAAGTTATACCGAGTGCCGTTACTAGCTGAAAAATATGTATGTACAGGTCTACATTTCAAAGCAAATTGGAATTTGAAGGGTTTGCTCGAGCGGTATGCTCCAGTGCCTTGAGTATTTGCGTTCCGCAGATATTGCGTTTTACGTAATTCAAATATACATCTATGTATAAGCCCACAAGTAGTGTAAAGATATCTACGTTGCATCACTTCCGAAGGGTTTATATAAGCGGGCAGGTGTAAGAGTCCTTTTGGTATTCAGACTTGCCGCTATTCCAGTAAAAGTCTCATTGCGGTCATAACCATATCTTCCTGTTGTGAAAGTGAGATGGTGCGTTTTATTACTCTTATTATTGCTCTACGTGTCGTTTACATGTGATAAGCTGCTAGGATAGGGTTGCCGACTTTTGAAATAACCAACCCGGGAGGATTTAGCAGGAAGACAATATATCTGTCTACAAAACGTAAATGAACGCGATTTTCCTAGACAAAACATTTCACCTAACATTAACGAACTTCATTGTACAGTTTCAATATTCAGATGTTCGTGCCTACTCATTGGACTTTCTGACATAAAATTTCAATTGATTAAAAGTTTAATAAAAACAAAAGAAACGAAAGTTAAGATATTTATAACGGAGTCTCCGCTAGGCATTCCAAGAGGATTGAAGAGCTGAATGGAAACTGACATTTTAACTAGCTGTAGGACCTAATTAACTTGCAGAATATAACTTGTTTTTATGCGATAACGATACAAGGCAGGCGGTGAATAAAAAAACACAAGTAGGTTACTTCAATTATGAACATTAATGTTTACATATTCCTATATTTTTGCGTAAACATGTGATTATAAAAAATGGTAGCAGCATTAAATATATCAACATCATGCAACTCCAAATGGTTAACGTGTAATGTGTAAATGACTACAGGGCCACCAACAGCAAGTTGGTGGTCCTGTAGCCATTTCTATCTCTACCTATGCACCGAATAGATTATCACATTTCTTATTCTTACCGAACTGATTTCTCATGGAGAGCCGCCGCAGCAGTTCCATGAAGGTCTGGCTGCCGACCTTGGGCACTCTGTTGAAGAACAGTATCTCGATAGCGGCGCGCGCCGTGTTGTTCAGCTCCCAGGGCTCGGGCAGAATTTCTTCTACGTAGTCGTGCTCTATGTCCTGTTGGGAGTCTTCAGGCTCGGCCTCAAGCGTCCGCTGTGGCTTGCTCCGCTCCTAAATAAATAAAAGGTATTTTTATAAAATAAATAAGAAAGAAAGAAAGAAAAATAATTTATTTGGAACCAAATAAAACAGACAATACTTATTTCTAATATTTTACAATACTAGGCACCAAAAGGGGTCACTCAGTATTAGGCGGTGATGTACCTGAGTAACATCACGCCGCTGGTCTTCCGTGACACCTGCTCATAAAATTAAACAGTAAAATGAAAATTATACTTGCTACAAAGGCTATCATCATCATCATCATCAGGTCTTTTTAGTCTCCACTACAGGAGCACGACCCGACAACCTGGCTATGCTGCAAGCCTTTTAGGCACGTTGCCGCAGGGTGCACGGTTTGCAGGGACTATATAACTTATAAATATTAAGAGTTTTAAAAAGTTTTATTTAGTTATGAATAAAGCATTGATTTTGCCAATAATATAGAGTAGTGACCTCCTGGAGCACTAACTTGATCCCTAGAGCTTGAGATAAGCTTACAAACAAGTATTTTGAACAAGAGAATAAATGTATGATCAATCACTTTGTATTAAAATATTTTGATTAGACTTGATTTACAAACGTACAAGTATCGAGGTTTTGTAACAGCCGATCGGTGATTTAACATCTCATTGTGCGAGTGACGTACGCCGAGTGGAGTGCGTCTTCCCAACAATGGAGCAGTAATAGGCTATTAGTTCATGCAAAGCATGCAGTGTAAATCATTTACTGGCTTCCTCATCATGGTGAGACAATTTAGGTTTATATAGGTCAAGTTAAAAAGGAGTGTCTATTACGGCGAGTGGTTTGATAGGTACATACGTATTTGTACACAGAACAACGAACAATAGGATGTACCTATATGTTGATCTGTGGGTACCTACGTTGGTGTCTAGTTCCTCTTATACTAGTACAATGGTTTCTTCTTGTTATTTAGCTGATACCAATGTCAATGATGTACGACTGAATCTTTCAGCTCAGATTTTCTGCCCTTGATTTCAGAAGTCTTCTAAATGTTAATCCACTTTGTGTAGTCTTTGCAAAAGATCCTCCTATTAATGTTCTACCTAATGTGAAAGTTTGCAAGGATGTGAAGATGTTAGTTACCTACTCTTTTACACAAAAACTGCTGTGTGTCTTTTGATGAAAATTTAAATTCTCATAGACACCAGAACAGCGAAAATAATTTTCAAAGATTCTGTCTGCATGAACTTGCCATATGTGAACAAAGTCTAATACCTATCATTATTTAACAGAGGTGCGGATAAAAAGACATCGCATATAAAACATATTATATCTGTTTTATCTATCTAGTGAGGAACTAGTTGCACTTACAGCGCCGGTGTTTCTTCGTATCGCCTCTAGAGCTTCTTTGTATTCTTGGGCTGATGCGAAAGCGTGCTCGGTGCGTTCTGTCTGGAGCCCTGCGAAAGAAGAAATAATAAGACTTTAGGCTCAGCTTGCGTACACGTGATTTAGTTGACTAACATTACGAGAGGATCACAACGTCCAATAACATGGGTAATGCGATTTAATCTAAAGAGTGTGCATCTTCTTTTCAATAGAATTGGTACCTCTTTCTATTAATATTAATCTTATATACTTGTAGTATACGTACAGATGGATTAAATCTTATTTAGAAAATAGACAGTAATATGTAAAAATCAACAATTTCAATAACAGCAGTGTTAATTTACAGAGAGTAAAATCAGAGACAAGAACTACAAACAATTCAATTCGGAAGTGTACTCCTGGGGATCTTGTTTCTGTATCTATATCAACGGACTTTCAAAGATATTATATAGATGACATTTCAATACTGTATAAATGCCCCAATGATAATGATGACTCCACCTTAATAAATGAAACCTTTAACTTAATTATAAAATGGTTGTCCGATCATAATCTTTAAATAAATATTAAAAAACTAAACTAATTAAATTTAGATCCTACCAAAAGAAACTTATTGATTTAATGAGTCTTAAAAATACATTATACATAGAGTCAACATTGTATACATTCAATAAAAATACTCGACGTAGTAATAATACAATAATTTTACCGGAGGCAATTATAGAGATACCTATACGAAAATAGTCCATATTATATGGACATTTATAATATGGACTATTTTCGTATATATTTATAAATCAGTACAAATATATAATAAAATCCCCAAAACATAAAAGAAAACCACAAAACATACCTTACTAAAGCCTTTTAGTATTGTATCTCAGATTTCCTAACAGATAGAACTATATAAAAAGAAAATTTGGATAATAATTAAGTAATAATGCTATCCCCTCACAGGCTCTTAAATTAAATTTTCATCTATCGCTTGGTATGAATACGTGCATTGATTTAAATAAAAAATATATCATTGATAGGTCGCTACCTTGATTGTTCTCCCTGAAGCCCTATAGGGTAAATCTATAAGGTCAGTTTTTGTGTAGTTGGTGGATTATAGTGTGTATTTGTATTTCGGAGTGATGTATCCTTTTAATCGCGCGAAATATGTAAATAAATAACTACTTCTGAGTTATAGAATCAGGGTCAAGGGTGTCATCGTCAACGGCCTGGCCGGTGGTTGGCGGTTTGGCATCGGGTACGCGCGCCCGGCTTTTCCGAGCTTTTTCCCCATTCGTCCAAGCGAGTAGTATCCCAATACCTTCCTTCCCTTTCTTAATCTATTGAATTCCTATCCTTTCCCACCATTAAAATGCTTTCTGGGCAGCAGCGTCAGAAGCATAAGAAGCAAAAAAAACTGCGCTCGCCAATGCAATTGGCAGGCACCAAGCTTGGTGAGTATAGCAATAAATTTTAAAATTTGGAGAGACGTTTGTAATGATCATGAATTAGATGAATTATATAATTCTTAATACCTAATTATTTCATGATGATCGGTTCAGTAGTTACGGCCTGAAAGCGTAACAAACAAATAAACAAACAAACTCACTTTCGTATTTATAATATTAGTAATAAGATTTTTTATATACTGAAAAATATTTTTATTTTTCATATATTAAAAATATTTTATTTTATTATCTTTAGTAAGTAAATAATTTGTCCAGAAAAATAAGCTCGTAACTCTCTCTAAAGTACCAAAGGACATAGCCTACTTTCATCCCAGACAAAAGTATTGTTCCCGAGGGAACGACGTTGACGGGACCTAAGATGCGAGCGAAAGCTAGTTAAATATAAAATTTGTACTGTTTATTTAAAATTAAATTATTAGGTTAAAAAGTAGTTTGCCTAAAAAAAGTTTGTCGTGGTTATTGACTCTGTAACAAATCGGGCAAAACACCTCAGCGTTCAGCTCTATGAGAATTCGCATAAAAAATTCTAGTTTAATTACCGAAGCAAAACTACTGCGATACGGTAGTCGATATAATTTGCTTAGCGGTAGCTTTTATGGTTTTAACGGCAACACACACATTTATTTAGAACGTATATTTGCATAACTGCATTTTGTTTTTTTAAGATGGCCTTTAACTTTTTTATGGTTCCATACCCAAAGGGTAAAAACGGGACGCTATTAATATGGCTCCGCTATCCGTCTGCCTGCTGTATCTCATGAACCGTGATAGTTAGACAATCTTAATATTAGAAATATCACAGATGATGTACATCTGGTGCCGCTATAACAGCAAATACTAAAAACCAGAATAAAATAAATATTTAAGGGGGCTCCCATACAAGAAACGTGACTTTTTTGCTCGTTTTTGCTCGACAACAGGTGGAAGCTTGAAATATTTACAGAATATTAAGTTATATATTCTCTTTAAAAATAAATAATTAAATTAAATAAAATTAATAGTTACTTAGGGGGCAATAGTCTTGTTTTTTTGCCGTTTGTATAGATAATGGTACGGAACTCTTCGTGCGTGAGTCGGACTCGCACTTGGCTGGTTTTTATTATCTACGCGGGAAGCGAAGCAGCTGATACATTCTACGTTTTTCTTTTTCCGAGACAAGCAACCTTACTAATATTATAAATGCGAAAGTGACTTGTGAATCGAAAATATGTGATGAAACTTGTTTGTTACGCTTTCACGCCGTAACTATTGAAAACCGATCATCAGGAGAAGGACATAGGGTACCTTTCATCCAGGCATAGAGTAATGTTCCCGAGGGATCGACATTGACGCGAGCGGAGCCGCCGGCATGAGCTAGTGGAATAAAAGTTTTAATGACCCCAGACGATGTGTATTTTATTTTTACTTAGTGTTGACTATACGCAAGCGGACTGTAGATACTGCGGCATAGGTCCTGTAGGCGACGAACTGGGGCAGCAATCTTGAAGGTGGTGTCCAATAAAACGCGCGCTAATCCCGTAATCTTGATTTTATTGGCTTCCACTTATCTTCCGAGGTGCTTTTGACTGATCAACGACAACGACTACAACGATACTGTTTTTTTTTTTGGAAGGACTTTGTACCTTGCTCCAAATGAGCTTTCGTTACTTCGCCGGGCGTTCCAGGCGAGGGCAGAGTACCCTCAGCCCATATAGACAACATCACCAAAGGGCCCCCAGGAGGGACGGACCTCGGCTTTGGGCGTTGCCTGCGTGCGCAAGGCTTGGAGAGACAGCAAACTCTCATATTGGCTGATAGTCCTCGGTTTATATTTATACTTTTTTGAGGTGCTCTAATTTTGGAAATCGGCCAATCAGAGCACCCATCACATAGGTACATCTTTCATCTACCCTCCACGAAAAAATACTCGGATTTTCCATCCCCACCACGGAGCATACTTTTCAATTTACACTGATATCACCCGAGTATTTTACGTGGATATATCTATCCTTTTGTAATCATATGCTATCTCATTACTATAAAATAAACGGTACCCCGGTTGTCCCATGTCAGTTATGTGATGCCTACAGTACAGCTAGGATACCTAGGTCCTAATAGTTCTCTATTACCTTTAATAATGTGCCTTTGTCGCATTTTTCCTCACACTATTTCCTCACATTTTTCGTATTTACAGAGACAAGTTAACGCATTCAAATCTAAGCCCCAAACATACCATGGAGCTCTACCTCAGCATATCAAACTCACATATAGTCACAATAGTCTTTATTTAGGTTTCCTAGTCTACCTAACATGACCTATTTTTACATTATACTCAATTATAAGTACATCATTACTGCTATTTATGTCTAATATGATCCTAACCATCGGGGTGGCGCCTTTATTTACAATTTACTTGTTATCAAACATTACTTTATACTACTTACTAAGCTCTAGCTAAACTGTAAAACTGTCTATATGCGCGCTGTCCGTAACTCTTAGAATTCCAGGCTGAATCATATTCTGTTATAACTCACTTTCTTACGGTCAGGAAATCCTCGAAAGGAGTAGTCTATGTGCTGCACAGATGCTCACACATAAATCACATGTAAATCAGCTCTATGGTTTCTAATGCACTATCATGGAAATTGCCTTTCTCGAATGGGTAATAGTGCCGTTTGCATAATGCGGCTATTCCCAAGCTTTTCTTTGTGTTTCTACACAAATGACAGTGATACGTGCTGGATGCTTGTTACCGTACGAGAGCGATTCATAAAATTCAACCTGGGAATCCGAAGAACAGCCAGCGATATCAGCGGGCTAGCTCATGGAAGAAGCATAACAATCTGTGAGGGCTCAACTATCCCCATTCCAGAAAAATGGACAGAATAAGAAAGAAATGAGGTTGGACGAGATGCAGCATGCAGGTGGCATGCTGCAACGTTACAAATCTTCTACAGTGGAGAAGGAGATATAAACGAAACGGCTAGTCACCAGGTCATGGAAACACATTGGATGCAGTGCAGGCCACTTTAAGCTCATTTTCAGGATTACAACTATAGTCGGCAATCCCGACGAAATAGCACGTGGCTGACCCGTTTTTGGGTAGCCTATTATCCCATTCTAATTTATTTTTTATGGTTTCGTACCCAAACGGGACCCTAAATAATATGGCTCCGCTGTCCGTCGGTCTATCTATCCGTCTATCTATCACCAGGCTGTATCTTATAATCCGTACAGTTGTAATTTTCACAGATGATGTATTTCTGTTGCAGTTCTTCTTCTTCTCCCATGACTGTTTATCCCATTTCATTTGGGGTCAGCCCTCCTCGTACGCTTTCGCCACAAGATACGATTTTGTGCTGTCTCTGTGTTGACGTCTGCCATCTTAAGGTCTTTTCCAATAGTACGGCTCCACGTAGTAGGAGGTCGGCCAGGGCCTCGTTTTCCGTCTGGTATTTGCATCACCACTCTTGTCATGTGATCCTCGTCCCGTTGCAGTTATAACAACAAATACTAAAACAGAATAAAATAAATATTTAAGGGGGCTCTCATACAACAAACATGATATTTTGCTCGTTTTTGATCGATATTGATAATAGCTAGTTATATATTCACGTTAAAAATAAATAATTTTATTAAAATAAAACAAATATTTAAGGAGCGCTCCCATATAGATAATGGTACGGAACCCTTCGTGTAAATCCGATTCGCACTTAGCCGGTGTTTTTTATTAGAATCGTTGGATTCCGCAAATATAAACTTAAGTTTGTGTGTATGCAGGTACCTAACGTGCGAAGCGGTTTAGGTCTCAGAATACATACATTTCCAGTGCACTCGTCTTCAATTATACCTGTAGGTATTATGTAGGTATATCGATTATTTGTGTAAACCACTCCCGATATTGTTGTTATCTAGCTACGACAAACTATCGGTACAAAGGTAGTAAATAAGCAATAACTGACTACCATATAATGTAGTTACATACTATTAAACAGGTCGATCTGCTTTATTTAGCAAAATAATAGATACTTTTTTAGGTACCTAAGTCACAGAATAAGTAAAAGTACTAACGCCTAAATATGTAAAATGAATTATCATCTAATACTCATGAATACCTTCGTTTGAAGAATGAGACATAGTTACATCGTTCTCACTAGTTTTCCATTTTTAAATATAATTATGTATTTATTTACGAAAAGGATTTGAACGTGTCATTCATTGAGTCTGCTTCGTACCTATAGCGAAAGTCAGCTATCGTCAAGGTGAATATCGTATGTATTTGTATGTACCCATATATTAATACATACGATATTAAATTTAACAATGATACTTATGTCATCATGTGCAAGTCCGTATTATTCAAATGGATACTTAATTATTTAAAAACAAATTATCTACATATCAAAACACAACGCGCCATACCTATCTGATATTACAATAAGAATAAATAACGGCAAGTGTGAGAATTTGTCGGAAGCAGGATACTTTACTCATTAGCAATGTGGGTAACAAGTAGCATTAGAATTATCACACAATGACTGTCGAAACAAAAAGAGAAACTACAATTAGTTTCATGTTCGTTATAATTTAAGTGAGGCAGATTCACATCGAGGTGTAATGCAGAAAATTGAAAGTGGTGTAACCGGTTGCACTGAACGATATTTTGGCTGGATTGTCAACACGTCGAAAGTTGTGGTCGCTGAGAAAACCGGGCTTTCGCCGGAACAAAGCGAGATGATCCCCTTCGATAACCTTCGAGATTTAATGGCCTTTTGTATTCCGTCTTCTGCGATAAAATACGGTATATGGAACATGCGTTAACGTTAGATCGACAGATAAGAAAGATATTAGCAGATAATCGAAAGAAACCGTTAGACCTAGATCCGTTTAAAGTGCATGCCGATTGTCAGATGATTGTGCGAATTGTTGTTTGATGATCTTTTTACTCTGCGAAAACTGATGTTCACTAAATATTTGCTTACAAAAGGCAGGATGTAAATATTGAACTAACATACTACATACACGTTTTACTACCACACGCCGTCTACCCAATGAAAGAGGTTATTAGAGCAGAATTTTCTTGTATGCATGTACGCCAAAAAAGTGAAATATCATACCTACCAACATACCTACTTCACAAAGTGTGTGTGGGAAATACAAAATCAAGTAAGAAAACTACACGATAAAAAATACAATGTTTGGACATTATTTATGTATGTATATTCGTGCATACCACTTATTGAAGTATGGCATTTATTATTTTATAACAAATAGAAGTTTATTATGTAAGTTGTAATGCAACATTTTATTTTTTAAAGCAACAAATTGAAGTCCAAGATAAATACGTTATTTTAATATCGCATGACTAATTTCAGAGTTTAGCCCTGCTAACATTACGCTTCTTTTTCCAGTCATGTAAAATACCAATAATCAAACAAAGACTGAATAAATTATTGTAGAAACTAGAACGTTACTTCGACATTGACAACATATTAAAATTAAGCGTTGGTATACCACAGAAGAATGTTGGTACGAAGCCCCTACATTAAATGATACCCATTTCATGTGTTATCACGATATTATAGTGTTTTTTTAATGTAATATTTGAGAATATGTTTTGATTATATTGTATCCTAGAAAATTATTCACAGCGACTGAGTGCATAAAGTAATTTTATATATTTTCCACGAAATAAATAATTTGTAGAGCATTACTCAACAAACCCATTAAAATAGATGACCGGCCGCGGTATGATTAGTGCCGCCTAACTCCGTATCTTTGCACGAGAAATACTTCATTTGAATTAATACGGGCTAATAATACATAATGTCATGCTTATGGCACTTCCACGATCATTATTTATTTTACGGGGCCTTATTGCATCGAATCGGTCGATCGACCGGCGAATTGTAGCAAGAAACGGAACAAAAACCTGCTTACCATTAGAGCATGAACTGCTAATAAACTGTTCCCAGCGACTACAAAAACTACATCTTCATTTCGAATAATAACGGCGACTAAGAAAGTAAATAAGACGGCAAGTTTGATATATGTTATAATAATGATGGTCGTAAAAAGAGGAGTGAATCAGCCGCGGCCGTAGCGGATCACATCCGGCCGCAGCGCCCATTGTGATAACTGCCTGTCGCAGGGCTGTGAAGATCCCCATTTTATCACACACGGGTTTTAGGTTCATGTACTTCACTTTTCTTCCACTCCTCATCCCACTTTATGTGGAGTCGGGACAGGATAGCATGAAAGACTTTTAATCTACTTACCACGCTGTAAAGACTTATTTTTACGACTGGCCGCCTGCCTAACGTCTACTACTTGGGAATGCTGTTGTTTATATTTCATGTATTGTACTTAGGTACATAATGTGTATACATGATACAAAGTTTAACAAAACGGGTTTTAGTATAATTGCTCCCATTTTATTAAGCCTTGATGGGGCATGATAAAGCATTAAAAATTTTAAAAAAGACTCCTATAGAAAATAGAACAGCTCATTGCTTATTTTGAATGGGAAATTATATTTTCGTATTTGTGTGGGACAGTCGGCACCATGATATCACACAAATCGTATCATCCTAAAATGTCGGAATCGACAAAAGTCCGTTACTCTACTCATCAACCCTGGCGTGTGCCGTCTCATCTTGTCGATGATCGATGCCCTATCTATCGAGAATCAAGTGTAAATCGATATCGAGTTGATAGCGAACTAAATTATTGCTATACTGCCAATCGTTTCGCTGATCGACACCAATCACTTTCTAATCTTGTTACTTTTTCGTTGTTGCTTTGTTATCTTCTAGAGGAAATTATGTGCTTGAATTAGATATACCTTTCTCAACTGATGCAGGGTAAATTCGTTGTAAAAATATCTCAGTATATATTTTTTATAATTTAAAACAGCCTGTACGTTATAGCCTATGTCTCTCGTGGTAAGACATGAATTTTAACGTTACTTCACACTTCTAAATATTTGAGGATTCTAAAAGTTATAATGAAAAACTCACATATATGTACATATGTACTGTACGTGTACGTGAGCTCTGTAAACTTCCGTTAATAATATCCTTTTTTGGACAGTCGTGTAAAAATACCTAAATAAGACAAACACCTTCTTCGACCCCCTCGCATTTGCCACCGAAATAGAGTAGGATTAGCTCAGGTTACTGGATCCCAGCGGTTCCGGGTGACTCGCACCCAGGATAGGCCCTTCTGGAAACATAGATTTCGGCCCATCAGGCAAAAAATGAGAGTTACTGCTTGCCTTTGTTTCTCAGATCAGCCCTTCAGGCACATATGCCTTATGCTCACAGGCAACGCTAAAAGCTGACGTCCAGAGGAACCTTTAGTGATGTTGGTGTGCGTCAGGTTGACGGCACTCTGCCCTCTCCGCAAACTCCCAGTGAACTAGCGAAAGCTCACTTGGAGTTAGCTTCACAGAGAATTGAAAATAGTAAATAATGCACACCCACATTTTGCATCTTCGTCCCGTAGAAAACTAATGATAGAAATGATAGAAAAGTCACTGACTAGTAAAGCAAACTTTATGGATTGTCAAGCATTACTTTAGAGAGTTGACCCTTATCATTTTAACTTTCCAAGCCAAGAGAAAATATTTTGAAATTTTCCTACTTTACGAGTAAAACATAAAATCCTTTATGAGCGTTAAAGACGTCGGGACGAGCGACAGACCGAACTTCCTCACTACAGATAATCATGTTTATTCTAGCTATTGGTTAAATAGCATTCTATTTATAAGAATAAACTTCTCCCATTAAATAGAATACAACAGTTAGCCAACATCATTACCGTCAACCCTCACCTCGTTAACGATATCCATGTCTGGAGTCTGGAGTACCTAATGAATCTTATTGGTCTAAGAAGTACTCTAATTGACGTTGATAAAAATTCAACAAATCAGATTCAAAACTGATATCATCATCAGCAATGATGGTGATGGTTTAACTTTAAGTTTTGTATCTAAGAATTCGGATAATAGAAATATCGCGATAATCGCGGAACAAACCGGATTGTTTAAAATATATCCTCCAGTGTTTTGCTACAATCATAATTTCAGACACTTCAGCCATTAGCTGGTACAAATTCCCCAAAATTATAGCTGACGGAAAACATTAATTTGCAAACGGGTAATGAAGCTTAAGTAAAATAAATATAGTGTAAAATCGCGTGATCTCTCTATTAGTCTTGATTTGTGTGTAATGATTACAATTTGTGCGCGCGCGCCGCAAATGGCTTAATCTGAAGCCGCAGGTCATCTCGCCCCACTCACGACGGTAATAAAATCACAAAAGACATCATTTTAACGGATTCACTGAGTTAAAACACCTATTATTACGTTTAAAGTACTCGTTGGGCAGTGTGAGTCGACGACCTTCCGAGTCGTTGTGAGTTGTATGTATCTATATTGTATATTGTCGATGTAGTAACTTGGTAACTTGATCGAGATTTAATATAACACTGGCTAACGTAAATTATCTGTTGTGATTCTAGATTGTCTATTGAAGTGCCTATTAAGTTTACTAGAATATCAAGTTAATGTTTTTTAAATCAGATAACAACATCGTAGATAGATCTACATAAATTAGTAAAACAGAAAATGTACACTTAAACAATAAGTTTTGTGCCGTACTGTATTTATGTAAGTATAAATAGTAGAATTGTTTTCTTCAGTACTATGATTTTTCTTCAGTATATAAATTTTCATTTATTTTATGAGATTGGTGGAGAAAATATTATGAGGGAAATATGAACTTATTTTTTTTTCAACGTCACAACCATAACCTGTGATTGCAAAACTTATTCTAATCCTAACTTAATATTACATATGAAAAAGTAAATTCGTACAGTATTTTATTTAAGTTCATGATCATCGTCATTATAAAAAATAAAATTTTAAAAAGTGTGCCTTAGAATATTGTATGCCTTTCACATCGAGAAAAAATACTGTCCCCGAGGGATGTTTATTAAAACGAGCAAAGTCAAAGGTGAAAGACAGTAAATAAACCGGGTGAAATTGAATTCATTAGCATACGTTTAAGGAGTGATTCAGACCATGAATCTGAACAACTTTCATTATGAGACCAACTCCGAAATTGCAAAAAAAAATCAGCTGTTCCACAGATTTATTGGCCAAGTAGATATTCCACTTTTGTATGATATTTTTTTCACGATGTCGAAGTTGGTCCCATAATGAAAGTTGTTCAGATTCGTGGTCTGAGTCACTCTTTAAACATATGCTTATGAATTCAATTTCATCCTGTATAAAGCGAGAATAATAACTTATGTATATATTCTTTGTGATTTTATATGTAATTATTCCATGTGCTCAGGGAAAAGAGTAAGTCGCGCTAAAATACAGGCCCCTCAGACCCACTGGGCAGTGGGCACACTGGGCGAGTGCCCAGAGCCCCGTGATCGATGGGGTAAAGAATAGGTACGCAGAATTTGTTTCCTCTATAATGGGGTACGCTGACAAAAACACTACATTTTACTAATAAATACTAACACTCATACATTGGATAATGATGCCTTCAGCACCGCTAACCACGACTTACTTAAGAAAATAAAGTTAAGAACCAATATTGTAAAAACATACCATTTATCTATTTATTTAATGTGATGGTAAAAAACTAATCTTAAATTTTGTTTATCGACCTATATTGTTAGCTATCCATTTATAATATTGTTAAATCTCTTGTGTATTTGCATGTTACTTGTGTGAAACAGAGAACAAATTAATACTTTGTTTGTCTACTTTCTTTGTTTACTCTAACAAAATAGTGCTCTGTCAAGTCATAGGGGCGCTGTCATTATATTGTGCCCAGGGCCTCCAATAGTTATGTTAAAAACCCCTTCCTACATATCTTTATATGAAGTTAATAAGGCTAAAAGTTTGTAATACCTCCGCTCGCTGCTAAGATGATGTAACAGAAAATAATATGGTTATGTTTTAAACACGTTTAATTAGTGCTAATGATAGCAAAGTGAGGCTATTACAGTAAGCCGCTGGTAATTATAAAGCTTTATCATCATTTGAGAAATATGGCCACACGCATAGTTTATCTTTTTCGTTTAGTTCGTATTAAATTAATTTCATATTTTTTAATATAATAGTTTTCTTCTTTAATATATAGCTTATACTATAATAAAACAGTAAAAATATTTTGTCTGTACATTTAAAATTTTTGACGGAAATGGATAGAGGGACACTTAAAAAGAATAATAGAAAGCAAAAAAAATTTTTTAGAATTTTTTGTCTGTCTGTCTGTATGTATGATCACGATTATCTCCGAAAACACTGAACCGATTTACTTCAAACTTTCACCAATTCCTTTGTTTTAACCCAGAAAAACATTTAAAGTTTGTTTCATCAAAATCGGTTCATTAAAAAAAAAGTTATCGTCATTTGAATGAAGTCAAGGCATGAGATTGCCTGCAAATATATAGCATAAAAATAAATAATAATGAAATTTGGTATGGAGGTAGTTTGAGACCCGGGTACATAAGACAAGGACATAGTATCGGCGGCGGCGTAGCCGCGCGCAAACGGCAAACCTGACTTATTATATCAACGCAACTGAAACTGCTGCGCCTAGAAACTTGAAATTTAGTACAGGGGTTCTTTTAATGATGTGAGTGAGCGCTAAGAAAGGATTTTTAGAAATGTAACTTCTAAAGATGTAAAATTAATATGGAATTTTCTCATTCTGGACTTAGAAGTATGAAAGTAGGTATATAAGTTATCGATTAAAATTAAAAAAGATGGGTTTAGATGAAACTAGCTGTTGCCCGCGGCTCCGCCCGCGTTAATGTCGTTCCCTTGGGAACAGTAGAAATGATAAGAATTCCATACAAACCCCTCCCCCTCTGCTTTTTCCCTTAAGGGGAAATTTAATACATTTCACCTGCATAGATCTTTAGCCCTTAAGAAGGGGATTTTGCCCATTTCACCTACACAGATATTTTTTTATTGTAATGGAGATTCTCAATTAAAATTAAAAAAGATCTGTTTAGGTGAACCTAGAAAGCGATGGCGCGACGACCTCGACGTTTTTCAATGTGGATGGTCTGAAATTGCATTGGACAGAAACAAGTGGAAGGAAATGGGGGAGACCTTTGCCCAGCAGTAAAAAAAACGTGAACCAGACAACATTTTCCCTTGAAGGGGTAAATTGGGGGTAAAGTTTGTATGGAATTTTTCAATTTCTAGACTTAGAATATAAAAATAGGTATGTAAGTTCTCGATTACAATTAAAAAGATCTGTGTAGGTGAAATGTATAAAATCCCCTCCTTAAAGGGCAACATGGGGGAGGGGGGGGGGAGGTAAGTTTGTATAGACATTTTCTCATTTCTGGACTTTCTGGATTACAAATAAAAAGATGTATGTAGGTAAAACCGACGAAATTTTCGCCTGAAGGGATAAAATAGGGGAGTAAAGTTAGTATGGATTTTATTTTCATTTCTAGACTTAGAAGTATGAAAATAAGTATATACGTTCTAGATTACAATTAAAAAAGATCTATGAAGGTGAAATGTATAAAATTCCCCCCTTAAGGGATAAAGGGGATGGTATGGAAATTTTCTCATTGCTGGACATAGAAGTATAAAAATAAGTATATATGTTATAAGTATTATGTACATTACATTTAAAAAGATCTGTGTAGTTAAAATGGACAAAATTTCCCCTTGATGGGGTAAAATAGGCGGGGTAAAGTTTGTATGGATTTTTTTTATTTACTTAGAAATATGACAATAAGAAGTTCTCCATCACAATAAAAAAATATCTGTGTAGGTGAAATGGGTAAAATCCCCTCCTTAAGGGCTAAAGATCTATGCAGCTGAAATGTATTAAGTTCTCCCTTAAGGGAAAAAGCAGAGGAGGAGGGGTTTGTATGGAATTCTTATCATTTCTACTGTTCCCAAGGGAACGGCATTAACGCGGGCGGAGCCGCGGGCAACAGCTAGTATGAACTAAGATAAACGAATTAGAAGAAGATCATATATATATTGCTACATCACGTTTAGATATCTAGAAACGTAGGTTGCATGGCCAAAATGTTTATTATTCCCCATAGCTTACTGAAGATACCGGAATACTCAAAAAAACAACAAATGCCTGATATAATCTGACATTGCGTAAAATACCTACTCGTACTAAAAGACAACCAAATGTATAAACTACGTTTTTAAACTTTTGGGATCACAGCATTGATCCCATGATCTTTATAATCTCAACGCGTAAACGGAGTAATGACGCGTAGTTGCAATATCCAAAGAGGCAGCCTGTTTTTTTAAATGGACTATGTAGCTAGCTCCAGGTGAGCTTTGCTACTTCACCGGGTGTTTACAAAAGGCAGGCCGAGGCCGTATGGCTCGCGGTATTTGAGCTCCCGAAGTGTTTTGGAACCGGCCTGTGCAACCCCATCTCAGCCAACTAATGATGCGCCGATCATGACTTAGGCCGACTAGCCATTTGGCCGATTAATCGGTTGTGAAGAGGCCGACTATTCGGCCGAGCTGATCACGGTGTTGACCACGTTTTGTTTATTGAAGAGAAGAATATATATTATGTTGATTAATTTGTTTTTTCAGAAAATGTTTACTTTACAGGCAAGTAATTTTATAGACTGATTGCAAGGAAAGACTGCTTTGATTTAAGTACCTTTTAAAAATGTGTAAGACTGATTATAAAACAACAATATTAGAAATTATAAAGGAACTATCTATTTTACTATCTACTAGCTATTTTCTCCTAGATCTTTACATATTATAGAGAAATATACATACAAAAAAAAAATGAAGCCGAACAGTCGGCACTCTTTGCCGAATATTCGCCGACTAGTCGCTTATACCATAATGGCCAGATATTCGGCTTTACCGACTACTTGCCGACTAGTCGGAACATCCCTAGAGCCGACTTCACCTAGGGAGGAAATAGGGGTGGGGGGTGAAAAACAAAAATGTCTAGGTAAACGGCTGCCGGTTGCTTGAAAGTGTTTTTATTAACGCTTTTTTTTGATAAATAAATTTATTAAATATAATGAAAAATAATAAAAAAGTTGTCAGGCATGATGATAGTAAGTTGATGAAAATTGGCATGCTTGTTCTTCACCATATACGGGCGCTAGAAACAATGATATCTACCCCGGCCAGTCGGTTATCGATCAACTTGAGTTGGAAGCCGGAAAACATTAAATTTTTATTGAAATCGGATAGCATTTGTTTTTTTAAATCTTTATAATGTGAGATATGATATATGTATAAATAAATACCACCCCTCATTAGGTGGCCACTGGGGGATATTATTCATCCCCCAGTGGCCACCATTACAAACATGAAATTCGTCAAATTGGAATACGCGCAATAAAATTTAAAAAGTTTTCGGACATTTCCTATTACTACAGCTACTGGCCAGTAACAGTACAAGTCTAAAAATATGATTCCACCTCTTTGATCACGGAAAATTTAAAAATAATATTTGCGTACTTAATTATACTTTTGGTTGAAGTAACTTTTTTATATACATCATCTTTTTAACCCCTTCGTACTATACCGTAGAACACATATCCTCGAACAACCAATTATTTTTAACCGTTGCACAGTTTTTCCAGTTTTTCTCCCGGAAAGCTAAGACCATGCGCCCATACAGGATGCATTCTCACTAGTTTTTCTCCTATTAATTTCAAGCCGGTCGAGCCAGCATATATGTCAACAATTCAACATATGTATCGTGAGGTTTGTTTTACCTTTGAGTTCCTTTATTATGTTCTTTATTTGTTTTGTTTTTCGTGTGTGTAAGTGGCCAACACTGGCGTTAAATTTTTCAAGCTGCCTAAAGGCATCTGACATAGCGTAACGACTGTCATCAATGATTGCAGCCGGGACCGACTCAAGTACTCGAGAATTGTTTCTACCACTTGCGGTCACCCATCACAGTGGAGACTGCGCCCAGGGTTGCTTAACTTTCGTAAGCACTAATTCGATGTCTTTTTTTTTAGTCGATTTTGGAACCGAGATCCGTTTTTAAAACAAGCTTAACAAAAGCCATTGATCAAAGGATATATTATTTTATTTTTTAACAGTGAATTTTCCATTGTAAAGAAGTTTTGCTTGTTCTAAAAATATACCGAATGAATTTTTTATTATACATCATAAATATATACACTGTAACCCATAGGGTGGCCGGCGGCCGAATTCACGGCAAGACAATACTCATGAAGATATAGATTGTATTTCGTTCTAAATTTATATTAGAATCGATATTCCATACTAATACTATAAATGCGAACGGAACTCTCGTCTGTCTGTCTGTCTTAATTCATGATTTAACCACTTTGAAGGGCCTTTACGCCCCATTTTTGTTAGTGAGGCATTAACAAGCAAAGCAAAACGTCTCTTTTACTCAGCGAGAGTTTTTGCAAAATCTAATAACTATGCCAGATGTTGGGTATCTTATGGAAAAGTTTACCTCAGAAGAAACGATAGCTCACCGAACATAAAAGTGGACTCATGTGAAACGGAACGCGCCCGGGTGACATGTCAAAATCATCTGTTCCGTAATTTAAATAATTTTTGTGTATTATTTGTGAACAATTGTATGTAAAACTAAATTAATTACGTAAAATAAGGCAATAGTTATATGGAAGCAACAAGTTATCGTGAAATAGTAACGTGAATCAACGTTAAAAACTAGAAGATCGGCGCCGGCGGTTGGATTTGTTCAGCTGTCAAACCAAACAAAGGAAATTCGTGGATCATCATCAATTTAAACCGGGAGAGTATATTGTTTCATAATTTCATGATAGGCAGTGTATCTTCAAAAACAATAATCAGTATAAACTTAATTTTAAAGTAGCAATAGCAGTGAACTATATTTTGCCTACGAAGCTCAGTTTGAATCTCGCACCGTTTACCTAGTGCAATCGGTGATGACGACCTAAAACTACAGCTATAGGCTTATATATTCAGTAACAAATAATACTTTATACACTGCAACGCAAAATCTGCTGTATCCCTTTTGTTTCTTTTATGGCAGATTGTGAAATGTAAACTACCTACTTACTTCAAAAAAAAATATAAATTGGTGAAGTTTACTTTTAACTTTTGCATATTTTTTTATATATTTTGATATACAATAAAACTCTAATTTCTACTTACTGACCCCTTTAATATAACATAAAACTCACTCTGTTTTTGAGGTCTCGCTAAGCTTGTGAAAGCTGAGTTGATGACTATAAAACAATAGTTATAGCAAGAATACAGCTAATTTATTTCATTTATGTTTTAAATATCTATGTAGTTATTCTCAATAATATAATAAAATTGTCTTATTAAGTACAAAAAATTGCCCTCCGAGTTCTTAAAGTATAGTTTACCTTTACTTACATAATTAAATATATTTTCAGTTACTGACCACCTCATTCACTATGATGACACGGAAGGCCACTATCAAAGACCTAACCATGAAGCTGAGGCAAGCCCTGTTTGACCTTAAAGCGTGTCGTGAGGATAAGGCACAACTGTTACTGGAACGGGAGGAATCTGAAGAAGAATTTCAGAAAATAAATGATCGCCATAGTCAATTAAAAAATGAATGTATAAGTCTTCACAATAACAGTACAGAATTGTTGGAAGAAAACTTTAGGTTGAAAGAATGTTTAGAGCAAGCTAACGAGTGCCGTATGGTACATGAACGGGCCCTATGTCGCATAAATGAGTTAGAACAAAGCTTATACGATGCACAAAAATCTGCATTAGAGATACAAGATCAAAAAGATGCCGAAATATGTAACAAAACGCTTCATTTGTACAGCGAACTCATGGAGTGTGGCTCGGGACCAGTCATGGAAATACCTGCGAGTACTCCGCAGTCACAGTATTTTATTTTAAATAGTCATAATAAAATTAAAAAGTATGTAAAAATTAATAGAATAATAAAACGCACTAAGAAAGTATTATCTAAACAAATAAAATGTAAATCTTTAGCGCAGTTAAGTAGGGAAAAACTGTGTTTGTCTAAGGAACTTAGATCATGTGAAGATGACCTATATATGGCTAGCCGTATATATGACACCGAGATTCATGAGTTGCAGTCACAGGTCTCGGAATTGCAACAGTCCTTAAATAATTTATCAAAAATGTATGAATTGTCCCAAAAAGATATAAGTAAATATATTTTAGAGGCCAAAGAATTTGTGGCTGAAGCTCACTATAATAAAGAGCGGTATGATGCTCTCTTACAAAAACAGCAGTGCTATAGTACTCCTGAAACGGCAATTACAATGTCACCTGTAATAGCCATTGTTCCCGAGTCTAGAGAATGTGATACTGGTAAATGTAACTTAGAAACGAGGATAGGTACGATAGAAAATAGTTTTAATAAAAAAAGGTTTTGTAACAAATTATTTATATACTCTGATAAATTAGGTCAAGGTCTTAGTAGCATAATTTTGAGTCACCTCAACCATAACTGTTCTGTCTACAACACATGTACACCCGGCGCTTCTTATTTAGACCTGGTAAACAGTATTACGTGTGACAGTCTTGATGAAAACTGTACAATATTAATATTATGTGGTGACAGTTCCTCTGTATCAAAAAGGAATATTAAACAAAGTATGGACAAATTAATTAATATAAATGAAAGAACACAATGTAAATTTATGATATGTGCCTTTCCGTATTCGGAATCTTTAGATAGGAAAAGAAACGAGCACATACACAATTTAAATGTACATATGTACAACATGACGTATCGTCATGGCGATTTTATTTTTTATTTAGATATAAATAAGTTTATAAGTAGATTTAAGTTGACTAACGATACTATGTATCTTCCTTTTAATTTTAAAAGACAAATAGCTACAGTAGTAGCTTTTAATTTACAAACTTCTGTTGTATGTAGTACAACTGCAAATAATTTTAAATTTGACACAGGTATTGCAACTAATGATATACCTAAAATACAAAATCCTCAGTCTGATTTAAACTAATTAATAAGACAACAGTCGAGGCTAAAGAATTAAATATTTTTCATCAGAATGTCCAAGGCCTGACTAGCAAATTGTTAGAATTAGAGTTGTTTATAAACAGTAAAGATTTGCATGTAGTTTGTGTGACTGAACATTTTATGCAGTCGCACCAGCAACAGTTCAATGTAGAAAATTATTTATTGACAAGCTCTTACACCCGAGAGACTAAAGAGAAAGGCGGTAGCTTAATTCTAACTCGAAGTGACGTAAAATGTAAAGAACGTAAGGATATTGTTAGTCTTTCGGTAGATTGTAATGTTGAGCTGTCATGTATCGAACTAGGGAATTATATTATAGTATGTGTATACAGACCCCCAAGATCAGATTATAATACTTTAGAATCAGTTATTGAAGATGTCTTGAGAAAATTATGTTGTTGTCGCAAAAATATTATAGTGTGCGGTGACTTTAATGTTGATTTGTTAGTTACAACAACTGAAAGTGTTCGATTTTTAAATGTCTTTAAATCATTTGATTTGGTTAATTTGTTTTTGGAACCAACTAGAGTTACTGAAGATTCTGCAACGTGCATAGATAATGTTTTCTGCAATTGCACTGCTGTTGACAAATATATAACTAAAAATCTAACCTCGGATCACTACGGTCAGTTTGTAAAACTTATAAATGATGTAGAAGTAGACTTACCAAAAGTAACCTTTAGATCTATAACCAAAGCTAAAATAAATGTATTTAAGAAAAAAATATCTGAAAAAATGCCCCTAATTGAAGAAACTAGAGATGATCCGGATGCTCTATATAATAAAATGTTTGGTATTATTGAATCGGAATTCAAAAATACATTCAAAATTAAAAAATGTACTAAACGTATCGGTAAAAAATTTAGTGAATGGGCTACAACTGGTATTTACGTTAGTAGAAACAGGTTATACGAATTATTAGCTATGAAAGCTTACAATAAAAATACTGAATTTATTAATTATGTTAGAACTTTCTCTAAGGTTTTTAAAAAGGCGTGCCTGTGCGCAAAATCTTTATATACAAGAAAAGCTATTCTAGATTCTCATGATAAGATAAAGACCACTTGGAAAATTATTAACATGGAAACCGGGAAAACCAAAAATCGTGACAACAAAATAGAATTAAAAGTAGATAATAAGATCCTCAGTACTAATGAAGACGTCGCAAAATATTTCGAAGATTTCTTTACTAACATTCCCGTAAATACTACTGCCTCCTTACGTTCATCATCTGAGGAATCTAAAAAACTATTAACAAGCTGTATACCAGAATGTAACAATCATTTAATATTTCAACATGTAACACCTCAAATAATCATTGATACATTTAAGAGTTTGAACAATAAGAAAACTGGAGATTTGTGGGATATCTCTGTAGCTGTCATTAGTAACATCATTGAAGTAATTGCACCATATTTAGCTTCTATATTTAATAAGTGTGTACATACTGGGACATTTCCTGACTTGATGAAGTTAAGTAAAGTCATTCCTTTGTACAAATCTGGCGATAAAAATGATCCCACTAATTACCGTCCCATTTCTATTCTGCCAGCTCTTAGTAAAATATTTGAAAAAATGATTTTTAATCAGTTATTAGCTTTTTTTAACATAAATAGCCTTTTCCATCGTGAACAGTATGGATTTACAAAGGGTCGGTCAACTACAGACGCGGGTGTAGCTCTGTTGAAATACATATATGATGCTTGGGAGGGAAAACAAAATGCTATTGGTGTTTTTTGTGATCTTTCCAAAGCCTTTGATTGCGTAGACCACAATACCCTTCTCTCCAAGCTGGAGCACTATGGAATAAAAGGTAAATCTCGCGATTTGCTTGAATCTTATTTAAGTGGCCGAACTCAAAAAGTTAGTTTAGATAGGGTACAATCCTCCGGATCATCGGTTAAGATGGGCGTACCCCAGGGCTCTATCCTAGGGCCTCTGTTATTCCTCATTTACATCAATGACCTACCTTACTGTGTCAATACATGTAAGGCTGTACTATTTGCCGATGACACTTCTCTTGTCTTCAAAATTGATAGACAAACTAATTCTTTTGACGTGGTTAATAGTACTTTAGCTCAAGTGTTGGATTGGTTCACAGCGAATAATCTATTGTTGAACGCTAAGAAAACGAAATGTATTAAATTTTGCTTACCAAATGTTACAAAAATTCCAACACAAATAGTAATGGATAATGAACCACTAGATTTAACTGATAAAACAACATTTCTTGGAATAACTCTTGATGCCGGGCTTCAATGGGGTGCCCATATTACTACGTTAGCGGGTAAACTTAGTTCTGCAGCTTATGCTGTCAGGAGAATTAGACAACTGACTGATGTTGATACTGCGCGTTTGGTATATTTCAGTTACTTTCATAGTGTTATGTCTTATGCGATTTTACTATGGGGTAACGCTGCAGAAGTAAACACCATATTTGTCCTGCAGAAACGCGCTATTAGATCTATATATAAACTTGGTGCTAGAGAATCTCTTAGAGAATTGTTTAAAGATATAAATATTTTAACTTTACCTTCTCAGTACATATTTGCGAATATTATGTTTGTGCGCTATAATCTTGATTTATATAAGAAAAATAGTGATATCCATGACCGAAACACGAGAAATAAAAATAAATTAGCTACACCAGTATTGCGATTGCAGAAAACTATGAATTCATTTTTGGGTTTAGGAGTACGCTTCTATAATAAAATTCCTGCAGAAATATTAGGTCTGCCTTTACTTAAGTTCAAAACGATTGTAAAAAACCAGTTAATAAAAAAGGCTTATTACTGCATTGATGATTATATTACTGATAAAAATGCGTGGAAATTTATATAAATTTATTTAATGTTAACAATTATTAAATGTTAAAATTAATCTATAGTATGAAAAATTGTATTTAATGTTAACAATGTATTCAGAGCCCTTCAGGCACGTAGGGACCAAGGCTGGATTGAGTTTCTTTCGGCGTATTCTTCTCACCAGTGGTCGTTCCGAAACGCTAGTAGTATTTCAATTTTGCATATATAAAAAAATATATAAGAAATAAAAATATGACGTTCAAAAAGAGATACATGTATCCAATTTTGAATAAAAATCTTTGACTTTGACTTTGACTTTGACTCGGAAGAAGACCTTGGTAGGCTTCACTGCAATATGTGACTAGCGCTGGCAAAATGCTGGCAATTAAGCGTTTCCAAGCCCTCAATGACTGATTTTCTTAATAGATTACTAAACGTCAACATTATTTTCACATTATTCCATAAACTTAACTTGTTTTCAATTTTTATTTTGTTATATACTCCAAGCATGATCACTGCATGGTATCTTGGGACCTTAATTGTATTGAGTAGATTAAATTTATACTGTATATTTTATTTGTTTTCAGATGTGATTTTTGATGGATTAAATTGCCCTTATGGTATGTATAATATAATAAGGTTCATTTTAATAATACTGGCATATATTGTCTCAAAATGGCCAATATATCAGATACCTGATTATCTCTTAAGTACAAAAAATATCACTAAACAATTTTATTGTAATACAATTAATCAACATCAACTTATATACAATATATGTAAACTTAACCTAATCTTGTCGTTGTTACGCATATTATGTACTGTGCACTACATTCTATTGTATATGCATTTCCTGTTGGTTACTCTTTCTCCATATAACTCTGTTAACTATATCAATCTCCATATACACATTTTAGTTCAAAAGTCGACCTATGTTGTGACTTATAGAGACTCTAAAATTGTAATTCGATAATCTAAATACTCTTATACAAAATATCGATGATATAGTAGTCTCGGATGTCATCAGTTGCGATACCCACAACTGCCATCAACTGAATATTGACCAAACCAATAGTTTAACCATTATCACACAAAATATCCGTAGCATCTCTTGTAATTTTGATAATTGTCTAGTCGTAATAGAACAAACTCAACTAGAATACGACATTCTCATCTTTACGGAATGTCGATTGTCACAAAATCCATTTCTGCCATTATTAGATGGTTTAAATATTAATGAATCTACGAAAAGAATCAATCAAAATGATGGGATTGTCATATATTATAAGAAGGACTTCAGTATCTCGATATCAGAACCTAATTCTCAAGATGCCAGTTGTCTACTAATAAAACATCCGAATATCGTTATCTTAGCTATATATCGCCCTCCCTGTTTTAAAAGAGCAGATCCCTTCTTACAATATTTAAACGATTTATTAGCTACGCTTAAATCTCAACGAAATGTCACCGTTATAGGCGATAGTAATATCGATATCAAAGACAACACAATTAACGACTACGCACCAGAATATCTGAACATAAACGCGTACCATGGTCTTCTTCCGGCACATAATCTTCCAACTAGATATAACTCTTGTCTGGACCATGTAATGCTTCGATGTTACCTTCCATCGTCGACAATTGTATTAAACTCTACTGTCACAGATCATCAAGCAGTTATCTTGTGTTTGCAGACACAGGAAACAAGAACTAAACCTATAACAATGCGTAAAAAAATCGACTACGAAAGAATAAAAATTGAACTAGAAGCTAACAATTTTAAATTTATTTTCGATTGCAATGATGCTAACTTTGTAGCGAACTTATTTGTTAGTTATTTACAACAGCTTATAGTTTCTAACACTGTATTCTTTTGTATGTCAAACCGTAAAAGAACTCTTAAACCTTGGATTACCCCTGGTATATTAAAATGCATAACAAACCGTGACAATTTATATAAAAAATTTAAATCTGCGCCCAATAATGTCGTGATTAAAATTACCTATACTAGATATCGCAATTACTGCAATTCAATAATAAAAAAAGCCAAAATATCCTTTCATAAAAAAACGGATTGATAACGCAGGTACTAACAACAAAAAGTTGTGGGACGCAGTCAAAGATATTACTAACTCAAAAAAATCAAATACACCGTCGACTAACCTACTTAAAACTTCAAATGATCCCCAAGAAGCAGTAAATATGGTTAATGAGCACTTCTCTAAAGTGGGCAAAAGATTAGCCAACGATATTTCAACTCTACCTCAGAGCTTAAATCCTCATAAGTTACTTTCTACACATGTATCTTTTGTTCTTCTTGATACTGACGAAACAGAAGTCAGCGATTTAATCTAAAGAGCAAGTGTGCTGAAGGATGGGATGGTATTTCAAATTCTTTTATCCAAGAATTTAAACAATTCACTATCCCTTCCCTCACCTATATTTGCAATCTTTGTCTGACAAATGGTGTTTTTCCCCAAGCTTTCAAACACTCCATTATTCATCCAGTCCACAAAGGAGGTGATAGAGACCGTGTCAATAACTTTAGACCTATAGCTATTCTTCCCACATTTTCCAAAATACTTGAAAAAATTATAAATAAGCGACTTATAAATTATCTTGAAAGTAATCGTTTGCTCTCCTCTAACCAATATGGTTTTAGACAAGGAAAATCAACCGACGGAGCTGTTCATGAACTTACCGATTACATAGCCAAAAACTTATTCTAATAAGGTTACCGGTCTCTTCCTTGACTTTGCAAAACCATTTGACACGGTCTCTATATCTATCCTCATTGGCAAACTGGAGGCATTTGGTATTCGAGGCAATCAACTCGATTTATTCAAAGATTATCTTACTAATAGAACTCAGAGTACTAAAATTGATCTGTTTATTAGTGATAAGGCAGCAATCTCTTATGGGGTGCCTCAAGGCAGTATATTGGGTCCTACCTTATTCCTGGTATATATCAATGATTTAACGAATTTACAACTCAAACAAGCCCGCATAGTATCATACGCCGACGACACTTGTATCTTATTCACAGGAAATTCCTGGAATGAAGTTCAAGAAGCTGCATTTACTTTGAGACAATTTACTTTGCGTGCTTCCGCCACCAGTTAGTTCATGCAAACTATTGCTGGCCAGCGCCCACCCACTACTGTTAGTCCCTTCATACCCGCCACCAATAGTTGATGCATGCAACCCTGGTCGATACTGCTGCATCCGTGGAAGCACGCAAAGTAAATTGTCTCAAAGTAAATGTAGCTTTGACTTCCGCAAAGTAACACCTGAGTCTATTAACTATTCAAGAAGCTGCACAGGAGGGTCTCAATACTATTAATTTCTGGTTACGAGATAACTGCCTGACAGATAAAACCAAACAGATTAATTTTTCCATAACCAACATAGCTAAGAATATCATAACCCCCAAACCACTAATTGCTCACAGATGTTCCACGATTCCTGATCATACTTGTTCTTGTGACTCTATTGAATTAGCAAAGTCTGTGACATATCTTGGCATTATAATAGATAATAACTTATCATTTAAACTGCACATTCAAAATGTTTTAAAAAAGATTACGGAAATTGATATTTATATTTAAAAATTTAAGATATGTAATGAATAAACAGAGACTGAAACAGATTTACCTTGCTCTGGCTCAAAGTATACTAATGTACTGCATAACTTCGTGAGGTGGTGCACCAAAAACTGCTATAATGCAGCTGGAGGTGTCTCAACGAGCTCTTTTTAAAACTTGTGGTAATTTTCCTTTTAGATTTTCAACTGAAACTTTATTTAAACATTGGGAAGTACTTTCTGTCAGGCAACTATTTGTTTTAGGCACTGTTTTAAAACAACACACACAAAGGCCTCTAGTAAACACACAATCTGAATTGACAAGACGTAAAAAAAAACATGTATTCCATTCTTTACCACAAAAGAATTTACTAAAAAAAATTTCTGTTACTTAGGGCCAAATTTGTACAATGAAGCTGACAAAGTGTTGTTAACGTATAAACTGAATAGATATAATTGCAAAAAAGTACTTAAAAGTTGGCTCTTGTCTCTAAGTTACGACAATACTGAATCGCTTCTGTCGTAATCTGCAGTAAGTGTTTGTAATTAATTAAATAATCTATTTCAATTTTAATTTAATTATAAATGTATTCTTGTTATTAATTTTATTTCGATTCGTTTGTGTATGTCAATTGTTAAGTTAAATACTCTATTAAGCAAGCCCTAAAATTAGTTATTGATTTGTCAATGATTAGGTATAGATATTGTAAATTATTATTATTGAATACTAACATTTCATACTAACAAAATTACTATTGTTGTAATGATGCAATGTATAAAATTAAGGGAGGTGGGAACCTGGTGACCTGTACTACAGGTTTTTTCAAGCCTACTTCAGGCACCAGCTTCTCATACAATTGAATTTATGAATTTTGGAACATTGCTAATTGATTTGTGCATTTTGTATGAGATTAAATAAATAAATGAATTTATTATTATTATTATAATCACTGGACCAATTTGGTTGACATTTGGTATGGGGGTAATTTGAGACCAGAGGAAGGACATAGGGTACCTTTAATTCCAGGAAATTCTACTGTTCCCAAGAATTGACACTAACACTGGCGGAGTCGCGGGCAATACCTAGTAATCTATTATTTTTTATTCTAGCTCTATAATTAATGAATATAAAGGTATTTTACCCTATACCTTTATATTCATTAATTGCTGCCATGAACAAGACAAGTCCTGAAATAGGTTTACGCCTACAAATAAGGTTTGCGCTGTATAATTTTTGTACATTTTATTACAATATATAAATAAACGTGATTAAAGAAAGACGCCGGATGCCTTGATTATAGCTGTGGAGGGACCCTGGGCGATTACTGGTCTATTTTAAGCTTGCGAGTATTTCTTAAGTGTCATATGCTTAACGGGTAGGCACGCCTAAATGAGCAACTGATCCAATTTATTCGCGACTTATCAATTTTAATAACACTTGAAGTCACTTAAAAAGTCAATGGTTTGATTATTTTACTTCTCCTATAATAGTATTGTACAATAAGTATTTCTACTCATTATATCTATATTGTAATAGTCGGCGTTTTATCTTTGTGAGGATATTTCATAAGCTCAACATTAAAAAAAAAAACCATATATAAAATATATGGCGAGCTCCGTGGCGAAGTGGTTAACACGCAAGCTTGCGACACGAGGTTCGATTTGATCCCCTAAAATGGAAAATGATCATTTTCAGAATGACCTGGGTTTTTGATGTTTTATAAGTATCTATATATAGTTAGATAACGGTACACGGAACCTGTCCAAAATTGAACATAAAACAATTGTGTAACACAGAATGCCGCGCTACGCACCATCAGCATCACAATTGAGCGCACGACCAGATGACCCGGATACACGCTGCGTCGGCAATCTTCACGAACGACACACAGCCAAATATCATCAAATGTGTATAGGATAAGAATTATGTATATAAGCTAAAATAATTGTAAATAAAATCAGTTGTAACTTTGGATTGGAGTTGATCATTTCCTCCCCGCTCACCACCAGCACCGCTGGTTAAGTGTACCTATACGCTTGAGCTCTACGTCACAGTTCCCAGTACGATCTGGTGGAACCGCTGCACTACCCAGTGTCTACTGTGTTACAGCATCCCCCCACTGCGGCCAAGACACCCTTAGCCGTCACGCTGATCAGTCCTATGAGTCTGTAGGATTGGCAGTGGGTATTCATTTCACAACACCTTAATTCCTACCCAACCTCCATCTGTAACCTTAGGTCTCTTGGTTACAGATTTCCTGTACTTATCTATATATTTATTTATAACACCGTATGGTTAGGGCTAGGGTGTTAGGTACACATACACACCAGTAGGGAAGGTTAGGAACTCCGTCACATTCAGTTACACTCACACCACATACATTTACACATAAACACGCACATCCAATACACACCCATGAGGGTGATAGAGTGAAGAGTTAGGAGTTAGGTTTTTTTATGTGCAGTGTTGGATAAGCTGTTCACGGATTTATCCTACGTCTGCACATTTTGGTCCTTCGAGCCCTGTTTTGTTTTTAAATATAATTTACGCAGTATACTTTATTAGTTACGCGGTTAACATTATTGCGCGTTAATCTTATGTTGTAGGTATTTATCGAGTAAAAGCAGTTTAAAAAATAATATATATCTCATTAGTTGATTAGGTTGATTGTTTAGGCTTCAGTCTAACTTAAAATCGTGTGATTATTAACATTCATATATAATTTGATTATTAAATTATTTGATTATATTATTACGTTAGGATTGAGTCGATTTATTCAGTTACGGATCATGGATATACCAACGATTAATGAAATCATTAAGAGCCAAGAGGCCGATTTTAATGAAATAAGACAGATATATACCAACAGCAAAAAGGATTCTGCGTCAAGGAAAACGCTGAAGTACATATCTGACAGGAAAAATAGACTGACAGATATTTATTCAAGAATACGCAACAAACATGCAAATCTTGAACAACAAGAGTTGTTAAAAGAACATAAATATATCACTTCCAATTATTTTGGAACCATAACGAACCTTTTCCATGAAGCAATTGAATATTTAAATCAATGTGAGAACAAGATACATCATTTATCTCAGGTTTATCAGCCGGAAAACTCTGATCCGCAGGAAGAATCCAGTATCAGCTCATCAAAACTATTTGTACAGTTGTTCCGTATTAATCAAATTCAAAAGAAAATACAGTCTGCAAAATTATCGGTCATTGAAAATAAACCTATTTGTCTCTTGCAATCTTTGATGACCACTTTACAAAAACAATGGCAAGAAATTGAAGAAACTCATTTAGTTATTTTGATGGAAGAAAGTACCTTAGAACACAAGTACTTTCAACAAAACATGTTTGAGAATACACAGGAAGAGTTAGAGGCTATAATTGAACAATTATTATTAGCAATAAATAATAAAAAATCAGCTGATCATCAGTCATCCGTTAAGCTACCAAAAATAGTTATTCCCATATTCACAGGGACGTATGAATCATGGAATTCATTTTACGATTTATTTGTTACAATAATAGATCAAGACAAGTCATTGACCGACACAGAAAAAATGCAATACTTGAAAACACACGTACGAGGTGACGCCGCGAAACTAATTCAACACTTAACTGTATGTGACGCTAATTACGTCACCGCGTGGACATTGTTGACAAAGAGATACAAAAATGAAAGAATTATAATAACTAAACACATAGACAACATTCTAAATCTACAAAAGATAAATAAGGGAAACGCTGAAAATTTAAGACAACTCCATGACACAATCAATGAAAATTTACAGGCTTTGAGAAGTCAAAATATTGACACTTTGTCGTGGGACCCCATATTAACAAGGGTACTTAATAAAATATGGGACTTCGAGACAAATGAAAAATATGAACAACAGATAACAGAACCTCATAAACTTCAGCCATTTTCCGGAATGATGTCATTCTTAGAACACCGATTTAAATGCCTAGAAACGGCCTACCCAAATAAAGTAAAAAATTCACATATGAGATGTTATGAACCTTCAACTTCCTCCAAAAAACAAGAAAACTTTCGTTGTTGGTTGTGCAATACAAATCAACATAATATTTACCAATGCATTAAATTTAAATTACTATCTATACAAGACCGAAATAAAACGGTGATACAAAAACAGATCTGTAAGAATTGTCTGATGCATGACACCATTACAAAATGTCATAGCACCAAAGATTGTGGCTATTGTGGGAAGAAAGGACACCACTCATTGCTACATTACGAAAAACAAAATACAACATGTTCTAATAATACAAATATGATGAAAGAAACCCCTTGTAAGGAAAAAATAGGTCAGTCATTGCCCATAAAACTAACTAGATCGAACGTATCTACCACTACCAATTCACAAAAAACAACATTACTTGCAACAGCGTTGGTACAAGTAAGCGCAATCGATGGTACAAAGCATCTGCTAAGAGCTTTGTGTGACCAAGGGTCAGAGGCATCATTTTGCACAGAAGAAGTCGCGCAATTATTAGCATATCCCCGCAGCAAAATACAAACTGAAATAATCGGTATTGCTGACGAGGAACCAAAAGTTTCAAATTATTCCATTCACGTACAATTACAACCTAGATTCCCAAGTGATTACAAGTTACCGGTAACACTTATAATATTACCCAAGTTAACAGGCGCTTTACCAAAGGAAAGTGTAGCACAGCTAGAAACATGCTGCCTTGATAATAAACTCATTGCAGAGCCAACTTATTATAAAAGGGGGCCAATAGACATCATATTAGGAGCCCAAGAATACTGTGGCTTAATTCAAAAAGGATTATACAAAATTCAAGATGGAATTATAGCTCAAGATACAGAATTTGGATGTATATTATCGGGAATATGCTCTAAAGACACTTCAAATAATATAAAAATAATCAGTATGATGACCCGAACTAATGAAATACAACAGATAAACAAGTTTTGGGAATTAGAGGAAGTACCAGAGAAATACCAATTGTCTAAAGATGACCAAGAATGTGAAAACCATTACCGCAGCACAACATTAAGAAACTTAGACGGAACATATACAGTCAGTCTACCATTGAAAAATCCGGACATGGATTACGGTGATTCTCGCCAAAAAGCGGTCGCGAGATTATTACAATTAGAAAAGAAATTAGACAAAGATTCCAACTTACAACTTAGATATCAATCATTTTTGCAAGAATATCTAGAGATGGGCCATATGAAAAAAGTAACCGTAGCAAACAGATACCAGGGTAAATATTATATTCCACATCAACCAGTAATAAAAGAAGATTCCATCACCACCAAATTACGGGTGGTATTCGACGCATCTAGCAAAGCAAGTCACGGTTCAAGTCTGAATAGTAACATGTTCACAGGCGCAAGATTACAACAAGACATAGCTGCAATATTACTCAGATGGCGAAAACACAACATAGTATTTATGGCGGATATCGAAAAGATGTATCGGTTCATTAAAATAAACGAACATGACTTAAAATACCAACGCATATTATGGAGGGACGATCGAAACAAACCAATCGATGAATACGAATTAACTACAGTAACATATGGAACATCTTGTGCACCATACTTAGCAGTTAGAACATTACAACAACTTGCAGAAGATGAAAAAGATAATTATCCAAAAGCTAGTACAGTGTCCCTAAAAGACTTTTATGTAGATGACATATTATCAGGAGAAAAAGATATTATATCAGCGAAGAAATTACAACATGAACTCAGTCGAATGATGAAAGCTGGTGGGTTTAACCTTAGGAAGTGGTCTTCAAATAGCGAGGAATTATTAGAACACATTCCAGAAGAAAACAAAGACAGTGAAATGTTAAAAATTCCATTAGATGAAACAAGGAAGTCTCTAGGGGTATTATGGTCACCAAAGGAAGACTGTTTCCGCTTCAAAATTACAACCAACAAAAACGAAAATCCTACAAAACGGTTTATCATGTCAGAAGTAGCGAAACTATTTGACCCATTGGGATGGTTGGCACCTGTAGTCGTAACAATGAAACTTATCATACAGCAATTATGGACAGATGGTTCCGAATGGGATCAGCCTGTAAAAGAGAACATCAAGAACAAGTGGTTAGAAATACAAGAGCAACTGAACACTCTGGAAAAAATATCTATTCCTAGATGGTGTCATGCCAGCCCAGACAGGAAAATAGAAATCCATGGGTTTTGCGATGCATCAGAAAAGGCGTACGGCGCCGTTATATACAGTAGAGTACAAGATAATGATGGCACATACATAATCACGCTTTTGCAAGCAAAATCAAAAGTGGCACCAGTTAAACAGAAAACCACGCTACCTAAGTTGGAATTATGCGCAGCGCTCTTGCTCGCACAATTAATGGAAAAAGTCATAAACACAATAGAAATAGAAAACACTGAAATTTATTGTTGGACAGATTCAATGATTGCTGTAGGATGGATAAAAGGTGAAGCTCAACGTTGGAAAACATTCGTAGCTAATAGAGTAGTAGAAATACAGAAAAGGATTCCTCAAGCAAAATGGAACCATGTAATATCACAACAAAACCCAGCGGATGTCATTTCAAGAGGAGTTGCGCCCAGTAAATTAAAAGATCTACACTTGTGGTGGAGAGGACCAGAGTGGTTAAAAAACGATACAATTCCAACTACAAAAACGATACCAGAGATATGTGAAGAAGTAAAACAAAGTTTTCATATTGTGACTAATGACAAACACCAGGAAACCATATGGGATAGATTTTCAAGCTTTCAAAGAATGGTACGAGTGCTATCCTATTGCTACAGATTGCGAGTGAAACAAAGAAATACAAGTCTATTAACTTGTGAGGAAATTGACAACTGTACTACAAAAGTTCTCATACAAGTCCAGAAACAAGTATTTAAAAATGAATATAAAACCATTTGTGATGGGAATTCCTTAAAAAAAGGAAATAAACTAACATGTTTAGATCCATTTTTGGATTCCAACGGGATGCTACGAGTAGGAGGGAGACTTCACAACTCTAATTTACCATACGATCAAAAACATCCAATAATATTGCCATACAACCATCATGTTACATCAATTATAATTCACGACGCCCATTTGAGAACGTTACACGGAGGGAATGGTTTAACATTGTCATATATAAGGCAGAAGTTTTGGATTATTGGAGGAAAAAGAAAGGTAAAAAACTACATAAGAAAATGTGTAAAATGCATTAGATATAGATCAGAAACCGCAGCACAAAAGATGGCAGCATTACCAAAACCAAGAGTGACACAGTCTTTCCCATTCAGTCATTCGGGAGTAGATTACGCAGGACCTATAAAAATTAGAACAACAAAGGGAAGAGGTCATAAATCATCAAAAGGATATATTGCACTCTTCATCTGTTTAGCTACGAAAGCAATACATCTAGAACTAGTGGGAGATTTATCAACAGAGTCATTTATAGCAGCGTTACGTAGATTCACGTCTCGTAGAGGTCCAATATCACATATTTATAGTGATAATGCAACAAATTTTGTGGGAGCAGCGAACTACTTATATCAAGAAATATTAGAGATAACCCAGTCAGATCAAATACAAAATACATTGACAAACATGGGAATACAGTGGCATTTCATCCCTCCTGGATCCCCGCATTTCGGGGGAATCTGGGAAGCAGGAGTAAAATCCATGAAACATCATCTTCGACGTGTAATAGGAGAACAAACATTAACGTATGAAGAAATGACAACATTTTTATACCAAATAGAGGCATGTCTAAACTCAAGGCCTCTGTGTGCACTAAGTGAAGACATAAACGATAACGTAATACTAACACCTAGTCACTTTCTCATCGGAAGAGAAGCAATAGGAATACCAGACCCACTTTCAAGTATAAACACGGATCTTATTAACAGATGGAAACAGATTCAAAAAATGAATAGTGCTTTTTGGAAAAGTTGGACTAAAGACTATCTACATTTGTTACAACAAAGATACAAATGGAAGACCAATCAAAACAACTTAACGGTAGGGACGGTAGTGTTGATAAAAGATGAGGCCATAAGTCCGAGCAAATGGCCTGTGGCTAAGATAACAGAATTACATAAAGGCAATGATGGACTAACAAGGGTTGTGACACTGAAAAAGTCATCAGGATCAACGTTAAAAAGGGCAATTCACACACTTATTCCACTAATATCCAATGACAAAAAAGAAGAAAGTAATGAGCATCAATCGGAACCCACATATAGCAACATAACTACAGTTACTAAGAAAAATAAATATAATTGCACAAATTCAACAACGAAAGGTTGGAAATATAGTATAGTAACAATACTATTACTTTTACAGATAGTTAGTACGACAGCGTTAACTTACACTATGAAAAATATTCAGCCAGGGTTTTATGTTGAACAAATAGGAACAGCAAATATAGATCGTGGAACATTTAGAATAGAGACAAATTATAAAAGGGAACACATCCAAGAAGATTTTGATAGAATAGAAAATGCGATATTACAATTCAACAATTTATGTAAAACAACAGAAGCATCAACAAAAGAAACACACTGCAATCAATTTTACAATCATTTGATTGAAGAAAAAGAGAAGTTTCAGCGAATCAAAGAATATCTATCTGAATTAAATAATACTAGAAAGAAAAGAGGAGTTTTGGGACAGTTATTGACATCCGTTTTTGGTGTAAATGAAGAAGTATACAAAGACATAGATTCACTCAACCAAAATCAGCAAAAATTGATTGAAGCAGCGAATCATCAAACCAAATTCATGATATCAACTATTTCACAAGTCAATGAAACAGAGATCAAAATCAGACAAAAAATAGACAATTTTCAAACAAAGTTAAACCAAGTCATCAATTACATACATAATAATAATCGTTGGTATGCATCAGTCAACAGCAACAGCGTAAATATTCAAGTACTGCAGACATTTCAGCTAGCAAACAGTTATGTGTCAGAAATCATAGATCACTATAATGGGCTATTAGAAATTTACTTGTCTAAAGCAACTATATATAGTATATTAAAACCACAAAAAGTAAGCAACATTATAACATCTGCGAATAAAAAATTACCTTCTAATTTAAAAATTGTAAAGCAACAACTATTAGAAACAAGGATAACGGAAAATAAAACTCATATACAAGTGTACGCTTATTTTCCGATAGAAGATGAAGCCAAGTATACACTAATGTACATTACTCCTATTCCAAAAAAATATGACAATCAAACATTCCAAACTATAGAATTAGAAAATAATTACATAGGTTTAGATTATAATAATGAATTATATTTTGATTTAACACATAATGAATTTCAAAGCTGTATGCAGAAAGATGCACACTTTATTTGCTTTCCGAAGGCCGTGAAGAACATGCAATTAAATGAAAATTGCATCGTTGATCAAATTTTCAAAAATCAGACTTTTACAAAATGTCATACAAGAATATTTGAACTATCAAACAACATACTATGGAAGCAATTATATTTGCGAAATACGTGGTTATTCGTGATCAGAAATAGAGCCACAACGTCAATCATATGTGATGGACAACGACAGGAAGTAGAACTTAGAGATGTAGGTGTAATCCGTATTTCCGATAACTGCATCATAAAAACACCCAACAACATTCTAGCAGCCAAAAGATCAGTGTCGACTCAGATCATAGGAACGTTTTCAAAGACAATAAATTTTGATATAAACACACACGTGCCCACTTCTAAACCACTAAACATAACGAAAGAAGAAGTGATAGACAGTTCCATAGATATTTTGCAACACTTAACTGATAACGAACAGAACTTACATTCAGATCTAGAAAACACAAATTGGAAACACATTAACACAAACACATACATAGCTAGCTTCTTCTCATCAATTACATTTATAATTATCATATTATTAACAATATACTACGTTCCACAGGTCCTGAGATGCATGAGAGCACGGGCACAGCATCACCAGATAACCATCCAGACGTCGTCCGAACGGCCCACCAACCAACAACCGCAACAGGAAGCTGCCAATGGACCAGGGCCAGGGTCAATAAGGAGCCTGCAGCAGCCACCAAGAACAAACAATCACATTTATAGTCTGCCGATACGCCGCACAATGAAGGGTCACGCCGTGGAGATAAATCATCCAGTTGTCAACGTAGAACAGATTGAACTTTATCAACTAGATGGAACTGCATCTTGAGAGTCGCCAGAATGTCCAAAATTGAACATAAAACAATTGTGTAACACAGAATGCCGCGCTACGCACCATCAGCATCACAATTGAGCGCACGACCAGATGACCCGGATACACGCTGCGTCGGCAATCTTCACGAACGACACACAGCCAAATATCATCAAATGTGTATAGGATAAGAATTATGTATATAAGCTAAAATAATTGTAAATAAAATCAGTTGTAACTTTGGATTGGAGTTGATCATTTCCTCCCCGCTCACCACCAGCACCGCTGGTTAAGTGTACCTATACGCTTGAGCTCTACGTCACAGTTCCCAGTACGATCTGGTGGAACCGCTGCACTACCCAGTGTCTACTGTGTTACAGCATCCCCCCACTGCGGCCAAGACACCCTTAGCCGTCACGCTGATCAGTCCTATGAGTCTGTAGGATTGGCAGTGGGTATTCATTTCACAACACCTTAATTCCTACCCAACCTCCATCTGTAACCTTAGGTCTCTTGGTTACAGATTTCCTGTACTTATCTATATATTTATTTATAACACCGTATGGTTAGGGCTAGGGTGTTAGGTACACATACACACCAGTAGGGAAGGTTAGGAACTCCGTCACATTCAGTTACACTCACACCACATACATTTACACATAAACACGCACATCCAATACACACCCATGAGGGTGATAGAGTGAAGAGTTAGGAGTTAGGTTTTTTTATGTGCAGTGTTGGATAAGCTGTTCACGGATTTATCCTACGTCTGCACAGAACCCTTAGCGAGTCCGACTCGCATTTGGCCAGTTTTTTAAGTAGTTTAAACTATTATTAGTATTTTATATTCTTGTACAGCTCTGGTCTTAAGTCTTGAATTCTCAAGAGGATTAATTATATTCGACTTTTATGCGCGTGAAATGTTTAATTAGCTTAGTTAGCATTCTAGAAGGTTAACAGTTAACTAGAGAATATCATACCCCTTTATGTTTAACTAGCAGTGCCCGCGACTTCGTTCCCATACATTTTATGCTATGAGGTATATGCATTTATTGAGGAAGACTTTAGGCTATAAAACATCACGCTGCGACCAATAGGAGCGAAGTATCAATAAAAAATGTTTTAAAATCGGGAAAAAAACGAATTAATCATAATAACAGAAATTGCCGTGAACGAAGTCGCAGGCAACAGCTAGTATATATATAAAGGGCCCGGGCAGGTCGAACAGTTTTGTAAGAAACATCATTTTTTTAGTTCCTTCGTTGGTCCCGCAAAGTTGTTCATTTTTCGGGCTGAGACACCCCTTCAAGCGAATGTCAAGGTTAAATTTACACGCTGTAGGTATTTAAAAATTTGAATGCTAAGTATATGTGTTCTTTGTTTAAATTATGAAACATGCAACACTCAGGTAAATCACTACATACAAAGGACCTCGGAACCGCAAGCAAATTCCTATTCCCATAGAGTTAGTACAGTTGTGTCAGTAGCGGCCCAAGGGCGATGGGACTGCAAAGGGCGTCATTATGATGGGGTCGCCGAAATCAACTGAAACATGGCCACCAGGTTTACCAGGGTTTACCCTAGTAATATTCCGATATCTATGGGTATCTTAGGTTTTTCTTTTGTACTTAGATCTTTTCTTCGATTTATCTTGGGTTCACCCAATCTTTTTAACCGACGATTGATTGGCTATGCAGTAGCTCGGAAGTCTATCGGCACTTTATAGCGAAGTGCAACAGGACAAGAGGTATAAGAGTAATATATATTTAATACGTGCATTGGTACATATTAATTACGACCTTATCCCTGACGGGGCAAACAGAGTCATGACCAAAAGATCCAAAGACTAGAATGAAATTAATTAATAGATTTATTATTATGTTTAGTGTTTGTTTGTATTGAATAGGCTCCAAAAGTACTGTTAGTTCGCTATTCACATAAACAACAAACAAACAAACAATTTTTTTCCTCTTATAATATTAGTGTAGATAATGAATACGTAGCCGTAGTGGGAAAACATTTTAAGATCTCGCACCGCTCAGCAGCTTTGCTAGGGTCGCCGTGAATACAGTACACTGGCAAGCTCCGGGGGATGAATCGTGATTGTATCTGAGAACAATCATATTATTTATGCATTCGCCTGCGAGACATCGTTTGTGGGACGGTCGCCGGCCCCGAGAGCCAGGATGTAGGAAATTAAACATTCTAATGTTTACTGGAAGATAAATGTACTTACATACATTAGCCTTGTTTAAACGTAAATCGCATGACTTGCATGATACTGAATCTTGAGCTTTGTTCGTTGGAATTGTAAGTATTGTAATTTCTGCTTTTATTTCTGAAACAAATTAGACTTGAAGATCATTTATTATATTAATCTATTCTGTACAGTCGAGGCCAAAAGTGCATGGGCAAAGTGCATGGTCACGCTTGAACCGTATAGGCAAAAGTTCGGAAAGACGGTGAAATTTTGATCGTTTTGGACCCTAATAATAAATGTTAATATAGGTGTGCAGGTGGTTAACGCAGTTATCAGATTATTCAATCCATCTTAAATAAACATTGAAGTACGGCGGCAGTGGCGAGTGTCACGCATTTTGTATGAATCATAGATATTAGAATATTATTAGGTTAGATTGGTTCCCGGTCGAAATTTGTTCGAGTACCGATATCTCTAGTTATATATCTTTTAAGGTTTTGCTCAGAAATGCCTTATTAATTAACACAATATTATGACACTTACTTATGGTAGGTGATGCCAGGATGTTTCTGACTCATAACAGAGCTTCAGTTTTGCACATAATCGCTGCACAACATGGCATTTAAGAAAAAATAACCAAACGTGTTACGCCTATGCACATAAACTCCCTATTCTAAATCGCGGTCACGTTTTAGAGAAATATGATCAGTTTGAACATAAGCGTTCGCACCTGCCAAGCCCGCAGGCCCATATACATCTCTGTGGTATGAATTGACAACACGACCTGTTGCGTTATGATCAATCATTTCATACAAAATGCGCGACATTTGCTACTGCCTAAATTCAAGATATCCGAGATTACCTTAAAGTCATCTGATATAACTTAACGACTGCCGTCAATGATGGCAGCTTAGACCAACTGCTATTATAAATGAAGTAAAGTAACAGACCAACAGACCACGATGGATGTAACTCTATGGAAATGTTAGCGGAAATAAATAATTAAAAGGTACGTGCGTTGAAATACAAATAATTATGTGTGTAAAGCGCAAAAGCTTAAAAAAAACTTACGTATTTCATTTTATGTCGACACCTAAAAGGTGAGTTGACATGTCATTAGTGACAGCTGTGGGACCAATCTTATCTTTGATGGGGCCGATTCAGAATCGGTAGCACGTCTAACCTTTGGGTTATTTTGTACTTGTTTATGGGACCAATGCTGAAATCTCCAAAAATTTTGCAACATCCACACAAACTGTCCTGTCAACAACAACAGCATTAGGCCCCTAGGAAAAGTAGTAAATTTTGACGTATGATTATTATTGCCTAGTTATCGCCTACATCTGTTCTACTTTCCAGTAGGCAGGTATTACGACATATACAACCGTCAACTGAAGAACAATCCAAATCAGCTCCAATAGAATTATCTACATTGATATTCCATTCTCAGTTGGTCAAAATAACCAATTAGCCTACGCGAAACAGCGGCGGAAACTCAAAACACACAATTCGCGCTGACGTCTTCACACAGGGGGCGCCGCGTGACCGCGCGGATCATCCTGGGTCTTCGATCAAATATAATGGTAGATACACGATTCACGCTTGAAAAGTGGCACCGACAGAACAGCGCACTTATCGAGTTTCGGAGCTGTTTTGTTCACAGTTTCAATAAACCGCGCTAGCACTCACTCGCACGTCTCGCGATGACGAAGTTCAGTACTTCGTCATCGCAAGACGTAAAATACTCATATGAAGAATTAGAAATTCGCATATAGTTAAAAAAACTTTTATAGAATAACATGTACGTCCCATTTATAGTTCTACTTCGTAAAAATGTATGAACCCAATATTTTCTTATTCTTTTCTTTCTACACCACAAAAGCGAGATTTCTACCACCTCATCAGCGTCTACCCTTATCTGTGATCAAATTGATCAAAACCGCATTAAATCCATCCGCGCGCACAGTCGTGTAAAACGCCCTATACTGCGCGGGGCACCGCTACAAAATCCGCTTACCGACACCGCCCTCCGCAGCGGTGCGCGGCGCCGTGTAATGATCGCCTAGAAAACTCTACTGAACTTCCAACAATTAAGTACGCCTATATCCGTAATTAAAATGCATTGTGAACAGTCATCAGCCGTCACTATAAGTCGTCCTTATCTAATACTGGCCTGTGTTTACACTTTTTCAATGCTTCTGACAAGGCATTGAAATCTCAATAGGATCCTCGTGAGAAACAATTAAACGTAACCATTGTTTCTTGTGAACAAAACTCCAAAGCAGGGTCGTAAACAGGGGGGATGGGGGAAATATGTGTGTCGTATCGTTATCCCTCGCCATCTTTGCAATTTCAAAAAAAAAAGTCAAATGTTTATTTTATTTCTTACAAATAGAATGGCTGTAATATTACCTATTGTACGCACTCGCTCGTTCGTGTTAACGTTGAACATTGATTGTTAGTTGACCCATCAGAATCGTGAAATTTCGCTTTCGCTCCTCTCGTATAAGTCAGAAAGATACGAAATAAATATCGAAACCGTTTCTGAAACTAAAACATGGTTATTCTGCTAGCTAACTAGTTTCAAGCAATTAAACCCCCCCCCCCCCCCCCCCCCTGTACAAATCCTGGCTACGCCACTGCTCCAAAGGTTACTAATGATAGGTAGCTGTTGTTGACGCCATTTAGGTATCAGAGTAGACTTTTAATGACTATAAAGGGACTTTTAATGATTATTAATTCTAGGTATTATTTGATCAGATAAAGGAACTTTCTTTTAGACCGTGGGCTGAGTTAAAAATTACGTCTGTAAAAACGCACGCTTAAATTTGGCTTAATCTCCTGTACTTGGATATAAATCGTCATTATCATTTTAGATGTAAAAATTTCATTGGATGAAGGCCTCTTTGGCTACTTGTGCTTCCGTAGCTACTTTTTTTTTTGAAATGACTATGTAGCTAGCTCCAAGTGAGCTTTCGCTACTTCACCGGGCGTTTGAGGCGAGGGCAGAGTGCCCTCAATTCATCGGGAGCATTTTAAGCTGGGGAAGGACAGGAGTCAAATTCAAATACAAAAAATCAAATTATATCCCTTGCTTGAAAGAGCAAAATATCAATATAAAAAAGTTATGTTAATCTTTTGGTCTTAGGCTTTATGAGTAATACATATGAAATCTAGGGAATATAATATTCCCTAGATTTCATATGTATTACTCATAAAGCCTAAGACCAAAAGATTAAGATAACTTTTTTATACATGTTACTCCATATGTAGTTCCACGTCTACCTATAGCAATTCTGTCAAAGTTCAACAACGTTTAACTTCCTCTTCTTAATAAGCAACATGCTCACGCACTTTTGTCGCCGCATTCCTCAATAATATTTTTTATATTTCCTCATATCTGGTTTCCTATCTAGTTGAAATAATAGTGATGTACAAAAACGAGTTATTCTATTTTATCGCATATTAGTTTTTTTTGTAACAAGCGTGTAAAAAGCATAGTTACAAAAACGGCGTAATAGTAATGACATTTTAATGGACATAACGTTTTTAAGAATGACAAATGAATGCATGGTTAAGTAGGAAAATTACATCATTCACGTCACTAAGAAAGAAGTCGTAATATGTGTTATAATAGGTTTGTTCTTTATTTTTAACTAACTCCCTAGAGACAAACCATTCATAATAAAAATAAGGGACAATAAGTATAAAAATTAACTCGAGGTGCCATCTTTTAAAATCTAAAAGGTACTTAAATAATAAATATCGACTTTATTTAATATCGGAAGGCGTCAATTTACTTCCGTTACCTTATTGCAAAAAAAAAATATTTTTTTGTTGAGCCTGATATCGGTAATCCCTACGATATTTTAATAATTTCTTGAAATAATGTGTTTTGCATTCAAAATATATTTTTTGTAATAGAAGAAACAAAGAATTTAAAAAAAATTCAAATTCGGCCTTATCGTAATATACAATTTCTTTCACATGCATTGCATTCGAAATACCTATAGCTAGTAGCTCTTTATTATACTTAAGCTTTAGACCTCGCGAGGGTTATCATAGCGAATTCACAATAGCCAGCGCCATTGCCAATAATAATAAATCCTTAAGCGCCATTGGGTATATGGCGCTTAGGTGCTTTAAGGCAATTTCCACCAACTAATAAAAAAAAATCTAAAAACTTAATGGACTAAATATTTATGTGACCAGCTCACAAAATATCACGAGAAACGGTTAAGAAAAACGACAGGAGAATAATTTCTGGCCAATCTGAAAATGAGAGCGCGTATTCGCGCTCGCTCGGTTATTATATGATATACTTAATCATTTCAAAATTATTGGGCCGTCTAATTCTCAATGCAACTTTTAAAATGATCATAAAAATACTCACAAAAATATTAATTCCACATAAACAATGCCTTATAAAGTGACGATTACTTACTACATTATTATAATACAACATGCAAGTTGTGCAGGCTATTCTTTGAAATTGGACGAATTTATTGGAAGCTTCCCGAGATCCAAGTCCGGGCACCAGGGGTTAACGAAACATGGCCGTCGCTAACGAGCTACAAGCTCGCGTTAGACTTGCTTTCTGGTTAGTTTGCCATTCAAGATTACAGTCGAAACCACCACATAAATTTTTATTAACGTACGGTCAGCTTCAAAAGTGCAGTCAGAATTTCTCACACTAATTGCTTAACAAACTAGTCGCACTTAAGACCTTGTGATTATGAGTTGTTGCTAGTCTCTGTGTGTGCGCCGAACGCCGATGTATTGACGTAGATACGATAAATGTTATTCTTAAATTCAATGCTTTCAGCAGATACGAGCTAGCCTAATGGTTAATGGCTGCAGTCGCAGAATAGCTATCTTGCCTGTGGGTAGCAGGTTCGAATCTCACTTTTACTAACGTTTGTTCAGTTTTACTAACGTTTTGTTGGTTTTTTAACATCGTTATTCATGTTATTCGTAAACTGTCTAATACGATGTTTCCGTATCGTATGTCATATGGTGCAGAAATAAAAAGTCTCAGAACAAGGACTAGAAAAGTGAATATTTGACGGTAAATGAAAAAAAGACAGATGTTTGTCATTTAACCGAGTTCGTACTCGTTATAGTTGAATCGTGGTGAAGACAAATTGAAGTGTGTTTAAGTGATTCTATTTGGGGTGTTAATTACCTACACTTTTGAAAATGCAGGCGAACATAAATATTGAGACAAAGGCGAATATTGTTTCTCTGTATAGCAGTGGCCGCAATATATCAGAAATTTCAAATGAAACTGGATTAAGTGTAAGTATTTTTACTGCTTAAAAAGTTAAAAGTTTTGGTTATTAAAGTTTTAAGTTTTTAACACATTGTATTGACATATTAATGATGATTTGCATGAATAATTGTTAGTTTTTGAAATAAAATAAAAAATATTAGGTAAATATAGTCTCAATCACAACGTAACGCTAGCCTTCTTATTTTATTTTAGTGGAGGACCGTGAAACGTTGGGTGACTTGCAGTGCAGCGGTGTGCTGACGAGGGTACTCTTGCCAGCTGGCAGCGGAGTGGAAGACCGTCGATTATCTCTGACCATCAGCGCCGTATGATGTTGGAGGAATATAAAAGAGATGGTTTTATACCCATCAGGCATTCAATGTCTCCTTGCCTACTGTTCGTCGTGCACTTCATACTGATGGTGTGCACCACAAGAAACCGGCAAAAAAGCTATATTTAGCACCGAGGCATAAAGAAGAACGGTTGCATTTTGCGAGAGATTATTTGGACTTCGGTTGGGTACCGTGTTTACAGACGAAAAGTCATTTATGTCCAACCAAAAGGGAAGACTTCACCTATGGCGCAGAAACAAGCGACATCAGGAACAATTATTTTTTTACTGTATGGAAATTTGGAACAGTTTTATTGGGACTGAAATATGTGCCAATATAGTGGGATCCATGCGTCGTCGTATATACAGACTATATTGACAATAATGGTGGCTATACAAAATATTGAGTGAAATACCCCATTTGTGTTTAGACAAATCATGTTTTACTTGAAGTATACTTAAACATTTCCTAATACTCACTTGTTTTAAAGCCCCGACAAAAAGAGAGGAGTTTAAGTTTGACCACCGCTATGTGTCTATCTATTTGTGTCACCGTATCTCTTAAACAGGTGAACTGATGTGTATCCGTTTTTTATATGAAAGTATTTTTTTTTTAGCGATAACCTTAAAAATATAGTTTTATACTAACTTGTTCATTTTGTATTACAATGGGATGTGTTGGTTATGTTAATTTCCGTAAAAGTTGTTTGTAAACTGTAAAAGATTGAGGTTAAGTTTCAATCCTCTTTTCGTAATGAAAACGAATAATTAAGCTTTAACCTCAATATTTACTATGAGCGTAGGTAAAATTTATGTGTAATGTAAAAATTATTTTTAATAAAATAAAATAAATAAATAATAAATAAGTAATTTTTTTTAAACAAAATAAATAAAAAAATAATAAGAATTACTGTTCTAACCTATACTAGTATAATAGTTTTTTTTTTAATTCTATTATTAATTCTTAATTTAACCTATATATCAAGAATTATTCTACCTATATAATTATTAATTCTAGCTTTTTATATGTGTAAATAAAACGTAGGTATAATTACTATTCTACCTATATTTATTTATACATTATACATAAATTTTACCTACGCTCATACGGATACGGACAGTAGTCCGTAGTGTAAACATATTGACCGTCATAATATTTGTCACACTGATATTTTATTTTATTACTTTAATGATCCGTCTAATAAACCGTTGCTATGGTCTTTGTGCATTTTTATTTCAACAAATGGATAAATACCAATCGCATGCAGTATATAAAATAAAGTTATCAAAAAAATACTATGAGTTAAAAATTAAATTATTTAAAAATGATATACTAATTGCGATACGAACCACGGTCATTATATTAGCAGTCCAACCATCTACTGATTAGACCAATAACTTGCTATGACGTGTGGCGAAATTAAGAACCGGTTCCATCTCGCCTGTCGTAATGACTCGTTATTACTATTCCGGTTTTCTTTCCAATACACCTATAGTTAGTGCTATGTTGTCTGTGTCAAGCAAGCACGTAGCAGAGTTGTGTGGGTAATGCGATAATGATCACTGTGTGCATTATGGACACAGTGATCACTCACGCAAAGAGGGACGATGCGTACTGCAAAGTAATTTGATCTCTAAGCTAGTAGCTGTACAGTCAAGAAGTATAAATGGAGTCATCCATTTATACTTCTTGACTGTACATATAAGTGTGCTTGTTGAGGGTTTGTCTGTGCATTTATGGGGGTATCATCGGGCAATTTCCATTCCCTAGTAGTTATAAATATATTCTTAAATATTTTTTATGATGCCTTATTGATAAAAAAATATATCCTATTATATAGCGAATTATCTGGAATATCGATGAGAACATAGTCTGCCCGGAAAAAGTATTGGTCCCTTTTTCCGGAATGAAAGGTCCGTTTTCCCCAACCCTATATCCGTTTCCGTACTCCAAAGAACATAATTGCAAAATTCACAATGATCGGTTCAGTAGTTGCGGCGTGAAAGCGTAACAAACAAATTAACTCACTTTCGCCTTAATAATTTTAGTGGGTAGGTAGGTTTATTATTATTGACCGTAAAGAAAACTTAACATATATTAAATATCACAGTTTTATGCGTGCATTCACTGCGTAGCATCATCGCCAAGTCATATTCATAATTTATTGATTTGCCTGATCTATGAAGTATGTGTGTCTAAATTAATATATTACCCCGACATGCTTTTACGTAGTGTATAGCATTGTATTGCTGACTTAGATTAATTTTAGTTATAAATTAGAGTACTATGCTGTGGTTAAGTGCGCGCTTTCTTTACTTGTTGCTCTTGTACGAAGAACAATAAACTCACATAAGTGTGTTCAATAGAGTTTCCTTGACTCTACCACGTCCCTACACGATACCAAGATCCCTTAAGTTCTATCAAGATATTGTATCTATTATGACTAATTCAAATTACTAAACCCTATTATTATATTACAATTTTATTAGTAAGTAGAGTGTTTAAGAAAGACTAAGAACTATTGGAAGATGTAGTTAAATACAAAGAGACTGACATCAACAAACTTCTGCTTGTTCATGTCAGTCTGTCTGGTACAGAAGTACCAGAGTACGAAGGTACTTATAATAGACATAAACCTGGACCTGCAAAGAAGCTAAGTCTCAGTAGCAAGCACGTGCTACCAGCGGAGTGCTCAGAAATTTCACGGGCAGTCACGGTAATGACATTTCGAGGCGTGACCAGTCGCCGGCGGTACCGTACGGTGTACTTGGATCGGTACCGTCGCGGCCGCGGAAATAGCTGAAAGCCTTTGATATTTTATAGTAGTTTATAACAGAATAAGCAACTTGTTTTATTTCGGATATACACAATTTTTTCATTAATTCATTCGTTCAGGAATTTCATACAATTTACCAGTTTTATGCAATAGAAGGCTGCGGACGAGTGAGACTCATTGAAATTATGTCGTGTGTTAATCTGTATTTCCACACGACAAAGGTTATTTCAAGGAGAGACGTGTGATTTGTACTTGTGAGGTCTCATAATGCACTCTTAATTTAATACAACCGAAAACTTACACATTTTGATGGCAATTCCACCTTTTCTTCCTACATACCTGATATTAGTTTTACTATCTTTTTTTTACTAAATGTTGAATTAGGCATTTGTCTCCTATCTCACCTGATGGTCAGTGACGGTGAAGACGTGGATGTTACATGCCTATCCAAGAGATACCTATCAAAACAGTGTCATTATTAGTCGTTTTATTCGTCTAAGCCTCTTAAAACAAATCATGATGCCAGGTAATACCCTAGTGCATGTGAACAGGTATATGCTTCACCATATCCGTTATTTATATATATTATATTGAAGTATTACAGGAGAAAAAAACTTGAATTTTTATACTCATATCACGGCAATGCTCATAGGTATTACATCAGACAGAGTAATGAATTCGGTCCGCAAACAGAACACATTTGTCAGAACAAAGTTCAGAAATGCATGCAACACTTACGAAGATTAATGTTTACACGACGCTCGATACCATATCTCTTGACCAACAGCTCGTAACCAGCTCGGAATCTAAGCTGCCTCGGATTGGAATGTAGACAAATACCGCCATACTCAAGCCTGTACAAATATTTCTCTTACGTAAACACTCCTTGTTGATGCCGGCACTCCTTGTTGTGGACCTAACTCCACATTTCACTACAGCTTTAGAGACTTCCGACAACAAGTATATTAACAGAGTTGCAAAAAGAAGTGTATCATTTTTAATACCTATTTGCAACGATATCTTGACCTATTTAATATTTGAAAGTTTTAGATATTTTGTAAGACGCTGGATGCAGGCCGCTTCCAAAATTATTGGGGGAGGCCTATGTCCAGCAGTGGACTTCTAGTGGCTAATATGATGATAATAATAATAAAATGCATTTACTGCCAGAAAAAAAAGTACAGTCATAGAATTATCATTGAATCCCAAACTAGGGAGACCCTGTATCTTACGAGCACCGTTTACTATTTAAATGAACTACGAGCTACGAGCACCGTTTACTATTTAAATGAGTTATTACGCATTTCGCAATTTATAACATTGAATAACATAGTAAGTGACTTATTTATTATACATACAATACAAACAAAAAACGATATATAGTCGAGCGATTAAATACCATGTAATTAATTATGAAGTTAGAAATACTATAATTATTTATTCATTTATTTATGCTTACTATTACTTATTGATTATTATTTTTATATGTACCAGTATTTTGTGATAAGACGTGATACATAGACCTACTATATCGATTTGATTTGTAGGTCAGTTTCAATTTAGTTCTACATCATTCAGGAAACAGGCGACGACATCACATGGAATATGTTTTCGATTTATTGACCGAGCGAGCGAAGCGAGCGAAGCATCTCAGTTTCCACTGGCCCAAAATTCTTTTGTCCGTCTGTCTGTCTGTCTGTCTGTCTGTCTGTCTGTCTGTCTGTCTGTCTGTCTGTTCTCGCCTACAGGTCGCATTTCTCAACCGATTCTCATGAAATTTTGTGAGCAGGTTCGGTAATTATATAGAATTTTTATGTCGTGCCAGTTTTTCGAAATTTTAAAAAATGGCGGATATATGGGGGTCCGAAACTTAAAAAAACTCATAGCACAGCTATTTGAAAAAAAAAACAAAAATGTTATTAGACTTTTTTGTTATTCTCATTAAGACGCAACTTTTTTGTCTGAACAACTTTTTTATACGATAAACTTGAACGTGTTTATAATCGGCAATTTGCCCAAAAGTTGTCTGAAATCGATTTTCTGTATATTTATGAAAGAAGTTGAAGTAAGTGGAGAGAGAGTGAAATTGAACAACTTTCCCTAAGAAACAAAAATCAAAATATGAAAAATATTTTTTGGCTTAAAGCATGATACTGCGTATTACTTTTATAATTGAAAACACTGATTAAACTTAGAATCCTGAAATAAAAATTAAAAATAAATAAAAAAAGATTCACATACTATCCTGTCACTTAACCCGGGGCTTATAGATGCCGGCCACTTCTTAACCTAAAGTTCGCATGTTTGTCTGCCATAATAGTTGAAAATTAATATCCTATTAAAATTTTGATATTAAAATTTTTGACCAATTGGTAACTATGAAACCGGGTACTTAAACTTTGCCTCCTATTAACCCATGCCAAGTTCGCTATTCCGATATTTCCGATCTTGAAGACGATCACTCCAACTCAGTTAATGTGTAAAAAAAATCATACTAAACATGGTGCTCAAGGGCCGTGTTTCCATACAAGCGTAGTCCCCTGATTCCTCGCCGGATAGTACCAATAGAGTAATGATTTTTTACTAAAAAAATCCGTATGTTAAAATTTTGTGTGTGTTGCGAATTTCCGTTGTGTTCAAACATCAAGAAAACAAATTTGGGCAATTATATAAGAAAAAGAAACGCATAACACAACCATAGCTTATTTTAAATTTTTAATGTAAAAAGAAATTAAATCGGTTAAGTTTTGGAAAAGAAATCAGACTGCGAAGCGTTAATTTTGTGTAATTTTTATTACATATTATTAAAAGTATTTTCCGGCCGAGCTGCAGTTATCTCTATCGCACTCTGCGGGGTTTGTTTGGGCACGCGGCGCGACAGCAATAGATATTATAAATATCTATTTTTCAATTCTCTCGAGCTTAGTGCTGCCTCTTAAAAAAGGGTCTGGTCGGGTCTTCTGGTAAAGGGAATGTAGGTTTAAATTTCAGTTTCCTCTGGTACCTAATTAAGAGCAGCGGGGATTGGGAAATAGTAACTGAAGGAAATCATCCTTTAGTCAATTAGCATATCAGTAACAGATATATTTTAGAGCACTGGAGGACAAATGTGGATGTTGGTTGTAAGGGCTCGCGAGGTCTACTGTTCTCGCAGAACCCCTAGTTGTAAGCTTTGTTACTTAATTGATATAAGCTTTTGCTTACCATTACACAATAACTAGAACTTCAGTGCTTTTCTAATGATAGACGTGAAGTATATATTAACAGCCTTCGTAAAGCCACTCCTCTGGCAGAATATTAAGTGGCAAGTAGCTTTACGTAATGTTACTTAATAGTTAAAAGACCATGTTACGCACAGCATACTCTTGATTTCTTTACGGTTATTGATGATATACTGTTATTGACTATGTACGTTGTCACGGAAAATCTGAAGAGTCAATATTCTTGCCTAGTACCCGCTTCCTGTTTGAAGAAATGTGACTGGTACTGAGAGTATAATGTGTTGAGAGTAGAGTATAAATCTCAAAGCTGGTGTAAGTTCGGCCTTTCTAATGCTTTATCAAAATTAGTTTTCGATTGTGTATTTATTTGTAAATACATTGACATTTTATAGAACATTGCATGAACACTACATTCAAATATTTTCTAAATTTTCGACATAATTACTACGATACAATTATGCTTGTTTAACTGTAAATATTTTGGTACCTACTTTGATTTGTATCGTACCAACTCCTATTCGTTGATGGAAAGGCAATAACAGGTTGAAGTCCGAAGAACTTCCTTATTTAACTACCTATATTAACTCATTGCTAGACACTAAACGAGGCACAATAGAAGTTGTATTGTTATAAACGCTACAGACTTTCACTGTCCGGAAATTGTTAATATGAAACGTAATCTTATTCGTTTAAAATATCCTTCATAAGTCAAAGATATATTGCAGCTACATACATGATGTACTTACACTGATATTTATAATATAAATTACTCTATTCCTCCAACATGCGATTTCTCAAAGTGCTCTTATTACGGATAAAATATGCAAAAAGTATATGAAGTGCTCGAGATAATGTACATCATTTGTAATCCGTAAGTACAACGGCCGCCGAGCGAAAGACCTGATAATGGAAATCAATCACCTATTAATGAATTTGCTATATATAGTATATATAGCAAATTCATTAATAGGTGATTGATTTCCATATAGTTATAGGTAAGTATATATTATATACTTACCTATAACAAAGAAGAATTTTATTTAACTTTATTTTTAACATTTTTTTTACGTTTATTCCGACAGGAAAAGTTGTTAATTTTGAAGGGTTATGTCGCACCTTGAAGTGACATACAAGTTAAAAAGTAATATTGTATTAGTTCTCGTAATATTTAGTGGAGCAGGAAGTAGTTATAAATCAAGCAGCCGGACAACTCTCCGCGTGTACGCAAATCTGGGTCTGTATAAGGAGCGGCCGGGCTGTTAGTTCCGCGCAGCGAACACAACAATAACACAACAATGGTTCCTGATCCTGACTGGACGAACGATAACGGACAGGATTAGTTCCAGTAAAATTGACATTAATTTTCCAAGCATCGCGATGGTTTTGCAATACAATCGTATTTCAGCGATTTTTACACCAAATTTTGCACTAATGATTTATTACATATACGATTTTCACGAGAGGCCGAGAGCGCTAAGGGAGTCGCGAGTAGCCACCCAGCGTCCTGGGCTCTGGCTGGAATAGGTACCACGCTCTCGCTGTCTCTTAATTCTCTGGAATAGACCACTGTGTGCCTAAAAATTCGAGAATAAATAAAAGCATCTAAAACCATATTACCATATCGGGAAGATATGTTTAATAGTTCAATAATTCTCACAATTAAAATTTTACAACGTAAGCTTTTCAGAATTTAATTTTTACAACAACAATCGACTGTGTACATCGATTGTTGTTGTAAAATTAAAATTTTGAGAAGCATATGTTGTAAAATTTAAATTATGAGAAGTATTGAATAAGAAGTTATAGAGTTTAAACTTGTCGGAAACGTTACAAATTACACTGAGAATTTCAGTCGTTAGAACTACTGAACAGCAGAATGAATCCCAAGATGACGTGATATGCATAACAAAGAAAGTTCATTGCCTCTCTACAGTGTCGGGACTAGGGAGAGCGATGTTCCTATTCGCGAGGCCTGGAGGTCGTGACTTTGTTTCTAACCCATTTATAAATCGTAATCTTTTTCTTGTATCGCGCGAAACTATTTGTTAAACCTCCCTGGAAACAGTTGCGTAGGATATTTTTTTATTTAAATTCTCAACAATATTGAAAGTGGCGTTAGTCTGTCTCGTCATAAGACCTTTTATTATTCTTAGTGTTTTTCAATCTGTGGATCGTGCCAACTGGGGGGTCGCTGACCTTATTCGGGGGGATCGCCAGCAAAAAGAATAAGTAGGTACATATAGAACACAATTTGGCCTCTAAGTCAGTCGCGGGTAGCCTTCCTTACTAACTAACCTCGTCCTTACTTTTAAAACTCTCGCGGCTTTTTGCAGAATGTATGTCTTAATAATAAATAAATGTACCAAAATCGAAAAAAAAAATAACGTGTGCAGACTTGTAATTATTTCTTTCTCTGTCTATGGCACAAGGGGATTGCTAGAATGTTTCAACTTGTATAAGGGGTCGCGAAATCAGGAAGATTGAAAACCACTGTAGTACGTCATTAGCTGATTCAATCGAGTTATAGAATCATTTACTCGTTAAATAACTGCAAAAGAAAAGAAATTAACTTGAATGTATTCAGTAATAAAATGTCACATAATCTCAGTACCCTCAGTATAAAGCTTAATTATATAAGTACTAACTTAATCTTTAGTAATAATATACCGTAGTCTGAGATGTTATGACTCGGCTATTACGTAGGTATTTATTATAAATGTAGAATCCTGTCTTATATCCTTTATGGAGTATCCACAACGTAGTCTTTGTCTATAGCCACTACATCTGTATAGACCGTGTTTAGACATAATCTTATACAGAAAATCGCGTTGGGATATAGATATATTATAATCCCTAAGATATATAATAAGATAAATATATATAACAAATAAGGTAAATATTCAAAATTTGTTAAAAAAATTGTAGTATTGTTTAAATTACTGTATGAAATGTATCCTAAATACTGAATAAGTACATACATTTTGGACATATGTAACCAAGTTAGGGCAAATGCTTTCTTGAACCGGCAACGCGACAGAAATCGGTCTAACTCAACTATTCAGAACAATACTGTCTATCAAGTTTATAAAGAATTTTAACACAATCACTCAAATTTTGTTTTGAAACTTTGAACTTATCAAACTTTCGTAACTCCTATATGCTTCCTAACCGGATGTAAGAAATCGGATATTAATATTCACTAAGGAACGTCCCGTCCATATACAACGTGATTTTGAACCTCCTAGCTTTATTGAAATCTCAGAATCATAATCCCTAATGAAATATAGAACTGCAAGAAAAAAAGCTGAAAATCGAAAAAAAAAAATAGGGTTTCCCATACAAAGTCGCCGATCAGCTGGACGAATTTCTAAGGAAAGTAATTTTTTTTTTTTCGGTTTTTACCTTTTTTTCTTGCAATTCTGTATTCCATTAGGGATTCTGATTCCAAGATTTCAATATAGCTAGGGGGTTCAAAATCACGCTATATTATAGTCCCCAATATATTTTATCAGAAAATCATCAGAAAATCGCGTTGGGTCTATTAGCATGATTAAAAGACAAAGAGATAGTAGACGCATGGAAATGGAAATTGATTTTAAAAACTTCCTCAAAGAAAAAGGTACTACCCCAACCACACATTTTTTTTAAAGTGAACACTTCTTTAGCGGCCTTCAGCCCTTTTTGGGATAAGTAAAAAATTTAAAACTTAATTCGTAAGATGGACAAGTGACCTGAGACCGCTGGTGCGGCGTAGGAGAGGGAGTAATATCCCCCTCTCTTTCTACCGCGCGGAGTTTTCACTTCTGCCGGCACTCCCGGAGTGGAACCCGTTGATTTTTTTCTTCCAGGGCCTTAAAGTGTAAATATCCGGCAACCAGTCCTTTATTACAATCTCGAACGAGACGTCATAACAATTCGACAACTCGTCTCGACATAATGCCGGCTGCAGAATGAATGTCCTACTCAAGACCTCATATATCTCGCCTTTCGCTCTCATCACACGATTTATTTGACGTTTCGCATCTCATCCGTTTACACGTAACTTAATGATGTGATTATTATGGCTAATATATGGATGTGGATCGCAGGATGTTGCACAACATGTGTTATAAAAGGTATAAAGGTATCACGTGTGTTTTGTTACATAATATTTTTGTCTTGAAAGTGTCTTCGAAAACCTCTGTGTGTAGACTTAGGTACTGTACCACGGTATATGGTGGTAAACACTAATTGTAATATGCTATTGCATTGGGGAAACCCCTAAGGATAGTGTATAGTAATTAGATAATATATTTATTTCGCACTACTGTTGCCTATACCATTACTACAGCACGATTTTGGTGGGCGTGATTTCCGCTCAGTGTGTGTCATATAAAAGGCGTATAAGGAAAAATTTACACTTAATCTCAAATAAGCTCTAATCATCATCAGGTCTTTTTTAGTCTCCACTACAGGAGCACGACCCTCTCTGAACTACTAGAGCCATACTTGGCCAAAGGAGATAGAGGACTTGGCCTACACTCTCCACGCTGGCCATACGGGTTGGAGAGGTCTCACAGATGTTTATAAGCTTTGTTTAGCCTGTATTTTCTAAGTTGCCTTCTACGACATCCACGGGAAGACTTGGAGTGGTTCTATTCTACTCTTCCGGATACTACAAGGCTTGTTTTTCCTTTTGGTTAATAACTTTCATAAAAAATCGCTTCAATCAACTACTCAACCGATTTTGATAAAATTTAAATGGAGCCAAACCCAGTCAAAAAAAGAAAAAAAATGTAATAGATAGAATTGATAACCTGCTCGTTTTTTGCGGTCGGTTAAAATAGAACGTTGAAATTGATTGAATTTTCCCGGTTGCAAAGACAATAGGTAATCGTAGCCAACCTATGGAGATCAATTTATTCAATCATTGCAATTTTGTAAAAGCCAATGAAAGGCTGCTAGCGCGGGAGATCGAATGGGCCTAGAAAGTCGTTCCATTTCTGAGCTTTCTAGTTTATGGAAGGTATAGTTTCCGGATTAGATCTAAACTTCTAACTGTAATATATGCATGTATTTCTGATATTTAAGAGCTAGTCTCTTGACGTTGTCATTGTGTGGAAAACAATGACTATTTTTATATGTACTGATTAAGGTGTACCAGTCATTGATATTGCCCTAGAAGTTGATAAATTTTACTTTAACTCATTATAATAAGAATTCCTCCACAGGTATCAATGAAACGTTTATTAATTAAACTAGTAGCAACATCTCTGAATCCAACTTAGAATTACTTTCTTTGTGATTGGCTGTCAAACATTAAAATTTTCATTTTGTTTACAATAGTGTCATTACGCGTTGGCCCTCAATGTTTATGTTGACGAATTTGATAAGGACCTTACTTGTTTCGAACTGTGTTACTCAAAATTGAAGCTCATAAAGTGGTAAGTATTTATTTTATTCTATTTGGGATTGTATGTATTATATATATGTTTTATTTTTATAACAGTTTTATAATAATTTAATGAAATACAAGGGTATCAAATACTAGGACAAAAATCATCTGATTTCTAGTACTTGATACAACTATCATCTACTAGGTAAATTCTCATTTGCTCGATTCGATCGATTTTTTATACTATTACAATAAGCTTAAGGTTGAACTATCTCAGTTTCAAATATAGCTTTTCTAAGTGACTTCTAACTAGTCGTTGATAGGGGGTATCAATTACTGGAACATAAAATATCAAATACTAGGACAGAAGAAAAATTGTCTTTTTTTGTGCTGGTTCTTATTTAATTAATAAAATATTGTTACCACACCATTTAAAATTCTTTATTTTGGGCGAAAGAAAAGAAAAACAAGGAGAAGAAGAGGAAACCTGAGAAAATCCCCCAGAAGTCACATCAAATAAGTGGCAAGAGTACCATAAAAATAAAGAGAGAAATAAGCTTATACAACTTGAACAGAAACAGAAAAAAGCTGAAGAAAGAAAAAGAAGAAGCTAACAAAAACAAAAAAGATAAACGCCGCGCAAAGAAACTGAAAGAAAAAAGAATTTACTTATGAAAAAATATGGATTGATTCAAGTAGCGAATCTGAATGTGCAACAATGCAGCCAACGGAAGCCAGATGATCTCAATAGCGATCATTCTAATAATTTTAATATTTTTCTGACTATTTAGAAATTTCAAGATGTTTAGCTGTACTTATTATTTTATGGATCTGTATGTCTGTCTGTCTGTCTGTCCGTCTGTCACCAGGCTGTATCTCATGAACCGTGATAGTTAATTTTCACAGATGATGTATTTCTGTTGCCGTATATTTTTAGTGTTTATACAAATACTAAAAAAAATGAATAAAATAAATATTTAAGGGGGCTCCTATACAACAAACTTGATTATTGCTTGTTTTTGCTCGATATTGATAACGGCAACAGGTAGACGCTTAAAATATATACAGAATATATATATAAATATTCACTTTAAAAATAAATAATTAAATTACAATAAAATAAATATTAAAGGGGGCTCCCATACAACAGACATGATTTTTTTGCCCTTCGTGCGCGAGTCTGACCCGCACTTGGCCGGTTGATGTTGATTTTATGTAATTTTTAAAGAAGTTTTGTTAAATTATTATCTACAATTGCTATTTTATTTAGTTTATTGTATTTTTTTGGCAAGTGCGTACTTATCAAGTACTAGTTCACTGGCTTGAAAAAGTCATAGTCAATTACTGGGACAATTGAAAATTTGACTATCAATTACTGGTACAATTTTAGTCCTCTCGAAAAAAATCTATATTAAAATAAACAACACTGATTTTCTTTACTTAAGTTCAATGTAAGAGAAATGAAAGACTGATTAATATTTTTTACTTACTTTGAAAATTCTAACTGAAATAAATACATTGTTATAAAAGAAAATGTGTATTTTTCCCACTATAGTATCAACTACTGGTACATTTACCTTATTATAATAATAACATGGCGCTCCGCAAGTGGCATAAAAAATCTCGAGGGTATTTTCTGCTAATCCGCAAAACACCACAAAATCTCGAGTTGGTGTTTCACGTAATATTTTTTTGATATGGTGGTGTTTTGCATTTGTGGAATTGTGCGTAGTAGGTAATTGACGTAATTATTTTTTCCAGTACGGAAAACACCACAAAGTCGCAAGTTGGTGTTTCGCGTATATTGTTTTTTGCGTCTAAAGGATCTATATCTATAAGGTAACGCTAAGCCATTGTTCCCCGGCTGTCATCATTAATGATCATCGTTAAGCTGTCTCAGATGCCTTTAAGGAGCTAAAAAAATCTGACACCAGTGTTGGCCACTTACACACACAAAAAATAAACAAGCTTTTATTTAGTTTCGCATGTCCCGTCGGTATCTATCTGTGTTATCAAATCTTGCAGAGACATAAAGAGATGCATACTGATATTCAGTTTTGCTAAAACTATGCATTTCACAAGTAAATAACAATGTAATAAAATGATGTTAATATGGAGATTACATAGATAACTCCTCGATGCTGAATAGCTCAGTCACCAATTTTTCCAGGACTAATCGGGTTCCAAACTAAATAATGTAAATGCGAAAGTGAGTTTGTTTGTTACACTTTCACACCCTATCTACCGAACCTTTGCAGACACATTGGTAATGATACGGAGAAGGATACCTTTCATCTTAGTAAAAGTATTGCTCCCCGAGGGATCGACATAAAGGCGAGCGGAGCCGCGGGCGAAAGCTAGTAAGATAATATTTTGTCCCAAAAATAATACTTTTCCGGGACAGGTCTAACTAAATTATCTTTTAGTTTGACCTGTCCCAGTGTCTTTATGTATAGTCGAATCTTGCTAGCAAAATCTCCAAACCCAGTGTCGGTTCCACAGCTTATAATTTGTAAGTTAAATGGTTTTCCCGATACATGGGGTTCTTTATAAAGGGCATGTAAAGATCTCTTCAGGGTCGGAAATACGCTTGTGTTTACTAGAACTCTGCCACTGACACAGCGTTATCAGTAATAAAGTTATTCAGTGCTGAATAAATTAATTAGTCACGCATTTTTTTATTTGTGAAAACAATACATTGATGACGATTATTGATAACGTTCACACTTCCCTTTCGAGTCATCTGAATACAATAACATAGATGGGAATTGTTTGTTTATTTTATTGAGATTTATATCTCTTTAAGGTAATTCAGCTTCTAACAGACACAACATAACAAGCCCGGAGGCCCAAGCATCGATATAATGCATTTCTTTCTCATTATTTGAAAATTTGTATTGAATTGATCGGGTTTTAAAGAACATCAACCAATTATGACTAAACGGGTCACTCGCATGCAATTTCTATAGTCTAATAGTTTCGGACTCGTCAGGCAGGAGCACATTGTCAAGGCGAGTGCCGGACGCGCGGCGGCGGCGGTCAATGATATAACATCAACCAAAACTTTCTTCTTTTTTAGGGTTCCGTACCCAGAAGTTAAAAACCCTATTAATAAGCCCCCACTTTTCGTCCATCTGTCACAGGACTGTATGTTTTGATACCTACTAGTCTATTGAAATGTTAAATTTTTTTGGGCTTAGCGAACGTTTGTTATTTGTATTATTTATTCATTAGTTACGGTTTCCAAGATGGCGGCCGTGGGTCAAGGGTTGCAACCCCACAAACTTGGATTTAACTTTACACTAACCCTATATACATATCTAAAAAATGAAATTGCGTCCTCTGACAAACTCCACTCTAAATGTAACTTTTGAATGGACTATAATTAAAACAAACACTTTTTCTACTGATTGTACCATTTATCAGTGCCTAAAGATGAAAGTCTATAATTAATATGTGTTACCAGTGATGACTTACGGGTCCGAAACATGGTTCTTACTATAGGCGTCATAAGAAAGCTCAAGGTCGCTCTAAAAACACCGAGAGGTCTATGCTCGGTGTTTCTCTGCAAGATCGAATCAGAAACGAGGAGATTCGTAGAAGAACAAAGGTCACTAACATAGCTCAGCGGATTAGCTCTTTGAAGTGGCAGTGGACGGGGCACATAGTGTATAGAATCGATGGCCGATGGGGCAAAAGGGTTCTCGAATGGCGATCACCTACCGGCAAGCGCAGCGTCGGACACCCACCGACCAGATGGTCGGATGACCTGACTAAGGTCGCGGGAAGACGATGGATGCAGGCCGTTTTCAACGGGTCGTATTGGAAATCCTTGGGTAGGCCTAGGTCCAGCAGTCGTATTGGAAATCCTTGGGGGAGGAGGTCCAGCAGTGGACTTCTTGCGGCTGATGTGATGATGATGATGTACCATTTACAAACATGGGGCGAGTTGCAGAATGAAAATTTGATTTTCTGCAATCCGTCCCAAATGGGCCGTAGGCATATGGGACGAGTTGTGAAAATTGTCTCATTTATGAACCGATTTTAAAAAGTCTTTCTTGTTTGAAAGGGTATGCTTTCAAGTTGGTTCCATTAAAATTTTATCACAGTAGTTTGATTGAAATATGTTTCTTTTTTTTATAAAGAAGAATATAAAGAAATTCTATAAATAACAAATGCATAGCAACATTGTGACTTTACAGCTGGAATTGTGTATTTTTATCACTTTGATTTCATTTCATTTGGTTTGAAATATTTTCATATCGCTCTATATCTACTTCCTCGCACTTTGCGGAATTCACTTTGAGAGTAGCTGTTCTGTTCCACTCATGCATTACTAATACGCCGCCTTGCATAAATTCTAAGACCCATTGTAAACAATATATTAAATATGGCTCATAAAATCAGGAAGCATGAAATGGATTTATACTATAAATACAGTACAATATGTGGGTCGTATTTATCTGCTTTAAGTACTTGTATGAGAATTTAAGTATGAGTAGCACATTATGATAAGTTCTATCTGATAAGGCCAATAATTTAGGAATTCCGCAAGGCGGGGTGCTTGCTCCTATTTTGTTCTTGCTCTACATAAATGACATCAAAAACAAATTAACGCATAAAACAATTCAATTTGCAGACGACACTACACTAATAGTTAAATGTACCGATGAGACGAATTTTGAAAATAACATAAATGATGCCCTAAAGTATATTATTGACTGGTTACACTTAAATGGCCTTAAAATAAATATTGACAAAACTAAATTCATGACATTTTATTCTTACAATTCAACTAAGCCAAATCTTGACATCTGCTTTAATGATGAAAAAATTGAACAAGTAAATAATACGAAATTTTTAGGTTTTGTTATTGATGAGCATTTAAACTGGAAAGAACATATAAATCTAATTTGTAAAAAATTAGACCGTTTTGTGTATGCTCTGCGAAGAATAAGACAAACAGTATCTATCGAAGCTGCGTTGCAAGCATATTACGGTTATGTCTCATCGGTCCTTAACTATGGACTAATCTTATGGGGTAATTCCGTTACTGCAGATAAAGTTTTCCGACTGCAGAAAAGGTGCATACGAGCAATATCTAACGCGTGGTATCTTGATAGTTGCAAGCCATTATTTAAACAACTAAAAATTCTGCCACTACCGTGTTTGTATATAAAAGACATATGTTACTTTGTGAAACAACATTCGAAATATTTCACAATGTTAACACAAATTTCAAAAAGACATCTAAGGGCTAATTATATAAATAATTTACATCAACCAATGTGCTGTAAATATATGTACAAAAAAAATGCATATAATATGTGTATACAAATATATAATCAATTACCAAATAATATAAAATCATTAACACAAAATAAATTCAAGGCGGAGTTAACGAAATGGTTGAATAACAAATGCTTCTACAGCGTAAAAGATTATCTAAACAACAGACACTGATTGTTTTTCTTTTAATTATTTTTATTTTACTTATTATATTAATTCTATTATTGATTATAATTATATTATTTGTATAAGTGACTTGTGAATGACAAACATTTGTGCACCTGCATGCAGGTTGAATACATTAAATGTATAGTTTTAGGATTGTATGTAGATGTATTCATTGCAAATAAAGATTATGATTATGATTATGATAAGTTCTATCCTGATTATGATTATATATAATATAATATAGCTTTCGCCTGTGGCTCCGCCCGCGTCAGTGTCGATCCCTTGGAAGTAGTACAGTCAGCCAACTAGATATTTGACCTCACCATCAACCTATATCTTGAATTTTCTCTTAAACTAAAAATTATTTTAACATGAAAATATATAATCAGAAAGATTTTAATTAAGACTTTCTGAATATACATTTTCATGTTAATATTACTTATAGTTTATGAGAAAATTCAAGATGAGAAAAGCAAATGGCGGGGTCAGGTATCTCGTTGGCTGACTGTACTATTTCCCGGGATAAAAGGTCCTTCTCCGTACTCCAGAGAACTTGTATGCAAAATTACATGATGATCGGTTCAGTAGTCACAACGTGAAAGCGTAACAAACAAAGAAACTCACTTTCGCATTTATAATATTAGTAAGGATAAGGATTTAGTGAAGTTTCAACTTGAATTTGATGCGGCCGGATTTTGCAAATCTTAGGAAATCTTAGGATTATTAGAAATTTCAATAAAATATAGTACGTTTTAAAGAGAAGAAAAGCAAATAAAAACTAATCTTGCTAATACCTTGAGAGTATAATTTAACAAAACCTATGGTAATACATCATTCCAGAATTAAACTTATTTACCGAATGACTTTTTTAAAATTGTACAGTACATATTTAATTGTTAAAAAGAGGAAGACCAAAAACAAGGTGGTCAGATAAAATAAGAGCATTTAATAAGAACTGGGTGGACACTACCAAAAATCGAGAAAAGTGGAAAGAAAGAGGGGAAGCTTTTGCCCAGCAGTGGAAAATAGAGAGCTAGGGAAAATTAATACATATTTGCTTCTACCCGCGCAGATCGTAAGCAGATCGATGGAAGGGATAAAATTCCGAGAAATCATGTTAATAGGCGATGAGGCTAGCACCCGTTTCGTTTTCCACCTAATGCCCACCAACATGCTAAACCAGCCTTCGGGTCTCATAGACCTAGGCTCTGTCTACACCGCAAGGGTAAAAGACGTGATAATATGTATGTTAAATACACATTACGTTTTAAAGAAAATGCAACAAAATCTTAGGGTTTTTCTATGTAAATCAATGCTTTTGTACGGACTTATGGCTGACTCTTGTATTGAAAAGTCTTATCTTCCAATTTTTAGCTACCTATATGTAGAGAATAAGAACATGGACAACTGCAACAGCAGGGGTGGACTCGTTTAGACACCTTGCTAATGAAGATTACCTACTAGTTATAACCATAGGTGACACGCATTATACGAATTAGTAAATAATCCCACACAGCAGAATACCATTATTCAAAAGCTTATTGCTGTAGCTGCCTTATCCTGGTACAAAATACTAACGATAGCAATATCTTGAATCGTGATTCGTGATAGACCGGCGCGGGAATTTATAATATACAAAGGGCGATAAATTTTAATCTGGTGCGCTTTAGCACGGCTAACGGGAAGCCTGCACGCATGCTCAAACAGTTTACTATAAATTACTGACACTTAGGTATTCATCATCATCATCTGGTCTTTTTAGTCTCCACTGCAGGAGCATGACCCTCTCTGTATTTCCAGAGCCAATCTTAGCCAGAGCAGAAACAGGATTTGGCCTACACGGTTTGGCCTACGGTTGGAGAGGTCTCATTGATATTTATAATCTTTGTTAGGTATCTTTATTTACTGGCCCAGCATCCTTATCCTTACTAATATTATAAATGCGAAAGTGAGTTTGTTTGTTTGTTTGTTACGCTTTCACGCCGTAACTACTGAACCGATCATCGTGAAATTTTGCATACAAGTTCTCTGGAGTGCGGAGAAGGACATAGGCTACCTTTTATCCCGGGAAAATACTATTCCCGAGGGATCGACATTGACGCGGGCGGAGCCGCGGGCGAAAGCTAGTAAAGTATAAGAGTACTGCTAAACGAGTGTTTCATTCTGTAAATTCTGTAAATATCAACTATAAGTACCTATATACCAACTGACTATTAAATCACTATTCACTAGTATTTGTAGGGTAGAAAAATACAAACACACTCAGGACAAAAGACACCTGCTCTATGGAAAAGTCCACCATCATTGTGTCTGGATAAGACAACTAGGAATGGTCCAAAACCACTTTCATGTTTTGAAAATGTAAGTATGCGGATGCATACTACTTTTCCAAAACATAAGGGTAGTCCATCCGATATTCCAGCTGTTGAGAAGCTTCCCCTCGGAAGAAATCTTCCCTGGGCCACCTGCAAGCCCCTAAGCCGACTCCGGGCTGGTGTTGGCAGATGTCGAGAAAACAGAGTTGGGTGAGGTTTCGCTACCTCCTACAATATGTGTGACTGCTGTGCCAATCAGATATCTCGCCTTCTGTCGTGCCCTAACTGCCCCGCTACTTGCATGGTGCAGGACCTAAATTTGGCCAATGATAAGGCAATCGGCATATCCAAATACTGGTCAAAAGTTGGCGAGTTCCGTGGTGCAGTGGTCAACACGCCAGCCTGCGACGCAAGGGTGCCCGGGTTCGATCCCCAGTCAGGTCATGATGGAAAACAATATTTTTCAAATTAACCTGGATCTTGGATATTTATCTATTAAGTACATATCTATACTATCTATACTAATATTATAAAGCAGAAGAGTTTGTTTGTTTGTTTGAACGCGATAATCTCAGGAACTACTGGTTCAAATTGAAAAATTATTTTTGTGTTGGATAGTCCATTTACTGTGGAAGGCTTAAGGCTACAAAACATCACGCTGCGACCAATAGGAGCGAAGCATCAAGGACAAATGTTTTGAAAACGGGGAAAGATTATTCATCTACCTATACTAATAAAAAAAACGAATTAATCATAATAACAGAAATGGCCGCGGACGAAGTCGTGGGCAACAGCTAGTAGCAACTAGCTATTATAAAATATAGTATCGTTGAGTTAGTATCCTACGATACAAGTTCACAACCTACTGTGGGGCTAGTTCAATGTGTGTGATATGTTTCCTATATATTTATATTTATTTATTTATAGTTATCAAACTAAATAAAATCATTTCGACTCGACAAGAAGATGTAGGTAATATAAAGTTTAATTCCATGAATTCAACCACTTTACTGGAAATACCATTTTCTCAAACATGCTCTGAAATGTAGGCATTATTGTAGTAAAATGAAGCCACGAAGTTTGTAATTCTTGGCTCGTCCATTACTTTACCGGCCTAGGCCAGGAAAGTAAGTATGAAAATTCATTCCTGGCCGCTGCTCAAAACTTTTTAATTAATCTATATAACTTGCGTTATGTAACTGTCATGCAGCCATGGCTACCACATTAAAAAAATGCACTCATCGAGCATATAAGTATATGAATATGAAAATAATTTTATTAAAATGTTGGTATAAAATTAAACAAAAATATGCCAATAATAAAAAGAAAAAACGCGGGAAAGTAATTTTTTTACGGTATTACATTTTTGGGTAAAATATGACTGGGCTGTATGGGCTATGTTTCCTTAGCACTAAATGACAATTGCAATTTAAAAAGATAATAAAGCGGGAATGTACTATTATTTATTTTCGGCGGACTGCAAGGTTGTTGTTTTGGATTTGTTTTGCAGAATGCTTCTAGTGGACTTTATAATGTAAAATCGGTGTAATTTGGTGTTATAAATGGCTATGTTTATGAACATTGTGTGATGGTGCAGCTGTGGTGCGGATTTAGAGATTTACATAGCGGGCTGATGGTCGCTCGCGTTACTGCGTCGTCTATGATCAAACCAGAGGATTCGTGAAAAATAACGCCAGGAGCTCCATTGAATCAACGAAATGAATTATACCATCATTTTTTTGATAAAACTTTGAAGGTCTAAAAGGCGTTGAACACCAAATGCCGTAAAACAAATATGAAATAAAAGTGTACATACTATTATCGTTTTTTTTATATTATACCCATTTATTCCCAGTAGTACGTCTTTCATTATTTCCTCGCATTTATTGAGAAAAGCACAATACATGCCTTTGCCGGGAATCGGCTTGCCGGACTCGTATTTATTGCCAAGGCCTCGCTGACGCTCGGCCTTGAAAACTCTACTCGTCCGGCAATCCCTTACTTCCCGGCCTCTGCAGTAATGTACTATAACTTACGTTATGCTTTACTAATATTTTTCATAGACCATCTCAATAATTTACATAATCTCATTGATTTCGTTCCACGAATAATAATTTGCTTTGAAAGGTTACAGTAAAAGAGACATAGGTATAACAATTTAATGTGTTAATAAAACCGTGATGGGATTATATTACTACTGTGATTAGAAAGAAACCATAAACCTACTTTACCGGCGTATTAGATATGTACGAATAGTAATACTACTCTATAGAAGAAAATCACAAGTACCGATAAGTACCTAAGTTTCGACAAAATTTTTAAATTTGAGCTTTTTGATACAAAATAAATCCTATGGTTTTCGTGGTAGAATATACATATACTTTATTTATTTGCATGGATTTTCATAATGTTAATTCATTTAATTGTTAATGAATTTAAATAAATGTTTCTGCTTCTTCATAGTACGACCAAATTTACGAGGGAAAAAAACATGTTAATATACTAGGTAAAATAAACACATGTACAGTCGGGGGCAGATAAACCTGACCCCTCTAACAACAGATTCTAAATTGTAGGAGGTCACATTTATCTTAATCGAACTCAAATCAATTTTCTCCATCACAACTAAATACGAATGAAAAACACGTTTCTCTTTTAACCGGAACTATTTTTCTGTTTCTTAGCTGTGGCGGTGTTATTTTTTTTTTAAGAAAATCCATTTTGCTCTGATAAATATCGCAGGGCAAAAAAAAATATTCTCGCTTCTATTTCTTTTACCAAAAAAATTATGATCTTTGTCAGAAATAATATGCACCTACATGCCATTTTTTTGCTGACTCCTAAAATGTATACGCTTACATACTGGTCTGGGAAAAAGAAAAATCGTAGAATGTTCCAGCTGCTTCTCATCCCGCCCGTACGGATCATAAAATCCGAATGAGGGAATGTGCGAAATCCCAGGAATCATTAGTAGGTAGGCTATGCGGCTACCAACCCATCACTGCTTTGATTCCATTTTCCGACTACACGCCCACTTATATGCTAAACGTGGCTTCTGGGTCTTAAAAACGTAGGCTCTGTCTACCCCGCAAGGGTATACGTGATAGTAGATAGGTATGTAAGTATGCATGTCCAAAAATGTATCAAACTCAATGCAGCCAAAGATGCGATTTGTGCTTTTTCTCCTTAGGTAGGCAGAGTCTTACGTACGATAACAATTTAAGTTCCAGTGTGTGTCGTAAATGTTTGCAGAGCGGTCTATGAACCTCACGGTTTGGTAAACTATAGACTAGGCATAAGTACATTTATTAGCATAATGACCCATGTTATGCAATTCAATGATAGGGTTATGGCACAAAAAGGGGCAATTTACACCACAGCCACGGCCCGAAGGGGCGCGCCCGCAATTGCGGATAATTGCTATGTTTGACGTGATAACCGTCAGGTATGAACTAATTTGATTACTGTTAGCTACGTTCTGTTATTTCAGTTTGTATATTGTTATCTGGATGGTTAAGTGTTTAATTATACTATTAATTTTCATCATCATCAGGTCTTTTTAGTCTCCACTGTAGGAGCATGACCCTCTCTGTACCACCGGAGCCATACTCGGCCAGAGCAGATAGAGGATTTGGCCTACACTCTCCTCGCTGGCCAGACGGGTTGGAGAGGACTCATCGATGTTTATGAGCTATGTTTAGCTTGTATTTCCTAAGTCGACGTCGTCTTACGACATCCATGGGAAGACTAGGAGTGGTCCTATTCTGCTCTGCCGGAAACCACAAGGCCATTTATTATAAAAAATATTAATTTCAATGTCTTCTAATACCTGGTGGCTCCATAAGGCACACGTTATCATGCAATTGTTAGGGCGAGCTCATACGGAATTTGAAATGGCATGGTTGAATATTCAAATCAACCATGTTTCGTACGTTTTGATGAATGAATAAATAAATATAAAATTGTGTTCTATGTGATAGTTATCTTATTTCTAGAAAACGCAGCTAATACAGGTTGATTAATGTACCCCCGAGCCATATTGTAATCAATAATCATGGAAGCTAAATCACAAAATTATAATGAAATAAGATAAAACACGCAAAAAAAATTAAGTTTCCTTTCCATATTATAAGGCTTCTTCCTATTTTTCGCCGTAACTTTTTTATTCAAATTTCAGTATTTAAATATAGCTACGATTGTTTTTACATCTTCTCAAATATCAACATTTTCTTTAATATCTACTGATTTCTATCTATCTACTGTCTTCTGAATTAAGAATGAACTTTACTTACTACCTACTTATAGGCATGTAGACTAAAATAAATAATAGAAGCAAAATCATAATTATAGATCACAACATATAAAGTAGGTAGTCTCTCTCATCCAAAGTTTACCCGGTTTTATCCTCGACTGTGTGACAACAACTAATAATATTCTGATATCTATGGTGACAACAGTACGGCTGGCTGGCTGACGCCAAGTCGCTTGTGTAGTTCCAAAACTGCAGTCAAATGAAGTAAAAGTATTAGCTCGCCGGGTATCAAACCCGGAGCCCTAATGTAGCAGGCTAGCGTGTTATATTATTTCCTTTATTGAATTAACACGACTTACGACAGTATACAGATATACAGTAATGTTACTGCACAATTATTATTACGCGTTTATCAGACCGTTAGATTGTTATTTTCAAATAGTCTTATATCGAGACACATTCTCTTAATGCGGAAATAATAAGACGTCGCCATTGCACTTCTTATTGCATTTCTATGGAATCGTGGCCCAGCACTATAGCATAATTGCTTCTGTAAGTAGGTTGACTTATATTTCCTTTTAAGAAGTATTAAAACAAGACCAAATACGACCGTTACTTTCAATATTGGGAAACCGTAATCTTGTAGGTATACGATGCACACTTATGCGGCATGTCTAATAATGTTATTAAATATTAAAAAAGTGTATTTATAAACATCAATAATATTAACCTCATATAATTGACGATTTTTTAATTATTGAAGTATTATAAAACTCAAAAATGTGTATTCTGACCTACAAATAAGTTATAAGTCCTGACTGACAAAACAATTCACACGTACAATATCTCACGCGCCTCGCTTCAAATAGTCTGCTTTAGAAGAAGGACCTAAAAGGTAAATAATTAGCCGTGAAGGTTACTCTTATTAAACAAATAAAAAAAGAATAGGTATTCAAATAAAACAAAAACTTCTTAGACCGTGAAGGTGCACTTAGAGGATACTAGCAAATGTTTACTGAAAGTAATAGAATTTCTACGCCGTTATGTTACAGCCACAACACACGTCATCTATTTCATATTGGGAATCTGAAATATATAGTCCATAACTCAACTTATGTAACGGAACACTAATGTTCTCGTTCACAATTCTCAAATATTAACTAGATATCTGAAATTAAATCATAAAACAGTCTTTTGCAAATTGTTTCACAATAATTCACTGTATCCATCTTATTTTGTTTGTTATGGAGCAGAATGACATTGACAGTTTGTCTTGTCAATAATTGACGCGAGGAAGAAAATTGATCTATGATCTATGAAAAGTAAATTTCAGAACAAGGATAGGGAAATGTAAATTTAAAAAAATATGAAATTAAAAGTATGGTTTGACGGACTTTATATCTTTAAGTAAGAACAAGGAAATAATTAATCATGATGATAACGAAATTTGATCAAATAATTGATAATTAGTTTATTCTTTTGTCGAGTTAAAAAAAAGTAAGCATTTTACGAATAATCGAGAGAATCGATTCAATCAAAATTAAACAAATATTAAAGTAAATTAATACTCAGCGTAAAAGGAATTTAAATGGTAAAGTTATAATCTCATTTATTATAATATCTTGTGATGCCAGATTATCCTAGTAGGTCGATTCAAGGGATCCTATAGATAGCACAGGGAACACTAATAATTAAAAGAAAACTATGAAATTGTCTATGGAATTGAATTTCTTACAAGGCACGTTGACCTTTATTTCATTACGATTAGGGGTGAGCATTCAATGAGGATGAAAGGGAGAAAGAGACAGGTAGTCTTAGAACGGTCTAGAAAGTTTTGATCCTAACCAATGGGAAAACTTTATTCAATTGAGAATTTAATGAAAAAGGTCTTATCGACAGGAATGAGCAAGGCAGATTAGTTATTAAATGTAGGGATGTAGAGTAATGTAAAGAGTAATGTAGGGATAGTTAGATATTTGAATGATCTTTTTAGAAAAAATATTGGCCAACGGTTTTTCAGTCAAAGTAGCCTGATTTCTGAGAACCGCACGGTAGCAAATATAAAAGGCTACGGCGCCATTAGTCTGGGTCTTTACGCATCGGGAATTTGAAGAATCAAGAGGAATTGCTGCCAGAACGCCACTGCAAGTTTTATTTTAAATCAAGAAAGAAGTAGTTTAAAGTGTGGGTTATCGCGTTATCTTGGCAAATTAGGATCGAAAAGTCCCGCGAAGTCCCTTGCAAAAATATTTTAGCTAAGAAGCACATTGGTATCGTGTTCTGAAGTTAAAATATTGTAGATTCTTTTGAAATATATGAATATTAGCTTGTCCAGAGTAAATTCTCTATAATAGTTTCATATACTGTAAAGTTTTGAATGATATTGAGGAAATGATGTTGGGGGGAGATCTTTGATGTCTTCGAAATCTTCTCCGTGTCAAATCTGAGATATCTAGTTCCTATTTGTTTGATTTTAATGTAAGTTTAATAGAGTTTTGTGTCGAATTGGGGAATACATGGCCAAGATCAACGCTGGACCTCTATTCCTTATGAGAGCGATTGTTCTTTATGAGGGTAGCGGCCAAGTAGGAGTAAAAATAGTTCGACATTGTAGCTGGTCGAATGGGCTGAAATTCCCAGCCTAGTTATGCTACTTGAGGAGTCCAGACGGCCCAGCGCCTAGGGTAACCTACGGTCCAAACGGTGTGCTAGTTTTCAGCGCCCTAGTCACTTGGGGACACGTCTGGGACCTCAAACCCTTGTTAGGGCGTGGAAGTCTCGATCCTGACCACAAGAGATGACCACAACCCAAGAGTGATAGGAATAATAGGTTCGTGGGCCCAAACTCTGGCTCCCTTTTACAGCTTAGAGATGACGGATCCTTGCTAGGAACCTAATCTATTTACCAGAGTAGGAAATCTGATTTTAGGAGCAGTCAGGCAGGTAGAATCATTAAAATAGGGCGAGGGAAGCTTCCTCAAATCTTTTTAGCTAGATTAGGGAGCGATCTCTTACACCGGAGTTCGTTCTACACACACACACACTTTGGGGATGGGGGGACAGTAACTTAACACCTTTAGACTAGAAATTAGGGACTGATAGGGACTAGATTAGGCCCATTAACGGTTGCGTCAGGATAAGGAAAAGAGGGGTATAGGAGATAAAATTCCATTCGTTTTCACGGTAAATCCGGTGGTAGCAATATAACCATCCAAGCTGCTGGTGGTTAGGACGTTATTCAAACAATTAATCTTCGACAGTAATTTTAAGGTAGATAGTCGTATCTAATATGAAAGTGAAGTTGATTGTGAAAATATGATAACGAAATGGCATAAGCTGGTTCTGTGATTGTGACAAGTGATAATGCTGAAGAAATGTGCGTATTCTGATTGTGAGAGATTCAGGGAATCTGTTTCTAACAAAGGTATGAAATTCCTAACCTTAAATTTTTATATACAAGGCCCTGAGACTATAATAGTGTGTAGAGTATCTACCTGAATGATTTGGGGATTTTCATATTGTAAAATCACATAGATTGGCCATGAACAATTTATATCATAATTTGTGGCATAATCTCATAGTTATTTGACAATGGATTGAGTGTGAGTTGTCTATTTAATTACTAAATAAATACCTTCTTGATCTACCTATTTTGTTGGAAAATTCAGATTTGTTTAGTCCAGTGAGATCTAATATCTCTCTGACAATATATTATCATGATAATCATTCTCTGAAGGGGATGGTCTGTTGGTTCCATGGAAGTCATGTAAATTCTGTAAGGTAGAGATATTGACAATCCACATATATACCATATGATTCATCTAATTCTGGAATGAATAATGAATTCTGGGAGAGTAATGTTCCTTATATACTACCAAGGGCGAGTGTAAGATTGACTCAAACCCCTACATATTGAAATCTAGGAATATTACAATCCTCACACTTAAATTTGTTGAATCACTGAGACAAATAAGTCTGATGTAATGTACTTAAATACTAATAGACATTTCATCTCAATCTATCTCTAAGATCTAGAGTTAGTGCATAATAGTGCTTATACATAACAGCATGGTATAACATTTACAAGCTAACATACATAGCTACATAATTCCTATAAATAATAGGATAACGAATAACAATTGATACAGGGAGTATTATCATGTAAGGATGCCTTTTCTACAGTGAAGGTTGGGGAATAGTTTGACTGACAAACAAACCCTTGCTATAAAACTCCATCTGGTACCTAGTACTACCTGCTTGTTGTAAATTCATAAATTGAGTTCTTTGTTTTTACACCTCCGTGGTGTTATTTCAAAGTAAATAAATCTGAACTCATCCCAGCGAACACAATGAGAGCATAATGCTTGTGTAGCAGGTAATACGCTTGAAGACATTTAGTCTACCCTCTTGTCCCTGAATTTAATAGTCAGACATAAATTTACTGACAAATTGCCATTCCTGCTAATAGGTGGGAACAGGTACTATTTACTCTTTAATGGGTATCCCTTTTGCTTTCCAAAAGAAATTAGCATACGGAGGAATCACGTCCAAGTCTGGATGACGAGTGGTACTCTGGCGGGCGGATGGCGGGGCTCGACTAGTAAACCGTAACACCAAACGCTGGGTATATTCACTATATGGTATATCTACCACCACTGACTAACACATACAATGACAATATTAAACTATTACCTTAAACTTCTATCCATTGCCTACAGTTGTAGTCATCTATGACTCATTATAGGTCAATATGGCTGCTTACATTCTAATACTTACTATACATATCCGAAATTCAATACTATATCCATAAGCCGCTGGTAGAGGAACATATTTCTGTAGAGTTAACCATGCTAGATAAGCAGTATGCTCATTTATGATACATAATTAATCAACCCTTCATAAAATAAGGCAATTCTATTAATGTGAAATAGCAGGCAACATAAAATAACACAAAGTGCAACATAAACAATATTTATTAGGAAAAACATAAGCGCATCTTAGGATAAAGTTATTCTTATTTTATAAGTAACAATAGTCATACACAAGGCCGATAGCAACTTTAAGCATAGCATAAGATAGGGCTAGGCTTCATCACCATAGGTTAGGTTCAAAATCACTTCATTTAAGAAGGTCCAGGGGTTACTATGATAAAACAAGGGTTACTCTACTAGATATACGATCACGCCATATAGAATTGAACAAAGAAACAAAACTTTAATAGGGTATGTAGGTTGATAAAGTAGATTAAGAGTAATACAGCTAGTATTTGGTGTAGTTAGGAATTTATAGTAAAGACAGGCTAGAGTGAATAAAAATATTTAAAAAAAATTTTAACTAGGTAGGTTACACTTATCATCATCATCATTGCGAGTAGGTGACACGGTCAATCGACCATGCACACCCTGGTGTCGGAGTTCTTCGGAACCGTCTCTCGGCCTCTGACGTGGTATCTTTAACGACTACCAGATGGCAGCGGGGACCAACGGTTTAACGTGCCTGCCGAAGCACGGAATCATCTTTATTATCAGACAATCAGGTGATTCAAGCCTGCAATGTCCTAACCAAACTGGAAACAACTAAACAAAGTATGCTTCTCGTGGAAATCGAATCACGACCCCCGGGTCTACAGGCAAACGTCTTAACCACTGGACCACGGAAGCAGTTAATATATACCATAACTCATCTGAAACGTTGTTATTCCTTAACTAGCAGTAAAAGGTGTCACGTGGCAGCGATTTATGCATCGTGAACGGACAAATGACGACGGAGGCGAAGTTAAAACGATGATGTTGCAAGATTACAGACTACCTACATGCAATATAAGGCCATCGTATCCAAACTACCTAGTTGGAGGCTGATCTATCAGATGATAGTCATAGGTAATCGATATCCATCGAGATCGCTCAATAAGGAAATGTGCATGCGAACGAACGCGCCCTGCAGTAATGCGGGCCATGCCGCCGTTTCCTGCGGTCGCCAGAGATGCCAGCTCCTCACCGCACCATTAGTCTGCGGCATTTTACCGTAAATACAGCTATATTCCTAACTAAAGCAAATAAACGCAATTTATTGAGAATAATTAAACTGTTTCTCCGCTCGTAATAAACAGTCGAAAAAACGGACCGAACGATAGGAACAAATTAATTCGTAACCACGATTTTCCATAGAAAAATACTGAGAGTTAGTGAACGGTATCGGAATGAATGGAGAGCAGAAGCCATAAATGTTTTTTTGTTGTCAGTGAAAGTTTTGGACGCGTTCCCGTGGTAGTGACCGTAATGTCAAGTACACACGCGAGCGGCCAGACAATGGGACAATACTTACATGCGCATAATTCAACACTTGCATTTTTGAAAAAAGAACGGTTTTGACACGCTAGGTAGATAATAAGAAGTTTATTTTTGCTGCGGACACACGTACAAATTTATAATGAGACAGAAGAATAGGTAAAACGAGACTAGGTATACATTTTATGAGAATGTGTACTGCGGCAATACAAATAGGTTAGCTCAGTGATGATATTTCCCAGAGAGTTACACTGATTTTCAGCTATAACCTGTAGGCACGGGTGCGAATCAGTTGTGAACATTTTCGTTTACATTACGATTAAAATTTTGCCTTCTTAACATTATTATCATGAATGTAGTGGCAAAATGGAAACGACAAGGTTGCAGGTCAAATCCCCACATAGATGAAAAAAATATTTTTTTTATCATTGTGGGGGTCTATATACCCCTTATAGGCATTTCGGCGACAACGTCCCCTACCGCCTACCGGTACTTTATATAAGTTGCTCAGAAATTACAAACCCATTAAAACAGTAGTAGATAAATGTTAATAGAGACTGCTTATAAGTCTAATCATTAGTTTCAGATTAAAAACATTATCTAATGCCCTAAGCTGGAACGCCTTACAGAGATAGCGATGAGAACGGCAGTGTATCTCTGGTAATATTTTTTATGTAAAGTACTTAATATAGACCTCAACGTCAGACATTATATCTAAATTGCTTGTGACAGACCCATTGCCATCGTTGTATTGTTATGTTTTGTTATATCTTAAAGGATTAAGCAGCGTTTTCTTTGGAAGGTCCCAAGCGGTTTAACTTTTTCCGACACTTCTCCAACATTTATATTTCAACCAATTTATACAGTCTAAACAAATTATACAGCATGATTTTGAACCTCCTAGCTATATTGGAATCTCGGAATCAGAATCCCTAATGGAATACAGAATTGCAAGAAAAAAAATTGGATTTCTAAACAAAGTCGCCGATCAGCTGGACGAATTTTTAATAAAAAAATTTTTTTCGTTTTCTCCTTTTAGGTTCAAAATCACGCTGTATATCTAAACCTTTCTCAATAATACTCCATCTGTTGGTAAAACGGCATAAAATTCCTTAGAGTAAGTTTTGAGTTCATCGAGAACACACAGAAGATAGTTATAGTTTAAAGTTATTCAACAACATACGAAAATTTACCCTAGCTGATCTCTAAAACCAATAGTTCAAAAATTTTGGAAAATATAAATAATAATACAGAGGTATTCACTTATAAATTACAGGAAAACCTAAATGAAATGTAGAGTAATTGTGGGGGTTACATGCTTAATCATATAACAGCGTTAATGCTGTCTATTAGCGGACCCCGGGCTCTAACGCGCCACATCTGAAGATGCAACCTCTTTTCCTTGTATGAGATATACGATCATCCATAACATTATATGTCAGATATGGATTGCCATATCATTTACAGTCCGTATGAACGTCTACATCATCTTTGTACCTATTTTTATAAAGTTATTGTATTATATTCTTTGTTTTATTTATTTTATGCAATAAAGAGTATTTAATTCATTCATTCATTGCCTACAGTAAATTAAGAAAATACTCACTCTCAGTGAGATGATTGAAGGCTGTAATGTCATCGTTGAGGCGGCCCTGCATGCGCCGCAGCTTGGTGCTCAGGTCTCTGGTGTGGAGGAACAGGAACAGCGTGCATGACACTGCCACTAGAGCCACCAGCTCGCTCGTCCTTAAACAACAAAAAAACCTGTCAATAGAACTACTTTTTTCATTTTAGAAAATGTAAAGAACAAAACTAATAAAAAGAAATTGGACTCCAATCTCTTTTTATATTTGTTTTTATTCTCTCACTGCATTGTGGAGAGTTTCGGAAATATAGGCACGTAGTATAAAAAATTCTGAAACCGGTGTTTGCCACTTATATCTACACCCCATAAACAAACAAACAAGGGAAGAACTGGAAACAACAATACCTAAAACTGTATTTATAAACTAACCAAAGGTGAAGTAGGCAAAGATGGCGTCAGGAAAGATACAGAAAAATTTGTTGTCTGTAAAATCGGTTTACGTGATGACAGTGGAAGAGAGATAGATGCGTCACAAGCCGAATGCTTAAACCGATCGTCTTCTATCGCTTGTTCCGTGCTCTCGCTTGCACACGGAACGTGACAGTTTTTGGTGCGTGTAGCCGGCGTTAAAACGTTATTACGTCTCTAATTGTGAATAGTTATACTGATGGTATTCCAAGAAGCACGATCTTTTAATCTATGAAAGAAGATATATAGCATATATCTCACACCCGCGCTATCTCAACATCATTATCATAACAACCTCATTCAAGGCAAGTGCTTGAACCGCGTGACCCTTTCGCCGGCATTCAGTGAGCGAACAACCTTTAGCATGGCCCTAAATGCTCCTCAATAGGGCCCGATCACAGTGTTATGCACAACATATGTATATGATATAGCGCAGATTTCAAAACAATATTACTCCGTATGAGACTGTCTTCAGACTTGCTTTTGTTACCTGATGATAACAAGAAGAATAATTGCATTTAAATATGAAAAATTTCCAACCCCGAAAAGTTGTTCATAAAAAAAGTTTTTGTACGAAATCCTTAGAACATGAGCCCTGAGTTCCTGCGCCATTTTTTGTTATAAACGATTTTGTTATAAGAACGAACATGCCAAAGCGATGGTTTACCGACTTTAAAAAATCTCTGTTCTATATTCCACTAAAAGTATGTATGATTTTTGTACGCATTATTTACGCAACAAAAACTTTCAGGCTTTCAGGTCATATAAATATATAAGTACACAAAATTTAAACTTACGATACACGTTTAGCCTTTGGATTATTTTGTACTATCTTATATACTATGTAGGTCCAGACAAACACACAAGTAATCCTATAAGATTCCGTATTGTCATGCGGTCGTACGGAACCCTAAAAAATACGCAATGATGCTTTTCCACGTGGTGTGTGAACGGTCCCTTACGCCCTTCATGTCTTCCTACAGTGGGCTCGGAAAGTGGTTTACCACCGCTTTATGGAAAGATTGTACGGCAATAAAAGAGACACTTCTGACGATCGCGTTAACTAGAGAACATGGGCCGTCATTTACAAGTCTCAGCAGTGGAACACAGTACATGCATATTTCGTAAAATAATTAAAGGTTTTCTACTCATATCATCAATTCTTCGAATATTTAAACTAAATAAAAATATTATTTATTAAAAATATTAAACCAATAATTTTTTTGTTTAGTCTTGTAATTCGTTTGGGACCGTTCAATGAAATATGGACTATTCTAGCCATCTAACATTCTACCTTTTAGATACTTTTTCATCATCATCATTATCAGGTCTTTTTAGTCTCCACTGCAGGAGCATGCCCCTCTCTGTACTTTTATACTTTTTCAGGTGTAAACTAAAAAACAGTTATTTCAAAAATATTTTATTGAAGAATTCATACAGTAAAGTGATTTCCAATATGTCTTGGAAATCACTTCTTTCAATTCACAATGACATTGATTTATTTTGTATTGAGTTTCTATAGTCATCTTCCGACTTAATTATCAGAACAGCTCCATATCTAATATTGTATTATCATTTGACTTACATACCTACGTATGCAAAATGTCACCAAGTGGTCATCAACAAGTTGAATAAAAACTCCATTTCACGAAAAATTTCCGGCTTCGGCAATTAACGTGACGGGGTGGTTTCTTTTACCTACTTTTTATTGTTGTTTTCAGACAAAAATTAAATTAAAAAAGTTTTGGATCCCTCTGATTAACTTAATTTAGTTAGAGCCGTTATATTCGGTTGTCTTTCTCGAAGGAAGTATTTGTTCCTCATACAAATATTTATATCAATTTAGTTTTAAGTGCTTATTCAAAAACTGTTATTAAATTTTTGATGCAAATCATATGCCTCGCAAAAAAGGCACTATTAAAAAAGGCTCACGATTTAGTTGCTGACGCCAAACATCGCGTGTAGAATAGAGTAGATCCCACACGATCACGAACTTTCCTTTAAGTATAAGAGCTGGCTGTGGAAGAATATTCTGTCTGTTATACCTAATAATATTTTTTTTTACTTTTATATAAATACTAGCTTTCGCCCGCGGCTCAGGCAGCTCGGGAATAGTACTCGACTTGTTCCCGGGATAAAAGTAGCCTATGTCCTTCTCCGTACTACATAGAACTTGTATGCAAAATTTCATGATGATCGGTTCAGTAGTTACGGCGTGAAAGAGTAACAAACAAACTCACTTTCGCATTTATAATATTAGTAAGGATTGTAACAACTAGACTTGAGATTTTAACTAAACAACTACTTAATAATAAGTTACATAAAATTATTTTAATTATATAATAATTAAATTTTAAATAATTTATTTTTGCATGTTGGTCTTTAAATCTACGAGCGCATATTTTTGTAAGATATTGGCGCCTGAAAAAAAATTATAAAATAATTAATCCTATGCTGATCTGGAGGAAAGGCTGCTTTTCTTCCGGTGCAGATCATGAAAGCCGATCTAAAATCTGAGGAATAATGTCAATAAGCGATGCGGCTAGCTACACATCACTATTCCACCACATCCACATGCTGCTGCTAAATGTGGCCTGTCTATCTGATAGACCTGGGGTTTGTCTTCCCGCAAGGGAAAAAGACATGATAAAGTATGTTTGTATGTAAACTGATGAAATTAAAATTATTTAGTCCAAGACCAGCATTCCGTTTGAGAATTTGACGAAATTGTAAAAAAATGTATACAAAATGTATCAGTGCACTAGAGATAGCTAAGTTTGTATATAGTTAATACTTATAAAAAGATGTATGTTCTTACACCGTGAAAGTATATTTTTAGGCGGTAAATGTTGTACAGTCAGGGACAGAGATAGGTATCTCTGAGGAGGGCCTGATCAGGTGATCAGGCCCTCTACCTATATCTTGAGTTTTCTCTTAAACCCTATCCCTGACTGTATGTGCGCCGTTTTTCTTAGGCAGCCAGCTCTTAGACTATTACCTTTGACTCCGTTCCAGTAAAGCGCGAGAGCTAACGGGTTTATGTTCCCGCCCGGTGCGCCATTATCGCGTCGATTTGCAGTTTGCATTGCAAACAAATGCAAACTTACACCTGTGCATCTGCCCCCTTCTGACATTTAGGAAACCTCTTACTTATAAATCCTTTAGAAATTCGACGCTATCTACCAACAGCTCTACCTACGATCCGGCGGCGGCCTTAAATTTCCGAGGCTCCAGATGGCAGATCTTTGCGAGGCCCCTAACCAGGACTCTGACGGGGTACCTTTTTACGGCCCCTATTTGCCAGCTCGAAATGAAGGCGAGGTTAGACCTGTCCACGGTAGAGGGTAGGGGGAAACTACTAATTGAAGGCTCCTGTACATCGCGAGGCACTCCACTGTGAAGGCGAGGTTATTACACCTAGCGATTGGCGCGATTGGGTGCAAACCGTGAGGCCCTTGCAAGCACAAGGGCAAGGTTTACCACCACCTAAGGCCGCCAATGCTACAATCACCATGTCAGCTCGCTATGCTATAATACCAAGTATAATATTATGTCTTTTTTTAGGAATTTCAATTTAAATTTCTAGTCGTTTTATAAGGGTCGGTGAAGTTCGGCGAACGGTGGCAGCGACACTACCAGTATACGCGACAGCTCGGCACAATTTTCTAGTGATGAGGCATCACATATTAGATAGTTTATATTAGTATCGTTTAAATGATATTTTTATGCCACGCCACATAATTAAATAAGGTTTATTACAATTAAAATGAATTAGATTGATTCAGTTTAGGCTATTACAAAGACTTATGAGTGTCAAAGAAGCTGCGCCATCGGTTCTTAAGCTCGATCTTACTAAACGTAAGCGAGATCTTGTAAGGAGAAGCACTGCTAAGAAACACATTTGTCATTTTTCAAATTTGTTTCATACAAATTCGTCAAATTGAAAAATCAATTTTCCATCACAATGTTATATTATTACTAAAATTAACGTTGTTATCCATAGATGGGGACTCGTGCCTAAGACAAAGACGGCACAGGCGATGTGTGTGGGGTGTCCCCCGCCCCGCGTCTCAGCTTATACCCCGATTGCCATGTAGAGCGGTCGCGTACAGTAGTTACTATGATACCTATGGAATTACATTAAAGTTCGGTAACCGTCCACAGCGTCAAGTCGCTGTTAGATATTCTATATATCTAGTCGCCATAACAGTAGTCGCGCGGCACTTGCCGCGGCTAATAGAGCAAAATTAATTACTTCTTTGTTTGGTCACGACTTAACCGCTTTAACAATTATATTAGGTAGGTATCATAAAGATGTGCACATATTGGCAGTGCCACAGGTATGTCAGTGATATTTCATCCTTTTCCCGAGGGGTTACAATATTGAGCAAAATAACAAGAGAAAGCTAATTAGCTATATATGAGGAAGTTAGCAAGGATTAATTAATAGCACGAATCTGAATTTACCTATTACAATTGTATGCATTGTGTATCTAATGATTGTTACAAATAGATACCTAGATTGTAAACTCGGAAGCAATTTCTCTGCACTTGTAATAATTATGTAAATATTTCAATTTCTTCCTAATGACCGCTGAATATAACTGTAAAGTTTATTTAAAGGAAGGCATAATTCTAAAATGGTAAATATGTCACCGGAAATTAACAAACCGTTGCTTTTAATAGATTCCTTGGTATTAGACGACAAATTATGAAATAGTCTTTTAGTTTACAATTAATGGCTTTCCAATCGTCAAATCAAAAACAGCCAATGACATCATAATTGGGAAGTTGTTTTTTTTTTGATTGTGTTAATTAAAGTCCTCCCATAAGTAGACACATTAGCGAAAAATAAAAAGCTCTTTCAGATATAAAAGCAACACCAATCCGCATCACAGAAATACTACTAAATAATGACGTCACTGGTCTATAGTGAAAAAAGAAAAAAGAAAAATATTAAATATCATACAAAGCCCTTCAGGCAAGTAGGCGACCAATACTGTTGAAAAGAGTTTCTTTCGGCGTCTTCTTCTCTGCAGTGGTCGGTTCCGAAACGCTAGTAGTCTGTAGCTTTTGAACAAAAATTAATAATTTAAATATAATATAATAAGTATTATTTAAAATGTGAATTGCCTGAAAACGCCTATTTTCTGAATAAATCTTTGAATCTTTGAATATAATTTGTATGCGATGGAAGAGGTATTTGTTAACAACTAAATGAATTAGGAGATAATTCGTGGTAAAAAAAACAATTATGTTGGATTTGCCATACCAATTCACGAATCTACTAGTCGAATTTAAACGGGTCGATTTTTTTACTAAATAAATATCGGGCAGGAAATAACTTAGTGCTACATACGTTTATTGCTAAATAATAGTAATTTTAAGAATTCATCTTAAATTTTTCTATCATCATTTTGTGGTGATGGTTTATTTTATAACGGCATATCATATAATTAAAAATAGGACGGACAGTGCCTGTAAAATAAACATACGAATCAGCAATAATATAAATTAGTAATATTTATCTCTCTGAGCTTAAATCACAAGCACCTCTGACCTGTCTGTAAGTCTAGCAAGACTAGAAGCTAACGGGTAATCAGGCACTCTTGGTAGTAACTTCTTGCATTTCTCGCATTGCATGGTGGATATTGCGATTATTATTTCTTACTTTTATTATTTACAATCAATTGACAAGCTGTAATTAATTTTGTGGATGAATTTATTAAAACTTTCATTACATACAACTGAAAATAAATGGAAAATAACATGGCGATGTGAAAAACGTTTATATATATTTAAATAAAATCACTTTAATAAGATATTATCTATATTGCCGTGTGGTTTCCGGCAGAGTAGAATAGGACCACTCCTAGTCTTCCCATGGATGACGTTAGAGGGGACTTAGGAAATACAAGCCAAACAAAACTCATAAACATCAATGAGACCTCTCCAAACCATCTGGCCAGCGAGGAGAGTGTATGCCAAATCCTCTGTCTGCTCTGGCCAAGTATGGCTCCGGTAGTACAGACAGGGTCATGTTCCTGCAGTGCATAATTATAAGACTCGTGAATACAAACATGCCTCAATTATAATGATCAGTTTAGCACACATGTCAAATGGTACACTTTCAATACATAAGTTTATATTGTTCAGATAATTATTTAACTATTTCATATACACACTTTTTTATTCTTATTAAGTGTTCCTCTTCTCTTTTTTGTTTGTTCGCATAATTATTCGTGTTTTTATGTTAACACATTTTAACAATTGTTGTCCAGTTAAACTATGTTTTAAATAAAAACTAGTTGATTTGACTGCAGTTTGTATAGTTTATTCAATAAGTAAAATAAAACACACCGTTAAAGTTTGATTTGACAATGATACAATACGTTACGTTACTAACTCATAAGTTAACACTGAGTTTAATTGTAGCTAGGTACAAATTACAAACTATTGTTTATCGGCACTCATAAAGAACGGCTCTCACGCGCGCAGAATGTACCCGAGGCATGGCAAGACATTGAATTTATTTTCAATTACCTATGCCCACATTGTTGAGCATGCTTGCAAGGCATACCTTGCTCTTACCGTCCTTCCTCTTGTCGTAAACCCTTGGAATTGCTCTAACTTGATCAGATTATAAAATGCTTCTCGTGACTATCTATTTGCTACTTTGTTCACAAGTCGAGATACTTAGTTACAATAGCTTAACGGATTTGTATCTGTCGAAAATAGATTTTAAGTATTATACGCTGTGGTTTCCAACCAAGAACAGCATACCGTAGGAGGTTGGCGTCAGGTAAGCAGCCAACCGGAAATGTAGTATTTCCGGTCATATCATTTTACCATGTATAACAATGATATACCTAATGCTATCATTAACTGACCTGTGGTCCGAAACACCACCGACGAGGATTTAACCGAGGACACGTTCAATGAATACAAACTTATGATATTTAACTTGCGAAATGTTTTTAATCGGCATTAGTTTTAGTCATTAGTTAACAAAGGTAAAATCATAAAATACTCGTATCATCCAGCCAGTTCATTCCTTCTACGGCCCCGAATAACCAGAGAAGTCTCTCTGAATCCCTCGCACTCGCCACGGGATTAGAGTGCGTAGCTAGCTCCGATTAATGGCGCCGTAACCGGGTAATTTGGACCCAAGATAGGCGCTTCTGACACAGTAACTTTTATTAATACCGTAATTTTGATATATCAGACAAAAAATGACAAATACCAAAAGCTTTTTCCTGCAGCCATTATTCGATAGGCCCGTCAGACACATATACAATCGCGGCAATGTGAGAATTACTGCCCTTCAAGCCACGCACAGAGGCACAGGGGCGATGCCCAAATCCGAAGTCTGTACCTCCTGGCCGCCATTTGTTGATGTTGCCTATAAAGGCTGAGGGTATTCTAGCCTTGTATCAAATCTCGGTGAAGTAACGAAAGCTCATTTGGAGCTAGATACGTATTCATTAAAAATGTCTCGTATTTTGATTGTATAATTCAGCAATGAGAGTTCTATCTATATTCGCAGTTAATGCATTTCACAGCGTTCTATTTCAGATTTAATCTAACTTATACTTCCAATCTCGGCGACAGGTGAAACATTCTTGATACGGATACTACAGTTTCCCCAAGCGATTTATTTTGATTGTATCGCACGACACATCGATCACTTCACTACGTGTAGAATAGAAACACCAGATCCCTTTCCCTAAGATAGAAATGTAAAAGTATAGATACATATTATCCTTTCACATTTTGGCTTTCTAGACTAGAACTACACACGTGCTCTTTAAGAAATTATATCCATCGTAACAGTCATGTAATTCTCCGTACTTCCTAAATTACAGATTGAAACCTTATCGGCTTATAATGTATCATTTCCGAGCTCGGCATGTGATTTTTATCGGTGCGGTTTTTAGGGTTACGCTCAAAATAGAAAAATGTCAGGAACTTTTAAAACTTTCACGGTTATCAACATTAGTATGAAACATATCGAGATGTTTACCGTGATAATTCTCCGTGCACTACACTGCCTCCGTGGTCCAGTGGTTAACGCGTTGCCTGTAGACCCGGAGTTTGTGGGTTCGATTCCCACGGGAAGCATACTTTGTTAAGTTGATTCCAGTTTGGTTAGAACATTGCAGGCTTGACTCACGCCTGATTGTCTGATAATAAAGATGATTCCGTGCTTCGCAAGGCACATTAAGCCGTTGGTCCCGGCTGCCATCTGGCAGTCGTTAAAGGAATGTCAGAGGCCGAGAGGCGGTTCCGAAGAACCGTGACACTAGGGTGTGCATAGTCACCTGCACGAAATGATGATGCTGACCGTGAAGACTGTAGTTTTGCAAGCTAACAATAATTTGGTCTAGCTATATGCACCATCATGAAGAAATTAAAGATTTTGCGCGGGATTTTGTGGGGTAGGCAGCTTTCAAGGGTAGATATATCTATTTAGTCCTTGTCCGTTTCGTGTTTGTCTTTGAGATTAGTACTAAAACTCGTAAAACTAAAGTTATCACCATAAATATCCCGATATGATTTATTCTGTCAGGAGTTGAGGACCTGTCTGTTTGTCAAGAAAATTCACGACTGAAGTCCATTGAAACTGTAAAATTTTGCAAGGGACGACGACAAGAAAAGAAAATCCGAATCATATACTTATAATTATAGTCAGGAAACAGCAGCATTTTTTGAACGGAATTTTTATCTTCTCATACACATATTTTTTTGCTCACTGCTCATAAAATCTTAAAAGCCGCGTTTATTACGGATAATTATATTTGTAACACATGAAGACATATAATTCCAATTTAAATTCGAAGTACTGAATCAATAGTAATTTTGTTTTGACGTGATAAAGTCTTATAAATCGATGAACGCCGGCTGCACGCACGAAAAAGTGTCACGTTCCATATGCAAGCATGAGCGCGGAACAAGCTATAGAGAGGCACGATGAGCCTAAGCGTTTGGCTTGTGACGCATCTATATCTCTTTCACCGTTATCATGTAAAATTATCTTTAATGACTTTACAGACTTTTTTAAATAATCATTTGTTTCTCAAGATGACACGACGATTACACAACATGTTCGATGTTGTTGTATTTTTAACATAGTTCAAAAATGGTATTATTAATTGCATAATTTGTAAATATACCTATATCGTTAGAGCAATCTTTAAGATTGGTCCCAAAATATCTCAATTCACTAAGTCAACTTTTTCTTTGACGCTCACGTAGCAATATTTTCGAAATGGCAGATTTTAAAAACGATGAATTACCAAAAACTCATAAAAAAAAAATTTTTTCGAGTTTTATGACGTCGACACATTTTGCTAACCCCGATTTAACCCCATTGGTAATTTTTTCTGTCAAAATAATAAATCGTTTCTCGATTATCACATTTTACATAAAACTAAGTACTATGGAAAATTGAATTTTTGCCTTATCAAAGAGCGGCCATGAAAATAACATCACTGTCGCGGCAACCGCGAGTTTTTAGGTAAGTCGAATTCGTCAGGATTATCTTATTTCTATGGTCGAATCAGAATGATCGTGTAGCTATGGCACATATTTATCTGTGGTAGTTTGTAGCATCCTGTCATATGCACAATAGAGTTATACTGGCGGGAAAGAATGTCACATCGTATCGGAATTCATCTTGTAACTGAAAGCGAGGAATACTGAAGAACATATCTTGAAATCTACAGCTACTAACCCTTAAGTTGAGTATAGCTTGATTCTCACAGAACACTCTTAGGGACTTTAAAGTTGAGGCGTCGGATGACGTTAGCCTTGGTTTGCCGTGATACATGAGTGGTTCTAGTATGATGGTCCTGGTACGGAATGCTTCGAGCAGCATCCGGAAGGGAGCCCGTTCTTGACTCCTTGTGAGCGCACCTGAGCTTGACTCCTTGTGAGCTTACATCTTATATCGAGTCTGCATGTCTGGGTGTTATTGAAAGTCTTCGTACGTAAGCATTGGGCCATGTGATAAGCTCTCGTCGTGTGGCGAGTGTAAGCTTCGGTTTCCACTCGAAAGTAATGGAAGCTCATGTCGCAGACCTCTTGTTTGTCCATAACCGTGATAATTGTAATGTACTAATGTGTGACAATCTTTGGGACCGTCACGGTGATACGTGTGTCCGTGAGGCACTTGTTATACTCATTTGGCTATATCTTATACAGGAGGAAAAATGTTAGATGAGACGGGTTGGCAGGGTCAATCCAGCTCAGTCTTCACATCATACACAATTGGCCAAGGCTCGTTTCCCAGTAACAACGTAAGAGCGAAGAATTCAGGTATGTTTTCATCCTTACCGTATTCTAGGAATGTCTCGGAGGATTGTTTTTTTTTTCCTATATTTAATATTATACATTACACACATACAATAATCATACAGATATAAACATTTATTATACATATATCTACAGATGTGTAGAATGACTCCTGAAAAGTGGGCTAACAAGATGACGAAATGGATACCTGAGGATGGTCGACGTCAAAGGGGAAGGCCTAGAAAGCGATGGCGCGACGACCTCGACGTTTTTCAATGTGGATGGTCTGAAATTGCATTGGACAGAAACAAGTGGAAGGAAATGGGGGAGACCTTTGCCCAGCAGTGGGACAATATAGGTTAGATAAAAAAAAAAAAAAAAATACATATATCACGATCACTTTACGTTTTATTTTATTCCTATACAGCTGTAAATCACAGTGCCAGTAAAATTTGTTTAGTGCCTCCACGTAGGTGATTTAGTCATTATTCAGATCGGGAGTGCTGCTCCCGCACGAGCCATAAACCAACAACAGTCACTTCTCAATAAATCAAAATTCAAAGAAGATATTTCTCGGATTACGAAGAGTTCGGTACAATGCGAAATTTATAATCAAAGAGGAAAATAAAACTTACAAATACTGAATGTGTATCAGAACTCAAATATATTTATATAATTTATAATCGACAAACGTTTGTACATCTTAAACCGAAAAAAAATAACAAACCTGGCGTTGAGAGAACTACATATTACGAGTATGTACGAATATGCATTTCAATTTATTGAGTACTGAAATAATTTCGAGTTGCCGCTAGGTTTTGATTCTAAGAATTATTTATTTTTTCGAATTACGTATGGTAAGTAGTTTAATTTAATTATGCCCCTAGCATGTATTTGATTTTTCTCTCTCTCTCACACACACTCATCTGAGCATTTCCAAGTTATTCCCTCCTATTCTTCGACCGGCCTTCTGCTGCCTCTGTGGTCCAGTGGTTAAGGCGTTTGCCTGTAGATCCGGGGGTCGTGGGTTCAATTCCCACGGGAAGGATACTTTGTTTAGTTGTTTCCAGTTTGGTTAGGACATTGCAGGCTTGAATCACCTGATTGTCTGATAAGGCACGTTAAGCCGTTGGTCCCGGCTGCCATCTGGTAGTCGTTAAAGGCCGAGAGGCGGTTCCGAAGAACTGTGACACCAGGGTGTGCATGGTCGATTGACCGTGACACCTACACGAAATGAATGAATGACCGGCCTTCTACGGTCCACGCAGGAAGAGAAGCAGCTGGTACATTTCGTTAATTATTTTCTCCCAGACCAGCATAAAAGTTCTACAATGAAATCCTTAAATCAAATTTCATCTATGACGGACGATTGAGTGATTTCATCGATATGAAACACCTCCTCTGGTGTTGCAGATGTCCATGGGCGACGGTGACCACTTTCCATCAGGTGGCTCGTCTGCTCGTTTGCCGTCGGATATACATAAAAAAAAATACATATTAGATAACTAGTAATAACAGTAAAATGCTCGTTAAAAGTGCAACTCAGTCGTTATAAACCAACATTTAGCTGAACAATGTCGGATAATCCGTTACCAAAACGGTTTATCATAGGATTTCTGGCTGCCATTTACTGAGATTCCAAAAAAAAAAAAAAAAATCTCTATTCACACGAAAACTAGCCTTATTGTTTGTAATAAATATAAACACGGTTTATTTTAATGCTGGTTTCCATATTATTTTGTTAACCTAGAAAGGTTGTTAGCCTTCAGTGGATCCATTTCAAATCTTTTTTCTTTTTCACAATATGATCGCTCGATGTCTCTCAATCTCGACGTCAAATCAATCAAGAAGATAAAGAATGATTGAAATAGTTTTATAAGCCATAAGTTCGGTTTCTAGAGTGCTGCAAAGACTTACCGTAACTTGATACTCTCTCTAGCATCACGCAGTTCTGAAATATGTGGTAGACAAACATCAGCTCTTCTCGACCGATACCGACGCTTGCATGTTAAGGTTATTAATTACAAGTTAACAGTCAGCTTACCTAGGTGGGTATGCTGGCTGTAGTACTCGTCGGTACGAACAAGACTAAAATGCTGAAATTTGAAATGCTTTACATGGTATACGCCCGCCCTTCGATCATGATCGAAGACTGAAAAGAATATTTAAAACATGACACGGTAACCTTGCATTATGTGACCAATAATAGCAAAATGTGATGATGATGTTAGCAAATATCTCATTAAACCGTATAGGTAACACATAAGTAGAGGCAGGAAGCATTATAAATTCATCATCATCAAATTTAAGAGCTGGGCTCCTGTCGGTGGAGCTTATCTTGGTTCCCCAATCCCTTACCTAACCTTTATTTGTTTAATAAAAGTGTGCCTCGGCCTACATCGTCCCCTTTTCCCTTTTATCTTTCCTTCTATGATGTTTTTGATCAAATCGTCTTATCGTATTAAGTGTCCTACCATCTTCCCTCTTCTATTCTCAATAATTACCAATATTGTTTTCTTTTTGTGTCTCTTTTCTCCTACCTTTTTCAAGACTTATTCATTAGCCACTCTTTCTACCCAGCCTATTCTTTATATTCTACGCCAACACATCTCGAATGCTTCAAGACTTTTCCTTACGTTTTTTGTTAGCGTCCATGTTTCACATCCGTACAGTGTAATGCAATATAAATTAAATGTACCTACTTAATTAAAAAAGATTTATTACAAATCCAGTTAGTTGTCTAAAATCAACTAATCACTTTCAAAAAGTATAAACATTTTGCTATATCATGATAATCTCAACCAACTGTGAATACCAATGTGTGACTTGGAATTGAATAAAAAGAAAGTGTGCAAACGGCATGTATTTTAACCTTATATGCGAACGTGAGAGAGCGCTTTAAGTGGCACTTTATGGGGCTAATCAGGACTTTTGAAGTCCATATAAAGTGGAAGCTATTGTACAATCAAAGGTACGGGTTCGGCTTGGGCCCAGGCATTTTAGTATTCTGCATATCGACGGAGGAAGAAGGGACTGTATAATTTCAACAAGAAATACGTGGTCCCTTTTAGCCGCCAGCAAGATATATCGAAATTAATAGATATAGACAACAAAATTGAAATTTCTCTGACTAGATTGCACTTAACATGGAATTATAAAATGCAAGTTAAATCGTTGTTGCACGCACGGTCACGCCTTAATTGTGTTTCATTCGGTTATGATTAATTTGAAGTATTTATCAAAAGGTTAATCAATGGAAACAATAAAATACTATTTTACTTTTTATTGATGACTGGCGGTTAATGTCGATTCCGCGGTAACAGTACTTTTTCAGGGATGAAAGGTTGCCTATGTGTTAATCTAGGTAACATACTTTCGTTAAAATTCGTTCAGCCGTTTGAATGAGTAACTCTAAACATACATAAATGTGTCCCTAAATTACAGTTTATAAATAGGTTTAATTATTTCTTTATTTTTGTTCTATGTATATTTTCGGAATATCATTCGACATCGATATCAATAATCAGCTGAATAAAAAAACTAAGGTCTCACTAAGAACTAAAAGACTTCTCGTTAGCAATTTCGGTCGTGGTGTGGCGCTACCGTAATCTGGTACAACCGCAGCATGTGCGTGGAAACGCATGAGTAATTACAAGAGATCTCAATCGGTGTTAACGACAGTGAAATTAATTCATCCGACCGCGGCGCGGGTCACTGGGCCGCCGAAGACATTGCGGACCAAAAGCTGCAGATACGTTTTATGGATCCGTATTCGTAGAGAGCCAATGAAACCCCATTTCTAAGCCTCCATGATCGCCTGGCCGTGGATCTGTCTGTACCTACCAGCGTGATATCAGAAATTTCATAGAAACGTTGCAAATCATACTAAAAACTGTTGTTGTTTCCCTAAATAATTATGATACCCTTCGTATGCGATTCCGGCTCGCACTTGGCCATTATTCATCTTCTAATTATCCGGTATACACTTTCTTCAAAATAATTCAGTTGCGGTGAACAATAATTTTCTTCAGCAATAAATCTCGTGGTGAGAAAATTAACTTAATAACAGCCAACACCTTCATAAGATGCGAACTAAACAAATTGAATTGTTATTAATAAAGAATTTAAGACTTTTATTAATTCAAATCAAACATTTATTCAAAAACTGAGATTTTACAGGCACATATTACGTAAGATCACATTTTAAATTAAGGTTTATTTTTTTATTAAATTATTATTGATTATTAATTTTTTATTGATCAAAGTCTACAAATTACTAACGTTTTGAAACCACTCTGTCGAAAAAGAAAGTTTAAACTGTAGGTATCAGTCGCCTATTCGCCTGAGAGTATAATTATTTTTATATTTGCCAGCTAGGAAAATATATAATTACAATAATATCTAATTAAAGGTATACCGTGCTAAATTGACATTTTTAGCTGCATCATATTATACTTATTAAATGAACAATTTTTAACAAGTTTTCTCTGTAGACACTTGAGGTAATTGGTTTCTTCGTGCATCTACTTCCAATAACATCGTTTGAAATTTGAATATAAATTACAATGAATATTTTTCAATCAATTAGTTTCAATATGTTTAATGCTAAAAGAAGTTAAACACTAAAGCTATTCGTAAATAAAGTTACTTCGGATAATTCATATGTATTTAATTAATTGGCTATAAACTGGCGAGACGCCGTCACGGCAATATATTGTGCATTAAAATTAATATACTATCGGCCATATTCATTTTAATGGCAAAGAACCGGACTCATCGAGCCATACTCTTACCGCACTGGACGTTCGATCACTTATTACATTACCAAGAAAAGAATTTATAAAGATCTATTTATAGTGCTAATGATGTAGATCTTTGCCGGGATATCATTTAATGCTATCTATAACGCTTCAACAATTATTCAAAATGCAACTTTATTGCATTCTCTCGGTTTTTATGATTATTGACTGTCCATACACCTAGGACAAAAAGTATTAACGAGCAACTACTCGTTGCTGTGTTTAATTGCAAAATAATTATTTTCTTACATAGTTTGAAGATTGATTTTCTGCGTAATTTCCTATAATATACAGATATCAATGAGCATGCCTATACGTTCAGACAATTAATTCAATATTAAAATTTATAAATAAAAATCTTGATGATAGGATTTCTTAAAATAATGTTTTCTCTCAGTAAAACTATTATAAAGCCAATTATGAGCGTTCGAAGATACGAGTAGATTACCGCGCGTCTGTCAAACGCCGGCAAAAAGTGACCGAGTGACCGACTCGGATGCACATTAAAAGGAAATTTACATACACGCCAAACAAAAACTAAATTGATAAAAGTTGTTTTTGCTATAGAGTGTAGATTATATAGATTTTAGGTAGATGGTACATTAATAAATCGGTGTACAATGAATACGAGTAGGAACTCACAGAAAGGAACTACAGGAGAACTTTCTCAGTAAATCTTTATATTTATAAATGAATCCCTATTTCCCTTGGTCACGGCATCACGTTTAAACGGCTGGACCGATTTGGCTAAATCTTTTTTTTTTTCGTGTTTGTTTTTATCAGTAGTAGGTTCTTATGAAAGAAAATATTAATAAACTTGCGCGGAAAAATTTAAAAAACCGGCCACGTACGGGTCGAAACCGCGCACGAAGGGTTCCCTACCTTTATCTATAAAAACGGGAAAAAAAATCATATCTGTTGTATGGGAGCCCCCTTTAATATTCATTTTATTTTGATTTAATTATTTTTTTACGTGAATATGTAACTTAATATTTTGTGAATATTTCAAGCGTCTACCTGTTGCCGTGATCAATATCGAGCAAAAACAAGCAAAAAAATCACGTTTGTTGTAAGGGAGCCCCCATAAATATTCATTTTATTAATTTTTTTAGTATTTGTTGTTATCTAGCTATTGTCTAGCTATCACGGTTCATGAGATACAGCCTGGTGACAGACAGACAAACAGACAGATGGATAGTGGAGCGATATCAATAGGGTCCCGTTTTTACCCTTAGGGTACGGAACCCTAAAAAGGCAGAAAACTTAACGTCCTGTCGTTTGACAGTCGGCGTCAATTTATAGTTAAGACAGAACAACGTTTGTCGGGGCAGTTTGTATTTTTTTTATTAACTATATAAGTCTCACTGCTGAGCAAAAGCCTCCCCTTTATTTTTCCACTTTGCTCAATCTCTTGCTATCTCTCTCCAAGTTTTATCAAAAGTAGTCAAGTCGTCTTTCCATCTTATTTTTGGGTTGTCTCATAACCGTTTCCCGTTAGTAGGTTTCCATGAGGTTGTTCTATAAGCCCATCTTTCCGGCATCATTCGGAAAGAAGCAAACTTGACCCGCCCAGTCCCACTTCAACCCAGCAGTTTTCGTTCCAACATCGACCACTTTTGTCATGGATATACGAATATCAATACATATTGTAGTATTATTGTAGTATAGAATAGTAAATGTTGTTCTGTTGCTGTTATGTGCATTTAAATATAAATTAAAGTAAACGTACAATACACAAGTAAACAATATACCCTTAAGGGCAAATTGATGAGACGGGTACAAATTGTAGAAAGCTTATGCATGTGGCCAGCTAAAGGCGGTAGACGAGATTGGAAAGTTAGGTGCAGCCTACAGGACTGGTTGCTTTCCACACGAGATGCACTTTCTGATATCAAAACCGCTATAAATAACCAACTGTGTGCCTAATAGAATAGCTAGCACAGATGCGCTCGGCGGTACCCTAATGATCTTCATCGGGTGGCAGCTAATTTGCAAACTGCTGCCTTACTTACACGTAATAATGTGGTTTATGATTCATTACACGTTGTTTCAATCAATCCGAGGGAATTTATATGCGCAACGGGATCTTTGTCGTGTAGTTGAACGTAATTAGCTTTATGGCTTATAGTACCTGGGCCACCGAGCCACGGTAAAGATATCTAACAGTATTGTAACACGGGTCTCTCCTTGAATTAAATGCCTACCGCCGCGCGGTACATGAACACGCGCCAGGGCTACCCACGTCTACAGTGTTTTTCCTTTTCTCCCAGACTAGTATGGAAGTCATCACATTTAATGTAAATATCTTACTAAGTAGGTAACTAGCAATAATTACTATTATAACCATTTCATAATGATGTTTCGCCTATTTCATTATTATATGTAAGTAGCAGTAAATTATTAAGTATCTATCTTTCTTATCGTATGTGTTAATGACAAACACTGGTGTCAGAGTTTTTAAACCGCATTATAGACCTCCGACTTGATTTTGTGTAACAAGCTGTCAAAGGCAGCGACCGGGACCGACGGCTTAACGTGCCCTCCGAAGCACGGTTCCTCTTTCTCATCAGACAAATAGGTGATCAGCCTGCAATGATTTAAGTTTTAACCAAACTGAAACAACAACAACAACGCTTATATATATTATTTTTAACTAGCTGACTCGGTAAACTTCGTTTAACCGTTAAATTTTCCATGATTTCTTATAAACCTACCCTAGACTTCACCAAATAGTTATATAAAAACCAAATTTAGCTAAATTTGTTTTTTATATATACATATATTGTACATATTTGTAAGTACAATACTATTGCCTGAAATAAATGAATTATTATCAGTGACGTGCACAGACATTTATCATAGGGTAGACATAATTATAAAACTTACCTTATAAATATACAACCTATATACCTTACCTTACTATACGGCTAGTTATCTACAACTCGTTTAATATTATGATAGTCTTTCGATCTTCGACCGCAAAAGTATTCAAAACAAGCGAAAAATTAGAGATATGATTACAACCTGCGAGCCACGTACACGTATCATACGGTTTAAGATTAAACTTTAGAATAACTAACCATAACTAACCGGTTGCTTGATTTGTTCAAAAGCGTGTTCACATAACACTTTATATTTCGGTTTCGGCATGCAAACACTAAGCGTCACAACTTTCACATGAAAATATTTTTGTCACAAATGAAATTTAACTGTTATAGCATTTAATTTTAAAATAAAACTTTCCTCTTGGATTGTTTGTAAACACATAAATCAATGACATTGTTTATGACATTGACTTGACATAAGTATGAATCCTTAATGACATTGACAAGTGACGATGTCATTTACATCGCGCGCGACAGCCAATAGAAATCTCGTAGACAGTGTCTTATATTCACACACACAGCGCAAATTTGCTTTGCATGTGTGTGCCGATGAAAGATGTTTACTTGTACTACTACAAAAGCGATTTCCTGTCGGTGTATAATAGTTTTCTATGTGTGCGTGAAAAGTTAGACCTTTGAAATTTTGTCTAACGCGGCTTACGCGTATAGATACTGGTTAGCGCGGACACGCGCCGGCCGCAAGACGTACTTGAACAAAATCGACTATAAAGTATTTGCTAGCAGAATTTTGCAGGCGCACAGACTATAATTTTTTGTTAGAAAAAAAATTGTATTTATTTAGCGACTGCAGGGTAGACAGTGTCTAACAGTCTATATGGACTGCACGTCACTGATTATTATATATTATTAAATTGGTCAAGCCGTTCCCGAGTTTCAGTTGGACACACGAAAAGCAATTGATAATTTTGTTGATACAAGAAGGAGATTATAGGTACCTACTTTGTATGTGGAATTCTTAAAATACTTACTTACGTAGGTAAAAAAAATCAATTTTATAATCTTACCTTTCGGTGATTATAAATAAATAAATATATACGGACAAATCACACAGATTGAGCCCCAAAGTAAGTTCGAGACTTGTGTTATGGGATACTAACTCAACGATACTATATTTTATAACAAATACATATATACATAAACATCCAAGACCCAAGGCCAATCAGAAAAAGATCATTTTCCATCTTGACCTGGCCGGGGATCGAACCCAGGCACTCTCGTGTCGCAGGCTGGCGTGTTGACCGCTGCGCCACGGACCTAGCCAATTTGCAGATTGCAGGTAATTTGAGGATTTTTTTACTATGGGTGGCTTAATGATAAATTGAAGCAACCAAAAACAGCACAATATAATCTATATTTAAACATTTTATTCTAACACCAAAATGGATGTGCTCATATATAACAATATCCACAAATAAACTTTACACAATCACATACACGTTCGTTCGTCACCAACTACAGCACATCCTTGACTGCGAATCGCCGGTTGCGTACCCGTTGCGTACTAAAGAGTGTAATGACCTCGAAATGCGAGTTTCGACTGTTTGTATGAAGACGGAATACTGTTAGATATCTTTACCGTGACCGAGCTTTGCTGGGTTATTACTACTTATTGTAATATAGTGGTGTTTAGGATAATCTACATAAACTTAAAAAGTCAAATGTGAACTGACAATTATTACTATTTAAAACGATTTCTGTGTAGCAGGTGTTTGATTTCAGTGATCCTAATGAGAAATATATTGCAATCTCAAACATTAACTATATTTTTTTTAAAACTTGACTTAAGACAATAATTTGATCATATAAAAAAAAAAAAGTAATTCACCGAGCGGGATTCGAACCCGTAACACTCTTGCCGTGCACGTTAAACCTCTGGACCAGACAGGACGAAATTAGCGACCATATTCTGCGTAGAAAGAAAGCACATGAAAACATAATAAGACTAATCTAGATCGATTGTTTACCCTATTTACCTCCAAAAAATCCCATATACCAAATTTCAGCGGAATCGTTAGAGCCGTTTTAGGAGATCATAGTAATGATTTATATGCATACATACAGCGTGATTTTGAACTCCCTAGCTATATTCAAATCTGGGAATCAGAATCCCTAATGGAACACAGAATTGCAAGAAAAAAAGGTTAAAAACTAAAAAAATAATTTCTCCTTTGATAGATATTCGTCCAGCTTATCGGCGACTTTGTATGGGAAACCTAATTTTCTTTTTCGTTTTTACCTTTTTTTCTTGCAATTCTGTATTCCATTAGGGATTCTGATACCTAGATTTCAATATAGCTAGGGAGTTCAAAATCACGTTGTATAAATAAATATACAAGAATTGCTCTTTTAAGGTATACCTAAGATATATCGGATTTCTATAATTTATATTCGTTATATAGTCTTCGATCAAATATAATGGTAGATACACAGTATCATACAAAATGAAGCCTTAATAATGTCCCAAGTCAAAACATTATGCATACTTACAGACAACGACAAAAATGGTACATACTGAAAGTATAATCCATCTTCTTTTTCCACTTTTGATGCGTAATTTTTGCATCTTTTTACTGTACCGTCGTCATCGCGAGACGTGTGAGTGCTAGCGCGGTTTATTGAAACTGTGGACAAAATAGCTCCGAAACTCGATTAGTGCGCTGTTTTGCCAGTGCCACTTTTCGAGCGCGACTCGTGTATCTACCATTATATTTAAACGAAGTCTTTATTACTTTTTCCGACATAAAACTGTCTTAGAACATTGATAACCTTAAGGTTTTTGTTGTTTACCTATATATAGGTAGGTTGCGCATAAGTTCGTTATCAGGCTCGTTTTAAACGAATAACTACCTACTTTAAAATATAATAAAATATTATCGTACGAGATGATCTATCTGGATATATCTGGAAAAGGGCTTAATTGATGTATTGAACTGGACTCTTTTCTTCAATAGTTCCAGTTGTCTGTCCCTCTAAGGCTCAAGAGAGGGTATTTTAGTTACTTCTTATATTGTTAGTTCTATAATACAATGTAGCACTTGGAGGGTATCCTTCGCTTTTTATAGAGCCTGAAAAAGAGAAACGAGAAACATTGCGTAAAAAATCTTGAGTATTTTAGGGCGAAATTGACTATGTTAGGTGTGTCAGAGATGCAAAATCAATGTGAACTAAGCCAGGTTGCAATTAAACATAGAAGTATTGGTACCTTATTATTTTCTAGACGAAATGAGGGACATCATGACAGACAAACCATTTAAATTGTTATCTACATCTTTTTTTTACAATTGTTATCTTATATTATAAAGAGGAAAGATTTGATTGTTTGTTTGTTTGCATTGTATATGCTACGAAACTACTGGACCGGTTTGAAAAATTATTTCACCATTACTATCCTACATTATCCCTGATGAACAAAGGCTATATAGTCAATGCCTATATGAACGTGTAAAGCCGGGGCAGGCCGCTAGTATTAAATAATTTCATTCCGGGCCTTCTTTTTTTTATCAATCCAAACCCAAAAATTTATTCTGAAAATTTCTCACAGATACATTTATGCTGGAAATTGCATCTATTTGTATCATATACTAGCCTGAAATGGCACGAATAAACTCACAGTGTGGGTCAGACCGTCTCTTAATAGCTGTAATAAAGTTTTTATTAACCCTCTATAAATGGTCAATAATACCGCACGTGAGTGACGACTGCACTAGCTGCCCCGGAGAGTAGATCACGAGAAATCGTGGTCAGGGATCACGCATACTGTTGGTCATGTGGTCAATCCCAAATTAGTCATGACCCAAATATGTGAGAGCATTTAAAAATTGTTTCCGTGACGAGTACCGAGCAGCCATCGAGGTAATTGTTTAAAACTAGTCAACAAAATAGTTTCACCGCGAGTCGCAATTAATAATATTGCATGGATTTAACCATAAAACTGCCTCCGTGGTCCAGTGGTTAAGGCGTTTGCCGGTAGCCCCGGGGGTCGATTCCCACGGGAAGCATAGTGTTCAGTTGTTTCCATTTTGGTTAGAACATGACCTGATTGTCCGATAATAAAGATGATTCCGTGCTTCGGAAAGCACGTTAAGCTGTTGTTCCTGGCTGCCATCTGGTAGTCGTTAAAGGTACCACGTCAGAGACCAAGAGGCGGATCCGAAGAACTCTGACACCAGGGTGTGGGTGAATGGTCGATTGACCGTGACACCGAAATGATGATGATGACCAGTATGTGTACACTTATTGTTAGACAAATATTTAAAAAAAAATGATTATTGACAGTAATTTAGGTATTTTTTTCGTTAGGTAAAACATAATTAGATCGGAACACGGGCTCTTACGCATTACAAGAAAGAATACATCCGCAAACACGGTTGGATATAATAAGTGTTATATGAGCTAACTCCATATACATATACAGGATATATCAACAACCCAGTGACGTGCAGTCCATATAGACTGTTAGACATTGTCTACCCTGCAGTCGCTAAATAAATAATTTTTTTTTTCTTACAAAAAAATAATTATATTAGGTGCGCCTGCAAAATTCTGCAAGATTTTGTTCAAGTACGGCGCTGTGGCCGCGGCCCGCGCGTGCCCGCTCTAATCAGTATCTATACGCGTAAGCCGCGTAAGACAAAATTTCAAAGGTCTGACTTTTCACGCACACATAGAAAATTTTTATACACCGATAGGAAATAGCTTTTGTAGTAGTACAAGTAAACATTTTTCATCGACTCACACATGCAAATCAAATTTGCGCTGTGTGTGTGAATTGAAGACACTGTCTCCGACGTTTCTATTGGCTGCCGCGCGCGATGTAAATGTCATCGTCACTTGTCAATGTCATTATAGATATTAATCATACTTATGTCAATGTCATTGATTAACGTGTTTACAAACAATCCAAGAGGAAAGTTTTATTTTAAAATTAATTGCTTTATCAGTTAAATTTCATTTGTGACAAAAATATTTTCATGTGAACGTTGTGTCGCTTAGTGTTTGCATGCCAAAACCGAAATATAAAGTGTTTTGTGAACACGCTTTTGAACAAATCAAGTAACCGGTTAGTTATGGTTAGTTATTCTAAAGTTTAATCTTAAACCGTATGATACGTGTACGTGGCTCACAGGTTGTAACATATCTCTTATCTTTTGCTTGTTTTGAATACTTTTGCGGTCGAAGATAGAAAGACTATCATAATATTAAACGAGTTGTATTGTAGATAACTAAGGTAAGGTATATAATAATAATAATAATAATAAATCATTTATTTCAGGTACTAAGTCCCATATCTTACATATATATAGGTGGTATGTTTGTAAGTAAAATTTATAATTTTGTCTACCCTATGATAAATGTCTGTGCACGTCACTGCAACAACCATATACTCAATACTCACATGCAGTATACAGCAGGAATTTTCTTTAGCCAGGATCGCTACCGAGCAGCAGTAATGGCTGCTAATTAGCTGTAGCTATTCGCGGTACTCACCTTTATGGCGAGCCGGATAGCTATCAAATTAAGGAACGTATCTGAAGGATACGTGTCATTCTCATAATTTCGTTAAAAAAGTTTTTGCAATTATAATATCAGGATAGATAGTTTCCCTATATTATGGTGGTATCATATATTTAATACATATTTACCTGTATGTTTCTAACGACGTTTCATAAAAAATAAAGTTGCGCTGTAACGATACATAGAGGGCGTTAAGTGCTACATTAACAGATATTCACATAACAATTAACATTATAAGTAATTCGATCATTAATTTAGATTACATTTTTACCGTTTAAATAAATATGTTATATCTATTTTCACGCTTAAATAAATTCTAAATAGTATATATCTAAATAGAAATAACCCACTGCCATTTAACAATGACTTTTGGAACAAAGTTTGCCAGAGCCCTAGCTTGCAAGCGGCCGGATGAGACGTTTTATCTACATAGTAAATTACTACATATTTGGTAAATTCACGACAATACATCAATACTATACTACTATAAATCTGTAAGGGTTGGTCATGGAGTAAGTTCTTAGTTACTTTGTTTTCAGAGACATCGTGTTAAAAAGCTCTATGATACTGAAATTAAGCTGACGATTTTTACTGTTTGTTTGTATGCATGTATGTATGTTCTCTTAAACTCTTAAACGAATTAACTGTATTTTATGAAACTCGGTAGATAAACATTTAAACGTACAGAACACAAAATAGGCTACTATTTTTTTTCTCCAGTTATGATAAGACGTGGGTCCCATACTACGCGAACGGAGTTACGAGGACAGCTAGTATATTTACAGAGTATCCCGAGCTGTTACAGACATTAAAATTACAGACAGTGTACCTACATACCTTGTAAAAACCGCAAATCAAGTGAAATGTTGCTTTTCATAGCTACCTGTAATTTATTTTCAATTAAGGAATGGTACAGCAACATAGTTAAAGAATAATATTTTCTGAAAATTTGATATTGCCAATGCCAAATAATGAAATAAAAATCCGAAGTCTGTTCTGTTGTCTCATTATTTCTAGGGATGTATTGCTTAAAACAAGTTCTGGTAGTACGTTTTCAAATAATGCGAATTGGTAACACTGGGATCATAATTACAGGAGATAACAGTCTAGCTTAATGTTTAATTTTATGTTGGTTTTACAATACGCTGCATTTACATTAATGTTCTTACGACGCTATGCAACATGTTTGTGAACAAGGTGATAGCTGCCGGTGGGCATATCGCTCTCGCAGATATCTTACAACTTCAGGCAGAATAAATTACTGTTATCTTTTTCTTTTCGCGTATGCCTCCGTATGATTTTGTTTTATTCGATGGCAACACTGGTTGTGAGCATTAAAAGCGCATACGCATGTTAAGCAACCCTGGGCGCAGTCCCAGCTATGATGGGTGACCGCAAGTGGCATAAAAATATCTCGAACTCCTCCGTACTTCCGAAGGCACGTTAAGCCCGGCTGACATCAGTTATGGAAGTCGTTAAGCTATGTCAGATGCTTATAGGAAGCTTGAAAAATCTGACACCAGTGTTGGCCACTTAACAAAACAAAGCAACTGAGTTATTGTCTATATATTAAAAAAAAGTATTTTGTTTTTTTATCTTGACAAATGCTGCTTGCCAAATCATATAGCTGAGGATGTAAGTGGGAAAAAGCTTATATGAAAATGATGACAGGTCACCAGGAGGACTGCTGGACGGGCTTTTAAAGAATATCCCATCATCATCATTACAGCCGCAAAAAGACCACAACTGAACAAAGGCCTCTCCCAAAGATACTTCGTTCCGTGGGAAGATATTGCCATACTCACCACGCTTGGCAGTTTCTTCTTGTGCTTCCGACGCTGATGCACATCGGAAGCATTTCAAAGCTGGGGAAGGATAGGAATTCGATGGATTTGGAAAAGAAATGAAAGTATTGGGATACTACCCACTCGGATAAATGGGAGAAAAGCAAGTATTAATAAGTATATACCCTCTCATAAATACATAATGACACTTGTATATATTTGGATAATCCGTCGAGGCGATTTGCCGATGGCGCAATATAGGGAACAGTGTTGTCTTCTGGTGTCTGAGGCCAAGATCTTCTTCTGCTTGGTGAGCCAACGCAGTAAGGAAGTATATTTGGATGAGTATTATATTATTCTGTTTTAAACTATCGCGCGTTAAACACATAATTGTTAATTTTAACGGGACTTAGCACGAAACTTTTGTATATTTATTTCCGCTGACGTTTATATGGAGTTACATCCATCGTCTCGCTGCAATCACGATGGCTATAACTCCATCAAATTCTAAAAGGTTTGTTCTAAGTCCATTTAAAAAAATAATTATGAGTATTATATTCGTGGACAATTAATTAGGATCCTAATACCCATAAATAATTTGCATTCGCAACTAGTTGTCCTTCTTGCCCTAGAAAATACTTAACTAGTGCTTATATAAGTGTACCTATCGAGCACGCAATTCTTTCAACAACTACTGCCTCTAATTGTGGGAAGTCACACAATGGATTTAATATCATAATGAATGATCTTTATAGGAGATAGAAGTCCAACACAGTTTATATCGGTTCTAGCCTGTATATGTAGATCTTTCCTATATTCGTTTCAATATAAACTTCATAAGTCCATAATTTGGAAAAATATTATTCCACCCTCGACCTTCTAATGTTCCACGTGGCCTTTACTAAATTTGAATTTTATCATTAATATCAAGCACCCACCAAATTTCAACCAAAAACGACGTTCTAGTTACAATGTATAACAAGATGCATTCGATCCTGGAAGTTCAAGTGGTCCTAAGCTAAGAACTCGTTTCAAATAAAGAAACTAGCATTTAAATCTGTTTGTCCAGCCGTTAGGAAGCTACATTGCCAAACACATTCGTGTTAATAAATTTTAATATTATTACTTAATAAATTATATAACTTAGCCCTTCCATGTACCATTCTGATAGAAAAATAAGCATCAGTCGAATCAACTCCACTAAATAACTTGTTACGTCAAAAAAAGCGAACATTCATCTAAGCCTATTTACATGAATTTCTAATAATTATTACGTGAAAGAAAATTTTATCTGAATAAAATATAAATCAGCAGAAAAGGTGTGGACCTTTAAAAGATGTAGAACGTCTTCCAAAGTACCAACCAAGCGAGTTCACGTAATACTGCTATCTTTGGAAATACGTTAATAAAAATCTACCTGTGTCTAATCGCCGAGTTCATCCTCTCACTTTCAAGCCGAGAGCGTCAGAACAGCGTGGGACACTCGGACATAACGAACTTTTATGATACATTCTATTGAGTGTCCACGTGACCGCCCAATCCAACCACTTTTACTTTCCAACCTCTCATCTCCGCAGGTAAACATTCGTGACATCATATGTTACGCCAAGTGATTTTTAATCATATCGTTTGCTTCTAAAGTAATCCAAAGTTACAGAAAAGTATGGAAAGCGGACGTGACGCAACGTACCTATAATGCATGTTCAATTTGGCATAAATCATTATTTTGCATGTTCCGCTTCGAAAAATACTCGATCGCGTGAAAGAAATGCGTCAAAATGTATGCAAGCATGAAAAGAACAATTTCTATCACATTGTGCAGAATGTGCAGATTTCAAGTTTTCTAAATCAGCACTATATCAAGCAAGTAAGATCCAGGCGTGCCAGTAACCTACAACACAGCATGATTTACCGCACGATAACCTGCAAACGCGCGTGAGTGGCACATGTCACCCGCCGACAAGGCTCTGCCGGTGGTCGGCGCAATGTCACCGCAACAATGACGCCGTCTGTGACGTAACAATGTTCCCACAATGGCGGACGACGATTTGTGCGCTACTGTGTCATATCCGCCGCGTTCCGCTCGTCTGCCTCTGGCCTCGTAAATCTTTCAAATAACAGAAGTTGTTAGCTTTGCGTATACAATTCCTCAGTAAATTCCACAGCCTATCCAAGGTGACCAAAAAGTCAAAAAGTAAACTTATAAACCGCAGACAAGACCGCATGGATAATAAAGTTAAATGCGCCTACGTTTGATAATGTAGTTTACGAACGTGCTTACTCTTGGCACGAACAACTATGGTCCAGTTACTCAAACACCAAACTTATAAACCGTTTCACATGGACAATATATCATTGCTTTCCCAGACAGCTAACAGATCACAAGGAACTGTTAGTTGTCTGGGAAAGCAATGATATATTATAAAAAACACCGAATTCTAATTACATTAAGTAAATAAAAAAGATAATCAGGGTCCACTGAAATGTAGATTGTTAAAATGCGATTTCCGCCCAATTATGCGCACGCTTTCAAGTCGAGCAAACAATAGCATGTGTGCACTGCGCAGCCATCTCTACACAACTATTACCTACTAGTCGTTATGGGTTTCAGAAAAGCTTTTTGCAAATTGATGATTGGTCTACGTCTATTGCGTAAATTGGTATTTATGTATAAACGTGGTTTTTAGATCTTTGGGCTGTGTCTAACCTGTAAGGGAAAAGACGTGATAGTGAATAGGTTAAATTTAACGTATTTTAATGGAATAATGAAAATAAATAATGGCAAAAATGTAAATGTTCCCACGTTACCGTTTATATCTTCACAATATTCAATTAAGTCAATATAATGTTCCAAAAGTTCAGATTAAATGAAGGAACTTGCAGATTAGCCCCGACATTAACATAAATTTTCTGTTCACGTTATGTTCAATTGACCTTAAAACTAAATATTTTTGGCTCAATATTAATAAATTTTTAGTAACAAAATCCACTTGGAAACAAACAAGATTACAAGACCGATTGCTGAATTGTTCCGGTATCGAGTAGTTATTGAAAACATACATTATTCGTACCGTTCGGTGCATACCTACACGGTTCAATGAAATTACGTAATATAAGACATGGAGCCGTTTGTTTCTTAATTGCTGATTTATTCCGACAATGCGGACAAATTACATATATTAATAACAAACAAAAATGGCTATTGCATTATGCAGTGATCACTATCACAAAAGCGTCGTGCAGCGTGCGTTGCATTTCAATGTTGTACCGTTATCTTTTATAATAGTTACAGTTTTTTTTTATTGCGTGTCTTCATTTATTTACGATAATTATTTTTTATTCCACAATAGATTTATATTTTTAAAATGCTTTTGTTAAAATTTTCAATAATAAGTGTGTATCCCGTAGTAAAAAAACTACGTACTGTTTAATTTATTTCAAGCATGGTAGAGCCCCGCTACCGGCAATAAATAATTTTTGCTAGTAATAGAATGGGCCGGCTCGCCCAGGAAACACTCCCAAAGAAAATCGTCTAAGTACAAGCTTCTTTGGTGAATAAGAGAGCCAGAGGCCCATCCTTTCACTTATTGCATTTATTGGATATTATTTTACATAATTTAGTTCGCAATGCTCGCGATTATGTCTGTCAATCGTCTAAGGCTGAATCATCCCAATCGTATATGTCAGATTATTTATTATGTTCGCATAAAATGGCATCACCTGTCATCTGATAGCGATCGGCGCATGCCAATTTAATATCAGAGATAAAGTATGAAGATACCAACGCACACGGCCCAAATTAAAAAAGTTACATAAGTGTCACCTTAATCTACGAACTCAAATGCCATATTTGCTTTGTAAGTATTGTAACTACAATTAAATAATATAAAATCGTCATATACTAATAGTGAGAGCCACCTTAATCCGGACATACAAGACGCGGTGTACAGTGCATAAAAGGCAGTTGGTAGAGGATATAACGTATCATCACGTCCTAGTACCAAAAATCCGCAAGCGAGCAGGCTGGATGAATTCAGTCACGGTTGGGCTGGGCAGCATTTGATTGACTTGTAATTAAAATCAATCAGAGGTCGTGGTCCACCTGCTTAGCCTCCGTGGTCCAGTGGTAAAGGCGTTTGCCTGTTGACCCGGGGGTCGTGGGTTCGATTCCCACCGGAAGCATACTTTGATTAGTTGTTTCCAGTTTGGTTAGGACATTGCAGGCTTGAATCACCTGATTGTCCGATAATAAAGATGATTCCGTGCTTCGGAATGCATGTTAAACCGGTGGTCCCGGCTGCCATCTGGAAGTCGTTAAAGGAACCACGTCAGAGGCCGAGAGGCGGTTCCGGAACTCTGACACCAGAGTGTGCATGGTCTATTGACCGTGACACCTACTCAAAATGATGATGTTGAAGGTGGACCACGGGCACTTTTTCTTGTCAGTGGTCCACCTTAGATCACCTGGGTGGACCACGGACACTTTTTCTTGCCGGTGGTCCACCTTAGTTCACCTGGGTGGACCACGGGCACTTTTTCTTGCCGGTGGTCCACCTTAGTTCACCTGGATGGACCACGGGCACTTTTTCTTGCCAGTGGTCCACCTTAGTTCACCTGGGTGGACCACGGGCACTTTTTCTTGCCGGTGGTCCACCTTAGTTCACCTGGGTGGACCACGGGCACTTTTTCTTGCCGGTGGTCCACCTTAGTTCACCTGGGTGGACCACGGCCACTTTTTTTGTCGGTGGTCCGCCTTAGTTCACCGGGGTGGACCACGGGCACTTTTTCTTGCCGGTGGTCCGCCTAAGTTCACCTGGGTGAACCACGAGCACTTAGGTCTAATTGAAATACAAATACGTACGTTCTTAAAATCTAATTTGTAATGAGTATTTAAAATATCTGGAGATGAAGTATTTTGTGAAGGCTTCAAAAATCTTTTTTACAGAAAACAGCGGTCGATAACATTCTTAAGAAAAATTAGTTCAAAATATTTTCCTTAAAAGTTTGTCTGACTACATATTATAAAAGTTTTCATGTTAGGAAATTCTTACATCATTTAACATCTGACTGTATTAATTTTAATAAAAATACCGATTAATATTAAAGGGAATACTGTATTTTGTATTTTATATACACGACTTAAAAGTAATTGGTGTTAAGTATTTCAGAGACGTGCAGGAGTGTATTTTGTAACTTTTATTTTAATAGCAAATCATGTATTTTGCCCAGTTTAGCGCAAGTAGTCTGTAGCTTAATAATTTCAATATAAGTAAATTAGAATTACATACAATATAAATATAATAAAAAAATGTCTGCGGTAAGCTGTACAATCTTGTAAAGATGAGTAATCTTAAATTATTTAAAATTTTCATCAATGTCTTGAAATTTAGATATTCGTAAGTACCTTTTTTAATTACATTAAAAAGTGAATTGCTTACTCTGAGGTTTTTATTATGTCCTATCAGATCAAATTGATGATGCGGATGACATGGCTGTTTGAATACATTAAATTACATCACGGTGTCGACAAAAAATAGATTATTAGACGTTAACCTGTTCGGCAGCTTGTTTGTTTGACAGTAACTGTCGGTAGCAGACTTGAGGTGCAGGACCTCCATTTTTGTAACCCTTTCAGTGCCACGTACCGTGTTTATATATAATTATGTATAACTGCCTCCGTGGCCCAGTGGTTAAAGCGTTTACTTGTAGACCCGGGGGTCGTGGGTTCGATTCCCACGGAAAGAATTACTTTGTTTAGTTGTTTCCAGTTTGGTTAAGACATTGCAGGTTTGAATCACTTGATTGTCTGATAATCAAGATGATTCACCCCGTTGAACCACTCCATGCTTCGTCTTATTTGAGACTTTGACAACACGCGCCGTAAATGAGACCTAACAATATTCTTAAGGGCCCGTACTACCTCACATAGCTTTGCATGATTGACTGTTATATCAATAATAATTAAATACTCAAGTTGAAATAAAAATGCAGCAAAGTTCAGGACTAACTCTGGTAACTATCTGACTCAAAAACACGATTGCGTTAAATTTTCTCGATAGAAAAAAATTGCAAAGTTGCCTCCAAATCACGTCTAATTTACTCGGTATATAGCATTATTCACCAAATACATTAAAATTAACCTTGAAACTTTTGATTATTATTGCATTACAGATAAGGCAGCCATCATATGTTTTTCTTTTTCGAATAACCCTTGAATATTCCTACAAAACGAAAATATCCAAAGTAGCCAACGCGTTTAGACCATCCGCGTTTGTACCGCCACGCCGCCTGGCATATGTCGGGCTCTTAAATCACACATAAAAGATTGTACCGTGTGGCGCCACAAAATTCCTTCGAAGCCTTTGATAAAGTCTAAAAGACGTAAGTTAAAAGATTGTCAAGTCACATTTCTGTTTAAAAACCACAAATCTGGAAATACAATATGTAGTAAATACTAAATATTAAAATTTCACTTACGTTGAATACCTGCAGATGTATTGTATTTCACACCGACTTTTTGCCATTTCTCCGACCGCGTTACGCACGAGGCAAAACAAATTAATAGCCAATCGGCCGTGTTGCTAGCCACAATCAAATATAGTCTAGAGAAGTTACATTAGTATACAAAAAGTATTGTTATCAGAGCTGCTTTTTGCGTATCTCACGTAGGCACATAAATTTTCCAAAAATGAAGCACCTTTATATTGCAAGCTTAATCATTCTATAATATACTCTTATTAAATTAAGAAATAGAATATAGTGAATAAAAACCACGCGGGCAGGGTTGAACCTGCCATTTGAGCTACCGCGCTTCAAGCCTGGACGTTATAAATCTCCATTTTATCCCGTTTCCCTTATACGCATTAAGGTTTGTGTCACATAACAGAACTACCCCACTATTACAAGTGAGGTATTTGATTCAACTCATTTTACAATGAATTTGAAAATAATATGTAGAAAGCCATACAATATTTTTATAAAGGTTTTTTGTATTTTCAATGCTATTTTGATATACTCTAATTAAAATATTATTATGATTTTTGAGTAATAATATTATGATACGCGGTAGCTCAATTAGCAGAGCGTAGGTCAAACATAGACCTAACGGTCTCGGCTGGTAAACCCTGCCCCTGTATATTTTTATTCACCAAATCTTATTACTTAATTTAATAAGCGTATATTAGAATAGCATTGTAAATGCAAAAGAACCCTTATAAAATTTTAATTTAATATAACAAAAAACATGACTTTTCGCAATTAAAAGTAGACTTAATTACTTAAATGTCGTAAATTTGGGATCGTATAAAAATTTATTAAAGTAAACGCTATTAAAAAAGATCATTACGTCATTTTTACTGTCTTATTCGTTAGGTGGTTACGCTTCACGCTTTATTTAATTAACCGAATGTCATTAAATTTAACATACACATTACCAGAAAAAAAGTAATGTTCCCGTAACAAGAACGCAGCCGCAGGCGATAGCTATAAAAAGATATCAACGAGCCCTGTTGGCATAACGTCATGTCAAAAAAATACTTCGTGCTAAACATTTGATCTATGAATCTTAAAAAGAATATATTTGTCATAAATTAATTTGTAGCATTATGTATAAAAATATATAAAAAAGAAAAAATATGTGGCCTTGCTATTGAAGTCTCTATATATCGTGATCAGAGCCAATCAAAAACGTACTTCTTCACTCATATCTCCATCTCGCCACACTCAATTACACTGGGAACTGTTTAAATTAATCAAGTCTACTTTGTTAAGAGTCACTCGTTGTTTTTTATTGGCCCTCGACTCGTCTCGAGTCATTTGTTTTATTTTAAGCTGGCCTACTCTCTAATTGTGTTTCTTCGAGTAAACAAACGATAAATAAAATTGAGTTCAAGAAGCGTGTATGCTTAGTACATCTAGAAGCAGAGATAATGATCTAATTTGACACTGAAGGCCCGTTTCTTTCTTTTTTGCATTTTTGCATACACATCATCATTTCGTGTAGGTAACCCTTTCTATCGCCTATGCACACTCTGGTGTCAGAGTTCTTTGGAACCGCCTCTCCGCCTCTGACGTGGTTCCTTTAACGACTACCAGATCGCAGCCGGGAGCAACGGGTAACGTGCCTTCTGAAACACGGAATCATCTTTATTATCAGACAATAAGGTGATTCAAGCCTGCAATGTCCTAACCAAACTGGAAGCAACTAAACAAAGTAATTCTTCCTAATATATAAAAATATATTATTAAAAAGAGCTTATTATGGCGTTAATGATTATTTGGTTGATACGAATAAGGTTTGGAGTCGAGACCTCGAGTAAAATGCAGGACTTATCTGAACGCTTTTATTTTATTTTTTTATTTTATTTATAAATGTTTTCTTTTTTTTTTGTTGCAGCTATTTTATTTTGTATAAATATCTAAAACAACTCTCAATTGTAAAACATGTATATGTTTGCGGTCAACGAGAGTCGACAATTAGCTTTTGCTTTTGTGCTTTTGAGTGCGAGTAAGTCATGCTCACTAAAATGTTCAAACTGGTGGCGGCGTTTTGTGTCGGGTCGTCTTTGAGACTTCTATCTATCTTTGAGGCTTTTATCATATATCTGTTGATGTTGCACGCTCGATCGCTGACATAACGTGTACCACAAAATTATGGAAATTGAAATTATATATAACAAACTTAAGAAAAAAAAAAGAAAATATAAAAGTATAAAATATCATCAGGCAAGTAGGCGACCAAAACTGTTGAAAAGAGTTTCTTTCGGCGTCTTCTTCTCTGCAGTGGTCGGTTCGCTCGAAACGCTAGTAGTTTGTAGCTTTGAACAATAATTAATAATTCGAATATAATTTAATAAGTGTTATTTAAAATGTGATTTGTCGTGATGCCTGCAAAGGTCTATTTTCTGAAATCTTTGAATCCTGCTTTGAATCCTGCGACACGTGGTGCCCGGGTTCGATTCCCGGTGGTCATGATGGAATACGATCTTTTTTAGATTGACCTGGGTCTTGGATGTTTGTCTATATAAGTATCTATTTTAAACTATAGTATCGTTGAATTAGTATCCTACGACACAAGTTCACAATTTACTGTGGGGCTAGCTCGATTTTTGTGATATGTCCCTATTTATCTATTACTAGCTGTTGCCCTTGACTTCGTCCGCGGCAATTACTGTTATTATAGACATGTACTGTCGCGATCATTTTTTGAGTTCGTTTAAAGAGGAATAATTCTCTAATATACATTTTTGGGTAACTGAACCGCTTACGCATTGCACGCGTCGGATGTCCTCAACTATGAATAATTTTCCCCCATTTTCAAAACATTTTTTATTGATGCTTCGCTCCTATTGGTCGCAGCGTGATGTTTTATAGCCTATAACCTTCCTCAATAAATGGACTTTCCAACACAAAAATAATTTTTCAATTTGAACCAGTAGTTTCTGAGATCAGCGCGTTCAAACAAATAAACAAACTCTTCAGCTTTATAATAGAAAACTATAGATTATAATCCGTACTTCCTAGAAGCTCTAAAAGCACAGAACACAGTGTTCCGAAACGACACACGAACTTACAACTTTTACAGTGCATACCACCCTAGAATTTAACTCGTGTGATATTGTACCTACCTACCAAGTGGCAACCAATATATATTGGTACCTATATATGTACCATAAATTGTATCTCTATGCACATCTTTTTGTTGTCGGGACTTTTTTCACTATGACTCGGTTTTTAATTAAAAACAGTATTCTCTTTATTTGTTCAGGCAGGAAATTTTTAATTGTATGTGTATGTTTTTTTGCTAATTATAATCAAGTTTTATGTTTAGCTTTTATTCCAATGTCTCCGTTTTAAGTTTATAACTAAATATTATATTTTTATCTCAGCGAATACGAGGTGAAGGTCGCATAATTTAAGTTTAAATCAAGATAGCTAATTTCAATTACATATTTGAACCGTTTGGGGTTGAAACTCTTGGGCCGTGGGAACTTTAGCCCACAAATTATTTACCGCCATTGCCAAGAAGATTTATATTGAATCACTCTATCTATTTAAAAAAAACCCGCATCAAAATCCGTTGCGTAGTTTTAAAGATATATAGGGACAGACTGAGAGCGGCAAGCGACTTTGTTTTATACTATGTAGCGATATATCTTTTTCACTCATCTGAACGTGTTTCCAGTTGCATCCTCAACTGGAAGACTTGGAGCCCGGGAGCACCTTTCTGGCTTTTTCTTCTTTACTTCGCACGGTTTTCGGCGGTGGTAGCATAGCTAGATTTGTTGCCTACATGTAATTTGGCAGTTTACGCAAGACGGGTCCCTACCAGCATAGGCGACTCTCACGCAATTTGTTTGCTATGCCCAAATTCCATTCGATAATCTTTTCCACGGGTTTCCGCCGCCCATCCAGCGAAGCAGGTTCAAGTACAGGCCATGCTTAATTTCCATGTAAAATGACAATTCTAATGATGGTTTTATAGACCTTCCCCTCTAATCTGATTTTAATTCCGGCAATTAATAATATAAAAAGATATATCCCAGATAAACATAAATCTGCATATTTTTATGTGATTATATAACATATATATCTATAAGCTTGTAAAAAGTAAATTTTATTTATATATTTTTAACAGCGCATGCTAGGAAATACCGCAGAAGAAATTAAATTAATGTACGTGATTGTTTTTAATAGTAGCTTTCGTTTAATAACCCGTCTTGCGTTATAGTCGTATGTTGGTACAGTCGCGAGCATTATGAACACACAACGGTCCTTAAGTCAATGAGTTAAGGTCTAAAATGAAATATATTTTAATGTACACGGCGAGGTGGCGTTCGTTAATCAAGATTACGTCTCCTAAGTGATATATGTTGGTTGATGATTCATTACACGCTGAGATTGACTTGTTTAAGCTTTTTTGCCACTTCAATAAATATTTTTACTAACCTTTATTTATTTTTTGTCCGATCGGCAAGCCCAGAAGGAGAATAATGTCTTCGCGCGTTGCAGAAGGTATATGTGGGTTGACTGATTTCATATGTGGGTGTTATTAGATTCGTATTTTTCCCCGGATTTTCGTAGGCTATGTGACGGCAGCAAAAAACCAATATGGCAGATAAACTGACAAACAGGGATGCCGGTTTTTTTAAATAATGCTTTTTGTGTCGAGATTTAATTTCCGCACCATAGTAATTTCACCTAGAACATGGTATACCTTTATAGGTTTTACGGTCGTTAAATAAAGAAGTAAATACATATAAACCCTGTGGCGCCCGCGTGGTAATTTTCACCATATCTCAATTTAATAAAAGTATATCCAAAACTAGTTTATCATAGGGATAGTTTCGTTATCATAATGTGATAATCAATCTGTGATGCTCTAACAAATAAAAAAAATATAGTTACAATGTTTCTGAATGGCGTAGGGAAATCATTTATATTTATAAAATAGACAGCTCGACACGGCCTATTGCAAAGATTAGACAGCTATGACGTCACACTTGTTGCTTTTGTATTACCAAATTTAAAAGTACGGATCAAAAAATATATCTAATCATATTGTGCAGATAATACAAACTCAGCCGTTCGGCAGAGTAAAATAGGACCACTCCTAGTCTTCCCATGGAAATCGTAAGAGGCGACTTAGGAAATACAAGCTAAACAAAGCTCATAAACATCAATGAGACCTCTCCAACCCGTCTGACCAGCGAGGAGAGTGTAGGCCTTATCCTCTGTTTGCTCTGGCCAAATATGGCTCCGGTAGTACAGAGAGGCTCAAGCTCCTGCAGTGGAGACTAAAAAGACCTGATGATGATGATGATGATATACAAACTAATATGCTTTCATAATAGCGGATGGAAATACTCGAACACGAGAAGGATCTGCTGATATCCACCAGTACATATACATAATTAGATTGAGGATAAAAATTCGTCCAAGGGATAAAATGAATAGTTTTCTTGCTTTGGGAGTTCATCGATCGCTTTGCCTTACTTCGCTAATTGTATTTCGGCACGTTATTAATAGCAATCAATTTCCGCTGTCCCTGTTCATTAAGATGCCTGTCAAAACAAATTTATTTTAATGGTTTCACGACTGCTTAAGAAAAAAAATTGTACTTATTACATATTTATCACTGTAATTTCATCCATTATTTCAAATAAGCATAAAGCATTTTTGTCTACGAAAGTCGGGTTTATTCGAGCACTGAACGCGTGAACCGTCTTGTATAATTTTTGTTGAGACGACGTCCCGGTGATATATTTTTGAAAGTGTGGAAAGTGTGATAATCGTCTTTGAACGATTTTTGTATGAAAAAATCGCTTGTTTACGAACGGCGTCATTTCAAAAATAGCACTCCCGATCCGCACTAATGTTGGCGTTCGGCAGCATGGGCAGCGCGGAAGGTGCAAGCAGCAATGTCCGCGTCATACGTGACTACCATTTCACATATTAGTAATGTTATCTCACCTCAGTTTTAATAATAATAAAAATTATATGTTATTTGAAAACCCTTTGGAGTTTGAACCACACCAGAGAATGTTCCTGAGTTTCTGCGACTATTTGTTGTTCGAACTACTTGGGATTAGAAGGGAAATAAACACCAACGGATTTATGCCGAGACTGACAGTCTCGGTAACTCCTATAAATTAGTATATAATAGACCGTGTAAGCAACACGGTCTATTTAACTTATTTAAAGTTCAGTTCTTATGCATACACATAAGTAAGAATCATAAAAGAGAAAATTCTGATGTGTCACCGTTAATGAAGTTTAATGATTTTACTAGCTTTTAATCTTGGAGATCTGGCAATCAATTATATTTATGAAGCTTAAGTGATTTATGTTGCGCAAATGAAGGAAGCCATTTCTAATGTGCTGAAGAATTTACGTAACTTAAAAATACCCAAAATGTTTTTGTACATCGCACTGTATTGTTCTGTGGTAAAATATTTCACTTACATAATATCCTTCCTATTAGGAAAGTACGAAAGCGATTCATTATATTTAAAATTACAGATAGAAGTAAAAATGAGGATTACCTACTTAATGTATACACTTATTGTGTAGTTAATTTTATTAAATATAAAGGAAACACAAATGAAAGCAATCCTGTGCGATTCTTTTTTACGACTGAAATACGAATTCCGTACTTTCATACATATCTTTACTTTCCTTAACAAAAATAATTTACCTATTTCTTCCTATGAGTATGTCCTACCTAGCATAATTTATTTATTTAAAACTTTATTGCACCATTAAAACAAATACAAAAAAAATGATTAAAGGACAACAAAAGGCGGCCTTATCGCCAAATGCAATTTCTTCCAGGCAACCTGAGGATAGTAGAAAGATTAGAAAAAGACTACGAGGTAAGGCGCAACATTTACAAAAAACTAAATTATGAACATAATATAATATATATATATATATACATAAATACATACATACTATATCTGACGACATGAAGAGGATTAAAAAATGTGACAGGAGATAAAAATATAATGTCATAGGAAGTAGGTACCTGAGATCTTAAGTTACAGGATATGCCTAGAAAAAATAGCTTTTTAGACTTGAGATATATAAGTTACCATGTCACCATTTTTGAGAGCGAGTTCATTACAGTGCCTAGAAAAAAAGGATGTGACGTCATATATATCGCTTTTATAAATATTGCGTTCATGTGAATAGCTTCATAACATATTCATACTTTTAAAATGGGCTTGCCTAACCAACTTTAACCAAACTTAAACGTACCTCTTTTCCAAGTAAAATGCATAAGTAATTATGAATATTTTTTTAAATGTATATCTAGATCCCGAGCACGATCCCTGATCAGATTAAGATGGAAAACGATATTTTTTAGATAGGTCTTATATATAACTCAAAGGTGACTGACTGACATAGTGATCTATCCACGCACAGCCCAAACCACTGGACGGATCGGGCTGAAATTTGGCATGCAGGTAGATGTTATGACGTAGGCATCCGCTAAGAAAGGATTTTGATCAATTCTACCCCCAAGGGGATAAAATAGGGGATGAAAGTTTGTATGAAACTCCTATACTTCTTAATGCGAGCGAAGCTGCGGGCAAAAGCTAGTTTTTCTATATATGTATCTACAGTAAAAATATAGTATCATTGAGTTAGTATCCCACGACACTAGTTTACTTATATACTTATATTGTAAGTACAATGGGGCCAGCTCAATATGTGTGATTTGTCCCATATATTTATTTATTATATGTAAGTGTAGTAAGATAAAAATATTTATTTATGTCGATCTAACAACCCGGCAGCGCAATTTAGACTACTTACAATTTCCTTAAAGAACAAAACGCAATATCTAATTAAGCAGACTTCTATCTGCATTCTGTGAAGAGAATTTATATTATTAGCAACCAAGAACCAGAGAAAAACGCCAAGTATTCCTGCACAGGTTCTGATCCTTGGCCATTAAAGTGTATAAAAGCAATTAATCGCCGGCAGTGACTGGCCTCCTCACTCCATTATGCTTTTTGCCGTGACAGTGACATGAAGCGCGCACAACGTTAATGTGCGAAAATGAGCACCTGCAGCCAGGGCTACTCCACGGTAGAATCAAGCTCTTACGAGGAGAAAGTAACATAATTTATGACTTTAGAATGGCTTAGCAACATAGTAAGCTGATTAACAACTAGAAAAGATTTCAAAATTTCTGTATGTTTTTAAATAACATCGAGAGGTTTGTTTATCTAGTTTTAATTTAATTCAAATTTATACATTAATGTCTCTGATCGTGTGTTGATTACTTATGTTTCTTCCTAATCGTGTCTCGAAAAGATTTACAATACGTACTAATTCTTCTACAGATTAATACCCATTTACTTATCATGTCTCTAAATATAATAAGGTTTAATTAGGTAAAAGTCTTTTCATAGTTTGTCTGGAGATTTTATCCGTTCATACAAAAAGAACAGTAACTTTGACATCAATATTCTTATTCTTTCTTTCTTTGATGTTATATTCTCAGCAGACAATGCCTTAACTTCCGATATCTATGGCTTAAACCTAGCTTGAACCAACTTCTTGCTATAGTCTTACTGTTCCATTTTGTGTTGTCTATTTTTAAATAAACTTTGAAAAATGTATCTAATTTCTTCGTTGATCTGATAAAAAACAATTGAAAAATAACGGGATAAAGATAAGAAGATTTTTTATCACAATCTATTTTTTTTTTTAATTGTATTGTACCTAATGACATTAAAACCAGCCACATACAAACAAAAGAATTAAAGATATTTCATTATGACTTTCTACATACGAAATACGATTAAACTTTTTCCTGACCTAATTACGTCCTTATCCTTGCTTAATATATTATAAATGTAAAAGTGAGTTTGTTTATTTGTTACGTTACGCTTTTATGCCGTAACTACTAAACCGATCATCATTAAATTTTGCATACAAGTTCTCTGAAGTACGGAGAAAGACATAGGCTACTTTCATCCCAGAAAAAAGAGTACTGTTCCCGAGGGAACAACGTTGACGCGAGCGAAGCTGCGGGCTAAAGCTAGTTTACAATATATTAGAATAAACACAAATATTATGTTTATTTTTTAAGTATGTACACAGACAATAATCTTAAAGTTTTAGTCACGCTCTCTCTAGCTCAATCGCTATTCAGCTTTGATTCTTTCGATCTCGAGTCTACCGCGACTGATTGACATTATCAACGCATCTTTCGGCATATGGTAACCCTGACGCTCTGCTGTCAAATCAAGCTCCACACCATCACAACATAGTAGCTAGAATCGAGATTAACATGACGCCTCCCAACCCAACTGACGGAATCAACAAGCCTTCTCTGCCGTTAACACTTGAACTTTCTTTACTTTTGTGTCTGACAAGCAAACGTTTTTGTGCGCTTCGGAACCAAAATTTGTAATTAAATTTATACTAACAAAAAACTTATGAGGTCTCCATTTAACGACGTCGCACATCAGCAAGGAAATAGCAGTCATTTCCTGTGACTCGATCGGTTTTTATTTCTTGTCTATGTTTTATGTTATTTTTTGCCCTTCACAAATAACACAGATTGAGCTAGCTTCACAGAAAGATTTAAACTTGTGTCATAGGATACTAACTCAACGACACTATATTTTATATATAATAGATACTTATATAGATAAACATCCAAAACCCAGGCCAATCTGAAATTCTTCAAAGGAACTTGCAGTACCACTGACTCAGAAGTGGTCAAATGAGTTGTAGTGCTCCTGGCATAAGGGGAATCCCCAAAAAGCGTTGACTTGTTAGCTTATTAAGGATGATATGCGTGTTAAGATCCCACAACAAAGGATGCCGAAGATCGTGCGAAGTGTAGATGTAAAAGGCGGAAATTGGACCCCGGGCTCGGAAGCATCCAAGCAGGGGTAAAACCGGGGACACGCTTGTATGAGACGGAGAGTAAAGTATTTATAATTGTATGTAAGTACGAGTATAGTAGGGATGCATGTTCGATGCAGTCTAAGTTGCAATCTCGCAGAATGCGTGATAGCGTTTGATATCGTAACTTCAGTTTGGATTCGCCCATAAAGCCGCTCTAATTAACTTTCATCGTATTCGTTATGCAAATACTTGTCTACTGCTCACGATATCTTAACATCCGATTAGTTGTTCGATATACCTGAATAAACAAATACCCATACGGAAGTACTTAATACGATTGGAGGCGCGTGCATTCCAGAGAGAAAAATAGTCAAAGGGGCGTAAGTGTCATCCTCAACTGCCTATCCAATGGTTGCAGATCTCGTGTTTCCCCCATTCATCCGCGTGAGTAGTATACTGATACAAATCCAATAAAATCCTATCCTTCTCCAGCTTAAAAATGCTTCCGAAACAGCAGCGTCAGAAGCTAAAGAAACTGCGCTCGCCAACCCGCCTGCCAACCGTAGTGAGTATGGCAACATCATCCCATGGAACAAAGAATATAATCCTTGGGAGAGGCCTTAGTCCAGCAGTGGACTTCTTACGACTGAAATGATGATGATAATGTATACATTATCATGAAAACGCGTTTTCCCAAATGTACCTCGGGATGCAAGATACGTCTATTACAACTTTTACAATAAACGGTTTCAGTCACGTTATTTATTCGGTATCGCCGACAAGTTTCAACCAATTGAGATGGCCATCTTTATGCCGAGTGCCAAGGACTTTACTTCACGTCAGACTACAATGAGGTTCGCCGCCCGCGCCGCTCGCCTCTCCGGGCGATAGGCTTGCGCCGATGCGTTGATTAGGGGGTCGAACCTCGAACCCCCCGAAGATGTTGTGGCCGGTTCCACTTCGTCATATGGACCACTTGCTTAACATTTTCCATGTCATTTTGTATAAAGTCATGGCGACCAAATTCCATTTTTATTTACCTACCTGACCAACAATGCTTACGTTTTAATGAGATCACCGTACCATCTCGGCGTGCACAAATATATGTGGCTAGTTCTAATGTAAAATGGTCTGAGCACTCAAACAAAACAAATATTAATTTTGTCTTCATCGTGATACTTATATCATTTCTTATTCCAACATTAACGATTAATCAGATCATTACGGCTCCCCGCTGGCCCTTCGTAATAAAAATCTACTGACTGCACCGATATCGCAGCGGGCATTTTATTTATGTGCTTAAGGAATCTGCTTTAGGAGAACCTCCGTAAAGAAAGGAAATTCTTTATGTAGCATTATCTGAACGTAGCAGTATATGAGGTATTTGTCTAAAACTTGGCTGAATAAACAGTTCAACATATAAAAAAACATGTAATCACAATCGGGACGCGAGTACAAATCAACGTAACTTGACAAATTACTCATTAGATACGTCTTTTGTTCTGAGGTGTTGATCGTCCGCTGGTTATAAGTTTCAAACCGAATTCAAAATAGCGCACTCTAAAAGACAATAAGTCGCGAACTTAAAAATAAGATTTTGTGAAATATATTGTGTTTGGTGACAAATGTACATTACAAAATATATAGGTATGTTCTCCGGGATGAAATATATTACATGCCGTTCCACCGTAGCCCTAACAATAACTACGAAGTGTATGCAAAATGTTGATGATTAAGTGAAATGTCAAGTTTCTGTGAAATTATTTAACAGATAAATTGGTTATCAGTTTGTCTTTCAGTTTGTGACTCACAAATTTTTATATTTTACTAGATAAGTTTAAAATCCTTGAAACTTATCCAGTAAAATATAAAAATTACAATTACATTACAACACTTTTTTCCCTATCAGGTTCACAAATTGAAAGATATTATTTGACTTGTGCGTTTCAGAATAAATTACAGTATTGATCTTTGCTGCTACGCCTCTCTGGCCTGTAGCTAGTCTGCTAGTTTTGGGTGGTCTTCAATGGAACTGCCCACCAATACAATAAGTAATTTAGCTTCGCAGGTATATAGGTAACATCACAGTGTCAGAAAACTTACTTTTATTTTTTCATCCCTGTGTTTTATATGGCCCAGTTGCTAGTTCGATATCGAACTTTAGATCAGTAAAATAACAACTCAATAAATACATAAAATACTTGATTAAAATGCGATAAAGTTCTTCGTTGGGTTTTACGATACATATTTTATAATAATGATGATTGTAAAACAAGCCGTCTTACACTTATATTGCAGTACAATTACTAAGTTTATAGGCATCGCACTCAACTTACAGAATATTACCATAGATAAATAGTAAGTTATCTGGGCTTAGAAAGGTACTCCCCTAAGTTAACAGCTTATTCGTCAATGCAATTTTTCACATTTAAGATTTATCCAAAGGACCGGAGAAGCTTTGATATATAATTAAAACACTTTTAGACATCATTTTAGGCAATTGGAAATGAGTACCTACCTTTTTCAAAACGAATATGCCCTAGCGGCCTCATGGCTTCACTATTATGGGGGGCTGACTACTAAGTCTCACTAGTATCTATCAAGAATAACATTATAATGGGAGTGCACACACAATTACTATTGCGCATTCTGTAGCGCTTCACCAGATTGGATTAGACTGAAGCCACAAATTTTATCGTGCATTGTATATACATGTGCAACCGATTTAGATGCGTTATTGTTTATTTCCAATTCGATTTTCTAGCGATGGCTCTTAGACATGTTTTATCAAAATTAGTCCAGCCATCCACAAAATAGAGGGATGCTCGAATCGGGGTTTCTTTTTGTTCTTTTTAAATTACTTGTTAAAGAGTAAGTATGTGAAATGCCTACCTAACACAGTGTCAAATTTTTGAACACCATCCCTATTATGTACAACAAAATTTGAAACATTTTTATGATAGTTACCTATTATGAAATAGATATTCTTATTAAAATTTAAAATATGTGATGAAAAAGAACTCGCCACAGTGAATTCCATGCGGTGATTAAAATCACGGTGGTGAAGCACATCTAAGGCATAAACCTAAGGGACGTGGGATCAAAAGAACTCTTCATCTCATATTTTTAAATTTTAATAATATACTGAGCATTTTAATGCTATACAAAAACAATTTAATTAGATATTCTTACTTCAACATACTGGAGTAGTGGGAGTAAATAAAAAGGAATCAAGCACTAGTTCCCGCAAATCTCTCCGGGCGATCAGCACGAACGCTGAAGGACAACTTAATTGCCAATTTAGACTGACGTTGCAGCAGACGACAAACGATACCTAATTACCTGTGAAGCCAGACCCTATGGACATCTGTTAAGAAAAAATCTAAACCATATCTTTTTAATGAAAATATTGATATAATATATTGTATTTTTATCATTAATACGTTTTATTATTCTTAGGAATTTGCTGACTGTTCAATATAGTATTTGAATCACTGTTGAAAAATGGTTACTTTGAATAATAGAAAGGATATGTTTTATCAAATCAATTCAAATGGTGTTCAACGTGCAAAGGATATGAATAAATATGTGTGCAATAAGACCAATAACAAAAGCGAAAAATAATATTATTGCACAAAAATGTACGCATATAAAAAAATCTTTGCTATATGAACGAGTTTATAAAGTAAGGCCGCGGCAAAAAAACCACTTTTGCCAATTTATTTTAGTATAAAAGCAGCAGATAAAAGCTCTTAATTGACGAGCATCAAAAAGTTTTTATACAAAAAAATAAAGATAGGTATGAGAGACCGTGTCAGAAATACAATACTGCACACCATGAAAACAAGTGGTCGATGATGGAATGAAATCTGCTAGATTAAAGTGGTATTGGGCGGGTCACGTTTGCCAAATAGTGCCGGAAAGATGGACCTATATAACAACTTCAGCCTACCGACGACAGGAAACGATCAAGAGACAAGCCAAAAACAAGATAGACAGATGTTTTATCTGCTTTTGATAAAACTTGAAGAGAGATAGCAAGAGATAGAGCAAAGTGGAAAAGTAAACGGGAGGCTTTTGCCCAGCAGTGGGACCTATTAGGTCCCAATGCTAACAAAAAAAATTGTACGTCAAAGAAAAGCACCGTTTACTAGAATTACCGTGTAGTTTTTCTTTCTCTTTCTTTTCCCGACGTAGGTACTGTAAAGCGTGTTGTATATTTTTTACACGACCGTCTCACCCGGGGATACAATCTCTGTGGCGCACCCGGGGTACTATTATTGAATCAATTTTTAGATAGAAAAATTGCTCGTCTTGCTAAGATACCCGTTTAGAAATAGTTCCATTGACCACGGAGTCGCTGGAGGCGTAAAAAAGTAAAAATAAGCTTTTTATTTTTCGCATCAATATGCAAAAGACAGCCCTGATTCTTAAAGTTATCAAAAAACTTGTTTTATATACTTGATACCTATTGATTGCAAAAAGTAGGGCTTTATTCATTTATTTCAGAGGCAGCCAGCAATCTGGTAACATATTAGCCACTTAATATTAAATTAAAAATAAAAATTTCGTCATTTCCATACAAAAGAGTCCCGCCGCCCGGCCAGTTTGTATGGGAATGTTTTTTTGAGTTCCCAGCATTGTTCCCATAGGAAAAGTTGTTCATTTTGATGGTCTGAGTGACCTGTTTAAGGGTCCAAAACGATAAAAATTTCACCATGTATATTTTAAAATGCGAAACATCAGAATATACAAATCAAAACTTATTTATTAAAAATATGCTGAGAAAGTGGATGCAATTCGTCTCTTTATCATACACTCAGTGTACAAAGTGTTTGTCTAAAACTAAGCTTGATACCAACAATTACAACAGAAAACTAAGAAAGCATTTGCAATGAAAGTTGCTAGACTTGTTTCGTTTATTGTTCATATTTCCGAATTAGAATATACCTTAATGATTCATAATGTAGTACTTTCGCCGAGCGTGACAGACTGACATACCGACACAACACACGCACGGTACTCGTGTGCTATTAGAATGTAATGATCTAAACATTACGTAGATGTGAGCACAATTTCTACATGAAATCATGAATGACGCCAAGATTCCCGTCCGCGCATGCCTGTCTCGCGGCTAGCACGCCTCTGCACTCTAGCTTATTAATTTCAAGCAATATGTATAGACGCATATAACCACTATAATATACATTTGGCTATATAGTATAACCTATTCCCTGCCCATGTAATATTTTTTTTTTACCAGTACACGCATTTTTGAACACGGGATAACTTAACGGCATTGCTTAATTGGTTCATATCTAAAAAATGCGATCTAAAATTGGGACTTAACAAAAAGACTAGGACATAATAGTAAAGCAAATGATAAGTTAATATTTTATTGCCAAGATAGTAAATCTGTTAAGAACGCTGCCGATGACGAAAATATTTAACAGTAATCCTTCTTATATTAGAGATATAGATGTGAAAATTTCTAAATTAGTTTTTAACTCTAGCAAAACTACAAGTACTAGATGAATTCAGTGAAAGTTAATAATAATCTGTAGATACATTTTCACAGACGAATACGCAAAAAAAGCTAGTATATGATATTACTATATCGTGTTACTAAATTATGTAACATACATTTATTGATTTCTACAATGTGTATAAAAGTTACCGATAACAACATAATTTTTTTGCGCTTAGTCCCAGTACGAAAGAAAAATACTTGCTATTGCAATATCAGTCAGCATAATAAGAATAACTATCCTTTATGTAAATAACAATTCAATTCAAAATTAAAATAATGTAGGATTATTTTAAATAGTTAAAATGACGGGATTTAAACCCTTCTATTAAAAACTTTACTGTCACGAGTATTAATATAAAAACATATTGAACCTTCAGGCAATGTGGTAAGGTCTAAATGTTAGGCTCTAAAATGACATACAATCGTGCACTTATTAACGCTTGTGACTGTACACGTACATATCAGAATAAAAATCAAGTTTATACTCCTATAAAACAAATTCTATAAAGAATTGCTTTTTGCTCGTGATATGATCGCCGATTCCTTCTCCTGATTCCAGGATTTCAATATAGTTAAGAGGTTCAAAATCACGCGGTATTTATTTATACCTATTCTGGTCATTTTATTCCATTATAAAATTTGAATTATGGCATGACAATGTATTCCATTTTCCGCGTGTGTAAACAGTTTTTGAGTAATACGGAATACGGTATGTCATATGGAAAAAATGCGTCTGTAGATAGATAGTAAGTAGATGTCATATGAAAAAAACTGGACAGTGTGTTGCTTCTTCTGCACTTCAATTCGGTACGTATCCATAAGTAAATTATTGTCTTCTCAAATTATTATGAAATTAAAGGTAATGTTCGCTGAATTTGGTCTAAATTCGTCTAGGGATCTGGCAAAAATATAAGAAAGCATGTTATTATGCGATACGACTAGCAACCTATCACTATTTCGAGTTTTATAGCCTTTGGCTTTGCCTACCCTTAAAGGATAAAGACATAAAAATATATAAGTGTATGCAAACTTCCACGTTCAACAAGCAGCGGCTCAAAGCTATTTCTAAACGCCGTTGTCTAGCCACCAACTTGATTGTGATATCTCATAAACACTGTCAGACGTCTTCACATAAATAAAAAAATATATATTCGTAGGTTAAGTTTCATATTAATTTGGATCAAAATTATTTATTTTATGTAAACTTTTATATTGTTTCCTGAATCAAATGAATAAATACCTCTAGAAGCTGCACTGCGCGGTAGTTATTGATGGGCGAATTCATCTGTTTAGTAACGTTTCAAATAAGTTGTGTTATATTTAGAACCTAACAAACCCTATAAAACATGTAAACACATGATATAGAATCCCCATAATAGTAACTATTTATAATTAAGTAGGTTTTACTCACATAATAAGATTTATTCCGTGATTTTACTGTTCCATATAAAAGACATCAACGCGCTACTTTTTTTTACAAAACCCTTTTTTCTCATTACTATTATTTTTTGAAGGAAGTAAGTTGACACTTCTTCTAAATTATAAAATTGGTGACAATTAGTATTAGTTAGCACCAAATACATAAAAATACAATCCGAGTACAGCCACAAAAATTAGTTTTTTTTTCTCGTAAAAAACGCGATAGCCGTCGAGTCTATTGTTATTATGCGGACATCAAAACGACATTAAAGCGTTTATTACTGCCATTACTGCCGACAACCAACGTCTTAGCGATCAATGTCAGCTGCTCAACTTGACATTGAGAAAGCCACGGCCAAAGTTTAACAGGTTGTGATTATGCCAATTCGGAACTGCCGAGAGAGGTAGAGCCGGCAGACAGCCGCGACTGGCCTATTTGTGAAATACTTGGTACTTAGTTTTACCAAAAGCTTAAGCTTCACCATAACGCTCAACTTATACTGTATTTCTTGTGTGTTTAGACTTTGACTATCCCTTAAGGGGAAGAGACGTAATAATTAAGTTTATTCCTCTCGGCCTCTTTGAGACTTCTATCTATCTTTGAGACTTTTATCATATCTGTTGTTGCACGCTCGATCTCTAACATAACGTGTTCTACAAAAATATGTAAATTAAAATTGTTTATAACATGACATCAAAAAAAAAAAAAAATTTAATATCTTACAAAGCCCTTCAGGCAAGTAGGCGACCAATACTGTTGAAAAGAGTTTCTTTCGGCGTCTTCTTCTCTGCAGTGGTCGGTTCCGAAACGCTAGTAGTTTGTAGCTTTTGAACAATAATTAATAATTTGAATATAATATAATGAGTATTATTTAAAATGTGAATTGACGTGAAAAAGTGCCTGAAAAGGCCTATTTTCTGAATAAATCTTTGAATCTTTAAGTCGTTAATCAGAATCTAATATTAGGGGAGTCTATGATGCTAAATGTGAATTTACTCGAGCATCATAGGGACCCATTGGACTTAAAAGATTAGATGATAGAAAGCAAAAAGGTTATATGATAATGATAATTCATCAGTGGGGAGAGCAACTAGGGAGTGCCAAATATAAAAAAAAACACAAAAATATTCGAGCGCGTCCAATTAAAGCAAGCTGCTTTAATAATTTGCCAAAAAATGTGTATAGTACTAATGTGACGATTTGAACATGAGGTCAAGGGGCGGCAGGATTACAAAATGTCAGACAAAAAAGTCGAAAAAATCGCCAGATCCTCTATCTTATTTGGAAGGAAATCATTTAAGAATAACTGAGAATATATAATCTGACGTATATATAATAAAGAAAAAAACAAAAACCATATATTATATTAAAGTCGGAGATGTGTGTGGACCCTCAAATTTTAATCTGACGTGCTCGAATAAGTCCCAAAATCCTCTCATAGGCTTCCCTACTATACGATTAAAGATGTAAAGAACTCGAGTCTTTTGAGTCCTAAATTGTAGGCTCGGCTGACAAATTGCACAGCTCGACTTGTTACAACAAGACCCCCAGGCTAGAGCACTTAAGTCTACATAAAGACTCGAGCACAACATGGCGCTCAGGTCTTGATTCGCGCTCGAGTCGTTTTACGCGACGAGTCGCGCTCAAGTTCTTTTCCATTTGGAGTTCCTTTATAAATAAACAGGGAATAAAATATGTAACTTTTGTAAGATATAATAGTAATTTAGTTATTTTTGTAAAGTCTAGTATTCTTAGCTTTATATACTCGTAAAATAACAAGCAATAAAAATGGATCAGTACCCACATAGTAAATAGTGTCACGTTTTTATCCCTCTTGAGGTACACAAATCCTAATAATGCTATGCCTAAAGACCACATTTAGCATGTTGCCAAATGAACTATGTATTTGTAAATATATCAACCTTGATACGCTCAAGACTCGATACACTCGAGCTCTTTTTAAGACTCGAGTTCTTTTTGAGACGTGAGCTTCTTTTTAAGACTCGAGCTCTTTTTGAAATACGAGTTCTATTTTGGTGCTCGAGTTTTCGAGAAAGGACTGGAGCTCGGCTCGATTCAAGGCTCTGAGTTTTGTTAGTACACCGAGTCTTGTAAAATTGAGCCGAGTCTATCGAATTAAGACTCAAAGACTCGAGTTCTTTACATCTCTATATACGATTCTATTGAATTTTACGAAGCAAGTTTAGCTAGGTTATAAACATAAACGTAAATATAAATAACTTATAGCAATACAGTGCTGATTTAACGTCTGAGGAAACAAGTTCCTGGGCTTCACTAATTTCTTCATTGGTGCGAGTAGATAATTTTTCTTTCATAGAATACCTAGATATTTATTCCACCCAATCTTTATCACATAAAATCTTGGAATGAAAATATTGAATAAATCATATTGATCATACTAAACGACTACTAGTTTAAAATTCTTACTAAAATAAAAGCGGGCAATTTGACATTTCGCTATGCATATTTTTCTTTGACTCGCTAAATACAAAACCATCTCGAGATAACATTGTTGGATTATTTTGCATACAATAAACTTCCATGCTTATTATTATGTCTTTTCCCTTAAAACTCGTGGACAATAGACAAATACGTTTATAATCTACTTTCGATCCATGAAAACCATAACTTAGTTAATAGACATTACACTTTTATCCCCTAATGAAGCCTAATGCAACCTTCCGATGCACCTCAAACACGCACAATATGCTCTAATTAACACGTGATAGACAATTATGGACTTAGCTGATCTCATTACAGAGTGCATTCTAATCACCAGTTGCATGTGAAACGATGTGGTAATTAGAATAAACAATGCACCTAGCTTTAGAACTGGGCCTACAGGATCCGCGCAAATCCGTACCTTAACAGTGCTATGTTAGAACTAAACCAGCGATTTGTGGTCTAGGTGATATTTTTATCAATCTTGATCTGCTGATTTGAACGTTGCTGCATAGATTTATGGTGCAATATTGCGAAGGGCGTTCCGTCCGATGCGTCTGCGGTTCCGCAGCGTGCCATTGTTGCACTGTTATCTTAGATATGTGTCAGTGTTATAAGATCGCTGTAATGTGACACCGTAGCGGCAAGTCGATTTATATCGAGGACGGGTATTGTTTGTTCGTTTATGATACAGCCGGGCACGCGATTCTCTCGAGATGTCAGCTTGCTAACGGAAGGCCGTTTGCATTTCAATACAGAATCATGTCAGGACTGATGCAACGTTGGTGTGAAAAAGTAAATCAAGCGGAAAGAAGATCGGAAAATGCCCACCGTGACAGAATGTTTGGAAAATTCGATTTAGTTTGATTTGATTTGTTCGATTCATCAGTAGAACGTGAAGTTGTTTGTATTATTGGTATCATGGACCTTACTTTTAGCTTGATATTTTACAAATTATATATTTACATAAAAATAGATATACGCTTCTTTGTCATGGATACGCATGACATAGGCATGATACAAGCCGTAAAATTAGGATAGAATACGATGGTCCGAGCATCTCAGTACAAGAGTACAAGCACTTCATCAGCTGTCGGAGGAAGGACAGTACGATCGATATCAATTTGCCACCAACTTCCATCCTATCCATACTTATATAATATTATAAATGCATCGCAACTTTGTCGGTCTGTCTGACTAAACTTTTCAGTCACTAAACCGATTCAGATGAAAATAGCTAGCTAGCAGTGTAACTATCTGTCTGTTTTGGCTAAGCTTGGAAATTACTAGACTAATTTTGAAGCTGTTTTTATATAAAAAGCATTTTTCGGGAAGGTCTAATTAGTAAATAATACATTTATTGTCTTAGATAAGCTGTTAGGTAAAGGCAGTACGATCGAAACTTGCATGCTTATCATTTTAATCAAATAACTCTTCGCCTGCTCTATCAACTAATCTGAATCGCAAAGAGCCATTTCTGATAAGGCCACTGCACTAAGCGAACAATGTTTACATATAGACTAAGTGAAGTCACCAATCATAAAATATCACTTCTAAACTGTCAATCGGTCGCTTTTTATTTTTCAATTTAAAAGCAGCCGATCACATGATTTCTTTATAATCGATCGACCCACCGGCACAGTTAGCGGCACAAAGGCCTCTCTCACTTATAAGGCTCCAATTTCCGTGACAATGGCTATTGGTTCTGTGCTGTAGGAACAGCGAAGCCGGTGCAATTTTTCGATAAATTAAGTGAATCCGTGATTTCGTGATCTCGATTTGACTCGACTTTCACGGGAAGTGGACGCAGGTGGCTTTGTTCGCGTTTCAAACCTTGACTTAGGGATATTATTAATATTTGTAGTATTTATAAACGAATTCCTTTTACTTTGCGGTGTCTATAAAATATATAATAAGTCCGGCCACTTCGGCTGTGATGATTTTTGTTTCTGGCATATTTGCGGGAAAAATCTACAGTTTCAACTGTAGTATTTCCCGCAAAAAGTACAGTTGTTTTGTCATGACGATCAAATATTTTGCAATTACAGTACTCGTATAAACCTACTGTGCTCGTGTTTACAATTTAAACATGTACATACTTACTGCATATTATTTTCTAAAAGAATTTGTATTTACGATTTATTTATATGCAGATCTTTCTTTTCTTCTTTTATTTTTTGTAATCATATATAAATTCACATATTGTACAAATGACTATAACTTCATTGTCACAACCGTCCATAGAGATTTGCCTTGTTCGGGTTATTCACAATTATTACTCTGGATAACTGGACACACAATATTCCAGTTGGACAAATAATTTTCTACATATGCTAGACGAAACAAAATGAAACAACAACGGTGCAGGTTGTTAGGTTTTTCATGCAGCTAATTCCATCGAGCTTCTGTGCTTCACGGGGCTTTTAAGGCGAAGGACTTAAGTCCCTCAGATTGTATGGGCAAACAGCACAAAGCCTAGGAGAGACAGACCTCAGCTTTTGGTAGCAACTCTCGTCTAACACAAAGCGCCGCAATATGCCAGAATTCGCAGCAACTCTCCATTTCAGTCACCGTAAATAGCGTGACGGTCACCAGTAGTCGGAGCTAAGCCTACTCTACGCATTATATTCCAACGGACAGTGTGTGAGGATCGGAGAGGAGCAGCAGCAGGCATTAATTGTGAAATTAAATATGAACGAGTGTGTAATAAGAGAAGCTTTGCGTTTATGTCGATCCTTCGGGGACCAATACTAGGATGAAAGGTATCCTGTGTGAAAGCGTAACAAACAAACTCACTTTCGCATTTATAATATTATAAGTTGGGATACTGACGGTAATCAAACAAAGTTTATTTTTCTTCAGTAAACTAGAGACACTAAGCATTTTAATAAAAAAATACGGAGTTTGTATAAAAGATAAGCATGCATGCATGTATCCAAATCTGTTCACGCCCGTATTCCCGGTTAGTAAATAAACCTCGCTTCATTTTATGACCGGTTTCTCTTGAATCTCATTTAATACCGAGAAAGCAAGACTAGTCGTTTGTACTAATTCACTATTGCATGTGACTTACATTAAGCAAATTCATTGGTAAAGCTGTGAATACTATTCTACATACTGCTTTCAGTAAATGGGAAAATAATAAACAAGAAATTTGAAAGTCTGCGGAATTACAATAAGTATTCTACTTAAAATATACAAATGCGACGTGCCTGGCAAATGTGATGGGAATGTTTTGGCATAGACAGTGAAATGCAAAACTCAAAACTATGTAGGTTGTACTAAATTTGACACACTTTCACTAATACCTACTTAAAGTACCTAAGTATTGTGAGGACTCGACTATCCCGGCGCTCCAGCCGAGTTCCCACATATAAGGAAGTAAGGGAGAACACAAGACTCGACACACAGAACACACAGAGAATAACTTTATTGTTACAACTTCACTTTACAACTTCAACTATGTAGATGTTGACTTCAATAATTAATAACAGAGACTGTTATGCTCCGAGAGATGGTAGTAGACTGAAGAATGAGTGATGCGAGAGAGAGAGAGAAAGTAATCTAAAAATGGAACGGAATGGAATTAAATTTGAATTAAAATGAGGAATGAAAACAGGAATGAAAAAGAAATGAGGTTGGACGAGATGCAGCATGCAGGTGGCATGCTGCAACGTTACAATACCGGGGGGGCCAAGGTAAAAAAATGATTTTTTTTTAATAATAAAATAAAAATCATTTAAATAATAAATAAAAATAATGATAAATGTGTGATAAATTTTGGTGTAAGAATGGAAATGTACAATGTGTATTAACATAAAAACAGTTTCTCCTTTCATTGATCAATCAATTATATATATATAGACTATGTCAGAAGATGAGTGTCTCGAGAATAATTGATTGATGAATGAAAGGAGAAACTGTTTTTATGTAAATACACATTGTACATTTCCATTCTTACACCAAAATATAGCTGTCATAAAATAATAAAGGTAATTTATAGATACATTTCCCTTTGAAAATGTATGCACTTATAATATCTACTCGTATATATGTTAATCATCATCATCAGGTCTTTTTAGTCTCCACTGCAGCAGCATGACCCTCTCTATACTACCGGAGCCATACTTGGCCAGAGTAGACAGAGAATTTGGCCTACACTCTCCTCGCTGGCCAGACGGGTTGGAGAGGTCTCATTGATGTTTATGAGCTTTGTTTAGCTTGTATTTCCTAAGTCGCCTCTTACGACCTCCATGGTAAGACTAGGAGTGGTCCTATTCTACTCTGCCGGAAACCACACGGCTATATAACAAACCTCCGTGGTTTTTATTGTAATGCATAATATGTGTATTTGTGTATGTGATTTAAATGGTAATAAAGAATAATAATAAAAAAAAAATATGTGTTAATCGTAGATTGTAAAAAAATCTATCAATGATTGAAACATAAGCAAATGGACTACACATTTAACTGTTTTTCATACATAACCGATTTACCTAGAATTAACATTCCAACGAAACCGTGTCCTGCTGTCATACTTTCGGCGCCGGCACTATTGACTGCGCGCGCTCTGAATCTTGATTTTAGTCTTAACATTCAACTGACAACAGTTTACTTACATCGATGCGTCATTAACGCCGATGACTGGCTTTGACTCATGGGAAACATGCGCGTGCGCAATTAAAAGGAATCATTCCTTTCAGCCAAACTTTCTTATCATCCCATCCATAAATGTTAAATTACACTTTCTAAAACCGAGAAACTACTCGTATTTTAAACATCTGCTCGAGATACCTACTATAGCATCAGTAATTCAAGCACAACAACGGAAGCCATAACATTTCTTGTTGACCTAAAAGCCGATTTTGAACTCACTACTCACAACAATTACTCGTAAACAGACATCAGAGACAGAGTACATACATCGCATTCGGATGATGAACGGTAACTCTTTAACAAAAACTCGATTCATGCAGGCTGGCGCTGACCCCACAACTAAATTATCTAACTGTTTGTTATTTAATTTTGAAGCAGCACACTTCACGTCTCAACAAAGGATTCCATTATATGGGATAGCTCTTAAATTTCCAATAAGAGCATACAAACGAGATCGCAGCACTTTCTAGGTTGTTTTTCATTGAGGAAAGTCGGCCTGCAGCGAACATCTCAATTAGAATAGAACTATTGTCGCTGCAGCTCCATTATGTTCCCGCTTTCATACACTGTTACAGTTATTCAGAAGTCAAATTGAATGAACTTAGAGTTGCATTTGGTGGTCTTGCTTTAATGTCTGTACAATGGATACATCATCGTAACATGATTATGGCCGTAAATTCGCAAGTTTCGCTTTGCTGAGCGCGCTACAAAAGAATGATCCTTGGCGAAACAAGCTTATTGCGACGCACAATAGAAAATCCTGTCAAGTTTTGTTACAATGTGAACCTCTCTTTTGATAGATAGTAAAACAATACAAATAACTCTCTTTCATTCAATTTTGCAACAACCTAAATTAAAAAAGACCGGAGCTAGTCGGACTCGCGCAAAAAAAAAATTAAAAGTCTTTAAGTCCCGGGTATTCCCGAGACTTTGACTGTAGGCTGTCTCGTGTCCTGGGACTTTAAACTGTCGGTAATTCCCAAACCTTAGTTGGAAGCGAACTTTCAGCCAGGAGATGTAAATCGTGTAAAAATAAAAACATCAAGAAAGTCAAGGCTTTCACTTAAAGTAAAGAGCCACTACTAAACGGGACTGACCATCGAATCGCGTGTCGTGACGTGATAATTCCGATTCACCTCCACCACGTGAGTTTCGCCGATGATTCGGTCGGTTTTATGCCGACACCGAAACTGTCACCGAAACTCTACTTTTTGCCGACACTTGCCAAAATGGAAACTGACGTTTCTTAGAAAAACATAATGTATAAGGAAGTATTAATTCAAAGTTAATGGGAGCATGATTAATTGCCACTGAAATTCCAGTTTTCTTTCAACAACACGTAACAGTACCTGTGGTCTGAAGGTGTAATTAATGTCCGATGGCCGCCGTGGCCGCTCGAGGGTAGGAAGTGAAGCGTGACGTAGACGTATCGTAACTGTCAATGACGAGACTGAACTATTCCTTGTACCGTGTACTGTGTCACTGTGCAGCAATTGTATGAGGACTAGATGACGTTTGATGACAGAAAGATCTTTAAGTTATGAAAAGACGCAGAATATGCCAGCTGATTTGATTGACGAGCTCTGTGGTCTAGTGATCATCGTGCCAGGCTGCCACACTAGAAGTTCCGGGTTCGACCCCCGGTCAGATCAAGATGAAAAATGATCTTCTTCAGATAGGCCTGGGTTTTGGATGTTTATCTAATTATATATGTATTTCTTATTAAATATCGGTGAGTAATCCCATAATAGAAGTTCCAAAGTTACTTTTTGGCTAGCTCAATCTGTGTGATTTGTCCATATAAGTATATTTATGTATTTATTTTATTTATTTCATGTGTCTAAAGCCGATGGCGTTCTAGGAGAATCTTAATATTCACCTAAATAGACGATCATTTTGCTTACGGGTAATAATATGGGTACATGATTTATAGGTAAAGAGTACTAACTAATAAGACTTATAACTTTCACAAATGCCCATGCAAAAGTGAATTAGTACATATTACTATCTAGAGAATCTCTTAGAGAATTGTTTAAAGATATAAATATTTTAACTTTACCTTCTCAGTACATATTTGCGAATATTATGTTTGTGCGCTATAATCTTGATTTATATAAGAAAAATAGTGATATCCATGACCGAAACACGAGAAATAAAAATAAATTAGCTACACCAGTATTGCGATTGCAGAAAACTATGGATTCATTTCTGGGTCTAGGAGTACGCTTCTATAATAAAATTCCTGCAGAAATATTAGGTCTGCATTTACTTAAGTTCAAAACGATTGTAAAAAACCAGTTAATAAAAAAGGCTTATTACTGAATTGATGATTATAAAACTGATAAAAATGCGTGGAAATTTATATAAATTTATTTAATGTTAACAATTTAATTTATAGTATGAAAAATTGTGTTTAATGTTAACAATGTATTCAGAGCCCTTCAGGCACGTAGGGACCAAGTCTGGATTGAGTTTCTTTCGGCGTATTCTCCTCACCAGTGGTCGTTCCGAAACGCTAGTAGTATTTCAATTTTGCATAAATTAAAAAATATATAAGAAATAAAAATATGACGTTCAAAAAGAGATACATGTATCCAATTTTGAATAAAAATCTTTGACTTTTTTTTTTTAGATTTCTCCGTGCGAAGCCGGGGCTGGTTGCTAGTTATAAATAAAATATAGTTTAAGCCCAACGTATAGTGTCTTGTCTACCATTATCGCTTCGTAAACTGCTGCACTGCAAGAGATAAAATCTTAATACGCGTGTTGTCAGTCTAAGATTTCTGTAACACAGATTGCTCGTTTCTTTTCCTAGAATTAGAAGTATGATGTACGTACATAACTCTACGATTGTCTTCACTGTCGAGATGAAGATAAACCAATTAACGTATTTGTTGAAATGGCGGAAATCAAATTAGTAGAATTGTCGGTGACTGGGAAAGAACTGACTATACGCGTTATAACGATTTTTTTCTCGTATTACCCTGATTATCATGTTATGAACGATTTCACAAAGATACCGTGTGACGTTTAAATTAATTAGAGCTATTTATTACTTCCGTAGCAACATGTCGATATCATCGTAAGACTAGTTCACTTTATATTTAAATGAGAAGAAACAGAAACCATTTAAATAAGAATGTGAAGTAAAGCTTTAGCTATAAGCTTACGAATAACGCACGGTACTTGTGATAGTATCAGCAATTAAGCTTTCATCAATGCCAAACGAGCACGTGTGGTTTTTCAAATGTGAAAACATGTTGCAAAAATTCATCTGCAGACGAGAAATTGCCGTTCATGCTCCAATTGCGCATGCGGTGGCGGTCGTTGTCGCCGGGCGTGTCGCAAATTAACAGCGTAACAGATGATGGGCTTCAAACTCCGAAAACATAACAATGCAGTGTGCCAATTGCGGATATTATTGCAGCTCTTTATAGGATTCCATATTCTACATCAAATCGCACGTAATAAGATATTCTAATGGTTTGAGGTTGGCATAAAAGACTAGTATAGTTACTATTATATCAATCTGCCATCTTTGGCATAAAAAACTGATCGAAGATTGCTTTGTATAATTGTTTTTAAGATCTTAAGAAACTATCCGTTATGGCAATGTTTTTTGTCAAATCCATGTACTTATTTTAATGACAATGCTCCTAAATAGGAAAATCATGGATCATCATTTCGAGTAGGTGTCACGGTCAATCGACCATGCACACCCTGGTGTCAGACTTCTTCGGAACCGCCTCTCGGCCTCATGGATAAGAGTTACGGACAGTTCCGAGCTATGCTAGTCATGTTAATTGACAGGCTTTTAAAAGCTACGGAGCAGCAGCCTGCAGATGAGGCAAAGTGTGCATTCGATATACTTCTCTTCTTTCTATATTTCATACTGGACTTGTGGTGCCGGCACATCGGCAACACCGGCGCGACTTCACACGTGGCTATCCACGAAAATCTCCTCAAATCAACACTTTCCCTTTGACAGATATTACATGATGTTACGAACGATTTTTTAAACACAAGACTAACGTCTTCGCGGCAGCATTACGTAACAATGGCCGTGGCAGAACAGATGAGGAATCCGTCTATTTTTTTTTTTTTTAAATATGAATATAGCATAACTATTTTGCATGATTGTTTGGCATATATGCTGTAATTTTTTTGACGTACAGTTTATGTTGGTTGACATTATTATGATTGTGGGCAATTTGTGGCAAAATTGTGGCCCTCCTAAGTGCTCCAAGCCTTAAAAATAACAACTTCGCTACAGAGGGAAGGTTAGGTTACCTGTGTGTGACCAAAACGCAAGAACAAAAACTCTTCTGAAATTTGTATTTGTTATAAATAACGACCTGCATATAATACAGGGTAGCCAACTTGGAGGTGTAAAACTGTATTGTATACCTCCAATGTACACCTCCAAGTTGGCAAGTAACAATATGCCGGCAAAAAAAGCTTTTATGTACGGCAAATTTCTTATGGAGCGTTTTACGACGGAACAATGTGTGTAATCATTAAAACTTTTTAGAATCTTTAAAAAGAATTTTTCCCGGTCGATTAATTTCGAGAAACGATGACATTGGTTGGCCCCCAAGGTCGCCTTTTTTTACCAGCAGCTCCTGATTTTTTTCTGTGGGCTATCTATAGGGACGTGTCTATGATAACAGGCTTATGAACTTTCAGCAATTAAAACTAAAATATTCAAGACACAGTCACTGGGATTACGCAGGAAATGTAATGAAAAACGCGATGACAAGAGTTCACATCTGCGATATTTCTAGAGGTGCATTTGTCTGATATTATTTCCCATGTTTAACTGCCGGCCCTAAATACTATATTTAACAAGGAATACTCAATATTTTTTTTAATTTCACAGAATAAAATTACAAAACTAAAATGTATATCTGTTATTTGCCCACCCTGATGGTTTAATGTCATTATGGAAAAAAATGTATGCCTTAGTATATTATATTTATAGCTATAATGATTAAAGAGATTATACTAAAAAATATTTTTACACTAATATTATAAAGAGGAAAGATTTGAATGTTTGTTTATTTGTTTGTTTTGAATTGATTTGATAAATCTTTTACTATTAGAGTGCGTACAATATTATTGATGAACATAGGTATAGAATATTTTTTTGGAAAACTTAATGTAACCCAAGGATTGAATGAAATAGATACCAAAAACAATTCCTATATCGTATGCGCTGCGGAAACTATTGACAAACAAAAGTGATGTAATACAGTTTTCTAGAGCACATCAATATAAAAGTTTAACTAAGAACGTAAAGTACTAATTATGCGTCGTAAAAAAAAAAGGTTATCGTTTAAAATAAGATTCCTTATTAACTAATTCCGATTTGTACACTATTATATGCAACATTCAGTCATATTACCGCTCAATATTTATTTCACTGCCCATTTTAATATTTCTTAGGAATCATTTCTAGGTATTTAGTTTACTGCTCAGTTTTTACTTATACAACTAGAAATCTACATTATATGTACAACTGCCGTTTCGAATCAATGCTGTTATATTTTTTTATTATTAGTTCAATATCTAATAAAATATTTATTATAATAAACGATCCAGCAATGTTCAGAAATACAGTCATTTTACTAAAAAAAAATCGTCATTATTTACCTACATATTAATTAAGTGCATGTTATCCGTTGTCTTAAATAATTAAAATTTAAATAGATTTCAATTAATCTTTAAAATTTTCGATATCGATTTTATGAGTAATTATTTTATTGGTTTTTCTGCAGCAATTATTATGTTTACTTTGCGGTAGAGCCGTAAGACTTGAGTTCAGTTAGGTTCTTAAGTTTTATCACATGGTACATAAGTAGCGCGCAAATTGATGTCAGGAACGAAATCAACAGGCGTTCCTCGTTGATTGTTAGCGGGGATCCGACGAGATGTTGGTGACAAAAAGTGAACATCGAGTACGCCATGTCATTCACCTTGTAATAGGAAATTACTACTTGTACAATTAACACAGTTAATGCTCAACAGAAATGTGTTTTATTTCCCCCGTCAGATAATTGTTATAGATGGGAGGCAACTAGCGAACCAATCGAAAACAAAAACTTGTCTCTCAATTAAATACTTACTCATTTCCTGAACTCTATATCTAGGGATGTTTTGTATACCATAATTATCTCACACCTTTGTTTCTCCTTATGGGTATCAAGAGACGTGAGATAGCGGAGAAAATCGCGCTGTTTACATGTGCATACAAAGAAGTTAGGACTAGATACTTTGAAAGTGCTTACCGCTTAGGCACGCTAATCCTCCGCTGCCGGAACAGGTGGTCCATTGTCTCTAAGCTCCTCTTTGTTTTCCCACTTTGCTCGGACTCTCCCACACAAATGGAGGAAATTACGGACTTTCACTAGATCTCAGCGTTCGAATCGCGAGCTAGGTTCAGTACCGAAGAGATGTCGCTCAATTGCACAACACGGTCCACAGTAGTCCACATAAACGGTTCTACGTGATATCACTGCATGCTAACTCTGCAAGAATTAGTTTACGTCTCTTGTGGGGATAATGATCTCAAGAAATTGTATCATGCAGTTTACGCCACAAAATCTTTTTATTACAGTCTATAACTTCACTCTCAGTGTATTTTAATAATACCTAGTAGTACATGTTACAACACAGTTGCATATTATTTTTCATAAGATGTTACCTAGTCTAACTCATTGGTTTCATGTTTGAAAATAAGGTTTAGCATGTCTCGTAACAACCGATCTTCATTACTGTATCATACGATTACAGATATTACATTATAGATCTGAACAGCTTATTTCTAGATAAGTTTTTTTAACCTATTGTACCTTGTAATCTATGTTCTACCTATCTATAAGTAATGTACTCACCAAATCTATTTAATCGTGTGCTATACTAAAATATAGAGAGTATTATTCGAGCAGCATTTGTCCCACTGCTGGGCAAAGGTCTCCCCCATTTCCCATTTTCATTGATTAAAATTCCCGCCAACACGCACTGGACCAGCGCGACGGAGTTTGGGTCCATACCCCCTCATTTCTAGATGTAATTAATTATAATTTATTATAAACTTTCTACATCATTCATTCGGTCATCGTTTGTTTAATTTTAACTCGAACATAAAATGCCTTCATTTATAATGTTCTACGTCTTTCGTGGAAAAATAGGCGTATTATGTAACACCTGTGTTCGAGTGATCACTGACACAAAGATGATGATATGATTATATCAAACAGCGTTTTGAATGCGAATACATTCATCTGGAGAAAGTGAAGGTGAGCGCTTAAGCCGGCCGCTCGCGGCAGGTTTAACATCACCACAAACGGCAACCTGAGATGATCATTTATAATTGTTTAATTCGCAAATTCATACCTACGTCACCTTTGCCCTGTCTGCTTCATTATTCGAGGTTGCTTTTGTTTCGTCTGACTTTCACTTAGCAATAACAACTCTTTATTGCATGTATGTATTTGTAATGGAAAAAATTGACAGTCAAATACCTACGCAGAGCGTAGAGCGTAAATAAAAACCTATGCTCTATTAAATAAAATGAATAAAAATAAACTTAAACACTAATGTTTGTTTAGAAACTAGGCCAAGCAAGTTCTCTCCGAATGTGAATAAAATAGACACACTCAAATTTACATGAAATAGCGGTTTAATTATATTACTAGCTGTACCCGTGACTCCGTTCGCATACACAAAAATTTCTTAACTAATCAATAACGAAAAAATTTAAGTAGCCTGTCCTTTGTCCTGAACGTCGAAATGTTTATCTACCAAATTTCATAAAATAACAGAGAAAAACAATAAAACAACACAATTTGGTTTTAGAATCATGTATAGATCTTGTAAACACGATATCTCTAAAAACAAAGTAACTTACTCCATGACCAACCCTTACAGATTTATTATTAGTATTGATTGCTCCTTTAATAAGTAGAATATCGATTTGAGTATGCTTCTTTCTTAGTTGGATTAAAGATTAAAGCGAATATGGGACAAAACTCACTGTATGTGGAATCTTTGGGGAGCATTTAATCGAACTTCAAAAAAAAATCTCTCATAAGAAGTCTTTAGGTTCTGTTTTAATCCACGTATTTAATCAAGCTGCTCAAGACTTTGCATTTTCTCATATCAGCGAATTGAAATACCTAAATGCAACCGCAACTTAAGAAGACTAATGGATAATCAGCCTTATTAATTTGTTGCATCTTTATTATTTGTAAACAGTCCTTTAGGTATCTGCTTTCTTTTAGATTTCTGAAGTTCACAATATAGAGGTTCTGAGGACAATGAAATATGGCTAGATAAGGATATGGTCCTTTTGTCGGGAAAATGCGTCTTTCTCTTTATAATGTAATATCTGTAATCGTATGATACAGTAATGAAGATCGGTTGTTACGAGACATGCTAAACCTTATTTTCAAACATGAAACCAATGAGTTAAGAAGTTTTTAAGCTTTTTCCCGAAAATATCTAACAATTTTACATAAATATTATTAAAAATATATTATATATATTTTTAGTTGCCTAGCTAATTGAGTAACCTAGGTAAGTATTTTAAAGAGATATTTTAAACGATACGGAATCCTCAAATTCCTGATACGAGTAGGTATAAAAACGATTAAATTTACAAGCAGATAAATACTATTTATTTTTAATTTAATAATGAGTACTTAGATACGGATAGATTTTAACCACATGCTTAAGCTTGAATGGATATTCTGGTATGACTTTTATAAAAAAAAACGAATATAATCGGCATAAATATACCTATATAAAAATATTTTTTTTATACATGTATACATATATCTTTCTTTTTCTTTCATTATTAATATTGGTTGAAACCTGATCTTGAAACGTCATATACAAAGTTGTTATAGGATCGCTCACTAGAGCAATATAAAACTGCAAAAACTGTAACAATTACCTGAAATATATTCCCACATGAGACAGACAATGCATCCAAAATTAAAATGCTTACAAAATAATTTTCACAATTTCAGTTCAACTTTTTTTTGTAAATACGAAAACTTTTTGCGTGCGCGTAACTTTCTACCGCTTGCGTGCAAAGAGACAGCGAGCGGTCGTGCGACCGCACAGTGAGGCACTAGGCGACTGCGCGCCTGTTGCAACCCACCACCGATCTATTGCACTCGCGGGGTGAGTGCGGAAGGAAAAGTTCCTTTCAGGAGCTGAAATAGATTTACCTTTGTAATGTAAGAATAGCAAAATTTAATGGTAGTAAATAGGTATACCTACTATTAGACTGTCGCGTCGTCCCAACGCGATTTTCTGATGTATAAGATAGTGTTTGGGGACTATATTTTTGGAAAGGCACTTCATTTCTTACATCCGGTTAGGAAGCGAGTTTGAAAAATAGGAAGTTTATCAAAAATAAATTGTAGGAATGATTGTTTTAAAATTCTTTATAAGCACGTTCGGCAGTATTGTTCTGAGCAGTTTAGACCGATTTCTGTCACGGTTCTATGATGCATTTGACTCTCAGAAGAATAAGTTATTTTTCTGAGATTTGCCCTAACTTGGTCACAGCTGGTTGACATAATTATGTCAAAAATGTATGTACTTGATAGTATATAGAAACCATATCCAGGAGTTAGAACTCCTTTCATACAGTAATTCAAACCCTTTCTTTCTCATTTCTTACGAAGGTTTCTCAAGATATGAAGTTTTATTTGTGGTAGTCAGCCGCGGCCCAGTGGCCCAGTGCTTCCTCAAAAAGGCACAGAAATCGATCCACACGGTTCAGAACAATACTGCCGATCGAGCCTACCTATAAAGAATTTTTAAGCCGTTACTCCTACATTTTTTTTAACGAATTTTCAACTTTTCAATCTTCCATACGTGATAACGATAGATGCGTTACAAGCCGAACGCTTAAGCCGATTGTGCCTCTCTATCGCTTGTTTCACGCTCTCGCTTACACACGAAACGTGACACTTTTTCGTGCGTGCAGCCGGCGTTCATCAATTTATAAGATGTTATCACGTCAAAACACCATGCTGCTTGTATGTGGGGTGCGTATTGTTTGATATAATAACAAATTCTATATTTTCATTTCAATAAAGTTCAAAAGATATAATGTTTACTTGACATAATCATTACCGATTATATTCTTAAAAGCTATAATATACATAAAATTTTCAATTTGAAAAGCATAAATCCAATATTTATAACGTTTATGAACACTAAATATCATCTGTTATACAACTTGTGCAGTATACATGCCAAAATGTATACCATTCAAAAAGTATACTATTTAAAATAAATATCAATCAA